>OX411343.1:1411996-2813992 GCA_948150665.1 Conistra vaccinii
ACGTTTTGTCCAGAGCGGCTCACAATAGAATCACGCAAGTCAGAAAAAATTGTTTTACTTTGAACGATATAGAATTCAAAATTTGAAAATGTGCTCAATTCGAAATTTTTTAAAAGAAATAATAGTTTATGAAACTTTTACAACTACAAAAGAGGCTTGAACGGCAGCGCAATGCTGCAGTGCGTAGTACTCGCAACCGGCGAGCGTGTATGACCAGATGTATGAACGTAAACAAGGCAAAAGGAGTATGTAAGGATCGTGGCAGGTGGCGTTCTATAGTTTCTGCCTTTCTGCCTACCCCCATGGGAAGAAGGCGTGAGTTTATGTATGTATGTATCTATTCTAGTTCGCTAGTTAGCCACATTTTTTATTTCCATACAGAAATATTATCAAATTAATCAAAATAGCGAAATATTTGACGTTGCCAACTTTCAGAATAAACCCTCTTAATATAACATCACATAGTCTATAACCAGCGGACAATCAGGGGACCAAGTCTACTAATTTACAAACGTCACAGTGGTTTCTCCATTGTTAGTTTGTGACAGATATGCCATACAAAATCTGTAGCAGGAATACATCGACCACTAAAATAAATGAAGCAATTCTATTGCTGTACTTTTTTTTTCTCACTAACCTCTACGCTTCGCGCAGCTCTTTGTTTTTCCCAAAAACCATATCTCTGTTGCCAGCTGATGGACACGAACTGCGACGGCGTCGTGACTCCGGACGAGCTCGCGCGCTGGTGCAGCCGCGACCCCGCGCTGCTGAGCTCTTTGGACACCATGGACACGGTGTTGTGATCCACGGGACGCAGCGCCGAGCATAGGTATGTATAACACTAGATACGCCTATCACAAGACAACATGTTCAAGTGAAAAATGTCAAAGATTTGAGTACTTATCATATGCACAACATGGTTTAATTAAAAAGGACTAATTATAGTTTCCTGGTTACTTATCTCTTTGTTAACTGTATCTTGTTCTAAGTAAAATTCACCCACCTAAATTCGTAAATTCACCACTAATTCACCCCTAATAAATGAGGGAACTCACATATACCCCTGACCTATTACTATTGTATAGAATTAAGTTTTTTTTCTAACTGAACAGACAGCTGTGCTGCTGGTGAGTTGGTTGCGCCACTTCTTCTTTCCAGCAAAAGCACTAGGAAGTGGTGAAGGGCGGGCGTTTTTGGGGGACTGTCTTATGTAATTTTGACGTTTGAAAAGTGCTGATTCTCAGCCTAGTTTGAATAAATGACTTTTGAATTTGAATTTGACCCCCAAACACACCCTCACACTAGGCACAAGTTGTAGGTTGTGTGGTTTCGAATCAAGTACTAGGAGACTTTTTGTCATTTATTTTACCACCATTGCTCTCAAAACGGTGAAGGATCTTCAGAAGACCAACATGTTCTAGAACAAAAATATTCAAAGACACGTGACACTCACCAGTGGTGGATTACGCCTTACGGCTTGGTACATCTCCATCTATAGGCTGATTATGTAGCTGCCTGATGGCCTGGCCTAGACAAAGTCAAAAATGCATTAGATTGACATAAGCTCCCAAAAAGCTTATGTTAATTCTTTTGAAAGCCGTTAAAGAAATACGAAACAATTTAAAAGTAATTGCCACTTGTCTGAGCCTTTTGATGTGGCTATAAACCTTCGAAAAATGTAGTAGGATTGAAAGAAAACGTTTATAGTAACAAGTTCTCAATTATTTCAGGTCAGACTCGGCGCGCGCATCATGTTCCACGGCCGCTGACAACTGTTCTCCATCTCCATCTGGCCTACCGACCACTCACTCTACGACATTCACACCCCACCCCCATCAGATAGACAAGGACAGAACTAGCATCGAGAGTTACGCCCCTCAACTGCAACAGCAGAAAGACAAAAGTATGACAGAAAGCTTCGCCTCAGTTGAAACTCATGTTGATAGAGATAGAAGTATTGTGGAAAGTGAATGCGAGAGTGGGATAGATAGTGGGGCCGCTAGTTCGTCTACGAGTGGAATGAAGAGTGTAGTTAGCAGTGGGATTGGAAGGAGTGAGGAGGATAAAGTTGTAGTAGAGAAGAAAGTGGAAGAGAAGAAGAAGCAGCCGCCTCCTGTACCAGCCAGAGTTACGGCTTGTGTGAGTATATCACTAAATTATTTACAGATGTGAATAATCACGTTGAAAATGAGAATATACACAGGATAATCAAGGTAACCAACATAGTCCTAAGAAGAGCGATGATGCCTGGGTTAAAAAAAGTAATTCTATTTAGTCCGTCAGTTAGATAATAAAAAATATCAGTTAGATAATTATCATATTAATAAAAAATGACTTGGATAAAACGCAATTCAATACTCAATACTCAATACTTTATTGCATTCCATAATGTAAGATAAAACAGTTGGTATGTTAGACATTGTATCAATCATGGACCCCCAATTGAAGTGGGGGAGTGGGGGTCGCTACGTTACAAGTATAAAATCTACTTACTAGTGACGTCATAGCACATTTTAACTCAATGTGTTGCCGTAATCTTTTGATAAAGTAAAAAAAGAAAAAATATGTGTACGTTATTTTTTCATAATCTCCATTCCGGACAAAAAATATTTTTTTAGTCATAATCCCTATTGCCGTACTTTAGTGGCAGTGATGCCAGCCGATGGAGTCGAAAATTTCTGGAGAGGCGACATGTACCCAAAGAGATGGCATAGACAGCCCTTCTACAAGGTAAAGAAGGCCTGCTGAAGATCATGAGAATCCACGAAGTCCAAAGGAGCGGCTGTTGTGACCATGTTTAGGGGAGGCTTATATTCAGCAGTAGGTGTCTTTAGGCTGAATAATGATGATCATAAACAGTCACGTAATAAGAGTAAAGAAAATTTTCATAATCACCACCCTTTTTTTTTTTTTTTTTTTTTTTGGGTGGGAAATCATCCAATGACTTCTCCCGCTCTGGGCGGAGCGGGAGGGCGTGTCAGACTTTTACTGACTAAAACCCACCCGTGTTCCTTCCCTTACCTAGACCAGGGCCACGGTTTCCCCTTAGGACTTATCCGCAACCCCGGTGGTAGGCATCGGCCCTGACGGACCCCTTCAGCTTCGCTGACAACTCTTTGAGGCGCGCGTGGAACACTACGCGCCGTCGACCCAGGCTTGGTCCTGATCGGACGGAGAGCTACCCATCACTCTCTGTCCGCAAGCCCGCGCCTACGGTGGCCGGAAATCGGCGATCGATTCCCGACGCCCGGGGCGTCTACTACCGCGGCGGCTAGGGGCTCGAGGGAGCGACCTTAGTCTCTGCCTCTCGCGCCCCGCCTCCTCCTTCACGAGCATTACTGCTTCGCAGAAGGAGGTGACAGCCTGCCATGCCCTCTCGCTCCGCACCATGGCATGAACCAGGGCCGGACGCGAGAGGTCATTGCCGCCGATCGCCTGCACGAGGACACGGCGGTGCTCCGCCCAAGCCGGGCAGACCTCCACCGTATGCTCCACCGTGTCCTCCGGGCGATCCACGCAGTGGTGACACCCGGGCGTTTCCTCCTGCCTGATCTGAAACAGGAACCTCCCGAAACTACCGTGTCCGGTGAGGACCTGCGTCAGGCGGTAGGTGAGGGCGCCGTGGCGCCTCTCTAGCCACTCCTCAAAGAGGGGACTTATCGCCGCAATTGTGGCGTGCCCAGATCTGGGTTGCGACAATCGCACTCTCCAAGCCGCCATGAGATCCTGCCGGAGCTCTGTCCGCTGTGCCGTGATTTGTCGCGGCAGCGGAGTTACACCCCGGCGCTTCATCTCCTCGCGCCACTCCCAGATGTGGGCGAGGACTTTCGCCTCCAGATCCCATGGCGGCGTTCCGGCAAGGAGGCTCGCTGCCTCGCCGGAGATCGTGCGGTATCCCCGCACTATCCGGGTGGCCATGACCCTTTGGGCCGCGTGCAACCGGCGGGTTGGCTGCAGCCTCAAGGTTGGCGCCCACACCGGCGCCCCGTAAAGGGCCATGGACCGCACGACCCCCGCGTAGAGCCTCCGGCAGGAGGCGTTTGGACCCCTTAGATTGGGCAGAAGCCGCTTCAAAGCAGCCCCGGCCCGCTCCAGTTTGGGAGCCAAACGTCGGAAATGCTCCACGAAGTTCCACCGACTGTCGAGGACGAGTCCCAGGTACCTCATCGTCACCTCGACGTCGATGTGAACCCCTCCTGCCGTTATTTGGGAACCCGACGGTGGCGCGTTCCGAGGGCCATGAAAGCACATGACCTCGGACTTGTGCAGCGCCACCTCGAGTCCCAATTGCCGGATCCTGTCGACGATTGTCGCAACCCCGCGTGTCGCCAATTCGGCCGCCGCCTCGTGCGACCTCCCTTGCGCCAGGACCAGCGTGTCGTCAGCGTAGCACACTACGCTGACGCCGCTAGGGAGGTCGGCGCGCAGCACCCAGTCGTATCCGATGTCCCACAGATATGGCCCCAGGACCGATCCCTGTGGGACACCGCACGACATCTCTCGCCGGTTCCATTCCCCTTGGTGACCGGGGTAGATGACGGCCCTGTCCGTCAAATAGGCCTCGACCAAACGACAGAGGTAGGTCGGCATCCGGTGATACCGGAGTGCCTCCTTGATGCAACTCCAGGGCAGGGTGTTGAAGGCGTTGGCGATGTCTAGAGACACCGCCAAGACGACCCGACCCCGGGCAACAGCATCCCCCGTCGTGAGGGCCCGCACGCGCATGATGGCGTCCACCGTAGAGCGCCCTTGGCGGAAGCCAAACTGGCCATCCGCCAAATCCGGCCCCACCCGCACCAGCTGCCCGACGAGGCGGTTTGCAATTACTCTTTCAAAGAGCTTGCCCACCTCGTCGAGCAGCACGATGGGCCGGTAAGCGGACGGAGAGTCCGCAGGGCGCCCCGGCTTCTTGATGAGGACCAGTTTCCCGGTCTTCCAACGAAGTGGGAACTGGCCCCTCTCCATGCATGCGCTAAGGAGCCCCCTTAGTCGAGGCCCGAGAGCCTCCATGGCCAGGACCCAGGCTTTCCCTGGTAAGCCGTCGGGTCCTGGGGCGGTATTCTTGGCACTCAGCCTACGTACCGCCACTCTCATTTCTGCCTCGGTCACCTCTGGGGCATCGTCGTCGTCGTCGGCGGTGTGGTCCGCATCGGGCACCGCAGCAGGCGGAGCCATAGGCGGGGCGGGATGTTCCCCTCTCGAGGGGAACAGAGCGCTCACCACGTCCTCCACAAGCTCGGGTCGGAGACTCTGCGTCAGCGGGGGAGCCCATGGGCGGAGTTTCTCCCGCACCATCTTATATGGGCGTCCCCACGGGTCCCCGTCCAGAGTCCCCAGAAACTCCTCGCGAGCCAGTCCCCTGGCCCGCAGGATCCCTGCTTGGAGGGCGTTCTTCGCCTCTCTGTACCTCTCGTACAGCTCCGCCTGAATGGCCTCCGTATCCGGAGGGCGGATACGGAGCCTGCGGTGCCTGGCGTACCGGCGTCGCGCCGCAACGCACGCGGTGCGCAGAGTCGTCAGCTCTGGCGACCACCAGTACACCTGGCGCCTAGCACGTCCGGGCTGGACCCGGGGCATTGCCACGTCACAAATTGCGGACATGGCCTCCCGGAACCACTCTGCCTCATCGTTGATGTCGGCAGGCCTGTCCGGTGATGACACCCAGGCCTGCACGATCGAGGCTTCCAGGAGGAGCTCCCGGTCCAGCTGCTTCAGCGCCCATCGCGGACCACTCCGGGCCTGTCGGACCGGCGCGCTCGAGGTCTGGGCGGAGACGTCAAACCGGATGTACCGGTGGTCGGAATACGTCTCCACCCCCTCCATGACGCGCCAGTCGACGACACGTGGCGACAGAGCAGGGCTGGCGAACGAGATGTCCACCACTGATTCGCCCTGCATCCGCACACAAGTGGGGACAGAACCCCGGTTTAGGACGACCAGGCCTGTCTCCAGTGCCCAGTCCTCCACCATCCTGCCTCGTCTGTCCGTAAGCCGGGAACCCCAAGCCACATTCTTGGCATTGAAGTCCCCGAGAACGAGCACAGGGAGGGAACCGTATCCGACGACGACGTCTCTCAACTCCACAAGGGAGTTGTGGAACTCGGCGAGAGTTCGGTTCGGGGAGAAGTATACCCCTACCACGACAATCTCCCCGAACCGTGCTGCCACGCAACCCCGTCCTCTCTTGACAGCCTCGAGGGACGGAGTACCGGCGGCGGCCGACGAAATTATGGTCACTGAGCCGTTCAGGTCCTCCACCCGGTCATCCCTGGGCGGGACAAAGTACGGCTCAGCGACCACGGCGATGTTAATCGACCACTGCGCCATGCTCTGGAACAATAGGTCCTGAGCTGCGGCGCAGTGGTTGATGTTCGCCTGGAGGAGGCGTAATGGGGCCATTATTGGCAGTCCATTTCAGCCCCCTCCTCCCGAGCCCCCTGTGAGGGCCCTGCCGCGGCGACAACGGCGGCGACGACGACGGTGGGAGCGGCAGCGGCGGCGCCAGTAGTGGCGGTGGCTGCGGCGGTGACGACGACGGTGGGAGCGGCAGCGGTGGCGCCAGTAGTGGCGGTGGCTGCGGCGGTGACGGCGGTGGCGGCGGTGGCGGAGGGCTTGCCCCTGCCTCCGGCTTTGGCGGGTTTGGCGCAGGCCTTGCCCCCAATCCGGTGGTCGGCCGGCTTGCCAGCAGCCGCACATACGACGCAGTGCGGCGCGGCAGTGCACGAGCCAGCCTCGTGACCGGACTGACCACAGCGGTAGCAGTTACCGCTGCGGTCCACCTCCGAAGTGCACTTCACTCCCACGTGGTGACCCACGTGGCAGCGGAAGCACCTCAGAGGTCTGGGTTCCAGCAGTTTGACCTGCGCGGATACCCAGCCCACCAAAAGCCTTTGGCCCTCCTCAGTGATCTTTTTGGCCGCCGACACGGGGCAGCTCACCGTCACGGCTCGCATCCCCTTGATGCCAGGACGGATGGTGCCCGCCTTAACCTGCTCGGCAGAGCACCCCCCCGTCCTAGCGACAGCGGCCACCACCTGTCCCTCCGTCACCGAGTCGTCCAGGCCCGAGATGCGCATGTCAGCACACATGGTGGGCCTGGACACTCTGGCCTCGTCCGGACTTATGGACGCCCTGATTTTATCAGCCAGAGCGTCAGCGGCCGGGCCACTGGCCGCGCCGGGGACCTCCAGCATTCGCGCCCCAGTCGCGGTGACCTTAAATTTGAGGCCATTTTTGGCCCCGAACGCTTCCAGGTTCCCCTCCAGAACCTGTCCCACCTAATCACCACCCTTGGAAATAGAATTAGTGATTGCCGAATATTAATATTTTTAAACATGAAATGATACTATCTAACTCTATTATTTACATAGTAGTGATAGTTTAGTGTTTAGTAAGTACACATTTTATATAAGTCATTCTGATAATGTTTTTCAGATAACTGAAGAAACAGTTCAACGCAAAGTAAAGCGCCGGCCACGAAGATCAAGCTCACCGCAGCTGCCGCGGTGAACTACCTTACTACATTGACATAAGGTTTATTATCCTTCGAACGCTGTGCTTATGATACTACGCATTCCAATATGTACCTTACGCTATTTTTAAGTCGGATGATATTATTAGATTTTAGAAAATATTCGAGAAGTAAATGAAATGATAAAAAATTTAATCGATTTTGGAATCGAACTCGCATTAACCAAAAAATACAATTATTTTAGTCGAAAAGTTTGATTTATAAAGCACAAGCAAGACAATATCTTGATACAAATTGTATTTTTCATAAAAGTTTTCTTATATTCGTATTTATTATAGTTGTGAATAACAACAAAACATTAAAACAACAAGAATTTAGGTAATTTTATTTTACATTAATTAATTTAATGATTAATTTCGTCTCAGTTTATTGAAATCACCTTGAGCAAAACAATAACATCGTCAACGTACATGAAAAATTATTTCGATTTAATTATTAAGAACGATACATTTATCTTACTATTATTATCTAAGATAACTTAATATTTCAAAAACCAACTTATGACATTATTGAAACTAAGTATTATTAATAATTAATTATAATATGATGAATGTGTAGAACTTGATAGTAACCTTTGTATGAATCCAAAGTTTATTTACTTTATCTGTCCGTAGAATATTATTCATATTTTTGGCTTTATATCTAAAATGGTTCTGTATTACTGATTATAATAAAAATCATATATTACAACATCTATTTCGATATCAAATCTGATATTATTACTTCAACTGCTAATGATAGAAAAGGAGGAGAATTAATTATTATAAGTTTATTATAATCAGCAACACAGTGGAAACATTCTATTAAAATGAAACGGAGAGCAATATTCAGTATTATAACAGTATTTCTATTATAAATACTATTTACTAGTTACTTAAAATGTTCAAGCTCGATAAAGCTCTGGTTTCTGAAAGTCTATTCGATCACCTATCGTCTATTTTAACCGCATCTGTGTTCTAGCGGTAAGACTATCTTTCTCTGACCCAGAGTTTCCGTATTTCATTCAAAGCAGGGCAAAATTTTCTGGTCGGTTAAGTTGCTGGTAGGGCTTGTTCTAAGTCCGCCTGGGTAGCCACCACCACCTAATCTAAGTTTGGCACCATAACAACAATGTTACCAGCATTATTGTGTTTCGGCAGTTAGAGGCAAGATAGCCAGTTCCTCTGTGGTTGAGAATTCCGAGTGAAACTCCTTTTTTATTGTAAGAATAAAAATGCCATCTTTATTCTTATAACGCTAAAGTTCGAAATACAAAAACAGATTTTCAAAAAGTCTGAGTTGTCAATTTTGTAATAGGAACTTTATATCAGTCGAAATAAGGTTCGAAATACAACAACTGGCTGAAACGTTGAACCTAATGACCAAAGACAGAACTCATTTTGTAATAGGACGGATAAAGGTTTTCAGAAATCGAGTTTTAAAGAGTATTAGGACCTTGTCACTCTACTATTAGATTCCTACTCTTATCTAAATATAATAAATTATTGGACCTCAAATAGTTAGTAAAAAATTATGTCTACACCAATGTTGATAGATATCTAAAGATAAGGCGTGGGTTCTGCGGCTTAGAATTGGATGGGTTACCGATGACCCATGTGAGTTTAAGCCGTAGATGCATAAATTAAGGTGCATTTCCGAAGGTTACGGCAGACAGCAGACCCTCAACTACGATGACAAACCACAGCAACACTACTGGTTTCATTGATTGACAAATGAAATTCGCGAAATTGAAGACGAGAAGAGCCGCTGCCGTCATAGATGTGACGTCTCTTTCGGAATCAATACTGCAGCGGCACTGTCGCCTGCGTTTAGGGTCAACCGCAGCGTTACTACAGTCTGCCGTCGCTTTCGAAATTGTAACATTAGTAATCCATTGATTCTAGAGGTCCAAATCACGACCATGTTTACCATGACAGGGTTCCATGTTAGTAAGTGAATTTTTCAATATACTATCTACTAAATAGTGACAGAAACAACTTTTTCATAATAATTTGCACAGCACAATCCAAAATAAATCCTAATCCTAACTTAATACACCGTGTTATTTTAGTCGTCTTACAAAAGCCGCCCACTTCATGTATCCAATCACTACTACACATCCATTAAAATAAAAACGTTTTCCATAAAAAAAAAAAACAACCAACTTCCAAAAAGACACTACAAAGTCTTTAATTTTGGTAGTCAATTGTTTTTTTTTTTTAATGGAAAACGTTTTTATTTTAATGGATGTGTAGTAGTGATTGGATACATGAAGTGGGCGGCTTTTGTAAGACGACTAAAATAACACGGTTTATGCGAAAGTAAGTTTGTTTGTTTGTTGCGATTTCACGCTAAAACGGCTAAACGGATTAGGATGAAATTTGGCCCATGGACAAAAATATTTCAGCATTTCATCAAGTGTGTGTGATTGAGGTCAAGACCAGTACCCTAATTACGTAATACACGATCAATCACAATTTGAATCGTTTTGAAACAGATTGCTAATCCATTGCTTCAAAATCTACTCAACAACATAAATAACGCAATGAAATTGTTGAACTGTCAAAATTAAACAGATTAGTCAGCATCGTTTACGAAAATATATTGCGTTTAGATAGCAGACCCATAAACCATTATAAAACAATTGAGAAATATGTCGCAATGTCAGTTGTCTGATGGATCAACAAGCATAAAATATTTACATATTTACTACTATTAATGACATATTAATAATACTATAAAACAAGACAAACTCTTCTAAATGCTAAATTATATTTACAATCGCTAGTTTATAAAGTTGTTCTTCCAGATCTAGTGCATTACATTAGCCGTAACATCGGTAACGGTAACTTTTAGCTAGATTTACTTCTTGATCTATTGTTATCTCTCTCGCACTCGCAGATTCTTCTATTTATAGCTGATGTGCGAAAGAGACCTCTATATGGTATGCGTGACTAATTATATTGTAAGGTGGAACGACTATTTTCTTTTAATTGTTGCCATTGTTGCTGAATCATCATCATCATCTGCCTAGTCTTCATCCGTTATGGTCGGCTTCCAGTCTAACCGGATGCAGATGAATACCAGTATGTTACATGGGGTGACTGCCTATCTGACCTCCACAACCCAGTCACTGGTTAACACGACATCTCTTGCTAAGACCGATTGTTAGACTTTTGGCGTGCTCCTTACTTTGTGTTATTCATTTTAGCACCACTGCCTTAATCTGTGCCACAATTCCTGAATCAGGGTAGGAAAAAACGAAACCGGCATGTCCTATAGAACCAAAAATTGGAAGATATGTAACATCCACTCAAATTCAAATCATTTATTCGCATAGAATGTGGGTATAGTACAATAAAGTTGTTATAAAATTATAATGAGCTGGGTACATTCTGCCTGAGTTTTGGCATGCAAAATCAATAAGATCGTGAGTAAAATTATGAGATGGATAATAAATTAATAAGTCATTTTAAAAAGTCCAGATCATGCACAAAAATGTTACAAATAATGTCAATAATATCAATAATAATGTCAATAATATTAAACTGTTGAGATGTCAGACATGGATGGGGTCATTCAAAAAATCACTTATAGAATAATAACATTTCTGTATCAAAAAAGCCTTAAGTTTACTTTTAAATTGTTGAAGGGTGTCACTTTTTATGCGGTCCGGTAGTTTATTAAATATTATTGGACCCATGCAGAAAACACTTTTTCTTAGTAATGCTGTTTTATAGCCACCGACAATTAAGAGGTTTTTATATTGACTCCTCACGGGACCTTTCTCACCCGCACTGGTGCCGCGTTGTAGATCACTCCCTCTCACAAAGAGGATGTCTATCTCAGTACACTATTTTTGATCGAAGGTCCCAGCTGTAGGTCAATTATAGGCTAATTATTATGCATCTGTTACCGGTCCATGCCCATAAATAAACAAATTAAGTATCTTGACTTGGCTCGCGAGGTTTCGATTTGTGGGATATGGACTCAGCGATCATTGTGCCGATAGCTGCGACAGCCAATCCAAGAGCCTCGTGACCTGAGGAGGATCTCGTTGGGCAGCTGGGGCAAAAAGCGGTACTTCTGGACACGGCTCGCATTGTTAGGAGGTTCCTTTCTCCGGACCTTGTAGCTTGGACCCTGTTCCCTATACCGGTGCGCTACTATTTTTTATATTATTAAATAAAGGATGTATTTTTCTTAATTTATTATTATAATTATGTTGGTCGTTCCACCCAAATCTTGTGGAACACTTATAGCCAATACTTTGGTAGTAAAAAGTAGTATAATATATTCTACGCTCGTTGACTCTAAAGTTATATATTTTCTTTCTTGTTAATAATAAAGACCATTTTCATGAGCCTTACTTATCTAATAATTGTAGTAGTTTTAAGATGTTTTGCTCCACTGAATTGTACTTTTCTGAAAGCCTGATTAAGTCTCTGATCAATGCTATAGTTTGACTGGGGCCCCTATCTGCGCCTTAGGAAAGCGTGGCGAGGCGCAGGCAGCGTTGAAAAATGAGCGGCGAGCGGGGTACCGCGTGCCGTGAACTTAGACGAATGAGCAGCAGGCCCCCCGTCTCGCCGCACACATACCTAAGGCTGAAACGGTCTCGGTCAAACTATATCAAATGATGTGTTAGCTGTTGTGATTCCAATCATATAAGTTTACTTGTGATTTGAAAACAGGCTTTCAAAACAAGAAATGTTGCTAAATTAAGACCGAATTTCAATATTGATTCATCAAGTGGAGCAATTAACAATAATTTTAAACGTTTGGATACATGCAACTTTTATAATAACCGGGCACAAATCAGGGTCTAGGGCTGCTACTAGTCTTCCTATTGAAAAATGTTATAACACTGTTAGACTGGAACCCAGGATGCTACGCTCGGCAGTCGGGTAGGCGACGAACGAGACAGTTCAAAAAACAGTAAGAAATTCTGAAAAATAATGCTCTGCAAATCACGACCTGTTTTTAAGAACTGTGGAAAGAAGCTGCAGCATATTTTGCAATTGGACTTCAAACGGTAGACCCAAATCAAACATGCATGGTGCATGTGTCCAAACTACGTTGTAATTTGTAAGAGTTTAAATCTTCGACCAATCACGTCTTGTGTATGTTTGTGTGTGTACTTCCTGTCTGTGCACTAATATGCTGGGAATTATTTTATTAGTAGATACTGTGGACATATTATTTCTATTCTTTTTTCATGGTACCTAGTACATACCTACTAATTATGTTCGAAGAAATTTTTACTGAAGGACTAATGCATGGACTAACAAAACCTACACAGCCTTTTTAGTCGAACTAGAATTTTATGGCAGATAAAAATAAATGTCTGTTATTTAACTTACCTGTAATTTTATTATTTTTACCAGCAATATAAGTCACGACAGTAATGTGTTATTTTATTTAAATACTTCCCGAGGCAACCGGAATCGTCTTATAGACTTATCAATACCAAAATCCATCCATACTTTACAGTATGTTAACTAACAGAGGGCGTTCCCGTTAACCCGCAATAGTATAGCGTCCATAAATGCTAGAAAAAAAATTAAAAAAAAAAAAAAAAAACTTTTTTAATTTTTTTATCGTAAAATATTCACAAAAAATATTAATTTCATACGTAAAACAAACATTCTGTACACGCGCTCTTGTCGCACTTGTCTTTCCACGTTGAAAGACAAGTGCCCGTGTACAGAGTGTTACAATAATTAAGCATCTATTTTTTTTTAAATGTTTTTTTTTTTTTTTTTTTTTACATTTTAATATTTTTTCTGGCATGTATGGACGCTATACTATTGGGGGTTAACGGGAACGCCCTCTGTTAGTTAACATACTGTATAATAATATTATAAATTCGAAAGAAACTCTGTATGTCTGTCTGTCTGTCTGTATGTTACCTTTTCACTGCTAAACCACTGAACGAATTTCGATAAAATTTGGCAAGGAGATAGATGGCATCCTGGAGAAGGACATAGGGTACTTTTTGTCTCTAAAATAACCCTTAAGGGGATGATATGAGGGATGAAAGTTTGTATGGGAAACCCAGCATTTCCTAAGTTAGGGATATGAAAATTCTTTGGTAAGAAATAAAGAATTACGCGTATTAGCGTTTTTGTAAAATCATCGCCCAAAGGGGTAAAATAGAAGTTGATTTTTACGAATAGGCATTGATGGTTCTGCTTATGACATAGGATACTCTGAATCCCGGTAGTACCTACGTTCCTGTGGAATATTTTCCGACCTTTACGCGGGCGAAGCCGCGGGCAAAAGCTAGTATCAAGTTAAGGAGAATCCGCAGTATTATCCCAAGAAATTAAAATATTCTTACGTTTTTTTCCAAATTGGCAGGTCAGTGTAAGGTTTTATCTTGATCAAAATATGATTCCCGACCATAACAAATATGTATTTACAGAATTAGAATTTCATCCACACTGCTCTCAAAACGGTGAAGGAAAACATCGTGAGAAAACTCGAAGACATGTGACATCTACCAACCCGCACTGGGCCCGCGTGGTAGATTACAGCCCACTCCCTCTCACAGAGAGGAGGCCTGTGACCCAGCAGTGAGAACAATTATGATGATGATATGATGAATTAGTAATTATATTTTGACAGCACGGTTGGCGCAGTGGTTAAGCGATTGACTGCTGCGCTGCTTGTCGCGGGTTCGATCCCCGCACGGAACAAATATTTGTATGATCTGCAAGTAGTTGTTCCGGGTCTGGCTGTTTGTGTTGTGAATTTAAATGTTTGTAAACGCACCCACAGTACAGGAGAAATTCCTAGTATGGGGCAACGTTTAAAAAAAAAACAACGGGTTGCACTCCGGGAGTGCCGGCAGAAGTGAAAACTTGAACATTAACGTTGTCCATTTTTGAATATTTTGGAATGGTTACGGAATAATTTCGCACGAATTGCTTTATTTTTCAGTATAAAAGTACTATCATAAATGTGGTTAAATACAATATTCATTAGTATTAGTAGCAGTTTATTTATTTATTTTCAAAATATAGTCTTACAAAAATAAACAATTTATTACCCATTAATATGGGTAAAATTTCTTTTGATATTTACTTTGACTATTTATTTTGATATTTACTTTGTCGGTTGCTAGGCAACGGATCTTACGGTCACGTCCTGACGCGAGTTTAACATTTTTTACCCATCCCAAAAAAAGTGCACAACGTCGCTAAACAAGTTTTCACTTCAAAAAAAGAAAGAAAATCAAAGAATTTGAATCAATAATCCGTCTCTGATGTACCTACACATCATATTAATTAGTCCCATGACAAAGTTATCAACAACCGGGCACCAAATAAAATGTTATGGCAGAATCAAAAGCAAGGCATTGAGCCAGTACACTGAGTATATACTATAAGGCTGCCTGTCCATTGAAGCGGAGCGAGGCAGCGGAGCGGAGTTAGGCAGCGGAGTGGAGCGGAGTTGCGGACAGTGCGGAGCTAGGTAGCGGAGCTCATTTGAGCCCGTTGCAATACCTCGCGGCCGGTTTTTTCCATTTTCCCGCTTCGCTTCCCCGCTCCGCTGCCGCGCTAGTGATAAGGGCAGTAAGTATAAATTTTGTCCAAATTGAGTTAAACATAGATTCGGAATCAGTGTAATGAGCTGTACAATTTGATCTGACTGACAATTTAACAATACAAAACGTACTTACTGCCCTTATCGCCAGCGCGGCAGTCCGCTTCCCCACTCCGCTTCCTCGCTCCGCTTCCCCGCTCCGCTTCCCCGCTCCGCTTCCCGGTTTTATATGAATTTTTAAACTAGTTCGCAAATCCCTATCCACTGAAGCGGAGCGAAGATTTTATGCAATTTCATTGATTAATATTGGCACAGCTCCGCTCCGCTCCAGTGGACAGTCAGCCTTAAAGCCGTAACTAATAATATTGAAATAATTAAAGTTTTTCCGCAAAATCTTATATTTTTGTAATAAAATTGATTTCATTTCTTGGTGGTTATCGTAAAGTGTGCTGCATTGACATTAAATTACAGAACGTTCTGTGATTGAAGAATTTTAAAATTTAATTAAGCAACAAGTTTAGAGTGAGTGAGTGAGTGTGTGAGTGTAGAGTTTAGTTTAGTCCTTATAAGCAGTAAGCTTGTTTTAACAGGTTCACTGTCCACAGACCACACGTCGGTCTGTAGAGAGTAGTTCCATACCAGTCCACAGACCGTCTGTGGTCTGTTCGCCAGTACAATTTCTAAGCCATCTGACACTGTGGACGTAAGAAGAAAGTCTCCTATTTATTGCGGACTTGGCAGGACACATCAAAAGTTTTGTAATCAAAATACAAAAAAATTAAAACCGACTTCCAAAAAAAACACTACAAAGTAACAAATAACTTAAATTTCGGAAGTCGGTGTCTTTGGTTTTGAATTTTCGTTTTTTGCCACCGACTTCCGAAATTAAAGTATTTTTTTGCTTTGTAGTGTTTTTTTTGGAAGTCGGTTTTTATATTTTTTTTGTAAAAGATTTTTTTTTTTCACTTTTTAGTTGTGGTACCCCATACAAATTCGAATACCACTACCTGCTATCCAAATAACAGTGCCAGGAAGATATCATCATATTATCCATATAACCTAACTGGGAAAAATATGTATTATTGAGGTTAACTCAAAAACTATCCAAGCAAAGTTAATAAAATTTATATCGGACCACGTCGGAAGGTAACCCTATAAAAAAAAAAAAAATCAAAATCGGTCCACAATCGAACATAGAACCTACTCCTTTTTGGAAGTCCGTTAAAAAGTGATGAGACACAGGGAACAACTCGATTTTTTTTTTATGTTGGGTATCAAATAATCTGGACGTCACCATTCCCACTCTGGAGCCTGGACAGTGAACCTGTTAAGAAGTTTTTATTAACATACACACATAAATAAACTCAAGCCCGCTTCCCATAGGGGTTGGCAGAAATACAAAACACCATCTGCTATGAACTAGTAGTGCAAGGAACCTTACTACCTTTTTAAAATCCCAGCACCCTAATTGCGTAACACACGATCAATCACAATCTGCTTCATTTTGACAGTTCAACAATATTCATTGCGTTATTGCAAATTTTTCGAACAAGTGAAGCAATGGATTACCAATATCCTTCAAAATGATTCAGATTGTGTTTGATCGTGTGTTACGCAATTAGGGTCCAGCCCCCCAATTACGCAATGCACGATCAATTTTAAATTGAAACCAATTGAAAAAGATTGCCAGTCCATTGCTTCAAAAGTTCACCAAAAAAAATCTGCTCAATTTTTAAAATAAAGAAATAGGTTTAATTAGGCTTACGTGACGAATCACAGCCCAGGGACATCTTTTGATAGAGTTTTGTTTTAGGATATCAAAAAATTGAGAGCAGTGGCGGCCGTGTGGTAACGGCTGTAATTTACGAGATGTAGGTCGTAGGTTCGAACCCAGGCAGGCGCTTTACTTTGTGTAAATCATTTCATCACCATTGCTCTCAAAACGGTGAATGAAAACATCGTGAGGAAACCGGCATGTACCAGAACCAAAAAATCGAAGATATGTGACATCTACCAACCCGCACTGGGCCCGCGTGGTGGATTACAGCCCACTCCCTCTCACAGAGAGGAGGCCTGTGTCCCAGCAGTGGGAACACTAAAAACTGATTTAAAAAAAATGGCAAAAATATTCCTATATTCACCTAAGCTAGGGTGGCCAACCGTCCTGTTTTCCCAGGAAATGTCCCGCTTTTGAGATGTCCTGCGGTGCCCTGGATAGTTTTTAAGTAACGTCCTGGGTTTTAAAAGCATCCTGGTAAAGTTCTGTTTTTAAATTTCGCGCCTTCAACCTTACGTTTATCGTGCGCTCTGCTTGTTGTCCCAAACTCAAACTCAAAGCATTTATTTCAATTAAAACATTTACAGGCACTTTTGAATTGTGAAAGAGTCGCTCAGAAAGTTGAAGCTAGTTGTCGTAGTTGCTAGTTGTCTTGTTGTAGTCTCTTTCTACTACTACTACTATTTTAGCACACTAGAGCTCCCTAGACCCCTAGTGCGCGAAAACAGAGTTTTGTTGAACCTGTTTTCATTGCGTGTTGCTATTATCTACTACTGCCCATATACTGCGTCCTGTTTTTAATCTGAAATGTCCTGGTGTTTTCACTTTCTAATCCTAGTTTTAAAAATTTGGGGTTGGCAGCCCTAACCTAAGCTATTCTATACTCTATGCACATGACCGGCTTTAAGTCTGACCTCTTTTATTTATTTGTGAATACGAAATGGTTACTATTAGCCTTATTGGGGGCCTACCATGCAACACTTTCGTGTTTACCCAGTAACTGCAGGGTTGTGGAGGTCAGATAGGCCGTCGCTCCGTGTAAAATTCTGCGGGGTAATCGCCTTACGCACATAAAATTACAAAATTTATCGCAATGGGTTTCATTTTGACTATTCATTGCTATTTACGTTGTTGAGCTGATGAATTTTTCAAACTTATAAAGGAATGTATTAGCAATATCCTTCAAAATTCTCGGTTTGTGATATTCACAGTGAATTACTCAATTAGGGCCAGCGCACACCTGGCGAGGCGCAGCGCGTCTCGGTTGTCACCGCCAAACAAATGTCAACGTTGCAAGCCTAAAAATGGTCGCTCACAATGGGCCTTATCAGAAAGCTAAAAGTCAGAAGAGCAATGGAGAGGGCTATGCTTGGAGTTTCCCTACGTGATCGAATCAGAAATGAAGAGATCCGTAGGAGAACCAAGGTAACCGACATAGCCCGAAGAATTGTAAACTTAAGTGGCAATGGGCAGGGCACATTGTTCGTAGAACAGATGGCCGATGGGGCCGAAAGGTTCTGGAGTGGCGAACGCGTACCGGAAGACGTAGCGTTGGAAGGCCTCCCACAAGATGGACCGATGACCTTGTAAAGGCCGCAGGAATCCGCTGGATGCGGGAAGCACAGAATCGATCGAAGTGGCGGTGCTTGGGGGAGGCCTATGTCCAGCAGTGGACGTCTTTTGACTGATATGATGATGATGAAGCCTAAAAATAAAGTTCATAATTACCTGAGACACGAGCCTCTTTCCGCTTAGAAGTTTATTTATTTTCAATTTTATTTCAGCTGAAGCAAGGTTGATATTTGTTTGGCAGTGACAAATGCGCTGCGCTGCGCCTCGCCAGATATGCGCCGGCTCTTAGGGTGCGGGTTTTCAGCTGCATCCGGTCAGTATAGTTGGGAAAAGGCAAACAAAACATGGAAATAAGAAATCTTTAATAAAAACAAATATTTATTCACAACCTTTATGTCCGATGGGATATCCCCCCTGATATATTTAACCCCTTTAGGGGATATAATATGTCAGTGAATTTGAGATTGTTATTAAGATAATTCAGCGGAACAAAGTAAAACGTGGAGACATAAATATTTCTATTAACGGTTCGCGCCGCTTCTTATGTGGAGCGAAAACCGTGAACTTGTCAAACGAATTATTTATTTTAAATAATAAATATAATACGGCTTACCGTCTAAACTTTTATCTGTCTGTGTGTGGCTAAATGTATTTATCGAATTTTAATTATTATTAAATTATATTTTATTTTAATTTTATTAAATAGGAACAACAAACAGCTACATTATGCAATATTACAAAGAGAAAAATATAAATAACTTAAGTAATAATGTAGCCCACAGCGCTGTTCACAAATCCTTATCTGCCTACACTTTTCCCATCTAGGTATGTTGTGGTTAGCTTCCAGTCTAACCGGATGCAGCATAATGAAAAGAAACGTGTGCAGTCGGGAACGAAGAACAAAAACAAATTATGCGCATCTGCCATCTTGGATTTACATTTTAACGACACTATTGGCATATTAGCACCCTCGAAAACCATGAACACAGAGCCCATGAAAATTTTCACAGCCGCCATTTTGGATTAATATTTTACCAAATTCACACTTTCTTTCTCTCTCTTTCTCTCTCTCTCTGTTGAATTAGAAGAAGACACGCAAGTTTGAACGCTTTTTCGCGTGAATATTTATTTCTGCCAGTAAAGGTACTCCTATCACAAGCCGCGCTAAAGAACTTCATTCCAAAAATAAAAAATACCCGATGTAGCTAAATACCAGTATTTTACATGGAGCGACTGCCTATCCAATTTTGACAGGGTGAATATCGCATGTACCTATATTTATAAGAATAGAATAGAATATAATAAATTATTGTTTAAGAAATTACATTCAAATGCGTTGATTCCTGGAACTCGCACTAGGATTCCCTGTGTCGTGAGATGCAAGCTCCTTCATTTCGTTTACACTTATAAACGAACGAAGGGGTTCCGTAATTGGGATTTTATCCCAAAAACAGCCTTAACATTGAAGTTGAAAAACATGTTCTCCCAAACATCGATATACGCCACGGTCAATTCTCCAACTGCAAATGCAAGATTGTAATAGCAAAAAAAAATAAAAAATTGTGTGATAAAATTACAAATTAGCGATTTTCGGACTTTTTCCTTTACTTGTGCTGTAAGACTTGCTAAATTTCATGATTGATGTCAATGAGAAGTAGCGTTTAAGAGTAGAACAAATTATCGGACGCGTCCGCGGACGTCCACGACTGACAGACTATCAGGTCTGTCAGTTCCCTACGATCACGTCAATATACGTCCGCGACTTACGACTTACGACGGTAAGTCGCGAACGTTAAGGGTCCGGCGAACACGGCTCGCAACTGCAAGTCGAGATGGGAGAAAAATGCGTTTGCAATATTGTTATCTTTGTTCTGTTGTGTTTTTGTGTTGTTGTTGTTGTCTGTGTCTGTTGTGTTTTATGAGTGTTGTGTGTTGTTAGCGTTGTTACTAGATATCGCAATTTATGATAAATTTGGATGTGTTCCGTAATACCAAAAATGATGAATGAAAACTTAATATTCTTTCATATTTTTTTCTATACTTTGTAACTTGATAATATAAGCTATGCTTCTGCCGAAACAATATTCCAAATATTGATGTTTATAATACAGAAAAAAAAAAATGAAAACATGTCATTTAGCTGTAAAAATTGTGCGAAATTCAATTCGCTTAAACTTTATTTTAGGTAAGTTTTTTGGAAAAAAAAAAAGATGTACAAGCCTAGATAAATACAGTCTAAATCCGAATATTAACATAATATGCTGGAAATATGCTCAAATTGCAAATGATTTAGGTATTACGTTTGTATGGACAATTCAAGGGTCGCCGCGGTCTTAACTGTCAGTTCGAATGTGAATTGACGTGATCGTAGGGAACTGACAGTTAACGTCCGCGGACGCGTCCGATAATTTGTTCTACTCTTTACACGAATAAACGAAACGAAGGAGCATTATATAAAATCAACTCGTAATCCACTAGAAAACGAATATACAATAAATACTATTATTATCCGACTGCCCCAGAAGGAGGGTAATGTTTTTCGAGAGTATGTATGTATGTATGTCTATTTCTTTGGCACGCTCTGTAGCCTAAACGGCTTAATTGATTTTAACATAGGAGGTGTCGTTAGATTCGTCTTAATCGTAGAAGTGACATAATATTTATGTATTGCATCTGCAAATACAAAAAAAAGGGAGGGGAAGGTTTTTTTAAAATAAATTACAACAATATTGGTATCAAATAAAAGCTGGTGATGAGTCAATTCCAAATTAAGATTATATTAATAAAACTAAAAAACTTGAAATAAAGAAAATTATTCAAAAAACAAAAAACCCGACTGCAAAAACACATTTATAGAAATTAGAATTTTTTTAAATTCTATCGATTATAATGCTTGTTTTTCTCTTTTCAGTTATGTGTTTTTGCAGTCGGGTTTTTGTTTTTTGAATAATTTTCTTTATTTGATTTTTGTTTCTAAGAAGTGCCGTTTCCTTACGATCCCTAATTCATCCTTCACTTGAACGAAGTCACGACTCTAAGCTAGTCTCCACCCGTGTTCTGATTAGAAATGATTAGTAGTAATCGAGTTATACACGCTGGGAGCTGATTAATTAAAGCTAATCCGATATGCGCAGTTCACACATGCATAGTCTCACGCCTTTTCTTTAGGAGAGGGTAGGCAGAAACAATGAAACTGAGGAATGATTTGATAAAATATGCAAATTTTACACGTTTTTAAGGTTACGTACGTACCTCAACAGGAAAAATGGAACCTTTGTTGGATCACTTCGTTGTTCGTCTGTCTGTCAGTCTGTCAAGAACCTTTTTACGGGGGTGACATGTTCAAATATGAACAAACCTCCATTAAGTAAATAAAGATTAAAAAGAAATAAAATCTGTCAAGTGCGAGTCGGACTCGCACACGAAGGGTTCCATACCATGTCGTACAAGATTTAACACTATGAATTTTTGTAATACTTTCGTAAAGGTAACAACAGAGGCGCTATAAAAAAACAAAGATTTGTAAAGAAATTGTCTAATTTTAATGAAAAAATGTTGTTGTGTTAAAATATAGGTGTAGGAGTATATTTCATTTATTTTAAGAGAAAAATATTAAGTTAGCTTTATCCAGTAACATGCATTAACTAAAGTCAAAGTTATTTATTTGCTACTAACATAGTATTAGTAGGTATAAATAGGTATATATGGTAGGTAAGCAGGAAGATATGTAGGGTAGGTAGGGTAGGTTAGGTACCTACCTACCTGGTAAGTAGGGTAGGGTAGGTAGGTAGGGTAGGTAATTAGGTAGAAATAGGTAATTAGGAAAGGTAGGTACGCCGTAGATAAGTACTTAGTGCTAACCGTGCGAAGCCGGGCCGGGTAAAGCTAGTTACCTACTTATAAATAAAAGGATTTCTCTTGCTACATCAGACTATATTGTACAAAATAGAATGTAAGTAGTACGCCAAATTTTAATTATAACTGTGCGTTTGCACTGGCGAAACATTCACAACAAAACATGTTGGAATCTCTATTTTCTGTCAATTACCCTTTTTCTCAGGACCAAATACGGAAGAGGGAGGTATCAAATACGTAAGTCTACGCCCTCCGCGAACGAACGAACGCACGTACGCACGCACGCACGTACGCACGTACGTTTATACGTAAGTCCCTTCAAAACCTATAGGGTACTTCTCTTTGTCTTAGAATCATGTTTGGGGAGAAGCAAGGTCTCAGAGCACAAGTAAAGTAAAAAAAGTCCGAAAATCGCTAATTTGTAATTTTATCACACAATTTTTTATTTTTTTTTGCTATGACAAACTTGCATTTGCAGTTGGAGAATTGACCGTGGCGTATGTCGTTGTATGGGAGAACATGTTTTGCAACTACAATGTTAATGATGTTTTTGGGATAAATTCATTCCAACTACGGAACCCTTCATTGTGCGTGGTCCTACACGCTTTTGGCCGGTTTTTGGAGTGAAAAAATTTTCAGGTGTTTTGAGCGATTTTCGGTCGGAGACAATCTTATGGGTTCGCGTCACCGACATGCTTATGTCGACTACGTATTAGTATAGTATCTATACACATACACAAATAAATAAAATTGAAGTGTCTGTTTGTAATGTCAAAATAACAGCTTTTTAGTAAATGTATATTATGATGATATACGATCCATACAACAAAAACGCAAAAAATTTTTTTTTGTCTATCTGTCTGTCTGTTTGTTCCGGCTAATCTCCGAAACGGCTGGACCGATTTTGACGGGACTTTCACTAGAAGATAGCTGTAGACACTGGGCGTAAAAAAGGGTACTTTTTATTTCGATAATCCCACGGGAACATTGGGATTAAAAGGAAAAACTACTATACGCGGGTGAAACCGCGGGACGCAGCTAGTATATCATATATATTGTGCCCACATCGACACAAAACCAAACTAAAGTTAACAATTATACATAACATATCATAACGCCCGCATTTTCCAAGGGTTGGGCAGAGGTGTACCTAAAGTACAGCCACATTTCGCTAGTTATGTTTAAGTCCCATGTAATAGGGGGCGACCCTATTGCCATCAACCGGGCACAGATCCAGACTCCGGGCTGTTACTGAGTAATTCCAGATGGAAAAACCCAATAACATTTTTTCGACCCGGGAATCGAACCCAGGACCTCTTTTTTCACAACAGGGAAGTTCTTGGCCTGTATCTCACCTGATGGTAAGTGATGATCAGGCCGAAGGTGGAAGCGAGCTTCACCCGGAACTCACCCTCAACCACAGAGGAACTGGCTATCTTATCTCGAACTGCCGAAACACAACAATACTGTTAACATTGTTGTTATAGCGACAGACTTAGATAAGATGGTGGTAGCTAGCCAGGCGGACTTAGAACAAGCCCTACCACCAACGAAACCGAGCAGAAAATTTTGCTCCTACTGGGAATCGAACCCGGGACCTCTGGGTCTGAAACAGGCGGCTTAACCACTAGACCACAGAGAAGGCTAGCTCTACTGCTGACCTCATGGTCACCAGTAGACCTAGCGATCACTAGAAGTAATTTAAAAAAAGCCTCTATCTTTTTATAGTTACAAGTGTTCACTTCTGTAGGAATTTTCCATGAGTTAGTTTAATTATACATCTCGTCTGTGTTACTCCCAGAGTAAGGTAGAGGAGTAAATTATAAACCCACATTTCGCCTGTTTTATTTAAGCCCCATTTGAGGGAAGTCCTAAGGGGAAACCGTGGCAAGGCAAGGGAAGGAACACGGGTAGGTTTTAGTCAGTAAGAGTCTGACACGCCCTTCCGCTCCGCCCAGAGCGGGAGAAGTCATTTGATGATTTCCGGAACAAAAAAAAGAGTTGGTCGAGGCTAAATGATAGCCGCTCGGCTCGATCTAAGGCTTAAACTACGCTTGCCGCGGTCATTTCGTAGATGGGTGATCATTACATACCAAGACCCCTCCGGGCCTCGGAAAGCACGTTAAGCCGTTGATCCCGGCTGTCATGCGTAGATCTTTGACAGTCGTTATGGATCGTTAAAAGCCGGGGGTCGTGTTACCCAGTAACTAGGTTGTGGAGGTCAGATAGGCAGTCGCCCCATGTAAAATATTAGTATTCAACTGCATCTAGCTAGACAGGAAGCTGACCCCAACATAGTTGGGAAAAGGCTAGGCAGATTCACTAGCAAATACTAAGGAGAGAGCCTATTGCCATCAACCAAGCATAACCGACTGAAAAATTCTAAATGGAAAATCCCAATTAGGTACACTTGCCCGAACTCGTTATCGAACCCAGGACCCTACCACTCTTGCGACTGCTGCCGTTAACCTAGAAGCCAGTCATACTGGTTAACTGCTTTACAAAATAGATGACTGACTGTGTCGGGATCTGGGACCCGATATCGCTAGGGCTCCAGACAGGAACGTCCTCTGAATGAGGCCCTTGATCCAGCCACCTAACGAGATCAAAATAAAAATTGTTTATTCAAATTAATCTGAGATTTCAATCAACTCAGCCTATCGCATATCGCAGTCCACTGCTGGACATAGGCCTCTCCCAAGCTTCGCCACAACACTCTGTCCTCCGCCTTTCGCATCCAGTCTGTCCCGGCCACTTTCTTAAGGTCATCGATCTGAGATTTGATAATCTGTAATTATTAGCCTGGCTATCCCACTCCTGGGAAAAGGCCTCCCTCCACTCCTTCCATCGTTCGCGAGCCCGCGCTTCCTCCTCCCAGTTTTGACGGAACCTATGCAGCTCGTCCCGCCATCTCCTACGTGGTCTGCCGCGACCCGCCTCACTGACTTTAATCGGGCACGTCATCTTTTTAGGGTTCCGTACCCGAAGGGTGACAAACGGAACCCTATTCATAAGCCTCCGCTGTCCGTCTGTCTGTCAGCGAGCTCTATCTCATGAACCGTAATAGGTAGGCAGTTGAAAATTTCACAGATTGAGCATTTCTATTGCCGCAAGAGCAACAAATAATAAAATTAAAAATTAAAGGGGGGTCGCCATACAATAAAATTAAATTTTGAAAAAAAAATAATCTGACCCTGGCATGTGGGGTATCATTGTCTAGAGCTCATCAAGTAGAAAATAAATATAATTATTATTTGTTTTTATCTTCAAAAATTATGAATTAGGGGGCCGTAGAAGTTGTCTGTTTTAGACCATTTTTGTACGAGCTCTATCTCAATAACTAAACAAATTAGGAATTTGAAACTTGTGTGTATAATGTACCATATACTGTTTATAATCAACAAATACTAAAAACGCCGATTAATAACGTATTTTATATAATATGGGCGATTTACTGCAACTTAAAAATAATATTTTGTACTTATTTCATGCTAATATTATGCGATATAAATTCCACAGATAACTATTTACTAGTCGGAGTAATGACATGGAATTAGTAAGTACCTACTATCATGGCAGCATATACTATTTCGATCATTTAAATTTCGATCATCCAAAAAGGTCTACAAAATAAGCTCTCTTCAAAAGATTTTAAAACCGGCCAGTATTTTTTGAGTTTAAGAACTTTATCGACTTTTTTCAAAGTATCCCTAGACGGTGTTGATGTGTGTACCTCTCAGAGCTTTAGTTATTACTCTGAGGTGTACCTCATGTTAAAACTACACTCCAATAGACAATAATATTCAGTAACATTGAAATGAATGGTGGTACATACAGGGTACTATTCAGTTACCTTAAACCGTTGTGGATACAATTTCATATTGAGAAAACTTATTTGTGTAAAAATATTCAGCCACGGCGGCCAATCTCAATGGAGACTAGCCTTCGGCGTGGGAGATATTATAGTGCAGTCCGATGGGATGTGTAAAAATAATTTTTATTTTCGCTTGAGTTTAGATTTCGATATTTTTTTTTGTTGGCACATTGGCGTGTGCTAGCTGTCACTATGGCAAATAATAATATATTTTATTTAATGTTTTGTGTTTAGTAATGTAAAATATTTGCATACTATTGTATAGAATCAAGTTTTTTTTCTAACTGAACAGACAGCTGCGCTGCTGGGGAGTTTGTTGCGAGTTTGTTGCGCCACTTCTTCTCTCCAGCAAAAGCACTAGGAAGTGGTGAAGGGCGGGCGTTTTTGGGGGACTGTCTTATGTAATTTTGACGTTCGAAAAGTGCTGATTCTCAGCCTAGTTTGAATAAATGACTTTTGAATTTGAATTATGACTATCAAAAATAACGTAAATAAATACCTGTATTGACGGAATGTTGTAATTAAAATATGGCGTACTACTTACATTCTATTTTGTACAATATAGTCTGATGTAGCAAGAGAAATCCTTTTATTTATAAGTAACTAGCTTTACCCGGCCCGGCTTCGCACGGTTAGCACTAACTACTTACTTACTCTACGGCGCACCTACCTTTCCTAATTACCTATTTCTACCTAATTACCTGCCCTACCTACCTACCCTAACTGCTACCTAACCTAACCTACCTACCCTACATATCTACCTGCTTACCTACCACATATACCTATTTATACCTACTAATACTATGTTAGTAGCAAATAAATAACTTTGACTTTAGTTAATGCATGTTACTAAAATAAATGAAATAAACTTCTACACCTATAATTTAACACAACAACATTTTTTCATTAAAATTAGACAATTTCTATACAAATTTTTATGTTTTTTTAAAGCGCCTTTGTTGTTACCTTTACGAAAGTAATACAAAAATGCATAGTGTTAAATCTTGTACGACATGGTATGGAACCCTTCGTGTGCGAGTCCGACTCGCATTTGACCGATTTATTTTAAATTATTATAGTAACACTGTCTGCTACCTAGTACATAGTTAATTGTTAGTTTACGTACGTGTGAAAACTTGTAATTGGCCATCTTCATGTTAAAACTTTGTACTTAACCATTGTGTCATTTGTGTCTGATTAGCTGTAAGTTTTCCAAAAATAATAAAATAAAATAAAATAACAGATTATAATTATTTTTATAATTTAAAAAAGAACACCCCCCTTCACCACATTTGTGAAAAGACATATAGACAATATTTTTAGGATCATGAATTTGAATTTCTGGTAGGCGGAGCTGAGGCTTCAATTTGATGTATCTACTCATTGCCTGGCATGTGGCGAGAGTCCTATATATCCAACAGTAGAAGACTCAATGATGTCGATGACGAACAGACTTCAACAATCAAGACAACTCTCCCCATTTCCTTTACTTTGAACCGAAGGTCTCCAATCCATTACAAATTAACAAAATTCGCACCTATCCGTCATGCTATTTCACGCACCCACACATGATTATATACTCTGTATAAATATAAGCGCAGGCGCACGTACAGCGCGCACTCGCCTAGCACAGATGTACCTAATCGTTGGTAAGTACACAAGCTTTAACTATACCTACAATCAGCCTATAATATTCCCACTGCTGGGACACAGGCCTCCCCTCGAGAGGGAGTGGGCCGTTAGCACGCGGGCCCAGTGCGGGTTGGTAGATGTCACATATCTTCGAGTTTGTGGATCAGTCGATTTCGTCACGATGTTTTCCTTCACCGTTTTTGAGAGCAATGGTCATGAAATAATTTACACAAAGTGTAGCGCCTTGGGTTCGAACCCTCGACGAACAACTCGTAAGTCGGCCATTACAGCTCTGCATCAGTGGTGGCCCAGTGCGGACAGAACGTGAAGAAACCGGCATGTCCTAGAACCAAAAATTCGAAGACATGTGACATCTACCAACCCGCACTGGGCCCGCGGGATAGAGCCCTCTCCCTCTCCTATTAGACACCGCTCAGCCTTAATCGCTGGGTCTATTAGAACCATGAAATTTTACACAACAGTTGTCTCACTTTTTTGCGAAAGGGAGCACGAATCAAGGGTTTTTTTATACGAACAGATTTTTTTTTTTTTAAGTGGGTATACTTCAAATAACTTCTCCCTCTCCTCTGACTAAAACCCACCCTTGTTCCTTTCGAAATACACATAATTTATATTCATTCTGTAATTGCAATTTTTTTTTATGTACTAGGCCTTACTTGGAAACCTATTACAACTTTTTTACGAAACAGAGTTTAATTTATAACCGATTTCTAAAAGTGGAAAGTTATCAATTCGGATGTTTTTTTTATTTTTATAACTTCATTCTGTATACAGTACTACTGTACAGTAAGCAGCTGCTTTGCATAGCGCTGTTATCTCATTCATTTGTCATTTATTTTCGATCATTTACATTAATAACTAGCTGACCCGAAAATTTGACAGGACATCGTCATGTCCTGTCAAATTTTCAATTGATTTTTCGGCCGTTGCTTTGAGTATTAATGTTTTTTGTTTTCCTCAACCGCCCCTGTATTGAGGCGAACAAAATATTTATTCAAATTGGTCGAGACATATTTTTTTTCTTGGTTACTTAATATTCACAAAAAATTTAAAAGGTTGGAAACTATGTATAGCGACAAGACCCACTGAAAACACTATTTTATTTCGTTTCACACGGTTTTAAACCTACAGCCGTTGAACATCAGCGTTGGTTAACTTTAGCGCAAATGTAATGCCGGTACTCCCGGAGGGTTCACTTCCAAATGTCTGGCGGCATGACGTATAAGTTCTATGAAAAGTGGGTGGAGTCGAAAATGTTAATAACACAATGAACGTAACTGAACTGTCAAAATGAGAAGCATTATGATCGATTTCCATTGTATGTGTAATTACCCCGCAAGTCTAACTGTCTCCTTTTGTTCTAGCCTTGTGTCTTTTGTGTGGTTGGGTGGCGCCGCACGCGTGTCGCTCCGTCGACAACCGCGACTCCCCCTCCGAAGACCTAGAGCCTTTCGTAGCCCATCATCACCATGAGGGCAACATCGCCGAGCTCCTCATTCCCCTTCTCGAACGAAGCCTGGCACAGAGCGAAGCACGTTCTAATGAAAGACAGCAAAGGAGAAACAAAGCAGGCAAGAAAGTAATTCAAGTCCTACCTTATAGAGGATCTGAAGAGCATAAGCGCAAAGGATGGAGGAAATTGAATTCTCATAAGAAACAGGTAGTAGAAATTACTCCTCTACATGGCAAAAACGGAGCAAAGCCTCTAGCGTACATTCTCTCTGCTGCAAAGCCAAGAGCGGAACATGCTAAAACAAATGACGACGTTAGTTCTTCGAACACTTCAGAATTAGAACATGATAAGTCTACCAGTGAAGAACAACAGTCTTCTGAGGAAAAAAGAGACAATAGTGAAGATGTGAACGCTAAAACATTAAGAGCAGGCGATGATGACTCTCCCAGCGCTTCAAGCAATGTACAATCCAGCGAAGATGTTAATACTAAAGAATCTAAAGACATAAGCGCGAGTGAAAAGGAAAGTTCTGACGCAACTGTCGAAAATGATGTAACTGCTGAAAAATCTGACGATAGAAAAGTTGTAGTTGTGGAGGAAAGTGAAGAGGATGAGCCGGTTACTGTTAAATCTGCGAAACATACGCATCAAGACCATCATCATAAAAGTAAAGCTACTGTGGAAACTGCCACCATTGAGGACGCTACTGTAGAGGATGCAGAACCTACTATAGAAGATGTTGCAGCAACAGTCGAAGATGCTACCGTAGAAGACAAAGACGCAACTGTAGAAGATGTTGGTGCTACCATAGAAGACAAAGCTGTGACAATAGAAGCAGACGCAACAGTAGAAAATGCAGATGCTACGGTAGAAAATAGGGATGCGACAGTAGAAGATTTAGCAGCCACTATTGAGGATGTTGGCGCGACTGTTGAGGATAAAGCAGCTACAGTGGAGGATGTTGAAGTGACAGTAGAAGATCGGGCAGCTAGCGTAGAGGATGTCGAGGTTACAGTGGAGAATAAAGCAGCCACAATCGAGGAAGAAACAGCAACCGCAGAAGAGAACGTAACCGCAGAAGATAAGGCAGCTACTATCGAAACCGATGCAGCCACTGTAGAAGATCAACTTACAGTCAAAGACGATGCGACTGTCGAAAAAACTGCAACAGTTGAAGCGGATGCTACTATCGAAAATGCAGATGCAACTATAGAAGACGCCACTGTCGAAAGAGTAGCGACAGTTGAAGATACTGACACCCACTTAAGACAAGCAAAAGTACATACTCACCCTCATCACGTAGCCAACGATGTTTCAGAAATTAATCATTTAATTGATACGATCAATCGGGATGCAACAGTCGAAAACGAAGACTCTTCCGAACATTCCCGAGGCGGTTATATAGAGAACGATATAGTAATTGCTAGAGGTCAACCAGAATCTGATTCGGCTGAGAAAAGTATTAGTAAACTCTTCAATGCAAGGGCAAGAGATATCATCGAGTTAATACAGTCCTCTGTTGAAGCTAGTACAGCGGCTCAGAGAGATTGTTTAGAACCTGCTGAAAAGCATCATGATCATAAGTCGTATAGACTTTCATTCTTGTTTAATAAGTAAATTGATGATATAAAGGTTTAAACTGAAGGTGGTAATAATTAGGAATGGTTTTTAGTAAAGAAAGTATTGGTAAGCGGTTTCTTAGTATAGTATTCCTACTGCTAGTGTGTCCCAATTGTTCGTTGACCTGCCTCCTTGACGATCGACAAAACCGCTGACGCTGCAACAAACGTGGTTACCGACTGGGCCCAAACAGTACCTACAGATGTATCGTCGAAACGAAAAGAAGAAGTACATAAAGTATTTGCACAAACTCTTAAGAAGTTCATCCGTTACAAGAACTTATAGACTCTACTACTGAAGGCGAAAAAACTCGAAGGCTTTCGGGCCGTCTCAATTTAATTTGCCATCTTCGCTAAGATCGTCCTGGGGGCGCAACACGTACATTTGAACAACTTTCTTGCATTACATGTGACTTGCAACAAACCTGGCGGAATTTGGGAATACCCTGGGAATAGAATCGTATTCTTTATGTAACTTGTCATCATTTATTCCAAAGTTTATTATCTGACGTGTACACCTTTTAAAAAACGACTAAAGCAAGCATAAAGTGATTCGAGTATTGTAAGCTGAAAAAGCTATATTTTTATTACAATTAGATTTAAATGAGCATTAAAAAATGTAAAAAAAAAATGTTGTCACGCCGCAAAGTAGTGATATTATGAAATAGTTAGAAGTTTAGAATTTACTAAAAATACAAATAGTGTTTTTACAAAATATGGCTTGTCTATAGTTCCAAAAAGAGGGTTTAAAAAACTTAGGTATTTATGTACCTAGCTTAGATACCTAAAAAACACCTAAACGTTAGTGATCTCTACGTGATTTGAATGACAGCAGATTTTCAATCAGTCTTTATCAAGCGTTTATCATTGTACCTATGTAATTAATTTTCTGTAGCTTGCCTTTCTAAATATCTTTAAACTTCTATGTATATTAAAAAGTTTAATTTAGTTTGACATTTGACGATCTCAGACCATTTTGCAAGCATCGTCTGTATGGTTTCTTAATAAATATATTTGTAACATGGATTTTTGTCTTCTTTTTCTGAATACCTACCCATTTCTCAGATGATGATTCAGCAAGCAACTGTGGCTCAGTTGCATTACTTAACACCAAGCATTACGCTCATCCTTCATTTTTTGGTATCGAGAAATCGATAATCGAAACTTGAGTTCGGTATCGTTCGAGAATTGTTCGTGCCGTGATGGCTCATCACGTCAAGTCACGTTAGTCAGCAAGATTAGTAAAGGGGCTAACTCTTGAAGTTAGTTTAATGTATACCAATTTACAAGTATGTTATGTTGCCATGAAACTATGACTGCAAGGCAAGGCGACATGGCGATATCGAGAGATCGATATTAACGCCTGGCAAAAATATGTTAGCAAAGTGTTGTTGATGAGCATTCTGCAGTGTTCTAGGCGCTTGACATTATCACTATTTATCACTTCATCGTTTACGCGCTGTCCAAGTACCCTAGTTACACATGAAAAAATGAATTGGAATTGGACAATTTAATAACAGATCAAAAATTAAAGTTTTTTTACCTAACTACGAAAAAGCAAGAAGGAAGGTTATGATTTTGACCGGTATGTATCTACGTATGTTCATCTGAGCTCGTAACTTCTAAACTACTGATCATTATTTGACAAATGAGGTATCCGTTGGAACTGGAAGCGTCTTGATCGTCCGCTGGTTATAAGCTATGTAGTTGTGACGTCACATTAAATATGGCTCACTCTAGAGGCCAAAAAGTCATGAACAAAAAAATATGGCCGTCCAAGAACCTTTCGGCCCCATCGGCCTCTGTTCTGCGAGCAATGTGCCCATCGCCGCTTAAGTTTGGCAATTCTTCGGGCTATGTCGGTTACCTTGGTTCTCCTAGGAATCTCTTCATTAGGGTCGCGCCACATCTGCCGAACGTTCCGCGGCGGAAGGTTCGGTTGAATACGCTCCTAATGTTTTTCAAGTTACCTATGACACATCAGCCGAACGTTACGTCCATAGAAATGCAAGCATACATGACGCGACGGAACGTTCCGCTGCGGAACGTTCGGCTTGTGTGACGCGACCCTTACTGATTTGATCACGTAGGGAAACTCCAAGCATAGCCCTCTCCGTCCCTTTGGGTGAGCCTTCTAATAAGACCCATTGTGAGCGATTACGTTTCAGTGGCGTAGGTGCCTGCCCTCCCCCTAGTTTATTTATAGTATGGTGACTTTATGAGACTCATTGTCTAAATGGTACAGCTCGGTCTACCACTTCGTAGAACACAGGTGTGCATAAGAAATCAAAAAAACAATGTTTTATATATTTTCACATAATTTATTAAAAAATATAACTAAAATTCACAATTTGTTTTGTTATTATATGCTACAGAATTATACATTATATATTAGGTTATTATAATTTCGAATTTTATGGCCTAAAATTTATTTCCTGTGCATTAAAAGGTACCATTTATGCACTATTTTGGCTTCTCATGGCACTAAATTGAACAGGCACAGAATTCTATTGAAGTCATACAATACATTTATTCTTAATATTATTATTTACAAATCTTATAATTAATGCTAATAAGCGTAATTGAAATTGTTAAGACTTTAGTATTAATATATTTTCAGAAAAAAAAATTTGGAGGCATAGACTATAAATAAATAAATAAAATAAAATAAAATACGTTTATTTCAAGCAACTTTAGCTCATATACGGAGTACACACAAATACAGAACACACAACAAAAAGAATAATAAAAATGAGAGCAAGACATACTAACACACTTAATATCTACCCGACCCTGCTGACGGCAGCATGCCTATCACAGCAGTGCCGTATGTATGAGCAGTCCATCCGGTCCGCGATCATCGCCAGGACGGAATTGGTGCTGCCCCACACCCTACGCACCACGGACGCGCCCCGCTTGCGCATGGTCGCGTGAAAGCAGTCGGTACGCGCTTCAGCGAACATACCTGAGGCGCTGCAGTAGCGAGACAGCCCCAATACAGCCCTGAACGCGTTGTTGAACTGGACGCGGAGGGCTCCGTAAGATGCACACGTGTACCTCGCTCACAGACTACACGTATAGAGAGACGTGCAGTACGCCCTAAAGAGCGTTATCTTCACCTCCCTCGAACAACGCGCAAACCTGCGTGCGAGCATGTTCGCCCGCACCGACAAAGCCCTCCGTTCCCGCTCCATGTCAGCTATAGGTATTGCTCCTTCGGCTAAAATCTCTGTGTAGGACATAGACAAAATTTTGTTTTTATAAACAAATGTGTGTGTGTTTACTGTGGATATAAAATTATTAATACTAAAGTACTTGTATTTTTAATTAAATAATTAAGTTTAAATACGTATTAGTTACTGCAGTAATCTTAAGCCTTTAATAAACTATCTATGTCCGATTTTTTAAGGATTTTTACTTTCAAAAACGGAATTTATTTAGTTAGTGCTATTGGTTCGAGATCTTGACACTGAACGTACAGTTAAGCTTTGGCACAGTATAATAAAGTAACAGTATTACGTCTCGGCAGTGACCTTGAAATAATTACCTACGGCCGCTCGGTTGATAAACATTCCGCTTCCGTGCGTAACTGCCGCACACTCGTAACTGATGCGTACTATTAGTACAGTTCGCATCAAATAAGTAAATAACTGCCGCTCTGAAGTAGGCTACAAATGACCGGGCAGTAGACGCAATCTGTACGCATCAGTCTCGAGTACGCAGCGCTTTGAATTCTCAGTGAGATTTCAAAGCGCGTCGTTTCTGCCGGTTTCTATGAAGATATAATACTGTTACTTATTTATACTGTGGCTTCGACTTCAGCGTTGAATGGTTACACAAAAACAGCTGTCCAAATCTAAATTCAGAGTCTTGAGCGTTTTATGACACTTTAACGTCAAGTACTGAAAATGACAGATTGCATGACGGTTCCATCATGAAAATATGCTTGCCTAAGAAACTAAAGGCATTGGCACCATAAAGGCTTCAGGATTTACAAGTAACTTTTTCCAAGTATTAAAACATAATTATTTATTCATCTTAATAATAACCGAAACATATTTTTAAATATAATAAATCTAAAAACATAATCAAAGCGTAAAATATTGCAAATTAGTATTCTTTTGAATTTTTTTTATTGAAAAACAAAAATAAAAATTTTGAAGATAAGTTTTTTTGCGGTTTTTTATATTGTTACAAATTCAGAAAAAAAATTGCTATTTACTTGCACTTCACTAAATTTGTAACAATTTAGAGATAAATTGAACTAAATTAACTATACAAGGAACTTAAAATTAGTTTTTCAGGGCACTAAATTTAAATTTAAAGCTTAAAACTTATATTTTAGCTATAATATAAAATTGGGTACATATTAGGTATATAACATTTCAACATTTTACATGCTTTTGGATGATACAGTAATTATTTCATTATTTGGAACTTAAAAATAATGTTTTTCTTCACTGTAAGTCAGTGGTGTCTAAAAAGGTACAAAATTATGATATTAAAAGATCATACTCAAGTCATAAAAGAAATGGTATTTAAAATTTTAAACCTATCTATAAAGGAGAGGTAATTTGCAACCAAATGACCGCATACCAATGTCAACCATTTTCGAGTAATTTGACATTTTATAGTTAAAATGTATGAAATAAAAACTTAAAATGACACACTCGAACTTTTTTGACATTTGCATAGGAGTCAAAAGGGGTCATTTAGTTGTAAATGACCTCCCTAATGACCTGTATAACCAATGACCCTGTATATACGAGATGGAGACCACAATACGACAGTAAATTTAACTGCGTATCTCTAATGATGTTCCCAGTCTGCATACGAAAATTCAATGAAATACATCCAATAGTTTCGTCACTATAGCTAGTCGGCGTATCCGCAAAACTCAGTCGGCCCATCACTACTAATTACAGTTCAACCGTCGACAAAATACGTTCGTTAAAATCGCGGCGATTTTTTTTCGCGTATTGGATTTTCGACGCTCTGCTTAGCGCCGAGTGTTGAATATCTAACAGTGTATTTTCTTGACGCGCTGGGATACGCGCTGAATGCGCTCTGTTGGATATTCAACTCTCGGCGCTGAGCAGAGCGTCTAAAATCATATACACGAAAAAAAATCGCCGCGATTTTATTACGTCCGTTATACTCTTGTGCATTAGGATTCCGTGTTTTTATTTATTGGAGTATTGTTATCTCCATATTGTATAATTACATAATGTTCAAATGTTACATACCTAATACTACAAATAAAACGAAAAGCTAACCGAAATAGTCTAGGAAAATCCACAAAAATCAAGAAAAATACGGCGAAATATTATTTCGTCTAAATTAATTTCAATAATAATATGTATTGCAAATGTCAAACGCACTTAAACTAACTAAACTACGAAAGAGGTGGGAGATAATTTTTCTTACTAAAAACTAAATTTATATGATTAGTTTTAGTTTAAAAGTGACTTCACACTAAAAAAACGAGCGAGTCTTAGTCACATAAATGATGTGTAACATCTGATAGTGCCAACCTCTCGGAAAATGAGTTGGTACCATCTGACGGCCAACTCTAGCACCGCGCGCGCTCATTGGTCAAATCAAATAGCGCGCGCTTCACCGGCTTCCTGTTACACACTTCCGTCCCTTTTCACGAAAACGAGAGAAAAGATGTTACACATCTAAAATATTGTATACTTCAAAATCATTTACGCTATGTTGGTCTAATCAGATGCAGCTGAATATCAATGTTACATGGAGTAGCTGACTTACCAAAGGGCATCGTGTTACCCAGTAACTGGGTTGTGGAGGTCAGATAGGCAGTCGCTCCATGTAAAACACTGGTATTCAGCTGCATCTGGTAAGACTGGAAGCTACCCACAATATAGTTGGGAAAAGACAGGATGATGGCAATATACTCACCAAAATAATTCTTCTTTTTAACCGACTTCCAAAAGGAGGAGGTTCTCAATTCGTCTGTATGTTTTTTTTTTTTTTTTTTTTTTTTTTTTTTTTTTTGTATGTTTGTTACGCGATTTCTCCGTCAATTGTGGACCGATTTAAAAAATTGTTTTTTTGTTTCAAAGGGTATGCTTCCGAGGTGGTCCCATATAAATTATATTAACTTTACTTGGATAGTTTTTGAGTTAGCTTCAATAATACGTATATTTCCCACTTAGTTTATATGGATGATATGATGATAACTTCCAATCACTGTTATTTACATAGCAGGTTAGTGGTATTTGAATTGTATGGGGTAGGTACCACAACTAAAAAGTGCAAAATAAAAACTTTTTATAAAAAAAGAACAACCGACTTCCAAAAAAGACACTACAAAGTCAAAAATAACTTTAATTTCGGAAGTCGGTGGCAAAAAACGAAAGTTCAAAACCAAATACACCGACTTCCGAAATTAAAGTTATTTTTGACTTTGTAGTGTCTTTTTTGGAAGTCGGTTGTTCTTTTTTTATAAAAAGTTTTTATTGTAAAGTCACTTTTATCCTAAAACGATCATAATTTTGTACTAATAACTTAATATTTTTTAAAGGATAATATGGCATCTTTTATGTACATAACTTAAAAATAAAATTAGATATATTTTTTATACTTCGAAAAAATAAAAACAAAAATTTTGAAAAACATTTATAGAGACATAATCTTTTCGGATATTTCTCGCGGATATTATACAACGGTTTTATAAGATGTTCGCACATCACTAGTATATTTTTTTAAACCTTTATACTGTGATAAATATTTATAGCCAAAAGTTTATTTGAGGACGCAAGTTAACAATAGTTATTTTGTTTGAAGAATTTGGTTATTATAAAAAACTATTTTATATGAGTTTTTATGGTCATCGCAAGCAAGGAAGACCTCAAGATGGACCGATGACCTAGTAAAGGCTGTAGGAATCCGCTGGATGCGGGAAGCACAGAACCGGTCGAGGTGGCGGTGCTTGGGGGAGGCCTATGTCCAGCAGTGGACGTCTTTCGGCTGAAATTATGATGATGACGCTATGCTATTTGGCATTGCTGTCGCTTTGCAGTACAGGCCCTGGCGTTAATATGCTGTTTGTCGTAGTTTCATTTTTTAAGAGTGCTTTGGAAGGCGTACGAGACGCCGAAGCCAGACGCTGGGCTAGGACATATAATGCTTATTATCGCGATATTCCCACGGGATCCAGACTTAAGGTCCGCGACATCGGTTATTGTTATACCGTGAAGTTTTCTTAGAAATTGTATTGTTGCTGGTCTGCCTTTGAAATCGCGCAGCACAGCTAATAATAGGTAATTTTATTGACCATTTGAAATGCATGATGTTTGGTTAATTATTGTCTTTTTGCTGCCAGTACTTGGTTGTTTTCTGGAACAGTGGTTCTATCATAACCATGGTTAATATCACTCACTGTAGGTTCGTTCGTTCGTCATTAAATCATTTTAGAGTCGACAGTTGCTTCCTCCATCTTATATACTTTTAGTTGGTCTTATATTTTTGATCTTCGACACAGTTAGTTTGGATCATGTTAGACACTTTTGAGTTATTTTAGACAGTTTTGGAGTCATACATTGAGACACTTTTAGCTGGTTTTAACATCTTTCATAGTTGATATTGGTGCCGATTCTCTTGTACACCGAACTAAACTAACTAAACTACGACTAAAATACCTTACTTTTGGCTATGAGAATCTAAAAGCTATTCTGCGGAAAAATATCTCTAAATTAAAATAGTAGATTGTTTACTAAGGGAGCAAACAACTATTTTTAAGGCGAGAATGTTTCTTTGAATCCAAAGCGGAGCGAAGGATTCAAAGTACATCACTCGAGCTTAAAATAGTGTTGCTCCCGAGGTGAACACTCTACTTTTTATCACCCTCTATGAGAAAACAAACGTGTGCGGTCCGACCCCATCAGGAACGAATTTCCTACTCACTGATTTACACAAAATAAAAAAATTATGAAAATAATAAAAAATCGCAGTCGCCATGTTGGATTCACATTTTGACCTCACTATCGGGTTTACCACCCTCGAAAACTATGAAAACGATACCCATGAAGATTTTTTTTTAAATTTTCGCATCCACCATCTTGGATTTAAATTTTGACCTCACTATCGGCATTACCACCGTCAAAAACTGCGAAAACGATACCCATGACAAAAAATTTGAAAATTTTCGCAACCGCCATCTTGGATTTTAATTTTGACCTCACTAGCGGCTTTATCACCCTCGAAAACTATGAAAACGATACCCATGACGAAAAATTTGAAAACTTTCGCGTCCGCCATCTTGGATTTACATATTGACCTCACTATCAGCTTTACCACCGTCAAAAACTACGAAAACGATACCCATGACGAAAAATTTGAAAATTTCGCATCCGCCATCTTGGATTTAAATTTTGACCTCACTATCGGCTTTACCACAGTCGTAAACGAAAAAAAAAAATACGAATCCGCCATCTTGGATTTTAATTTTGATCAATAAAAAATAATTTTGACACATCTAAAATTGAATTTGACAGTCACATCGCGACCCACGTGGTACTTGTTTGCTCTACCCCGTGAATTTTCTTAGAGCCAGAGGCGCGCGGGGGGGGCAGCCTTGACGTATTTTGTATGGAATTTTAAAACTTTTTTTATGGAAAATATGAAAAAATATTACCTGTGAGTAGGGGCATATGGGTTTACGGGCGGCAGAGGGGGTCGAAATTTCCATTATTTTTGCGCTAGGACGCACCGTTTTCGAGATATAAGCAAAATAAAAAAAAAGATAAAGTTTTTGCAGCCGAAGTGTGTGAATTTTAGTTCATGCCAACTAATTTTATTCCACTCCTTTTTAATCGCATTTAAAAATAGACTGATTTAGTTGGATAATCTAAATTTTTAGGTGAAAAACGTCAAATTCAGAATAACAAAATTGCCATTTTCACTAAACTAATAACTCAGTGCAATCTTAGTGCTGTCAAACTAAAATATAGTTAAGTTGTGTCACTTTAGACTATTTCAGAATGGGAAATGCTCGTTTGACAGGACTAAACTAAATTTTAGTGATTTTTAGTCCAGTTTAGAGGCATTTGTGACAAGAGAATCGGCACCATTGACGATTTTAGGCACTTATCTGGTCAATTAAACCACTTTTAGCTCGTTTTAACGTCTCTTTTAGTTGTAACTGGCGATTTTAAACACTTTAGAGCACTTTTGGCTGGTTTTTAAGTCTGATAATAGGTAGGCTGTGGTTCTATCATAACCATGGTTAATATCACTCCCTGTAGGTTCGTTCGTTCGTCATTGAATCATTTTAGAGTCGACAGTTGGTTCCTCCATGTTAGATACTTTTAGTTGGTCTTATATTTTTGATCTTCGACACAGTTAGTTTGGATCATGTTAGACACTTTTGAGTTATTTTAGACACTTTTGGAGTCATTTTAGGCACTTATCTGGTCAATTAACCCACTTTTACCACGATACTGACGATTTGAAACACTTTTGGCTGGTTTTGAAGTCTGTGTTAGTACTTTAGACACTTTGTTAGTTCACTGGAGTCACGCCTGGTCCCTGTGCTGCCGGTACCGCGCGGCGTGGGCCGGGTCACGCCTGGTCCCTGTGCCGCCGGTACCGCGCGGCGTGGGCCGGGTCACGCCTGGTCCCTGTGCCGCCGGTACCGCGCGGCGTGGGCCGGGTCACGCCTGGTCCCTGTGCCGCCGGTACCGCGCGGCGTGGGCCGGGTCACGCCTGGTCCCTGTGCCGCCGGTACAGCTTGGCGTGGGCCGGGTCCCGCATGCGCGTATAGCCCTGCGGCACGCACAACACCTCGGCGCGCGCGTGGAAGGCGCGGTACCCGCCGCGCAGCAGGTAGCACTCGGGGTAGCGCAGCGCCGGGTAGCGCTCCGCGTGCAGCGCGCGGTCGGCCGCGCGCAGCGAGCGGCAGCTGGGAGAGCGGGAGGTTAGAGAGGGTAACTGTTGCGGTATAACTTAACTAAGGCCTGACTGATCTGTTCGTAGCCTTGATAATATTTTACACACCAAAAATAGCACTTATTTTTAATAGCGATTTTTTAAGGACTAGAAAATCGCGGCCATAATCATGCAATGACTTCAAATGATCGCTGCGATGATATCGTCGTGTGGAGATTGATTTATATTTCCTATTAAATTATTTTAAGAGAGTTTATTCTGAAAGTGGGCAACGTCGCAAATAGATGTCCAATATTTGGCTGTTTTGATTAATTTGATAATATAACAAATGTGGCTAACTAGCGAACTAGATTATTGATAACGAAATGCAACAATTAATATCAATCAATAAACTTTTCCTAGCCTTTCCCAACTATGTTGGGGTCGGCTTCCAGTCTAACCGGATGCAGCTGAATACCAGTATTTTACATGAAACGACTGCCTATCTAACTGTACTGTGTAAGACTGGTGTCAGACTTTCGGGCTTTTGACGACTCGTAACGACTGTCAAACATCCACAAATGAATGGACCAACGGCTTAACGTGCTTTCCGAGGCACGGAGGAGTCTCGGTATGTGAAGATGGTCACCCATCCACGGACCAACCCCGGCAAGCGTAGCTTAACCTGATTATTATATTACTTAGCCATGAGCTCCTCAATAATTAATATCGTAAAACCGAATATTTAGTTTTGGATGTGAAAAAAGTATTTAGAAACTTTCCAAATGCCGTTTTACACCTAAAACGGTTACAACATCAAATTCAATGTTATAATTTCAATTCATATTAATATTCTAGTTCGCTCGTGAGCCACATTTCTTATTTCCATACACTAATATGGTCAAATTAATCAAAACAGGTAAATTTTTGACAGCTATTTGCGACGTTGCCAACTTGTAAAGGTGACCCTCTTAATGGCACAGCGACACTATCGCCACGATTTCGTCGCCTCTGGAGATGGCGCCTTAGGATACCGCGGTATCGTCGCGCTCGAGGGTCGGCCATGCCACCAGCACGCGTAGCATGAACATCGTAGAAACAGGTTTTGTCGACGGAAGAATAGACAAAATGACAAATTGTCATGGTTTATCTGTCATTTTGTCAAAACCTGTTTCTACGGTGTTCACGCTACGGGTGCAGGGCGTCGCACGCCAGACACGACACCCGTCTGGTCGGAGGATCCTCCGTTTTCTATAGAGGATGAGTGAACTGTACACCCTGTTCCTCATACCTCTAAAATCTTTTACACCAAAAATATTGAGTTTGACCGCCTCGTTGGTCTAGTGGTAGCAAGCGCTACAGCTGAGCACGAGGTCCTGGCTTCGATCCCCGGGTCGGGCAAAGTGTTATTGGGGTTTTCCATCTGGAATTTCTCAATAGCAGCCCGGAGTCTGGATTTGTGCCCGGTTGATGGCAATAGGGTCGCCCCCTATTACATGGGACTTAAACATAACTAGCCAAATATGGGTGCACAACTAACCTAACCTAACCTAACCCTTCGAAAATGACAAGCGAGATGTAATGTTCTACTAATTTTAGATACTTACAGCTTAGGCCCCCTCTCCAGTGAGAACTCACAGTGGAACACGAGAATGGTGCGTTTGTCAGTGCTGGCTCGGCTCGGCTTGTTGACGAGCGCGTGGATCTGTGCGGTCGTGTAGTAGTTCACCGCGTTCACGATGTGGCCGCCTTCGAACTCGTAGGGGTAGCGGCAGTCTATTACCTGGAGAGAGAGGGTTGGTTAGATAATCATAAACAATACCTGGGGGCCTAAAACGGCCACATTAAGGGGGATGCGCCAAGGTAGCCTGCAAAATTCAAATTTACCTGCCCCCCCCCCCCCCCCCTGGATTTTGTATGCTTAAGTACTGTTGTCGATAAAAGTTAAGTTACAGTCACGTTAAGACTTCTCAAAAAAAACTGCGCTTCGCGGGTTTTCATGTTGTACCTACTCGTATATGCAATTGCTGAAATATCGTCGAACACTGTAAAAAAAAAAATCTCCCGAACATAGAACATCCTCTTTTTTTGAAGTCGATTTAAAATACATGAACGCAGCAGCAATATCAAACTATGTAAAACATGGGGGGGGGGGGGGGGGGGAATTGCTGATTTGCCCCCCCCTGGGCCAAAAGCTGGGTACGCCCATGGGTCTGTACCAGATTGTATATTTATTAATTAAAATATGATTCGCGACCGTAACAAAATGGCTTTACAGATTTATAATCATAAAAATCATCAATACAACTCTCTAAGTTCATGTAATCCTATTGGATGACTATTTCATGAAATGATGACATTTGAGGATTATAAATCTGTGTTTATAAATCTGTAAAGCCCATTATGTGGGCAGTTCGTTGCGCCACTTCTTCCCAGCAAAAGCACTAGGAAGTGGTGAAGGGCGGGAGTTGGGGACTGTCTTATGTAATTTTGACGTTCGAAAAGTGCTGATTCTCAGCCTAGTTTGAATAAATAACATTAGAATGAATAGTCTCACCATAAAATCACTAATAACATCTTGATATTCGCCCCCGATGAGCGCCACGAGCGTGTCGCACGATATACTCTTCAAGTCTGAGTGGTCGCCATTAGTGAGAGGCAACGCGTACGGTACAGAGAAGTCTCCTATTAGGTCTGGTTCAACGGCCGCTGGAAAGAGAGAGAACTATAGGTTAGAGAGAGATAGATAGATATTCTTTAGGGCATTTAGACAGGATTTCTTCTAATATTAGTACAAACATTAGAAGTAAGAATGGTACAAATGGTGATCAATCGTTTTCCAAACTATGTTGGGGTCGGCTTCCAGTCTAACCGGATGCAGCTGAATACCAGTATTTTACATGGAGCGACTGCCTATCTGAACTCCACAACCAAGTAACTGGGTAATACGATACCCCTGGGTAAGATTGGTGTCAGACTTTCGGGCTTCTGACGACCCGTAACGACTGTCACAGATCCACGAATGACAGCTCAACCAGGTAATCAACGGCTAACGTGCTTTCTGAGGCACGGAGGAGTCCCGTTATGTAAAAATGGTCACCCATCCTCGGACCAACCCCGGCAAGCGTAGCGATTTTTTATAAACGTACAGAATTAAATATCATTTCTAGACAAAAAAGTTGTTACCACTGAGATTTCTACATAGCAATACCTAATAACACTAGTCAACTTGGGGCTCGAACTTAGGACTCAACGCAGCAGTCGCGCTTGCGACCAATAGGCCAAGGAGACAGTCATTTTACTTTCTATACTAAGCCATTAAATGCAAAAATACTTACATCTCGCCATAGCAGACATGATCAACGCATTATTCTCAGAGAACGCCCTCTGTAACACCGGTCGCTGTAACCTCTCCACATCAGGACTCTCACAGTTTGATCTCCTTCTTTTATTCGCTACTTCATTCTCACTTCTCTCCACTCTCTTTTTATTTCTCTGAGCTGGATTCTCTAGAATAGAGAATAGAGAGACTCTCGCTCTACTGTCTGGGTTGAAACTTAAACTCCTATTCAATGGTCTCCTTAGAAAACTCTTTTCTGAAATAACGTTAGATTTAATTTGACCGGAGAGTAAGTCGTTGAAATTAGCAACTTTAGGAGAATTTGATTCTTCAATTTCTAAGAACGGTTCTTCCAGTTCTGAAATAAAACCGCTTTCCATAGATGTGGTGGATTCCATTGTGTACAGACCGGTTTTTGTTAGCGGTGATTGACTCATAGACCCGATACTGGAGTCTGACTTCTCATGCCTCAATTTAGTTGGTGTCTCGGAGAATTTTAGAGATTTCTTAGCCGCTTGTTTTTTTACCACTGGAGATGGGAACTCGAAATCCTCATCATCAAAGTTGAGCATCCGTGTAGCGGTGACCGTAGGCTTGTTGAAACTTGTTGAAGCTTCATCCTCAGCCAACAGTGCTCCGAAGACAAAATTCCTTGAGGTTACCTTTCTTGAAGACGCTGTACGTCCTCTAGAGATGATGTCAGGACTATCCGTGGAGATAATTTCATATTTAGTGCATTCATCGAAGTTGTCGGCTTCAAATTCTTGTTCCAAATCGTGGAGGGTTTCAAAATCGTCTATGTCTTGGGTTACTTCTTTCTGCGGGACGTAGAGGTCCTGTTTTGGCGATTTATGGAGAGCATGGGTGAAATCCAGCTGGAATAATAGAGAAAAATATTGTTAAGATTTTTTTAATAAGATGTGATGTTAATCAGAGAGATCACAAATGCTAACTCTGAAATCAGTCACAAATGCTAACTCTGAAATCAAATGCTAACTGAGAAATTATCAAATTATTGATGGGAAAATCCAATAAAACTAAACTAAAACTTGGGTATCCAAGGCAGCACCCTACGTTCAGCAGTCGTGCTTGCGACCAGTAGACCAGCCTGTGACATTATTAGAATTAATTGTAAAAAAAAAAGAAAGTTGCATAAAACCTCCCGCAGACAGATGCAACGCGACTCTGGTGGAACAATTTCTATAAAAACTGTTCTTAAATTGTTCTAATTGTTCGCGGGAGCCTTTAAAGATATTAAAAACTTCATAATGAACTGTACCCACCTCAGTAGCCGACCAGTTCGTAATCTTCTCCCTCGTAGCCTCGAACCTCTCCCCGAACAAAAAGTCCCTCGCCTCCTCCTCCATATCCAACTTAACAAACGTATCACTTATAAAGGCCCCTTCATTCTCCTTATTTGACATCTTAAACCTACTCCGTTCCTCCACAACTTTAGTTATCCGTGACCGTTTCACCCTCGTTGATAACGGAGAATTCCTATTCAAAGGAGAGTTGTGGTTTAAGAACGGAGAGGTTCTATTCAGTAAGGGAGAGTTGATGCTTTCTGTAGGTGATTTGAATGACTTGGGTGAGTTTGTTAGCGGTGATTTCAGTCTCTCTAAGGGAGATTTTCTTCGAGAGATCCTTCGCTTGGTCGGTGTGTATATTGGGGACAGTGGTGACTTCGTGAAGTCTATTGCGTGCGGGTTCATCTTTAATTTGTAGTTGTTTGTTAACGAGTCTTCTTGTTTCCGTTTCTTTCCATTGCTGCCGGAGTTTATTTTGAAGTTTTCGGTTATTAAGCTGGAAAGAGAGAAAGGTTGTATGTTAGTTTAAATTCAAGAGTACATAAGTAAGGAATTTTCAGGTTAATTGTTAACTGTTAGTAAATATTACTACAGATTCATCAGGACATTAAGAAACGCTGAAGTTAGTAAACCATTAGTTGGGAGATTTCTACTTTGTTCAATACGTTAGGTTCTGAATATGGGACAAGTATAAGTTATTGATTGTAAATATTACCACAGATTTATCAGGTATAGTTAAGAGAGTGCATCCTAAGTTGGCAACGTCGTAAATAGCTGTCAAATATTTACCTGTTTCGATTAATTTGGAAATAATACTGTATGGTAATAAAAATGTGGCTAACTAACTAACTAGAATATTAATAATGAATTGCAATTATAACATTCAATTTGTTATTGTACCCGTTTTAGGTGAAAAAAAGGCATTTTGAAAGTATCCAAATACTTTTTTTACATCTAAAACTAACTATTCGGTGTTACAATACTCTAGTTCGCTAGTTAGCCACAATTTTTATTTCTATACAGAAATATTATAAAATTAATCAAAATAGTGAAATATTTGACATCTATTTGCGACATTGCCAACTTACAGAATAAACCCTCTTAAGAACTAAGTAAGAGAATCTAGGAATTGTCCACAATATGAGTACTTCCACTTTGCCCCACCAGGCCGCCCCCTGGTGGGGCAAAATGGAATGCCAAAAATATTGCAGTGGAATTTGCCCCACTAGGGTTGACACTTTAGAATGTATGTAGGTGCTCGTATTTTGTATTTGTATGGAAAACAAAGAAATGTATAGCTAAGTAAAAATGTAACTAGGACTAGTAACGTTAGACTTAGTACATACCTAGGTAGTGTTCTTAAATAAAAGATTATTTGAACCAGTAGGGCAGATTACACTGCAAAATTTTTGGCACTCGATTTTGCCCCACCAGTGGGGCGGCTTGGTGGGGCAAAGTGGACTCCACAAATCGAGGTATATTTATAAACGTTGCTTAAAGTTAAACAGTCACTAATCATTACTTAACTTTATAAATAATGCCCTGAACAAGTAGAAAACAAAATTAATTAAGAAGTTTCATGACATACCTAATGTCCTCAAGATGATGCAATAAAACCGTTCTTTGTACCACAGTCAAGTTACTGTTTACCTAGGACTCCATGCTCAATAGTGGGGCTTGGAGTCAAAAGCTAGACCCATTTATTGCTTAAAAGGTTATAATAAGGTCCAAGTTGGTCAGGTGGAAATAATCAGAATGAACATTTACATAGCGTAGTGCAGTTGTAATAAAAAAGTAAATAGAATGAAAACTATTTAGTTAGACACAGCATATCAAGGTTAATCTTAGTGGAATCCTGACTAATAAATTATACCTTATTTCTATGAATACTTACAATAAAAGATTTTAAATTACATTACTAAAACTTGGTTCCCAACAGCTGATACTAATAACATTGTGCCTTTATGAAGACTACAGCAAGCTAAGACTGTATATTAGTTAATCAATCATGTTTTTCAAGAATCATGTTCCATAAACTAGATTTTTCCAACTTGTACAAATGATCTAAATTATTTTCTCAGGGTTATGAACTAAATTCTACCCTAATCAGTAACCTACAGGTCATGTGAACATATTTTACACCTTATTTCACTCCCCAGCATGGAATAAAAACTTTTTGTGAAAGAACTCCGCCGAAATCCGCCCCTAAGGCTACCCACCGACCAGCTAACCACCGCATAAGAAATCAAAAAAACAATGTTTTATATATTTTCACATAATTTATTAAAAAATATAACTAAAAATTCACAATTTGTTTTGTTATTATATGCTACAGAATTATACATTATATATTAGGTTATTATAATTTCGAATTTTATGGCCTAAAATTTATTTCCTGTGCATTAAAAGGTACCATTTATGCACTGTTTTGGCTTCTCATGGCACTAAATTGAACAGGCACAGAATTCTATTGAAGTCATACAATACATTTATTCTTAAAATTATTATTTACAAATCTTATATTTAATGCTAATAAGCGTAATTGAAATTGTTAAGACTTTAGTATTAATATTTTTTTCAGAAAAAAAAAATTTGGAGGCATAGACTATAGGTATTGCTCCTTCGGCTAAAATCTCTGTGTAGGACATAGACAAAATTTTGTTTTTATAAACAAATGTGTGTGTGTTTACTGTGGATATAAAATTATTAATACTAAAGTACTTGTATTTTTATTTAAATAATTAAGTTTAAATACGTATTAGTTACTGCAGTAATCTTAAGCCTGTATTAATAAACTATCTATGTCCGATTTTTTAAGGATTTTTATTTTCAAAAACGGAATTTATTTAGTTAGTTCTATTGGTTCGAGATCTTGACACTGAACATACAGTTAAGCTTTGGCACAGTATAATAAAGTAACAGTATTACGTCTCGGCAGTGACCTTGAAATAATTACCTACGGCCGCTCGGTTGATAAACATTCCGCTTCCGTGCGTAACTGCCGCACACTCGTAACTGATGCGTACTATTAGTACAGTTTGCGTCAAATAAGTAAATAACTGCCGCTCTGAAGTAGGCTACAAATGACCGGGCAGTAGACGCAATCTGTACGCATCAGTCTCGAGTACGCAGCGCTTTGAATTCTCAGTGAGATTTTAAAGCGCGTCGTTTCTGCCGGATTCTATGAAGATATAATACTGTTACTTATTTATACTGTGGCTTCGACTTCAGCGTTGAATGGTTACACAAAAACAGCTGTCCAAATCTAAATTGAGAGCCTTGAGCGTTTTATGACACTTTAATGTCAAGTACTGAAAATGACAGATTGCATGACGGTTCCATCATGAAAATTTGCTTGCCCAAGAAACTAAAGGCATTGGCGCCATAAAGGCTTCAGGATTTACAAGTAACTTTTTCCAAGTATTAAAACATAATTATTTATTCATCTTAATAATAACCGAAACATATTTTTAAATAGAATAAATCTAAAAACATAATCAAAGCGTAAAATATTGCAAATTTGTATTCTTTTGAATTTTTTTATTGAAAAACAAAAATAAAAATTTTGAAAAGTCAGTTTTTTTGAAGTTTTTTTTTTACATTGTTACAAATTCAGAAAAAATTGTTATGTACTTGCACGTTACTAAATTTTGACTAAATTTGTAACAATTTAGAGATAAATTGAACTAAATTAACTATACAAGGAACTTATATTAGTTTTTCAGGGCACTAAATTTAAATTTAAAGCTTAAAACTTATATTTTAGCTATAATATTAAATTGGGTACGTATTAAGTATATAACAAATCAACATTTTACTTACTTTTGGATGATACAGTAATTATTTCATTATTTGGAACTTAAAAATAATGTTTTTCTTCACTGTAAGTCAGTGGTGTCTAAAAGGCACATATTTATGATATTAAAAGATCATACTCAAGTCATAAAAGAAATGGTATTTAATTAAACCTATCAATAAATGATAGGTATTTTGCAATCAAATGACGACTATGCCAATGTCAACCATTTTCGAGTAATTTGACATTTTATATTTAAAATGTATGAAATAAAAACTTAAAATGACACACTCGAACTTTTTTGACATTTGCATAGGAGTCAAAAGGGGTCATTTAGTTGTAAATGACCTCCCTAATAACCTGTATAACCAATGACCCTGTATATACGAGATGGAGACCACAATACGACAATAAATTTAACTGCGTATCTCTAATGATGTTCCCAGTCTGCATACGAAAATTCAATGAAATATATCCAATAGTTTCGTCACTATAGCTAGTCGGCGTATCCGCAAAACTCAGTCGGCCCATCACTACTAATTACAGTTCAACCGTCGACAAAATACGTTCGTTAAAATCGCGGCGATTTTTAATCGCGTACCTATTGCTTTTTCGACGCTCTGCTTAGCACCGTGAGTTGAATATCTAACAGTGTACTTTCTTGACGCGCTGGGATACGCGCTGAATGCGCTCTGTTGGATATTCAACTCTCGGCGCTAAGCAGAGCGTCTAAAATCATATACACGAACAAAAATCGCCGCGATTTTATTACGTCCGTTATACTCTTGTGCATTAGGATTCCGTGTTTTTATTTATTGGAGTATTGTTATCTCCATATTGTATAATTACATAATGTTCAAATGTTACATACCTAATACTACAAATAAAACGAAAAGCTAACCGATATAGTCTAGGAAAATCCACAAAAATCAAGAAAAATACGGCGAAATATTATTTCGTCTAAATTACTTTCAATAATAATATGTATTGCAAATGTCAAACGCACTTAAACTAACTAAACTACGAAAGAGGTGGGAGATAATTTTTCTTACTAAAAACTAAATTTATATGATTAGTTTTAGTTTAAAAGTGACTTCACACTAAAAAAACGAGCGAGTCTTAGTCACATAAATGATGTGTAACATCTGATAGTGCCAACCTCTCGGAAAATGAGTTGGTACCATCTGACGGCCAACTCTAGCACCGCGCGCGCTCATTGGTCAAATCAAATAGCGCGCGCTTCACCGGCTTCCTGTTACACACTTCCGTCCCTTTTCACGAAAGCGAGAGAAAAGATGTTACACATCTAAAATATTGTATACTTCAAAATCATTTACGCTATGTTGGTCTAATCAGATGCAGCTGAATATCAATGTTACATGGAGTAGCTGTCTTACCAAAGGGCATCGTGTTACCCAGTAACTGGGTTGTGGAGGTCAGATAGGCAGTCGCTCCATGTAAAACACTGGTATTCAGCTGCATCTGGTAAGACTGGAAGCTACCCACAATATAGTTGGAAAAAGACAGGATGATGGCAATATACTCACCAAAATAATTCTTCTTTTTGTAAAGTCACTTTTATCCTAAAACGATCATAACTTTGTACTAATAACTTAATATTTTTTAAAGGATAATATGGCATCTTTTATGTACATAACTTAAAAATAAAATTAGATATATTTTTTATACTTCGAAAAAATAAAAACAAAAATTTTGAAAAACATTTATAGAGACATAATCTTTTCGGATATTTCTCGCGGATATTATACAACGGTTTTATAAGATGTTCGCACATCACTAGTATATTTTTTAAAACCTTCATACTGTGATAAATATTTATAGCCAAAAGTTTATTTGAGGACGCAAGTTAACAATAGTTATTTTGTTTGAAGAATTTGGTTATTATTAAAAACAATTTTATATGAGTTTTTATGGTCATCGCAAGGAAGGAAGACCTCAAGATGGACCAATGACCTAGTAAAGGCTGTAGGAATCCGCTGGATGCGGGAAGCACAGAACCGGTCGAGGTGGCGGTGCTTGGGGGAGGCCTATGTCCAGCAGTGGACGTCTTTCGCCTGAAATTATGATGATGACGCTATGCTATTTGGCATTCCTGTAGCTTTGCAGTACAGGCCCTGGCGTTAATATGCTGTTTGTCGTAGTTTCATTTTTTAAGAGTGCTTTGGAAGGCGTACGAGACGCCGAAGCCAGACGCTGGGCTAGGACATATAATGCTTATTATCTCGATATTCCCACGGGATCCAGACTTAAGGTCCGCGACATCGGTTATTGTTATACCGTGAAGTTTTCTTAGAAATTGTATTGTTGCTGGTCTGCCTTTGAAATCGCGCAGTACAGCTAGTAATAGGTAATTTTATTGACCATTTGAAATGCATGATGTTTGGTTAATTATTGTCTTTTTGCTGCCAGTACTTGGTTGTTTTCTGGGACAGTGGTTCTATCATAACCATGGTTAATATCACTCCCTGTAGGTTCGTTCATTCGTCATTGAATCATTTTAGAGTCGACAGTTGCTTCCTCCATCTTAGATACTTTTAGTTGGTCTTATATTTTTGATCTTCGACACAGTTAGTTTGGATCATGTTAGACATTTTTGAGTTATTTTAGACAGTTTTGGAGTCATGACACTTTTAGCTGGTTTAACATCTTTCATAGTTGATATTGGTGCCGATTCTCTTGTACACCGAACTAAACTACGACTAAAATACCTTACTTTTGGCTATGAGAATCTAAAAGCTATTCTGCGGAAAAATATCTCTAAATTAAAATAGCAGATTTTTTACTAAGGGAGCAAACAACTATTTTTAAGGCGAGAGTGTTTCTTTGAATCCAAAGCGGAGCGAAGGATTCAAAGTACATCACTCGAGCTTAAAATAGTGTTGCTCCCGAGGTGAACACTCTACTTTTTATCACCCTCTATGAGAAAACAAACGTGTGCGGTCCGACCCCATCAGGAACGAATTTCCTAATCACTGATTTACACAAAATAAAAAAAATAATGAAAATAATAAAAAATCGCAGTCGCCATGTTGGATTCACATTTTGACCTCACTATCGGGTTTACCACCCTCGAAAACTATGAAAACGATACCCATGAAGATTTTTTTTTAAATTTTCGCATCCACCATCTTGGATTTAAATTTTGACCTCACTATCGGCATTACCACCGTCAAAAACTGCGAAAACGATACCCATGACAAAAAATTTGAAAATTTTCGCATCCGCCATCTTGGATTTTAATTTTGACCTCACTAGCGGCTTTATCACCCTCGAAAACTATGAAAACGATACCCATGACGAAAAATTTGAAAACTTTCGCGTCCGCCATCTTGGATTTACATATTGACCTCACTATCAGCTTTACCACCGTCAAAAACTACGAAAACGATACCCATGACGAAAAATTTGAAAATTTCGCATCCGCCATCTTGGATTTAAATTTTGACCTCACTATCGGCTTTACCAAAGTCGTAAACGAAAAAAAAAAATACGAATCCGCCATCTTGGATTTTAATTTTGATCAATAAAAAATAATTTTGACACATCTAAAATTGAATTTGACAGTCACATCGCGACCCACGCGGTACTTGTTTGCTCTACCCCGTGAATTTTTTTAGAGCCAGAGGCGCGCGGTGGGGGCAGCCTTGACGTATTTTGTATGGAATTTTAAAACTTTTTTTATGGAAAATATGAAAAAATATTACCTGTGAGTAGGGGCATATGGGTTTACGGGCGGCAGAGGGGGTCAAAATTTCCATTATTTTTGCGCTAGGACGCACCGTTTTCGAGATATAAGCAAAATAAAAAAAAAGATAAAGTTTTTGCAGCCGAAGTGTGTGAATTTTAGTTCATGCCAACTAATTTTAATCCACTCCTTTTTAATCGCATTTAAAAATAGACTGATTTAGTTGGATAATCTAAATTTTTAGGTGAAAAACGTCAAATTCAGAATAACAAAATTGCCATTTTCACTAAACTAATAACTCAGTGCAATCTTAGTGCTGTCAAACTAAAATATAGTTAAGTTGTGTCACTTTAGACTATTTCAGAATGGGAAATGCTCGTTTGACAGGACTAAACTAAATTTTAGTGATTTTTAGTCTAGTTTAGAGGCATTTGTGACAAGAGAATCGGCACCATTGATGATTTTAGGCACTTATCTGGTCAATTAAACCACTTTTAGCTCGTTTTAACGTCTCTTTTAGTTGTAACTGGCGATTTTAAACACTTTAGAGCACTTTTGGCTGGTTTTTAAGTCTGATATAGGTAGGCTGTGGTTCTATCATAACCATGGTTAATATCACTCCCTGTAGGTTCGTTCGTTCGTCATTGAATCATTTTAGAGTCGACAGTTAGTTATATTTTTGATCTTCGACACAGTTAGTTTGGATCATGTTAGACACTTTTGAGTTATTTTAGACACTTTTGGAGTCATTTTAGACACTTTTAGCTGGTTTTAACATCTTTATTAGTTGATACTGACGATTTGAAACACTTTTGGCTGGTTTTGAAGTCTGTTTTAGTACTTTAGACACTTTGTTAGTTGACTGGAGTCACGCCTGGTCCCTGTGCTGCCGGTACAGCGCGGCGTGGGCCGGGTCACGCCTGGTCCCTGTGCCGCCGGTACCGCGCGGCGTGGGCCGGGTCACGCCTGGTCCCTGTGCCGCCGGTACCGCGCGGCGTGGGCCGGGTCACGCCTGGTCCCTGTGCCGCCGGTACCGCGCGGCGTGGGCCGGGTCACGCCTGGTCCCTGTGCCGCCGGTACCGCGCGGCGTGGGCCGGGTCACGCCTGGTCCCTGTGCCGCCGGTACCGCGCGGCGTGGGCCGGGTCACGCCTGGTCCCTGTGCCGCCGGTACCGCGCGGCGTGGGCCGGGTCACGCCTGGTCCCTGTGCCGCCGGTACCGCGCGGCGTGGGCCGGGTCACGCCTGGTCCCTGTGCCGCCGGTACCGCGCGGCGTGGGCCGGGTCACGCCTGGTCCCTGTGCCGCCGGTACCGCGCGGCGTGGGCCGGGTCACGCCTGGTCCCTGTGCCGCCGGTACCGCGCGGCGTGGGCCGGGTCACGCCTGGTCCCTGTGCCGCCGGTACCGCGCGGCGTGGGCCGGGTCACGCCTGGTCCCTGTGCCGCCGGTACAGCGCGGCGTGGCCGGGTCACGCCTGGTCCCTGTGCCGCCGGTACCGCGCGGCGTGGGCCGGGTCACGCCTGGTCCCTGTGCCGCCGGTACCGCGCGGCGTGGGCCGGGTCACGCCTGGTCCCTGTGCCGCCGGTACAGCGCGGCGTGGCCGGGTCACGCCTGGTCCCTGTGCCGCCGGTACCGCGCGGCGTGGGCCGGGTCCCGCATGCGCGTATAGCCCTGCGGCACGCACAACACCTCGGCGCGCGCGTGGAAGGCGCGGTACCCGCCGCGCAGCAGGTAGCACTCGGGGTAGCGCAGCGCCGGGTAGCGCTCCGCGTGCAGCGCGCGGTCGGCCGCGCGCAGCGAGCGGCAGCTGGGAGAGCGGGAGGTTAGAGAGGGTAACTGTTGCGGTATAACTTAACTAAGGCCTGACTGATCTGTTCGTAGCCTTGATAATATTTTACACACCAAAAATAGCACTTATTTTTAGTAGCGATTTTTTAAGGACTAGAAATGACTTCAAATGATCGCTGCGATGATATCGTCGTGTGAATATTGATTTATATTTCCTATTAAATTATTTAAAGAGAGTTTATTCTGAAAGTGGGCATCGTCGCAAATAGATGTCTAACATTTGGCTGTTTTGATTAATTTGATAATATAACAAATTTGGCTAACTAGCGAACTAGATTATTGATAACGAAATGCAACAATTAATATCAATCAATAAATTTTTCCTAGCCTTTCTCAACTATGTTGGGGTCGGCTTCCAGTCTAACCGGATGCAGCTGAATACCAGTATTTAAATGGAGCGACTGCCTATCTAACCTCCACAACCCAGTAACTGGGTAATACCATACCCCTTGGTAAGACTGGTGTCAGACTTTCGGGCTTTTGACGATTCGTAACGACTGTCAAACATCCACAAATGAATGGACCAACGGCTTAACGTGCTTTCCGAGGCACGGAGGAGTCTCGGTATGTGAAGATGGTCACCCATCCACGGACCAACCCCGGCAAGCGTAGCTTAACCTGATTATTATATTACTTAGCCACGAGCTCCTCAATAATTAATATCGTAAAACCGAATATTTAGTTTTGGATGTAAAAAACGTATTTAGAAACTTTCCAAATGCCGTTTTACACCTAAAACGGTTACAACATCAAATTCAATGTTATAATTTCAATTCATATTAATATTCTAGTTCGCTCGTGAGCCACATTTCTTATTTCCATACACTAATATTGTCAAATTAATCAAAACAGGTAAATTTTTGACAGCTATTTGCGACGTTGCCAACTTGTAAAGGTGACCCTCTTAATGGCACAGCGACACTATCGCCACGATTTCGTCGCCTCTGGAGATGGCGCCTTAGGATACCGCGGTATCGTCGCGCTCGAGGGTCGGCCATGCCACCAGCACGCGTAGCATGAACATCGTAGAAACAGGTTTTGTCGACGCAAGAATAGACAAAATGACAAATTGTCATTGTTTATCTGTCATTTTGTCTATTCTTCCGTCGACAACACCTGTTTCTACGGTGTTCACGCTACGGGTGCAGGGCGTCGCACGCCAGACACGACACCCGTCTGGTCGGAGGATCCTCCGTTTTCTATAGAGGATGAGTGAACTGTACACCCTGTTCCTCATACCTCTAAAATCTTTTACACCAAAAATATTGATTTTGACCGCCTCGTTGGTCTAGTGGTAGCAAGCGCTAGTGCTGAGCACGAGGTCCTGGCTTCGATCCCCGGGTCGGGCAAAGTGTTATTGGGTTTTTCCTTCAGGAATTTCTCAGTAACAGCCCGGAGTCTGGATTTGTGCCCGGTTGATGGCAATAGGCTCGCCCTCTATTACATGGGACTTAAACATAACTAGCGAAATGTGGGTGCACAACTAACCTAACCTAACCCTTCGAAAATGACAAGCGAGATGTAATGTTCTATTAGTTTTAGATACTTACAGCTTAGGCCCCCTCTCCAGTGAGAACTCACAGTGGAACACGAGAATGGTGCGTTTGTCAGTGCTGGCTCGGCTCGGCTTGTTGACGAGCGCGTGGATCTGTGCGGTCGTGTAGTAGTTCACCGCGTTCACGATGTGGCCGCCTTCGAACTCGTAGGGGTAGCGGCAGTCTATTACCTGGAGAGAGAGGGTTGGTTAGATAATCATAAACAATACCTACATTAAGGGGGATGCGCCAAGGTAGCCTGCAAAATTCAAATTTTCATGGGCGTACCCCCCCCCCCCCCCCCTGGATTTTGTATGCTTAAGTACTGTTGTCGATAAAAGTTAAGTTACAGTCACGTTAAGACTTCTCAAAAAAAACTGCGCTTCGCGAGTTTTCATGTTGTACCTACTCATATATGCAATTGCTGAAATATCGTTGAACATTGTAAAAAAAAAAAACTCCCGAACATAGAACATCCTCTTTTTTTTGAAGTCGATTTAAAATGGGGGGGGGGGGGAATTACTGATTTGCCCTCCCCTGGGCCAAAAGCTGGGTACGCCCATGGGTCTGTACCAGATTGTATATTTATTAATTAAAATATGATTCGCGACCGTAACAAATACGGCTTTACAGAATTATAATCATAAAAATGATCAATACAACTCTCTAAGTTCATGTAATCCTATTGGATGACTATTTCATGAAATGATGACATTTGAGGATTATAAATCTGTAAAGCCTATTATGTGGGCAGTTCGTTGCGCCATTTCTTCCCAGCAAAAGCACTAGGAAGTGGTGAAGGGCGGGCGTTGGGGACTGTCTTATGTAATTTTGACGTTCGAAAAGTGCTGATTCTCAGCCTAGTTTGAATAAATAACATTAGAATGAATAGTCTCACCATAAAATCACTAATAACATCTTGATATTCGCCCCCGATGAGCGCCACGAGCGTGTCGCACGATATACTCTTCAAGTCTGAGTGGTCGCCATTAGTGAGAGGCAACGCGTACGGTACAGAGAAGTCTCCTATTAGGTCTGGTTCAACGGCCGCTGGAAAGAGAGAGAACTATAGGTTAGAGAGAGATAGATAGATATTCTTAGAATGGTACAAATGGTGATCAATCGTTTTCCAAACTATGTTGGGGTCGGCTTCCAGTCTAACCGGATGCAGCTGAATACCAGTATTTTACATGGAGCGACTGCCTATCTGACCTCCACATCCCAGTAACTGAGTAATACGATACCCCTGGGTAAGACTGGTTGTCAGACTTTCGGGCTTCTGACGACCCGTAACGACTGTCAAAGATCCACGAATGACAGCTCAACCAGGTAATCAACGGCTAACGTGCTTTCTGAGGCACGGAGGAGTCCCGGTATGTAATGATGGTCACCCATCCTCGGACCAACCCCGTGAAGCGTAGCGTTTTTTTATAAACGTACAGAATTAAATATCATTTATAGACATAAAAGTTGTTGCCACTGAGATTTCTACATAGCAAAACCTAATAACACTACTCAACTTGGGGCTCGAACTCAGGACTCAACGCTCAGCAGTCGCGCTTGCGACCAATAGGCCAAGGAGACAGTCATTTTACTTTCTATACTAAGCCATTAAATGCAAAAATACTTACATCTCGCCATAGCAGACATGATCAACGCATTATTCTCAGAGAACGCCCTCTGTAACACCGGCCGCTGTAACCTCTCCACATCAGGACTCTCACAGTTTGATCTCCTTCGTTTATTCGCTACTTCATTCTCACTTCTCTCCACTCTCTTTTTATTTCTCTGAGCTGGATTCTCTAGAATAGAGAATAGAGAGACTCTCGCTCTACTGTCTGGGTTGAAACTTAAACTCCTATTCAATGGTCTCCTTAGAAAACTCTTTTCTGAAATAACATTAGATTTAATTTGACCGGAGAGTAAGTCGTTGAAATTAGCAACTTTAGGAGAATTTGATTCTTCAATTTCTAAGAACGGTTCTTCCAGTTCTGAAATAAAACCGCTTTCCATAGATGTGGTGGATTCCATTGTGTACAGACCGGTTTTTGTTAGCGGTGATTGACTCATAGACCCGATACTGGAGTCTGACTTCTCATGCCTCAATTTAGTTGGTGTCTCGGAGAATTTTAGAGATTTCTTAGCCGCTTGTTTTTTTACCACTGGAGATGGGAACTCGAAATCCTCATCATCAAAGTTGAGCATCCGTGTAACGGTGACCGTTGGCTTGTTGAAACTTGTTGAAGCTTCATCCTCAGCCAACGGTGCTCCGAAGACAAAATTCCTTGAGGTTACCTTTCTTGAAGACGCTGTACGTCCTCTAGAGATGATGTCAGGACTATCCGTGGAGATAATTTCATATTTAGTGCATTCATCGAAGTTGTCGGCTTCAAATTCTTGTTCCAAATCGTGGAGGGTTTCAAAATCGTCTATGTCTTGGGTTACTTCTTTCTCTGGGACGTAGAGGTCCTGTTTTGGCGATTTATGGAGAGCATGGGTGAAATCCAGCTGGAATAATAGAGAAAAAGTTGTTGAGATTTTTTTAATAAGATGTGATGTTAATCAGGGAGATCACAAATGCTTACTCTGAAATCAGTCACAAATGCTAACTCTGAAATCAAATGTTAACTGAGAAATTATCAAATTATTGATGGGAAAATCCAATAAAACTAAACTAAAACTTGGGTATCCAAGGCAGCACCCTACGTTCAGCAGTCGTGCTTGCGACCAGTAGACCAGCCTGTGACATTATTAGACTTAATTGTAAAAAAAAAAAGTTGCATAAAACCTCCCGCAGACAGATGCAATGTGACTCTGGTGGAACAATTTCTATGAAAACTGTTCTTAAATTGTTCTAATTGTTCGCGGGAGCTTTTAAAGATATTAAAAACTTCATAATGAACTGTACCCACCTCAGTAGCCGACCAGTTCGTAACCTTCTCCCTCGTAGCCTCGAACCTCTCCCCAAACAAAAAGTCCCTCGCCTCCTCCTCCATATCCAACTTAACAAACGTCTCACTTATAAAGGACCCTTCATTCTCCTTATTTGACATCTTAAACCTACTCCGTTCCTCCACAACTTTAGTTATCCGTGACCGTTTCACCCTCGTTGATAACGGAGAATTCCTATTCAAAGGAGAGTTGTGGTTTAAGAACGGAGAGGTTCTATTCAGTAAGGGAGAGTTGATGCTTTCTGTAGGTGATTTGAATGACTTGGGTGAGTTTGTTAGCGGTGATTTCAGTCTCTCTAAGGGAGATTTTGGCAGCTGTATCTCTCCTAGTATCCTTCGCTTGGTCGGTGTGTATATTGGGGACAGGGGTGACTTCGTGAAGTCTATTGCGTGCGGGTTCATCTTTAATTTGTAGTTGTTTGTTAACGAGTCTTCTTGTTTCCGTTTCTTTCCATTGCTGCCGGAGTTTATTTTGAAGTTTTCGGTTATTAAGCTGGAAAGAGAGAAAGGTTGTATGTTTGTTTAAATTCAAGAGTACATAAGTAAGGAATTTTCAGGTTAATTGTTATCTGTTAGTAAATATTACTACAGATTCATCAGGACATTAAGAAACGCTGAAGTTAGTAAACCATTTGTTGGGAGATTTCTACTTTGTTCAATACGTTAGGTTCTGAATAAGGGACAAGTATAAGTTATTGATTGTAAATATTACCACAGATTTATCAGGTATAGTTAAGAGAGTGCATCCTAAGTTGGCAACGTCGTAAATAGCTGTCAAATATTTATCTGTTTCGATTAATTTGGAAATAATACTGTATGGTAATAAAAATGTGGCTAACTAACTAGAATATTAATAATGAATTGCAATTATAACATTCAATTTGATATTGTACCCGTTTTAGGTGAAAAAAAGGCATTTGGAAAGTATCCAAATACTTTTTTTACATCTAAAACTAACTATTCGGTGTTACAATACTCTAGTTCGCTAGTTAGCCACAATTTTTATTTCTATACAGAAATATTATAAAATTAATCAAAATAGCGAAATATTTGACATCTATTTGCGACATTGCCAACTTACAGAATAAACCCTCTTAAGAACTAAGTAAGAGAATCTAGGAATTGTCCACAATATGAGTACTTCCACTTTGCCCCACCAGGCCGCCCCCTGGTGGGGCAAAATGGAATGCCAAAAATATTGCAGTGGAATTTGCCCCACTAGGGTTGACACTTTAGAATGTATGTAGGTGCTCGTATTTTGTATTTGTATGGAAAACAAAGAAATGTATAGCTAAGTAAAAATGTAACCAGGACTGGTAACGTTAGACTTAGTACATACCTAGGTAGTGTTCTTAAATAAAAGATTATTTGAACTAGTGGGGCAGATTACACTGCAAAATTTTTGGCACTCCATTTTGCCCCACCAGTGGGGCGGCTTGGTGGGGCAAAGTGGACTCCACAAATTGAGGTATATTTATAAACGTTGCTTAAAGTTAAACAGTCACTAATCATTACTTAACTTTATAAAAAATGCCCTGAACAAGTAGCAAAACAAAATTAATTAAGAAGTTTCATGACATAATGTCCTCAAGATGATGCAATAAAACCGTTCTTTGTACCACAGTCAAGTTACTGTTTACCTAGGACTCCATGCTCAATAGTGGGGCTTGGAGTCAAAAGCTAGACCCATTTATTGCTTAAAAGGTTATAATAAGGTCCAATTTGGTCAGGTGGAAATAATCAGAATGAACATTTACATAGCGTAGTGCAGTTGTAATAAAAAAGTAAATAGAATGAAACTATTTAGTTAGACACAGCATATTAAGGTTAATCTTAGTGGAATGCTGACTAATAAATTATACCTTATTTCTATGAATACTTACAATAAAAGATTACTAAAACTTGGTTATCAACAGCTGATACTAATAACATTGTGCCTTGAAGACTACAGCAAGCTAAGAGTGTGTATTAGTTTATCAATCATGTTTTTCAAGAATCATGTTGCATAAACTAGATTTTTTCAAGTTGTACAAATGATCTAAATTATTTTCTCAGGGTTATGAACTAAATTCTACCCTAATCAGTAACCTACAGGTCATGTGAACATATTTTACACCTTATTTCACTCCCCAGCATGGAATAAAAACTTTTTGTGAAAGAACTCCGCCGAAATCCGCCCCTAAGGATACCCACCGACCAGCTAACCACCGCATAAGAAATCAAAAAAACAATGTTTTATATATTTTCACATAATTTATTAAAAAATATAACTAAAAATTCACAATTTGTTTTGTTATTATATGCTACAGAATTATACATTATATATTAGGTTATTATAATTTCGAATTTTATGGCCTAAAATTTATTTCCTGTGCATTAAAAGGTACCATTTATGCACTATTTTGGCTTCTCATGGCACTAAATTGAACAGGCACAGAATTCTATTGAAGTCATACAATACATTTATTCTTAAAATTATTATTTACAAATCTTATAATTAATGCTAATAAGCGTAATTGAAATTGTTAAGACTTTAGTATTAATATATTTTCAGAAAAAAAAAAAATTGAGGCATAGACTATAGGTATTGCTCCTTCGGCTAAAATCTCTGTGTAGGACATAGACATAATTTTGTTTTTATAAACAAATGTGTGTGTGTTTACTGTGGATATAAAATTATTAATACTAAAGTACTTGTATTTTTATTTAAATAATTAAGTTTAAATACGTATTAGTTACTGCAGTAATCTTAAGCCTGTATTAATAAACTATCTATGTCCGATTTTTTAAGGATTTTTACTTTCAAAAACGGAATTTATTTAGTTAGTGCTATTGGTTCGAGATCTTGACACTGAACATACAGTTAAGCTTTGGCACAGTATAATAAAGTAACAGTATTACGTCTCGGCAGTGACCTTGAAATAATTACCTACGGCCGCTCGGTTGATAAACATTCCGCTTCCGTGCGTAACTGCCGCACACTCGTAACTGATGCGTACTATTAGTACAGTTTGCGTCAAATAAGTAAATAACTGCCGCTCTGAAGTAGGCTACAAATGACCGGGCAGTAGACGCAATCTGTACGCATCAGTCTCGAGTACGCAGCGCTTTGAATTCTCAGTGAGATTTCAAAGCGCGTCGTTTCTGCCGGATTCTATGAAGATATAATACTGTTACTTATTTATACTGTGGCTTCGACTTCAGCGTTGAATGGTTACACAAAAACAACTGTCCAAATCTAAATTCAGAGCCTTGAGCGTTTTATGACACTTTAATGTCAAGTACTGAATATGACAGATTGCATGACGGTTCCATCATGAAAATTTGCTTGCCCAAGAAACTAAATGCATAGGCGCCATAATGGCTTCAGGATTTACAAGTAACTTTTTCCAAGTATTAAAACATAATTATTTATTCATCTTAATAATAACCGAAACATATTTTTAAATAGAATAAATCTAAAAACATAATCAAAGCGTAAAATATTGCAAATTAGTATTCTTTTGAATTTTTTTATTGAAAAACAAAAATAAAAATTTTGAAAAGTCAGTTTTTTGAAGTTTTTTTTTTTACATTGTTACAAATTCAGAAAAAACTGTTATGTACTTGCACGTTACTAAATTTTGACTAAATTTGTAACAATTTAGAGATAAATTGAACTAAATTAACTATACAAGGAACTTATATTAGTTTTTCAGGGCACTAAATTTAAATTTAAAGCTTAAAACTTATATTTTAGCTATAATATTAAATTGGGTACGTATTAAGTATATAACAAATCAACATTTTACTTATTTTTGGATGATACAGTAATTATTTCATTATTTGGAACTTAAAAATAATGTTTTTCTTCACTGAAAGTCAGTGGTGTCTAGAAAGGTACAAAATTATGATATTAAAAGATCATACTCAAGTCATAAAAGAAATGGTATTTAAAGTTTTAAACCTATCTATAAAGGAGAGGTCTTTTGCAACCAAATGACCCCATACCAATGTCAACCATTTCGAGTAATTTGACATTTTATATTTAAAATGTATGAAATAAAAACTTAAAATGACACACTCGAATTTTTTTGACATTTGCATAAAATCAAAAGGGGTCATTTAGTTGTAAATGACCTCCCTAATGACCTGTATAACCAATGACCCTGTATATACGAGATGGAGACCACAATACGACAATAAATTTAACTGCGTATCTCTAATGATGTTCCCAGTCTGCATACGAAAACTCAATGAAATATATCCAATAGTTTCGTCACTATAGCTAGTCGGCGTATCAGCAAAACTCAGTCGGCCCATCACTACTAATTACAGTTCAACCGTCGATAAAATACGTTCGTTAAAATCGCGGCGATTTTTTTTTCGCGTATTGGACACGAAAAAAAATCGCCGCGATTTTATTACGTCCGTTATACTCTTGTGCATTAGGATTCCGTGTTTTTATTTATTGGAGTATTGTTATCTCCATATTGTATAATTACATAATGTTCAAATGTTACATACCTAATACTACAAATAAAACGAAAAGCTAACCGAAATAGTCTAGGAAAATCCACAAAAATCAAGAAAAATACGGCGAAATATTATTTCGTCTAAATTACTTTCAATAATAATATGTATTGCAAATGTCAAACGCACTTAAACTAACTAAACTACGAAAGAGGTGGGAGATAATTTTTCTTACTAAAAACTAAATTTATATGATTAGTTTTAGTTTAAAAGTGACTTCACACTAAAAAAACGAGCGAGTCTTAGTCACATAAATGATGTGTAACATCTGATAGTGCCAACCTCTCGGAAAATGAGTTGGTACCATCTGACGGCCAACTCTAGCACCGCGCGCGCTCATTGGTCAAATCAAATAGCGCGCGCTTCACCGGCTTCCTGTTACACACTTCCGTCCCTTTTCACGAAAGCGAGAGAAAAGATGTTACACATCTAAAATATTGTATACTTCAAAATCATTTACGCTATGTTGGTCTAATCAGATGCAGCTGAATATCAATGTTACATGGAGTAGCTGACTTACCAAAGGGCATCGTGTTACCCAGTAACTGGGTTGTGGAGGTCAGATAGGCAGTCGCTCCATGTAAAACACTGGTATTCAGCTGCATCTGGTAAGACTGGAAGCTACCCACAATATAGTTGGGAAAAGACAGGATGATGGCAATATACTCACCAAAATAATTCTTCTTTTTGTAAAGTCACTTTTATCCTAAAACGATCATAATTTTGTACTAATAACTTAATATTTTTTAAAGGATAATATGGCATCTTTTATGTACATAACTTAAAAATAAAATTAGATATATTTTTTATACTTCGAAAAAATAAAAACAAAAATTTTGAAAAACATTTATAGAGACATAATCTTTTCGGATATTTCTCGCGGATATTATACAACGGTTTTATAAGATGTTCGCACATCACTAGTATATTTTTTTAAACCTTCATACTGTGATAAATATTTATAGCCAAAAGTTTATTTGAGGACGCAAGTTAACAATAGTTATTTTGTTTGAAGAATTTGGTTATTATAAAAAACTAATTTATATGAGTTTTTATGGTCATCGCAAGCAAGGAAGACCTCAAGATGGACCGATGACCTAGTAAAGGCTGTAGGAATCCGCTGGATGCGGGAAGCACAGAACCGGTCGAGGTGGCGGTGCTTGGGGGAGGCCTATGTCCAGCAGTGGACGTCTTTCGCCTGAAATTATGATGATGACGCTATGCTATTTGGCATTGCTGTCGCTTTGCAGTACAGGCCCTGGCGTTAATATGCTGTTTGTCGTAGTTTCATTTTTTAAGAGTGCTTTGGAAGGCGTACGAGACGCCGAAGCCAGACGCTGGGCTAGGACATATAATGCTTATTATCGCGATATTCCCACGGGATCCAGACTTAAGGCCCGCGACGTCGGTTATTGTTATACCGTGAAGTTTTCTTAGAAATTGTATTGTTCGTGTCGCGTCGCGCGAGAAGTCGCGCTGGTCTGCCTTTGAAATCGCGCAGTACAGCTAGTAATAGGTAATTTTATTGACCATTTGAAATGCATGATGTTTGGTTAATTATTGTCTTTTTGCTGCCAGTACTTGGTTGTTTTCTGGGACAGTGGTTCTATCATAACCATGGTTAATATCACTCCCTGCAGGTTCGTTCATTCGTCATTGAATCATTTTAGAGTCGACAGTTGATTCCTCCATCTTAGATACTTTTAGTTGGTCTTATATTTTTGATCTTCGACACAGTTAGTTTGGATCATGTTAGACACTTTTGAGTTATTTTAGACAGTTTTGGAGTCATACATTTAGACACTTTTAGCTGGTTTTAACATCTTTCATAGTTGATATTGGTGCCGATTCTCTTGTACACCGAACTAAACTAACTAAACTACGACTAAAATACCTTACTTTTGGCTATGAGAATCTAAAAGCTATTCTGCGGAAAAATATCTCTAAATTAAAATAGTAGATTGTTTACTAAGGGAGCAAACAACTATTTTTAAGGCGAGAGTGTTTCTTTGAATCCAAAGCGGAGCGAAGGATTCTAGAGTAGAATCCTGAGCGCAGCGAGGGATTCAAAGCACATCACTCGAGCTTAAAATAGTGTTGCTCCCGAGGTGAACACTCTACTTTTTATCACCCTCTACGAGAAAACAAACGTGTGCGGTCCGACCCCATCAGGAACGAATTTCCTACTCACTGATTTACACAAAATAAAAAAATTATGAAAATAATAAAAAATCGCAGTCGCCATGTTGGATTCACATTTTGACCTCACTATCGGGTTTACCACCCTCGAAAACTATGAAAACGATACCCATGAAGATTTTTTTTAAATTTTCGCATCCACCATCTTGGATTTAAATTTTGACCTCACTATCGGCATTACCACCGTCAAAAACTGCGAAAACGATACCCATGACAAAAAAATTGAAAATTTTCGCATCCGCCATCTTGGATTTAAATTTTGACCTCACTATCGGCTTTACCACAGTCGTAAACGAAAAAAAAAATACGAATCCGCCATCTTGGATTTTAATTTTGATCAAATTCACACTTTCGTTCTTGCCAGCCTGTTACTTATTCATACAATGTTCGTGATCGATATCTTAGTGAATAGAACTTTTACTAACAATTTCCACATTCCAAATTCAAATCACTTTTAGTCCCTAGGATTAAAACGCTATTTTGGTCCCTGTTTACGAGGATTAAACTACGTCTTTTTGAATAGATGTGATAAAAAATAATTTTGACACATCTAAAATTGAATTTGACAGTCACATCGCGACCCACGTGGTACTTGTTTGCTCTACCCCGTGAATTTTTTTAGGGCCAGAGGCGCGCGGGGGAGGCAGCCTTGACGTATTTTGTATGGAATTTTAAACTTTTTTTATGGAAAATATGAAAAAATATTACCTGTGAGTAGGGGCATATGGGTTTACGGGTAGCAGAGGGGGTCGAAATTTCCATTATTTTTGCGCTAGGACGCACCGTTTTCGAGATATAAGCAAAATAAAAAAAAATAAAAGTTTTTGCAGCTGAAGTGTGTGAATTTTAGTTCATGCCAACTAATTTTATTCCACTCGTTTTTAATCGCATTTAAAAATAGACTGATTTAGTTGGATAATCTAAATTTTTAGGTGAAAAACGTCAAATTCAGAATAGCAAAATTGGCATTTTCACTAAACTAATAACTCAGTGCAATCTTAGTGCTGTCAAACTAAAATATAGTTAAGTTGTGTCACTTTAGACTATTTCAGAATGGGAAATGCTCGTTTGACAGGAATAAAATAAAATTTTAGTGATTTTTAGTCTAGTTTAGAGGCATTTGTGACAAGAGAATCGGCACCATTGATGATTTTAGGCACTTATCTGGTCAATTAAACCACTTTTAGCTCGTTTTAACGTCTCTTTTAGTTGTAACTGGCGATTTTAAACACTTTAGAGCACTTTTGGCTGGTTTTTAAGTCTGATATAGGTAGGCTGTGGTTCTATCATAACCATGGTTAATATCACTCCCTGTAGGTTCGTTCGTTCGTCATTGAATCATTTTAGAGTCGACAGTTGGTTCCTCCATCTTAGATACGTTTAGTTGGTCTTATATTTTTGATCTTCGACACAGTTAGTTTGGATCATGTTAGACACTTTTGAGTTATTTTAGACACTTTTGGAGTCATTTTAGGCACTTATCTGGTCAATTAACCCACTTTTACCACGATACTGACGATTTTAAACACTTTTGGCTGGTTTTAAGTCTGTGTTAGTACTTTAGACACTTTGTTAGTTGACTGGAGTCACGCCTGGTCCCTGTGCTGCCGGTACAGCGCGGCGTGGGCCGGGTCACGCCTGGTCCCTGTGCCGCCGGTACCGCGCGGCGTGGGCCGGGTCACGCCTGGTCCCTGTGCCGCCGGTACCGCGCGGCGTGGGCCGGGTCACGCCTGGTCCCTGTGCCGCCGGTACCGCGCGGCGTGGGCCGGGTCACGCCTGGTCCCTGTGCCGCCGGTACCGCGCGGCGTGGGCCGGGTCACGCCTGGTCCCTGTGCCGCCGGTACCGCGCGGCGTGGGCCGGGTCACGCCTGGTCCCTGTGCCGCCGGTACCGCGCGGCGTGGGCCGGGTCACGCCTGGTCCCTGTGCCGCCGGTACCGCGCGGCGTGGGCCGGGTCACGCCTGGTCCCTGTGCCGCCGGTACCGCGCGGCGTGGGCCGGGTCACGCCTGGTCCCTGTGCCGCCGGTACAGCGCGGCGTGGCCGGGTCACGCCTGGTCCCTGTGCCGCCGGTACCGCGCGGCGTGGGCCGGGTCACGCCTGGTCCCTGTGCCGCCGGTACAGCGCGGCGTGGCCGGGTCACGCCTGGTCCCTGTGCCGCCGGTACCGCGCGGCGTGGGCCGGGTCCCGCATGCGCGTATAGCCCTGCGGCACGCACAACACCTCGGCGCGCGCGTGGAAGGCGCGGTACCCGCCGCGCAGCAGGTAGCACTCGGGGTAGCGCAGCGCCGGGTAGCGCTCCGCGTGCAGCGCGCGGTCGGCCGCGCGCAGCGAGCGGCAGCTGGGAGAGCGGGAGGTTAGAGAGGGTAACTGTTGCGGTATAACTTAACTAAGGCCTGACTGATCTGTTCGTAGCCTTGATAATATTTTACTTATTTTTAATAGCGATTTTTTAAGGACTAGAAAATCGCGGCCATAATCATGCAATGACTTCAAATGATCGCTGCGATGATATCGTCGTGCGGAGATTCATTTATATTTGGCTGTTTTGATTAATTTGATAATATAACTGTATTGGAAATAACAAATGTGGCTAACTAACGAACTAGATTATTGATTACGAAATGCAACAATTAATATCAATCAATAAATTTTTCCTAGCCTTTCCCAACTATGTTGGGGTCGGCTTCCAGTCTAACCGGATGCAGCTGATTACCAGTATTTTACATGAAACGACTGCAACTGGGTAATACGATACCCCTTGGTAAGACTGATGTCAGACTTTCGGGCTTTTGACGATTCGTAACGACTGTCAAACATCCACAAATGAATGGACCAACGGGTTAACGTGCTTTCCGAGGCACGGAGGAGTCTCGGTATGTGAAGATGGTCACCCATCCACGGACCAACCCCGGCAAGCGTAGCTTAACCTGATGGATCGACCCGTGCGGCTTGTTATTACTTAGCCATGAGCTCCTCAATAATTAATATCGTAAAACCGAATATTTAGTTTTGGATGTGAAAAAAGTATTTAGAAACTTTCCAAATGCCGTTTTACACCTAAAACGGTTACAACATCAAATTCAATGTTATAATTTCAATTCATATTAATATTCTAGTTCGCTCGTGAGCCACATTACTTATTTCCATACAGTAATATTGTCAAATTAATCAAAACAGGTAAATTTTTGACAGCTATTTGCGACGTTGCCAACTTGTAAAGGTGACCCTCTTAATGGCACAGCGACACTATCGCCACGATTTCGTCGCCTCTGGAGATGGCGCCTTAGGATACCGCGGTATCGTCGCGCTCGAGGGTCGGCCATGCCACCAGCACGCGTAGCATGAACATCGTAGAAACAGGTTTTGTCGACGCAAGAATAGACAAAATGACAAATTGTCATTGTTTATCTGTCATTTTGTCTATTCTTCCGTCGACAACACCTGTTTCTACGGTGTTCACGCTACGCGCGCAGGGCGTCGCACGCCAGACACGACACCCGTCTGGTCGGAGGATCCTCCGTTTTCTATAGAGGATGAGTGAACTGTACACCCCGTTCCTCATACCTCTAAAATCTTTTACACCAAAAATATTGATTTTGACCGCCTCGTTGGTCTAGTGGTAGCAAGCGCTACTGCTGAGCACGACGTCCTGGCTTCGATCCCCGGGTCGGGCAAAGTGTTATTGGGTTTTCCATCTGGAATTTCTCAATAGCAGCCCGGAGTCTGGATTTGTGCCCGGTTGATGGCAATAGGCTCGCCCCCTATTACATGGGACTTAAACATAACTAGCCAAATATGGGTGCACAACTAACCTAACCTAACCTAACCTAACCTAACCTAACCTAACCTAACCCTTCGAAAATGACAAGCGAGATGTAATGTTCTACTAATTTTAGATACTTACAGCTTAGGCCCTCTCTCCAGTGAGAACTCACAGTGGAACACGAGAATGGTGCGTTTGTCAGTGCTGGCTCGGCTCGGCTTGTTGACGAGCGCGTGGATCTGTGCGGTCGTGTAGTAGTTCACCGCGTTCACGATGTGGCCGCCTTCGAACTCGTAGGGGTAGCGGCAGTCTATTACCTGGAGAGAGAGGGTTGGTTAGATAATCATAAACAATACCTGGGGGCCTAAAACGGCCACATTAAGGGGGATGCGCCAAGGTAGCCTGCAAAATTCAAATTCTCATGGGCGTACCCCCCCCCCCCCCCTGGATTTAGTATGCTTAAGTACTGTTGTCGATAAAAGTTAAGTTACAGTCACGTTAAGACTTCTCAAAAAGAACTGCGCTTCGCGAGTTTTCATGTTGTACCTACTCGTATATGCAATTGCTGAAATATCGTTGAACATTGTAAAAAAAAACGCCCGAACATAGAACATCCTCTTTTTTTGAAGTCGATTTAAAATACATGAACGCAGCAGCAATATCAAACTATGTAAAACATGGGGGGGGGGGGGGGAATTGCTGATTTGCCCTCCCCTGGGCCAAAAGCTGGGTACGCCCATGGGTCTGTACCAGATTGTATATTTATTAATTAAAATATGATTCGCGACCGTAACAAATACGGCTTTACAGAATTATAATCATAAAAATGATCAATACAACTCTCTAAGTTCATGTAATCCTATTGGATGACTATTTCATGAAATGATGACATTTGAGGATTATAAATCTGTGTTTATAAATCTGTAAAGCCTATTATGAGGGCAGTTCGTTGCGCCATTTCTTCCCAGCAAAAGCACTAGGAAGTGGTGAAGGGCGGGCGTTGGGGACTGTCTTATGTAATTTGACGTTCGAAAAGTGCTGATTCTCAGCCTAGTTTGAATAAATAACATTAGAATGAATAGTCTCACCATAAAATCACTAATAACATCTTGATATTCGCCCCCGATGAGCGCCACGAGCGTGTCGCACGATATACTCTTCAAGTCTGAGTGGTCGCCATTAGTGAGAGGCAACGCGTACGGTACAGAGAAGTCTCCTATTAGGTCTGGTTCAACGGCCGCTGGAAAGAGAGAGAACTATAGGTTAGAGAGAGATAGATAGATATTCTTTAGGGAATTTAGACAGGATTTCTTCTAATATTAGTACAAACATTAGAAGTAAGAATGGTACAAATGGTGATCAATCGTTTCCCAAACTATGTTGAGGTCGGCTTCCAGTCTAACCGGATGCAGCTGAATACCAGTATTTTACATGGAGCGACTGCCTATCTGACCTCCACAACCAAGTAACTGGGTAATACGATACCCCTGTTTAAGGCTGCCTGTCCACTGAAGCGGAGAGGAGAGGAGAGGAGCGGAGATGTGCCAAAATTAACTAATAGAATCGCACCTCTGGAGCGGAGTTTTGATTCTATTGGTTAATATTGACACATCTCCGCTCCTCTCCTCGCCTCTCCGCTCCGGTGGACAGGCAGCCTAAGACTGGTTGTCAGACTTTCGGGCTTCTGACGACCCGTAACGACTGTCAAAGATCCACGAATGACAGCTCAACCAGGTAATCAACGGCTAACGTGCTTTCTGAGGCACGGAGGAGTCCCGGTATGTAAAAATGGTCACCCATCCTCGGACCAACCCCGGCAAGCGTAGCGATTTTTTTTACTAACGTTCAGAATTAAATATCATTTATAGACAAAAAAGTTGTTGCCACTGAGATTTCTACATAGCAAAACCTAATAACACTACTCAACTTGGGGCTCGAACTCAGGACTCAACGCTCAGCAGTCGCGCTTGCGACCAATAGGCCAAGGAGACAGTCATTTTACTTTCTATACTAAGCCATTAAATGCAAAAATACTTACATCTCGCCATAGCAGACATGATCAACGCATTATTCTCAGAGAACGCCCTCTGTAACACCGGTCGCTGTAACCTCTCCACATCAGGACTCTCACAGTTTGATCTCCTTCTTTTATTCGCTACTTCATTCTCACTTCGCTCCACTCTCTTTTTATTTCTCTGAGCTGGATTCTCTAGAATAGAGAATAGAGAGACTCTCGCTCTACTGTCTGGGTTGAAACTTAAACTCCTATTCAATGGTCTCCTTAGAAAACTCTTTTCTGAAATAACGTTAGATTTAATTTGACCGGAGAGTAAGTCGTTGAAATTAGCAACTTTAGGAGAATTTGATTCTTCAATTTCTAAGAACGGTTCTTCCAGTTCTGAAATAAAACCGCTTTCCATATATGTGGTGGATTCCATAGTGTATAGACCGGTTTTTGTTAGCGGTGATTGACTCATCGACCCGATACTGGAGTCTGACTTCTCATGCCTCAATTTAGTTGGTGTCTCGGAGAATTTTAGAGATTTCTTAGCCGCTTGTTTTTTTACCACTGGAGACGGGAACTCGAAATCCTCATCATCGAAGTTGAGCATCCGTGTAGCGGTGACCGTTGGCTTGTTGAAACTTGTTGAAGCTTCATCCTCAGCCAACGGTGCTCCGAAGACAAAATTCCTTGAGGTTACCTTTCTTGAAGACGCTGTACGTCCTCTAGAGATGATATCAGGACTATCCGTGGAGATAATTTCATATTTAGTGCATTCATCGAAGTTGTCGGCTTCAAATTCTTGTTCCAAATCGTGGAGGGTTTCAAAATCGTCTATGTCTTGGGTTACTTCTTTCTCCGGGACGTAGAGGTCCTGTTTTGGCGATTTATGGAGAGCATGGGTGAAATCCAGCTGGAATAATAGAGAAAAAATTGTTAAGATTTTTTTAATAAGATGTGATGTTAATCAGGGAGATCACAAATGCTAACTCTGAAATCAAATGTTAACTGAGAAATTATCAAATTATTGATGGGAAAATCCAATAAAACTAAACTAAAACTTGGGTATCCAAGGCAGCACCCTACGTTCAGCAGTCGTGCTTGCGACCAGTAGACCAGCCTGTGACATTATTAGACTTAATTGTAAAAAAAAAAAGTTGCATAAAACCTCCCGCAGACAGATGCAACGTGACTCTGGTGGTACAATTTCTATGAAAACTGTTCTTAAATTGTTCTAATTGTTCGCGGGAGTCTTTAAAGATATTAAAAACTTCATAATGAACAGTACCCACCTCAGTAGCCGACCAGTTCGTAACCTTCTCCCTCGTAGCCTCGAACCTCTCCCCGAACAAAAAGTCCCTCGCCTCCTCCTCCATATCCAACTTAACAAACGTCTCACTTATAAAGGCCCCTTCATTCTCCTTATTTGACATCTTAAACCTACTCCGTTCCTCCACAACTTTAGTTATCCGTGACCGTTTCACCCTCGTTGATAACGGAGAATTCCTATTCAAAGGAGAGTTGTGGTTTAAGAACGGAGAGGTTCTATTCAGTAAGGGAGAGTTGATGCTTTCTGTAGGTGATTTGAATGACTTGGGCGAGTTTGTTAGCGGTGATTTCAGTCTCTCTAAGGGAGATTTTGGCAGCTGTATCTCTCCTAGTATCCTTCGCTTGGTCGGTGTGTATATTGGGGACAGTGGTGACTTTGTGAAGTCTATTGCGTGCGGGTTCATCTTTAATTTGTAGTTGTTTGTTAACGAGTCTTCTTGTTTCCGTTTCTTTCCATTGCTGCCGGAGTTTATTTTGAAGTTTTCGGTTATTAAGCTGGAAAGAGAGAAAGGTTGTATGTTAGTTTAAATTCAAGAGTACATAGGTAAGGAATTTTCAGGTTAATTGTTAACTGTTAGATTACTACAGATTCATCAGGACATTAAGAAACGCTGAAGTTAGTAAACCATTTGTTGGGAGATTTCTACTTTGTTCAATACGTTGGGTTCTGAATATGGGACAAGTATAAGTTATTGATTGTAAATATTACCACAGATTTATCAGGAATAGTTAAGAGGGTGCATCCTAAGTTGGCAACGTCGTAAATAGCTGTCAAATATTTACCTGTTTCGATTAATTTGGAAATAATACTGTATGGTAATAAAAAATGTGGCTAACTAACTAACTAGAATATTAATAATGAATTGCAATTATAACATTCAATTTGATATTGTACCCGTTTTAGGTGAAAAAAGGCATTTGGAAAGTATCCAAATACTACTATATAAGTAATACTAGTTAGCCACAATTTTTATTTCTATACAGAAATATTATAAAATTAATCAAAATAGCGACAGATAGATATTTGACATCTATTTGCGACGTTGCCAACTTACAGAATAAACCCTCTTAAGAACTAAGTAAGAGAATCTAGGAATTGTCCACAATATGAGTACTTCCATTTTGCCCCACCAGGCCGCCCCCTGGTGGGGCAAAATGGAATGCCAAAAATATTGCAGTGGAATTTGCCCCACTAGGGTTGACACTTTAGAATTTATGTAGGTGCTCGTATTTTGTATTTGTATGGAAAACAAAGAAATGTATAGCTAAGTAAAAATTTTACTGGGACTGGTAACGTTAGACTTAGTACATACCTAGGTAGTGTTCTTAAATAAAAGATTATTTGAACCAGTGGGGCAGATTACACTGCAAAATTTTTGGCATTTGATTTTGCCCCACCAGTGGGCGGCTTGGTGGGGCAAAGTGGACTCCACAAATTGAGGTATATTTATAAACGTTGCTTAAAGTTAAACAGTCACTAATCATTACTTAACTTTATAAATAATGCCCTGAACAAGTAGAAAACAAAATTAATTAAGAAGTTTCATGACATACCTAATGTCCTCAAGATGATGCAATAAAACCGTTCTTTGTACCACAGTCAAGTTACTGTTTACCTAGGACTCCATGCTCAATAGTGGGGCTTGGAGTCAATAGCTAGACCCATTTATTGCTTAAGAGGCCGACGTACTACGGCACGAAATGCAAACTCGAGACGTGAGCAAAATGCGTTTGGAATATCGCTATCTCTATTCGACAAAAGAAGGCGGGGCCACAGATTACGGGCGCGCTTCGCAGTGTGTGTGAGCGGATAATACTAGATGTAGGTACTGTATGCCATTCATTCATAGCGAGTCGACAGCATAAATACTTATTATGAGTAATAATTAGGTATGTTCATTATTTGCTTTATTTTTGTTGACTAATTTGGGGAATCGCTAGTGAATGTACAGACTAGTAATGCGTTTTTTGGAAATTTCTTTACCATGCCGATGTCTCAATATTTTAGGATATCTCGACTAATCTCAAGATAGAAGGCCTTGTAGAGAAAACCTAGCTAGTAGATACGTCATACAAATAAGGTAGGTAGGTACCAACAGTTCGCGTCAAATAACTTTGCCGCTCTGAAGTAGACTCTATATGACTGCGGAGTAGTCAATCTGTAGCGCGCATGCCAGTAGGTACGCATGCGCAACCTAACTTCAGAGCGGCCAAAGTTATTTGACGCGAAGTGTAGGTACCTATACTTCGTTATCGAGCATGGACTTGTGGGTAAATCGGCGGACCGACGGACGACGCTAGAGTAGTCATACGCACGTCGCGTAAATATAAATTATTGGGATAAGTATCTACGAGTATTATTATTGTCATTATTTATTTTAAGTCTGTTTGTGTTTATTTATTTCCTTTAGAGTGGTCTCCACTTCTTATTGGTGGTCTCGCACTGGATTTTAAACTCTCCGTGTTGAGCCGAGCGTTGAGAATCCAACGCGCTGGGACACTCTCGTCCTAGCGAGTTGAAAAAACACGCGTTGAAAATCCAGTGTGCGAAAAAAAAATCCCACGGAAAATAACAGCCCGTGCGGTGCGAACCTGGGCGAACTCGACATTATTTTGCGACGACGGCACAAGCAGCTCTGCATAATTTTTTACCGACATGTGCGTAAGTGCAAGCGACACGTGGTGGCGGTACCTATATTTTTATCATCCGAACATACTGATGTCGCACCGCTGCTGCACCGACAAATAAAAATCTGCGTTCGCAGTTCATTTGCCAAACATCTAAACAAACACGAGTTTTTGGAAAAATAACTGTAATGGACTACACATAAGGTTCAGTTTGCGCTACAACTTCATATTTTTTTTATGACTTTTTCAACATTACCAGTCAGTCTAAAATCAACTTTATTTACACTAGCATAAAGTTCATATTCGTCTGAGTGGAAAACTCGTGTTTGTTTACATGTTTGGCAAATACATTGCGAACTCAATTTAGAGCGAGCAGTGTTCTCAATAGTGTCCTTGAGACAATAATTACGCCCGCTCGGTCACATAAGTAAAGAAAAGGAACAGTGACATGACATGACAAAACTTCGTACAACCGCGTTATGATAGGTAGGTACTTACAATACTACAACTTGGTGGTGGCTATGGCTTCGTCGCGTACGGAGAGCAACTAGCTTATACCGTCTCGGCCAATACTCACCAGAACTCACCTCGTTGGCGCAGAACGGAATGGATGCGAGTTTTTGGCACGAAATTGGGTCAAAGCATAATGAGCTTTATGTCAATTGTGTAACTTACAAACTACAAAATACTCGCTGAGGCCATAGCTGAGGCTCTTTAGACACGTAAGTAGGTACCTATCGAATAATAGTAGTAACTAGCTGCCCGCCCTGGCTTCGCACGGGTATGCACTCATCTACGGTTTGCCTACCTACCCTAATTACACATACCTACATACATACCTACCTACCTACCTTCCTACTTACCTACCTAGGTAGGTAAGTAGGAAGGTAGGTAGGTATGTATGTATGTATGTATGTATGTATGTAGGTAAGTAGGTAGGTACCTACTTACCTACATACATACATACATACCTACCTACCTTACCTACATACCCACTTTACCAAGATACATACCTACCTACTTGCATACCTACCTACCTACCTACCTACCTACCCTACTTTCACCAACCTATCCTAAGAACCATCTCCTTACTAGATAACAAACACAACAAAATAAAGAAAATTATTCAAAAAACAAAAAACCCGACTGCAAAAACACCTAACTGAAAAGAGAAAAACAAGCATTATATCTATAGAATTTTGGTATCGCAGGCGGGGACAAACTAATAACCGGATATACGTATGGTGTAAGTTTTGTTTGCCCCGCCTGCGATACCAAAATTCTATAGATTATAATGCTTGTTTTTCTCTTTTCAGTTATGTGTTTTTGCAGTCGGGTTTTTTGTTTTTTGAATAATTTTCTTTATTTCAAGCTTTTTAGTTTTATTAATAAAAATCAAAATTTGGCATTGACTCGTTACTAGCTTTTATTTGATACCAATATTGTTATAATTTTTTTTTTAAACCTTCCCGTCCCTTTTTTTTTGTATTTGCAGATGCAATATAAAAATATTATATAGCCTATGACACTTCTACAATTAAGACGAATCTACGACACCTCATATGTCAAAATCCATCAAGCCGTTTAGGCTACAGAGCGTGCCAAAGAAATAGACATACATACATACATACATACTCTCGAAAAACATTACCCTCCTTCTGGGGCAGTCGGGTAAAAAGAATTAGCGAAATTGGTCCAGCCGTTCACGCGTGATGCCGTGATCAAGGAAATAGGGATTCTTTTTTATATAATATATAGATCAAACAAAGACTTTTTCGTTTATGGGTGGTAGGCTCGTTGGAAACAGACAAAAATTAAAAAAAAAAACTTTTTCCCCTAGAGGATGATATGCTATTTTATCTCCGCTTTGGTACGCTACAATGACGGATTTTTTGAGCAAGAAGAGTGAAAAAGTTTTTATTTCTTCCTTTTTAGTGGGTCGGTTTGTAATTTATCTAAGTTACAATAGCCTAATGTCAACTGCTCATCACCTTTTACAAAATATTGCTTTTCCCGATGCAGGGACGTTCATTGTTGAGGAGTTCTCCTGGTACTTCACCATTAGCTCCACTTCACCCTATGTATTGTGACGGGCATAAATGGCTTGGCAACCATATTAAAGTAATCTTCTCTAATCGCAACCCGTGAAATACGTATTATTGATAAGTTCCGGTGGCCATCTGTGGTCTTCATCATCACTTCCACTTCACTAAATGGTGCTTTCCGAGATCAAATTCAAGAGTGACTATAAAAAATACCTAAATCGCTATAGGTGCGCCTGTAATATTTCAAGAGTTCCCTCGACTTCTCCAGGATTCCATCATCCTATCCTGACTTGATGACAATGGGACCACCTGTGAAGAATTTCTTCCAAAAACCCTTTCTGACAAAAAAATAATTTTCTAAATCGGTCCGGCCGTCTTCGAGTATTCCGGGAACAAACATTTAAAAAAAAATCGGACGAACTGAGAACCTCCTCCTTTTTTTGAAGTCGGTTAAAAATAGGTCAAGTCAAGAGGAGTGTCAGAAATATTACATACAATACAATTTAGCAAACAAATAAGTACGCGCGTACAGGTACAGGCAGCACACTGTAAAGTACCTAATCGTCTAAAGTTGACAAAAAATACTATGAACGAACTCCAACTAAGCACGTTGCGTTAGTGTGCCTTGTGCCTGTCGGAGCGATAAACACCTACAGGGAGCACACACACATTGACAATTATTGCTTGACGCGATAGCACTACTAGCTATCTGAAATTATGAGAAATTTGGATGTGTTCCGTAATACCAAAAATGATGAATGAAAACTTAATGTTTTTCCAATTTTTTTTCTATAATTTGTAACTTGATAATATAAGCTATGCTTGTGATGAAACAATATTACAAATATTGTTGTTTATAATAAAGAAAACACAATATGAAAACAAGTCATTTACGCTGTAAAAATGTACGAAATGCAATTCGCTTAAACTTCATGTAGAGGTAGGTTTTTGAAAAAAAAAAGAATTGGAAGCCTAGATAATTATTGTTTCAATCCGAATATCAAATTTATTTGGTGGAAATATGCTCGAATTGGAAATGATTTAGGTATTACGTTTGTATGGATAATTCAAAGGTCGCCGCGTTCTTAAAAGGTTATAATAAGGTCCAAGTTGGTCAGGTGGAAATAATCAGAATGAACATTTACATAGGGTAGTGCAGTTGTAATAAAAAAGTAAATAGAATGAAAACTATTTAGTTAGACACAGCATATTAAGGTTAATCTTAGTGGAATCCTGACTAATAAATTATACCTTATTTCTATGAATACTTACAATAAAAGATTACTAAAATTGGTTCTCAACAGCTGATCCTAATAACATTGTGCCTTTATGAAGACTACAGCAAGTTACGAGTGTGTAAAAGTTAATCAATCATGTTTTTCAAGAATCATGTTCCCTAAACTAGATTTTTTCAAGTTGTACAAATGATCTAAATTATTTTCTCAGGGTTATGAACTAAATTCTACCCTAATCAGTAACCTACAGGTCATGTGAACATATCTTACACCTTATTTCACTCCCCAGCATGGAATAAAAACTTTTTGTGAAAGAACTCCGCCGAAATCCGCCCCTAAGGCTACCCACCGACCAGCTAACCACCGCATAAGAAATCAAAAAAACAATGTTTTATATATTTTCACATAATTTATTAAAAAATATAACTAAAAATTCACAATTTGTTTTGTTATTATATGCTACAGAATTATACATTATATATTAGGTTATTATAATTTCGAATTTTATGGCCTAAAATTTATTTCCTGTGCATTAAAAGGTACCATTTATGCACTATTTTGGCTTCTCATGGCACTAAATTGAACAGGCACAGAATTCTATTGAAGTCATACAATACATTTATTCTTAAAATTATTATTTACAAATCTTATAATTAATGCTAATAAGCGTAATTGAAATTGTTAAGACTTTAGTATTAATATTTTTTCAGAAAAAAAAATTTGGAGGCATAGACTATAGGTATTGCTCCTTCGGCTAAAATCTCTGTGTAGGACATAGACAAAATTTTGTTTTTATAAACAAATGTGTGTGTGTTTACTGTGGATATAAAATTATTAATACTAAAGTACTTGTATTTTTATTTAAATAATTAAGTTTAAATACGTATTAGTTACTGCAGTAATCTTAAGCCTGTATTAATAAACTATCTATGTCCGATTTTTTAAGGATTTTTTACTTTCAAAAACGGAATTTATTTAGTTAGTGTTATTGGTTCGAGATCTTGACACTGAACATACAGTTAAGCTTTGGCACAGTATAATAAAGTAACAGTATTACGTCTCGGCAGTGACCTTGAAATAATTACCTACGGCCGCTCGGTTGATAAACATTCCGCTTCCGTGCGTAACTGCCGCACACTCGTAACTGATGCGTACTATTAGTACAGTTCGCGTCAAATAAGTAAATAACTGCCGCTCTGAAGTAGGCTACAAATGACCGGGCAGTAGACGCAATCTGTACGCATCAGTCTCGAGTACGCAGCGCTTTGAATTCTCAGTGAGATTTCAAAGCGCGTCGTTTCTGCCGTTTTCTATGAAGATATAATACTGTTACTTATTTATACTGTGGCTTCGACTTCAGCGTTGAATGGTTACACAAAAACAGCTGTCCAAATCTAAATTCAGAGCCTTGAGCGTTTTATGACACTTTAATGTCAAGTACTGAAAATGACAGATTGCATGACGGTTCCATCATGAAAATCTGCTTGCTCAAGAAACTAAAGGCATTGGCGCCATAAAGGCTTCAGGATTTACAAGTAACTTTTTCTAAGTATTAAAACATAATTATTTATTCATCTTAATAATAACCGAAACATATTTTTAAATAGAATAAATCTAAAAACATAATCAAAGCGTAAAATATTGCAAATTAGTATTCTTTTGAATTTTTTTATTGGATACAAAAATAAAAATTTTGAAAAGTCAGTTTTTTTTAAGTTTTTTTTTTAACATTGTTACAAATTCAGAAAAAAATGTTATGTACTTGCACGTTACTACATTTTGACTAAATTTGTAACAATTTAGAGATAAATTGAACTAAATTAACTATACAAGGAACTTATATTAGTTTTTCAGGGCACTAAATTTAAATTTAAAGCTTAAAACTTATATTTTAGCTATAATATTAAATTGGGTACGTATTAAGTATATAACAAATCAACATTTTACTTACTTTTGGATGATACAGTAATTATTTCATTATTTGGAACTTAAAAATAATGTTTTTCTTCACTGTAAGTCAGTGGTGTCTAAAAAGGTACAAAATTATGATATTAAAAGATCATACTCAAGTCATAAAAGAAATGGTATTTAAAGTTTTAAACCTATCTATAAAGGAGAGGTCTTTTGCAACCAAATGACCCCATACCAATGTCAACCATTTCGAGTAATTTGACATTTTATATTTAAAATGTATGAAATAAAAACTTAAAATGACACACTCGAACTTTTTTGACATTTGCATAGGAGTCAAAAGGGGTCATTTAGTTGTAAATGACCTCCCTAATGACCTGTATAACCAATGACCCTGTATATACGAGATGGAGACCACAATACGACAATAAATTTAACTGCGTATCTCTAATGATGTTCCCAGTCTGCATACGAAAATTCAATGAAATACATCCAATAGTTTCGTCACTATAGCTAGTCGGCGTATCCGCAAAACTCAGTCGGCCCATCACTACTAATTACAGTTCAACCGTCGACAAAATACGTTCGTTAAAATCACGGCGATTTTTTTTCGCGTATTGCATTTTCGACGCTCTGCTTAGCGCCGAGAGTTGAATATCTAACAGTGTATTTTCTTGACGCGCTGGGATACGCGCTGAATGCGCTCTGTTGGATATTTAACTCTCGGCGCTAAGCAGAGCGTCTAAAATCATATACACGAAAAAAAATCGCCGCGATTTTATTACGTCCGTTATACTCTTGTGCATTAGGATTCCGTGTTTTTATTTATTGGAGTATTGTTATCTCCATATTGTATAATTACATAATGTTCAAATGTTACATACCTAATACTACAAATAAAACGAAAAGCTAACCGATATAGTCTAGGAAAATCCACAAAAATCAAGAAAAATACGGCGAAATATTATTTCGTCTAAATTACTTTCAATAATAATATGTATTGCAAATGTCAAACGCACTTAAACTAACTAAACTACGAAAGAGGTGGGAGATAATTTTTCTTACTAAAAACTAAATTTATATGATTAGTTTTAGTTTAAAAGTGACTTCACACTAAAAAAACGAGCGAGTCTTAGTCACATAAATGATGTGTAACATCTGATAGTGCCAACCTCTCGGAAAATGAGTTGGTACCATCTGACGGCCAACTCTAGCACCGCGCGCGCTCATTGGTCAAATCAAATAGCGCGCGCTTCACCGGCTTCCTGTTACACATTTCCGTCCCTTTTCACGAAAGCGAGAGAAAAGATGTTACACATCTAAAATATTGTATCCTTCAAAATCATTTACGCTATGTTGGTCTAATCAGATGCAGCTGAATATCAATGTTACATGGAGCAGCTGTCTTACCAAAGGGCATCGTGTTACCCAGTAACTGGGTTGTGGAGGTCAGATAGGCAGTCGCTCCATGTAAAACACTGGTATTCAGCTGCATCTGGTAAGACTGGAAGCTACCCACAATATAGTTGGGAAAAGACAGGATGATGGCAATATACTCACCAAAATAATTCTTCTTTTTGTAAAGTCACTTTTATCCTAAAACGATCATAATTTTGTACTAATAACTTAATATTTTTTAAAGGATAATATGGCATCTTTTATGTACATAACTTAAAAATAAAATTAGATATATTTTTTATACTTCGAAAAAATAAAAACAAAAATTTTGAAAAACATTTATAGAGACATAATCTTTTCGGATATTTCTCGCGGATATTATACAACGGTTTTATAAGATGTTCGCACATCACTAGTATATTTTTTTAAACCTTTATACTGTGATAAATATTTATAGCCAAAAGTTTATTTGAGGACGCAAGTTAACAATAGTTATTTTGTTTGAAGAATTTGGTTATTATTAAAAACAATTTTATATGAGTTATGGTCATCGCAAGGAAGGAAGACCTCAAGATGGACCGATGACCTAGTAAAGGCTGTAGGAATCCGCTGGATGCGGGAAGCACAGAACCGGTCGAGGTGGCGGTGCTTGGGGGAGGCCTATGTCCAGCAGTGGACGTCTTTCGCCAGAAATTATGATGAGGACGCTATGCTATTTGGAATTCCTGTCGCTTTGCAGTACAGGCCCTGGCGTTAATATGCTGTTTGTCGTAGTTTCATTTTTTAAGAGTGCTTTGGAAGGCGTACGAGACGCCGAAGCCAGACGCTGGGCTAGGACATATAATGCTTATTATCGCGATATTCCCACGGGATCCAGACTTAAGGTCCGCGACATCGGTTATTGTTATACCGTGAAGTTTTCTTAGAAATTGTATTGTTGCTGGTCTGCCTTTGAAATCGCGCAGCACAGCTAATAATAGGTAATTTTATTGACCATTTGAAATGCATGATGTTTGGTTAATTATTGTCTTTTTGCTGCCAGTACTTGGTTGTTTTCTGGAACAGTGGTTCTATCATAACCATGGTTAATATCACTCACTGTAGGTTCGTTCGTTCGTCATTAAATCATTTTAGAGTCGACAGTTGCTTCCTCAAGCTTAGATACTTTTAGTTGGTCTTATATTTTTGATCTTCGACACAGTTAGTTTGGATCATGTTAGACACTTTTGAGTTATTTTAGACAGTTTTGGAGTCATACATTTAGACACTTTTAGCTGGTTTTAACATCTTTCATAGTTGATATTGGTGCCGATTCTCTTGTACACCGAACTAAACTAACTAAACTACGACTAAAATACCTTACTTTTGGCTATGAGAATCTAAAAGCTATTCTGCGGAAAAATATCTCTAAATTAAAATAGTAGATTGTTTACTAAGGGAGCAAACAACCATTTTTAAGGCGAGAGTGTTTCTTTGAATCCAAAGCGGAGCGAAGGATTCTAAAGTAGAATCCTGAGCGCAGCGAGGGATTCAAAGTACATCACTCGAGCTTAAAATAGTGTTGCTCCCGAGGTGAACCCTCTACTTTTTATCACCCTCTATGAGAAAACAAACGTGTGCGGTCCGACCCCATCAGGAACGAATTTCCTACTCACTGATATACACAAAATAAAAAAAATTATGAAAATAATAAAAAATCGCAGTCGCCATGTTGGATTCACATTTTGACCTCACTATCGGGTTTACCACCCTCGAAAACTATGAAAACGATACCCATGAAGATTTTTTTTTAAATTTTCGCATCCACCATCTTGGATTTAAATTTTGACCTCACTATCGGCATTACCACCGTCAAAAACTGCGAAAACGATACCCATGACAAAAAATTTGAAAATTTTCGCAACCGCCATCTTGGATTTTAATTTTGACCTCACTAGCGGCTTTATCACCCTCGAAAACTATGAAAACGATACCCATGACGAAAAATTTGAAAACTTTCGCGTCCGCCATCTTGGATTTACATATTGACCTCACTATCAGCTTTACCACCGTCAAAAACTACGAAAACGATACCCATGACGAAAAATTTGAAAATTTCGCATCCGCCATCTTGGATTTAAATTTTGACCTCACTATCGGCTTTACCACAGTCGTAAACGAAAAAAAAAAATACGAATCCGCCATCTTGGATTTTAATTTTGATCAATAAAAAATAATTTTGACACATCTAAAATTGAATTTGACAGTCACATCGCGACCCACGTGGTACTTGTTTGCTCTACCCCGTGAATTTTCTTAGAGCCAGAGGCGCGCGGGGGGGGCAGCCTTGACGTATTTTGTATGGAATTTTAAAACTTTTTTTATGGAAAATATGAAAAAATATTACCTGTGAGTAGGGGCATATGGGTTTACGGGCGGCAGAGGGGGTCGAAATTTCCATTATTTTTGCGCTAGGACGCACCGTTTTCGAGATATAAGCAAAATAAAAAAAAAGATAAAGTTTTTGCAGCCGAAGTGTGTGAATTTTAGTTCATGCCAACTAATTTTATTCCACTCCTTTTTAATCGCATTTAAAAATAGACTGATTTAGTTGGATAATCTAAATTTTTAGGTGAAAAACGTCAAATTCAGAATAACAAAATTGCCATTTTCACTAAACTAATAACTCAGTGCAATCTTAGTGCTGTCAAACTAAAATATAGTTAAGTTGTGTCACTTTAGACTATTTCAGAATGGGAAATGCTCGTTTGACAGGACTAAACTAAATTTTAGTGATTTTTAGTCTAGTTTAGAGGCATTTGTGACAAGAGAATCGGCACCATTGACGATTTTAGGCACTTATCTGGTCAATTAAACCACTTTTAGCTCGTTTTAACGTCTCTTTTAGTTGTAACTGGCGATTTTAATTAAACACTTTAGAGCACTTTTGGCTGGTTTTTAAGTCTGATATAGGTAGGCTGTGGTTCTATCATAACCATGGTTAATATCACTCCCTGTAGGTTCGTTCGTTCGTCATTGAATCATTTTAGAGTCGACAGTTGGTTCCTCCATCTTAGATACTTTTAGTTGGTCTTATATTTTTGATCTTCGACACAGTTAGTTTGGATCATGTTAGACACTTTTGAGTTATTTTAGACACTTTTGGAGTCATTTTAGGCACTTATCTGGTCAATTAACCCACTTTTACCACGATACTGACGATTTGAAACACTTTTGGCTGGTTTTGAAGTCTGTGTTAGTACTTTAGACACTTTGCTAGTTGACTGGAGTCACGCCTGGTCCCTGTGCCGCCGGTACCGCGCGGCGTGGGCCGGGTCACGCCTGGTCCCTGTGCCGCCGGTACCGCGCGGCGTGGGCCGGGTCACGCCTGGTCCCTGTGCCGCCGGTACCGCGCGGCGTGGGCCGGGTCACGCCTGGTCCCTGTGCCGCCGGTACCGCGCGGCGTGGGCCGGGTCACGCCTGGTCCCTGTGCCGCCGGTACCGCGCGGCGTGGGCCGGGTCACGCCTGGTCCCTGTGCCGCCGGTACCGCGCGGCGTGGGCCGGGTCACGCCTGGTCCCTGTGCCGCCGGTACCGCGCGGCGTGGGCCGGGTCACGCCTGGTCCCTGTGCCGCCGGTACAGCGCGGCGTGGCCGGGTCACGCCTGGTCCCTGTGCCGCCGGTACCGCGCGGCGTGGGCCGGGTCACGCCTGGTCCCTGTGCCGCCGGTACAGCGCGGCGTGGCCGGGTCACGCCTGGTCCCTGTGCCGCCGGTACCGCGCGGCGTGGGCCGGGTCACGCCTGGTCCCTGTGCCGCCGGTACCGCGCGGCGTGGGCCGGGTCACGCCTGGTCCCTGTGCCGCCGGTACCGCGCGGCGTGGGCCGGGTCACGCCTGGTCCCTGTGCCGCCGGTACCGCGCGGCGTGGGCCGGGTCACGCCTGGTCCCTGTGCCGCCGGTACCGCGCGGCGTGGGCCGGGTCACGCCTGGTCCCTGTGCCGCCGGTACCGCGCGGCGTGGGCCGGGTCCCGCATGCGCGTATAGCCCTGCGGCACGCACAACACCTCGGCGCGCGCGTGGAAGGCGCGGTACCCGCCGCGCAGCAGGTAGCACTCGGGGTAGCGCAGCGCCGGGTAGCGCTCCGCGTGCAGCGCGCGGTCGGCCGCGCGCAGCGAGCGGCAGCTGGGAGAGCGGGAGGTTAGAGAGGGTAACTGTTGCGGTATAACTTAACTAAGGCCTGACTGATCTGTTCGTAGCCTTGATAATATTTTACACACCAAAAATAGCACTTATTTTTAATAGCGATTTTTTAAGGACTAGAAAATCGCGGCCATAATCATGCAATGACTTCAAATGATCGCTGCGATGATATCGTCGTGTGGACATTGATTTATATTTCCTATTAAATTATTTTAAGAGAGTTTATTCTGAAAGTGGGCAACGTCGCAAATAGATGTCAAATATTTGATTGTTTTGATTAATTTGATAATATAACAAATGTGGCTAACTAGCGAACTAGATTATTGATAACGAAATGCAACAATTAATATCAATCAATAAATTTTTCCTAGCCTTTCCCAACTATGTTGGGGTCGGCTTCCAGTCTAACCGGATGCAGCTGATTACCAGTATTTTACATGAAACGACTGCAACTGGGTAATACGATACCCCTTGGTAAGACTGATGTCAGACTTTCGGGCTTTTGACGATTCGTAACGACTGTCAAACATCCACAAATGAATGGACCAACGGCTTAACGTGCTTTCCGAGGCACGGAGGAGTCTCGGTATGTGAAGATGGTCACCCATCCACGGACCAACCCCGGCTAGCGTAGCTTAACCTGATTATTATATTACTTAGCCATGAGCTCCTCAATAATTAATATCGTAAAACCGAATATTTAGTGTTGGATGTGAAAAAAGTATTTAGAAACTTTCCAAATGCCGTTTTACACCTAAAACGGTTACAACATCAAATTCAATGTTATAATTACAATTCATATTAATATTCTAGTTCGCTCGTGAGCCACATTTCTTATTTCCATACAGTAATATTGTCAAATTAATCAAAACAGGTAAATTTTTGACAGCTATTTGCGACGTTGCCAACTTGTAAAGGTGACCCTCTTAATGGCACAGCGACACTATCGCCACGATTTCGTCGCCTCTGGAGATGGCGCCTTAGGATACCGCGGTATCGTCGCGCTCGAGGGTCGGCCATGCCATTGTTTATCTGTCATTTTGTCTATTCTTCCGTCGACAAAACCTGTTTCTACGGTGTTCACGCTACGCGTGCAGGGCGTCGCACGCCAGACACGACACCCGTCTGGTCGGAGGATCCTCCGTTTTCTATAGAGGATGAGTGAACTGTACACCCTGTTCCTCATACCTCTAAAATCTTTTACACCAAAAATATTGATTTTGACCGCCTCGTTGGTCTAGTGGTAGCAAGCGCTACTGCTGAGCACGACGTCCTGGCTTCGATCCCCGGGTCGGGCAAAGTGTTATTGGGGTTTTCCATCAGGAATTTCTCAATAGCAGCCCGGAGTCTGGATTTGTGCCCGGTTGATGGCAATAGGCTCGCCCCGTATTACATGGGACTTAAACATAACTAGCGAAATATGGGTGTACAACTAACCTAACCTAACCCTTCGAAAATGACAAGCGAGATGTAATGTTCTATTAATTTTAGATACTTACAGCTTAGGCCCTCTCTCCAGTGAGAACTCACAGTGGAACACGAGAATGGTGCGTTTGTCAGTGCTGGCTCGGCTCGGCTTGTTGACGAGCGCGTGGATCTGTGCGGTCGTGTAGTAGTTCACCGCGTTCACGATGTGGCCGCCTTCGAACTCGTAGGGGTAGCGGCAGTCTATTACCTGGAGAGAGAGGGTTGGTTAGATAATCATAAACAATACCTGGGGGCCTAAAACGGCCACATTAAGGGGGATGCGCCAAGGTAGCCTGCAAAATTCAAATTTTCATGGGCGTACCCCCCCCCCCCCCCCCTGGATTTTGTATGCTTAAGTACTGTTGTCGATAAAAGTTAAGTTACAGTCACGTTAAGACTTCTCAAAAAAAACTGCGCTTCGCGGGTTTTCATGTTGTACCTACTCGTAAATGCAATTGCTGAAATATCGTTGAACATTGTAAAAAAAATAACTCCCGAACATAGAACATCCTCTTTTTTTGAAGTCGATTTAAAATACATGAACGCAGCAGCAATATCAAACTATGTAAAACATGGGGGGGGGGGGTATTTATTGATTAAAATATGATTCGCGACCGTAACAAAAATGGCTTTACAGATTTATAATCATAAAAATCATCAATACAACTCTCTAAGTTCATGTAATCCTATTTAATGACTATTTCATGAAATGATGACTTTTGAGGATTATAAATCTGTAAAGCCTATTATGTGGGCAGTTCGTTGCGCCATTTCTTCCCAGCAAAAGCACTAGGAAGTGGTGAAGGGCGGGCGTTGGGGACTGTCTTATGTAATTTTGACGTTCGAAAAGTGCTGATTCTCAGCCTAGTTTGAATAAATAACATTAGAATGAATAGTCTCACCATAAAATCACTAATAACATCTTGATATTCGCCCCCGATGAGCGCCACGAGCGTGTCGCACGATATACTCTTCAAGTCTGAGTGGTCGCCATTAGTGAGAGGCAACGCGTACGGTACAGAGAAGTCTCCTATTAGGTCTGGTTCAACGGCCGCTGGAAAGAGAGAGAAATATAGGTTAGAGAGAGATGGATAGATATTCTTTGGGGAATTTAAAAAAGAAGAATATTAGTACAAACATTAGAACTTAGAATAGTACAACAAATGGTGATCAATCTTTGCCTGGCTTCGGTTGGCTTCCAGTCTAACCGGATGCAGCTAAATACCAGTATTTTACATAGAGCGACTGCCTATCTGACCTCCACAACCCAGTAACTCGGTAATACGATATCCCTTAGTAAAACTGGTTGTCAGACTTTCGGGCTTCTGACGACCCGTAACGACTGTCACAGATCCACGAATGACAGCTCAACCAGGTAATCAACGGCTAACGTGCTTTCTGAGGCACGGAGGAGTCCCGGTATGTAAAAATGGTCACCCATCCTCGGACCAACCCCGTGAAGTGTAGCGTTTTTTTATAAACGTACAGAATTAAATATCATTTATAGACAAAAAAGTTGTTGCCACTGAGATTTCTACATAGCAAAACCTAATAACACTACTCAACTTAGGGCTCGAACTCAGGACTCAACGCTCAGCAGTCGCGCTTGCGACCAATAGGCTAAGGAGACAGTCATTTTACTTTCTATACTAAACCATAAAATACAAAAATACTTACATCTCGCCATAGCAGACATGATCAACGCATTATTCTCAGAGAACGCCCTCTGTAACACCGGTCGCTGTAACCTCTCCACATCAGGACTCTCACAGTTTGATCTCCTTCTTTTATTCGCTACTTCATTCTCACTTCGCTCCACTCTCTTTTTATTTCTCTGAGCTGGATTCTCTAGAATAGAGAATAGAGAGACTCTCGCTCTACTGTCTGGGTTGAAACTTAAACTCCTATTCAATGGTCTCCTTAGAAAACTCTTTTCTGAAATAACGTTAGATTTAATTTGACCGGAGAGTAAGTCGTTGAAATTAGCAACTTTGGGAGAGTTTGATTCTTCAATTTCTAAGAACGGTTCTTCCAGTTCTGAAATAAAACCGCTTTCCATAGATGTGGTGGATTCCATTGTGTACAGACCGGTTTTTGTTAGCGGTGATTGACTCATAGACCCGATACTGGAGTCTGACTTCTCATGCCTCAATTTAGTTGGTGTCTCGGAGAATTTTAGAGATTTCTTAGCCGCTTGTTTTTTTACCACTGGAGACGGGAACTCGAAATCCTCATCATCAAAGTTGAGCATCCGTGTAGCGGTGACCGTTGGCTTGTTGAAACTTGTTGAAGCTTCATCCTTAGCCAACGGTGCTCCGAAGACAAAATTCCTTGAGGTTACCTTTCTTGAAGACGCTGTACGTCCTCTAGAGATGATGTCAGGACTATCCGTGGAGATAATTTCATATTTAGTGCATTCATCGAAGTTGTCGGCTTCAAATTCTTGTTCCAAATCGTGGAGGGTTTCAAAATCGTCTATGTCTTGGGTTACTTCTTTCTCTGGGACGTAGAGGTCCTGTTTTGGCGATTTATGGAGAGCATGGGTGAAATCCAGCTGGAATAATAGAGAAAAAGTTGTTGAGATTTTTTTAATAAGATGTGATGTTAATCAGGGAGATCACAAATGCTTACTCTGAAATCAGTCACAAATGCTAACTCTGAAATCAGTCACAAATGCTAACTCTGAAATCAAATGCTAACTCAGAAATTATCAAATTATTGATGGGAAAATCCAATAAAACTAAACTAAAACTTGGGTATCCAAGGCAGCACCCTACGTTCAGCAGTCGTGCTTGCGACCAGTAGACCAGCCTGTGACATTATTAGACTTAATTGTAAAAAAAAAAAGTTGCATAAAACCTCCCGCAGACAGATGCAACGTGACTCTGGTGGAACCATTTCTATGAAAACTGTTCTTAAATTGTTCTAATTGTTCGCGGGAGCTTTTAAAGATATTAAAAACTTCATAATGAACAGTACCCACCTCAGTAGCCGACCAGTTCGTAACCTTCTCCCTCGTAGCCTCGAACCTCTCCCCGAACAAAAAGTCCCTCGCCTCCTCCTCCATATCCAACTTAACAAACGTATCACTTATAAAGGCCCCTTCATTCTCCTTATTTGACATCTTAAACCTACTCCGTTCCTCCACAACTTTAGTTATCCGTGACCGTTTCTCCCTCGTTGATAACGGAGAATTCCTATTCAAAGGAGAGTTGTGGTTTAAGAACGGAGAGGTTCTATTCAGTAAGGGAGAGTTGATGCTTTCTGTAGGTGATTTGAATGACTTGGGTGAGTTTGTTAGCGGTGATTTCAGTCTCTCTAAGGGAGATTTTGGCAGCTGTATCTCTCCTAGTATCCTTCGCTTGGTCGGTGTGTATATTGGGGACAGTGGTGACTTTGTGAAGTCTATTGCGTGCGGGTTCATCTTTAATTTGTAGTTGTTTGTTAACGAGTCTTCTTGTTTCCGTTTCTTTCCATTGCTGCCGGAGTTTATTTTGAAGTTTTCGGTTATTAAGCTGGAAAGAGAGAAAGGTTGTATGTTAGTTGAAATTCAAGAGTACATAAGTAAGGAATTTTCAGGTTAATTGTTAACTGTTAGTAAATATTACTACAGATTCATCAGGACATTAAGAAACGCTGAAGTTAGTAAACCATTTGTTGGGACATTTCTACTTTGTTCAATATGTTAGGTTCTGAATATGGGACAAGTATAAGTTATTGATTGTAAATATTACCACGGATTTATCAGGTATAGTTAAGAGAGTGCATCCTAAGTTGGCAACGTCGTAAATAGCTGTCAAATATTTACCTGTTTCGATTAATTTGGAAATAATACTGTATGGTAATAAAAAATGTGGCTAACTAACTAACTAGAATATTAATAATGAATTGCAATTATAACATTCAATTTGATATTGTACCCGTTTTAGGTGAAAAAAAAGGCATTTGGAAAGTATCCAAATACTTTTTTACATCTAAAACTAACTATTCGGTGTTACAATACTCTAGTTCGCTAGTTAGCCACAATTTTTATTTCTATACAGAAATATTATAAAATTAATCAAAATAGCGAAATATTTGACATCTATTTGCGACGTTGCCAACTTACAGAATAAACCCTCTTAAGAACTAAGTAAGAGAATTTAGGAACTGTCCACAATATGAGTACTTCCACTTTGCCCCACCAGGCCGCCCCCTGGTGGGGCAAAATGGAGGGAAAACAAAGAAATGTATAGCTAAGTAAAAATGTAACTAGGACTGGTAACGTTAGACTTAGTACATACCTAGGTAGTGTTCTTAAATAAAAGATTATTTGAACCAGTGGGGCAGATTACACTGCAAAATTTTTGGCACTCCATTTTGCCCCACCAGTGGGGCGGCTTGGTGGGGCAAAGTGGACTCCACAAATTGAGGTATATTTATAAACGTTGCTTAAAGTTAAACAGTCACTAATCATTACTTAACTTTATAAATAATGCCCTGAACAAGTAGAAAAACAATATTAATTAAGAAGTTTCATGACATAATGTCCTCAAGATGATGCAATAAAACCGTTCTTTGTACCACAGTCAAGTTACTGTTTACCTAGGACTCCATGCTTAATAGTGGGGCTTGGAGTCAATGGCTAGACCCATTTATTGCTTAAAAGGTTATAATAAGGTCCAAGTTGGTCAGGTGGAAATAATCAGACTGAACATTTACATAGCGTAGTGCAGTTGTAATAAAAAAGTAAATAGAATGAAAACTATGTAGTTAGACACAGCATATTAAGGTTAATCATAGTGGAATCCTGACTAATAAATTATACCTTATTTCTATGAATACTTACAATAAAAGATTTTAAATTACATTACTAAAACTTGGTTATCAACAGCTGATACTAATAACATTGTGCCTTAATGATGACTGTTTTTCAAGAATCATGTTCCCTAAACTAGATTTTTTCAAGTTGTACAAATGATCTAAATTATTTTCTCAGGGTTATGAACTAAATTCTACCCTAATCAGTAACCTACAGGTCATGTGAACATATTTTACACCTTATTTCACTCCCCAGCATGGAATAAAAACTTTTTGTGAAAGAACACCGCCGAAATCCGCCCCTAAGGCTACCCACCGACCAGCTAATCACCGCATAAGAAATAAAAAAAAACAATGTTTTATATATTTTCACATAATTTATTAAAAAATATAACTAAAAATTCACAATTTGTTTTGTTATTATATGCTACAGAATTATACATTATATATTAGGTTATTATAATTTCGAATTTTATGGCCTAAAATTTATTTCCTGTGCATTAAAAGGTACCATTTATGCACTATTTTGGCTTCTCATGGCACTAAATTGAACAGGCACAGAATTCTATTGAAGTCATACAATACATTTATTCTTAAAATTATTATTTACAAATCTTATAATTAATGCTAATAAGCGTAATTGAAATTGTTAAGACTTTAGTATTAATATATTTTCAGAAAAAAAAAAAATTGAGGCATAGACTATAGGTATTGCTCCTTCGGCTAAAATCTCTGTGTAGGACATAGACAAACTTTGTTTTTATAAACAAATGTGTGTATGTGTGTTTACTGTGGATATAAAATTATTAATACTAAAGTACTTGCATTTTTATTTAAATAATTAAGTTTAAATACGTATTAGTTACTGCAGTAATCTTAAGCCTGTATTAATAAACTATCTATGTCCGATTTTTTAAGGATTTTTACTTTCAAAAACGGAATTTATTTAGTTAGTGCTATTGGTTCGAGATCTTGACACTGAAAATACAGTTAAGCTTTGGCACAGTATAATAAAGTAACAGTATTACGTCTCGGCAGTGACCATGAAATAATTACCTACGGCCGCTCGGTTGATAAACATTCCGCTTCCGTGCGTAACTGCCGCACACTCGTAACTGATGCGTACTATTAGTACAGTTTGCGTCAAATAAGTAAATAACTGCCGCTCTGAAGTAGGCTACAAATGACCGGGCAGTAGACGCAATCTGTACGCATCAGTCTCGAGTACGCAGCGCTTTGAATTCTCAGTGAGATTTCAAAGCGCGTCGTTTCTGCCGGATTCTATGAAGATATAATACTGTTACTTATTTATACTGTGGCTTCGACTTCAGCGTTGAATGGTTACACAAAAACAACTGTCCAAATCTAAATTCAGAGCCTTGAGCGTTTTATGACACTTTAATGTCAAGTACTGAATATGACAGATTGCATGACGGTTCCATCATGAAAATTTGCTTGCCCAAGAAACTAAATGCATAGGCGCCATAATGGCTTCAGGATTTACAAGTAACTTTTTCCAAGTATTAAAACATAATTATTTATTCATCTTAATAATAACCGAAACATATTTAAATAGAATAAATCTAAAAACATAATCAAAGCGTAAAATATTGCAAATTAGTATTCTTTTGAATTTTTTTATTGAAAAACAAAAATAAAAATTTTGAAAAGTCCGTTTTTTCAGAAAAAATTGTTATGTACTTGCACGTTACTAAATTTTGACTAAATATGTAACAATTTAGAGATAAATTGAACTACATTAACTATACAAGGAACTTATATTAGTTTTTCAGGGCACTAAATTTAAATTTAAAGCTTAAAACTTATATTTTAGCTATAATATAAAATTGGGTACATATTAGGTATATAACATTTCAACATTTTACATGCTTTTGGATGAAACAGTAATTATTTCATTATTTGGAACTTAAAAATAATGTATTTCTTCACTGTAAGTCAGTGGTGTCTAAAAAGGTACAAAATTATGATATTAAAAGATCATACTCAAGTCATAAAAGAAATGGTATTTAATTAAACCTATCAATAAATGATAGGTATTTTGCAATCAAATGACGACTATGCCAATGTCAACCATTTTCGAGTAATTTGACATTTTATATTTAAAATGTATGAAATAAAAACTTAAAATGAAAAACTCGAATTTTTTTGACATTTGCATAGGAGTCAAAAGGGGGTCATTTGGTAGTAAATGACCTCTTTAATGACCTGTATAACCAATGACCCTGTATATACGAGATGGAGACATATATAAATTTAACTGCGTATCTCTAATGATGTTCCCAGTCTGCATACGAAAATTCAATTAAATATATCCAATAGTTTCGTCACTATAGCTAGTCGGCGTATCCGCAAAACTCAGTCGGCCCATCACTACTAATTACAGTTCAACCGTCGACAAAATACGTTCGTTAAAATCGCGGCGATTTTTTTTCGCGTATTGGACACGAAAAAAAATCGCCGAGATTTTATTACGTCCGTTATACTCTTGTGCATTAGGATTCCGTGTTTTTATTTATTGGAGTATTGTTATCTTCATATTATAATTACATAATGTTCAAATGTTACATACCTAATACTACAAATAAAACGATAAGCTAACCGAAATAGTCTAGGAAAATCCACAAAAATCAAGAAAAATACGGCGAAATATTATTTCGTCTAAATTACTTTCAATAATAATATGTATTGCAAATGTCAAACGCACTTAAACTAACTAAACTACGAAAGAGGTGGGAGATAATTTTTCTTACTAAAAACTAAATTTATATGATTAGTTTTAGTTTAAAAGTGACTTCACACTAAAAAAACGAGCGAGTCTTAGTCACATAAATGATGTGTAACATCTGATAGTGCCAACCTCTCGGAAAATGAGTTGGTACCATCTGACGGCCAACTCTAGCACCGCGCGCGCTCATTGGTCAAATCAAATAGCGCGCGCTTCACCGGCTTCCTGTTACACACTTCCGTCCCTTTTCACGAAAGCGAGAGAAAAGATGTTACACATCTAAAATATTGTATACTTCAAAATCATTTACGCTATGTTGGTCTAATCAGATGCAGCTGAATATCAATGTTACATGGAGTAGCTGTCTTACCAAAGGGCATCGTGTTACCCAGTAACTGGGTTGTGGAGGTCAGATAGGCAGTCGCTCCATGTAAAACACTGGTATTCAGCTGCATCTGGTAAGACTGGAAGCTACCGACAATATAGTTGGGAAAAGACAGGATGATGGCAATATACTCACCAAAATAATTCTTCTTTTTGTAAAGTCACTTTTATCCTAAAACGATCATAATTTTGTACTAATAACTTAATATTTTTTAAAGAATAATATGGCATCTTTTATGTACATAACTTAAAAATAAAATTAGATATATTTTTTATACTTCGAAAAAATAAAAACAAAAATTTTGAAAAACATTTATAGAGACATAATCTTTTCGGATATTTCTCGCGGATATTATACAACGGTTTTATAAGATGTTTGCACGTCACTAGTATTTCTTTTAAAACCTTCATACTGTGATAAATATTTATAGCCAAAAGTTTATTTGAGGACGCAAGTTAACAATAGTTATTTTGTTTGAAGAATTTGGTTATTATAAAAAACTAATTTATATGAGTTTTTATGGTCATCGCAAGCAAGGAAGACCTCAAGATGGACCGATGACCTAGTAAAGGCTGTAGGAATCCGCTGGATGCGGGAAGCACAGAACCGGTCGAGGTGGCGGTGCTTGGGGGAGGCCTATGTCCAGCAGTGGACGTCTTTCGGCTGAAATTATGATGATGACGCTATGCTATTTGGCATTGCTGTCGCTTTGCAGTACAGGCCCTGGCGTTAATATGCTGTTTGTCGTAGTTTCATTTTTTAAGAGTGCTTTGGAAGGCGTACGAGACGCCGAAGCCAGACGCTGGGCTAGGACATATAATGCTTATTATCGCGATATTCCCACGGGATCCAGACTTAAGGTCCGCGACATCGGTTATTGTTATACCGTGAAGTTTTCTTAGAAATTGTATTGTTGCTGGTCTGCCTTTGAAATCGCGCAGCACAGCTAATAATAGGTAATTTTATTGACCATTTGAAATGCATGATGTTTGGTTAATTATTGTCTTTTTGCTGCCAGTACTTGGTTGTTTTCTGGAACAGTGGTTCTATCATAACCATGGTTAATATCACTCACTGTAGGTTCGTTCGTTCGTCATTAAATCATTTTAGAGTCGACAGTTGCTTCCTCAAGCTTAGATACTTTTAGTTGGTCTTATATTTTTGATCTTCGACACAGTTAGTTTGGATCATGTTAGACACTTTTGAGTTATTTTAGACAGTTTTGGAGTCATACATTTAGACACTTTTAGCTGGTTTTAACATCTTTCATAGTTGATATTGGTGCCGATTCTCTTGTACACCGAACTAAACTAACTAAACTACGACTAAAATACCTTACTTTTGGCTATGAGAATCTAAAAGCTATTCTGCGGAAAAATATCTCTAAATTAAAATAGTAGATTGTTTACTAAGGGAGCAAACAACCATTTTTAAGGCGAGAGTGTTTCTTTGAATCCAAAGCGGAGCGAAGGATTCTAAAGTAGAATCCTGAGCGCAGCGAGGGATTCAAAGTACATCACTCGAGCTTAAAATAGTGTTGCTCCCGAGGTGAACCCTCTACTTTTTATCACCCTCTATGAGAAAACAAACGTGTGCGGTCCGACCCCATCAGGAACGAATTTCCTACTCACTGATATACACAAAATAAAAAAAATTATGAAAATAATAAAAAATCGCAGTCGCCATGTTGGATTCACATTTTGACCTCACTATCGGGTTTACCACCCTCGAAAACTATGAAAACGATACCCATGAAGATTTTTTTTTAAATTTTCGCATCCACCATCTTGGATTTAAATTTTGACCTCACTATCGGCATTACCACCGTCAAAAACTGCGAAAACGATACCCATGACAAAAAATTTGAAAATTTTCGCAACCGCCATCTTGGATTTTAATTTTGACCTCACTAGCGGCTTTATCACCCTCGAAAACTATGAAAACGATACCCATGACGAAAAATTTGAAAACTTTCGCGTCCGCCATCTTGGATTTACATATTGACCTCACTATCAGCTTTACCACCGTCAAAAACTACGAAAACGATACCCATGACGAAAAAAAAAAATACGAATCCGCCATCTTGGATTTTAATTTTGATCAATAAAAAATAATTTTGACACATCTAAAATTGAATTTGACAGTCACATCGCGACCCACGTGGTACTTGTTTGCTCTACCCCGTGAATTTTCTTAGAGCCAGAGGCGCGCGGGGGGGGCAGCCTTGACGTATTTTGTATGGAATTTTAAAACTTTTTTTATGGAAAATATGAAAAAATATTACCTGTGAGTAGGGGCATATGGGTTTACGGGCGGCAGAGGGGGTCGAAATTTCCATTATTTTTGCGCTAGGACGCACCGTTTTCGAGATATAAGCAAAATAAAAAAAAAGATAAAGTTTTTGCAGCCGAAGTGTGTGAATTTTAGTTCATGCCAACTAATTTTATTCCACTCCTTTTTAATCGCATTTAAAAATAGACTGATTTAGTTGGATAATCTAAATTTTTAGGTGAAAAACGTCAAATTCAGAATAACAAAATTGCCATTTTCACTAAACTAATAACTCAGTGCAATCTTAGTGCTGTCAAACTAAAATATAGTTAAGTTGTGTCACTTTAGACTATTTCAGAATGGGAAATGCTCGTTTGACAGGACTAAACTAAATTTTAGTGATTTTTAGTCTAGTTTAGAGGCATTTGTGACAAGAGAATCGGCACCATTGACGATTTTAGGCACTTATCTGGTCAATTAAACCACTTTTAGCTCGTTTTAACGTCTCTTTTAGTTGTAACTGGCGATTTTAATTAAACACTTTAGAGCACTTTTGGCTGGTTTTTAAGTCTGATATAGGTAGGCTGTGGTTCTATCATAACCATGGTTAATATCACTCCCTGTAGGTTCGTTCGTTCGTCATTGAATCATTTTAGAGTCGACAGTTGGTTCCTCCATCTTAGATACTTTTAGTTGGTCTTATATTTTTGATCTTCGACACAGTTAGTTTGGATCATGTTAGACACTTTTGAGTTATTTTAGACACTTTTGGAGTCATTTTAGGCACTTATCTGGTCAATTAACCCACTTTTACCACGATACTGACGATTTGAAACACTTTTGGCTGGTTTTGAAGTCTGTGTTAGTACTTTAGACACTTTGCTAGTTGACTGGAGTCACGCCTGGTCCCTGTGCCGCCGGTACCGCGCGGCGTGGGCCGGGTCACGCCTGGTCCCTGTGCCGCCGGTACCGCGCGGCGTGGGCCGGGTCACGCCTGGTCCCTGTGCCGCCGGTACCGCGCGGCGTGGGCCGGGTCACGCCTGGTCCCTGTGCCGCCGGTACCGCGCGGCGTGGGCCGGGTCCCGCATGCGCGTATAGCCCTGCGGCACGCACAACACCTCGGCGCGCGCGTGGAAGGCGCGGTACCCGCCGCGCAGCAGGTAGCACTCGGGGTAGCGCAGCGCCGGGTAGCGCTCCGCGTGCAGCGCGCGGTCGGCCGCGCGCAGCGAGCGGCAGCTGGGAGAGCGGGAGGTTAGAGAGGGTAACTGTTGCGGTATAACTTAACTAAGGCCTGACTGATCTGTTCGTAGCCTTGATAATATTTTACACACCAAAAATAGCACTTATTTTTAGTAGCGATTTTTTAAGGACTAGAAAATCGCGGCCATAATCATGCAATGACTTCAAATGATCGCTGCGATGATATCGTCGTGTGGAGATTGATTTATATTTCCTATTAAATTATTTTAAGAGAGTTTATTCTGAAAGTGGGCAACGTCGCAAATAGATGTCCAAAATTTGATTGTTTTGATTAATTTGATAATATAACTGTATATAACAAATATGGCTAACTAGCGAACTAGATTATTGATAACGAAATGCAATAATTAATATCAATCAATAAATTTTTCCTAGCCTTTCCCAACTATGTTGGGGTCGACTTCCAGTCTAACCGGATGCAGCTGAATACCAGTATTTAAATGGAGCGACTGCCTATCTATCCTCCACAACCCAGTAACTGGGTAATACCATACCCCTTGGTAAGACTGGTGTCAGACTTTCGGGCTTTTGACGATTCGTAACGACTGTCAAACATCCACAAATGAATGGACCAACGGCTTAACGTGCTTTCCGAGGCACGGAGGAGTCTCGGTATGTGAAGATGGTCACCCATCCACGGACCAACCCCGGCAAGCGTAGCTTAACCTGATGGATCGACCCGAGCGGCTTGTTATTACTTAGCCACGAGCTCCTCAATAATTAATATCGTAAAACCGAATATTTAGTTTTGGATGTGAAAAAAGTATTTAGAAACTTTCCAAATGCCGTTTTACACCTAAAACGGTTACAACATCAAATTCAATGTTATAATTACAATTCATATTAATATTCTAGTTCGCTCGTGAGCCACATTTCTTATTTCCATACACTAATATTGTCAAATTAATCAAAACAAGTAAATTTTTGACAGCTATTTGCGACGTTGCCAACTTGTAAAGGTGACCCTCTTAATGGCACAGCGACACTATCGCCACGATTTCGTCGCCTCTGGAGATGGCGCCTTAGGATACCGCGGTATCGTCGCGCTCGAGGGTCGGCCATGCCACCAGCACGCGTAGCATGAACATCGTAGAAACAGGTTTTGTCGACGGAAGAATAGACAAAATAAATTGTCATTGTTTATCTGTCATTTTGTCTATTCTTCCGTCGACAAAACCTGTTTCTACGGTGTTCACGCTACGCGTGCAGGGCGTCGCACGCCAGACACGACACCCGTCTGGTCGGAGGATCCTCCGTTTTCTATAGAGGATGAGTGAACTGTACACCCTGTTCCTCATACCTCTAAAATCTTTTACACCAAAAATATTGATTTTGACTGCCTCGTTGGTCTAGTGGTAGCAAGCGCTACTGCTGAGCACGACGTCCTGGCTTCGATCCCCGGGTCGGGCAAAGTGTTATTGGGGTTTTCGTTCAGGAATTTCTCAGTAGCAGCCCGGAGTCTGGATTTGTGCCCGGTTGATGGCAATAGGCTCGCCCTCTATTACATGGGACTTAAACATAACTAGCGAAATGTGGGTGCACAACTAACCTAACCTAACCCTTCGAAAATGACAAGCGAGATGTAATGTTCTATTAATTTTAGATACTTACAGCTTAGGCCCCCTCTCCAGTGAGAACTCACAGTGGAACACGAGAATGGTGCGTTTGTCAGTGCTGGCTCGGCTCGGCTTGTTGACGAGCGCGTGGATCTGTGCGGTCGTGTAGTAGTTCACCGCGTTCACGATGTGGCCGCCTTCGAACTCGTAGGGGTAGCGGCAGTCTATTACCTGGAGAGAGAGGGTTGGTTAGATAATCATAAACAATACCTGGGGGCCTAAAACGGCCACATTAAGGGGGATGCGCCAAGGTAGCCTGCAAAATTCAAATTTACCTGCCCCCCCCCCCCCCTGGATTTTGTATGCTTAAGTACTGTTGTCGATAAAAGTTAAGTTACAGTCACGTTAAGACTTCTCAAAAAAAACTGCGCTTCGCGGGTTTTCATGTTGTACCTACTCGTATATGCAATTGCTGAAATATCGTCGAACACTGTAAAAAAAAAAATCTCCCGAACATAGAACATCCTCTTTTTTTGAAGTCGATTTAAAATACATGAACGCAGCAGCAATATCAAACTATGTAAAACATGGGGGGGGGGGGGGGGAATTGCTGATTTGCCCCCCCCTGGGCCAAAAGCTGGGTACGCCCATGGGTCTGTACCAGATTGTATATTTATTAATTAAAATATGATTCGCGACCGTAACAAAATGGCTTTACAGATTTATAATCATAAAAATCATCAATACAACTCTCTAAGTTCATGTAATCCTATTGGATGACTATTTCATGAAATGATGACATTTGAGGATTATAAATCTGTGTTTATAAATCTGTAAAGCCCATTATGTGGGCAGTTCGTTGCGCCACTTCTTCCCAGCAAAAGCACTAGGAAGTGGTGAAGGGCGGGAGTTGGGGACTGTCTTATGTAATTTTGACGTTCGAAAAGTGCTGATTCTCAGCCTAGTTTGAATAAATAACATTAGAATGAATAGTCTCACCATAAAATCACTAATAACATCTTGATATTCGCCCCCGATGAGCGCCACGAGCGTGTCGCACGATATACTCTTCAAGTCTGAGTGGTCGCCATTAGTGAGAGGCAACGCGTACGGTACAGAGAAGTCTCCTATTAGGTCTGGTTCAACGGCCGCTGGAAAGAGAGACAACTATAGGTTAGAGAGAGATAGATAGATATTCTTTAGGGAATTTAAAAAAGAAGAATATTAGTACAAACATTAGAACTTAGAATAGTACAACAAATGGTGATCAATCATTTCCCAAACTATGTTGGGGTCGGCTTCCAGTCTAACCGGATGCAGCTGAATACCAGTATTTTACATGGAGCGACTGCCTATCTGACCTCCACAACCAAGTAACTGGGTAACACGATACCCCTTGGTAAGACTGGTGTCTGACTTTCGGGCTTCTGACGACCCGTAACGACTGTCAAAGATCCACGAATGACAGCTCAACCAGGTAATCAACGGCTAACGTGCTTTCTGAGGCACGGAGGAGTCCCGGTATGTAAAAATGGTCACCCATCCTCGGACCAACCCCGGCAAGCGTAGCGATTTTTTTTACTAACGTTCAGAATTAAATATCATTTATAGACATAAAAGTTGTTGCCACTGAGATTTCTACATAGCAAAACCTAATAACACTACTCAACTTAGGGCTCGAACTCAGGACTCAACGCAGCAGTCGCGCTTGCGACCAATAGGCCAAGGAGACAGTCATTTTACTTTCTATACTAAGCCATTAAATGCAAAAATACTTACATCTCGCCATAGCAGACATGATCAACGCATTATTCTCAGAGAACGCCCTCTGTAACACCGGTCGCTGTAACCTCTCCACATCAGGACTCTCACAGTTTGATCTCCTTCTTTTATTCGCTACTTCATTCTCACTTCGCTCCACTCTCTTTTTATTTCTCTGAGCTGGATTCTCTAGAATAGAGAATAGAGAGACTCTCGCTCTACTGTCTGGGTTGAAACTTAAACTCCTATTCAATGGTCTCCTTAGAAAACTCTTTTCTGAAATAACGTTAGATTTAATTTGACCGGAGAGTAAGTCGTTGAAATTAGCAACTTTAGGAGAATTTGATTCTTCAATTTCTAAGAACGGTTCTTCCAGTTCTGAAATAAAACCGCTTTCCATAGATGTGGTGGATTCCATAGTGTATAGACCGGTTTTTGTTAGCGGTGATTGACTCATCGACCCGATACTGGAGTCTGACTTCTCATGCCTCAATTTAGTTGGTGTCTCGGAGAATTTTAGAGATTTCTTAGCCGCTTGTTTTTTTACCAATGGAGATGGGAACTCGAAATCCTCATCATCAAAGTTGAGCATCCGTGTAGCGGTGACCGTAGGCTTGTTGAAACTTGTTGATGCTTCATCCTCAGCCAACGGTGCTCCGAAGACAAAATTCCTTGAGGTAACCTTTCTTGAAGACGCTGTACGTCCTCTAGAGATGATATCGGGACTATCCGTGGAGATAATTTCATATTTAGTGCATTCATCGAAGTTGTCCGCTTCAAATTCTTGTTCCAAATCGTGGAGGGTTTCAAAATCGTCTATGTCTTGGGTTACTTCTTTCTCTGGGACGTAGAGGTCCTGTTTTGGCGATTTATGGAGAGCATGGGTGAAATCCAGCTGGAATAATAGAGAAAAAATTGTTAAGATTTTTTTTAATAAGATGTGATGTTAATCAGGGAGATCACAAATGCTAACTCTGAAATCAAATGCTAACTGAGAAATTATCAAATTATTGACGGGAAAATTCAATAAAACTAAACTAAAACTTGGGTATCCAAGGCAGCACCCTACGTTCAGCCGTCGAGCTTGCGACCAGTAGACCAGCCTGTGACATTATTAGACTTAATTGTAAAAAAAAAAAAGATGCATATAAGCTCCCGCAGACAATGGTACAATTTCTATGAAAACTGTTCTTAAATTGTTCTAATTGTTCGCGGGAGCCTTTAAAGATATTAAAAACTTCATAATGAACAGTACCCACCTCAGTAGCCGACCAGTTCGTAACCTTCTCCCTCGTAGCCTCGAACCTCTCCCCAAACAAAAAGTCCCTCGCCTCCTCCTCCATATCCAACTTAACAAACGTATCACTTATAAAGGCCCCTTCATTCTCCTTATTTGACATCTTAAACCTACTCCGTTCCTCCACAACTTTAGTTATCCGTGAACGTTTCACCCTCGTTGATAACGGAGAATTCCTATTCAAAGGAGAGTTGTGGTTTAAGAACGGAGAGGTTCTATTCAGTAAGGGAGAGTTGATGCTTTCTGTAGGTGATTTGAATGACTTGGGTGAGTTTGTTAGCGGTGATTTCAGTCTCTCTAAGGGAGATTTTGGCAGCTGTATCTCTCCTAGTATCCTTCGCTTGGTCGGTGTGTATATTGGGGACAGGGGTGACTTTGTGAAGTCTATAGCGTGCGGGTTCATCTTTAATTTGTAGTTGTTTGTTAACGAGTCTTCTTGTTTCCGTTTCTTTCCATTGCTGCCGGAGTTTATTTTGAAGTTTTCGGTTATTAAGCTGGAAAGAGAGAAAGGTTGTATGTTAGTTTAAATTCAAGAGTACATAAGTAAGGAATTTTCAGGTTAATTGTTAACTGTTAGTAAATATTACTACAGATTCATCAGGACATTAAGAAACGCTGAAGTTAGTAAACCATTTGTTGGGAGATTTCTACTTTGTTCAATACGTTAGGTTCTGAATAAGGGACAAGTATAAGTTATTGATTGTAAATATTACCACAGATTTATCAGGTATAGTTAAGAGAGTGCATCCTAAGTTGGCAACGTCGTAAATAGCTGTCAAATATTTACCTGTTTCGATTAATTTGGAAATAATACTGTATGGTAATAAAAATGTGGCTAACTAACTAACTAGAATATTAATAATGAATTGCAATTATAACATTCAATTTGATATTGTACCCGTTTTAGGTGAAAAAAAGGCATTTTGAAAGTATCCAAATACTTTTTTTACATCTAAAACTAACTATTCGGTGTTACAATACTCTAGTTCGCTAGTTAGCCACAATTTTTATTTCTATACAGAAATATTATAAAATTAATCAAAATAGTGAAATATTTGACATCTATTTGCGACATTGCCAACTTACAGAATAAACCCTCTTAAGAACTAAGTAAGAGAATCTAGGAATTGTCCACAATATGAGTACTTCCACTTTGCCCCACCAGGCCGCCCCCTGGTGGGGCAAAATGGAATGCCAAAAATATTGCAGTGGAATTTGCCCCACTAGGGTTGACACTTTAGAATGTATGTAGGTGCTCGTATTTTGTATTTGTATGGAAAACAAAGAAATGTATAGCTAAGTAAAAATGTAACTAGGACTAGTAACGTTAGACTTAGTACATACCTAGGTAGTGTTCTTAAATAAAAGATTATTTGAACCAGTAGGGCAGATTACACTGCAAAATTTTTGGCACTCGATTTTGCCCCACCAGTGGGGCGGCTTGGTGGGGCAAAGTGGACTCCACAAATCGAGGTATATTTATAAAGGTTGCTTAAAGTTAAACAGTCACTAATCATTACTTAACTTTATAAAAAATGCCCTGAACAAGTAGCAAAACAAAATTAATTAAGAAGTTTCATGACATAATGTCCTCAAGATGATGCAATAAAACCGTTCTTTGTACCACAGTCAAGTTACTGTTTACCTAGGACTCCATGCTCAATAGTGGGGCTTGGAGTCAAAAGCTAGACCCATTTATTGCTTAAAAGGTTATAATAAGGTCCAAGTTGGTCAGGTGGAAATAATCAGAATGAACATTTACATAGCGTAGTGCAGTTGTAATAAAAAAGTAAATAGAATGAAAACTATGTAGTTAGACACAGCATATTAAGGTTAATCTTGTGGAATCCTGACTAATAAATTATACCTTATTTCTATGAATACTTACAATAAAAGATTTTAAATTACATTACTAAAACTTGGTTCCCAACAGCTGATACTAATAACATTGTGCCTTTATGAAGACTACAGCAAGCTAAGACTGTATATTAGTTAATCAATCATGTTTTTCAAGAATCATGTTCCATAAACTAGATTTTTCCAACTTGTACAAATGATCTAAATTATTTTCTCAGGGTTATGAACTAAATTCTACCCTAATCAGTAACCTACAGGTCATGTGAACATATTTTACACCTTATTTCACTCCCCAGCATGGAATAAAAACTTTTTGTGAAAGAACTCCGCCGAAATCCGCCCCTAAGGCTACCCACCGACCAGCTAACCACCGCATAAGAAATCAAAAAAACAATGTTTTATATATTTTCACATAATTTATTAAAAAATATAACTAAAAATTCACAATTTGTTTTGTTATTATATGCTACAGAATTATACATTATATATTAGGTTATTATAATTTCGAATTTTATGGCCTAAAATTTATTTCCTGTGCATTAAAAGGTACCATTTATGCACTGTTTTGGCTTCTCATGGCACTAAATTGAACAGGCACAGAATTCTATTGAAGTCATACAATACATTTATTCTTAAAATTATTATTTACAAATCTTATATTTAATGCTAATAAGCGTAATTGAAATTGTTAAGACTTTAGTATTAATATTTTTTTCAGAAAAAAAAAATTTGGAGGCATAGACTATAGGTATTGCTCCTTCGGCTAAAATCTCTGTGTAGGACTTAGACAAAATTTTGTTTTTATAAACAAATGTGTGTGTGTTTACTGTGGATATAAAATTATTAATACTAAAGTACTTGTATTTTTATTTAAATAATTAAGTTTAAATACGTATTAGTTACTGCAGTAATCTTAAGCCTGTATTAATAAACTATCTATGTCCGATTTTTTAAGGATTTTTATTTTCAAAAACGGAATTTATTTAGTTAGTTCTATTGGTTCGAGATCTTGACACTGAACATACAGTTAAGCTTTGGCACAGTATAATAAAGTAACAGTATTACGTCTCGGCAGTGACCTTGAAATAATTACCTACGGCCGCTCGGTTGATAAACATTCCGCTTCCGTGCGTAACTGCCGCACACTCGTAACTGATGCGTACTATTAGTACAGTTTGCGTCAAATAAGTAAATAACTGCCGCTCTGAAGTAGGCTACAAATGACCGGGCAGTAGACGCAATCTGTACGCATCAGTCTCGAGTACGCAGCGCTTTGAATTCTCAGTGAGATTTTAAAGCGCGTCGTTTCTGCCGGATTCTATGAAGATATAATACTGTTACTTATTTATACTGTGGCTTCGACTTCAGCGTTGAATGGTTACACAAAAACAGCTGTCCAAATCTAAATTCAGAGCCTTGAGCGTTTTATGACACTTTAATGTCAAGTACTGAAAATGACAGATTGCATGACGGTTCCATCATGAAAATTTGCTTGCCCAAGAAACTAAAGGCATTGGCGTCATAAAGGCTTCAGGATTTACAAGTAACTTTTTCCAAGTATTAAAACATAATTATTTATTCATCTTTATAATAACCGAAACATATTTTTAAATAGAATAAATCTAAAAACATAATCAAAGCGTAAAATATTGCAAATTAGTATTCTTTTGAATTTTTTTATTGAAAAACAAAAATAAAAATTTTGAAAAGTCAGTTTTTTTGAAGTTTTTTTTTTACATTGTTACAAATTCAGAAAAAATTGTTATGTACTTGCACGTTACTAAATTTTGACTAAATTTGTAACAATTTAGAGATAAATTGAACTAAATTAACTATACAAGGAACTTATATTAGTTTTTCAGGGCACTAAATTTAAATTTAAAGCTTAAAACTTATATTTTAGCTATAATATTAAATTGGGTACGTATTAAGTATATAACAAATCTACATTTTACTTACTTTTGGATGATACAGTAATTATTTCATTATTTGGAACTTAAAAATAATGTTTTTCTTCACTGTAAGTCAGTGGTGTCTAAAAGGCACATATTTATGATATTAAAAGATCATACTCAAGTCATAAAAGAAATGGTATTTAATTAAACCTATCAATAAATGATAGGTATTTTGCAATCAAATGACGACTATGCCAATGTCAACCATTTTCGAGTAATTTGACATTTTATATTTAAAATGTATGAAATAAAAACTTAAAATGACACACTCGAACTTTTTTGACATTTGCATAGGAGTCAAAAGGGGTCATTTAGTTGTAAATGACCTCCCTAATGACCTGTATAACCAATGACCCTGTATATACGAGATGGAGACCACAATACGACAATAAATTTAACTGCGTATCTCTATGATGTTCCCAGTCTGCATACGAAAATTCAATTAAATATATCCAATAGTTTCGTCACTCTAGCTAGTCGGCGTATCCGCAAAACTCAGTCGGCCCATCACTACTAATTACAGTTCAACCGTCGACAAAATACGTTCGTTAAAATCGCGGCGATTTTTTTTCGCGTATTGGATTTTCGACGCTCTGCTTAGCGCCGAGTGTTGAATATCTAACAGTGTATTTTCTTGACGCGCTGGGATACGCGCTGAATGCGCTCTGTTGGATATTCAACTCTCGGCGCTGAGCAGAGCGTCTAAAATCATATACACGAAAAAAAATCGCCGCGATTTTATTACGTCCGTTATACTCTTGTGCATTAGGATTCCGTGTTTTTATTTATTGGAGTATTGTTATCTCCATATTGTATAATTACATAATGTTCAAATGTTACATACCTAATACTACAAATAAAACGAAAAGCTAACCGAAATAGTCTAGGAAAATCCACAAAAATCAAGAAAAATACGGCGAAATATTATTTCGTCTAAATTAATTTCAATAATAATATGTATTGCAAATGTCAAACGCACTTAAACTAACTAAACTACGAAAGAGGTGGGAGATAATTTTTCTTACTAAAAACTAAATTTATATGATTAGTTTTAGTTTAAAAGTGACTTCACACTAAAAAAACGAGCGAGTCTTAGTCACATAAATGATGTGTAACATCTGATAGTGCCAACCTCTCGGAAAATGAGTTGGTACCATCTGACGGCCAACTCTAGCACCGCGCGCGCTCATTGGTCAAATCAAATAGCGCGCGCTTCACCGGCTTCCTGTTACACACTTCCGTCCCTTTTCACGAAAACGAGAGAAAAGATGTTACACATCTAAAATATTGTATACTTCAAAATCATTTACGCTATGTTGGTCTAATCAGATGCAGCTGAATATCAATGTTACATGGAGTAGCTGACTTACCAAAGGGCATCGTGTTACCCAGTAACTGGGTTGTGGAGGTCAGATAGGCAGTCGCTCCATGTAAAACACTGGTATTCAGCTGCATCTGGTAAGACTGGAAGCTACCCACAATATAGTTGGGAAAAGACAGGATGATGGCAATATACTCACCAAAATAATTCTTCTTTTTGTAAAGTCACTTTTATCCTAAAACGATCATAATTTTGTACTAATAACTTAATATTTTTTAAAGGATAATATGGCATCTTTTATGTACATAACTTAAAAATAAAATTAGATATATTTTTTATACTTCGAAAAAATAAAAACAAAAATTTTGAAAAACATTTATAGAGACATAATCTTTTCGGATATTTCTCGCGGATATTATACAACGGTTTTATAAGATGTTCGCACATCACTAGTATATTTTTTTAAACCTTTATACTGTGATAAATATTTATAGCCAAAAGTTTATTTGAGGACGCAAGTTAACAATATCAGATCATCTCCTACCTGCAATTACCCATATTATAAACTTCTCCCTATACACCGGAGTATTTCCTTTCCTGTGGCGTAAAGCCTATGTTCGCCCACTACCTAAGGTTTCCAATCCCGCTCTTCCTACCGACTTCCGTCCGATTTCTATCCTTCCCTTCCTATCCAAAGTGCTTGAGGCCTGTGTCCACAAACAATTCTCAAACTTTGTTCATCGAAACTCACTCATTAGCCCCTTTCAATCTGGGTTCAGACCTGGGCACAGCACTACTTCCGCCCTTCTTAAAGTGACTGGCGATATAAGGGCAGGACTGGAAGACACCAAAGTTACGGCTTTAGTGTTGGTTGATTTCTCGAATGCCTTTAATACCGTCAGTCACGACATCCTGTTAGCCATTCTGTCATATCTTATGGTCTCTCCCAAAGCGCTGGAATGGTTCTCTTCTTACCTTCAGGAACGTCAGCAATCTATTCATGTTGGGGATTCTTCTTCATGCTGGTATGATTTGGAAACTGGCGTTCCTCAAGGCGGTATACTTTCTCCTCTTCTGTTTTCTATTTTTATTAATCTTATAACTTCCGAACTTCAGTGTGCGTATCATCTGTATGCAGACGACTTGCAATTGTACTGTCAGGGAAGGGTTGATGAATTGCCTGACGCTATCGACAAACTAAACAGGGACTTGAAAGCCATAAAAACCTGGGCTGACAAATTTGGTGTAGCCGTAAACCCTAAAAAGTGTCAGGCGATCATCATTGGCAGTTCTCGGGGTATTAGCAAGGTGGACAGTACAACCTTGCCACCGGTTCTCTTCAATGGTACGATCGTTCCTTTTAGTACTGACGTGAAGGACTTAGGCTTGCACATTGATAGTACCCTAAACTGGCGTACTCAAGTCGCTAGGGTAAGCCAGAAGGTTACTGGAACGCTGCGGGCTCTGTACCGATTGAAAAATTTATTACCATCGAGTACGAAGACAATGCTTGTGCAGTCCTTAATCTTCCCTATCATCGATTATGGTGATGTGTGCTACTATGACCTGAATGCAGATCTACTCGACAAACTTGACCGTCTTCTCAATAACTGCATTCGATTCGTCTTCAATCTGCGTAAATATGATCATGTCTCTGCGCAACGGTCGCTTCTAAAGTGGTTGCCTATACGCCAGCGCAGAGAGCAAAGGGCGTTGACCACCTTGTTTTCATTTCTTGACTCTCCCTCTTCTCCTATTTATCTAGCCCCCCACTTTCAGTACATTTGCGCCAACCACAATAGAAATCTACGTTCATCTCACAATCGTCTTCTTCAATGCCCCACTCACCGCACAGACTTCATTCACTCTTCCTTCTTCGTTCAGTCTATATCTCTGTGGAATGCGCTCCCCCAGGAAATCAGGATGGCGACCAACCGATTATCTTTTAAAATTAAAGTTCGCGAGCACATTCTCAAGAAGCTGGCAGTATCAGCACAACGGTAATGTTTCCCATTGACTGTCTTAGTAGTTTTAGTATATATGTATTTATTTGTATTTATATATAATTACGTGTATATATTATATTTATAGTTTTTTAAAGTTAAATAAATATACTTATTCCTTAATTCTCGCTATCGCACCTACCACTGTTTGTCTCTGCACCACCCAAAGGTTGACTGGTAGAAAATGCCTATGGCATTAAGTCCGCCTCTGTACATTTGTGTGCTTGAAGTATTAAATAAATAAATAAATAAACAATAGTTATTTTGTTTGAAGAATTTGGTTATTATAAAAAACTATTTTATATGAGTTTTTATGGTCATCGCAAGCAAGGAAGACCTCAAGATGGACCGATGACCTAGTAAAGGCTGTAGGAATCCGCTGGATGCGGGAAGCACAGAACCGGTCGAGGTGGCGGTGCTTGGGGGAGGCCTATGTCCAGCAGTGGACGTCTTTCGCCTGAAATTATGATGATGACGCTATGCTATTTGGCATTGCTGTCGCTTTGCAGTACAGGCCCTGGCGTTAATATGCTGTTTGTCGTAGTTTCATTTTTTAAGAGTGCTTTGGAAGGCGTACGAGACGCCGAAGCCAGACGCTGGGCTAGGACATATAATGCTTATTATCGCGATATTCCCACGGGATCCAGACTTAAGGTCCGCGACATCGGTTATTGTTATACCGTGAAGTTTTCTTAGAAATTGTATTGTTGCTGGTCTGCCTTTGAAATCGCGCAGCACAGCTAATAATAGGTAATTTTATTGACCATTTGAAATGCATGATGTTTGGTTAATTATTGTCTTTTTGCTGCCAGTACTTGGTTGTTTTCTGGAACAGTGGTTCTATCATAACCATGGTTAATATCACTCACTGTAGGTTCGTTCGTTCGTCATTAAATCATTTTAGAGTCGACAGTTGCTTCCTCAAGCTTAGATACTTTTAGTTGGTCTTATATTTTTGATCTTCGACACAGTTAGTTTGGATCATGTTAGACACTTTTGAGTTATTTTAGACAGTTTTGGAGTCATACATTTAGACACTTTTAGCTGGTTTTAACATCTTTCATAGTTGATATTGGTGCCGATTCTCTTGTACACCGAACTAAACTAACTAAACTACGACTAAAATACCTTACTTTTGGCTATGAGAATCTAAAAGCTATTCTGCGGAAAAATATCTCTAAATTAAAATAGTAGATTGTTTACTAAGGGAGCAAACAACCATTTTTAAGGCGAGAGTGTTTCTTTGAATCCAAAGCGGAGCGAAGGATTCTAAAGTAGAATCCTGAGCGCAGCGAGGGATTCAAAGTACATCACTCGAGCTTAAAATAGTGTTGCTCCCGAGGTGAACCCTCTACTTTTTATCACCCTCTATGAGAAAACAAACGTGTGCGGTCCGACCCCATCAGGAACGAATTTCCTACTCACTGATATACACAAAATAAAAAAAATTATGAAAATAATAAAAAATCGCAGTCGCCATGTTGGATTCACATTTTGACCTCACTATCGGGTTTACCACCCTCGAAAACTATGAAAACGATACCCATGAAGATTTTTTTTTAAATTTTCGCATCCACCATCTTGGATTTAAATTTTGACCTCACTATCGGCATTACCACCGTCAAAAACTGCGAAAACGATACCCATGACAAAAAATTTGAAAATTTTCGCAACCGCCATCTTGGATTTTAATTTTGACCTCACTAGCGGCTTTATCACCCTCGAAAACTATGAAAACGATACCCATGACGAAAAATTTGAAAACTTTCGCGTCCGCCATCTTGGATTTACATATTGACCTCACTATCAGCTTTACCACCGTCAAAAACTACGAAAACGATACCCATGACGAAAAATTTGAAAATTTCGCATCCGCCATCTTGGATTTAAATTTTGACCTCACTATCGGCTTTACCACAGTCGTAAACGAAAAAAAAAAATACGAATCCGCCATCTTGGATTTTAATTTTGATCAATAAAAAATAATTTTGACACATCTAAAATTGAATTTGACAGTCACATCGCGACCCACGTGGTACTTGTTTGCTCTACCCCGTGAATTTTCTTAGAGCCAGAGGCGCGCGGGGGGGGCAGCCTTGACGTATTTTGTATGGAATTTTAAAACTTTTTTTATGGAAAATATGAAAAAATATTACCTGTGAGTAGGGGCATATGGGTTTACGGGCGGCAGAGGGGGTCGAAATTTCCATTATTTTTGCGCTAGGACGCACCGTTTTCGAGATATAAGCAAAATAAAAAAAAAGATAAAGTTTTTGCAGCCGAAGTGTGTGAATTTTAGTTCATGCCAACTAATTTTATTCCACTCCTTTTTAATCGCATTTAAAAATAGACTGATTTAGTTGGATAATCTAAATTTTTAGGTGAAAAACGTCAAATTCAGAATAACAAAATTGCCATTTTCACTAAACTAATAACTCAGTGCAATCTTAGTGCTGTCAAACTAAAATATAGTTAAGTTGTGTCACTTTAGACTATTTCAGAATGGGAAATGCTCGTTTGACAGGACTAAACTAAATTTTAGTGATTTTTAGTCTAGTTTAGAGGCATTTGTGACAAGAGAATCGGCACCATTGACGATTTTAGGCACTTATCTGGTCAATTAAACCACTTTTAGCTCGTTTTAACGTCTCTTTTAGTTGTAACTGGCGATTTTAATTAAACACTTTAGAGCACTTTTGGCTGGTTTTTAAGTCTGATATAGGTAGGCTGTGGTTCTATCATAACCATGGTTAATATCACTCCCTGTAGGTTCGTTCGTTCGTCATTGAATCATTTTAGAGTCGACAGTTGGTTCCTCCATCTTAGATACTTTTAGTTGGTCTTATATTTTTGATCTTCGACACAGTTAGTTTGGATCATGTTAGACACTTTTGAGTTATTTTAGACACTTTTGGAGTCATTTTAGGCACTTATCTGGTCAATTAACCCACTTTTACCACGATACTGACGATTTGAAACACTTTTGGCTGGTTTTGAAGTCTGTGTTAGTACTTTAGACACTTTGCTAGTTGACTGGAGTCACGCCTGGTCCCTGTGCCGCCGGTACCGCGCGGCGTGGGCCGGGTCACGCCTGGTCCCTGTGCCGCCGGTACCGCGCGGCGTGGGCCGGGTCACGCCTGGTCCCTGTGCCGCCGGTACCGCGCGGCGTGGGCCGGGTCACGCCTGGTCCCTGTGCCGCCGGTACCGCGCGGCGTGGGCCGGGTCCCGCATGCGCGTATAGCCCTGCGGCACGCACAACACCTCGGCGCGCGCGTGGAAGGCGCGGTACCCGCCGCGCAGCAGGTAGCACTCGGGGTAGCGCAGCGCCGGGTAGCGCTCCGCGTGCAGCGCGCGGTCGGCCGCGCGCAGCGAGCGGCAGCTGGGAGAGCGGGAGGTTAGAGAGGGTAACTGTTGCGGTATAACTTAACTAAGGCCTGACTGATCTGTTCGTAGCCTTGATAATATTTTACACACCAAAAATAGCACTTATTTTTAGTAGCGATTTTTTAAGGACTAGAAATGACTTCAAATGATCGCTGCGATGATATCGTCGTGTGAATATTGATTTATATTTCCTATTAAATTATTTAAAGAGAGTTTATTCTGAAAGTGGGCATCGTCGCAAATAGATGTCAAATATTTGGCTGTTTTGATTAATTTGATAATATAACAAATTTGGCTAACTAGCGAACTAGATTATTGATAACGAAATGCAACAATTAATATCAATCAATAAATTTTTCCTAGCCTTTCTCAACTATGTTGGGGTCGGCTTCCAGTCTAACCGGATGCAGCTGAATACCAGTATTTAAATGGAGCGACTGCCTATCTAACCTCCACAACCCAGTAACTGGGTAATACCATACCCCTTGGTAAGACTGGTGTCAGACTTTCGGGCTTTTGACGATTCGTAACGACTGTCAAACATCCACAAATGAATGGACCAACGGCTTAACGTGCTTTCCGAGGCACGGAGGAGTCTCGGTATGTGAAGATGGTCACCCATCCACGGACCAACCCCGGCAAGCGTAGCTTAACCTGATTATTATATTACTTAGCCACGAGCTCCTCAATAATTAATATCGTAAAACCGAATATTTAGTTTTGGATGTAAAAAACGTATTTAGAAACTTTCCAAATGCCGTTTTACACCTAAAACGGTTACAACATCAAATTCAATGTTATAATTTCAATTCATATTAATATTCTAGTTTGCTCGTGAGCCACATTTCTTATTTCCATACACTAATATTGTCAAATTAATCAAAACAGGTAAATTTTTGACAGCTATTTGCGACGTTGCCAACTTGTAAAGGTGACCCTCTTAATGGCACAGCGACACTATCGCCACGATTTCGTCGCCTCTGGAGATGGCGCCTTAGGATACCGCGGTATCGTCGCGCTCGAGGGTCGGCCATGCCACCAGCACGCGTAGCGACGGAAGAATAGACAAAATGACAGATAAACCATGACAATTTGTCATTTTGTCTATTCTTCCGTCGACAAAACCTGTTTCTACGGTGTTCACGCTACGGGTGCAGGGCGTCGCACGCCAGACACGACACCCGTCTGGTCGGAGGATCCTCCGTTTTCTATAGAGGATGAGTGAACTGTACACCCTGTTCCTCATACCTCTAAAATCTTTTACACCAAAAATATTGATTTTGACCGCCTCGTTGGTGTAGTGGTAGCAAGCGCTACTGCTGAGCACGACGTCCTGGCTTCGATCCCCGGGTCGGGCAAAGTGTTATTGGGTTTTTCCATCTGGAATTTCTCAATAGCAGCCCGGAGTCTGGATTTGTGCCCGGTTGATGGCAATAGGCTCGCCCTCTATTACATGGGACTTAAACATAACTAGCCAAATATGGGTGCACAACTAACCTAACCTAACCCTTCGAAAATGACAAGCGAGATGTAATGTTCTATTAATTTTAGATACTTACAGCTTAGGCCCTCTCTCCAGTGAGAACTCACAGTGGAACACGAGAATGGTGCGTTTGTCAGTGCTGGCTCGGCTCGGCTTGTTGACGAGCGCGTGGATCTGTGCGGTCGTGTAGTAGTTCACCGCGTTCACGATGTGGCCGCCTTCGAACTCGTAGGGGTAGCGGCAGTCTATTACCTGGAGAGAGAGGGTTGGTTAGATAATCATAAACAATACCTGGGGGCCTAAAACGGCCACATTAAGGGGGATGCGCCAAGGTAGCCTGCAAAATTCAAATTTTCATGGGCGTACCCCCCCCCCCCCCCCTGGATTTTGTATGCTTAAGTACTGTTGTCGATAAAAGTTAAGTTACAGTCACGTTAAGACTTCTCAAAAAAAACTGCGCTTCGCGGGTTTTCATGTTGTACCTACTCGTATATGCAATTGCTGAAATATCGTTGAACATTGTAAAAAAAAAACTCCCGAACATAGAACATCCTCTTTTTTTGAAGTCGATTTAAAATACATGAACGCAGCAGCAATATCAAACTATGTAAAACATGGGGGGGGGGGGAATTGCTGATTTGCCCCCCCCTGGGCCAAAAGCTGGGTACGCCCATGGGTCTGTACCAGATTGTATATTTATTGATTAAAATATGATTCGCGACCGTAACAAAAATGGCTTTACAGATTTATAATCATAAAAATCATCAATACAACTCTCTAAGTTCATGTAATCCTATTGGATGACTATTTCATGAAATTATGACATTTGAGGATTATAAATCTGTAAAGCCTATTATGTGGGCAGTTCGTTGCGCCACTTCTTCCCAGCAAAAGCACTAGGAAGTGGTGAAGGGCGGGCGTTGGGGACTGTCTTATGTAATTCTGACGTTCGAAAAGTGCTGATTCTCAGCCTAGTTTGAATAAATAACATTAGCATTAATAGTCTCACCATAAAATCACTAATAACATCTTGATATTCGCCCCCGATGAGCGCCACGAGCGTGTCGCACGATATACTCTTCAAGTCTGAGTGGTCGCCATTAGTGAGAGGCAACGCGTACGGTACAGAGAAGTCTCCTATTAGGTCTGGTTCAACGGCCGCTGGAAAGAGAGAGAACTATAGGTTAGAGAGAGATAGATAGATATTCTTTAGGGAATTTAAAAAAGAAGAATATTAGTACAAACATTAGAACTTAGAATAGTACAACAAATGGTGATCAATCTTTGCCTTTTCCCAACTATGTTGGGGTCGGCTTCCAGTCTAACCGGATGCAGCTGCATACCAGTTTTTACATGGAGCGACTGCCTATTGCAGCATTGCGCTGCCGTTCAAGCCTCTTTTGTAGTTGTTAAAGTTTCATAAACTATTATTTCTTTTAAAAAATTTCGAATTGAGTACATTTTCAAATTTTGAATTCTATATCGTTCAAAGTAAAACAATTTTTTTGACTTGCGTCATTCTATTGTGAGCCGCTCTGGACGATACGTCATGGTATAAAATAATTTTTCTCTGCTTCAAGTGTCGTGTTTTCAGTTTAAGACGCGGATGTAAAAAGATCACGATAGTATCTTTGTGCTAGCTGGCCGCAGTTTTGATGAAGCATATCGTGTTCATTGTGGTGTCTAGTCCTCAAGTTTTACCTATAGTTCGTGCCAGCCAGGCGAGAATCTAGAACCACTATTTTTTGGTGAAGTATTTACTGTACAAGCATGTGAGTATTCAACCAATTTCCCGTTTATCAAATCATACACTCTCGCGTCCCACTAATCGCGTAATCTAGCCTATGCCGTTTCTAAAACTCTCTCGTTTTCGGACCTTGGCAGATAACCAAGGCCGCAAGGCCTTTCCCGAGACCCCCGTCCGTCGCCTGGACAGGATCCTGGCGTTCTCTACTCCCAGCCTGCGTCAACACAGACCCACGTCTTCTAGCCACGTCGGGTTTCTCCGCCAACCGAGGCGAGATCGTTCCTGGCAGCAGCAGGACGGCGCCCCGTACTTCAGGACTTCAGGACTCATTGGCTATTAATCTCCATCGCATTAGTTTTAACTTTATTTTTGAATCTTAAGCTAGGCAATCCATCTACCGCGCTGAACCCAGATTTATTGCCGGTTTAATTGCTCTGTTCTACCTCGCGTCTCCGGGATTAAATTAGTAAAGGCCTATACGTATTTAACCCGCGTGCGATCGTACACTCAACCCTAAACCGCATAATTCTCCGTTCGGAAAATAAAAATCAACCGTAGTTATAAGCGGCTCGCAATCATACTTAAATTTATTTACCACGTTTTATACATACTGTTTCTGTTTTTTTCTTACTTTAAAAAAATATAATACAAATCATATTTAAAATCTCCTATTATTTTTTTTCTTTGTATTTAGTTACCCTATGCTAGAGTGGGTTCGATTCTCACCAAGCATTCCTTTTAACAAGTGGCAGAAGCTGATTTCTAATGCTACAAGATGGCGCCCGAATTAAAGGTAAATAAAACATATTATTATTCACTATAATCATATTGTTGTGTATTAAACACCTAATAATACCCATAAGCAATTTAATAATTTTTTTTTTTTTTCATAGCACCGGTGTGGTGTGCCCTTTTAAGAGCACAATTTCTAATTCCTAGAGCAATTTTGTTTGTTTCAGGTGCGGTCGTTTTAAATAAAATCTCGGCAAGCCTAACTACAGAACAGTTCGCGCTGGTGCCTTGCTGCTGTTGGTGCTCCTATTACGTCTATCTAACCTTGTGCCTTTCATTTAATGACCAATTAATTAATGTGATGAAATACGATTGTATGATAATATATAATTTAATGTAATGTACTATGATGCAATTCAAAACTCTGTAACCAGATCGAATACCTTTTATCTCAGACTTTTTTTCATTTCCTCCCAACAAATATATTATTATTCCCCGAGTTTTATTCATCTCTCGTAATTAGTGTAGCTAGTTCCCCGTAGGTAACGTGTGTTTGAAGTATGAATGCGTAGGGACCACATCTAAGGTAAGCGTTTTTTGATTGGTGATTTTGCTGAATGTCTAGTTTTTTCTTTTTCTCTTTAGCATTCAGCCCCATCCGTCTCTTGTGCTCGCCTTATTGTCGTTTTCTGTTTGTTCGCACGTCTATTACTCGTCGCCAAGGGTATGAATTAGGTACACACATATATTCCTATAGAAATACCCCATTCAAACATTTTTTTCAATAACTCACGTATCACATATCTATCTTGCTAAAATTCTATTTAAACATTAGTTTTGCGCTTAATTCTAGACCCCGCCGTCGAAACAAACCAAATATTCGCTCAGGAATAAATTTGCATTTTCAAACCGCGTAAATATTTATTTTTCCAAACTCAGTCCAAAAATAAAGGAGATCGCCCATTCACGTTAATCCGAATTTTTTTAAAAGGACAACGACCATTTTTCTACCAATACTTTTTCTCTCAAACGTTTTATCATTTAATATTTTTTTTGCCTCCGTGGGTTACCAACTCTAAATATGTCGGACGAAGAGCGATCCATTACCGAGACACCGATCTGTAGAAGCCCGATAATTTCGAGACCTCGCTCGATCCCGCCTAGAACGCCCAGGCCTTCAGCGTCGTCGGACGTTCCGTCGCCTATCAAGACCGATGAATGTCCGCTCCACTATCGCAGGCAGGTTTCACTCTCGAAGTGGAAGCTCGACTTCTCTGGCGACTCTTGTGTCCGTGATTTCTTCGTCTCGATTGACGAACGTAAGGAGGCAGACGACATATCGGACGCCCAATTACTGAAACATTTCCACGAGGTATTATCAGGGTCTCCGCTTAAATACTTCCGAGCCATTCGCCATCCCGACCTCTCCTATCCTGACCTCAAAGAGTCCTTTCTAAGGACATTCGGCCCGATAGATTACGAATTTAGGACCGAACAGGAAGTCAGGAATCTGAAGCAGAGATCTAACCAGTCAGTCAGAGATTTCGTCATCCAGGTTTCGTACCTGAACGACCAATTGTCCTTCCCCATAACTGAACCGAACTTATTACAGATTATTTTGCACAATATGCACCCTAAATACTACCCTTGTTTATCCGTCCACAAATTCGACAAATTAAGTTCGCTCATCGATATGGCTTCCCATTTTGAAAGTTTTATACCAGTTTCTCCTAAGGCTGTATCAACCGTTGCATGCGAGACCCAGATATGTCCCAAATGTAGTAAAAACGGTCACTCCTATCGTAATTGTCCTCATTTTCCAGGCATCCTTTGTTTTAAATGTCGGACTCCTGGTGTCATAACTCGGGATTGCCCGAAGTGCAATCCAAAAAATGTTTAAGCCACCGGCGACACGCTTCTCGTACAGTGTCACCGGTGATTACGAATGGTTCGTCGGATAACCGACCTTTTATCGAAATTTTGTTAGGTGATCGTCTGATCAAAGCCTTATTGGACTCAGGCGCGCAGATGTCGCTCATCAGCGATGCCTTGATCCAGGAATTGTCTGTTCCATTAAATTTATACGACGCCTGTCCCCGCGTTATTTCTGCCAATAACTCGCCCATCGATATTTTAGGTACGGTTCACCTTCCAGTTAAATTTAATAATACGATTTTTTCTCATGAGTTTCTAGTAGCGCGCTCTATGTCTTCCTCAGTCATCTTGGGTATTGAATTTTGGAATAAGTTTGGTTTGACATCTGTCTTTAGTCAAGCATTCGATAAAAATATTAAAGGTAACATGTATCTCTCATCCGCTAGTCGTTCCCTTCCATCCGCTTCTTGCGTTAGCGAGCCACGATATATACATCCTCGTAACGTCTTATCACCCGATCAAGAGCGAAGTCTACAAAGAGTCATAGACGAATTTGAAATAATCTCGTCTGACAAAATCGGACTCGGAAAAACCACATGGCTGTCACATAAAATCAACACCACCGGACAGCCAATTAGGCAAAGGTTTTATCCGCTTTCACCCGTCAAATTAAAAATCCTCAACGACGAAGTTGACAAGATGTTAGAGTTAGGCGTTATTCGTCCATCTCGTTCTCCCTGGGCTAGTCCTGTTGTTATGGTCACAAAGAAGGACGGTTCGGTTCGTTTCTGCGTCGACAGTAGAAAGCTAAATAGCGTTACCATCAGAGACTCATATCCCCTCCCACGCATTCAAGATATCCTTGATAATCTCCGTGGGGCGAGATACATAAGCTCTCTCGATTTTAGGAGTGCTTTTTGGCAGATACCTCTCGCCGACAACGATAGTTGTCAGAAGACCGCTTTCATAATTCCTCAACGCGGTTTATTTGAGTTCGTTAGAATGCCGTTTGGACTCACAAACGCAGCTTCCGAGATGCAACGTCTCACTGATATGATCGTAAATTTCGAATTTACCTCCACTAGCGACGATTGTGTTTTCGGTTACGTCGATGATTTGATCCTAATATCTAAGGATTTCCACAGCCATCTCGCCCTCCTCAAGAAGGTGTTGAACCGCCTCCAGGAAGCCGGTTTATCAATCAACCTAAAAAAATGCGAGTTCTGCAAGAGCGAACTCAAATATTTGGGGTATATTGTTAACGAAAAGGGTCTGCAAACTGACCCTGGCAAACTTGACGCTATTAGGGATTATCCTACTCCTACCTGTGCCAAGTCTCTGCGCGGCTTCATAGGAATGTGGTCCTATTACAGGCGTTTCGTAGACGGTTTTTCGTCCATAATCGCGCCACTCACCGCCTTGATCGGAAAAAGCAAAGGTCGAGATCCCATAATTTGGAATCAGGCTGCCGATCAAGCTTTTTCCAAGCTGAAAGAGGCGCTAATCAACACTCCTGTAATGGCTTGTCCGGATTTTTCCAAGCCGTTCTTTTTGCAGTGTGATGCCTCAGCGGTTGGTCTCGGTTCGGTTCTCTCACAAAAAATCGATGGTGTGGAGCATCCTATCGCTTATTATTCCCGCCTATTCTCCAAGGCGGAGCGAAATTATAGCACTACCGAACGCGAGCTTTTATCCGTTCTTGATTCTATAAAACATTTCCGGTGTTATTTAGATGGTATGAAGTTCTCGGTTATAACGGATCATATGGCTTTGAAATGGTTACTCACTTTAAATAACCCTTCTGGGCGCCTGGCCCGGTGGGCCACCGTCATATCCCAATACACTTTTGACATCGTTCATCGCAAGGGGTCGCAACACGTCGTCCCAGACGCACTTTCCAGGGTTTATGCCAGCCCTGTCTCGTTCGATCAGGGTCCCGAACATACTTCGGACCGTTGGTATAAGAGGATTTATTTGGGCGCTCGAGATACGCCTCAGATGTTCCCCGATTACGCGATTCAGAACGGTGTCCTCTTGAGACGTATGCCTATCACCAGCCCTCTCTCATCTGACCCATGGCGCGTCGTATTGCCTTCAGAGAAAGTTCCACTCGCCATATGGGAAGTTCACAATGATTTCCCTTCAATACACCCTGGTGTCTTGAAATCTTACCTTAAGATCAAGGAATTTTTCTACTGGCCAAATATGTTTCGTGACGTCACGGAAACATTGAGTCAATGTGAGGTGTGCAAGGCCTATAAGATTTCTAACACTCAACCGCGCGGACAGATGCTGTACCCGAAGGCCGTCTCCTCACCCTTACAGCTTATTTCTATTGACATCGTTGGCCCCCTTCCTATCGCCTTTTATGGCTATCGCTATATTTTATCCATGGTCGACGTATTTTCCAAGTATGTTTGGCTCGTTCCTTTAAAAAAGGTCGACGCTAATTCTGTTGTTAAGGCGCTGGAATCTGAGATATTTTTTAATTTCGGAGTCCCACGCGCCATTCTTTGCGATAATGCCACCGTTTTCCGTAGTAACCGATTGCTGAATTTCCTCAGGTCTTACCACATTGAATCTCCAATTTTTACTCCGTATTATACCCCACAGGCTAATACAGTTGAACGTTACAATCAAAGCGTTATTACATGTTTAAGCATCTTAGTCGGCGAAAATCAAAGAAATTGGTCAAAATTATTACCCAAGGTCAAATTATACCTCAACTCATGTATCAACTTAGCTACCGGTTTTACCCCAAACTTTCTTATGTTTGGTAGGGAAGTTATTATAGATCCGACCCGTGCACACGGACAGACTCAAGGCACCGATTTAGCCGAAAGTCGGTCTCAACACGCGTCAAACCTATCTTCCCTCGCACAAGTTTATTCTAGGGTCGCCGATAATCTTTCTCTTGCTTTCCTCCGAAATTCGAAAACATATAACGCCAACCGTTCCGCTATCACCCTCAACGTCGGTGACACGGTCTGGAGGAGGAATTTCTCCAGGTCTTCGGGATCTGATTATTTTTCCGGGAAGCTTGCTCCTCGCTTTGTGAAGTGTCGGGTGAGTAGAGTACTCTCCAGAACAACTTACCTCCTTCAAGATTGTGACTCCGTTCATTCCGGGTCATATCACATCAAAGATATTTTGAAATAGCACCCCCATAATCTACATCAATCATCCTATTAGATTTCCTTTATTCCAAAATTCGCTGTTTCTTTCTTCTCATCTCACCACCTAATCCAAATTATCATAAATATTGTTTTTATCCATAACCCCTCATTTTCAGGCCATAATCATCGCGATACCCCCCTTAACAAAAAAGCTAAGTTTCAAAGTACGTAATTATATAATTTAAATTTATCGCAAAATCTGTTACAAACTCTTTTCGAACTTTCTCTATTATACAGCCTTATTTTCACTCTCTGACTTTTTACTTCTTTTTACACTGTCACGTCATCACGCTGACATTTTCATAAGAAACCAAAATAATAATATTATTATAATTATGGTATTTGGCTATTTAGTGGTTTATTCGCCGATTTCTCGGTAAGTTGAATAATAATATAATTTCCCAAAATTCTCTGTTTCTATACAATTCCGTTATCTGATGTAAATAACGTACATAACACACTACGCATATCGTATCTATTTATATATTGTTTTTCTGTTTAATTTTACTCCGTAATTTTTCTTCTCTTCGCTGACCAATACGCTATGAGCGACCTTCTTGTTAAGTTCCCTCTATCCCTCTTGGAACCTCTGGATTTGGTCGGAGAGGTAACTCATCGTTCAACATTGTTGACTCTCAACAACTTAGTTAGTGAGTTTTGCTGTTAGGGACGAATAGGTTTGTGTTCGACCTCTAGGAGTGTCTTTGAGGTACTCCAACCCTCCTTACTATCACTCCTCTGATCAGACTCTAAGCACTCTGTTAGCTGAAAGTCGGATCAGGAGGGATACCCTACAATTAGGGACATTAAAATACTGGTTTATAGCCCTTATTTTTGTAGGCTGGGGTATTATTTTTTCGGGACTTAGGTTTTTTCCTCTCGTAGCCTGGTCCTCCTCAGCTTATATTCGTTGATTACAACCTCTAGCCTCTTCTTTTATCAACATTGCCCTCTGAGCATGTGTCAATAATTAATTTTAACCTATACTTACATTCGCTTTTTACTTTAGTTTAGTTTCTTTATTTCGTCTAGAGTCTATTTCGCCATGGTATATTATCCCGTGAGTTATTTTAATTCTGTTAGGCTGTATTTTTCTTTAGTCGCGCACTTAGATTATTTTTTAGGTTTAGGTGGACGCTACCTGAGCTCGCGTCGAGAAGGTTTAGATCTGGAACGTTCCGTATTTACTCTTTGTCGAATGCACTTAGTAGTCGCTCCTTAGGTTAGGTATTTTAATTCTGGTTTAGTCTTGTTAGTTGTTAGTTGTCTTGTAAGTATTTCATTTTTACTCTGTTACTCAGGACTTCCCCTAGCCTGGTCTCGTCTCCTCTTCAACTGTCACCCCTATAGGGGAGACATAATTTTTTCGGTTTTCCCTATAGGGATGTCAAGTGTCTTTAGTGACGACATCGTCTAGGGTTGTCAAAAATTTGTCGATAGGGTCGTGATTTTTATCGATGATGCCTTCTGTCTTTAGTGTCGACATCGTTTAGGGTTGTCAAATTTTTTTTATCGATAGTATCGATAATTTTTTTTTTTTTTGCTGGAAAGGGTGTATTGCAGCATTGCGCTGCCGTTCAAGCCTCTTTTGTAGTTGTTAAAGTTTCATAAACTATTATTTCTTTTAAAAAATTTCGAATTGAGTACATTTTCAAATTTTGAATTCTATATCGTTCAAAGTAAAACAATTTTTTTGACTTGCGTCATTCTATTGTGAGCCGCTCTGGACGATACGTCATGGTATAAAATAATTTTTCTCTGCTTCAAGTGTCGTGTTTTCAGTTTAAGACGCGGATGTAAAAAGATCACGATAGTATCTTTGTGCTAGCTGGCCGCAGTTTTGATGAAGCATATCGTGTTCATTGTGGTGTCTAGTCCTCAAGTTTTACCTATAGTTCGTGCCAGCCAGGCGAGAATCTAGAACCACTATTTTTTGGTGAAGTATTTACTGTACAAGCATGTGAGTATTCAACCAATTTCCCGTTTATCAAATCATACACTCTCGCGTCCCACTAATCGCGTAATCTAGCCTATGCCGTTTCTAAAACTCTCTCGTTTTCGGACCTTGGCAGATAACCAAGGCCGCAAGGCCTTTCCCGAGACCCCCGTCCGTCGCCTGGACAGGATCCTGGCGTTCTCTACTCCCAGCCTGCGTCAACACAGACCCACGTCTTCTAGCCACGTCGGGTTTCTCCGCCAACCGAGGCGAGATCGTTCCTGGCAGCAGCAGGACGGCGCCCCGTACTTCAGGACTTCAGGACTCATTGGCTATTAATCTCCATCGCATTAGTTTTAACTTTATTTTTGAATCTTAAGCTAGGCAATCCATCTACCGCGCTGAACCCAGATTTATTGCCGGTTTAATTGCTCTGTTCTACCTCGCGTCTCCGGGATTAAATTAGTAAAGGCCTATACGTATTTAACCCGCGTGCGATCGTACACTCAACCCTAAACCGCATAATTCTCCGTTCGGAAAATAAAAATCAACCGTAGTTATAAGCGGCTCGCAATCATACTTAAATTTATTTACCACGTTTTATACATACTGTTTCTGTTTTTTTCTTACTTTAAAAAAATATAATACAAATCATATTTAAAATCTCCTATTATTTTTTTTCTTTGTATTTAGTTACCCTATGCTAGAGTGGGTTCGATTCTCACCAAGCATTCCTTTTAACAAGTGGCAGAAGCTGATTTCTAATGCTACACTATCTGACCTCCACAACCAAGTAACTGGGTAATACGATACCCCTTGGTAAGACTGGTGTCAGACTTTCGGGCTTCTGACGACCCGTAACGACTGTCAAAGATCCACGAATAACAACTCAACCGGGTAATCAACGGCTAACGTGCTTTCTGAGGCACGGAGGAGTCCCGGTATGTAAAAATGGTCACCCATCCTCGGACCAACCCCGTGAAGTGTAGCGTTTTTTTATAAACGTACAGAATTAAATATCATTTATAGACAAAAAGTTGTTGCCACTGAGATTTCTACATAGCAATACCTAATTATAACACTACTCAACTTGGGGCTCGAACTTAGGACTCAACGCAGCAGTCGCGCTTGCGACCAATAGGCCAAGGAGACAGTCATTTTACTTTCTATACTAAGCCATTAAATGCAAAAATACTTACATCTCGCCATAGCAGACATGATCAACGCATTATTCTCAGAGAACGCCCTCTGTAACACCGGTCGCTGTAACCTCTCCACATCAGGACTCTCACAGTTTGATCTCCTTCTTTTATTCGCTACTTCATTCTCACTTCTCTCCACTCTCTTTTTATTTCTCTGAGCTGGATTCTCTAGAATAGAGAATAGAGAGACTCTCGCTCTACTGTCTGGGTTGAAACTTAAACTCCTATTCAATGGTCTCCTTAGAAAACTCTTTTCTGAAATAACGTTAGATTTAATTTGACCGGAGAGTAAGTCGTTGAAATTAGCAACTTTAGGAGAATTTGATTCTTCAATTTCTAAGAACGGTTCTTCCAGTTCTGAAATAAAACCGCTTTCCATAGATGTGGTGGATTCCATTGTGTACAGACCGGTTTTTGTTAGCGGTGATTGACTCATAGACCCGATACTGGAGTCTGACTTCTCATGCCTCAATTTAGTTGGTGTCTCGGAGAATTTTAGAGATTTCTTAGCCGCTTGTTTTTTTACCACTGGAGATGGGAACTCGAAATCCTCATCATCAAAGTTGAGCATCCGTGTAGCGGTGACCGTAGGCTTGTTGAAGCTTGTTGAAGCTTCATCCTCAGCCAACGGTGCTCCGAAGACAAAATTCCTTGCGGTTACCTTTCTTGAAGACGCTGTACGTCCTCTAGAGATGATGTCAGGACTATCCGTGGAGATAATTTCATATTTAGTGCATTCATCGAAATTGTCGGCTTCAAATTCTTGTTCCAAATCGTGGAGGGTTTCAAAATCGTCTATGTCTTGGGTTACTTCTTTCTCCGGGACGTAGAGGTCCTGTTTTGGCGATTTATGGAGAGCATGGGTGAAATCCAGCTGGAATAATAGAGAAAAAATTGTTAAGATTTTTTTAATAAGATGTGATGTTAATCAGGGAGATCACAAATGCTAACTCTGAAATCAAATGCTAACTGAGAAATTATCAAATTATTGACGGGAAAATTCAATAAAACTAAACTAAAACTTGGGTATCCAAAGCAGCACCCTACGTTCAGCCGTCGAGCTTGCGACCAGTAGACCAGCCTGTGACATTATTAGACTTAATTGTAAAAAAAAAAAAGATGCATTAAAGCTCCCGCAGACAATGGTACAATTTCTATGAAAACTGTTCATAAATTGTTCTAATTGTTCGCGGGAGCCTTTAAAGATATTAAAAACTTCATAATGAACAGTACCCACCTCAGTAGCCGACCAGTTCGTAACCTTCTCCCTCGTAGCCTCGAACCTCTCCCCAAACAAAAAGTCCCTCGCCTCCTCCTCCATATCCAACTTAACAAACGTCTCACTTATAAAGGCCCCTTCAATCTCCTTATTTGACATCTTAAACCTACTCCGTTCCTCCACAACTTTAGTTATCCGTGACCGTTTCACCCTCGTTGATAACGGAGAATTCCTATTCAAAGGAGAGTTGTGGTTTAAGAACGGAGAGGTTCTATTCAGTAAGGGAGAGTTGATGCTTTCTGTAGGTGATTTGAATGACTTGGGCGAGTTTGTTAGCGGTGATTTCAGTCTCTCTAAGGGAGATTTTGGCAGCTGTATCTCTCCTAGTATCCTTCGCTTGGTCGGTGTGTATATTGGGGACAGTGGTGACTTCGTGAAGTCTATTGCGTGCGGGTTCATCTTTAATTTGTAGTTGTTTGTTAACGAGTCTTCTTGTTTCCGTTTCTTTCCATTGCTGCCGGAGTTTATTTTGAAGTTTTCGGTTATTAAGCTGGAAAGAGAGAAAGGTTGTATGTTAGTTTAAATTCAAGAGTACATAGGTAAGGAATTTTCAGGTTAATTGTTAACTGTTAGTAAATATTACTACAGATTCATCAGGACATTAAGAAACGCTGAAGTTAGTAAACCATTAGTTGGGAGATTTCTACTTTGTTCAATACGTTAGGTTCTGAATATGGGACAAGTATAAGTTATTGATTGTAAATATTAGCACAGATTTATCAGGAATAGTTAAGAGGGTGCATCCTAAGTTGGCAACGTCGTAAATAGCTGTCAAATATTTACCTGTTTCGATTAATTTGGAAATAATACTGTATGGTAATAAAAAATGTGGCTAACTAACTAGAATATTAATAATGAATTGCAATTATAACATTCAATTTGATATTGTACCCGTTTTAGGTGAAAAAAAGGCATTTGGAAAGTATCCAAATACTTTTTTACATCTAAAACTAACTATTCGGTGTTACAATACTCTAGTTCGCTAGTTAGCCACAATTTTTATTTCTATACAGAAATATTATAAAATTAATCAATATAGCGAAATATTTGACATCTATTTGCGACGTTGCCAACTTACAGAATAAACCCTCTTTAAGAACTAAGTAAGAGAATCTAGGAATTGTCCACAATATGAGTACTTCCACTTTGCCCCACCAGGCCGCCCCCTGGTGGGGCAAAATGGAATGCCAAAAATATTGCAGTGGAATTTGCCCCACTAGGGTTGGCACTTTAGAATTTATGTATGTGCTCGTATTTTGTATTTGTATGGAAAACAAAGAAATGTATAGCTAAGTAAAAATTTTACTAGGACTGGTAACGTTAGACTTAGTACATACCTAGGTAGTGTTCTTAAATAAAAGATTATTTGAACCAGTGGGGCAGATTACACTGCAAAATTTTTGGCACTCGATTTTGCCCCACCAGTGGGACGGCTTGGTGGGGCAAAGTGGACTCCACAAATTGAGGTATATTTATAAACGTTGCTTAAAGTTAAACAGTCACTAATCATTACTTAACTTTATAAATAATGCCCTGAACAAGTAGAAAACAAAATTTATTAAGAAGTTTCATGACATAATGTCCTCAAGGTGATGCAATAAAACCGTTCTTTGTACCACAGTCAAGTTACTGTTTACCTAGGACTCCATGCTCAATAGTGGGGCTTGGAGTCAATAGCTAGACCCATTTATTGCTTAAAAGGTTATAATAAGGTCCAAGTTGGTCAGGTGGAAATAATCAGAATGAACATTTACATAGCGTAGTGCAGTTGTAATAAAAAAGTAAATAGAATGAAAACTATTTAGTTAGACACAGCATATTAAGGTTAATCTTGTGGAATCCTGACTAATAAATTATACCTTATTTCTATGAATACTTACAATAAAAGATTTTAAATTACATTACTAAAACTTGGTTCCCAACAGCTGATACTAATAACATTGTGCCTTTATGAAGACTACAGCAAGCTAAGACTGTATATTAGTTAATCAATCATGTTTTTCAAGAATCATGTTCCATAAACTAGATTTTTCCAACTTGTACAAATGATCTAAATTATTTTCTCAGGGTTATGAACTAAATTCTACCCTAATCAGTAACCTACAGGTCATGTGAACATATTTTACACCTTATTTCACTCCCCAGCATGGAATAAAAACTTTTTGTGAAAGAACTCCGCCGAAATCCGCCCCTAAGGCTACCCACCGACCAGCTAACCACCGCATAAGAAATCAAAAAAACAATGTTTTATATATTTTCACATAATTTATTAAAAAATATAACTAAAAATTCACAATTTGTTTTGTTATTATATGCTACAGAATTATACATTATATATTAGGTTATTATAATTTCGAATTTTATGGCCTAAAATTTATTTCCTGTGCATTAAAAGGTACCATTTATGCACTGTTTTGGCTTCTCATGGCACTAAATTGAACAGGCACAGAATTCTATTGAAGTCATACAATACATTTATTCTTAAAATTATTATTTACAAATCTTATATTTAATGCTAATAAGCGTAATTGAAATTGTTAAGACTTTAGTATTAATATTTTTTTCAGAAAAAAAAAATTTGGAGGCATAGACTATAGGTATTGCTCCTTCGGCTAAAATCTCTGTGTAGGACATAGACAAAATTTTGTTTTTATAAACAAATGTGTGTGTGTTTACTGTGGATATAAAATTATTAATACTAAAGTACTTGTATTTTTATTTAAATAATTAAGTTTAAATACGTATTAGTTACTGCAGTAATCTTAAGCCTGTATTAATAAACTATCTATGTCCGATTTTTTAAGGATTTTTATTTTCAAAAACGGAATTTATTTAGTTAGTTCTATTGGTTCGAGATCTTGACACTGAACATACAGTTAAGCTTTGGCACAGTATAATAAAGTAACAGTATTACGTCTCGGCAGTGACCTTGAAATAATTACCTACGGCCGCTCGGTTGATAAACATTCCGCTTCCGTGCGTAACTGCCGCACACTCGTAACTGATGCGTACTATTAGTACAGTTTGCGTCAAATAAGTAAATAACTGCCGCTCTGAAGTAGGCTACAGATGACCGGGCAGTAGACGCAATCTGTACGCATCAGTCTCGAGTACGCAGCGCTTTGAATTCTCAGTGAGATTTTAAAGCGCGTCGTTTCTGCCGGATTCTATGAAGATATAATACTGTTACTTATTTATACTGTGGCTTCGACTTCAGCGTTGAATGGTTACACAAAAACAGCTGTCCAAATCTAAATTCAGAGCCTTGAGCGTTTTATGACACTTTAATGTCAAGTACTGAAAATGACAGATTGCATGACGGTTCCATCATGAAAATTTGCTTGCCCAAGAAACTAAAGGCATTGGCGCCATAAAGGCTTCAGGATTTACAAGTAACTTTTTCCAAGTATTAAAACATAATTATTTATTCATCTTAATAATAACCGAAACATATTTTTAAATAGAATAAATCTAAAAACATAATCAAAGCGTAAAATATTGCAAATTTGTATTCTTTTGAATTTTTTTATTGAAAAACAAAAATAAAAATTTTGAAAAGTCAGTTTTTTTGAAGTTTTTTTTTTACATTGTTACAAATTCAGAAAAAATTGTTATGTACTTGCACGTTACTAAATTTTGACTAAATTTGTAACAATTTAGAGATAAATTGAACTAAATTAACTATACAAGGAACTTATATTAGTTTTTCAGGGCACTAAATTTAAATTTAAAGCTTAAAACTTATATTTTAGCTATAATATTAAATTGGGTACGTATTAAGTATATAACAAATCAACATTTTACTTACTTTTGGATGATACAGTAATTATTTCATTATTTGGAACTTAAAAATAATGTTTTTCTTCACTGTAAGTCAGTGGTGTCTAAAAAGGTACAAAATTATGATATTAAAAGATCATACTCAAGTCATAAAAGAAATGGTATTTAAAGTTTTAAACCTATCTATAAAGGAGAGGTCTTTTGCAACCAAATGACCCCATACCAATGTCAACCATTTTCGAGTAATTTGACATTTTATATTTAAAATGTATGAAATAAAAACTTAAATGACACACTCGAACTTTTTCGACATTTGCATAGGAGTCAAAAGGGGTCATTTAGTTGTAAATGACCTCCCTAATGACCTGTATAACCAATGACCCTGTATATACGAGATGGAGACCACAATACGACAATAAATTTAACTGCGTATCTCTAATGATGTTCCCAGTCTGCATACGAACATTCAATTAAATATATCCAATAGTTTCGTCACTATAGCTAGTCGGCGTATCAGCAAAACTCAGTCGGCCCATCACTACTAATTACAGTTCAACCGTCGACAAAATACGTTCGTTAAAATCGCGGCGATTTTTAATCGCGTATTGCTTTTTCGACGCTCTGCTTAGCACCGTGAGTTGAATATCTAACAGTGTACTTTCTTGACGCGCTGGGATACGCGCTGAATGCGCTCTGTTGGATATTCAACTCTCGGCGCTAAGCAGAGCGTCTAAAATCATATACACGAAAAAAAATCGCCGCGATTTTATTACGTCCGTTATACTCTTGTGCATTAGGATTCCGTGTTTTTATTTATTGGAGTATTGTTATCTCCATATTGTATAATTACATAATGTTCAAATGTTACATACCTAATACTACAAATAAAACGAAAAGCTAACCGAAATAGTCTAGGAAAATCCACAAAAATCAAGAAAAATACGGCGAAATATTATTTCGTCTAAATTACTTTCAATAATAATATGTATTGCAAATGTCAAACGCACTTAAACTAACTAAACTACGAAAGAGGTGGGAGATAATTTTTCTTACTAAAAACTATATTTATATGATTAGTTTTAGTTTAAAAGTGACTTCACACTAAAAAAACGAGCGAGTCTTAAGTCACATAAATGATGTGTAACATCTGATAGTACCAATCTCTCGGAAAATGAGTTGGTACCATCTGACGGCCAACTCTAGCACCGCGCGCGCTCATTGGTCAAATCAAATAGCGCGCGCTTCACCGGCTTCCTGTTACACACTTCCGTCCCTTTTCACGAAAGCGAGAGAAAAGATGTTACACATCTAAAATATTGTATACTTCAAAATCATTTACGCTATGTTGGTCTAATCAGATGCAGCTGAATATCAATGTTACATGGAGTAACTGACTTACCAAAGGGTATCGTGTTACCCAGTAACTGGGTTGTGGAGGTCAGATAGGCAGTCGCTCCATGTAAAACACTGCTATTCAGCTGCATCTGGTAAGACTGGAAGCTACCCACAATATAGTTGGGAAAAGACAGGATGATGGCAATATACTCACCAAAATAATTCTTCTTTTTGTAAAGTCACTTTTATCCTAAAACGATCATAATTTTGTACTAATAACTTAATATTTTTTAAAGGATAATATGGCATCTTTTATGTACATAACTTAAAAATAAAATTAGATATATTTTTTATACTTCGAAAAAATAAAAACAAAAATTTTGAAAAACATTTATAGAGACATAATCTTCTCGGATATTTCTCGCGGATATTATACAACGGTTTTATAAGATGTTTGCACGTCACTAGTATTTCTTTTAAAACCTTCATACTGTGATAAATATTTATAGCCAAAAGTTTATTTGAGGACGTAAGTTCACAATAGTTATTTTGTTTGAAGAATTTGGTTATTATTAAAAACAATTTTATATGAGTTATGGTCATCGCAAGCAAGGAAGACCTCAAGATGGACCGATGACCTAGTAAAGGCCGCTGGAATCCGCTGGATGCGGGAAGCACAGAACCGGTCGAGGTGGCGGTGCTTGGGGGAGGCCTATGTCCAGCAGTGGACGTCTTTCGCCAGAAATTATGATGATGACGCTATGCTATTTGGCATTGCTGTCGCTTTGCAGTACAGGCCCTGGCGTTAATATGCTGTTTGTCGTAGTTTCATTTTTTAAGAGTGCTTTGGAAGGCGTACGAGACGCCGAAGCCAGACGCTGGGCTAGGACATATAATGCTTATTATCCCGATATTCTCACGGGATCCAGACTTAATGCCCGCGACATCGGTTATTGTTATACCGTGATGTTTTCTTAGAAATTGTATTGTTCGTGTCGCGTCGCGCGAGAAGTCGCGCTGGTCTGCCTTTGAAATCGCGCAGTACAGCTAGTAATAGGTAATTTTATTGACCATTTGAAATGCATGATATTTGGTTAATTATTGTCTTTTTGCTGCCAGTACTTGGTTGTTTTCTGGGACAGTGGTTCTATCATAACCATGGTTAATATCACTCACTGTAGGTTCGTTCGTTCGTCATTAAATCATTTTAGAGTCGACAGTTGCTTCCTCCATCTTAGATACTTTTAGTTGGTCTTATATTTTTGATCTTCGACACAGTTAGTTTGGATCATGTTAGACACTTTTGAGTTATTTTAGACAGTTTTGGAGTCATACATTTAGACACTTTTAGCTGGTTTTAACATCTTTCATAGTTGATATTGGTGCCGATTCTCTTGTACACCGAACTAAACTACGACTAAAATACCTTACTTTTGGCTATGAGAATCTAAAAGCTATTCTGCGGAAAAATATCTCTAAATTAAAATAGCAGATTGTTTACTAAGGGAGCAAACAACTATTTTTAAGGCGAGAGTGTTTCTTTGAATCCAAAGCGGAGCGAAGGATTCAAAGTACATCACTCGAGCTTAAAATAGTGTTGCTCCCGAGGTGAACACTCTACTTTTTATCACCCTCTATGAGAAAACAAACGTGTGCGGTCCGACCCCCATCAGGAACGAATTTCCTACTCACTGATTTACACAAAATAAAAAAATTATGAAAATAATAAAAAATCGCAGTCGCCATGTTGGATTCACATTTTGACCTCACTATCGGGTTTACCACCCTCGAAAACTATGAAAACGATACCCATGAAGATTTTTTTTTAAATTTTCGCATCCACCATCTTGGATTTAAATTTTGACCTCACTATCGGCATTACCACCGTCAAAAACTGCGAAAACGATACCCATGACAAAAAATTTGAAAATTTTCGCATCCGCCATCTTGGATTTTAATTTTGACCTCACTAGCGGCTTTATCACCCTCGAAAACTATGAAAACGATACCCATGACGAAAAATTTGAAAACTTTCGCGTCCGCCATCTTGGATTTACATATTGACCTCACTATCAGCTTTACCACCGTCAAAAACTACGAAAACGATACCCATGACGAAAAATTTGAAAATTTCGCATCCGCCATCTTGGATTTAAATTTTGACCTCACTATCGGCTTTACCAAGGTCGTAAACGAAAAAAAAAAGACGAATCCGCCATCTTGGATTTTAATTTTGATCAATAAAAAATAATTTTGACACATCTAAAATTGAATTTGACAGTCACATCGCGACCCACGTGGTACTTGTTTGCTCTACCCCGTGAATTTTCTTAGAGCCAGAGGCGCGCGGTGGGGGCAGCCTTGACGTATTTTGTATGGAATTTTAAAACTTTTTTTATGGAAAATATGAAAAAATATTACATGTGAGTAGGGGCATATGGGTTTACGGCTGGCAGAGGGGGTCAAAATTTCCATTATTTTTGCGCTAGGACGCACCGTTTTCGAGATATAAGCAAAATAAAAAAAAAGATAAAGTTTTTGCAGCCGAAGTGTGTGAATTTTAGTTCATGCCAACTAATTTTAATCCACTCCTTTTTAATCGCATTTAAAAATAGACTGATTTAGTTGGATAATCTAAATTTTTAGGTCAAATTCAGAATAACAAAATTGTCATTTTCACTAAACTAATAACTCAGTGCAATCTTAGTGCTGTCAAACTAAAATATAGTTAAGTTGTGTCACTTTAGACTATTTCAGAATGGGAAATGCTCGTTTGACAGGACTAAACTAAATTTTAGTGATTTTTAGTCTAGTTTAGAGGCATTTGTGACAAGAGAATCGGCACCATTGATGATTTTAGGCACTTATCTGGTCAATTAAACCACTTTTAGCTCGTTTTAACGTCTCTTTTAGTTGTAACTGGCGATTTTAAACACTTTAGAGCACTTTTGGCTGGTTTTTAAGTCTGATATAGGTAGGCTGTGGTTCTATCATAACCATGGTTAATATCACTCCCTGTAGGTTCGTTCGTTCGTCATTGAATCATTTTAGAGTCGACAGTTGGTTCCTCCATCTTAGATACTTTTAGTTGGTCTTATATTTTTGATCTTCGACACAGTTAGTTTGGATCATGTTAGACACTTTTGAGTTATTTTAGACACTTTTGGAGTCATTTTAGGCACTTATCTGGTCAATTAACCCACTTTTACCACGATACTGACGATTTTAAACACTTTTGGCTGGTTTTGAAGTCTGTTTTAGTACTTTAGACACTTTGTTAGTTGACTGGAGTCACGCCTGGTCCCTGTGCTGCCGGTACCGCGCGGCGTGGGCCGGGTCACGCCTGGTCCCTGTGCCGCCGGTACCGCGCGGCGTGGGCCGGGTCACGCCTGGTCCCTGTGCCGCCGGTACCGCGCGGCGTGGGCCGGGTCACGCCTGGTCCCTGTGCCGCCGGTACCGCGCGGCGTGGGCCGGGTCACGCCTGGTCCCTGTGCCGCCGGTACCGCGCGGCGTGGGCCGGGTCACGCCTGGTCCCTGTGCCGCCGGTACCGCGCGGCGTGGGCCGGGTCACGCCTGGTCCCTGTGCCGCCGGTACCGCGCGGCGTGGGCCGGGTCCCGCATGCGCGTATAGCCCTGCGGCACGCACAACACCTCGGCGCGCGCGTGGAAGGCGCGGTACCCGCCGCGCAGCAGGTAGCACTCGGGGTAGCGCAGCGCCGGGTAGCGCTCCGCGTGCAGCGCGCGGTCGGCCGCGCGCAGCGAGCGGCAGCTGGGAGAGCGGGAGGTTAGAGAGGGTAACTGTTGCGGTATAACTTAACTAAGGCCTGACTGATCTGTTCGTAGCCTTGATAATATTTTACACACCAAAAATAGCACTTATTTTTAGTAGCGATTTTTTAAGGACTAGAAATGACTTCAAATGATCGCTGCGATGATATCGTCGTGTGAATATTGATTTATATTTCCTATTAAATTATTTAAAGAGAGTTTATTCTGAAAGTGGGCATCGTCGCAAATAGATGTCAAATATTTGGCTGTTTTGATTAATTTGATAATATAACAAATTTGGCTAACTAGCGAACTAGATTATTGATAACGAAATGCAACAATTAATATCAATCAATAAATTTTTCCTAGCCTTTCTCAACTATGTTGGGGTCGGCTTCCAGTCTAACCGGATGCAGCTGAATACCAGTATTTAAATGGAGCGACTGCCTATCTAACCTCCACAACCCAGTAACTGGGTAATACCATACCCCTTGGTAAGACTGGTGTCAGACTTTCGGGCTTTTGACGATTCGTAACGACTGTCAAACATCCACAAATGAATGGACCAACGGCTTAACGTGCTTTCCGAGGCACGGAGGAGTCTCGGTATGTGAAGATGGTCACCCATCCACGGACCAACCCCGGCAAGCGTAGCTTAACCTGATTATTATATTACTTAGCCACGAGCTCCTCAATAATTAATATCGTAAAACCGAATATTTAGTTTTGGATGTAAAAAAAGTATTTAGAAACTTTCCAAATGCCGTTTTACACTTAAAACGGTTACAACATCAAATTTAATGTTATAATTTCAATTCATATTAATATTCTATAGTTCGCTAGTTAGCCACATTTCTTATTTCCATACAGTAATATTGTCAAATTAATCAAAACAGGTAAATTTTTGACAGCTATTTGCGACGTTGCCAACTTGTAAAGGTGACCCTCTTAATGGCACAGCGACACTATCGCCACGATTTCGTCGCCTCTGGAGATGGCGCCTTAGGATACCGCGGTATCGTCGCGCTCGAGGGTCGGCCATGCCACCAGCACGCGTAGCATGAACATCGTAGAAACAGGTTTTGTCGACGCAAGAATAGACAAAATGACAAATTGTCATTGTTTATCTGTCATTTTGTCTATTCTTCCGTCGACAACACCTGTTTCTACGGTGTTCACGCTACGGGTGCAGGGCGTCGCACGCCAGACACGACACCCGTCTGGTCGGAGGATCCTCCGTTTTCTATAGAGGATGAGTGAACTGTACACCCTGTTCCTCATACCTCTAAAATCTTTTACACCAAAAATATTGATTTTGACCGCCTCGTTGGTGTAGTGGTAGCAAGCGCTACTGCTGAGCACGACGTCCTGGCTTCGATCCCCGGGTCGGGCAAAGTGTTATTGGGTTTTTCCATCAGGAATTTCTCAATAGCAGCCCGGAGTCTGGATTTGTGCCCGGTTGATGGCAATAGGCTCGCCCTCTATTACATGCGACTTAAACATAACTAGCGAAATGTGGGTGCACAACTAACCTAACCTAACCCTTCGAAAATGACAAGCGAGATGTAATGTTCTATTAATTTTAGATACTTACAGCTTAGGCCCCCTCTCCAGTGAGAACTCACAGTGGAACACGAGAATGGTGCGTTTGTCAGTGCTGGCTCGGCTCGGCTTGTTGACGAGCGCGTGGATCTGTGCGGTCGTGTAGTAGTTCACCGCGTTCACGATGTGGCCGCCTTCGAACTCGTAGGGGTAGCGGCAGTCTATTACCTGGAGAGAGAGGGTTGGTTAGATAATCATAAACAATACCTGGGAGCCTAAAACGGCCACATTAAGGGGGATGCGCCAAGGTAGCCTGCAAAATTCAAATTTTCATGGGCGTACCCCCCCCCCCCCTGGATTTTGTATGCTTAAGTACTGTTGTCGATAAAAGTTAAGTTACACGTTACATTAAAAGTTAAGTTAAGTCACATCCCACGCGACAGTTTATTTTTCCGCGCGGACCGCAATTTTTAATCGCCTTTCCTTGTGTTTGTGCAGGAGTCGTCGGATACCTGTACGAACACAGGGGAAGTCACTCGCTGCCCGGCGTTAACTCGCCGCCGCGGTCGCGGAGGCCACGCCTAAAAGATGCCCAAACCCGGCACGCGCACCTCGTTGGGTCGCGATGCCGGGTCTTCGGATGACCGCCCGATGCTGGACCGGGCGACGTCTTTGCCAAATATTGGTGATGCGTCGTCCGGTGCACCGCCGGCCGGAAGTATGACGTCTTATAAAAAGAAAATAAAGAAAGGGGGAACGAGTGCCGCTGGAGCGACCGGCCCACCGACGACATCGGCGCCTGCGCGCGTTGCGCCCACGCCGTCGTCGAGCCGTCCGCACGCGGTACCCGTTCGCCCCCCTGCGTTCCGCCCGGTGCCCATTTTGGCCCCGGGGCCCGCAGTAAACCCGAGTCGCGCGCCACAAACGCGCGCCCAAATACCGCCAGTGCGCGTACCCGCGCCTGGGCCCTCTACCGCGGCTTCTGTGCGTTCCGCCGCGCCGCAAGCATACCCACTGCTACCCACACCACGTGCATCCGTGCCGACAGCACGAGCCCGCGCGCCGCCTACACGAGCCGCCGCTCCGCCGCCGCGGTTTGTGTCGCCGACCGCGCCGGCTACAAAGAAGACTACACCAACCACACCCAAGGAGCCGCAGCCCAGAGCCGTGCCCGCTTCGCGCCCCGCCCCCTCCGGCCCCCGCTCCTCGCTGGGTGGGCCGGCGGTGGCTGAGCAGCAGGAGCGCCCAGTAAGTGCCGGCCCTTATTTTAAAAATCAATCTGCGATGTCACGGGTGCCTGCCTCGCCGGCACCACCTCGTGCTTCCGCCTACGACTCACCGGCTATGATGTCGGCGTGCTCCTCACGCGTGGGGTCGAGCGCGTCCATCACCTCGGTGGGCTCGGCCGTATCCGGTCGCGATGACATGTCTTCGGACATGACCCCGCGATCCGGCATGCGTCCCCCTGTGGGCGGGGCTGCCGCCGGGCCATTGTCGCCGGCGTCACCAACACCGTCGCTGGGTTTCAGTTTCGAATTCGAACTCGAGACTAGAGCCCAGCGACGCAGAAGGAGTTCCGGCGAGACTGCGTCGGAGGAGGCGAAGCGGTATTGTCTTGACCCGCCGCGACCACAGCGCGTAAGCGCGTCGCGGGGTCGGGACACACCGATGTCGCCTACCTTCTCCGATACGGTCCGCCGGTCGCCGCCGAAATCACCGACGCCACCACCTAACATGACGTCCGGGAGGGCGAGTGCCACAAACTCCCCCCCCCACCCACCGTGTCCCCCCCTCCTGCTGCTGTCAAGCCTAACAACTCGACGAAGCAGCAAAAGGGGAATAAGAAGCCGCGATACCCTCCGCTGGTAGTCGAGACGCTTCCTAACTGGGCCATGCATTTTCGGGCCATCAGCGCGAAGCTGGGCCGGCCACCACACGCTCGTCCTTTCGGGTCCGGGGTCAGATTCAACCCTGAGACCGAGGACGGGTACAGGCTGGTCCAGCGTTACCTGACCGGCCTGGAGAAGGACAGCGGCGTCGCCTGGTTTGCGTACTCGCTACCGGCGGACAAGAGCTTGAAGATCGCCATTCGGGGCCTGCCGGCGGACACGGACCCGAAGGAGATAGAAGAGGAGCTCCGGGCGCTGGGATACCAGCCGGAGTATGTGCGCCACATTAAGGGCGCACAAGGAAGACCCGGCTGTGTATTTCACGCCATCCTTAAGAAGACCCCAGACGTCCGGGCCATATACGACACCTCCGTATTCATGTTGATGCGGGGGGTTAAAATTGAGGCTTGGCGTGGTAAACGTGGGCCCGCACAGTGTCACCGGTGTCAGCGGTTCAGACACAGCTCGCACCAGTGCCACCGTCCGCTCGCTTGTGTGCGATGCGGAGGCGAGCACGCGGCACGCGACTGCCCACGCCCGCGGGAGGAGCCGGCCACCTGCGTCAACTGCGGTGGCCCGCACCCCGCGAGCAACATTAAGTGCCCCGTGTTTGAGCGAGAAATTCGCAACAAGCGGGCGGGGACCGTCGCCATCACGGCCACTCGCCGGACAATGGCGGGGCCGCAACAGACGGCTACTATAGAGGCTCAGCCCGGTCAAACGTTGATGGCGGCGGCCAACGAGCCCACACAGAGGACCCAAGCCTCCTCCTCCGGGCGGAGGAAGAAGAAAAGACGAGGGGGGAAGAGGAAGAGAAAACGTCCCGCCCCCCCAGCGACCTTACAAGAAGAAATAATAGAAGAAATCCCTACGGCCGTCCCTGCCTTAAACATCGCGCAGGTTAAGACAACGGGGGTAAGCAGCGACCGTAGCGACACACTGCGGACAAAGGGCGAAGCTCGGAGGTTCGCAAAAAATCCACCAGGCGCCGCCTCTGCCGCGCGTAAGTACAGAGAACCGCGGCCAATCACGGAGCAGGCAAACTTCCCTGCCTCGGCCACTGGTGGCGCTGCGATCGCTGCCAAACGAGATACTTCGCCGATTAAATCGGCGAAAGGACACAATAAAGACTTCAAAACCTGTGCGATTAAGCTCCTAATGGAGCTTATTAGAGCTATAAGGCAGGGCCGAGATATAGAGACGGTCATCCTCGACGGTCTGGCCACCTTGCTATCACTCTGTGATGGCTAGACCGTTGAGGATTATTCATTGGAACGCCCGCGGCCTTAGGGATAAGGTCGCCCCCCTCCGCCATCTCCTTCGGGATCAGAACATCGACGTGGCGCTAATCAGCGAGACGCACCTGGGACCCGAGGATAGGGTTAGGTTCCCAGGTTACCATGTTTACCGGAAAGATGAAAGGTCGGCTCTCCACACCCGTTACCGTGGTCTGGCGGTGCTGGTGAGGCGAAGAGTCGTCCATCAAGAGCTCCCCTTGCCGTCGCTCAGTTCGTATTACGCGCTGGGTGTGCAGCTACATGTTGCCGGCGAGGACGTCAACGTCTATGCGTGCTACAAGCCGCCTGCGACTCGTCTCGATTTGACTGAGTTGCGGGTGCTAATTAGCGCGCTAGACGGTAACGCAGTTATCCTTGCCGGCGACTTCAATTGCAAGCACCCGGCGTGGAACTCCAGTAATACGAACACCGAGGGGAGGCGGCTCTTCGCGGACGCGGAGGCCTTCGGGTACACGGTGTCCGGCCCAGAGACGCCTACCCACTACCCAGATGCGGTCACATACATGCCGGACGTACTGGACATCGTGGTCCACAGAGGGCTACACGGCCAGATCACCCAGCATGTCATAGACGACGAGTTACAGTCGGATCATCAACCTGTACTCGTCGTCTTAACGGGACAGCCGACCCAACTGAAACCATTAGCGCCGCGTCGATTAACTGATTGGACGGCGTTTACAGAAAAGATGGAGACCACCACGCCGACTCGGCCTATCGTCTCCTCCGCGGACGTGGAGCAAGCGGCGGATGACGTCACTGCTTGCATACAGAGCGCCCTAGAAACGGCGACGACGACGCAGCCGCAAGGGAGAGGGCTACTGCCGCCCTTACCGGCTCGTCTCGCAGCAATGATCGCCGAGAAGAGGCGCCTTCGCAAGCAGTGGCAACAGTTGAGATGCCCCACATTAAAGACGAAACTCAACCGCCTTGCGGAAAAGGTAAAGGCCGAGTTACAGGCCCATACCGCCGCGGGTTGGGAGGAAAGAATAGACGCCACCGCTGACAGTTGGCCGTCTGTACATCGTCTCTGCCGCCAACTGGCGAATACCCCAGCCCCGGTGCGCCCTCTACTCAACAGCGACGGGGCGCTTAAGTATAAAGCGGAGGACCGGGCGGAGGTCTTCGCCGAGCACCTGGAACGTCAGTTTCGCCCGAACCCGACCAGTAACACCGAGCATGTTGCGGCGGTCGAGCAACACCTAGGAGACTATTTCGCAACGCCGATAGCTCCCGAGGAGAACCCTATCTTCTTCTCGCCTGGCGCAGTACGACGCGCCATCCTAAAGACGAAGCCTAGGAAGGCCCCTGGGGCCGACGGTATCACTAACACAGCGCTGCGCCACCTGCCGTTCCGTTCGGTAGCGGCACTGGCGCGCCTGTTTACAGCGATACTGCGCACGGGGGCCTTTCCCACCTCGTGGAAGGAGGGGCGCGTCATTATGCTGCCCAAGGCGGGGAAAAACGTAGCGAAGCCGGAGAGCTATCGGCCGATCACATTTCTACCGACAGTCTCCAAGGTGTTCGAAGTACTCCTGCTGCGACACCTCCAACAACACATCGTTCCACGCCCAGAGCAATTCGGGTTCCGGGCGGAACATAGCACGACGCTCCAGTTGTCAAGGGTACTGCACCAGCTGGCAACTGCTATTAACAAAAAGGAATACTCGGTCGCAGTATTCCTTGACATGGAGAAGGCCTTCGACCGTGTGTGGCACGAGGGCCTGATATATAAGTTGGCCACGTCCGACGCGCCCCGTCGCGTTGTAAGGGTGGTCTCCTCTTTTCTGTCCCACAGGACCTTCAAGGTGGTGGTCGACGGGGCGCTATCCGGCGCCCGCCCGATACTGGCTGGCGTGCCGCAAGGCAGCTGCGTATCGCCGGCGTGTTACTCACGTTACACCGACGACATTCCCACCACTCCAGATGCGACGCTCGCGCTGTATGCCGACGACGCCGCGTACATAACTACATCGCTCAATGCGAAGTACGCGGCTGTCAAGATGCAGCGCGCCCTCGATCTTCTCCCCGACTGGCTGTCTAAGTGGCGGCTTTCGGTTAACGTGGGTAAAACGCAGGCGATTATCACCGGTTTCGCCCCGCTCCCACCACCCTTGAAGCTACATGGAGTCGACGTCGATTGGTCGCCCCAGGTCAAATACCTGGGTGTGACCATCGACCGCCGCCTCACGATGGGGCCCCATGTCCGCAAGGTCGCCGCGCAGGGTAAGGTCGCCCGCAACCTCCTCAGGCCCGTGCTCAAATCCCGCATCCCGACGCGTGTCAAGCTGGGCATATATAAAACATATATTCGCCCAGTACTCACATACGCCGCCCCAGCTTGGTTCGCCCTCACGAGCGAGTCGAGCCGCAAGCTACTCCGCACGCAACAAAATCAAGCGTTGCGGACCATCGTAGACGCCCCTCGCTTCGTGAGGAATGACGTCATCACCCGGGATCTCGGGATCGAGAGCCTGGATGATTTTGTGAGGCGACTCGCTAAGTCGATGTTCGCGCGTGCCGACGCTTCTGCCTGGCCCCATGTCAAGCAGATAGCGCCATTGCACGCGCGCCCGCCTGACGCGAAACCCACGCCCCGCGACCTGGTAGCGGACAACTGACCCCATCGCACCGGATTGACGCCTCGAGTTAGCTGTACCCAGGTTACACGCAGCTGACTCGATATAATAAAACTCTACAGATGTACACATACATCTATTGCACGACGTGTACTAGGTTAATATAGGCATGTCGTGCAACTGAATTACAGACATTCATCACTACACAGACGCCTATACACAACACACGCTGACGCAGCGCGGGCCGCGACGCGTGTTTACACTGGGTGGCGTTACACTACATAACTAGCCACCCATACATACACTACTGCTTACCCCTCGAATCGCTAACGGCTAGCTCTGTGAACGAGGAGAGGGACGCTTCATTTCGACCTGTAGGTGCGTCAAGTCGGCACCCTAGTCGCTGGTCTGCCTCGTTGGGCTTCCCCCAGGTAACTGGGGGTTCCACCTGATGCGGTATGAACGCCTGGGTGTCCGTGAAGATCGACGCCGTCGTTATAACGGCGTCGCGACGCCTCTACAGATACATTCAACGCAACCATTAACACAGATGCACATTGCGTGCATCAATTCCGTAGGCGCTATAGCCGTATATTATGAGGGGCCCATATTGATGGGTCACCGTTATGCTTCCGCGGGCGAGGGGCGAAGCCCTGACCCCGCTCGCCACGCCCCCTTGCGGGGGCGTCGCGACATCTCCAGGTTAAGTTACAGTCACGTTAAGACTTCTCAAAAAAAACTGCGCTTCGCGGGTTTTCATGTTGTACCTACTCGTATATGCAATTGCTGAAATATCGTTGAACATTGTAAAAAAAAAAACTCCCGAACATAGAACATCCTCTTTTTTTGAAGTCGATTTAAAATACATGAACGCAGCAGCAATATCAAACTATGTAAAACATGGGGGGGGGGGGGGGGGGAATTGCTGATTTGCCCCCCCCTGGGCCAAAAGCTGGGTACGCCCATGGGTCTGTACCAGATTGTATATTTATTGATTAAAATATGATTCGCGACCGTAACAAAAATGGCTTTACAGATTTATAATCATAAAAATCATCAATACAACTCTCTAAGTTCATGTAATCCTATTGGATGACTATTTCATGAAATGATGACATTTGAGGATTATAAATCTGTAAAGCCTTTTATGTGGGCAGTTCGTTGCGCCACTTCTTCCCAGCAAAAGCACTAGGAAGTGGTGAAGGGCGGGCGTTGGGGACTGTCTTATGTAATTTTAATGTTCGAAAAGTGCTGATTCTCAGCCTAGTTTGAATAAATAACATTAGAATGAATAGTCTCACCATAAAATCACTAATAACATCTTGATATTCGCCCCCGATGAGCGCCACGAGCGTGTCGCACGATATACTCTTCAAGTCTGAGTGGTCGCCATTAGTGAGAGGCAACGCGTACGGTACAGAGAAGTCTCCTATTAGGTCTGGTTCAACGGCCGCTGGAAAGAGAGAGAACTATAGGTTAGAGAGAGATAGATAGATATTCTTTAGGGCATTTAGACAGGATTTCTTCTAATATTAGTACAAACATTAGAAGTAAGAATGGTACAAATGGTGATCAATCGTTTCCCAAACTATGTTGGGGTTGGCTTCCAGTCTAACCGGATGCAGCTGAATACCAGTATTTTACATGGAGCGACTGCCTATCTGACCTCCACAACCCAGGAACTGGGTAATACGATACCCCTGTTTAAGGCTGCCTGTCCACTGAAGCGGAGAGGAGAGGAGAGGAGCGGAGATGTGCCAAAATTAACTAATAGAATCCCACCTCTGGAGCGGAGTTTTGATTCTATTGGTTAATATTGACACATCTCCGCTCCTCTCCTCGCCTCTCCGCTCCGGTGGACAGGCAGCCTAAGACTGGTTGTCAGACTTTCGGGCTTCTGACGACCCGTAACGACTGTCACAGATCCACGAATGACAGCTCAACCAGGTAATCAACGGCTAACGTGCTTTCTGAGGCACGGAGGAGTCCCGGTATGTAAAAATGGTCACCCATCCTCGGACCAACCCTGTGAAGCGTAGCGTTTTTTTATAAACATACAGAATTAAATATCATTTATAGACAAAAAAGTTGTTGCCACTGAAATTTCTACATAGCAAAACCTAATAACACTACTCAACTTGGGGCTCGAACTCAGGACTCAACGCTCAGCAGTCGCGCTTGCGACCAATAGGCCAAGGAGACAGTCATTTTACTTTCTATACTAAGCCATTAAATGCAAAAATACTTACATCTCGCCATAGCAGACATGATCAACGCATTATTCTCAGAGAACGCCCTCTGTAACACCGGTCGCTGTAACCTCTCCACATCAGGACTCTCACAGTTTGATCTCCTTCTTTTATTCGCTACTTCATTCTCACTTCGCTCCACTCTCTTTTTATTTCTCTGAGCTGGATTCTCTAGAATAGAGAATAGAGAGACTCTCGCTCTACTGTCTGGGTTGAAACTTAAACTCCTATTCAATGGTCTCCTTAGAAAACTCTTTTCTGAAATAACGTTAGATTTAATTTGACCGGAGAGTAAGTCATTGAAATTAGCAACTTTAGGAGAATTTGATTCTTCAATTTCTAAGAACGGTTCTTCCAGTTCTGAAATAAAACCGCTTTCCATAGATGTGGTGGATTCCATAGTGTATAGACCGGTTTTTGTTAGCGGTGATTGACTCATAGACCCGATACTGGAGTCTGACTTCTCATGCCTCAATTTAGTTGGTGTCTCGGAGAATTTTAGAGATTTCTTAGCGGCTTGTTTTTTTACCACTGGAGACGGGAACTCGAAATCCTCATCATCGAAGTTGAGCATCCGTGTAGCGGTGACCGTAGGCTTGTTGAAACTTGTTGAAGCTTCATCCTCAGCCAACGGTGCTCCGAAGACAAAATTCCTTGAGGTTACCTTTCTTGAAGACGCTGTACGTCCTCTAGAGATGATGTCCGGACTATCCGTGGAGATAATTTCATATTTAGTGCATTCATCGAAGTTGTCGGCTTCAAATTCTTGTTCCAAATCGTGGAGGGTTTCAAAATCGTCTATGTCTTGGGTTACTTCTTTCTCTGGGACGTAGAGGTCCTGTTTTGGCGATTTATGGAGAGCATGGGTGAAATCCAGCTGGAATAATAAAGAAAAATATTGTTAACATTTTTTTAATAAGATGTGATGTTAATCGGGGAGATCACAAATGCTAACTCTAACTGAGAAATTATCAAATTATTGATGGGAAAATTCAATACCACTTAGCCCGACCAGCCAGGGTATCGAAGCCAGCACCCTACGTTCGGCAGTCGTGCTACTGCGACTTTATTATATAATTGGAAAAAAAGACAGATGCAACGCGACTCTGGTGCTACAATTTCTATGAAAACTTTTCTTAAATTGTTCTAATTGTTCGCGGGAGCCTTTAAAGACATTAAAAACTTCATAATGAACTGTACCCACCTTAGTAGCCGACCAGTTCGTAACCTTCTCCCTCGTAGCCTCGAACCTCTCCCCGAACAAAAAGTCCCTCGCCTCCTCCTCCATATCCAACTTAACAAACGTCTCACTTATAAAGGCCCCTTCATTCTCCTTATTTGACATCTTAAACCTACTCCGTTCCTCCACAACTTTAGTTATCCGTGAACGTTTCACCCTCGTTGATAACGGAGAATTCCTATTCAAAGGAGAGTTGTGGTTTAAGAACGGAGAGGTTCTATTCAGTAAGGGAGAGTTGATGCTTTCTGTAGGTGATTTGAATGACTTGGGTGAGTTTGTTAGCGGTGATTTCAGTCTCTCTAAGGGAGATTTTGGCAGCTGTATCTCTCCTAGTATCCTTCGCTTGGTCGGTGTGTATATTGGGGACAGTGGTGACTTTGTGAAGTCTATTGCGTGCGGGTTCATCTTTAATTTGTAGTTGTTTGTTAACGAGTCTTCTTGTTTCCGTTTCTTTCCATTGCTGCCGGAGTTTATTTTGAAGTTTTCGGTTATTAAGCTGGAAAGAGAGAAAGGTTGTATGTTAGTTTAAATTCAAGAGTACATAAGTAAGGAATTTTCAGGTTAATTGTTAACTGTTAGTAAATATTACTACAGATTCATCAGGAAACACTGAAATTAATAAACAATTTGTTGGGAGATTTTTACTTTGTTCAATATTCTGGATAAGGGACAAGTATAAGTTATTGATTGTAAATATTTCCACAGATTAATCAGTGGAATTCGCCCCACTAGGGTTGACACTTTAGAATTTATGTAGGTGCTCGTATTTTGAATTAGTATGGAAAACAAAGAAATGTATAGCTAAGTAAAAATTTTACTAGGACTGGTAACGTTAGACTTAGTACATACCTAGGTAGTGTTCTTAAATAAAAGATTATTTGAACCAGTGGGGCAGATTACACTGCAAAATTTTTGGCACTCCATTTTGCCCCACCAGGCTTGGTGGGGCAAAGTGGACTCCGCAAATTGAGGTATATTTATAAATGTTGCTTAAAGTTAAACAGTCACTAATCATTACTTAACTTTATAAATAATGCCCTGAACAAGTAGAAAAACAAAATTAATTAAGAAGTTTCATGACATAATGTGTTCAAGATGATGCAGTAAAACCGTTCTTTGTACCACAGTCAAGTTACTGTTTACCTAGGACTCCATGCTCAATAGTGGGGCTTGGAGTCAATAGCTAGACCCATTTATTGCTTAAAAGGTTATAATAAGGTCCAAGTTGGTCAGGTGGAAATAATCAGAATGAACATTTACATAGGGTAGTGCAGTTGTAATGAAAAAGTAAATAGAATGAAAACTATTTAGTTAATAAGTTAGACACAGAGTTATCTTAGTGGAATCCTGACTTAATAATTATCATACCTTATTTCTATGTATACAAAAGATTTAAAGTAAATTAAGTTAAACATGGTTCTCAACAGCTGATCCGAATAACATTGTGCCTATATAAAGACTACAGCAAGTTACGAGTGTGTAAAAGTTAATCAATCATGTTTTTCAAGAATCATGTTCCCTAAACTAGATTTTTTCAATTTATACAAATGATCTAATTTATTTTCTCAGGGTTATGAACTAAATTCTACCCTAATCAGTAACCTACAGGTCATGTGAACATATCTTACACCTTATTTCACTCCCCAGCATGGAATAAAAACTTTTTGTAAAAGAATTCCGCCGAAAATGTTAACAAAGACACATTCACATAACCCTTTGGTTTTTTTTTATATAACCTATCTATAGTCGTAAATAAATCGATGTAACTGGTTCTACGTACCGGTAAACCCTTCCTTGATTCCTTGGGGCATTATTGTACACCTATTTCGACGTAAAAAAAGCAACAATAGAGTTTGACGGCAAGTTTATTTTAACCTCCGCGGTCACAGTTTTAACACATAATTCTCATGCGAAACTTATAGAACACGTTTCGATGACACTTGTACACGATTTCTTTTCGGTTTTCGACTAGTTTTTAATAAAAATATTAAATAAACAGGGTAGTTTTCGATGTTTTGTGAATCATTACTTTCGGCGGCGATTCGCGCGCTAAGGTTAGGTTTTAAATGTCAAATGTTGCGAGGTTGAGGTATTGGCGATTCTGCCAAAGGATTTTGTTCCTTTTGTTATTTCTGCAAAAGTCATGTGTAAATTGAGAAGTTAACTTATTTTGAAATACAAGAATAAGTTTATTTATTTATTTAGAATTAACAAATGGGCTAAAATTCGTTTAAATACATAAAAGTACAGAATACATCAAAACCTAATTATTCTAAATCCTATAAAAGTTATCACATATTTACATTTATCGGTTACTTATATTGTTAAAAATAGATAAAGGGGGAGGCAGAGAAGACTTCGATGCTTTAAGATGCATATTACACGCATTCATATTGTAATCGATTACTTAAATAAATTAGTCGATCAATATTTATACAGTAGGGATGGGGTCATTTTATCAGTTTTTAATGAATAATAACGGATTTTTATAATTTATTTTCGTAACCCACTTAACGATTCAGATCTTGAAAGGGGTGTAGGCTGAGATGTTAGTCGACGCATATTTCACATTTTGCATCATAAAAAATATTTTTTTTAGATGGAAGAGTAAATTGGTACCTACTTACTTAGAAAATTAAAAAAAAAATCGAAACAATTTTTTTAAAGAAACCTTGACCTGTTCAAAGTTTGGGTTGTTAGAAAGAAAGAAAAAATGCTTGTTACATTTTCGAAAGAGTTTACTAATTAATTTGTGTCAAGTGATTAAAAAAACCGACAATGCAATGGCTATAAAAGTGCCTATAGTTGTATGTACTTTTTAAGCCCACCAAAGTCGACATGAAACCGATTATGTTTTGTTTTTATACCTTTATACCCTAACATTGTTTAAAATAGTACCGTGAAGGTATCATAATTATCATCACCAACTTTTTAGTAACCTAATTTATACGAGTTTTGGAACATAATAACAAGCAATTGTACTTGTTTTTAGCTGCCGATAAGGCAGGAAATTCTTAATTAAGGAATAATCATGGAATAATATTATTGTACTTCTAGGATATTGTTGTTTTAACTCATTTTCCTTCTCATAGATAAACGATAGACTGTAGTGCAAAAATATAATAATTGCTCGGGTAACCTTGTAATATTGGTTATAACTTTATGTAAAGAGGTTATTTACCGACATAAATACCTTGTATATCTAACACTGCATATATTTATTTCATAACGACTTTATTAACAGATTCAATTTTCAAAATGAATATCAGTTATTAACCGATGCGATAACGCTTAACGGACTTCGTTATCGTTATTTTGTTTGTGTTATTTGTTTTATCTTTTATTTTTGTTATTATTCGCCAATTGTGCAAGGTTAGTTAAATGAGATAAGCAAAAATATAAAATTAAAAAAAAACTGTATGTTTCTAATAATAATGAATGAAGGTTTTTGTTGTGACGTGTAAAGATATGAATGGACGAATGACATCATCAACGGTTTTCGTTTTGCTAGATTATTTAGTTTTTGTGTTTAAAATACTAGCAGTAGTTAGTGGCCGTTTACACGCTGTTGGATTTTCAACGACAGGCTTAGCGCAGAAAGTTAAAAATTCAACAGCGCGCTTTTATTAGTCTTTCATTTTGATGTCGCTGGTAAAAAAGTGCATACTTACGTTAATATTATCGTTAAGGGTTTAGTCTCTTTAGACATGGGGTACCAACTCGAACAAATTATAATTAGTCTTGAAAAAAGATCATAGATGGCAGCATAGGTAACAATTATGAAATTAACAGTCACTAAAAAGCGATAAACGGAAGATTTTGACTGAAGTAAGATTAGTAAAAATCTAAACTTCCTTGTTTAATGCTGATTTATCTATTGTAACTCATAAATCTCGTATTTTCAACAAAAAAAGATAAAATCTTTTTGTTTAGGGCTCTTTGCAATAGATGGCGTTTTACATCACTGTACCACATTTATGCTGTAGCCAGACAATAGCCCGACTTAGCGAGGTCGCATTTCTTTGTATGGGATTGGGTATCTGTACGTAGTATTATATTATCTGTGCTTTAGATAATTTATTTCTTAATCACGTTCTCGAAAACGGCTCTAAAGATTTCTATACAAGTGGCAATATAAGGGTTTATGGGGGCGAAAAATCGATCTAGCTAGGACTTATATCTGGGAAAATTCGTTTTCTCTATTTTCACCCGAGTAGAACTCAATATCACGTTATATATATCACGGTATTTATATCACGTTTATTATAAATTATAATAATGTGAGGAAAACGTAGAACAGAACTAATAATTCCACTTCCGTGACCGAGTCATGTTCAAAAATAACAATTTACATGTTTTTTACCATGATTAATTTTAAAAAATGTTATAATTTAACGTAAAGATTACCAGCAATCATCATCATCCTCCCCTTAGCCCAAGTACCCTAATTACGTAATACATGATCAAACAGAATTTGAATCGTTTCGTTAAACAGATTGCTAATCCGTTGCTTCATAAATTCGAAAAAAAAATCTACTCAACAACGTAAATAACGCAATGAATATTGTTGAACTGTCAAAATGAAACTGATTAGTCTGAATCGTTTACGAAAATGTGTTGCGTAATTGAGAGCAGTGGTGGCCCAGTGGTAACCGAATTGTAGGTCGTGGGTTCGAACCCAAGCAGGCGCTTTACTTTGTGTAAATAATTTCATCACCACTGCTCTCAAAACGGTGAAGGAAAACATCGTGAGGAAACCGGCATGTCTTAGAACCAAAAAATTCGAAGACATGTGACATCTACCAACCCGCACTGGGCCCACGTGGTAGATTACAGCCCACTCCCTCTCACAGAGAGGAGGCCTGTGTCCCAGCAGTGGGAACATTAATAGGCTGATGATGATGATGATGTTGCGTAATTAGATAGCTGGTCGGGCGCAGCATGTCTTCTCCCAAACATCTCTATTAGTCGACATCTCAGTAGTCACCCCCTTTCTAGCCATATCATCTTTCACACAGTACATCTATCGTTTCTTTGGTCTTCCCCATGACAAGTACGACATTCGTCCACAAAGATTACTTGCGGTCGCATGTTACTAGTATTCCTGTTAACTGCTATACCTTAGATAATAAACTGTAATGCGAGAGCTGCCATGTCAAAGATAAAACAAGCGAGGTTCATATTCAAGTATTTTCACAGGGCATTGTCTGTGTGACGCCTCAGATAACAATATTCCCCGAAGGTTTAGGAAGACGTCTACCAATAGTACCCACATTTCACTAGTTATGTTTAAGTTCCACGTAATAGGGGGCGGCGGCGACCATGTACTGGAAGACGTAGCGTCGGAAGGCCTCCCACAAGATGGACCGATGACTTAGTAAAGGCCGCAGGAGTTCGGTGGATGCGGGAAGCACAGAATCGGTCGAAGTGGCGGTGCTTGGGGGAGGCCTATGTCCAGCAGTGGACGTCTTTCGGCTGATATGATGATGATGATGATGATGAATAGGGGGCGAGCCTGTTGCTATTAACCGGGCACAAATCCAGATTCAGTGCTGGTACTCAGAAATCTAGACAGAACCTTTATGCCCGATCCGGGAAACAAAACAAGAACCTCATGCTTACCAGCAGTGCTTCCACCACCATCGAGGCAATCAGCTGTTAAAAAATGAATAAAAAGTACACAGACGTTGTTAGGGTATAGTCTTCCTACAAATACAACTGGGGGTCAAGTCTACTAATTTACAAACGTCACACACAATGGTCTCTCGATGGTGAGTTTTTGACAGATTTTGTATGGCAAATCTGTCAAAAACTCACCATCGAGAGACCATTGTGACGTTTGTAAATTAGTAGACTTGGCCCCCTGTTCAGTTGTTTATTTAGTCACACGTGCCCAAATATCGATAAGCAGTAGATATGAAAATCCTTTGACCTAATTTCCTAATCAAAATTATTTTGTAAAAGCTCACTGTTGAACAACTCAATCCTAGTGCTGTAAAGCTCATATGCACGTTGGAAACTCCCTCAATCGACCGCACGCAATTCGAAAGAATCGCGGATTCAAAACGAACAGTGTTCGAATTTTGTAGTGATGTTCAGATTCGATAGATACTGCTATAAGCACGTTTTGGCGCTCGAATGACGTTGACAGGGGGGCGCTGTTGTTAAAACATTCTGTGCGAAATGTATTGAAAAAACAAGATAGCTGTCTTAGTTCCGATATTGGCCACGCGCCAAAAAATCCTTGCACAGTATATCATTATTTCTTCATTTGGGTTTTTATCCCGGCCACGGTCACAAACTGCCAGTGCCAGTTTTATTTTTTTAGATAAAACCTCTTTTATCTAATTGCGCAGAAACAAAAGCGCATTCATTATATTTTAAAGCTAACAGACATTTGCCCTAGTTAGATTATAGTGGTGATGTCAGAGCTCAAGAGGCGGTTACTGGAGTTAGTCCGTTAATTAGCAGTAGTGGCTTCTGACCTTACGTGATGAAAGGACTGAGGAGTTTGTGAGAATAAATCGGAGTGATATATGGGTAGATGACAAAGAAAGTGGAAGAAAAGTTAGTACTTACAAATTTTTTTTTCACTATTTGTCTATGGCTTGTTCGTTGTTCGATTTTACTGATTACTCGATTGCTTCCACATTTGAATTAAGGTGCTGGGTTTTACTAATACATGATTATTTTGAACCCTGTCGAGCTATAATTATTTGACAAGTTAGTTATTTTTTTACGAGAGATAAGTTTAGGATAAAGAGATAATTATTAATATGACAGGAAATGTATTAAACTAATATTACTATCACAATTAACCACATCACATGCAGAACGTGGCACTTTATCAGTGAACGATAATGCAATATTGTCCTCAAATAACTAAATATAATGTTACAATAATAATCACACCAGGAAGCTTACAAAATATAATGTAAGTATTATGTAACTTTGTAAAAATGCACAGTACAAGGAAAGTAAAATTTACTTTCCTTGTACTGTGCATTTTACAAAGTGTATAATTGAAAAATACTTATAAAATTAAATATTTAATACTCTGCAGAAGGTTTGAGAACAGTATAGACTGGACAAATGAATAACCAATCAAATAGCGAGTTCGGTAACAAGGCCCTGATTGCTGGGTGGTTGAGGTTGTCAAAGTTATAGTCTACCCAGTACCTACACAACATTTGTTAAAAAGAATTGTATTTTTGTTAAAAAGAATTATAATCAGTTTGAAAATATTGGTGACAAGCTAAATAGCCGGACACGCCATAAAGACAGACTACGGTTGCCACAAATAAAATTAAAATTGTTCAAGAGAAACGTCTACTGCATGTCTATTATAATTTATAACCATTTGCCGAATTCCCTTTAGGATTTGCCATTGACATTGTTCAAAAGAAGTCTCTTTAAACTATTACTATTTATAAAATATTATAACATTAAGGAGTATTTGGAGGATAAGTCGATGGAACCTATAATTAATGTAACTTTGTAATAATTTTAAATAATGTTAATAATCATAATGACTGTAATTCTAATAATTTTAAATAATCCTTGCATAACATCGTCCCACAAAAAATCTTTAAGCAGCTGATAAAACTTTTTCTGCAAACCAGAACACGTCATTTCATGATTTCACACACAAAAACTCAATAAATACTGCAACGGCAATCTCGCCCCTAAGGTCACGACCTTACCGTTACAAGACGTTACCGTTGAAAAAAAAAACTTCCCTTATAGAATGCATCTATTGTTATACAAGGGTAGATACTGCTTGTATTAAGGAGTGATGGAAGTACCTTATATATCTTTAGTAGAGTATATAATGATATATAAAGAATCAAGACTAAATTCTGGTATTGCCCCCTTGGTATATAATAAATGTAAGTGTCAGATTGTACTGACAACGTCGCGAAATTTTGATAAGAGCAGTGCAGATGTGGTGCTTGATTTTGTGCAAGATAGGTAACTGGCAGGAAATAAGAAAGTACAAGTACCTATTAGGTATTAATGTAAAACTAATTTGCATGCCTTAAATAGGCAAAATATGGACTGTACATTAAGAATTCTTATAAGTATCTACTTCTACATATTAAATAACATATACAATATACGATATTTTGACATTTATAATAACTAAATTTGACATGTAAAATAATATTAAATTTAATGATAATACGTAATTATTGTATGCCTATTAGGCAGGACATATTGAAACTTTAATTTATTATTAAGACCCATACTGACATATGCCCACAATAAAGATATTTTGAATTTTTTCTTCTTCTAGTATCTACTCATTTTTTTTCTTATACATTTGACTATTTATTCACTGCTCTCCATCTATGTACATGGTCGTATTTTTGTAATGTAGAAATGCAATTTTAATAAATAAGAATCCGAAGAAATAATAGATTTCTAACGAAAAAACTTTTTAATTTTCATACACATTACAATACGTACGATTTATTTATACAAACACTATACAGACTCAAGACAAAAATCTTCACTCATTCATTCAAAAACCTGTCGCAAAATCAATAACTATCGATAACGGCTAATTTTAACTGAAAAAGTAACAGTTACTCGAAAATAACCGTTACCCGTCTTCCATAAGGTTTAATTTTGAAATTAAGAGCGTAAGAAATAAATATTTATTCAAATCAGTGTTCGTTTGTATAGTTATGGTGCATAATGCATTCAGGGAGGGGTGTAGCTGGTTTTTATAACCGTTTCTTCTTTTTTTTGGATTTTACAAGACACTTGTCCTGTTGTCTATGGATTCAAGAATGCAAGAATGCATGTCGTTAAGGATGTTTGTGTCAGTCGTTAAAAATGGTTGGCTTAAGTGAATGAAACCGACTTAAAGATTTTTTGAGTACTTATTTCTAAAAGGATTGCTGGAAGATAGCCCAATTTTGGTCTAACTAGCCTTTGACGTACCTACCTACTGTTCAACTAAAAGCATTAGGATTAGTCCAGAATAGTCAGGCATGGAGAATATCAACCAGGTAGATTAAAATGAAAAAACAGGCATCAAATAATTTGACTTAGATTGTGCTAAAACTGTACCCTAATTACGTAATACACGATCAATCGGAATCTGAATCGCTTAGAAACAGATTTCTAATCCATTGCTTCAAAAGTTCGAAAATAAATTCTGCTCAGCAACGTACAATGCATGTTGTTGAACTGTCAAAATGAAACAAATTAATCGGAATCGTTTACGAAAATGTGTTGCGTAATTAGAAAGCTGGCCACAAATTTTTCTATTTGTGTAAGTACACTTAAAAACAATGACAAAGGCAACTAAGCCAATCTATATGTATATACCTTTGTCCCTCTCAGCATTTATATAGTTTAGAAAACCGTTACATTTTGCACAATAATACCACCATACCTAGACAATTTATTATCTACTTACAGGAAAAACTTGCAATGTGAAACAGTTGGCTACGTACCTTGTTATAATATAGGTGCCATATCTATACTATTATGTCTATTACACATTGTAACAGCGAATCAATTTTCAGTCTCCCCATAAGACGTAATCCAATTTTTTTTTTTATATTCGGATAACTGACTTAAAGAAGTGATTAAAAAAAAATAAAAAAACGTAAAATTTCGCGTGTATTTTTTGCACTTCATAGCCCAATCTTGAGGAAGGTTATAGACTATGCTACGACCCTTATGAGCCGAGCAAAATAAAGAAAAAGTCAGATCAGAAAGAACGCTAAGCGAAAACGAAGTGACAGCGCGGGCGGGAAATGGAGCTGTCATTTTAGTATTAATTACTGTGGAGTCTTACGACTTCCACGCAAAGGAAGTGGCAGAAGCTAGAATATAATATTATGATGGTAAATCAGTAAAGAACTGTTGTCATGCCACATTGTTTACAAGGAAGTTTTAAAATCAGTTGGTATTGCAAACAGGATGTACCTTGTACCAGATATCCTTCCCCTAACCTTCGTACCACATGTGTGGCACCATACATATGTCAAAGTATTGGCATACTGGGCAAAAAAAAATCGCCTTGCCGCGGTTTGGGAGTTGTCAATTTTGACGGGAAAAGAGAGCATAGCTGAAAGAATAATGATTCGTAAATAAATGGGTTTTGAAAGCAGTGGAGCGTGTGTTTTTAATTTTAAAACGCTTACTGCGAAGGATGTTGAAGATTTGCCGCAGAATTTATTTTGAAATTCTATGCGCAAATCGAATTGCAAGATTGGCAAAATGGAGTAGGTAGTTTCGTTTTTTTGACCATCCGTTCGTCTGTCTGCCAGAGGGCTGTATCTCATGAACCGTAATAGGTAGAAAGTTGAAATTCACAAATTGTGTTTTTCTATTGCCGGTATTATAGCAAAGAACGTCGAACAAAACAGTCCCCTTGCTGTACGAGTCCGACTCACACTCGGCCATCGGCCAGTTTATTAAGAATTACCCGAATGTCTGTCAAAATTGTTACATTGATGGTAGGTACTGTAACGCAGTGTTTAAGGTCCCAGACTCAAATATGCTAAAATAAAAACCCAGTAATTGAACCCGTTTATTTTTCAGTGCACTGTAAATATAAATTCTTCTTGGGTTGGAACAAGTCTCTTGATATTCTACAATACGTATTTTGTTCAATAAAAAGAAAGAAAGAACACAAAACAACAAAGAACAAGTTGGGGAAAAATATGCGTCACATCCACGCAAATTGGCTTTCGCTCAGCATAATAATTAATTTATTTATTCATTTATAATTATAATTTTTTCATTTAACATGCGTTCGCTTTTATACACCGATGTCACTTCGTGGACAATAGTGTGGGTTATACGTTTTTTCGACGGTAATATAACTACTTTTTGTAAATGCTGTAATGTATAAGTTACTGCGACCCTATGCGAGACAGAGCTCCAGCGCTGATTTTCAGCGTGTGCTTTCTTTTCTAGAAGTGTGTTTTCCTTCATTATTAGTTCGTTTAGGTTCGATCCAACTGTATAATTACGCCCGTTACAAAGTACCGAATGAACTGTTTCCCCATAATCAAACCACGGCTTGTTTTCCCTTTTAATTAAATAAAATCTCGACAAAAACTGACAGATGGTTTGATATCGAATGGTGAATCATCAAGCGATTGCTACCCCTTAGTTAAAGTAACCGATAAAACCGTTATATCGCGGCAACGGAGGTACAACACTAGAGGGTGGAGTTAGTAAGTCGATTTTTTGTGCTACAAAATAACCTAGTTTCCTTAACTTTCCACTACAAAACCCTCCATACAACACATACAAATAAATATCTGACATAACACCCGCCATTTTTGACATCACCCAAAAATCCGTTCCTTGACCTTTCAAGAAGTTTGCTTATTCATTTTACACGATTACTATGCCCCCGTGCACCTACGATTTAAGCACACATTCAATTTCACACTTTAAAGACCCCAAAATAAAGTTTATTTCGCCTTACAGTTAGTAAAACCGTTAGCACGTGCCGTGGGGGAGTATTGCTATTGTAGTTCGAAATTCAATTGATTTAAAAAAAATATGATATAAAGTGAAATCTTGGCGCGTGCTACGGCACAGCTGATGGATGCAACGACCTTTGTGCTCATACCATCTTGGGGGTGCATCCAGGTGTCCGGTCAACACACTACGATTGTATTGAAGAAATATGACATAGGTAAATGACATTTCAGGGACAAGTTCTAATATTGGCAAAGGTAATTCTGTTATTCAGGCGCATCTGTCAAGCTTGGAAAGTAACCCCACAAAAATAGTTAGAGCAACAATTATAAAATAATACTTATACGTGACAACGGCTCCTGAGAGTTTAATAATCAGCTTATGACAAGAAATAACGGTTTATTCCGAACCTGACCCGATAAACCTAACCCGCTCGCGGGTTAGGTTAGGAACTTGAAAAAATTGTAATATTTGTTCCGAACGTAACCCTCTTCCATACCTGACCCGACATATCGTTCCTATACGGGTTAGGTTTACCGGGTCAGGTTCGGAATAAACCGAAATAACATTGGCCAATGGATTAAAATGAAAAACTAACGAAAAATAGTTATAAAAATCAGTTTGATGAATATTTTCCAAAAAATGCTCTATAGAGCAACGATCAATCAGCAATTCAGCCTTTTACAAAAATAGTCGACTAATCGACCAACATTCCAAAAAAAGAATGCTCTTTATTGGTCATCCTAAAGGCGCTTGTACTAAATAACAAAATGAGTTTATTTTTTTACTCTAATTCCGCATCAAGTAACCCCAATGCAATATGAACTACAATGTGCCACCATCGATCGGTAACGGTTCTGTTCTGGCTGTATGCGTGTGTCCTGTGCCTCGCGTGGCATATGGAAAAATACGTTTGCGCGGGAGGGTTTATCTATGGGTGTTCCAAGTTTTTGACATTGACGTTTTAGTTTGTAATTAGTATTGAAAAGTATTTGTACTATTGTTGTCTAAATGCGTCAATGCGTCGATTTTATCTAACATGAACGCATTTAAGTGCATTTAGTTCACTTCACTTGACAAACTGTTGGTATATTTATCTGCGTTCGCAATTTATTTGCTAAACATGAAAACAAACAAACAAGACTTTTAGGAAAAACAACTGTAATGCAAACTTTCAAGCCCTTGTTTTGAGTTTAATCAAAGATAAAATATATAAAATAACGTTCGTACGTGGGTTTCGGTTTTTCAGTAATTTTATGTAAGTACTAGCATTTTGTATTATAAATCCGGTTATTCCGGTAAGACTGGACGCCGACTCCTACATAGTTGGGAAAAGGCTTGATGATGATACATTTTGTATAAACTATAAATACTAATTTGACTTGAATATATAACGCGAAAATCTATGTAAATATCTAAGGTCATTTATTTGATCGATATAGGTGCTCTTTTATTTATAAAATAAAATTAAAGGATCGCAAACCAGACAATGATTATGCTAATAGAACAAGTGTGTCAATGGGTTAACTTTACTATTGTCAAAACACATGTTCAGTACATTCATTACTTCACTGAATGAAAGTGAATGGGATGCGTTGAATGATCTTTGTATGGCGCGCACGTGCGCTTCCGTTTCCGGATGGAACAAACTGAATCCTTGACTTTTTGTGTCTGTGATAAAAAAAACAGCAGTTTTTTCACTAATGACATCTATTTTATTTATATTGTTGATACTTGATGATATCGTCTGCATTAAATCAATTAGACTTCAATTAATTGTAAGTATTGCAATTTTTATCAAATAATTGACACGATACTGAATACCAACAAAAAAAAAGTTTATCAATGCGCCAATCGAGAATAACAATAAAATTAATTTCCAATCGAATTGCTAAATCGATTTTCGAATTGCAGCCACAAATCATTTGGTAATCTTATCGCGGATAGCATCTGCCGACTTCTCTGTTGAAAAAAAATAGTTTAACACAACTTAAGAAGATAAAATTCATGTTTTAACGAATTCTATGTATTTCCTTGAAACTGAGTGTTTTCGATGATAAGCAAGGCAAAAGAAGGGCCTTTGTATTTTTATTAGGTGGCCACGTTTGACAATTCAATGTTACATAATATTTAAATCAACGGAAAAATAATTGAAGACTGGATTGAAATCTTTAAAAAAGTTTGAAATATAATAAACAAAGTTATGGTAAGGATCGTAGCAGGTGACTTTCAGTAGTTTCTGCCCACCCCCACGGGAAATAGGCGTGAGTATAATTGTGTCACGAATTTTTGTTTGCAAAAGCCAACGAATTTTCATTTCCCGCGCGCAACTGACGCAATACCATAGATACAGATAATGCCCGTTACACACATTCTCAAGACGGCGCGTGCTATACATCTGCTGATGCAAGTGCAGGCAGCTGCATTCTACAATAGACAAATAAATTGCCTTTCTATACTTCCTTAGCTTCCCCATACTTCCTTGTATCTTCCCCCTCGATAAGATTTTTTGTAGCAAATCTTATTTTGATTTGATGCTGTAATCCAACGGGATAGGCGATTGTTTTTTTTTTTTGGTGGCTTGAGCAGATGACCATGTAAGAACCGTTACTGGTGTCAACTGGTGTGGCATAGGGATTTCATGAACATTTTTTTTTTAAATAACCAAATCGAGTAGGGAGTAAAACCTACAGATATCAAGAAAGCATTAGATTAGATAAACACCCACAAGTTAGGATACTTAAGCGACTTCCTCGCATTCTCTGTAATTAGGCAACCAACCTAGTAGACAAGCTAATCTGACCACAAATCTGCATAAACTCTAATGACAGTTCTGTATCTGTCAAAGTGGCTGACGTAAGATATGCTAACGTATACAAAAGAAAACCGACTTATTGTATACAAAAATCAGATACCGGGTCCGAGACTGCGACGTTTGTATCCGTCGTAACTCAATATAGTAGGGTAGTGCGTACCGAAGCTTGAATCCTGCTGACCACACGTCTTCCTGTGGTTAATGATATGGTATATGGTGCTTCCATTCAGACCACAGGATGTTCTGAATGCACTCGTTTTCTTAAACGTTGCGTAAAGTTCGTTGTCTCGAAAGATCTTTAGGAGTAGTAAGTGGTCATTCTTATAATAATATTGTGCTGCTTTTCATCTTTTGTAAGCTCAGCAGCCTAATTGCGTAATACACTTAAAATGGCAATGCCTTCAATTTTGACAATTAGCAAATCTTTTTTTATTGCCCTTGAAGAATTTCCTTCAATTCGAATCCTTCGGATTGTGATTGTAACGACGTTCAATAAGTGGCAGCAATGAAACGTCAGACGTCAGAAAATGGCGCCTTGACATTTGTGACAGGTTTGACCTGTCAAGAGTGTCAAGGCGCCTGTATTTAGTCGTTAGTAGAAGTAGCTTGTCGTGCCTGAATGATGAACGTCATCATAATATTTTATACGAAGTGTATAGAGTGCCGCGAGTTTGTTGTGGCACTCTAGTGTCACTGCCTCGGCCCGGCTAGGGTGCCGTGAGCCTTGCATTGTCACTGTCACTTGTTATTTAGGTTAGGTTAGGTTAGAACTGTGACCACACAACGCACGAGCCGAGCGAGCGTAGCGAGCGGTGCCGCGGTAGCGGCCGGCGAAGTGCCAGGGTCCCTTTAGGCACAAGAGAATGTAATGTTTTGGGAATGTGGTGTTTTACAGCGATATAACCTCGACAATCAAACAAAATACCAAGTGACGTGACTTAGTGACAGTGACAATGACAATCCAATGCTTGCGGCACTTGAGCCGGGACGAGGCGGTGTTACTAGGGTGCCTGTAGTGGCACTTTATCCGATAGGGATAGAGTGCCAATGGTGGCACTCTATACACTGCCTATAATTGTCGAAATGGAAAACCTCTTTTCAAAGTGGCGCCAGCGGGTAGTGTGTATGGTGATTGTTATTTATATGCAGTAAGTAACTAACTAGTCTCTCAGCTGCAAAAGAAAGAATGAGCAGCTCAACAAAATTGTTTTATTACGCCAGAAGGAAGCAGTTAATAATACAGGCTACAAAGAAGATGATACAAACTATGACCTAACATTATGGTATTTAAAACAATTCAAGTGGTTTATTAGCAAATTAGCACCATCTGCCGACTGCCTCCACTGCCAACTCCATATACCATGTAAAACAATATTTGATTGAGCTCAGTCACGCAATTTTCATAATTCGCTGCGCGCGCGCCATGTGTTGGGCTTTCGACGCAGGAGGGAGGAACGCGGGAGGTCCCGCCATCTTTGATTTAAAAACATACATTTAAAAAGAGAATGTTTGAGTTCGTTATGGTCTATTCTTGGGAGAGAGGGTTTGGATAGGAACTGTTTGTGTTTGAGAAGAAGGGTGAAATATAGAGTGCTAGCGGAATAACATTTTTGCGTGTTGCATAGCTCGCATCCGATAAAAGAGAAGTGATAGTCAAGCAATCATTAAATACAGCTTGCAAGAATCTTCAAAATTGCCAAAGATTGCACTCAGTTGAGAGGCATCTGGTCTACTTCAGCTCGTCAGCTACTTTCCTCAGTTTGTCGGTTCGTGAAGGATGAGCATAGAAGCGATAGAGGCTGAGGTGCGAGCAAAAAAAATAAAGCATTAAGACTCGGTTAACATTTTACAGATGTTAAATCCCTTTGGAACTCTCGGAACGACAGTTAACTTTCAATTTCGTCTAAAAACTACAACTTTGTAAACCCTCTTTCACCCCGAAATAACTAAACCAAGGGATAAAGCCATTAAAACCTTTAAAAAAGAAAACGAACGTGTCTCGAAAGCCATTAAAGAAGATGGCGGCTCATTTGACAGTGACAGCAAAAAACGCGGCAAAAAGTGAGAGATTAAGCGTGATTTATGAGAAAGTGCGAAGTGAAGATCATATGGTGTACCAAGCGTAAGGTGGAGACAAGATTAACGAGGATTTGAACGCTCTAAACTTAATTACTCTTGGTATATGGCAGTTAACAAGTGGTATGGCGAATTTATTTGAAAGCTGTGGACTGCCCTAACTGAAGAAACCTACTAGTTGAGCTCAGAAGACAGTCGCTGTGCAAACTACTAATATTTAGACGCATTAGAGTAGACTAGAAACTGACAGAGATAAGGAAAAGGCTACGCTAGTGAAAACTCGCGTAAAAGTGAATGTCCCATCAAAGACAGATCAATCAATCTACTTTCAGTCTAACCGGATGCATCTGAATACCAGTATTTTACACAGAGCGATTGTAAAGACAGACCAATAAATCAAGATCAACCTATTAATTCATCTAGATCTAGGATAGTTTCACTATTTATGATGTGTTAGAGTGATCCGCCTATGATCAAGACTCTACTCTAAAGGACACTCTTTACTTGAACTTAACGTTTAGGCAGAAAACTTTAATTAGGTAAAGACATTGAAAACACGGTCTACATTAAATCAGCTGATAATTTTCAAAAACTAACCGTTAGCGAACACTTTGTTAATCAACTGGACCTTGAACGAATTGTGACCTATTTGGGAGCTAAAGTAGGTTAGCATCCATGACTCGATCTCAACTCAAAGACACGTAATATTTAATAACATTACTTCTTGTGATAGATAAACTATGACTTTGAGACTAAAAACGGATAAGTTTTAATTGATTAATTTGGGTTTTACCAAGAACTGTTTGCTGTCAGTGTAAGGGCCGTTTTTCAAAAGCTCTTCTAATCCCACTTTCTAACAATTATACAAATGTGAAAGTTTGTATGTTTGGTTATCTGTTACTCAATCACGCAAAAACGGCTGAACGGATTTCGATGAAAGGAGATGTTTCAAAATGTATGGAGCCTGGGCCAGGTCCTTGTACACTATACAGAAAAATAGGGAAATTCATTTAAAACAGTTCTTAATTGTCCAATTACTTTAAAATGGCTTGGTTTGCTGGTAAACACAAGAAATTACACTTGAAATTGCAACACAACAAAAATCCGTCATGGCGGTAAGCTGTCATTTTGATTGACGTTTGTCACGTTTGACATGTTTATTTCACACTGTTGTGACAGCTGACAGTTCTGTTTCTATGATCTGCTGTCATTTTGATTGACGTTTGTCACGTTTGACATGTTTATTTCACACTGTTGTGACAGCTGACAGTTCTGTTTCTATGATCTATGGTTTACTGTCAATGTTTTTAAGCATAGAGTAACTAAATCCGTGAGACGCCATGTTGAAAGTCGATAAAAATTGATAATAAATATCAATTTACTACCACAATAGTAAACATTTAATTGAATTATCTGTATTTTTCCTGAATTCTACGGATTTTTCTCTTTTTTTTGAGATACTGTACATAGACCTGGCCCATTTTGAAACATTTCCTTTGGCACACAGATAGTTTATTATCCTGATTAACAGATAGGATACTTTGAACTCCAGTAGTTCCTACGTTCCCGTAAGATATATTCCTCTAGTTAGCCATATTTCTTGTTTCCATAGACATCGTCAATTATCAAAACAGAGAAATTTTTGACAGAGCCTATTTGCGACATTGCCCACTTTCTGTATACACGCTAGGCTATTTATAGGACAGGAATTCTCAAAGTAGGTCTTCTGCTTACTTAAAATGGATATCATTCTAACAATATACGACAGATTTCCCAGTAGTTTCAGCTCATTGTATAATAGCCAAACTACAACCAAATAAGGCATTCTATTACAATAACGAATTAGCTTACAAGTTTAGTATTCTATTTTTAAACAGCGCTCCCACACGTTCCATATTCAAACGACTGTTCCGAATTCAAATAAACCAGTACTGTTCGTTTCAGCGGATGACGTCATTAACGGTTTTGCACATTTTTATGTTGGCACTATTATTATTTTATGAGATGCAGTTATTATTGTTTATGCCAAGTATCTATGGTTACAAAGAGGTCACAAGCGTAGGTTAATAGAACAGGACATTCTGCCGTATAAAGACCAAATGCTGAATTAGGGGCTCAAGATAAACTCATTAGATTAACTTAGAAACTGTCGCAACTTATTAATGTTGAATTTAAATTGTGGTCTAACCAGATATTTTACTAAATTACGTCATATTTTACCATAGCAATGATTTTGATACAATTTAGTAAGTTAGATAAGTTATCTTGAAGAACTGAACGCTGAAAAATTTTTTGAAAAGGGTGCAAAAGATGATCCCAAAACAATTCGCAAATCTATGCTAATATGAAAAATATTTGCATAGATTTGCGAATTGTTAGCTTAAAGAAACACAAAAGAAAGACAACTAGTTTGCCAAAATATACTAATGTAAATATTTTATGCAAAAACTATGTAAATATATTCAAATATAAAAGACAGAGGTGATTTAGAACCAAGAATTTAATTTGTTTTTTCTCACGGGCGATGTACAAATCTACATATTACTCTATGTATGACATAAGACATCTTAAAATACGAGACAGCAGCTGGTTTCTGGCTTAAGACCTAACAACAAATACTTAAGAAATCTGCACTAAACTCATTCTTTTAAGCGTTTGCAGGCCATCATCTCAAAACAGGGATTTTCCAAAATGAATAAAAATAACCAACCGAACAACCCCCAGTTATTCAGTTCAAAGCTAATAGAAAAGTAGGTATAGTTAGTGAGATGTAGAAAAGAAGACAAAAATGTCCAATTGAAACATCAAAAGAATGTTTGACACCAAGCTTTAGAAAAATCACTGTCATTCCCAAACATTTTATGACATAACTATTGTTCAATGTCCAAGGGGAGTAAATAAAATCAATACTTACCAATAACTTTGATTTCGTGCCCCATTTAACATGGACCAGCTGACGGTCAGAGATGACCAAAAGATCAGTACCATGGGAACATCTTAAGCCGAACCCCTTAATTTAAACTTTTAAATTCGGAAGTAGAGAACAACAATAGACAATCAGACATTTCGCACGGGAACTCCCCTATTGTCATTTTTGGCGCGAAAGATGGGGCGACGAATGTCAAACAAAAAAAATGGCGCAATGAGAAGTTTTAGCGAATATAGAGCACCTGTAAATTTGGGGTGTGAAACGGAATCGTCGTGGGTCCCTTCCGGGTTTTCTCAAGCCTGTCATAAAAATTATATGCCGTATAATTTGTTACTTATGAGATTCTGCAGACCCCTCAGCGAAACAAAAGGAGATCTGCTTTTGTTATGTATTTATTTTTCCATGGTCAAGAATAATAGTCAAGAATTCAAGATATATAATTCTGTTTTTGCAATGCATAAGTGTGTACCGAGTATTTAAGCCTGAAGTGTTGACTAGTCTTTTCACAGTTCTTCCTTGTTTACTATTACTAGTCTGTCCCAGTGTGTGAGTCAGCCATTATGATTAACCAAAAACCAGAACTGCATTTTTCGCCAAGGCCGCGCTGACAGGCTAAGGTCTCAAACCAAACAGCCTCTACTAAACCTATTCTAAACGACATTTTTAAATCATAAATTTTCAGTTTACAATTTCTTCATCTAGCCAACCTCAAAACTTCTCAGTAAGTGTAATGTTGTAACAACTAAGCCGTTAGACTCGTGTTATTAAACTTTATCAACAATTCAACAGGATGTAGTAATAAGCGCCCTAACCTTGTACAGGCGCACAGATAAGTGTTATGCGACAAGCTTGGCGTGTGGGCGGTTTTATATCAAGAATGGCGACGAAAACTTATTTAAAAAAAATACTAGCTGCGCCCCGCGGTTTCACCCGCATGAGTCATGATCCCGTGAAAATATCAGGATAAAAGGTAAAAGGATTTTATCCAAATCCGTTTAGCCATTTTAGCGTAACAAACACATTTTGTTTACCGCAAATAAACATATTTTCTTTCTTTCTTTCTTCTATTTTCGCGTTTTTAAATTAGTTAGGATTATAATAATGGACTGGAGAACAATAGATAGCGTACCTATTTAATTGTGATAATTAGTTGTTAAATAAGTCGAGGAAGACTCAGGCTAAGTGGAGCGATGATATTCGCAGGGTGGCTGGTGGCAGTTGGATGAGAGTTGCCGAGAATCGAGCTGAATGGCGTGCAATAGGAGAGGTATAATGTCCAACAGTGCTGCAGGCTGATGATGTTCACTAATGAAGCCAAGAAACTAATTTAATTAGGGATGAAAATAATGAAATATTTCTCAAATACTATTGAGTCTGAAGTTTCAAAATTGATTCCAGTATTCCTAAGTTTCTAACTCATTGATCACGAATTTCCTTTAAGACGCAGATAATATGCTAGTGCACTCGAGTGGTTTGCTTGCGTGTTCTGTACTGAGCTCACACAACGCATCGTACGTTCAGCCAGTAGTAGGACTCGCCCATTAAGGAGCGCTGTCCCAAATTAGACGCATTATCATTTTATAAACATAAAACTAAAGGTATTTTAATAAAAACAAGTTTACTTAAAGATCAATAATTAAATTATCTTCAAAATAATGAAGGTTTCAAAAAAATACGTTTGATAGATTTTGCGTGATTCTCAGTTTTTTTATCCGCGTTTTAATTTGTAAAGTTATGTCTATAACTTAACAAATTAATTTGAATACGTAATATAAATATAATCTAAAATATTCCTTTATTAAGTTATTAAGAAAATGTTCTCGTTTAACATATTTTTTTTTTCAAAATCATGAACACTACACGTTTAGACGTAATCTTCAGTATAAAATCATTGAAAGGCGGTTATCGTCGCCTTAAATACCCAAGAAAAAATCTTCGTTACGGTACATTTCTCACATCAGTGTGTATTTATTGTTTAACGATCAAATTAACACTATGCTGTACAACTGTACTTGCCTGTCTCCCAAACAAAGCGTTTTATCTTAGATTGTAAGCTTTATTTTAAGCCGACTCCAAAGCTTTTGGTAAACATAACATACGCTTCAAGTTTACGTTAAAAACCAGCTTTTTGAACCTCCAGTATGTGCTGTTACTATCGAGTTAAAATAAATGGTAGAGTAATGGACCGAGACTCTTGTATCTTTGCCAATAATGAAGCAAATACCTCAAAGCTTTGTGCAGTAGACCCTCCCATGTGGCTAGCATAGTAGCTATCACAGGTAAAATTAGCTTACTAATCAATTTATATGCAGTTAGGCAATATAAAAAGTGCTACCATTGGTAATTATTCGATTCGTTTTTAAGGTTTTCCGTAGTCAATAAATAGTTTCGCCATGTCCGTCTGTCCGTGGCGTAGCTCAGATACTCTTAGTATTAGAAAGCTGGAATTTGGCATGGATATACATATTAATCTCGCCGACAAAGTAGTAAAAACAAATCATGTAAAAAATCTTTTTTTAGTGTAGCTGGTGTAGCTCCCCTACACGTAAAGTGGGGATGTTTTTTATCTCGTCTAAGTACCTATCTCATGGTGTGTGGTGCCGTTGGAAAGGTTGTTCAAAAATATTGTGAGTGTGTGACAACCATTTTTTGGATTCAGGGATCCGTTTGCGAAATATTAAGCTTTAGAGTGCTAATTTTTGTTAGTGACAAGTGTAGTGACAGCTAAATGGTTGGTCCTTATCCTAACCTAACCGGACTTGTTAGACTTAGTTTTCTATTTGTAATAAAAAAAGAAAAAATCTTGAAAAACAAAGCAATAAGTAATCGTGGAGATTACTCGTGCCTTGTGTATGAGAACTGAGAAGAGACCTTCGCCCAGCATTGAGACTACGGGCTAAAATAATTGTAAAAGAAGACAGAATTACCAAAAACGAAATGAGTTCATTTTTCTATCGGCGCGGGAAAACCAGCTGTTTAAGGAGATAACAAATAAAAAATTCAAAGGTCAAAACTTAAGATTCCAAAGCGTAAGAGACCATAAACGCAGCTTTTTTCGCGATGACGTCATTTCCTATTACATCATAGACAAAGGATGTATCTATTTAAAATGGCGACTCCGTGTTTTGAATAGAGAATTGAGTGAGAGTAACGGTTTTATGCTTATGGGAAAAGTTTAGTTATCATAGTTTTATGAAAAATTATATCTAAAGATGTTTAACTGACAATCACAATACTGATGACATTGTCAGTTGTAATTTTACAGGATTGCTGAAACTTGATTAGTAATTAACAAAAGCAGTTAAAGTTCAATTGAGTGATTAAAAGATCCCACTCGTTGCTAACTAAAATATTTGTAATCATTTTGTTTTTTTCTTCATTAAAACATCTTCAGTGTGAACGCCGGTTTTTTTTTAAATTTTAGAACAATTAATTACAATAAAAATGGCGCCAAAAGTACAGCTAATCTAAAAATTTTGACACTACAACTCTAAAAGGCATGTCAAGTTCACATTGCACCAACTGTTTGCATACCACTGCTTCGAAGCACACATTGTGAAATATTACATTACAAAAGTACGGTCAATCACACTAAACTTGAACTATGAAAACCGCCTTACGAGCCCACGACATAGAGGCCCTGACAAACTGTCAACGTCAAACTTGTTGCCACGGCCGTGTGAGGTTGACTGTACCGGAGGTCCGGAGCTTTCTATTGACAAAAGTGCTAACTCCCGTTCCCGTTGGAAAAAGCGTCAAAAATGTCAATGAACTTATCTCTGGAAATATTGCACCATAGGGTTTACTCTAGAAAAGTTTTTTTTTTGTTATAATTTTAACTTATTTATAACGCTATTCGCTGTCAAATCTTATGATAGCAGTTTGGTTGATCGATATTATGTCAAAACAATCATAATAATTTGACAACAGCACGACATTTTAATGAATAAATTGGCAATTTTTATCAAATAATCAACAAATTTTTATACGCTTTAATTCTATATATACCTACATTATCAAATTATGTCAATATTTGTCCTTTATTTTAATTATGCTATAGTCCTTCCGCAAATACATCGCTATCTCCGACAAGTGCCAACTGTCAGTTCAACAACCATTTATATTGCGACATTGCAGAGGATGTGAATGTATGTCAGTCTCGTTGAGACAATAGTGTCTATGGTTTAATAGAGCAGTTACTGTTCACACTTGCATTATGGAGAAAACTGAGATGTCAGGCACAATGAGAGTTGTCAGGAGCAATATGTTACTTCCTTATGATTGTAATTGGTATTTCTATTTTGCATTCTGAATTATGCTGCGAAATGATGTGGAGATGTGTGGTAAGGCATAAGGTTTTTTTTTTTCAAGGAATTATCAAGTAAGAAGTTAAGAAAAAATATTTTAATTTCCAACGATTGAAAATAAGTTTGAATTAAGTATTTAAGAAAATAAAAATTAACAATAAAAAATAATTAAACAATAAAACGTTCGAAATCTCAACATTTGGAAAGTTTTATTGTTTAATTCTTGCATCCTAGAGAAGACTGCTTTTGATAAAATCATCTTCCCAGCTAAAGCACTAGGAAGTGGTGAAAGGCGGGCGTTTTTGGGGGACTGTCTAATGTAATTTTGATGTTCGAAAAGTGCTGATTGTCAGCTTAGTTTGAATAAAATGACTTAAGAATTTGAATTTAAAATCGTTTCAAAAACGTCAATAAAGCGAAAGCTTTGGTTTCACAAGAAAGCGATTCCGTCATTTTTTATCGGCCGTCATGGAAATCTGTCATTTTCACCAGTTTTTGACATTTATGTGTCAAAAACGCTCTGTATTTGGTTCCGGACAGGCGGTTATGTGACCGTTCACCGTTTTCTTAGGAAAACCAAAGCTTTACAAAAACAATATCTAGTTAGCTTCCATTTCTTTCTACGAACAAACTATTTATCAGTAAATTAAACCCTTGAATTGATTAAGCATAACTCCAGTTTTTTCTCCGCATATGGTTTCAACGATTCTTTAACGTATTAACGGTGCGTCACGGTGTGCGCTTGCGCTCAAGCCATAGAAAACGTTACAAAACGTTACGGTTTTTTTTATTTTGTTTTATAAAGAAAACGATGGGTAGGTGCATAGGTTAAAGAAGAGAGTGATGGAAAATTGGATGTTTTTTCTATATTTGGAAAGAGTGGAAAGCTGACTAAAAATTATGCGGGTTTTAAATTACTGTTTTCTATGCAGACTGAAGTACTAAGCAGTGCTTAGTTTCAGTTTCTTAGTTTTGAGATCTATGATAAAATGAAGATTTTCCCTTTTCAAAGATATTTTCAGGATTTTAAAACACTATCTACTAGATTCAAAAAGTCTTTTGCAATTAATTGTACACAGTATTTGCGAATATTTGCTCTGCTGTATAAAGCAAATTGAATAAGACTTGGTTGATAAGAAGGCAACGGAGAAAGACCTAAACCAAGAAGAGAAAGAAGATGACATTTTTCATTCTAGAAGCCAGAAAATTTTATATATCTTTAGGATAATCCAGTTTTTAACACCAAATGAGCCAAGAAATCCATCACGTTAATCTAAGAACTACCAGGATGACATAAGTGTAAGGACATGGAATGTAAGATTAGCGTGCGAGCGAGACGAAAGCTCGCGTTAGAAAGGGATAGACAATAACGGTTGAATGAAGCTCGGCTTCATAGTTTTGTTTTTTTTTTATCAAAGATTTTTTTTAACTGTGGTTTGAACAAGTTGTTTTTTTTTTGTTTTATTATAAGGGTTAGGAAGGATTTTTATATGTGTGTGGGTAGTGATTTTTCTAGAGTTATTGAGGAAGAGTCTTTAGATTACAGGTTTTTATTTTATTAGAATGGAATTTCAGATGCCATTACAGCTTACAATATTTTGGACTACAACTATTAAATTGTTAAAAGAAAAATATGCTGAAGGCACGTACAAAATGGAGCTGAACTGTTCCTGAAAAGTTTTATTTTTATTTTGTTGACAACAATTTTTTTCGGTTGTCTTAATTTTTACGCTCCACTTTTGTCTAAAGGCAAGATCACATTGGTCACATTGTTTACATTTACACCAAAAACAAAACAAAATCGCCTAATCAACTACAGTAAGTATCAAAAATTCGTCCTCTCAAATAAAATAAAAGAACATCGATCACTGCCTACACTATGAATAGCTAGCTTGATTGTTGAATAGTCCCTTACCCCTAGTATACACTGAGGGGTTACGCATCTGGTAAGGTCGATAACCTTAGAGGGTGGATATCGATCGCCATGTGTTAAAACTAGGAAGTGTGGACGTAGCCTTATAATGAACTTGGTTGACATTACGAAAAAAAAAAAAAACGGGAAAGAATTACTTGTTCTTTGAAAGTGTAATGTTATGTGAGAAACTGTTTTTGCATAATTAGTTTGATTTTAATTTGCTTTAGTACAGAAACGGGGGAAGATAGATAATATTGTAATATAATACAAACTTTTTTTTTGCAGCAAAAATCTCACCAGTCTTGAGTGAGTGAGACAGTCGTGTCTTATGGTGGACTTTGTAAAGTGGTACAAAGGAAAAATACGTAAAAGGGAAGCACTTGAGTTGTAATTACGTAATAATGTATTGCAATGTAATCTTACAAGTAATTTATCAGTTCAATTAGTAAAATCACGAGGTTTTAAAAAGTTTTGTGTCCATTGACAATACCGACACTTAAAAGAAACTTGTTTTCGTAAATTCAAAGGAACAAGGCTTCCAGTTTTGTAAACGTCAAAATTACTTTTTTTTTTCAACTCTTTGTGCGGCAAAGGAAAATGCTAAATTATGCCTATTCATTTTTTTTTTGAGTTACTTACATACAATAAAACTTCTACGGTATTTTTCTTTTATTTTCATTTAATTAATTATGAAATGATGCTGGCTTGTTGACAATACTTCACTTTATCGCAATAGGAAGGGACATTGACACAATAAAACAGTTTTTGCACGATAAACTTTTGGTTTATCAAGCTAAACAATATATATTATTTGGTTTCGAGGGTCGACACACTAAGGGGTGTGATAGCACCTGCCCGATTCAACAGGGGATGTTATATTGCGAAAATAGTTCAATGGAGAAGTAACTGTAATTTTAGGACTATTGAGTTTATTTTTGTATATATGGTTTCTTTAAAAGAAGTGGGATGTAATGTGGCTAGATATCGATTTTAGCTAATTCTGTAGCTTTGGCGTGTAGTTTAATACAGTCCAGTATACTTATTTGAGGTGAACGATTGACTCTACAAATATTTTCTAATTATTTAATTAATATCTCTCTGCTAAAGTTTTTTGCATGAAGTTAATGACAAAAGGCACAAACATTTTTAGAACGTAGATACGTACTGATCCGCAAATTATTCTGAAAATCTAGCCATTTATTTTCTTGTCCCAACTCCCAACTAGATACAATGATCAAACGTCAACGGTAATAATTTAACATTGACAGCGCCTGTCATCGCAGTATGGATGGACGACATGCCAGTGCAGGCAATACGTAGTGAAATTCTAAAAATTACATCTATGAGTGCAAGGTGGTCTCCAAGTCTAAGTGCGAATTTCACCAACGAAACGCGAACGCGATCAGCACACCTAAACCGAGTTCAAGAGCTGTCAGTGTCAATATTCCAAAGAAAATAATGACACTGACAGCTCTTAAACGTTGTTTATGTTCTGATCGCGTTCAGTTTTATATGTGAAATTCGCCCTTTATAATTCATATCTTCTACAATGGATGAGCTTTGAGTCCAAATAGAAATAGATACAGATTATATTGACAAAATAAGTGGCCTAGAAACAAAAGCATATTAGAATAAATGAGGTCAATCGGTCCAACACTTTTATAGAATTGATCCTGTTGAACTAGTCCATTATTTATTTCAATAAATTATGTCGATTGGGTGTGGCGTAGTGACGATTTAGATGAGTCGTCAGAACATGGTCTGAAATGGAACATAATCGAGGTTTGGAAGAATATGAGAAGCTCTTTGTTAGTAGGACAAGGACAACACAATGCAATAATTATAAGCTACAGAATAAAATTTTTGTCTTTGCTTACTATTTCGTTACGTACTTTTTATTTTTGTATACTACCTCCGGCTGCAGAAGGCAGTAGCTCTAGTTAAGGGGGATGCGACAAGGTAGCCCGTGAAATTCAAATTTTCTTACGTTTTTTACAATTTGCAGGTCGGTGTCAGGTTGTATCTTGATTAAAATATGATTTGCGACCGTGTCAAATGTTTATTTATAGAATTAAATTATTTGCTAAACAAAAAACTTAAGGGCATTTTTGGTTAACAAATAATTTCATAAGTTACTAATTCTGTTCCATTTTTTTTGTATTTACGTATCTGATACTTAGACAGTGCTTAATGTAAAAGTAATTTACATGAATGTGTAAAACTGGTTTTAGACGGACTCTACTCCATCAATCTGTCATTATGAAGTCGGTTGAGAATGAGGGTAGCTAATTCCTATTTCTAAGTTAAGTACATTTTTATCATCATTACCTATAATAATATAATCTTAATTTTTCCAAAAATTTCGTTACGGCTAAGCATGTGACGGTACCAGGCGCACATAACTACGAAACAGTTGTGAACTTATCAGGGTTCCTTGTCTGTTGATATTTCACGGTCTAACGGGTCTGTGGGGGTGATGTCCCCGCATTTAGTAGGGCTCCTAGCATATGGCGTGGCTGTTGGGGTTAGTTAGAATTTTAGAAGTGATTACACGATGTAACTTTGGGTTCCATCGTCAAATAATTCGTCACTGGTACACTAAACTGACAAGAAATGCCTTTTAGTTCTGATTGAAATCGATAGAGGCGCTGCAATAGATCTATCAAAATAAAAATAAAAACAACTGCCAACATAATTTTCCTTCGATCTAACATTGAAAAATAATCTACAGCATTCCTTTTTCAAATCATCTACCAATAATTTCAGCAAATCAATATTATATAAACCACAGCGGACGAAACATTACCCTTTCTCATCTATTTCTTTTTAAAATAAGACAGACTCTAGAGTAATTTCCCGAACGTCCGAAGGATACCATTACTGGCCACTTTTTTTTTTCAAAGCCATAGAGTATCTTTTTTTTTTTAAAGATATCCTTGGAAGGCAATGGTATAAAAAGTGGTGCGGCCTACGTGTAATGGCTCTTCGGTTTATCTGAATGTATATGTATAGATAGAAACTAGCGTTTGAACGTGGCTTCGCCCGCATCTATTTGTATGATGCTGAGACGTCCATCTTTCGATATTTATACTTATCTTTATACTCAAATCTCATTTTTAAATCGAGTTTCATGTTTTCGTTTGTTCCATATGTCCCACTATTCTTTTTTCGTAGAGCCACGAAACGAGTTAAGTTCCAGATTTCTGGTATGTCTCACTTCACTTCCCTGTTTTATCTTTGTCCAACATAAACAAAAGTTCAAGTACTGCTCCGTAAAGACGTAAAAAAAAACTTGAGGTTATCCGTTAAAGATCTAAGTTACGATAAGATGCCAGCATAGCTAGCGTCCTTGTGTATGAAGAGGGCTATGTTAACTTATTTATTTCTTGACCCTTTACTTTAGTTTATACTTTTTGAACTATGGAAAAAGTAACTACAGAAAAATTTTCGAGGCTATAAATGATTTACCTCAAAATTAATATGATAATAAATATAAACATATTTTTTCATACTTGGATGTGCATTGGCGGACGTAGAACTTTCCGTGTACCCTGGAGACCCTGGAGAGTACGACACAACTTAGATGTAGCATAGATTTGAAAATTTTCATTCATTCATTTCAATTTTACGAATGTATTTGGCTATAAGACTTTACAAGTTATTGCGTTTTCAAAAGATCATTTTCCCCTGAAGCAGTAATAAAGATTGGTGATTTTGAAGGCGCACTCAGTTAGGATGATGATCGGTTTTACGAATTTTGCCGATGCTACATCTAAGTTGTGTCGTACTGTACCCAACTGGCTAAATCTTACGAGTATTACAACAGCAGGAACTTTCATAAAGCTATATAAAGTGTTATTATTTTAACCGTCGAAATTGAAAGCCAGAGACTGCGACGTGACTCCAGGAAAGCGAAGCAAAATTATAAAGTACTTTAGATAATAACATATTCATTCCTTATCCTAGTTTCCGGGCTTATTACCAAGGTCGTCGCCAGGAGCCCAGGAAGCGCTTGTCAAGAGTGTCCTTCGCTCGTGAATGATTATCGCAAAACCGGTAGCTATTAGCAAGAAAACGTCCACAGACGGTACTTGAAGACATCCGGCGATCTGTGAACAGTCAGCCTTGATGCCAAATACCCACACCACCAACATTATCGAGAGAGAGAGAGAGAGAGAGAGAGAGGTGTTCTCTACGAAGTCATCATCTGCTTAGCCTTTTAACAACTATGTTGGGGTCGGCTTCCAGTCTAACCAGATGCAGCTGAATACCAGTATTTTACATGGAGCGACTCCTATCTAACCTCCACATTCTATTAATGATACCCCTTGGTAAGACTGGTTGTCAGACTTGGGCTTCTAACTACCCGTAACGACTGTCAAAGATCTACAAATGACAGCCGGGACCAACGGCTTAACGTGCTTTCTGAGGCACGGCGGGGTCTTGGTACGTAAAGAGGGACCAACCCCGGCAAGGATCGACCCGTGCGACTATTATTACTTAGCCACAAGCTCCTCTCTATTGTTCTCTATGAAGTGTGGATCTTAACTTTACAAAGAAAGGTACAAGTGCTTCACATAATTATTCGTTAGTAGTTTTTGTCCCTAGCTCAAAGATACTTGAACTCCCACGCATAATCCTTTACCCAGAATTTCAAGCGACCATCATTGTCATCATCTCCCGCCCTTATCTCAATGTATTACTGGTCAGTGCAGTACGTCTTCTATTTCTATACATACATCTCTATCAGACGTCATCTCAAAAGCCACCCGCCTTTCTAGCCATATCATCTTTCACACAGTCCATCCATCGTTTCGTAGGTCATCCCGATCTTCCATATACACATCTCTATCAACTGTCATGTCCGTGTTTACTCCCTTACTAGCCATATCATCGTTCACGTTTCTTAGGTCATCATCCCCAAGATAACCCCGCAAAATCCCTTAAAATTCCGTTCACACAAGAGCTGTCTGTGTGTGTGGGTGGAAAGCCAAGTATATGGAGTTAACTTTATGTATGGTAAGTTATCTTTCCTCACAATAATAGCTGTTACGCACGTATTTCTAGTCACGATCCATCTTCACGCTATTCCGGCACGGTGGTCGGCAATTTAGATGGTATTATTACAGGTTCTATTTCTATGTAGTCGTTATTTTGCTGTCTTAGAAGAAATGGCTGATGTTTTGCTTTACGTGCGAGAACATTTTAAAAGGAATTCTTGATTTTTTTCCTGGATTTTTGTTCCCTTAGAGCATAGCATAGTTTCCTACGTGTGATGTAAGCTGGTGATCTCTTAGCTTTGTATAGTAGATTGCTTGCATTATGCTGAGCGATGGCTGTTTTGCGTGGATATGGCGCATATTTTACTCCAAAACGTTCGTTTTGTGTTTTTTCTTAGAGTCACGCAAATAAACTTGTGCAATTAGCTTTTGTGTCATTATGATTATCAAATCTTCTGGAGATCGCAGCATGTTATGTTTAATAAATGCTCGACCCGTTCTTTTCGAAATCTCCCAGTCCATTTCGGAAGAATTTTCTCCCCTTCTCCATCTATTTTCGTCTCCAACAGTCACTGGGTCAGTAAGCTAGTAAACTACAACTAAAACGTCCTCAAAAGGTTTGTTTTTTACACGCTGCACCGAAAATGGAAGCGTAACAATAGGAGGAAGTTAGTCAGCGGATGTAACGGTCGAGATGCTTCGAAAATAAAAGTTTCTGATTGAAAGTGAGAGCTTTTTACCGTTTGTAGAGAGTAAGGACGACTTATAGACATTATGTGACACTCGAGTTATCTCAGAGATCAGAATTCGGGGAAAAGACGCTTGTCTATATTATAGACAAGCGTCTTTTGGCCATTTTTCAGTTCCATATTTGAATACGATCCCGTATAAAATTAAGACCGTTTATCCTAAAATTTGGCAACGTCGAAAATAGATGTCAAATATTTCGTTATTTTGATTAATTTGCTTAAATGAATATATGAAATATGATTAACTAGTGAACTACAATATTTATTATGAAATGCAAAAATTAATACCGTAAACAACGAATATTCAGTTTTAGATGTAAAATAAGTATTTGGAAACTTTCCAAATGGCATTTTTAGACCTGAAGCGGTTACAACATCAAATTCTGTTTTAGTTCATTATTATTATTCTAGTTCCAATGAACTAGAATAATAATATTGAATTGCAACTAAAACAACTAACAGTTATATATTTGACAGCTATTTGCGAAGTTGCCATTTAGCTGTAATTTTATTAAAGTGAACTGTGTCAAGTTACAAAAGTATTCCTATAAAATTTTTTTTTTTTTTTACTATGTTACGTGTAAGTAGTAGAAGTACCACAGATAAGTAGGTACATGTACCTAACTTTCCAATTTTATTTTGTATTTTTTTTTTATTTATCTGTTCTTAGCTAGGCGCTTGACCCCATAAAAGAAATCAAAAAGTACCAAACTCAGCAGGTTGTCTAACGAATCTTATTCAAAACTCCCGATGCACCGACACATAGAATGTTGATATTCCAGTCCCGAAACTAGTTTCGAATTAGAAATTCAATGTGGACTATCTCTTCCATAAAACCGGTTCTCAAAAAATCGTCTATGAAGCCTCCTAAGTGTGGTACGGGCACTTAAATTATACGTTTTTTTTAGATTAGAGGTGGGATACGGGCACATTGTTGTCTGGCCATAGACAACCGCAGCAGTAAAAATATCTTTGTCTATGATGCTAAGTTGTTGTTTATGGATTTTTTTGTTTTGTGTTGAATTTTTATGTGGGATTAGGGGTAGGTAAGGTAAATTATGATTGTTTTGGTTTTGTAATCTATTTAATAGGTTAAAGCTACCGGCTGCTAAAATCTCCGATAATAATCATAGAATAAACAATTTTTTTTTTACACACACACTAATCAAGACTGGAGGCTGCTAGCTGCTACTGACAAATTCCAGACGGAAAAACCCAATAACACTTTGAGCCACCCGGGATTCGGATCTCATGCTCGGCAGTAGCGCTTGCGACCACCACACCACAGAGTCACTCAGTTTTTAATTACTTATGTTTTTAGATCAGTGGTTCCCAAAGTAAACTGGACCACGTCCGCAACCCAGCTAACAAAAATTTTCAAATTCGGAACTCGCCTCTTGGCCGTCATGGAGAAGGAGAATAAACCAGAATAACTTTTTAAAAAGGCCTGTGCAAATAAGAAAAAATCAGTCAGTTACAAAATAATAGTTACAATCGAAAATTTTATTACTGTATTTAATTAAATACAAGGACTGCTATTTCAATGTGTTTCTGGCCGGCTCTTCTCCATAGGAAACGACCATTTGGAACCGTGCACCAGCTTCTGACGTTTCATAAGTGCCCTTGTTGGTTTATGTGAAATAAAATATTTTGAATTTGAATGACAAGGATTGTACATTTGTTTCCTTTTTTTGTCATTTATAGCTTTATCATCAATTACTTTTAATCGCTATGAGTTTGATGCATCCAATTTATTTCGGTAAGTAGCTTTTAATCATAGCTGAAAATAACTTTTTCAAGGCCCACCCAATATTCGCTCGGGAGGGAGGGGGGATTCACCAGTGGGTCGCGCAGAGTTTGGGAACCACTGCTCTAGATACCTAACTGCGTTAGACAGATCAACACGATTTATTTAAGTAGGTACTTAAATATTTTTTTTATCAAAATGACCTACTTATCACAGTGTATACTCCTACTTGTTAATTAATGCCAATTGTTATTAAATGCCGCTTCATTCATAAATTCCGGGTGGCCTCTCTTGTTTTGCAATTATGCAGTTACTTACCGATAATATTTGTAACTAGGTACCTACTTATGCCACAAAGGAAAAACGATAAAACATGTGATTTTCAAAGGTCACAAAAAAAACTTATCATAATAAAAAAATCCTTTTCAGCCGTGTCCAATTTTTTAATTCTTTCTAGCTCAGTATAACATCACCACTTTCCAGTAGGATAGATAGGACCTACATTCTTTTACAATTTCTGCGGGCTCTAGTAATCGCTAGCCAGTTTTCTTGCCCGGGATAGATCACTAGTTCACTAGGGCGTAATAAATCAGTCGGTTTATAAACATTCTGCATAAATAGAGCACAGGAAACGGCTCAAAGATATGCAGCAGCCAATAAAATGATTCAATGGCGAACAGGCGAACGATCGTTGACATTCATCGCGTTTCCCGCCAATCCTGATACCTCCATCCCTTTCTTACACGCTAAGCATATTGGGAGAGAGCGAGATGGCTTTAGTAACATAAGTTATCGGTGCTAACATCCTATTTGCAGATAAAAAATGTTTTTCTACTGAATGTTTTTTTTTTTAATGATAGACGTAAGATGTTCGATTTACTTGGTCGGTAATTAGTACGAGAATTTAAGTTTGTAAGGTTTTTTTTCGTAGGCAAAAGTCAAAAACTTTTAGGCAGAATGCAGAAACAGACAGAATCGAGTTGGTCTCGAAATCTTCTAGAATTTGTCAATGCAAATCAGAATCTAAAACTTTGTTACCTGCAAATTATTTGTATGCAAGTTACTGTTGTCAACAGCTGACGGTTAACAACGGGAATTTCAAATGTAAATCCTAAGATTATGAGCTACCTTAGTGCTAGGTAATCGGAAATTACGTCATGCATGATTATTGATTACGAAGCTTCTTGAATGACAAGTGAGTAAGAAAACTTGATGTTTAGCCGGTACCTAAGCTTATTTTTATGTTTATAGAGGACTGTTAGTGTTCAATGATGTACGAGTACCTACCTAATTATGTAATTACATTACAAAAACAATACCTACTAATTATTAGGACGTAAAACCTAACTTTTCTAAGACATTTTCTTGGAAACTTGGTAGGTAGGTACTTAAAATGATGTTTTTTTTTCTTTTCTTCGTATTTCATTTTTTTTAAATATCATAAAACCATAAGTTACAATTCCAAAAGAAAATACAATTTCCCTTTCACTGACCACTTTCGCGCCATCCTACAACCATAGAGTCGTGGCTTCAAAAGAGGTCGTTCACCTAGTCTATGCTTCAAGGCTACTGCCAAAAAGGTGATGTCATTATTTCAAGTTTTTTTGCATATTATTATTATGTCGAACATGTGTAGCTAAGTAGGAAGGTATGTAACTTTGATAAGCTTCAAGATTGTAAATACAGCCATTAGGTAAATTGAAGGATAATAAAATAGGCTGTCAACGTTGGCGCCTGTGCTATATTAGGAATTTGGGATACCTTCGTGAAACGTGGCGCATTATTAGCCATAGACACTGGAACCATTGTCTTTGGCCTACAACCTGTCACTGTCATTATCTTCGTAAATAAAAGAGAGAGAGAGAGAGAGAGATGGCAATAGTGTTAAAGCTTTTTTTATTGTTATGAGTTTATGACTTCTGTTGAACAAGCTGGAATATAGTGAAAGAGACAGAAATACCTAATTTTAAGATATACATGACAATACTTTATTGCTTTAGCACGGCAGGCGCATTCTGAGTATTCAGACCGTCTTACCTATCTGACTGGCCATATTTTAGCTACGGCATGAGCTAAACTACTACTAGGTATAGATAGCTTGAGTTAGGATTCGAACTCACAATAAGCGGCCGATCTTTCAACCACTGTACCTATGAGGCTGTTTATTGTCGTAAAGTTGGTCAACCTGTGTTGCTGACGTATTGCCTTCCGCCATTTTACCATAGATAATATCGCAAACTTAAGAATTCGCAAGCTGGCACTAAAGAATAAGAGTTATGTATTTCAAAAAATCAAAAATTCTTCTGAAGCAATCGAATCGAGCGATGTGGCGGTGCTTGAGGGACGCCAATGTCCAGCAGTGGACGTCTTTTGGCTGCAATGATGATGATGATTCTAACCGATTCTTTTTTTACGCGCTGGTGTTTTTTCAAGGCAGAAAACTTTTTGTAGCGATACCGTCGCGCGTTTTATAAACGCGCTTCTGCATCGCTATTATCGCGCAGGAATCTTCATACATAATAACAGCATCGCGGTTATATCGATACACATGCGCGACAGCATCGCTACAAAAATTCGCCCGCCCGTGGGTGCACGGTCTAAACCGACGTGTCCGTAGATCGGACCTAGCTAGAATGACCCTCTGACCCTTTTAACATATAGATCTTATATTAGTAATTTTTTAAACTTATGAAAGGACAGGGTAATATCCTGAACGTTGTTACAAGAGAAATAATAACAATAGGTTTTACTTTACGTACTTAGTCTTACAGACAAATTACTATTACACACGCACGGCAGACAACCTGAAAATAACTTTTCTAATATTATAATCTCTTCGTGCCAATTTCATTCATTTCACAACTAAACCGCGTTCAAGAGCAGTCAGTGAAGTAGGTATGTCTACCTGTGAATCTCTATTGCCTTTGCCAATACCGTTTTTCCGGGATAACCCAGCCGTTATCATAGGCTATGCTATGATGGGTCAGTGGGTCGTCCGTCTTAGTGGTGGATGATCTATGAAAGCTATAAAAAATAAGTTTTGTTTTTCTAGCCGGCTTTACTATGATTTATGGTGCTATTCTCTAAGGCCAGCTACAGGCAAAACAAAAGACGTTGGTTATGTTAGGTTAGCTAAACATTATAGCAGCATACCCAACTGTTGTTATTTCATTGAACAAATCACCCGACGGCGAAGTAAACAGCTAATTATGTTTTAAAATACAAATGTTTTGATACATAACAGATGTTTTTCTTGCTAATCAAGCGAGAATTAGATCACAGTCAAGCTCTATCATTAACAGTTCAGGTAAAAACAATGAAAGCTTACCCAGAGCACTGGCAGTTCACCTCACAGTGTTTACTGCTCTCTCCCCACATTTTAACAGCACAGACACTCACTCACTACAAGCGCCAAGCGCTGACTGGCGAAGTGGCGATGACTGAGTGGATGGGGAGAGTTCCCGCGGGCGCGCGAAACGGCCGTTGGTGATACCACCCTCTATGTTTTTTATGGTAGGGTTTCGGAATTCCTACTTTTATGGTACATTTTTATGCGTAGTTTGGGGCTTTGGTTTTGGTTAAAAAATATTGGGAATTTATTATTTACTTGCGATCCTGTCCCGCTTTTTTCATTACCTTTCGCGTGAAATGGTTTAATTGGTGAAATCCGCATCAAAATCCATCAAGTAATTTAGAAGTACCAAGTGACGAAGTGAATACATACCTACACTTGAAGAACACTTTGTTTGTTTTAAACTATTCTGTCATAAGTCACAAAGTTATTAAATTCAGAAGAAACCACCGTATGCACTCTATGTATTTTTTTGTGTTATTTCTTATTCTTTTTATTCGTGTGTTTTCCTATTAAATTGATTTTGTTTACATCAAAGTACAACCTACAAAAGTTAACCTAAATCGTATTAGATGTGGTCATTATTCTTAAAATTGCATTGTGCATTGCATTGCATTGCATGAGTGTATTTTTACTTTAACTTTACGATCTAGAGCAAATATATTAAATTAATGTTTGGTATATTTTGACAAATCAGTGACTAAAACTCCAAAACTGCGAATATAAAGTCCTCTACCTATTTAATTTATCTTTTCACAAATTTGTAGCAAAACAACAACAATTTAACAAATAAAGGTCAAAGGTATGTGTTCGTCACATAAAACATGATATTCATGCGTAGTTTTTCATAGTCTAATACAGAATTGTTTTACTTTTAACTTTATGTAAAGCAGAAAATAGGCCATAATAAAGAGCCTGTAAATCTGCCAAAATGTTTAAATACTAGGAATGCTACAAAACGGTCAAGTACTAAGCTATTGTGTAAGTCATAAACTCATAAGTGAATTACTTCGCTAGTGCATTTTTTTTTTTCCAATAAAATGTTATGATCTTTAGGTTGTATTTTTTATCACGTCTCTCTGCTCATTGCAAACACTTAAAACAGGCTATTTTTTAAATAGCCTGTGTTTTATATAACACTAGATCTAAATATCAGATCTCTATCAGATCAAGATATCAGATCAAGAAAGCAAAATAAAGTTTTTGGCCATAACCTAAAATCAGCTGTTAATAAAATTTTAATACTAAAATAAAATTGGTACAATTCTGCATTTTCGAAGTTGGCAACTGGAACGACCAACCCGTCTGAGTACATACGTCCTAACTAGATCGAGGATATTAACATAATTTATATCAATTTGAACCTTAAATTTATGTCTGTAGAGCTTATTTCACTTCACCCTCAGCCTTGAATGGAATGCCATACAAAAATCATATGGGAAGGGAAACGAATGCTGTTTTACACATACAAAAAACCGCTTATATGCGAAAGTAGGCTTTATCTACTTGTTTTAAGGTTCAAAATCAAAAAACTTTTAATGAGAATCCTGTATCTCACACCAACACATTGATAAAATTCAAAGTAACAATCATATGATCGCATTCTGGAATACACACACAAAATTAAGCTTAGTGAAGGAGATTATTAAGTCCAAAACTTTACTGACATTTGTTTCATAACCTTACTTAAAAGCGCGCCAACTTTTATTTGCAATTGGAAAATAAGGGATGCGGTAGAATTTGTATTAGTTATCAACTTTTCAACGGCAAACATAACTTGGTGTCTCCTGATATCCTTAAATTCTTCAGCAATCATATGGTCGAAGTTATGCTTTTGAAGTGGCGACAAAAAAAGAGGCAGTGTTAATTCTCAAGCTTCAAGTTTCATTGAAATATCGATTTGCAAATTAAAAATAAATACATTCTAAATTCAAATCGGCAGGAGCTTTTTTTCCGCCATTTTACTTGTCAATTGTTTTTATTAAATCTGTCACCTTTTCTTGACGAAGATTTTTGAATTGAAGACGTTGCTGTAATGCCAATGTTTTAATGTTGGTACCTATTGGAGGTTTATACCGTAACGTTAGCCGTTGGCTTGTGGTTTGCCGATTCGCGCCAAAGACGAGAAGAAATGGTTGCAGTTTAGAGTTTACATCCTGGGTCAGGTTCTAGGCACAAAAAATAAAAAAATAAAAAATTGGTTGAAATGATTTGTTGTTGCCTAACCAAAAACTTAAGAGGAAAAAGCTACATGTCAGTGACATCAACGTTGGAAAACTGAGGTCGATGTAATGTTGGATTGAAATTCAATGTTTTTGCGGTATGAGATTCCTAAAATTCTTATCTCCCAGACAGAAGACAGTCATCTGACTGGCTTTTATTTTTAGATGAAAGGACCACGTTTGACATTAATATACTTAACCTGTAAAAATTAAGTTTGATTTAAAAAAAAAAAGTTGGCATAGTAGGCAGTCTGCAAGTTGGTACCGGGCTTCTTGTTATGGTTATTTTTGATTTTGTCCTAGGTACTTATAAATATTATTTTAGCCCCTTTCCAAACTGATATCTGAAGCAAGAATCAAAGATTGGCTGTGAGTCAGCCAGTTGGAGCGGTTATCATGAGTTTGACAGCGTGCTAGTCCTGCAGTTCTGCTAATAACACGGTTCTGAGAATTTGTCAAACTCAACTTTAGTACCTACTTAGTAGGCAGGTATTTCGTTATTATTTGCCTTTCAGAAACGGAGTCATCAATCTACTTATAATATCTTACTACCACATCCCGAAGCTTTCTTTTTTCAATTAAAGTATGGAATTAGTATGTACTTTATAGTACTTACTTACATATTTTTTCTATTCAGCCAGTATTTATCGATCATACTCAATAAACTTTTTACGGTCGATTGTCACAAACTCGATCTTCCGTTCCGAAAAAGCTGCGAATTTCCGCTTTCAGACAGTTGCTCCGTTTAAAACCAGAAACTTATCGAATGGCATAGCTTGGGGGAGCCCTATATCCAGCATTCAGTCCACTGAATTGAGATTATTATTACTTATTACTTACTTTATTAATTAATTTGACCGTTTTTCTGACATAGACTTGTTGCTGGGAAGTTTTTTTTGCACCATTTCTTCTAGACTAGGAAGTGGTGAAGGGTAGGACATTTCGGTTAGTTTCGCTATGCTCTAGTTTCGCTATGCTTGACGCGTAAAATACCTAAGTACTAAAAAGTTTCGCTATGCACGAAATCACATTCGCGGGCAGTGATGAAGAAAACTGTTACAGTGTAATAATTTTATTTAACCATTTAAAACGTAAATTTAGGAATTTGGGGGTGTTGACTCTACTACTAGCCGTGCAATGCTGAATATACATAATACCTATATGCAGTTGACATAATATATATGCTGTTGGCATATGCTGTTAAGTAGACGAAGTATTGCAGAACTTTTTTTTTACGTAGAATTACCCTAAGTAGTTTTATTATCAACTTTCTAGGACCTACGTTACTTCGGTTCTAGGCACACGATCGCCGACCGCGTCATTGCTTATCACCAGGCGAGATAGATGGTCAAACAAGAGCTCTACGGACTATGTTGGGGACTTGGGGTCAGCTCTAACCGGTTGCAGCTGAATACCAATATTTTACATGGAGCGACTGCCACAACCCAGTTACTGGGTAACATGATATCCCTTGTTGAGACTGGTTGTCAGACTTTTGGCTGACTAACCGTAACGACTTCAAAGATCTATGGATTTCGGCCGGGACCAAGAGGCACAGAGGATTCTTGGATGGTCACCCATCTACGAACGGACCGCGGCAAGCGTAGCTTAACCTACGACCGAGCCGTGCGACTGTTATCATTCAGCCATTCAAAACCCATTCAATTCTTATTATTTAACCGCGCGCTTCGTTCATTGACTTTGCTAACGTGATAGATCGAATAATAAAACTTTTAAAATATAATTTGCAATTTTAATTGAGGACCACTATCTGTTACAGCTATGCTTGTATAATATTATTAGATAATCTAGCATTATACTAGTAGATATAACCAGTATTTCTTGACCTCAGGAGTTAGTAGTAGGTAGTAATTAATTGTAGCAGGTACGTCAGAGGAGATCACAGAACAGATAAACTCTTATATCTGTTCTGCGGTGGTCCACTAAAATTAAACGTTTCTATACAAACATTTGAAATGTGTATGGAAGAACAAGCAGTGACATAATCAACCTATAATGTCCCCTGGGACACAGCCCTCCTGTCTTCGAGAGGGAGTGGGCTGTAATGTAATCTACCACGCGAGCCCAGATCTGTTGGTTGGTAGATGTCACATGTCTTCGAATTTTTGGAGAAATGCCGGTTTCGTCACGATGTTTTCCTTCACCGTTTTTAGAGCAGTGATGATGAAATTATTTACATAAAGTGAAGAGTCTGCCTGGGTTCGAATCTACGACCTACAAATCACCACTGGGCCACCACTGCTCTCAAAAGCAGTGGAGGGGTGTGAAATTTTAAATGAGAATATCAGCTATCTAATTACGCAACACATTTTCGTAAACGATTCTAAACGATTCCGACCAATCTGTTTCATTTTGACAGTTCAACAATATTCATTGCATTATTTACGTTAATGAGCAGATCTTTTTTACGAACTTATGAAGCAATGGATCTGTTTCAATTTTATTTAAATTCCGATTGATCGTGTGTTACTTATTTAGGGTACCTACAGCTATCTAATTACGCAACACATTTTCGTAAACGATTCCGATTAATTTGTTTCATTTTGACAGTTCAACAACATTCATTGCGTTATTTACGTTACTGAACAGAATTTATTTTCGAACTTTTGTAGCAATGGATTAGCAATCTGTTTCAAAGCGATACAGATTCTGATTGATTGAGCATTACGTAATTAGGGTACATTCACAATACAACAATACAACAGTACTCTACTCTCTACTACTAATAATCTATTCTGTGGTAGAACTGGTAGAGTTCGTTTGCTCATTTTCTATTCTGAAAGTGAGCCAACGTCGCAAATAGCTGTTAAATATTTCCGTTTTGGTTAATTTGACAATATTACTGTATAGAAATAAGAAATGTGGCTAACTAGCTAGAATATAAATAATGAATTGCAATTATAACACTGAATTTGATGTTGTAATTGTAACCGTTTTAGGTAAAAGCATTTGGAAAGTTTTCAAATACTTTTTTTTACATCTAAAACTAAATATTCGGTTCGTCGATATTAATTAAGTATTGCATTTCATAATCAAAATTTTAGTTTGTTAGTTAGGCACATTTCATAATTACATTCAGTAATATTGCCAAATTAATCAAAACAGGTAAATATATGACAGCTATTTGCGACGTTGCCAACTTTTAGGACAAAATCTCACTATGAGCTCAAATGTCCGAAAGACTGATGCAGCTCGATAAAAATTAAAATTGTATTGTGTCTCGATTAGTGACAGTCAAGCGATGGGAATGGGTCTCTGCTTGGGATTTAATTTCAGCCTTAAAAACTATATCGAGCGCTAGCTTTTAGTCACAGATATATTTTCTACATTTAAGTTTCGAAAAGCGTCCCATTTTCTATCCAAACACGTCCATTTGATCTATTTCTATCCAGATCTGTCATTCTATCAAACAAGTTACATATTAATATATTATTTAATAGCCTACAACAAATAATAGCACCTTCATAGAGGCAGTTAGATAATAATGATTTCTTTTTCTCTCCGGCCGAGGCTTGGAAACAGGTACTTGGTCTAACAAAAAATGTCTTACTCGTAACGTCCTTTCAGATTTAAATCGTCCGTTACGACAGGACAAACGTTTGAATATCCTCTCTGCTTTCGTGGAAATTAAATGTACGGTTGTCAAATTTGAAGAGGTTAGAAGAGAGAGATTCTATGTTAAAAAAATGAAAAGAACACTTTAAATTGTGTCAAATCTAGAACCATCAACCACGCAGGACGAAGTAAAAAGATTTCTCTTAGCTGCTGACAAAAATTTGACTGTATTACTTACACTAGAAACAACAAAAAATATTTAAATAAATTAACACCAAAATAAGCTAACATTACAGTTTTTCCAAAACTGACAAAATACTCGTAATGTTACTGTGATTTGCTGATTTTTGTTGTGATGCCGTTTGTGTAGTCTTTCAAAAACGTGATATTTTTAGTATTTACATATAAAGTTAGTAGAAATTCGATCAATACTATGTAGTAATAAAAGTTCCAAAGCAAAGCAGTTATAATTTAATCAAATTCAGCGCACGTATTGTTTTTACAGATTCACGGAACAAACATGGCGGTAGCTTAAGCCCTCGTTCCCACGGACGTAATAAAATCGCGGCGGGATAAAATCGCCCAGCGCGATTTTTCCCCGCCTTCAACAGAGTGTTCAAACGAGCGTGAAAAAATCACTTGGAATTAAATCTGCGAGCAGTGCGGACGTACGATGGGTTCCGCAAAATCATTAGCGGTAGCTAGTTAGGAGGCCAGAAAACCGCAAAAAAAAATTTGGATGCATCCCTTGAATCATCATCATCATCATTTCAGCCGAAAGACGTCCACTGCTGGACATAGGCTTCCCCCAAGCACAGGCACTTCGAGCAATTCTGTGCTTCCCGTATCTAGTGGTTTCCTGCGGCCTTCACAAGGTCATCGGTCCAGCCCTTGAATAATGAACTATATTAAAGCCATTTTTTTTAAGCCATACAATTATTTGGAAATATTATCCTGAAAATTATAATAAATAGCATGTTTCTTCTACTGTTTTTTATCAAATTAAACCCGTTTAATACCTACTTACTTTCTTTATGATAAACTCCACCTAAATACCTACTTATGCCCAGAACTGACTGATTATTCCAATGTTTTATTACGGCCTTGAGCATGCGACATGTCCGCACTCCACGAGCCGGCGTGCCGTACTGACCAACGCGCGCGATTTTTACGCGTCCGTGGGAACAGAAGTACAGAACTTCGTATGTCGCATTCATTCAACGCTCAACGCCGAGCGTTGAAAATCGAACACTGCGCGATTTAAAATCTCGGCGTGGAAAAATCGCGGCCGTGTGAACAGATGTACCGCTTTGCATTTGTTCCATTCCAAGCGCGCCACGCGATTTTATCACGCGCGTGGTTTTCGCGTCCGTGGGAACGAGGGCTAACAGCTGATTGACAGAGACAATAAAAATAGTTTTATTATTTTTGTTACCAGCCAGTGTTGGGACCTCTGGTTCACAGAGTCAGTGATGGGTTTTATTTTTTTATTTTTTAAATTTTCGCTTACTAGGTCTCAGACTATTGTGCGACTATGAACTGTGTGAAAGATGATTTAAGGCTAGAAAGGGGGTGACTACCAAGATGACGACTAATATGGAAGAAAAAAACATAATACGCCGACCGCAAATAAATTAAAATATGGGCAGGAGAATGGTGTTTGATTCAGCATTTTTTTGCTGTTTGTGGAAAGTTGAAAATCGTTTTAATAAAAAAAAACTGAAAACTAGTATAGGCGCCATCTATATTCCTTTTTGGAAGCCAGTTAATATACTTCATTCAAATCAATTAATGATGGGTTTAAAATCGACACGCATGACCACGATAGAAACGAGTTTTGTCGACGGAAGACTAGATAAAATGACAGAATAACAATCACAATCTTTGTCTATTCTTCCGTCGACGAACCCGTAGAAATTATTATTTGTGTTACAGGGGGACAAAGTAATATTTTGTTCTTCCAGGGGCTCCAGGGCGTTATTTTGAATTCAGAGCTAAGCGAAGGATTCTGACGTAGAATCCTGAGCTTAGCGAGGAATTCAATATACGCCGCCCGAGAACAAAATATTTTGTCCCCGAGTAATACACACTATTTTTAACCGACTTCCGAAAAGGAGGAGGTTCTATGTTCGGCTTTATGTGTTTTTTTTTTTTTTTTTTTTATGTATGTTCGCCGATATCTCCGCCAATTGTGGACCGATTTTGAAAATTATTTTTTTGTTTAAAAGGGTAAGCTCCCGAGGTGGTCCCATATAAATTTTATTAACTTTGCTTATATAGTTTTTGAGTTAGCTTCAATAATACATATTTTTCCCACTTAGTTTATATGGACGATATGATGATAACTTCCTGTCACTGTTATTTATTGCAGTAAGTGGTATTGGATATTGTGTGGGGTAGGTACCACAACTAAAAATATGTCACTTTGTAGTGGTTTTTTTTGAAAGTCGGTTTAACTTTTTTTGTAAAAAGTTTTTATTCATCACTACGTATGAGAAAAATAAAAAGCTACTTACTCGATTATTTTTTTACGTTAAACCTTCACGCGAGCGCCTCCAACCTAACTACGCAAATCAGTACGCTATCAAAAGCACGGAGTGGACAAATCAGAAAAGAGAAACTTCAAACTCCCTAGGGAGCAAAGTTGAATTTTGCTCCCGCTATCCTCTATAGGCAATTGTCGTTTTTCGAATAGGTGTGATGAAAACCCGTTTCTATGACGTTTCTATGGCTACGCGTGCTTGAAAGCATCATAACTTGACTTCAGATGCTTGTTGACAAATGTCAAGAGACACTGCACAACTCACAAAACTGTACACCATGTGTGTACCCGTTAACGATGACGTGTGTGTGTGGTATTGTTTTAATTTCTAAACATATCTTCGACGAGGACAGATAACAACTTTATAGCGTATAACTTTAACGACATAATTTCTTGCGAGAATTTTAACAATGTATTTCCGTTATAAATAAATATGGTAGGTACATATCTTTGTTATTGACACTATTGTTTTTAGAATTAATTGTGATACTGTGTCATACACGTTTGACGTCATAATCTATACCAATATAATAAAGCTTGAAGAGTTTGTTGGTTTGTTTGAACGTGCTAATCTCGGGAACTACCAGTCGGAATAGAAAAAATCTTTTTGTATTTGCTAGTCTAATTATTGAGAAATGTTTTAATATAGGCATCATACTACGACCCAAAGGAGACGAGCAAAAATTATAAAACTCAGAAAGAACGCTAAGCGAAAACGAAGTACTTAACAGCAGGCGGGCTTAGACAAGGCTCTTGAAGACATTGGAGCTTCAATTTTTGCTTGAAATGGCTTCGAATAGCCAATATTATAATATCATAGGATACAATCTGGTAGGCAAATTGACCACCTCTGACTTTTCGGATTCATGTGCGTATTGTAAGTATATATTATTTATCACATGCTTCAAAAACGGTGAAGGAAACATCGTGAGGATACCGGCATGTCTGAGATATACAGATTATACAGTGGCAGGGACAGAACAGATAATTTATCTGTTCCGTGGTGGCAGGGACATCGACGCGAAGCCGGTTACCATGGATTCAGTACATGACTCTGAAGTTCAGAGTCATGTACTGAATCCATGTCACGTACTGAATCATGACGAAAAATTTCAACGCAGGAGGTTCAGAGTCAACCCACCAGCGTTGAAATTCTTCGTCGGTTATTTAAAAAAAAAACAGCTATTTCATAGAAAAGTCCAATACCTACGCGGTCAAAATGTATGGAACAGCCAATGATATTATAATACGTCATTGGGAACAGCGGATTTTTTTTTAAATAACCGACGCAAAATTTCAACGCAGAGGGGATCAAAATCATGTACTGAATCCATGGTAACAGGCTTCGCGTCCATGTCCCGGACACCCTATATTTACTCGACGGCATGTGGAGCCAAATCAGAGACACATGGGCGGCTTTAACTCTGACACTTGTCACTAACCACAAGAAAAGAAGAAAGAGGAACCGCCGAAAGGACTTTATAACGTTATAAGTTCTGCGGGGCTAACACGGCGTACCCAAGACGTTTGTGACAAGACATGATAAATTTTATCTTGTCTTATTATTTGTCTTAAATGCTAGCACGGTTCAACCATGTGATAAAATCTGAGTCGCGACATGCCTTTCTTGTTGCTAACTTCATAGTGTGACACAGTAATGTTTATGATCAGTGAATATGCGACCAAATAAAATAATACGTTTTTATAGTGCAGGTTCATACAGTTTTACAACTTTTTAATTTTGTTGTGAACTAATTCACTTTTGACGTACGGACGACAGTCATTAACTGGCATTTGTGACAAAATTGGTGCGCCCATAGTAGCAAATAAGACATAGAATCCCAAATAAACGTCAAGAAGTTATGTCACAAGTCAAGAGATTATCTCACGCCGCCGTGCTAGCATTTGTGACAAAACTGTTATATCGCCCAAATTGTGATAAAATGTGTGACTCAAGCTATCTCACAGTAGGCCATGCTCGCTGCGCTGTGAGGATGACCGACCACTTGGTGAAGGTCAAGGGAATCTGCTAGATGCGGGAAACAAGACCGGGCGTTCTGGCATTGCTTGGGGGACGCCTATGTCCAGTTGCAAACGATTTCCAGCTATAAGGTGATGATAACGTCTAAAAGCTGTTCATTTTTTCCCTATTTCCAGTAACCAAAGGTGTTTGGTACTAACCCAGAGGCCGCGGATGCCTAAGGTTATCGTAACGGACGGTTACCGATAACTCTGTCATGACGTAGTTGATAACATAACGGTCGATTCAATCATATGGGGGGCTATGGGACTTCCTGGCGAACCGCGCTTTGATCTATGCATAGATAATAGATAAAGCTAGATAGAGGCTTATCGTGGGTGGATAGAATGTCTATGAGTATTTTGTAAATGGTTGTAATGCTTTTTCGAATGAGTTAAATGATACCACAGGGCCGTCAAGTTGGTCTAATGCTTGCAAATGCGACTGCTGTGAGTAGGGTGCTGGATACCATACCTTGCGTTCAGTATAGTAGATTTAGGCCGTAGTTCAATCCCTGATCGGGAGTATTCGATAAGAATACGAATTAAAAAAAAAGTGTGGCACTCGGGGACTGCCGCGGTAAAGCTATTGCATAGCATTTTTTAATTTATTTTTTTCAACTTATGCAATTGTAAAATATTAACCCGAATACAAGAAATAGCAATGGTGACATTGACAGGAACTGTTATTCACATTTATAGTTTTTAAAACTTGACACAACGTAGGTAATGGGAACATCAAACTAATAAAAAGGTTTTAATTTAACTATTAATAGTCAAGGATCATTCGTCTAAGAAAATTTGAACTTTGTTGTCAAACAGTTAAACATAATTTTCAATACAACACTCTCGATAGATCATTCGTCTAAGTAAATTTGAACTTTGTTGTCAAGCAGTTAAACATAATTTTCAATACAAAACACTCTCCTTAGGTTTAGGTATTTTCGTTACGGAATTTCTGGATTAGGTCTCCACGCTCAAGGCCCGCGATAGAAGCTATGCAATAGCTTAAAAATAACCTCCGCGTAATTTCGCGGGTTTTCTGGTGGTGATCATCATCTATCTAGTCTTTTGCCAACTCTGGTGGGATAAGACATTAGTTCGATTTGTCTTTTATTTGTAATTTTAGCTCTAAGGTTGCTTACGTATCGACGACTCCCTTGATATTGTAAGGGCGCTTGTACACGCTAAGAAAAGTCGCCGGGCCTATGCAAGAATTCCATATAAAAACACGTCACGTCACGTTGGTTTTATATGGATTTCTTGCATAGGCCCGGCGACTTTTCTTAGCGTGTACAAGTGCCCTAAGGCTATCCGTGAAATGTGCCATGTTTCATTTTGACAGTTCAACAACATTACAGTACGACACAACTTAGATGTAGCATAGATTTGAAAATTTTCATTCAATCATTTCAATTTTACGAATATAGTAGGCTATAAGACTTTACAAGTTATTGCGTTTTCGAAAGATCATTTTCACCTGAAGCAGTAATAGCGATTGGTGATTTTGAAGACGCACTCAGTTCGGATGGTGATCGGTTTTACGAATTTTGCCGATGCTACATCTAAGTTGTGTCGTACTGTAATTGGGTTGGATATGATGTGGTTGAGCAGATACAATTTTCGAACTTATTGAAGCAATGGATTAGCAATACCTATCCTTCAAAATTATTCAGATTATGATTGCTCGTACCTTTGTTACGGAATTAGGGTGCTGTTTTACAACCTATATGCATATAATTCTAGCTTAGGAATGGATAATTAACTCCCAAATATGTAACATACCTAACCTATCCCGGATCAGCGTAAGATTCACAAAGCTGATTCATATTTTCATGAATGATAAATAGCCATGTGCCTTGTACCTACCTATTGTGTGCGTACGAATCTCGCGAATCAGTGAGTCAAATATGAAGTATTCGGAAATCACATACTTTGGGACTGTGTTTTACCAGCCTGTAGGTACGTGGGCACTGGCAGGTTTGTTTTCAGGGCGGTGCAATTTCAGCTCCACGAAGCAAGCATGATTTTTGCAGTTCACCTCGGTTATGTTAGATTATCGTTTGTCCATATACAAGGAGTAACTTTGTCGACTAGAAAAGCTTAAAAAATAAGAGATTTTTCTATCTCGCTTCGAATGGGATACGTTTTATTATGTCCGGGTTTTAGTATACGGGAAAAGGACTAACTGCGTCGGTTTGTACAAAGAAGCATAGAGGCTATAGAGGATGCAAGAGCGAGCGAAGCAAGCTGGATAGGGTTAAGGGCCTACGTCTCGTTTAGTACCGTAAAACGGTCACTTTAAAAAGCTATCTTCTCCTTAACGGCTTAGTTAAATGATTTGAAAAAAATATATGTTTGCTATAGATTCATCTACAACATATCTGAAACTGGGTTTTTTCGTATGACTAATACTTTTGCCTTAAAAAAATATTTACCATAACGCTATTTTTGGCTAATATTCGTAACTACTTCTAAACGGCTTTGACGATTGGAAAAAAAATTACACTGAAAAATTGTTGATTAAAGGTACTACAAATTTGAAACTGCATTTGTAAATCAATCAATATTTGTTAAACAAAATGTCCCCATTTAGAGATAGAGGTTCAGAGGGGCTCTGCGCGGGACGCGGGCGGCAGTCGCCCGTGAGCATTGAGACGGGATGGCTGTGTCGCTCGCTGGTCCGCTCCGGCTATCGACCGAGTATGCGCATACGTATGTGTTAGTGCGAATATTTATGAACTTATTGTATTAGTGTGCGTTTATAGACGAGCTTGCTGCAGAGAGTCCAAATCGATTGCGCGCGTAGGCGCTTTATTGTTGAGTTGTTCTTTGATGTACAATTATTAATACTTTTTTACATTGACAATTACATACAAATTAACAATTTACAATATAAACTAAAAAAATGTAAATGTAAAATATATGTTATATTTTACATTAACATTTTTTTAGTAATAAATATAACATAACATCACGACTGTATTCCCCGAAGGGTTAGGCAGAGGTGTACCTATATAAGGTGTTAAAAAAATTACTTTAGAAACTTTAAGAGGTGTTTTAGACCATCGAACTGAATAAATTTTACTTTGGGACATACATTGATATCGCGAAAAAAAAAATCTGTTGTTCCATAGTAAAGTTTAATACCTACTGTTCTAAACTGTATGGGACAGCTGTTTTTTTTTTTCGCGATTTCAAAGTTAAAGTAAAAGTTATTCAGTTTGATGGTCTAAAGCACCTCTTAAAGTTTCTAAAGTTAATTTTTTTTAAATCACTAAAATTTGTTTAGTCCTGTCAAACGAGCATTTCCCATTCTGAAATAGACTAAGGTGACACAACTTAACTATATTTTAGTTTGACAGCACTAAGATTGCACTGAGTTATTAGTTTAGTGAAAATGGCAATTTTGCTATTCTGAATTTGACGTTTTTCACCTAAAAATTTAGATTATCCAACTAAATCAGTCTATTTTTAAACGCGATTAAAAAGGAGTGGGATAAAATTAGTTGGCATGAACACACACTTCACACACTTCAGCTGCAAAAACTGTATCTTTTTTTTTATTTTGCTTATATCTCGAAAACGGTGCGTCCTAGCGCAAAAATAATGGAAATTTCGACCCCCTCTGCCACCTGTAAACCCATATGCCCCTACTCATAGGTAATATTTAATCATATTTTCTATACAAAAAGTTTAAAATTCCATACAAAACGCGTCAAGGCTGCCCCCCCCGCGCGCCTCTGTCTCTAAAAAAATTCACGGGGTAGAGCAAACAAGTACCACGTCGGTCGCGACGTGACTGTCAAATTCAATTTTAGATGTGTCAAAATTATTTTTTAATTTAGAGATATTTTTCCGCAGAATAGCTTTTAGATTCTCATAGCCAAAAGTAAGGAATTTTAGTCGTAGTTTAGTTAGTTTAGTTCGGTGTACAAGAGAATCGGCACCAAATATTTTCTTAAGTTACGTAGGTAAGAAGGTTAAGAAATAAATCTTGATTGGTGCCGATTCTCTTGTACACCGAACTAAACTATCACTAAAATTACTTGCTTTTGGCTATGAGAATCTGAGATTCTGCAAAAAAATATCTCTAAATTAAAAAATAACTTTGACACATCTAAAATCGAATTTGCGTCGCGAACTCGCGACTCCACGTGGTACTTGTTTGCTCTACTCTGTGAATTTTTTTAGGTCCAGAGGCGCGCAGGGGGGCAGCGTCGACGTGTTTTGTATGGAATTTTTAACTTTTTGTATGGAAAATACGAAAATTTGTTACCTTTGAGTTTGGGTAAAGGGGTTTCGGGGTTTCCTAAAGGGGGTCGAAATTTTCATTATTTTTGCGATAGGACGCACCGTTTTCGAGTTATAAGCAAAATAAAAAAAAAGATACAGTACTGTTTTTGCACCTGAAGTGTTGGTGTGAAGTTTAGTTCATGACAACTAATTTTTATATTCCATTCCTTTTTAATCGCGTAAAAAAAATATAGTCTTTAGGTGAAAATCGTCAAATTCCAAATAACAAAATTCCCTGTTTCACTAAACTACTAAGTTAATAACTCATTGCAATCTTAGTGCTGTCAAACTTCGGTGGCAGTGACCTCTCGCGTCCGGCCCTGGTCCAGGCCATGGTGCGGAGCGAGAGGGCATGGCAAGCCGTCACCTCCTTCTGCGAAGCAGTAATGCTCGCGAAAGAGGAGGCGGAGTGCGCGAGGGAGTGGCAAAGGCCGCGCCCTACCAGCCCTAGCCGCCGCCGCCGTAGGAGACGTCCCGGGCGTCGGGAATTGACTGCGACTGGACTGGAAAGGGCTAGGCATCAACATCAATGGCGAGTATATCACTAACCTTCGGTTTGCCGACGATATAGTTATCATGGCTGAGACCATGGAGGACCTCAGTATAATGCTCGATGACCGCAGTAGAGCCTCCAAAAGAGTGGGTCTTAAAATGAACATGGACAAGACAAAGGTCATGTCAAATGCCCATGTAACACCCGCCCTCATAAAGATCGGAGACGCTACGCTCGAAGTTGTAGACGAGTATGTTTACCTAGGACAAACTGTCCAGCTAGGTAGGTCCAACTTCGAGAAAGAGGTCAATCGTCGAATCCGACTCGGCTGGGAGCGTTCGGGAAACTATGCAATATCTTCTCGTCCCACATACCACAGTGTTTCAAGACGAAAGTCTTTGACCAGTGCGTATTGCCAATGATGACTTATGGCACTGAAACGTGGTCGCTCACAATGGGTCTTATCAGAAGGCTAAAAGTCACCCAAAGAGCAATGGAGAGGGCTATGCTTGGAGTTTCCCTACGTGATCGAATCAGAAATGAAGAGATCCGCAGGAGAACCAAGGTAACCGACATAGCCCGAACAATTGCCAAACTTAAGTGGCAATGGGCAGGACATATTGCTCGCAGAACAGATGGCCGATGGGGCCGAAAGGTTCTGGAGTGGCGACCACGTACCGGAAGACGTAGCGTTGGAAGGCCTCCCACAAGATGGACCGATGACCTAGTAAAGGCCGCAGGAATTCGCTGGATGCGGGAAGCACAGAATCGGTCGAAGTGGCGGTGCTTGAGGGAGGCCTATGTCCAGCAGTGGGCGTCTTTCGGCTGATATGATGATGATAATGATGATATGCTAAGTTATAGGGGTTTATGGATTTCATAAAGGGGGACGAAATTCACATTATTTTTGCGATAGGACGCACCATTTTGCGATAAGAAAAACCTTCTCCCATCACACATAAAGGCAATGCTTGTACAGTCCCTAATATTTCCCATAATTGACTATGATGATGTGTGTTACTATGACCTGAATGCAGATCTTCTCAATAATTAGACCGCCTTCTTAATAACTGCATTCTGCATGTTTCGTTTTCTCCTCTTCTGATCGTTATTTCTCCTCTACCGATCGTTATGTCTCTGACAAAGTTTATTCTGTTTATTATGTATAATATGTATTTATTAATTATAATTTATTCTTGTATTTTTTTAGTTATTTTCGTGTTATCAATTGATTGATTGTGTATTACGTAATTAGGGTACGGGGCACGTGCCCCGGGCGACACCGTTAGGGGGCGCCAAATTCGAGCATGACAGACAAGTGCACCACCCAGCGCACCGCAACTTTGCAACAAATGAGACGCGCAACAATTATAATCTTTCTCTGAGGGTGGTGCACTGAGGAAATTACTGATTAGCGTAGGTTTAGGTCGTCAAACGGTCTGAGCGGGTTGTGAGTACTTGTGAGCGGGCGCAGTTGTATTCTACCAGGAACTCGATGAGCGTTTCTGTGGTCTATTTTTTAAGTTTTGCGGTGCCGGGCGTCTTGCTTCAACGCCGACGACGCCTGTGACACGACTTACTTTAACTTTTACCACAGTTTTGGCGCCCCTGTTGGATTGGCGCATTTTTGATCGATTTTTGATTAATATGTTTATTATGCCTAAATTTTCGAGCTCGCTTCGCTCGCTCTTGCAACCTAGTAAAGTAACTCCTAAAGCAAAAATCCAACTTATCTCAGGCAGAGTGAATAAGGCTAATCAAAATAAATGTCTGACACGTACTAGTATATTTATCGGTTTTTTTTTAAGAAAAAAAAAAACGATTCGGGGTCAGGCGATAGGTTTTGCCCCGCCTCGAAAGATCCGTTCCGTTCTAGATCCGGGGCTGCCCCTACCAAATATCACTCAACGCGCTTAAAGAAGTTTTTCCTAAAAAAAAAAACTATGATACCTACAAAAAATTTCTACAGTCAAAGGCCGATTCTCTTGTACACCGAACTAAACTAACTACAATCACTAAAATTCCTTACTTTTGGCTATGAGAATCTTAAAGCCATTCTGACAAAAAAAATCTCTAAATGAAAAATATATTTTGACACATCTAAAATCGAATTTGACAATCGCGTGACGACTCCACGTAGTACTTGTTTGCTCTACCCCGTGATTTTTTTTAGAGCCAGAGGCGCGCAGGGGTTGGCAGCCTCGACGTGTTTTATATGGAATTTTTCACTTTTTGTATGGAAAATATGAAAAATTATTACCAACATGTTGGGATATAGGGGTTTAAGGGTTTCCTAAAGGGGGTCGAAAATTTCATTATTTTTGCGATAGGACACACCATTTTCGAGATATAAGCAAAAGAAAAAAAAATACAATACTGTTTTTGGACTGAGGTCGAAGTGTTGGGGTTTTAGTTCATGCCAACTTACTTTATTCCACACGTTTTTAATCGCGTTTAAAAATAGTCAGATTTAGTTGGATACACCAAATTTTTAGGTGAAAAACGTCAAACTCAGAATAGCAAAATTGCCATTTTCACTAAACTAATAACTCAGTGCAATCTATTTTTAGTCTAGTTTAGAGGCATTTGTGACAAGAGAATCGGCACCAAAATCAGGGGCGTAGCTACCGCCGTATCTGCCGTATCAATTATACGGGGCCCCCGGGCCACAAGGGCCCCGACGTGCGTAAGCAAAACTTAATAATAACTTGCCAATTTTTTTTTTTTTCAGAAATGACTAAAGTCTAAAATAGCAATTTTTTTTATACCCGCGTAAAGCGTGCGTTCAAAAGTTGGCAACACTCTAGTTATCGCGGGCTGCGGGATTTCCCCGTTTAAGTCATTTACTTCAACGGGGGAATCCCACAATAATCGATGTATGTGTGTAGTACGATGATAAACCACGGAGAGCAATGTTTATTGACACGTTTTATTTAATTGTGCATTATATTTTACATTACTTACATAGAAATTTTGGAAAAAGTGACAGATAGATAATAATGCTGAATAAATATTTCTTTTAATTTTATGTAATCTTTTTTTTTAGTCTTTTGTGAGTAATCTTTACCCTTCATAAGGGCCCCCAAATATTTTTGTATACGGGGCCCCGCCAAGGCACGCTACGCCACTGACCAAAATATAACTAGCAGACCCGGTAGGCAGACGTTGTCATGCGACAACAGCGCCTCCCAACAGCGCGTCCAACTATAGCTAAGAACCATCCAAGTGACACAAAAAGAATTGAAAAAAAAACATCTAAATCAGTCAAGCCCATTTAGCATAAGAAGAATTACAAATACACGCACACCGATATTTTATTTATTGCCAGGAATGTTCTTAAAAAACAAACAAAGTATTTAAAATAATATGCGGGTCAAAATCAAAATATGGTAGTCGGCGTACAATTTCAGTTTTCCTACGATTCCTTCTCTTAGGACTAGGAATCTTAGGCAAAAAATGCGACATACGTGCGCATGTCTGCGCCTTTGTCTAGTCTTTGATCGTCGTTTTAGTGTAGTGCGCCACCGTTGCACGTTTTACGTATTGGAGAGTAGGGCGTTTAGCTCCGCCCACATGCACAAGGTCAGTGAGCCTACTATACACCTTAACACCCCGCCTAGGACCGTTTCGATTTCTGGAAAAAGAAGTTTGGTACTTTGTCGACTAATACACAGAGAAGCTTTAGAATTCAGAGACGGCAGAATTTTGGGATCTCGTCTGGAATAGGTTAAGTTCTCTAGGTATTGTTACTACTATTGTGTTAGGCATTTTTTGATATTTCTTTAGTTCTGAATGCTTTTACGCCTCTCAATTCTAGTTATGTAATTTTTGTCTTGTTGACTTTTAGCTTAGAAATTGTAAACAACTTATTTTACCAAATATTACCTGTAGACCGTACTGTCCATAATCCAAGGGCTCAGGGCCTATGGTAGCCATTAGGTACATGTGGCGTTCTTTTGTCTAAAATTTAAAAACAGAAAACAGCTGTGACACGGCCGCGTCGCCGGTGGCTGCTTTTACAACTCTTTACAAAAATTATCAATTTTTCTGTAATTTGCTTCAGAGGCACAATAGGAGCTGTTCATTGCTTTAAAAAAAAAACGTTTCTGGTCAAACCATAGAAATATTTCTTATATCTATGGATCAAACTGTACCAATGCTGGTGTGTTTTTGACCTACATTGAACGAATTGTACTTACGTTCTTTGATTGAATTTTTTTAAACTTAGAAGCAATGTATTTTAAACCGTGGCTTTTTTTCTTGTTCAAACTTTACAGTGAAAGTAAGTAATAACCGTTTCTTTTACAATCTTCGCAATCTCTTTATCATTTTTCGTGCTATGTGTTTTAAATGACTCTATTTATGAGTGTGTATTGTTACTACCATATTTTTTTACAAAATGGTGTTACAATTAAAGCTAGTTAATTGACAATTAAAGCTATTAAATAAGAACTGATGAAAATATTGGAGATAAACAGTCTCCATTTTTTTTAAAGTAGTATACGTATGGCACTAGGTGTATTTACGGGGCTTCCACATCATGTCAATAAAAAACCAAATAGGTAGGTACCTACTTATCTATAGTCCTCTGTTTAGTGTTTTGGCACTTACCTACTTTATTGGCATTCTTCACGTTGTGCTGCCCGAGAACCAGTTGTAACATAATTATTCTACAGCTGATTTTGTACCTCGCAACAGTCGCAACAAAACACAGCTGACTTTCTCGAAAGCTTAATAAACAGAACTAAAATCAATTCCCAAGCTTAGAATAAATCCTCAGTTTCTTAGAACTCAATAGCTCATTCAGCCTTATCTGTCAAGCGTTCCACCAATTTAAATATCGATAAAACAGACAAAATTCAACCTTAAACCTGAGTCGTAAAGATTATTCAAACGGTAAGTGTAAAGTAAGCAGGATGCAAAAGCGCGCGAAACCAAGCGTCGGTTACTATACCGTTGTTTTAAATCTGGAATTCTCCCGGTCCGTTTGCATTTCTATAACTTATTGCTATACGAAATTGAGCTCTTTAACTTTCAAAGTAAAGGTTATAGTTCTAAATTGGTGAGATTTAAGCGGCAATATTTTATTAAGGCTGGCTTTTTTTACGTGTCTGAGAGAAATGAGATGAAATTACGTGGTTTTTAATGGTATTAAAGTATTACCTACTTTTTTGGAATCAGCTGTGATTCTGTGACTCGGTGATTGTGTGAACAAGCAAAATAAGGGCTATTTCATGAAAATAAAGCTATTTTACCTAAGAGTTACTCCATATGAGGTCCTTCAACGGAAGTGCTTTATTTAGTCCGACAATGACACCACAGTTTGAGTTTGACATTTCGAAGTGTTTTTCCATGTCTTTTTTTTTTCTTTAAAATACATACTCCTTGTAGTTGCGTCCTACTTGTTTCAATCAATCACAAATTCACAATAAACCGAAACAAGATTCTTAAAGATTTGAGTTACAACTTGCGTAGGTTGAAAAGTCAGCTGACTTGACACAAGGATTCTTATTCAGCCCATAGGTTTTATACTTTTTTATCTGTCTGTGGACACGCTGTGGGCTCTGTGATGTGCATGCTTTGCCTACTAATTTCGCCAAAAAGCCATAATTTTGGACAAAGTTAGGAGTCCACGTCAAATGGCACATTTTTGTTTTTGGAATATTTTTTAATCATTTAGTTTAGTGATCGATGTTGAATTTATGGTTGTTAATTGAATAAACAGACAGAATCTAGCTTTAGTAAAATTAAGTCTCACAGGAGTCATCTCCAATCACCAGCCTTCAAGATTTCTTGTTGACCTCTTTTTTTCTTGTTTAAAAAAAACTGCTCTTGTTTCTATGAAGACGATTTTAATTCTATCTCTAAGATAAAAGGAAGTGTTGGCTTTCTCCAACGCCTATTTTGAAAGACCACCATGCAAACAAACCTTGAGCTTTATTGCCATAAGGAAAAAGTCTGATTTATGAAAGCTTTATCAGTTAAGTACTGAGTTTATCTATGAAATTATCTTTTATTTACATACAACTACCTACAAGGATGTTTACAAGGGAATTATGTTATTTAAAGTGACTCCTTTTACCGCCAAAAGTTCAGATTCAACCATTTTCGCCATGAATGCAATGCACTACATTAATAAATCAAAAAACGTTATCAATATTACATCACTAGTGTATTATGGCAAGTAAAAATCAACCTTAAGTGTATTCATTAAAGTAATTTTTCAATTGGCCAACATCATCCACGATAAAGCATTTTTCCCTCGCTTTTTCAAGAGGTCATTGTCGGTCAGAGAACAGGTATGCCATAACGAAACATTCAAAAACGAACTTTAAGTCAAATGCACAAAGTCTAAATTCAATTGGCAAGCAATAATTCTCACGATCGATATTATTATACCACGGCAAAAAGAAATTAAAGAAAATTAGACATTATTGCTCAGAGTTAAAGTTTATATTAGTTTGTTTTCCTCCATTTGACAGCCCGCGCTTTTCTTTATGAAGGTTACGTGTGGTATCTATATTATTTATGACGTTTTGATAGCGTGATAAGCTTTTAAGTTCTAGATTTGTCCTTTATGAGATCTATCTTTACGCCATACAGTTGTGAGGTGCGTAGAAACGCTGCTTTAATCTTCACAAATGAATCTATCAAAGATTTTTTATTGACATTTCCTGTCACTTTGACATTGACACTTCTGTACCAACCTAATGTTTCGTGACTTCAAAATTCTGTGTGCTTCGTTAATAATTCGCAAATGTGAAGACCGATCCGTCCTTAGTTTTTGCTGGATGTCATTCACAAACTTTGTCTTTTGCCGACATAGAGCTTTTTGCTCTGTTTCTGGGCCGAGTTGAATTTTGGTTACTTGAGGAGAAATAATTTGTACACACGCCAGCACATCAAGTTACTACTATCTGTCAAATTTCTTTAATAGATTTTCAACTTTATTGCTAAAATATAAGGTTCAATGTTGATAGGAAAAATTTGATAGATTGGAGTAGGTTGATGTGCTGGCGTCTGTACTTATATTTCTACAGCATACACTATTATATTTTGATACACATGTTTTTTTTTTTTTTAACTTTTCGATACTTACCAAAAGTCATATAGCTATTTTAATGTATATTTTCTCTATTGACTGAACAAAACACAAAAATGATAATTTATTATCAAGACAGTTCGAAAATAATCAGCGTTATTAGTTAGAATTAGTTATTTATTAAAGTATTGTGGCGGTATCTACATCACGCAAAATCCTGCATCGCGCAAGCAGAGTTCATCGCACGTCGGGCAGTTGCCTACCACAACACCCGTTTTCTATCGAGAATGACTGAATTTTACACCCTGTTCCTCGTACCTCCATTATACATCAATTTCTAATAAAAAAAATAGGTATCCATGACCCGGAACCTAGTATTTTTTTTAATAACTCGTATCTACTATCGACCATCACGTAGTATAGTCCATTTGATGTTGACTTGACAGCGTCTTCGTTCCATAGCAGCTAGTTTTCGATAGTCTAGTATTACTACTAACTACAGCCCTACAGGTCGACATAAAAGAGTCTTACGTGGTGACATTTGGAACTAAATATTATGATGATGGCACATCGATCACTAATTTAGTGATCGATGTGATGGCACTACTTTGCCCGTTGTCGACAAGTGCTAGTAGGTCTTGATTCGCGTCACACACACACAAGCAGCGTTTTTTGTTGAACTTTTATTTTAACAATTTATTTCCCTCGAAGTGACCTAAGTGCGATAGTGGCGCCCTCATTTTCATACGCTGTGTAAATATTTTTTCCAAATCTACAGTATACAATCATTATAAGTCGGTTATCGTCGAACCAACATTACGGCATTACGGCAAAGGAACTATGTATGTATTTTAAGAAACGCACTGGGGGCTTACTATGAGCTTTTAAAAAACCATTCCATTTCCAGTCAGTTCAAAAGCAGGCCTGCTTCTGAATTGTTACTAATCGTACTATGACCCTACTAAAGGTGAACGACTAGTGAACGAAGTTTGACGAAGTTGAATGGTAATGCTTGTCTATGGCTTACCTGTAATGTCATTTTCGTTTTAGTAGGTAACGTTCAAAAACTTAAATCCTATTCTTTTTTCACTTTACCGGTTTTTTTAAATTAATTGAAATGTGGTTTTTTTTGGAATATACATTGTTTAAATATGATTATGTATAACAAGTTACCTTGATATATTATCTAAATGCACTAAAAAGCTCAATTTCCTGTTCAAAACAATTTTGTAACTTTGAAAGATTCAACGTGATTTAGAACGTGTGTTGGATTATGAACACGTCATGCAACAATGCTGTCAGATGACGCCAAATAAATATTTGTATTTTTTAATCTTATTTTATGTCAATAGTGCTCTGTGTTTTATGTGTTAGCGCGAGACGAAGGTGTCAGTCACACCTCCGCTAAGGCTGGCTTTTCACCAGAGATGTGGTATGCAGCTATGCTGCGAGGATGTGGAAGTTTTACGAAACTATGTGACCGTTTCCACATGCATCGACAGTAGGGAAGGCACAGGGAGCGGCTGCGGCTGCTCTGCATATAGCTACACCCTTCGCGCATCCATAGCTCTCATCTTTCCATACAAAAAAACTTAGCAGTTGAACCAGTTTCCACCAGTGCTATGTGGTCCATTTTGGTGGATATCAAACGCATCCTGTCTATAGCAACGTAGCATAGCACATCTCTGGTGGAAAGGCACCCTAACTCTCAAGATCACGATGGTCTTCGTTAGCGCGCAGAGCTTATTGATATAAAAGAATGAATAATTGTTTCCTATAGGAAAGGCGATGAACCTTATCGCGTCGATCGTGGCTGGGGGTCGGCTTGGTAATTGGTTCACAAATTCTACAATTATTTGCCTTTCCCTGTCCATTTCCTGATTTCTCTGTTAGTCCGGGCAGTGGGTCATCTTAGGGAAGTTATTCTATATTAAAATAGCATTTCGTTAAGATTTTTTATTGTAAATCCTCTTCACAATATCACAAGTTTGTTAACTTACGAGTACATGAAAATATCATAGTGGTGTCTTATTATACAAATTTTTAATTGGAAAATGTGGCATAATTGGACATTCAAAGAGTGATAATTTTGCCTACAAAAATACCTTTCTTCATGTTCATTAGGTCTTACTATAGCTATGTGAGTCCCATCAATGCAACCTATTACACCTGGGATACCAAACTTTTCATAAAATCTGCAAATAAATCATTGGTATCATTTAATGACTATTTTATAGTATAAATAATATCTTATCACCATTTTTATATTTAGTTATTATACTAAGTACCTTAACTTATTTGCATTCCGTTCAGCTGCAGTTTGAGGAAATTTTATAAAAGTATTTGTTTTACATTTCTATGTGGTTTATGGCAGCAGTAACCTCTGCCAATACCGCAGACACTGTTTGCTGGGCAACTTGTTGAGCACTCCTAGTGGGTTTCTGATAGGACCCATGTGCATAAATATATATTGCAGTTAAAACCTGTAAACATTTATAAGTAAGTAACCTATTTTTAAGGAAAGTAATCGCATATTTAGTGTTCATGGTAAAACACAATAAATTCTGACTGGTGAAATGTGGGTGTACTATAGGTACAGCACTGCTCAAACCTTTGGGGAAACAAAGTGTGACGGTATGATAATTACCTATTAAGTACCTAGGAACCTACATAGTGTTGGTACTTAACACATTTGTGTGGAATTCATTTAAAAAAACCACTCACCTTTGTCTATATGCTTAAGTCACTAGACTTCTGAGGATTTGTTTTCATTATAGGTTCCAAATCAAATCCTCACACAAACCACGGACTAAATCTTTTGATAACCTAAAATAAAAATAAGAAAGTATTGTAGTGTGAATTTAGTTAGTACAACCTACTTAATAAATAAAATAGGTTATTTTATATGCTTTTATCTATACTTATTGATTTATAAATTCAAATCCGCCCCTAAGGCTACCCACCGACCATAAATTCCCTTTCATTCATTTCAAAAGGGTTATTTCTTAGAATAATAACGCATGCGTTATTATTTATGTTATTTATTTCCCTTGTGTGACGCCGTCGGTTTATTTTTTCTATTCGATGTTCACTCTCCAAATATTCAAATATTTCATACTCGTCGCACATCTTTGGGAAATATTATAAAAGCTTTGTTTGTTGTCTAAATATAGATATATTCCTTTGGTAGGCACTTATGTTATCTTTTTTTTACATAAACCAACAGTGGGTCGTCCTCAGTCCTTCACAACAACTTACCTCGAACCTGGAGTAAAATTAACAATGTTGTGTAAAATAAAAAATTTAACAATTATCAAGTTTTCAACAAAACAATGTTGAAAAAGCTTGTGTATTAGTAACTTTTTCAAGATGGTTTATTTTGACGTTACAGACGTTCAATACTCGTTTTGCTGCTGTCAAATAAAGCGTCATGGTATGAAAAGTCTATACAAAAAAAAAGGTGAACGATTTTCGTAAACGTCAACGCAACAAGCCTGCTGCAGGCCTGCTATAAGGATGTCATAGTACAAAAAAGCAGGACAGTTCAACTTCTGTCCTGCTTTAAGAGCTCATGGTTAGCCCCCTGTACCGCTTTCTGCATCAATGAAATATAGATATTCAAGATTCAAGCATAACCTCTATAGAATAGATGACATTGTCCATCATTTATTTAGTCTCCTTGCCTCCTTCGTCGTGCTAGATGTCAAAACGGTCAAACATTTAGATTTGTAATGTTGGCTAACTTCAAATAACTGTCAATGTCAAAGCTCCAAAGTGCAAAGACAAACAACAAATAATATTTCTGAAAATCGAAATCATCTCGGATGAAACTAAATACTTTGAATCTGAGTAGAGAGGACGCAAACCTCCTAAACTTGCAGCCGACGTGACCTTGAACTCACGCGCAGACTGGGGCGTTGCTCGGACTGTCAGGACATTCTGACACGCGATTTTGGGTATAAAATACTCAATTTGACGGTGATACAATTTGGAAATTGTCCTTTTTATTGAAATAAGTAAGTAACTGTAAAAATCAAACCCAACAAAAAAATCTTTGGATAAAAATGAAAATATAATAAAACATTTTAAAAGAGTAGGTAACGTAAAGTTTCTTGCCCATTCGTCTCCATATGAAACTACCTTTAGGAAGGGGCAACTAGAATTAATTATATTTTCTTGTAAATTATGACTAAGTATGACTATGCCTTAGTGCCTGTTTGAAATAAATAATTGGAGACTTTGATGTTTTAAAGGTATTGCCATAAAAAACGTTGAGTTTGAATAAAATGGCGGTAAATTCGATAGATTACAATCAAAAGCGTAACCTCCATCGAATTCTAACATGATAAGGTCCCACCATCACACCCGAAACGCCATCTAAACACTTTAAAGAGCCGAAAATTTAACTTCTAACAATACTTTAAAAGTCCGGAACCTTGTACCTGCCACAAATATTCTATGTAAAAAAAGTCCTAGCTTTCCGAGAACGTATGCGTAGCGACCCGAACCTGTTAGCGAATTTAAAAAAAAGTGTACAAAAAGTTATGGCCGCCCGTTTCATCAGCTGATTTTGAAATCGGTGAAGCTGTGAGGCGCCCCTGTACTGAGTTTGCATAGCGATTGGAATGTATCGTTTAAGACTTATTATTATTGATTGGTTTTGGTGCTATTTCTTGATGATTTAGGCTGAAAATTAGTGTTGAAACTTGATTTTACTGTAAAATATTCAACAATTTGATATTGTTGAACAATTTGATATTGTAGGGTAGTTGGTTAAGTTAATTTGGGTTGAAAACCATGTCAGACATATTAAATATGTCTGACAACCTCAAAATAGCTGCAAATTTTGCAGCTATTTTAAGGTTGTTTTTGTTTAACAGCAGAATTAACAGTAGAGATTTCAGTTGCAAGTTAAAAAAAAATACTGATTGGGTTATTCCTAAGGCTACGATGTGCCTTTCGAATATAATTTGGTTTTTAAAAACTCTATAATCACCAAAAAACGGCATTTTGTCTCTAAAATTAATCTCCATACCAAAGCGTACGAATATCGCAAGGAGTTTCATAGTACAAGGAGGCCGTCCAACCTGTTTGCTCTCTCAGCTGATTCCCGCCAAAACCAGGCGTCACAGTAAAAAAAAAATCAACAATAGTAGACAAAATACTTTATTATCATCATTTCAGTGTATAGGAGAGCTACTGTCATGTTTTCAAGCAATGGGTTAGTGTTTACAAGTTATTTTAAAAGGTTATTGTCGAGTTACATTACCGGTTTCCGAAGAAAGCTCTACATGTCAGCTGGTCGTCCCGCGCAAATTGGCTGTATAGGTTATTGCCTTTGCTTGATTATGCTGAAACCTTGAATTGAACCTGACATTATTTTAGTGTTTTTGGATGTTTTACATTTGGCTAAGTCAATTGAAAAAGTTAGAGGAGTCGCTTAGCTTTTTATTCGTAAATAGTTTAAATAACCATAGACGGGCCAAAATCTGGAGAAAACTCAGGAAACAAATAAACAAAGACTAATAGCAGACACCTCTACGCTCATCTAAAACGTTGCTCATAGGTAATGTAAGTACCGACATATACACTGAACGTGTGTCCTAAAAGTGTTTGTCGTCACTCTGCCATAATTTTGAGGTCGACATATGTAATGAAGGTTATCATAATCCGTCAATGAATTATGTATAAAAATTGCCAGCACTGATCATTAAAAACCTACCGGAAGTTATGTCATCTGGCCCGCGTTGCCAACCTTGCAAAACTAAAGTCATTCCACGTGGTTCGGAAAGTAAATCATTACGACTCCTACTGTTACTTTAGGCTCGTTAAGCACTTTTTGGGTGAACAAATATCATGGAACTCACGTCATCGTCACCTATACGCTCAAATGAAAGACATCAACGCGTGAATCAACAAGTTACTTAACGAAAGACATCAACGCGAGAATCAAAAAGTTACTTAGTTTCACTTCTATCGGCAGTCCCAAAGACTGCCCGATTTTTTTTAATGGATATATTTCTGTGAAAAAATTATTTCAAATCGCATTCTAAGGAGAAGAATAAGGATGAAAATTAAATAATCTACCTATCATTCGCTGGTTTTTAAACGGTTTAAACCACTAAAACAGTTTTGTATGACTTACCTATGCTTTTTACATGAAACAGGAATGTTTTCACCATAAGTAATTTTGCAAAGCCTGTACATCAGCCTCGTCATTAATCAAGAATCATTTGACCAATAAAATTCATGTTGAACCTGTATTTGACATTACCAGTACATGGATAGACGTCATCTAACTTTATACGGCTTTTTCAACATAACCTGACCCCTCTATTCAAATATTTTACCAACAAACAAAGCTCAACGCACCTAGCCATTCAAAACCCATAGAAAACTACTTTGCACACCGAAAATGTATTTAAAAATAATTAAAAACACGTTTATACAGTTAACAATGACATTTTGTAAGCAAAAATAAGGCAAAAATACATGAAACGAATGTTAATTTATTCTCACGTGAACTGTCAGCTGATTTGGCGGGAAAGCCGCCATGTTGAAGAACAAAACTCGTTTGGCAAAGAGTGATTTATTTTGTAAGGTTCCCTACTAAGGAAGCGTTCGATATTGTGCATTGTTATCTACGCTATAAAAAGGGTTAAATAGTAAACAGAGGGAGTATGCTTCAATGCGCAAAATTGTTTCTTTATTTCAAGTTTGTCGTGTTGATAATACATGTCTGATTTTTCGAGGGGTGAAAATATGAAAGTAACTGTCAGTTGTCTGTCAAGCCGTGGGATGTTACTTCCTCGAGGATGCTGTATCCCTTGCAAGGAAAGGCTTCCTTCTTTACTAGTGAGTGTTTAAAGTTGACTTCCAGAGGAAACTAAAGGGAAAGTTTCCGTTTTTTTAAAGAATTTACATATTCCAATCTGTCTGTAATCCTGTACAATGGCCGGATGGAGGATCCCATCTTCCCATGTGACACAGGTTCCACCTAGCATGGGGATCATTGATCAAATAAAAATCTGGGCACCTGTAAGTCCTACGCTGTAAAAGTTGCGCATTTCTTTTGAAAATAAAGTATTCTTTTTATTATAATTTCAGTCTCAATTTATGTCAAGAACCTCTATTATATTAAATACATTATTGACAAGTTTTGACATTGATTGTCGGTGATACTGTTAAAAGATTGTGAGTATTGTGACTAGATTTCGAAGAAAGAAAAAATGTCTGTTTTAACCATAGATATCCGTGGTTTTGACGTTTGAGTTAAACGTTTTATTGCGGGAATTAGCCTTCTGGGCTTTTTTTTTGTAATATTTCAAATTGGTTGATATTTCGAAACAAAATTAGAGAGAGAAATATTAAAGAATTTAATTCATACTTTGCTATCGCTCTATAATAATGGCAACCAAAGTAATTCCCTCATGAACCTTTGTAAGACTCGCCGATAAAAGGCCATTCCGATCTGAGAACGTTCAAGGGCTCTCACATGATGGATAATGGCTTCCCACATATTAATAAAAGCCCGCCTTAACACAGGAAGACCCGGGGTGGCCTTCGAATCCGAAACCGGAGACCACAGCGAATAATACAAGATCTCCTAAATATCTCTTTTTGATACCGCCTCAAGCCCCGAGGCCATTAAAAAGATAACTATAAGCCAAATACAAAATACTTTTGTATTCCAATGGCTTGCAAAAAGATGTTTCGGCGAAAAACCATTTTTTTCTGTGCTGATGGGCCCCAAAGGTTAAATTGACCGATGAAAAAATCTCGTTCCACGCTCGTCTATGAAGAATGGAGGGAGTAGCTATTTGTCATGTGAAAGCACGCTTGTCATGGACCATCGTCTGAATTTGACAGGTTGAAATTAGTGTCGAGGGAGCCCTAGAATCTAAACTAATATTATACGAGCTTCTGCTCGCGAATTCGTTCGTGTGGAAGTCGATAAAATATAGCCCAAGTTACTCGCTGATAAAGTAGGTAGCTTATTATAGGTGAAAGAAAGAATGTTTAAAATTGGTTTAAGAGTTTTTGAGTTTATCCATCAAACATACATACAAAAAATCAAATCTTTCCTCTTTTTAATGTGGGTTAACCACATTAAAAAGAGGAAAGATTTGATTTTTTGTATGTTTGTTTGTAATGGATCAACTCTAAAAATACTTAACGAATTTGAAAAATTGTTTCACCTATAGAAAGCTACATTTTCAGCGAGTAACATTAGGCTGTATTTTATAGACTTCCATTCCACGCGAATGAAGTCGCCGGCAGAAGCGTGTCTTATAATTGTGGTCTGTGGTTGTTATGGCTTATGGTTGCATTGCAATCGACTGATGAGCCTGCCAAGCGACTGTGGTTCTGGTTTTGATAGGACCTAGGACGTGCAAAGTGTTATTGGGTTGTTTGTCTGGAATTTTTCAGGAAGAGCCTGGAGTCTCGATTTGTTAATGGCAATTGGTTTGGGTCAATCAATCTGCCTTACCTTTTCCCAACTATGTTGGAGTCGGCTTCCAGTGTAACCGGATGGAGGTGACTGAATAAGAGTATATTACTGCCTTTCTGTCCTCCACAAACCAGTAACATGGGTTGTGGATAGAAAGGCAGTCGCATTTTCATTGGAATTTTCGTCTTGGTCCTCAGACCAATAAAAAAGTATCTTGGTGAGTCCAAGATACTTTTTTCCAGTAACAGTTACTGGATTACGCGATACTCCTTGGTAAGACTGGTTATTTCTACCTGGTGCCTAACGGTAAGCATCGCTGCTCATTACAATGGTTTATACTTCGCAAGTACGTGTCATCGCATTACACTTTTATTACAGACAGCAAAGTAGAAACTTTTGAGATCCTTTTTAACGGGCACTGGGCAATTTAATCTGGAAAAAGAAATGCTACCTGGTAGACAAACTCTTTAACAAAGAGTTCTACTGGCTGAAGCTTTACTACGTACTTACTGCAATGAAAAAATACTGACTGAATGATATTTGTTTAAAAAAAAGACGGTGTGTGCCATACGATAGAAGTGAAACTGATGGCCGTTTTGCGTGGATGTGACGCATATTTTCCCTCAACTTGTGTACTTCTTTTTATTTTGTGTTCTTTCTATGCGTCATGTTTGCCGCAAATAAACGTATTTTCTTTCTTTCTTTCTTTTTTTTTCTTTCTATGCTGGAGCCGAGAATACACGATTCAACGTCACCGACGAACTGGAGCCCAGTATACCAGATTCAGTGTCACCTGGCGTCACCTACCGACTGGAGCCCATATACCCGATTCAGCGTCACCGTCACTGACCGACTGATTCTAAGTTATACCCGGTTCAGCGTCATCGACTCAAGTATGACAATCAGCGCCTAAAGTAAAATCTGTTTTTTTGCAACGGCGTCAACACACAAGAACTTTTGCCAACGCATTCTAAAATAATACAAATCATAAGTAATTATCTCATTAGTTATTAGTTATCCAATTACAATTAAAATGTCATTATAATTGCCTTTATACTTCGAACTTTTCGGCACCACACAATCGTCTTATAAAAGATTATGAACAAAAAGGCTAACCAATAACAAAGGTTTGCTCAATAGAGCTTTAATCTTTACTAATAAGCATAAACCCTTCTTTGTGAACATTTTATGACTCTGCTTAACCTTTTTCAACGTACATTGACACAATACTGAGTAGCTTGATTGACATCTGTGAGGATACGAAGCGTTGGAACTTAAACAATAATTCTGGTTCTGACTTTCGCCCACCGTTCTTAGTAAAGCTATTTCTATAATGTCAATTTATTTATAGGATGAAGTTACACAAAGGTGGGTTTGGAGTTTTTGTAACGTTACTGAATTTGGGTTACAAAAATGTGCCTTTTCTTTTATAAGGGGCTGTTTCGGCTTTGATGTGGACAAGTGTGGGTGTCGGTGGCGACTCAGGGATTATATCAGGTGGCTAGGTAGCCAGTCTTTAGTGAAAATAATCCGGTCAGACGGCAGTCGCCAATGTCCGACTACCTATTGGCTTATGGACGAATAGATTCTTTTATTCGTACTTTTGCGATATCTGGGTTCAGTGGCGAGAAACGATAGAAGTTATTGTCATTTAAAGAATTTTGGTGGTAGAGTCCAGGACAAAATTCTTAGACTATAACATCCGGACGATCAAAAATGACGAGAAAATAAACATAAAAAACCTTTTATTCTATTTAGACTAAGAAATTAAGAATCAGGAGTTTTAAAACGTCATGAACTTGATAAGTTACAAAAGTCAGTCTCTAAAACATTTCTGGACTAGAGTTTTATCTGGGAAGAAGAATTCGCAACAAAATACCCAGCAGATCGGCTCTATAATGTATATTTGCTAAAAAAACTTTGATTAAATAATACATATTCATGAGGATTTGCCTAATAATTCCCTTTCCAATGTAAACTACTTTCTTTTATGAAGACCGACTTGGCAATCGTTTTCGACAAAATTATATGTCATATTTTGGTGGTTTCTCAAAGAGTTTGCCATGATCACCGGGCTTAGAGCTTGTGGTTTTGGACAGAAGGTACTCTGGGATAACTCAATCCTCAAATCTTCGAATTTTATCCTCTGTCCGCACTTATCCAACAGTGAACCTATTGTGACGAAATTGTGAATGAGGATCACTGATTTTGACAGATTTGTCAGTGGCGGCAACTCAATAGCAACCTTATTGTTACGGGAATAAAGATGACTGGGGAGGTAAAAATAACTGTAACATCAAACAAACACACTTTTACAAATAAATCACAAACCGAAACCAAAGTTGTTTTTAATCGATCGCTCGACAAATATCGAGTGATACAATAATTGGCTCTGTAACATTATTCTTTTTTAATTAAATAAATAAAGCGTAAGCAGGACGGGTTATATTCTCGTCTTGCTGGAGTCTCGATCTGTTACAGTTATTAAACCTAACCTAAACGGGCACGTGGTTAAATAAAATAATTGTACTTATCATAATATTTTGTTATCTATACTATACTAAACAAACTTACCCTTACTAATAAACGTTGTATATCGCCTGTATAGTTACACACCGATTTCTCTCTTTCAGTCGTCAGTAATTTGACATTTGAAAGAAGAAGACAAAGCGTTGTGTAACCTAACAAATTGTAAACTATGTATACAGGGGTTAAACAACGTTTTTACACACACAACAGCAGTCTAGGTCGGACTGCCAAGTCATATGGCTCAAGTTCGAACCCGGGGTTGCGGATAAGCCACTGGGGTTGCGGATAAGTCCTTAGGGGAAACCGTGGCCCCGGTCTAGGCAAGGGAAGGAACACGGGTGGGTTTTAGTCAGTAAAAGTCTGACACGCCCTTCCGCTCCGCCCAGAGCGGGAGAAGTCGTTTGATGATTTCCCACCCAAAAAAAAAAAAAAAAAAAAGGCAGGCACCTCAGACTTTTCGAATTCACATGTGTCTATGTCTATGTCTAGAAGTGACATAGGCTATAATATAATATTTATGTATTGCATCTGCAAATACAAAAAAAGGGTGGGGAAGGTTTTTTTTAAATAAATTACAGCAATATTGGTATCAAATAATAGCTGGTAATGAATCAATTCCAAATTAAGATATATATTAATAAAACTAAAAAACTTGAAATAAAGAAAATTATTCAGGACAACAATAATACTTATAACAATAATAACCGGAAATATGGTGTAACTTTTGTTTGTCCCCGCCTGCGATACCAAAATTCTATAGATTAATTATAATGCTTGTTTTTCTCTTTTCAGTTATGTGTTTTTGCAGTCGGGTTTTTTGTTTTTTGAATAATTTTCTTTATTATTTCTATACTTAGGTAGGCAACTCTGTTCAGAGTTGGGCAGTATTTGAATTACTTGTAATTGAAATACGTAATTGAAATACAAATACGTAATTGGTATTTGTAATTCAATTACTTCTTATAAATGTAATTTGTAATTAGTATTTCAAATACCTGACGCTGAGGTATTTTGTAGTTAGTATTTCAAATACTTATGGCTCCAAAATACATTTGAACATAAATACATTTAGCGATCTTATGAATGGGTGCGATCTGCAGAAAATAGCGCTCGATAGCTTTCGTAAGCAAAATGGCGACCGCTAAATATGTAATATCTTTAAAGTTGGCAACACTGCACTTAAACTGTACTGTAGTCTGTACTGCAGGTACATACGTCAAATTATCAATTACATAACTTGTCAATTGTAATTTTCATTCGGCGATGGAGTGAATCTTGTGAATGCTGTGACATATTTAGCGGTCGCCATTTTGTAAAATATGATGGTAAGAATATATTCCCTTTGCCTTAGGCTGGGCTGGATTAGTTCAATTCTATTTATATACCTAACCTAACACCAGACTGTATTTTGTAATTTGTATTTTGTATTTTAAATAAAAATAGTCAAAATACTGTATTTTGTATTTTATATTTCAAATACACGACTTAAAAATATTTTGTAATTTGTATTTTAAATAAGTGCGAGATAGTATTTTGTAATTTGTATTTTAATTAAAGCAAAGCATGTATTTTGCCCAGCTCTGACTCTGTTTTGCCGCCTACCCATACCTACTTGGCACTTACAAATCTGTAATCAAGGCACAAAACTCACAAGCACCTATTCTAGCTATTCCGAGTAACTTGAAGCTGTTTCTAACGAGCTATCGATCAACTTTTTATATCCATTGACTCTGTAAGGGACTGCAGTGATGTCTAATCATACGCAAAAAGTCTGTGATTACCGACGGGTCCTCGATCTGATGGCGGGAGACGGCGTTCATTGCACTAATAGGGTATTATGGGATCCATTATTATTGCTGAGTTCAGGGCCGTCTTTACTCGGGGGTGCAAGGGGTGCGTAGCACCGGGTCGCAGGGTCTTATGGGGCGCAAGCCGATCGCCTTATACCTACACATACCATGCGTCATCACAATTTTTAAGAATAACTTAACAAATATTCATTATATACCTATACAAATATAGGTAAAAATATTGTTTCCAAAAAATTCGCCTCAACTCTCGTGCAGTGAAGCGAGTATCTAGTATCTGACTCTGATCACCAACTATGGGCGGCGGAAGCTGGATGCAAGAGGGTGCACTCGCACCTCCCTGACTTAAAAATAAAATATAGGTGTAAAAACATTTAGAACTATAAAAATATTCGAAAGCGCCTAATAGAGAACGAAATCTATTCGAGGCGAGATCTTAAAGTTTTCCTCTCAATTCTCGTCGCGGTCGCTCAGGTTTGGCGGAAGCTAAAGCTTCAGTGCATTAGTCGACCGATACCCTACATTATTTGAGCTTGCTTCGCTCGCTCTTGCATCCTACTTCTCTGTCTTAATTCTTAAAAGCCACAATTAGAACACAAAAATTAAGTTTTTATTTTTCGTTGGTCAGGTGGTCGCAGGCTGATTTTGAGGCCCCGGCGCGGCGCCCAATATGGTTAAGACGGCCCTGGCTGAGCTTTTTTAAATCGATTTCTGTTAAGGAGCTTGACACTTCGATCACTACCCTGCGGGGTAATTGCGTTACAAACTCACAGTAGCAATGGGTTCATTTTGACAGTTCAACAACATTCATTGCGTTATTTACGTTGTTGAGCTGATAAATTTTTCGAACATACTGAAGCAATGGATTAGCAATATCCTTCAAAGTCATTCAGATTGTGATTACACAATAAGGGTGCTGTTCTGTGATTGTGTGCGTTGTTCAATTGATTTTATTTCGTGCTAAAGTTGGTAAAAAGAGTGTTTAAGTAAAAAAAAACTATTCAACAACATACAAACATTTAAGCGTATGAACGTTGAGAATAACTTTACTTCATCATAGATATTATTATTATTAATGATTGACATATCACCATCTAACTGCGTAAAGGCTTTTGTTGACCAGCGCGACTCGTCGCGAGACGCGAGACGAACAATTCAATTTCTAAGAAAACTTCATGGTATAACAATAGCCGGTGTCGCGTCGCGGTTGTCTGCACGGAGCTTAATACACGATCTGCTCCTTCATAAGTTCGAAAAAAAAAACTGCTCGACAACTCGACAACGTAAAAAATGCAATAAATGTTGTTGAACTGTCAAAATGGAACAGATTAGTTGGAATCGTTTACGAAAATATAGTTGCGTAATTAGATATCAGTTTTAATTAAGAATGTTTGTGTTTGTTTGTCATCGCGACTTATGCTGCTTGTAGCATTGCGCTGGAGTAAATAATTGCGCATACGCTTATTGCAGGCGTTATAATTATGTACATCTACGAGTATAATAATAACAAAAAAAAAACATGTTTCATAGGAAAATTATGAAATAAAATTATGTTAAAAATTAAAGGGGGTATTTTCCTTTAATTTTTAACATAATTTTATTTCTATTATTTGTTGTCATAGCGGCGAAGGAAATACAAAATCTGTGAAAATTGCGAGTGTCTTATACGTAATACGGTTCATGAGATACAGCACGCGTTCCGTTTGTGTCCCTTTGGGTACGGAACCTTAAAAACCTATATTTAGATCAAACTTAATGGAAAACCTGTGTGGAACAGAACGTTCGCAATCGCATCTCATTCGCAATCTGTCAAAAATACAATCAATTTATTACATTGAGCAATTTACCAACATTTTTGACAAGTTTGATAGATTGCGACTTTTAATGTGAACGTTTTTAACCGACTTCCAAAAAGAGGAGGTTCTCAATTCGTCTGTATGTTTTTTTTTTTTTATTTTTTTTTTTTTTTTTTTTTTTTTTTTTTTTTTTTTTTGTGTTTTAAGTACGAGAATTGGCCTGCTGTTTATCGAGTTAACGAGGTAATAACGTATCTCTCTTGTTTAATTAATGGGGATTATGGTTCAGACGCCATTAACATTGACCCTCATCAAGAATCTACATGAAAAGTATGTTGTTGACGTTGACATAACCCTTACTTTCCCGCCATTCTTAAATAGGTAAAGGAAACAATCCTTGTTTAACAGAAAGCACAAGGAAACAATGTATTCTGCCTAACGCTACATCCTTCTTAGTAAATTCATGACATTACAGATAGGTTCAGAAGTCTTACTTCATACAACCGACGAAAAAAAAAACACAAGTGAAAAATAATTTTCGTTTATTTTCGGAAGTCGGTGCCTTTGGTTTTGAATTTTCGTTTTTTGCCAACGAGTTCCGAAATTAAAGTTATTTGTCACTTTGTAGTGTTTTTTTTTAGAAGTCGTTTATTTTATTTTGTAAAAAGTTTTTATCTTTCACTTTTTAGTAGCGGTACCAGAGGGCCTAGACAAAGTAACATTCGATTAGCGACAACGCTAGTAGAAAAGTCAAAAATGTATGGGATTGACAAAAGCTCGATAGCTTTTGTCAATCCCATACATTTTTGACTTTTCTCACGATCACGTGACGTTTCGATAAACGTCACGTGATCATAGCTCAACGAATAGAAATTAGCTAGACAATATTTAACATCATTCCATTCATACAGCCTCGAACGATAACTTGCTAACGAAAGACCAGAGGGCCTAGACAAAGTAACATTCGATTAGCGACAACGCTAGTAGAAAAGTCAAAAATGTATGGGATTGACAAAAGCTATCGAAACGTCACGTGATCATAGCTCAACGAATAGAAATTAGCTGGACAATAAATGATAAATGATTTTATTTCTGTAAGTAGGTCTGTACAAACACTTTTACACGTCAGTCATGTTTTTTTAACTAGATGAGGCCGGCGTTTCCTATCTGACTACTCTGAGAAGAAAGGCCGAAACAAACTCAGAGGTCACAGTCTCTTTTAAAGTCCAGACATAATCTTGGTCAGATCATGTGAAGACCATGTAGATTGGTGTCTGAAATGGTCTTTTGAGGAAAGAACCACACAGATTGAGTGGACCTGTCCAGTCAGTGCACGCATTTGTCAGTAATCGTGCAGCTCAACTCAGAGTTTAAGGAGCTCAACGATTCGACGAACAATACCAAAGAAAGGACATTTGGATAGGCCGCATAAATTACTCAAGCTGCCAGACCATGATAAAAACTAACAGAGACAAAACAAAAAAACAAAAAAAAGTATAAATGAAAGGAATGACCCACATAATCTTCACATTCACAATAAGTAATTAAAAGAATATATTGCTTTAAAAAGTAAATATTCAGGTCATTGTATAGTATATAAAATACATTAATGTCAATAAAAAACCCAGAAATAATCTTGGTCAGATCATTTGAGGACCATGTAGATTTGTATCAGAAATGGTCTTTTGAGGAAAGAACCATACAGATTTGAGTGGACCTGTCCAGTCAATGCACGCATTTGTCAGTAATCGTGTAGCTCAACTCAAGAGCTTAAGGAGCTCAACGACTCGACGAACAATACCAAAGAAAGGACATTTGGGTAGGCCGCAAAAGTACTCAAACTGCCAGATTATCATTAAAAGTAACTGAGAAGAGAAAATAAAAATATGACCCACATAGTCCTCACATTCACAATTATTAAAAAATATATAAAATATAAAAATATTATACTACACAAAGTAAATATTCATGTCATTGAGCAGATGATTATTCTGACTGTAAACACAAAAATAAAACAAATAAATCGGAGCAGCTCAATCCCAAGCCTCTTTGTCCTCCACGTAATCTTTAACGGTATAAAACGCTTTCTGGCACAACTTACGTTTAATGAATAATTTGAATTTATTAAGGCTCAGTTCTTGGACGTGGCTTGGAAGTTTATTATAAAAGCGTATACATTGACATCTGAACGACCCACCTATTTTCTTGAGCCTTGTTGAAGGTACTACAAATTTGTGTTTGTTCCTAGTATTTATGTTATGGATATCACTGTATTTTTTAAACAATTTTATGTTTTTATGGGCATATAAAAGATTTTCAAAAATATACTGAGAAGGCACAGTCATAACATTAATCTCCTTAAATTTCTCTCTGAGAGAGTGTCTCGGACTTAATTTATAAATTGATCGAACAGCTCTTTTCTGCAAAACAAAGATAGTCTGAATGTCTGCCGCATTTCCCCATAACAGAATTCCGTACGACATTACACTATGAAAATAGCTAAAGTACACTAAACGAGCTGTCTCTATGTCAGTTAAATTACGAATTTTTCTAACAGCATATGCTGCGGAGCTTAGCTTTTTTGACAATTTATCTATATGTGGGCCCCACTGAAGTTTAGCATCCAAAGTTAAGCCTAAAAATACTGTGCTAACTTCAGGATTCAATTCTTCGCCCTTTATCAACACCTTAGTTTTCACCTGCTTAACGTGTGGTAGAGTAAACTTAATGCATTTGGTTTTTTTTTTCATTAAGGCTAGGTTTTCCGGGCCTATACGCCTTTGAAACACTACCTCCGCCTCCCCCAATTGCAGAGCGACGTATATATTTACGATAAGTTGTCAAACATTTCGCGGAAAATCCATGCCACAGTATAAAATATTTGCAGTTGACCAACTGAACTAGTTTTTTAGTTATTTTTTTTTCCTTAGGTTTCCATTATATGGAACCTACAGTGTAGTGAACTAAAATAATTTTTAAAATGTCCTGTGTACCTAATGGGCGTTTTCACATTATCAGATAACGACACCAACCCGGTACCGATATGCTGGCAGCTATACCGACATCAATTCCATACCGATATAATTATTATCGGCCCGATGATATTGGTGAATATCGATGACCATCGTGACGCATCAAACTTCCGCAGTAGGTACCTACTAAGAATCAACGTGTCGAAGTCGGCAGTGCTAAAAAGTGTTTTCAATTGAAATAATGCCCCCTACTCTCACCCCATATTGTGTCTTCCCCGGTAGATATCGTGCCGATATCGGTAACACCCGCTGTCTGCGACGATATAGCTGACAATAACAACACAATGTTAAATTGTTTCGTTTGTAATCCCGTGTGTACAATCTACTGTTATATTGCACGACTCATAATGCGAAGCATTAGAGGGTGCTCTACGATCGAAAAAAAATTCTTGCCCCATTTCTGCAACTGTTTTTATTGTTACACTCCTGTTAGCACACAGAATCTACTTAATTTATTTACCATTATAGTATAGATGATTAAATGGATATTAATACTGTACTTTTCAACAATTGTTTTAATGCAGCAGAAATTAAAAAAGCATCAAAATTGTTGAAAAAAAAGTCCTGTCCGTCAATGTATCAAACCTGAAAACATTGTAGCTTGCGGTAAAATCAATTAATTGAGTCAATTTTTTTTAATACATTCGTTCCAGCCGTAGAAGGAACCCTATTGAAAATGGCTCTTTTATTCAAAGTAGTTTAATTATAATTAATAAAATACTTACTAAAATATAATATCTATATCTAAATATTTCCAACCTTGACTTGACATCCGTAAGTTGCGTCAAAGTAAATATCTAAATAAATAGTCTATAGTCTTTGACATTACATGGATTGCGAGGTTAGAAATTTAACCCATATTGATGGGTAAAAAAGCAGTCAAAAAAACATACTCCATGAAGTGATAAATTGTTCATTTTTGTTAGAAAGTTTGATTTGAATTTCTTTTTCGTTTATGAATGAGTGTTATGAGGCGTGCACTTTTGGATTTTCTAAACTTTTTTTTTTTGTGATAGCCGGTTTCGTCAGGAATAATCTGTAAGAATCTGTTAGTGTGTGAGTGTTGGCCAATTAGGTACTATTTGCTGGAACTCAGGCGTTCATTAATTTACAAAAAACCGGTCAAGTGCGAGTCAGACTCTTGACAACCTTTACGCGGCGCCCTATTTCCTCATAGTGAAGAGAAGAAAAAAAAAACCATATTTGTTCTCTACTCGATGAGTTCTAGACAATAATTTCAAAATCAATTTTTTATTGGTTGGGAACCCCCTTTTAATTTTTACCTTTATAATTTTTTTATTATTTTGTTGCTAAAGCGGCAATAGAAATACATAATCTGTGAAATTTTCAATTGTCTACCTATTACGGTTCATGAGATACAGCTCGCTGACAGACAGATAATGTGAAAAGCGGAGGCTTAGTAATAGGGTCCCGTTTGGCACCCTTCGGGTAAGAAACCCTAAAAACGAAAACTTTAGCAAGCAATGGGAAATTGCTACTGTAGACTGCGGGTGTAGACCTCAGAACGAGCTGCTTCTCACACGGACAACTGTACGTCGCTTGCTTCCGCGACACCAGTCCTGAACTCCTGACTCTCTTCATATTTTGGCTGCTGAGACCAAAACTACAAACATAGTAGGCCGAGGAAATTAGGTTAGAACCCTGCACTAAATCCTAAAAGCGTTTTTTTTTTCTCGAATCGTGTTTTCAAATTAAACATTTTCCAGGACTACATCAAGGTAAAAAAAAAACAAATAAAAATAATAAAAATAATAAAAACTGAGGCAAAATACACAACAGGAAAATTTTTATTACATTATGTAAAAAAATTGTAAAACTAATAATATTACTTCTGAATTAAACATTTTACAACAACAAAATCCACTACCAATCCATCCATAACAGTCAGTGCTATTGGATCCATTTACTGAATAAATCAGCTTTATGGAACGAAGTTCTTTAATGCTTGCGGTAGGAGTAAACTGGCAGAAATCGTCACGCTAAAAAAGCGTTCATACTTGCCACTGTCGCCTTCTAATTCGATAGAGACAGAGAGAGAGAAAGTGTGACTTTGGTCAAATTGTAAATCCAAGATTTTTTCCGGTGGATTTTCCAAGGAAATAGAGATTCATTTTTATATATTAAAGATATATAGATTAGATAGATGAGCTAAGTGGTCGGACTGTTATGCTTATACTGTAACCATATTCTTTTGTTTTTTGACGTTTGCCCCCCGCTCATGAAGATCCGTAAATATTCGTAGCTAGTATGAAGAAAAAATTGCCGTACTTTATTTTCAATAGTGTCGTACCTACTGCTACGGCTATAATTTATCGAATCTTTGTTCTAAGACAAAACAAACAAAAAAATTTGTTGATCCCCGGTCAATTCGGTTTGCCGTTCCTTCAGACTATTTACCACCAGAAAAATGGCACATAATATAACATAAATTCACGCCTGTATTCCCCGAAGGGTTGGGCAGACGTGTGCCTAAAAACGGCACAAATGTTTCCAATCGTCCTAAACAGACTGTTTTTGTTTCATAAATCCTGACATCAGCTCATATACTGATATCCTAGGATTTTTACAAAGTTTCGTTTTTTCTAATTATCCTCAAAAAAAAACTGCCGTTCCATACATTTTGACCGAGTAACTATTGCAATTTTGAAAGAAACAGCAATTTTTTTTTAAATAACCGACTATACATTTTTACTCTGGGCGGTCCTATCATCATGCGCTGAATTCATGGTAACAGTTTGCGAGTCAATGTGCCTGCCATCCCATATACCTAATTAATGTAGGAGATTATAGCAGCGACGACGACAGCTTGACAGAGAGTGAATACACAACCCAAAAAAATCTGCTGTTCCCTACATTTTGACGAGATTATGCGAACATAAATGTAGGAAACAGCTGAATTTTTTTCGCGGTTCCAGTTTTTGGTCCCATAGTGAAAGTTGTTCATAATGATGAATACAATGACCCCTTAAGAGGTTTAGGGTAAATAAAAACTAAGCTTGTATAATGGATTTGGATGAATTGTTATCATATATACAACATGTAAAACAAAACCCTGTCTGATCCATCAGGGTGTTGTTAGGTATCGTACTGAGAGCCTATTTATGTGGCAATTATAAATAAAAAAAAAATTGTCCAATTTTTTTTTAATAGGGATTTTAACCGGGTTGTTTGTACTGTCGCGTCGTATAGCGGGTGTCTACAAGTCATAACTATAATGATGCCTGTTGAAAACTTGCTATTTTTTTATTGGATTTGGGGTATTTTTGTTACCAAAAATGTGATTTTTAAATAGCAATAACTTTTTAATTTTCATTATAAGTAAGATTTTTTATTACTTTTAGGTAATTTTATTGCAGTACCTATGAGCCCCTTTCGGATCGGATAGGGTTTCTTTTACTTTTAAGGTATAAATAATAATAGACGAATTAAAAATGTGCTTTACTAAAACGTCTTTATGTAACAACCAACTTACTACTCGCAAAGATTTATATGACTCACACTTGACTATAATTATATCGATAAAAATTTGAAATGAAAACACTAATGTCAGATGTCAAAAAAAGTCATCACAACGCATAGAAATATTTTCATTTTCGAAAACAATAATAATGAATTAAAACAATAATATAATTACGCGATGTTTTGTCTGATCTTCCGCAATTTAGTATATGTGTTTTTCTTCCTTTTGTTCTTTTTATTTGCCATTTTTTTAAAGACGGTGGGGAACTAATTTTTTTAAATAAATTGACACAGGTCCAATCTCGACAACGTCCCGCAGGACACTGAGCGCGAGCCGATTTAGCCCGATTTACAAATATTGAGTTTACTTAATTTTTTTTTATTAAACTCAAAAATTCAACCAATAAATTCCCTCCAAAATACGATTACCTCATCGTACATGCAATTTTCATATTATTTTGTGCTGTAATTAGGAAATGAGATCGAAAATGGTTTTGAAATCGACCCTGTTTCGGATTTTTTTTTCATCGAGCGAATTACAATTTATCGTGTTTTGAACCAATAATTTCCCTCAAACAAAGATGTGTCCATCACATATATTTTTTTCAGGACCTAATACACTAATTTGACCATTTTAAATTGATTCTAAAACAGGCAAATTTTGGAAAACCCCCCGTTAAGAAGTAAATTGTTAACATTGAACCAGTGAACTACTAATATTCAACATCATTCCATTCATACAGCCTCGAACGATAACTTGCTAACGAAAGACCAGAGACAATATGTAATTTTTATCGAAGAAACCAATGGATCAGACGATAGCGAAACGTAGTGTAGGTATGTCGTTGAAGCGATAGCGATTGTCGAAATAGAATCGCTCCGAAGCGAATGTCATTTGTCTAGGCCCTCTGTCCCACACAAATTCGAATAAAAAAAACCTGCGATGTAAATAACAGCGACCGGAACTTATCATCATAATATCATGCACATAGTACGAGGGAAAAAATACGAAGCTAACTCAAAAACTATCCCAGCAAAGTTAATAAAATTTATATGGGACCACCTCACGAGTATAAAATAAAAAAAGAATTTTCAAAATCGGTCCACAATTGACGGACAAATCGGTGGAAAACATAGAACCTCCTCCTTATGGAATTCGGTTAAAAATATTAATATAACTGAAGTAGGTAGGTCTGCTGAAGTGGCACTTCTTACCTTTCTCTTCATAGTGACAGGTCTAACCAAAACCTCAAATAGTTGCATCCGCCCTGACCAAGTACAAATACATTTCGCCATTTACACAAAAGTCAAGCAAACAATGTTTTCGCGCGAAAAGTGAGCATTCCCGGTCAACTATATTTGTCTGTGGTAATGCTGGTAATATTTACTTTTTTGCAGCTAGCAACACTGGCTGGAAACATTTGTTTTACACTGATTTTTGAATGGTAGTGTTCTTTTTGTATGGTGGGAATTTTAAACCGATTTGCAACGAGTTTTTTGTACCCGACTGCGCAACCGCAACGACAGGGATTATGTTTTTGATATAAGTATAACATATTCAGCCTATTAATGTTCCCACTGTTGGAACACAGGCCTCCTCTCTGTGAGTGGGAGTGGGCTGTAATCCACCACGCGGGCCCAGTGCGGGTTGGTTAATTTAAGTCATCATATCAGCCGAAAGACGTCCACTGCTGGACATAGGCCTCCCCCAAGCACCGCCACTTCGACCGATTCTGTGCTTCCCGCATCCAGCGGATTCCTACAGCCTTTACTAGGTCATCGGTCCATCTTGTGGGAGGCCTTCCAACGCTACGTCTTCCGGTACGTGGTCGCCACTCCAGAATCTTTCGGCCCCATCGGCCATCTGTTCTGCGAGTAATGTGTCCTGCCCATTGACACTAATAAGTTTGGCAATTCTTCGGGCTATGTCGGTTACCTTGGTTCTCCTGCGGATCTCTTCATTTCTGATTCGATCACGTAGGGAAACTCCAAGCATAGCCCTCTCCATTGCTCTTTGGGTGACTTTTAGCCTTCTGATAAGGCCCATTGTGAGCGATCCCGTTTCAGTGCCATAAGTCATCACTGGCAACACGCACTGGTAAAAGACTTTCGTCTTGAGACACTATGGTATGTGGGACGAGAAGATATTGCGTAGCTTCCCGAACGCTGCCCAGCCGAGTCGGATTCGACACTTGTCCTCTTTCTCGAAGTTGGACCTACCTAGCTGCCTAGCTAATTTAAGTACCTAAACTTAGTCTTCACAGTTTTTTAATTAAAGTCGATTCAAGATTAACTTGGTACCTACTTATTTAATGTAAAGAAATTGTACCTAAATGTGTCACTATCGTCTGCCTAGCCTTTTTACTACCATCTTGCCATCTGCTTCGAATGTATCTAACCGGATACAGCTTTCTACCAGTATTTTACATGAAACGACTGCCTATCTGACCTCCACAACCCAGTTACTGGGTAACACGATACCCCTTGGTAAGACTGGTTGACTGTTGTATTGATTTGACGTAGCGCATCACTGAATATCAAACCTGTGTTCATCACTATTGTGCCTAAAGAATGTGATTAGCAATCTCAACTGCTCACCGGGATGCAACTCATAGCTAACGTTCTTATGGCAGGCGCTAACAGTTACGTGACGACACCTTTTGGTAAGACCGTAAGACTGGTTGTCGATTTTTGGGCTTACTCAGAAGCCCAAAAATCGACATCGATCGTATAACGAATTTCAAAGATTTACAAATGACAACCGGGGCCAACGACTTAACGTGTTTTACGAGGCACGGAATCATTCATATTTCTGAGAAGAAGAATTGTGACTGCACGACGTAGTCACGTAGGTAATGTTCTGTCGTTTCTGCGAACAAAATCCACAGTACAGCACCAGGATAAGTTATTAAGACAAAGAGAGAAGAAAGAATAACCTTTTATTTAACACAACAGTTCGTAAGTAAGTAAGTACAGTTTTATCAGAACCTGCCATTCTGTTACCAAGTTTGAAATCAGCTGATCCATATAACTTGCACAATTTATTACATTTGCCGTTCCCAGGACCGTAATAATATTGTAAAAAAACCACAAAAGGACATGTAGCATTCCATATTTACAAGATTTGGTTTGCCATAAATCACGACCCGCACTGTTCATATCCAAAAATTGTGCCATTAATAAAAATCAGGTGATCCTTTGTGTTGCTAGCATAAAAAAATGACAATAGAACCTTTAACTGTATCGGCGGGTGTTTCAAAATAGCGAATGTATCTGGTTTTGTGAAAAAAAAAGGAAAATAATTTCGTCTTTTCTAACTATGTTGTGGTTGACTTCCAGTCTGTATCAAGAAGGTTTACGTCTTACGGCATTTCATACAAATTTTCAAGCCCTTGTTTTTCGAAATTACTGAAGCGATTTTAATGAAACTACATACTTACGCATATGCAGGATACAAAGGTCTAAAAACTTAGTTAAGAACATTTTCGAAATATCTTATTTAAAAACAGATAACTGGAAATCTCGGTTTCTATGGAAAATTTAAAATCGGACTAATTTGGCTGTAACACTATTTTTCGAAAATGTTCTCATCTAAGTTTTTAGACCTTTCTATCCTGCATTACCTGCCTGCATATATGCGTATGAAGTTTCATTAAAATCAGCACCCTAATTACGAAACGCAAACTCAATTTTAAATTGAAACCAATTGAAAAAGATTGTCAGTCCAATGCTTCATAAGTTCGACAAAAAGAATCTGCTTAATTTTTTTTGTCGAACTTATGAAGCAATGGACTGGCAATCTTTTTCAATTGGTTTCAATTTAAAATTGAGTTTGCGTTTCGTAATTAGGGTGCTGTTCAGTCATTTCGAAAAACAAGGGCTTGAAAGTTTGTATGAAATGCCGTACGACGTAAACCCCATGGAATGACTGTCAACAGAATCTGAATCATTTTGAAACAGATTGCTAATCCATTGCTTCAAAAGTTCGAAAATAAATTCTGCTCAGCAACGTAAATAACGCAATGAATGTTGTGGAACTGTCAAAATGAAACAAATTAATCGGAATCGTTTACGAAAATGTGTTGCGTAATTAGATAGCTGATCTACGTAACTATATTAGGTACTCGGCAATACTGACCGATGTCGTGAGTTCGTGACGTAAGTTTTGAGTACGAATGTGGGTGGTCATTTTCTCTTCTTTTCGTCTGACTTGGCTTCACATGTCGTCGAGATATATTTCTCAGGCATGCCGGTTTCCTCACGATGTTTTCCTAATTCCTTCACGTTTTTGAAGTACTTAAGTGATAATTATACAATAGGTACGCACATGAATCTGAAAAGTCAGAAGTGCGTGTCTTGGGTTCGAACTCGAGACCTATGGCTTGGCAGTCTCACGGTCACACTGGTTATCACTGCACATAAATGATGGATGACTAAAAGAGTAGGGGAAGACCAAAGAAACGATGGATGGACTGTGTGAAAGATGATATGGCTAGAAACGGGGTGACTACTGAGATGACGACTAATAGAGAAGTATGGGAGAAGACATGCTGCTCTGATCACTGATAAATTGGAACAAGGACAGAGGATAGTATTGGGGTCAGTAAGGTCAGTTCTTAGACTATCCTGCTACGCTAGAGAGATATTAGATAAACTACCTTTTGCCCGCGGCTTCGCACCGCACTGGCGGCCACACAAGCAGTGCGGCGTCGCAATGTTCTTATGGCGCCGCTGCGGCACCGCAACAGGCTTAGCGTGCACTCTTGCCTATATGCCGTATAAACAACTGAGCGGCGCCGCTGCGGCACCACACTGCTTGCACCCCTCCCCGCCTCGTCTGCCTCGCGCCGTTGTCCGGTGCGGCGCCGGAGCGGTGCCGGACGTAACGTATGGCATACCATACATTTTTGTGTGTAGGAAACCGTTGCGGCACTGCACAGGCGCCGCGCCGGAGCCGCACCGCACCGTGTGGCCTGGCCCTTTGGGCGTTTGTGAACTACAAGGAATTTTACAGTTCGATGTGGCATGAAATAAAACGGATAATTGGCTTGTGCACTTGTCCTAGCGGATCCAAGATTTTCGTTTGGGGGGGCTTGACCCCGCTGAGGGTCAGTTTTGGCAGAGTAAACACAAAAAAAAGACGTGTGGCACTCGGGGACTGCCGCGGCGAAGCTATTGCATAACATTTTTTATCAACTTACGCAATTGTAAAATATTAACCCGAATACAAGAAATAGCAATGATGACATTGACAGGAACTGTTATTCACATTTATAGTTTTTAAAACTTGACACAACGTAATGGGAACATCAAACTAATAAAAAGGTTTTAATTTAACTATTAATAGTCAAGGATCATTCGTCTAAGTAAATTTGAACTTTATTGTCAAACAGTTAAACATAATTTTCAATACAACACTCTCGTATCATTCGTTTAAGTAAATTTGAACTTTGTTGTCAAGCAGTTAAACATAATTTTCAATACAAAACACTCTCCTTAGGTACTCGTATTTTCGTTACGGAATTTCTGGATTAGGTCTCCACGCTCAAGGCCCTCGATAGAAGCTATGCAATAGCTTAAAAACTTTAAAACATAATACTTATGATGACAATTTATTGTACCTTAGGTAGAGTAATGCTTGCTAAAAAGTTTAATTAGAATAATATCAAGTTCACTTTAAAATTTCTCACGGAAGAACTCAGATGCTTTTGGAGGTGGTTTGAGCCCCTTAGCCCTGGATCCGCTACTGCACTTGTCCGTCTTTACTCGGATCGGTGAGGCGCAGTTTAGGGTAGCTCTCTTTGAAACTACCCGCCTCGCACGCGTAATTACTCTAGGAACGATGAGTTTCTTGGAACGTCGGCAGTTCGGAATGGGGCAAAGTAAAATGTCGGACGGCACAATTACGTAAAGTACACAAACTAGTATAAAGGTACATTTATGGCGTGCCATATCGGACCGTACCGACCCAAGCAGGCGCTTTACTTTGTGTAAATAATTTCATCACCACTGCTCTCAAAACGGTGAAGGAAAACATCGTGAAGAAACCGGCATGTCTTAGAACCAAAAATTCGAAGACATGTGACATCTACCATCCCACACTGGGCCCGCGTGGTAGATTACGGCCCACTCCCTCTCACAGAGAGGAGGCTTGTGTCCCAGCAGTGGGAACATTAATAGGCTGATTATGGTTATAATATGGTATGGTATACCGGACCGTAAAATTCCTTGTAGTGCACAAATGCCCTAACGCGCGCGACAGTAAAGCTACCAGTCGGCATGATTTCTTCCGACATCTTCAACAATTATCGTCATAATTATTTCAGCCAATTTACACAAAACCGTAATGAATTATACACTTAACCCTTCCTCATGAACTACTCCGTTCATTGGTGCAAACCATAATGAAAATCCGTTGGGTAGTTTTTGAGTTTATCGCGTTCAGACAGATGCAGCGGGGAACTTTGTTACCCGACTGCCCCAGAAGGGAGGTAATGTTTTTCGAGAGTATGTATGTATGTATGTATGTCTATTTCTTTGGCACGCTCTGTAGCCTAAACGGCTTGATGGATTTTAACATAAATGAGGTGTCGTTAGAATCGTCTTAATCGTAGAAGTGACATAGGCTATATAATATTTATGTATTGCATCTGCAAATACAAAAAAAAGGCAGGGGAAGGTTTTTCTAAAAATAAATTACAACAATATTGGTATCAAATAAAAGCTGGTAATGAGTCAATTTCAAATTAAGATAGGTATATTAATAAAACTAAAAAACTTGAAATAAAGAAAATTATTCAAAAAACAGAAAACCCGACTGCAGAAACACTTAACTGAAAAGAGAAAAACAAGCATTATAATCTATAGAATTTTGGTATCGCAGGCAGGGAAAAAAATAATTTAATAATAATAACCGGAAATATGGTGTAACTTTTGTTTGTCCCGCCTTTTTTTTTTTTTTTTTTGGGTGGGAAATCATCCAATGACTTCTCCCGCTCTGGGCGGAGCGGAAGGGCGTGTCAGACTTTTACTGACTAAAACCCACCCGTGTTCCTTCCCTTGCCATGCCAGGGGCCACGGTTTCCCCTTGGGACTACCCGCAACCCTGGCAGGCATCGGCCCTAACGGACCCCGTCAGTTTTGCTGACATCTCTTTGAGGCGCGCGTGGAACACGACGCGCCGTCGACCCGGGCCTGGTCCTTATCGGACGGCGAGCTGCCCTCTGCTCTCCATCCGCAGGCCCGCGCCTACGGTGGCCGGAAATCGGCTATCAATTCCCGACGCCCGGGAAGTCTCCTACGGCGGCGGCGGCTAGGGCTGGTAGGGCGCGGCCTCTGCCACTCCCTCGCGCGCTCCGCCTCCTCCTTCGCGAGCATTACTGCTTCGCAGAAGGAGGTGACGGCTTGCCATGCCCTCTCGCTCCGCACCATGGCCTGGACCAGGGCCGGACGCGAGAGGTCACTGCCGCCGATCGCCTCCACGAGGACACGGCGGTGGTTCACCCAAGCCGGGCAAACCTCCACCGTATGCTCCACCGTGTCCTCCGGACGATCCACACAATGGTGACACCCGGGCGTTTCCTCCCGCCTTATGCGAAACAGGTACCTCCCGAAACAACCGTGTCCGGTGAGGACCTGCGTCAGGCGGAAGGTGAGGACGCCGTGGCGCCTCTCAAGCCACTCCTCAAAGAGGGGACTTATCGCCGTAATTGTGGCGTGCCCAAATCTGGGTTGCGACAATCGCACACTCCAAGCCGCCATGAGATCCCGCCGGAGCTCTGTCCGCTGTACCGTGATTTCTCGCGGCAGCGGAGTTACACCCCGGCGCTTCATCTCCTCGTTTGTCCCGCCTGCGATACCAAAATTCTTTTCAGTTAAGTGTTTTTGCAGTCGGGTTTTTTGTTTTTACAATTTTTTTTTTTTTTTTTTTTTTGTAGTGTTCATTGTAGTTGTAGATTAGTGATTACTTCGCGAATATTGGACATCTAAGCATGAATTTATCGCTAGATTAATAATAATTTACACAACCTGTCTGAAACCTAAACCAATCAGTTTTGTTTACAAACAAAACATTCGCTTTTTAAAAACTCCAAAACTAAACGCCGTGACAGTTTACCTGCTAACTTTGACAATAGTGATGTAGCCATCGAATAAAAAAAGACGGCCATTTTGAAAAAAAAAAACTTCAAATTATAGTTTTTCATGTTTTGGAGGCTTGTCGTAGGTGGGAATGGCATTGTGCTGCGTGGGTTCGATCCCGGTCGATGTAAAGTATTTTATTGAGTTTGAGCACGATAATTTATCATTTTGAAAGGCACAAATGCGGTTTTTAGCTGAAGTTAGTAAAAGTTGGTCTTAAATTGTGTATGTAGTCAGTTTCCTGTACTTTGTGAGGCCATTATGATTTTTGCGACAGTATTTTTTTGTCTTCTACTAATCTTGTTTCTCTGACAAATGCGTGCACTGACTGGACAGGTTCACTCAATCTGTGTGGTTCTTTCCTCAAAAGACCATTTCAGACACCAATCTACATGGTCTTCACATGATCTGATCAAGATTATGTCTGGACTTTAAAAGAGACTGTGACCTCTGAGTTTGTTTATGCCTTTCTTCTCAGAGTAGTCAGATAGGAAACGCCGACTTCATCTAGTTTAAAAAATATGATTGACGTGTAAAAGTGTTTGTCAGACCTACTTACAGAAATAAAATCATTTATCATTTATAAGGACCTCAGATAATCGATCAAAAGCTAATATTGATTCAAAGAAGTCATCTTAATGTCTGCCCACCCTTTCCCTTGTATGTTTGGTTAGGCAGCTGAATACCAAAGTTTTACATGGAGTGACAGCCTATCTGACCTCCACAGCCCAGTTACTGGGTAACTCGATACCCCTTGGCAAGTCTGGTTGACTGTTGTATTCGACATAGCGCATCACTTATTATCAATCCTGTATTCATTACTATTGTGCCTAAAAATTGTGAATAGCAAACTCAACTGCTCACCGGGACGCAACTCATAGCTAACGCTTTTATGGCAGGAGCTAGCAGTTAGACAGAAATACATTTTCGCGCGTTGAGCGTTTTTTGGTAGGGGCTAAATTATGGATTCGCGTAGTGCTGGGCGCTTGCTTACTTACATATTTAAGCATGCAAAAATACCTTATAATTAAATTATAGGTACGCAAAAACACTTCAATTGTTACTATTGAGATCATGACGTAAATAATAAAATCTTAAATTTTTTTATTTTTTTTTTTCGGTAGGAAATCATCCAATGACTTCTCCCGCTCTGGGCGGAGCGGAAGGGCGTGTCAGACTTTTACTGACTAAAACCCACTCGTGTTCCTTCCCTTGCCATGCCAGGGGCCACGGTTTCCCCTTGGGTCTACCCGCAACCCCGGCAGGAAAATTGTGTTATCTAAAGTGAGATAATACTTCGAACTTTGCTTAATTGTATAGGATAGATGAATTGTACCAACATTATTGTAAATAAAAGTTATTATAAAATTATTATTAGAATGCATTATTAAAGAGCGATTTTCTCAGTATTTTTAAAGTAATTTAGTGGCAGCTCTCTGATCTGTTTGAGTTATATGTACAGATGGCGCCAGTGGCTGATCCAGGATTATCTTTTGAGAGGGGCTCGACTCCGCTGAAGAGGGTAGGTCTTAGCAAAATAAACACTAAAAGAGCACACAACATTTTACTAGCCTCCTCGGATTACTTTTCTCAAACACCTCAATGACTTCGTTAGGTTGTAGACTACCAGAGATATCAGATATCTTGGTGAATAGGTATAATAAAAGATAAAAATGGTTACTGTGGCTCATTCTTAGATGATAGACGTATGCCATGGCGAACTTTTTTGTTGAATTTTTTAAGATGAACCATTATGTGAAAACATAATTTTTATGTATCTTTTACGGTTTACGCGGCGCACGCCAGTTAATACACACATCAAAAGTGTCTAGGGATCAACATATATTTTTGCAATAACTTTTCTCCTGATTGATATTAATTAAAATTTTCTTTAAGGATTCATCAAATAAAGTGTTTTCGTTTGTCACAGTAACGATAAACCAAGTCACCTTTGCATTAATAAAGAAATTTGCCATTTTCCTAATAAAGGGATTTTTGACATTTGAACCACTAACATTAAAGTTCGAAAAAAAGACTGAAATAACAGTTTTCTTTAAAATTTTATTGGGTAACTTAAACAATTAATAATCCGTGTTTCTACCGCGAACACTAACAACACAAGAACATCGGTTTGGCATACTCAAAATGAGTTCATCCAAATCACGCTGTGGAATGGCCGCCCATGTTCGTTGCAACAACAAAAAAAGGTCTTCTTGCGACTGGATACCCTCCATATTCGGCAGAGCTCTTCTCTGTAGCATATCCCATGCATGCTCAATCGGGTTCAAGTCTGGCGACTGAGCAGGCCAGGGCAGGACATTGATGTTAGCTGCGGCGAGAGTCTGTCTTACAACTCTTGCGGTGTGCGGTCGTGCATTATCATGCATTAACTGAAATAAGGGACCGATTTGCACTTGTAGAGGAACGATGACGTCTGATACAATCGTCTCAGCATAAATTTGTGCGTTGAGGTTGCCTCTGATCCAAATCAACTCAGTTCTTCCGCCGATCCAAATACCCGCCCATACCATGATGGTTCCACCACTATAAGGATGGACTTCCTGGCAGGATTTTAATCGCTGTTGGCGTCCAGGGGTTCTCCAGTGTCGTATACGTCTTGTATCCGGTCTCATACCAAAACGAGACTCATCAGAAAAGCACACGAAACGCCATTGTTCTTCTGCCCAATTTCTGTGTTCAAGAGCCCATTGATATCGAATCCTACGATTGTGCATTGCTATAGGTGGTACCCGTAGCGGTCTTCGGGAATGAAGGTTCATTTCATGCAAGCGGTTTCTGACTGTTTGGTCGCTAATTAAGTTCCCTGAAGAGTGATGAAGCCTCACGGCTAACATCATGGCGGTTATTGTTGGAGCTCTTCGAGCTAAGATTTGAATGTATCGGTCTTGTCTCCGTGTGGTGCAGCGATACCGTCCTCCATGGCGCTCAGCCACGGTACCAGTGCTTCGGTAACGTGTCCAAAGTCGACTGATAACACTCTGACTTGTATTCAGAGCTAAAGCCACAGTACGTTGCCGGGAACCAGCTTCTATCATTCCCACGGCTCTGAGCATTTCTTCCCTGCTTAAATGACGTCGCTGCTCCATAATAACGTTGGTTTTAATCAGTAGTAGGGAAACAGTAGCACTAATAATGTCTTCAATGCGTTGTATGTTTTTATAGGGAAAATATTGACAGCTGATTTTCATCTTTTACTCGAATTTGATTCACAGTTCCTGATTCAAATTATGAAATGCACCAAAAAGGATCCATATAAATTTATAAAATCATAAATTTATTACAAAGCCACATCTCAATCTCAAGAAATCCGCATAAAAATGCTTGATCCCTAGACACTTTTGATGTGTGTAGTTAGAACTCTGCAGTACCGTGCTCTTATGCATGTTTCTTTCTAATATACTGTATGAAAGCTTAGTTAATACAACAAAGACAATTATCATGAATATACTATCTTTCATACTAGGCATTGGAGGTAATGTCTTGAATTTAGGAGAATCTTATTTAAAGAACAGTACCCTAATTACGTAATACACGATCAATTAGAATCGTTTTGAAACATATTGCTAATCAAAATCAGCTCAACGTAAATAACGCAATGAATGTTGTTGAACTGTCAAAATGAAACAGATTAGTCTGAATCGTTTACGAAAATGTGTTGCGTAATGGCAGGGATGTCCGCCATTGTTCCCGCGTGGTGGCGCTAGTGAGTTTGGCGGTCATAATATGTAATTTGAATTTCTGGTGATCAAGTTTGAAATTTTTTCGTGTGTGAGTTTATTTGCGGAAATTTCGAGGTTTACTGATAAAAAATTACTAATAAATACGGTGGTTGGAGTGTCAGACTTGAAGAATGAACTTCGTATAGAAACGCAAAAGTATTTGGAAAAAAGGAAGATTTGATAGAGAGGTCACTGCAAGTTATGTTTTTTTCCCCAAAGATAATAAGTTTTAAAATGAATCTAAACCTACATCTGATATGATAAGTATGTGAATAAATATCTATGTTAAAAAGAAAATTATTCAAAAAACAAAAAACCCGACTGCAAAAACACATAACTGAAAAGAGAAAAACAAGCATTATAATCTATAGAATTTTGGTATCGCAGGCGGGGACAAACAAAAGTTAGGTACACCTTATTTCCGGTTATTATTGTTATATTATTATTGTCCCCGCCTGCGATACCAAAATTCTATAGATTATAATGCTTGTTTTTCTCTTTTCAGTTATGTGTTTTTGCAGTCGGGTTTTTTGTTTTTTGAATAATTTTCTTTATTTCAAGTTTTTTAGTTTTATTAATTGCTTAATTTGGAATTGACTCATTACCAGCTTTTATTTGATACCAATATTGTTGAAATTTATTTTAAAAAAAACCTTCCCCTCCCTTTTTTTTGTACTTGCAGATGCAATACATAAATATTATATAGCCTATGTCACTTCTACGATTAAGACGAATCTAACGACACCTCCTATGTTAAAATCCATCAAGCCGTTTAGGCTACAGAGCGTGCCAAAGAAATAGACATACATACATACATACATACATACATACTCTCGAAAAACTTTACCCTCCTTCTGGGGCAGTCGGGTAAAAATAACACGTAATGTTTTATTTCAGATTAGCAGGGTATGACAGAAATATTTTGTATTTGTCTCTTTTAATGGCTATAATCCACTTTGTTCTTAACTGTTCATCGCTTGGCAACCTGTATTTTTAACTTTCTTGAGGAGCACAAAGGCACAACACAACACTGAGGCATTTTTATTTCAAGAAAAGTAAATATCTTTGGTGAAAACTTCGGAAATAACTTATATTTGACAGTTCGCATGACCCCCAAAATAGCCAGCGCCATCTGTTTTGAGCTTTTCAGATTACTTGCCAATGGCAGCAAAATAATTTAAAACTAAAGGGGTTTGAAGATTTTGGCCCTAAAATCAGCCACCATTTTGTTTTTTTTTCAAAATCGAGGTTCACAATAAATGTCATTTATTTGGATAGGGGACACTTATATAAACATAAAACTTCATATAACATAACATCATAAAGCGTCACGTTTCTGAGATATTCAAAGATAAAAGTAAGAATTTTTATAACGAATTTATTTATTTATGTTGTAGTTACTTCATGTTGATTAAGTTATTTACACATTAATTAATTGACTACACCTAGTGGATAAAAAAATAAATTTTTTAATCATATTTGGTATAAATAATATCATCCAAGAAGGCAGCGAGAGGCTGAATAGGATTTTCTTGGGTGTCGCGCCCATGCCATGCACCATATAAGACATATACCATATAACACAACCTCATTCGGCGGAGGGTATACATATATTTTTGTCTCTTTCGCTCTTAACAAAAATCTTACCTAAACATGATGCAATTATGTTTTCATAGTTCAATATACTTACCTGAAGGGAAAAAAACAAAAAAAATCCTTGTTTCAGGGTTCAGTTTTCGACTTATATTTCGGTGAATAACTCCGAAACCTGACGCTTTAGGATATTATGTCTTAGGACATTTTTTGTTTGTATAAGTATCTTCTATCTAAATATATAACTTTCGAATTTCACCGCGATTCTAAAAAAAAAACAAAATGGCGCCATCATGTTAGGGCCACCCTCCATACAAAAATCTTCTATAACTCATATCATCGAAAAATTACATATGGCGTACCTCAAGGCCCTAAACACTGAGGGCCTCCTATCTAATATATAAAATTCTCGTGTCACGGTGTTTGTTGCCAAACTCCTCCGAAACGGCTTGACTGATATTTATGAAATTTTTTGTGTATATTTTGTAGGTTTGAGAATAGGACTTAAACTATTTTTCGTACCCCTAAGTGATAAGGGTGGTCCAACCCAAATTTTCTTTTTTCTTTTTTTGGTTCTCCTATTTTTTAATAGCGATATTAGTACTTTAATAATTTTCTACTCTTGGCGGTCGATAAACTGATCAGTTACCACTCGATCAGTTATTCCCGTCGGGCGTCTACCGGTGTAGATAGGGTAGATAGGGTAGGTAGGTAGGTGGGTAGGTAGGTAGGGTAGGTAGGTAGGTAGGGTAGGTAGGTAGGTAGGGTAGGTAGGTAGGTAGGTAGGGTATGTAGGTAGGTAGGGTAGGTAGGTAGGTAGGGTAGGTAGGTCGGTAGGGTACCTACCCTACCGACCTTATACCGACCTTATTGTGTAGGTAGGTCAGGCAGGGTAGGGTAATTATGTAGGGCAGGGTAGGGTAATTAGGTAGGGCAGGGTAGGTAGATAGGAAGATAGGTGAAGGTAGGTAGGTAGGTCGGTCAGGATAGGGGAGGGAGGTAGGGTAGGTAGGTAGGTCGGGTAGTGTAGGTAGGTAGGTCGGGCAGGGTAGGGTAATTAGGTAGGGCAGGGTGGGTAGATAGGAAGATAGATGAAGGTAGGTAAGTAGGGTAGGTAGGTAGGTCAGGCAGGGTAGGGTAGGTAGGTAGGGCAGGGTAGGTAGGTCGGGCAGGGTAGGGTAATTACCCTACCCTACCTAATTAGGTAGGGCAGGGTAGGTAGACAGGAAGATAGGTGAACGTAGGTAGGTAGGGTAGGTAGGTAGGTAGGTCGGTCAGGGTAGGGTAGGGTAGGGTAGGTAGGTAGGACAGGGTAGGTAGGTAGGGCAGGGTAGGTAGATAGGTAGGTGCGCCGTAGATAAGTACTTACTGCTACCCGTGCGAAGCCGGGGAGGGCAGCTAGTGTTTATCTATAATGGTGTTCGTTGGTAAGTGCGCGACTTGAGAACAGCTGAACCGATTTGCCTATTTTTAGTTCTAAAGTGTTCGTTACTGGGTCGCGTGTTCTCATGCACCAAATTTTTTATTGTATATAATATGCATTAGAAATAAACTTAATTAAAAAACAAACGTTACACACACTAACATGCGTTAATAGCTAATTCAGGGTTAATCCAATAATTCTCTTTGGATTACCCTGAGTTAGCTGTTAACTCCCGAGTTCAAACTCAAACTCAAATCATTTATTTCAATTAAACCATATACAGACACTTTTGAATTGTCAAGGAGTCAGTCAGTCAGAAATATGAAGCTAGTTGCCCATTCCAAAGCGTAGTAGGTACCTATGGAGAAGAACGGGCAAGAAACTACACGGACACTCTTTTAAAGAAATACTTGTTACAAAATAGTGGTTACATAATTCATGTTTTAAAAATTTATACATGTGAGAAAAATGTAAAAAAGAAGCGCACGTTAAAAGCGTCCGTAATAAAAAGATAAAAAATTAAAAATAAAACAATTCAAGGATTAAAATAAATTAAAATAAGCCACGGCAGCCAAGAGATGACCAGTCCCAACTGACGGCGCCCGTTCACGAACATGACGCATGTATTAGCACCATTCAGCTCAACCATTTTGAAGGGAGCTAAATGATCCAACACACACGCCACCATCAGCGAGACATCTGAGTGAGCATGACATACACTCAGCCGCCAGGGCACATTCAAGTCAATGAAAGACATATTACCCGGTAAATGGTAGCTCTGTAGTACATAGTACTCACACATGTGCTATGCAATTATACAATACAAAGGAGATTGAGTTTATACAATGCAAAGATGGTTTTACAATCTTCAGCAGCGCCAACAGTATTTTCAAATGTTAAGTTGTGGTTGTGGAGCAGGACCAGCATTGAGCCAAGCATTTTTATCAGCGATGTAATCAGCCAACTTATAATATGCCTGCCTGCATAGTGTGCGTTTTATACAAGATTTGAATTTCGTCTCATTCAGTTGAAGTATGTGGAGAGGAATTTTATTGTAACATTTTAAACAGTATCCCATGAAAGATGAGTCTACTTTAGCCAGTCTGAAACCAGGTTGAACTAATAGGTCCCTATTTCTTGTACTATAATTATGTCTATCACCTCTTTTGCTGAAAAGATGTAAATTTTTTCTTACGTACATGATGTTTTCATAGATATATTGACAAGGTACCGTCATGATGTTAATATCCTTAAACCGTTCCGAAGTGCCAGGGTCCGTTTAGGCACAAGAGAATGTAATGTAATGTTTTGGGAATGTAGTGTTTTACAGCGATCTAACCTCGACAATCAAACAAAATACCAAGTGACGTGACTTAGTGACAGTGACAATGACAATCCAATGCTTGCGGCACTTTAGCCGGGCCGAGGCGGTGTTACTGGGGTGCCTGTAGTGGCACTTTATTCGATAGGGATAGAGTGCCAATGGTGGCACTCTATACACTGCCTAAATTTTATTAACTTTACTTAAATACACACATCAAAAGTGTCTAGGGATCAACATATATTTTTGCAATAACTTTTCTCCTGATTGATATTAATTAAAATTTTCTTTAAGGATTCATCAAATAAAGTGTTTTCGTTTGTCACAGTAACGATAAACCAAGTCACCTTTGCATTAATAAAGAAATTTGCCATTTTCCTAATAAAGGGATTTTTGACATTTGAACCACTAACATTAAAGTTCGAAAAAAAGACTGAAATAACAGTTTTCTTTAAAATTTTATTGGGTAACTTAAACAATTAATAATCCGTGTTTCTACCGCGAACACTAACAACACAAGAACATCGGTTTGGCATACTCAAAATGAGTTCATCCAAATCACGCTGTGGAATGGCCGCCCATGTTCGTTGCAACAACAAAAAAAGGTCTTCTTGCGACTGGATACCCTCCATATTCGGCAGAGCTCTTCTCTGTAGCATATCCCATGCATGCTCAATCGGGTTCAAGTCTGGCGACTGAGCAGGCCAGGGCAGGACATTGATGTTAGCTGCGGCGAGAGTCTGTCTTACAACTCTTGCGGTGTGCGGTCGTGCATTATCATGCATTAACTGAAATAAGGGACCGATTTGCACTTGTAGAGGAACGATGACGTCTGATACAATCGTCTCAGCATAAATTTGAGCGTTGAGGTTGCCTCTGATCCAAATCAACTCAGTTCTTCCGCCGATCCAAATACCCGCCCATACCATGATGGTTCCACCACTATAAGGATGGACTTCCTGGCAGGATTTTAATCGCTGTTGGCGTCCAGGGGTTCTCCAGTGTCGTATACGTCTTGTATCCGGTCTCATACCAAAACGAGACTCATCAGAAAAGCACACGAAACGCCATTGTTCTTCTGCCCAATTTCTGTGTTCAAGAGCCCATTGATATCGAATCCTACGATTGTGCATTGCTATAGGTGGTACCCGTAGCGGTCTTCGGGAATGAAGGTTCACTTCATGCAAGCGGTTTCTGACTGTTTGGTCGCTAATTAAGTTCCCTGAAGAGTGATGAAGCCTCACGGCTAACATCATGGCGGTTATTGTTGGAGCTCTTCGAGCTAAGATTTGAATGTATCGGTCTTGTCTCCGTGTGGTGCAGCGATACCGTCCTCCATGGCGCTCAGCCACGGTACCAGTGCTTCGGTAACGTGTCCAAAGTCGACTGATAACACTCTGACTTGTATTCAGAGCTAAAGCCACAGTACGTTGCCGGGAACCAGCTTCTATCATTCCCACGGCTCTGAGCATTTCTTCCCTGCTTAAATGACGTCGCTGCTCCATAATAACGTTGGTTTTAATCAGTAGTAGGGAAACAGTAGCACTAATAATGTCTTCAATGCGTTGTATGTTTTTATAGGGAAAATATTGACAGCTGATTTTCATCTTTTACTCGAATTTGATTCACAGTTCCTGATTCAAATTATGAAATGCACCAAAAAGGATCCATATAAATTTATAAAATCATAAATTTATTACAAAGCCACATCTCAATCTCAAGAAATCCGCATAAAAATGCTTGATCCCTAGACACTTTTGATGTGTGTAGTTTTTGAGTTAGCTTCAATAATACGTATTTTTCCCACTTAGTTTATATGGATGATATGATGATAACTTCCAATCACTGTTATTTACATAGCAGGTTAGTGGTATTCGAATTTGTATGGGGTAGGTACCACAACTAAAAAGTGCAAAATAAAAACTTTTTACAAAAAAGAACAACCGACTTCCAAAAAAGACACTACAAAGTCAAAAATAACTTTAATTTCGGAAGTCGGTGGCGAAAAACCTAAGTTCAAAACCAAGTAGATACACCGACTTCCGAAATTAAAGTTATTTTTGACTTTGTAGTGTCTTTTTTGGAAGTCGGTTGTTCTTTTTTGTAAAAAGTTTTTTTCTTTCTTCTTTCTTTTCTTTATTTCCAAGGGATGGAAGGCTCTCTGTATGTTATGGATGATCACCCATCCACGGCTCGACCTTGGCAAGTATTGCTTAACCTGGAATATCGAACCGTTATTATTTAGCCAGGACCCCATAGATACATGTGAATCATTATTAATTTTTGTGATTTACAAACAATCCTATGTTGCCACGATTGGTACATAATTATAATAACTTTCCTGTTTCAATTAAGGAAAACCATAACTCTTCATAATTTAGATTCATACATGTAAGTTAAGTGCAGTCGTGGCCCAGTGGTAACGGCCGCGAGTTACGAGTTACGGTCGTGGGTTCGAAACCAAGCAGGCACTTTACTTTAAGTAAATTATTTCATCACCAATCAATCTTCCTAGCCTTTTTCCCAACTATCTTGGGGTCGGCTTCCAGTGTAACCGGAGGCAGCTGAATACCAGTATTTTACATGGAGCGACTGCCTATCTGACCTCCACATCCCAGTAACTGGGTAATACGATACCCCTTGGTAAGACTGGTGTCAGTCTTTTGGGCTTCTGAAGACCCGTAACGACTGTCAAAGATCCACGAATGACAGCCGGGACCAACGGCTTAACGTGCTTTCCGAGGCACGGAGGAGTCTCGGTATGTGAAGATGATCACGAAATTATTTCATCACCACTGCTCTCGAAACGGTGAAGGAAAACATCGTGAGGAAACCGACAAGTCTTAGAACCAAAAATTCGAAGGCATGTGAAATCGACCAACCCGTACTGGGCCCGCGTGGTGGATTACGGCCCACTCCCTCTCACAGAGAGGAGGCCTGTGTCCCAGCAGTGGGAATATATAGGCTGATTATGCTATGTAAGTAAGCGACAATAATGGCCAATAAGTAAAAGGTAAATCCACAACTCCACGTCAAAGCGCGTATTTTGAAGATTGGTTATTCGATCCACCCCAGCTCCTCAAAGAAGGCCAGCAACGCCTTGGTGTCACTGACAATCTCACGTAGGGTACCTGGGTTACCGAAGTACTTTGCCCTGTAAGCGGCGACCACCGGGCAGTTTAACAGCACATGAGCTGCTGTCTCGTCGTCCTCCATGCAGGCTCTGCACAGCGGACTGTCTGTGACTCCTATGACATAAAGGTGTTTACTAACACTTTCGACTTCACCCATTTTCGTCGAGCTCATACGCCATGCCGCCATACATATTGCTAGTGGACCCTCCGGGAGGGTTCCCGGCATTACGTTTGCGCTAAACTTAACCATCGCGGATGGTCAACGGCATTAGGTTTAAAACCGTCTTATAAAACACTGTAAAACGAAGGGAAATTGTGTTTTCTGGGGGTATTGTCGCTATACGTAGTTTCCAACCTTTTAAATTTTTTGTGAATAACAAAACGTAACCGTGAACAACATTCTTTGATTTGAAAACCAACGCATATACTTACTAATAAATCTTGTTAAAATATACATCTGATTTAATTTTCACGGTTTATATTGCTGTATTCGCTAAAGAAACCTTACATTTAAAATGAGCCCTCCGTGAGGGCTCCTGGCATCCCGTATGCGACTAGGTGAACCCTCCAGGAGGGCTCCCGGGTAGTTACAGCTACTGTGACTGTGCGCAGCTGTGGTTTCGTTAGTCGGAGAACCTTATTCGTGAGTACCTAATAATAGTCAATAGTAGCCCAAAAAGTTAGCGCCTGACCTTATTATGTCGAACACTAAAGGTTACATAGCACATCAACATATTTTCGGCTTCGGTTTAAAGCTGTTTTATCATAACATCGCGCCTGTAGTCCCCGAAGGGTTAGGCAGAGGTGTACCCTATAGTACATCCACATTTCGCCAATTATATGTAATAGGGGGCGAGCCTATTACCATCAACCGGGCACAAATCCAGACTCCGGGTTGCTACTGAGAAATTTCTTGTGGAAAAATCATAAAACACTTTGCCCGACCCGGGAATCTAACTCGGGACCTCGTGCGTAGTAGTAGCGCTTGCGACCACTTGACCAACGAACCTTAAATTGTTTATTTTAAACTAACTAACCCAACAGACCTTGTCCTGTCAAAATTTTTATATGCCACCGACTTCCGAAATTTTAGTTAAATTTCACTTTATAATGGAAGTCGGTTGAGTTTTTATTACCGGTGGGTATCGTAAGTTGTGATTAAAGGATTACCAGTGAGAGGATGTGCAACAGCGTCCTCCTGTCTGCTAATAACAACATGCTGCGATCACCACTTCTTGTAGATATATCTTCAATAACTTCATTGTAGCTGGCGTTTAGAGATTGTTCAGTGGTACGTTTACGGATTAAAAATAGTAATTTATTGTGTGTACATGTACAGGCTGACCTAATATTAATCAGATGACAAATGGGCTAAGAGAACCACCGATTGGGTCCGACTAAACGCACGACGACATCGTGGCAGGCCGAGACGAAGATGGCGGGACGAGCTTGACTCTTACCGAAAGGACTGGCCGATACTAGCAACAGACAGAATTGTGTGGAAGAGGGAGAGGGAGGCCTTTGCCCTGCAGTGGGACAATACAGGCTAATTAAGTAATTATTAATAAAAAAATCAAGTATCTTGACTTAGCACATGAGGCTGTCGACATGTGGGACGTGGACTCTGCAATCATTGTACCGATAATCGTAACGGTTAATGGCCTAATAGCGGAGAGCCTCAACCAACACCTCAGGAGGCTCTCATTACGCGGCTGGGTCAAGGGCTTGATTCAGAAAGCAGTACTCCTAGACACGGCACGCATAGTCAGGAGGTTCCTCTCTCTAGAGCCCTGACCACCGACAGCTTGGACCCTGTTCCTGATGCCGATGGGCGACTATTTTTTATATTTTTAAATGTTTTTATATCTTTTTTAAAGAAATATTTAAAAATGTAAATTATATGTATTTATATCAAATAAAAGAGCATAATAATATTATTAATTAATTAATTAATTAATTAGCCTGTATTGTTTTATTTTTTAATTAATATCGCCAGAGGTTTGCTTTGGTCTCCCTCCCAACATTGGGAGGAAATAAAGCGACAGATTTTATATAGGTGACAACGAATCTATTTTGTGACGGATTTTAGTTTGTTTTGTCCTTGTATGTCGATACACGTTTATTCAATTATATTAATGGCTGTGTACTTAAATAACTGTTTAAAAATAATCATTTGCAAGTTCGATAAATATATCCTAACCTAACTTACAATCTTATTATAATTTTGTGACTTTTATAAATGAAGATGCAAAGTTTCGTTTACTTTTTGGTGATATTAGCTATGAGTTTGGCTGCGAAAGTGTCCGTTTATACTGACAATGATTCTTGTAAGTTATCTTATTATACACTGTCATCATCGAACAGTAATGTTTTCAAATGCAATTTCCTAAACTTTACTGTAGAACACTACTTACATTTTCACTCCGCACATTCCACTTCTCACAACACTAATAACTCGCATATATATTATCTCATCTACTCGACATCCGTATGTCACTGCAGGGATTCAGCAGAATATCAGCGTCAGGTATATCTGCCTGGCACATGCTGAGCTGGACTCCCATTTGGTGCAACCTTGAGACGGACACCGCATTATGTTCGTAGATTAATTATTATAAAGTGTGTCCTGTCATAGCCAATAGTGTCATCACAATGTCATATTTTCTTCCTGTTTTTAAGCTATTGCATAGCTTCTATCGCAGGCCTTGAGCGTGGAGACCTAATCCAGAAATTCCGTAACGAAAATACCTAAGGAGAGTGTTTTGTATTGAAAATTATGTTTAAATGCTTGACAACAAAGTTCAAATTTACTTAGACGAATGATCTATCGAGAGTGTTGTATTGAAAATTATGTTTAACTGTTTGACAACAAAGTTCAAATTTACTTAGACGAATGATCCTTGACTATTAATAGTTAAATTAAAACCTTTTTATTAGTTTGATGTTCCCATTACGTTGTGTCAAGTTTTAAAAACTATAAATGTGAATAACAGTTCCTGTCAATGTCATCATTGCTATTTCTTGTATTCGGGTTAATATTTTACAATTGCATAAGTTGATAAAAAATGCTATGCAATAGCTTTACCGCGGCAGTCCCCGAGTGCCACACTTTTTGTTTGTTTGTTTATTGGCACCTTGCGGCTATTTCCTTATAGCTAATTAGTTATTAGTTATTATTAATCGTGTTTTTGTATGTTGTGCTGTCTTTTGTGTGCACTAAATAAATGGTTTATCTATCTATCTTATTTCTGAAGCATTTATCGAAAGTTGCAATTCCGAAGGTCATTACGGTTGGTTATGTTTCATGTTATTGGTAGGTAGAATGTTTTGTGCGGCAATTTAATAATGAGGCATAAACGATTGAAAAAAAAAAGCAATTAACAATAATTATGTTGGAGTCACACTGTAGTAAATAAATACGCTGTTGAACAGATAACTTGACGGTTAGTTATAGAGCTCCTCTTACAGAGCTGGGTTCTGTCTCCAATACATGCGATGCAAGTTCAGCGCATTCCACAGAGCACTATCATCACTATCACTATCATCACTATCACTATCATCACTACATATTATAAAACAAAGTCGCTTCCTGCTGTCTGTCCCTATGTATGCTTAGATCTTTAAAACTACGCAACCGATTTTGATACGTTTTTTTAAAATAGATAGAGTGATTCAAGAGAAAGGTTTATATGTATAATACATGCATAATTATAGTAGAAAAACACAGATAATTTGAGAGGTTTCTAATGTGATGTCGCAAATAAACACATTTTTTGCGCTTACATTGCAAACGCTGGCTGAACCCTACGAGATAGATCAAAATAATGTACTACAGTATTGTACACCTTAAAAAGTTCAACAAAAAAATCTGCGATAGCATATGTCTATCTTCTAAGGAATTAAATGGTGACTGTGGTGACCACAGTAACATTTTTATCTTTCAGAATTTGACAATAATTTCATTGTTATTTCCGAAGCTATTTTGACCGGTATTATATTTATCCTTATTCAACAAAATATGTTATTTAAATTGGGCATTTAATTTAGATTAAAATAATTATATGGTTTGACATCATGTCATTCAAATGAATACTTTAAAAGATATCGCAGATTCAAAATTACTCGTCACAAAATAATTGTTGTTGTCGTCAACGCGGGCACAGTCCCTGTAGTACATACCCGTGGGATATTTTCTGACATCCATGCGGATGAAGCCGCGGGCAGACGCTAGTAATTATAATGGCGCATTCATATTGTAACAAGTCACATGAGTTTTTTTTGTTTCAGTTACAAAACGTCTGACTAGTACCATGCCTGAACATAAACCTGTATCTTGTTTTTCTTTCGGGTATCACCTGAATAATGAGTTACATCTGCATATATATTTTATAAACAAACCACCAACTGTGACTGCGATTCATCTAATATTTCATTCAGGTAAGTTTATGCCTTTCTACCTAAGAGCAGATAGTATACACGGCTCAAGACATCAAGCTATATACATACTACATTTTCCGTGAATTTGGTAATAGACGAATAGACAATATAGAAGAATATCATGTTGGTAAGTGATTGTTACCAATTCCTACATAACTTTTTTTTTGATAGAAGATGCTTGCGCGGTCGTCCCACCCCAAACTTTGCTTGGGTAGTTTTTGAGATAACTTCAATAATACGTATTTTTCCCAATTATTCAATGTGGATGATGTTATGATAACTTCCTGTCACTGTTATTTACTTAGCAGGTAGTGGTATTCGAATTTGTGTGGGGTAGGTACCACAACTAAAAAGCGAAAAGTAAAAACTTTGTAGAAAAAAAAAAAAACGAAAAATGAATGTAACCAAAGACACCGACTTCCGAAATTAAAGTAATTTTTCAATTTGTAGTGTTTTTTTGGAAGTCGATTATTTTGTGGAGTTATTTTGTAAAAGGTTTTTGAAAGTTTTGGGCAAACTCTTATTTTTTTAAGCTATTGCATAGCTTCTATCGCGGGCCTTGAGCGTGGAGACCGAATCCAGAAATTTCGTAACGAAAATACCTAACACTCCTGTCTCTTTAGTTCAGCAACTCGCCTCTAGGTGGCATTGGTGGTATTATAATTGCATAAATTGATAAAAACAGCTATGCAATAGCTTAACCGCGGCAGTCTCCGAGTGCCACACGTCTTTTTTTTTCTATTCAAATGGAACAACAAACAGCTACAATATAAAGCATACAAAACAAGAAATTCATTAAAAATATAGACAATATTGTAGCCCACAACGCTGTTCATAGATTAACTACAGGATACATAACAGTCAAAATAATCGCTTAAGTTACAAATACATTTTTGTTTATTGTTTCTTAACTACCATATATAAATGTTTAAAAAAACTTAAAAAATCTTAAAAAATGGTACACAAAAAAGGAAAGAAGAAAAAGGAAAAAATATGTTCAAGAAAGCGGTGCAACTAGTCGCGGGCTCGAACTCAATGGTGGGCCTGGCCAAAAACCACACTGTCTCACCTGGCATCGTGTCCGACAGAGATAGTATCAGTGATGAGCAGTTAGAAGCTGATCTACATGGACAACGTATAGTTCGCACGCACGGAAACACCGTACCGACCAATTTTAGTAAAACGAGCGCGTCAAAAATTACGAAAAGGCCTTTGGAAAAAAGGTTTTTCTGAAATAATCACTGCATAAATCAATTACAAATAAAATTTATTGAAATCTTCGTTAATTTTTCTGTGTCGGTACGGATTTTGTTTTCGAGATTTCACACTTCTTGTATTACTTATTTACGCCCAAAGTTGCGTTAAAATTAGCAAGAAAAACGAATCTTTGTTGGCTCATAACTTTTTAATGTCTTTTTATTTTACTATTCTGCTTCCGTACAGACAATTTTAATAATGAGACCTAACGATATCATGTTTAACTTTGAATGTACAATGTCAAATAGTGGAGTAAAACCCCTCCGAAGTTTGTATGGAAAAAATATCAAATTGTTTCACCTTAAGTATAAGACTTTTGAACGTATAGGGAGCACAAACAAAAATGTCTATGCTCAAAAGTCCCATTGTAAGAATCGACCATTCTGCAAACAGGCGAACGCAAGCCAGAATTAGACTTGCAAGTACCCACTGAAAATAGTGTGCCAGCGCGCACCTTTCGCTTGTGGACCGTCCTAGGAACCGCATACTAAACCATGTTGAACAGTTCAATGCAGTCAAATTTATTTCTGACAATATTATATAAATTGATGGCTTCTAAGAACTTACGTCTATTTTCAAATTTTTCTCTTACTCGTACTTAATTGACAGAATTTTATGTAATTTCACTTTCGTTTTTTTAAAATAAATTTTACTTTCAGGTAAACAAATTGTCGAGAGGTTGAAATTTGATGAATTCACTGGTAAAAAGTCTGATTGGGTCCATCAGGTTCATTGGGTCTTAATGTACCACGAAGTTGAAATTTCCCTAGAAATATATAAATCACAAACATTGTGTTCAACTATAACAGTAGCAGAAGGAATGGACGTCGATACATCAAATAACAACATAACTGAGAAGACATATAGAGGTAAAATAATGTTATATTGTGACAACGAGTGCTATTTAAGAGCCTTATTACATTTCGACTGATTTCGACGGTGATGGGCAACTTTGGCGTTCTTGTTCTGAGTAACTGAAAGACTTGGACAACTATGACTTATTGAGTTGTGGAGAATAGTTATTAGTATAGTACATAGCGGCCTCGCTTTTCGCAATTTTTTCTTAATTCTTTATATAAACCCAAAATTCCGAAGCATGTTTTTCAAAAAATGCGCGACGGAACTTTTTTGAGCTTGTGGGTAGAACTATTGTACCTACATATCAAATGTTATTAGAATTTGAGTCTGTGCTGTGCTAGATAAAGTGGCAACACCAGTACTACTGTATCCGCATGAGGCGAAGAGCAATGGCGTCATGTAATGTTGTGTGAAATTAAATGACTGAGAATAGTAAATGGTGCTTTTCTTCCACCCACCCACACTTGCTTTTCATTATCCTTGCATTCCGTATGCAAGGATAATGAAAAGCAAGTCATCCATAAAAAATTTAAAATATTTTTCGATCGTAGAGCACACTCTAATGCTTCGCATTATGAGTCGTGCAATAAGATCTTTTAAAAAGTGTTCTAGTTGATAGCGGCCTCAGAATTTTGAAATATTTATGGGATATCTAAAAAAAAAATCTCCAATTCAAAATCATAAAAAACGCTCAGAATTAACTGTAAATTTCTCCTTTCTACATACATATTTTTACGTAAAGGGCCATGCCCAATTTTGGTGCCTTTTTTTTTTGATTGCACACTAACGCCACCTTGTTAAATGTGTACAGCACTTCCATACAAACAATAATTACTATGGCAGCTCAGCTCTAAAGTACATCCGTCTCGAGTTATTCGCCCTAATCTGTAACGCGTATTTAATTAGGAAAACTGAAAATATGAGTTACTTTTAATGGTTCTATACTATTTATTTCATAGTACAAACTCTAATGGACTCAAGTTGCATCATATTGGCGTAAGTGGCATAGTGTGACATCAAGTTACACTTCACTGTAATAATGTCGTGAGTATTTTATTAACAAAACTGAAAATATTTGTGCTTATTACGCCTTTATCTTGTCTATTTTATAGTTTAAACACTAAATGGACTCACGTTACGTCACGTTGGCGTAAGTGGCATAGTGTGACATCAAGTCACACTTCACTATAGCACAACACATAACATAAATTAAATTATTAACCGCATGTCAGCTAGCACACGCCAATATACCAACCAAAAACATCGAGAACTATACTCAAGCAGAAATAAAAACGAAACTTAATGTCTAAATAAAAGCCTCCAGGCATAAATGGTGTGCCCGCTTACATATGGCTGTAACTGGAAGTTATAAATGATAAACTTGGACCATCGAGGTAAAATAAATAAACAGTTAATTACTAATAACAATAACAAAACAGTATTATTAAACTTAAAAACCACACATTATGATGCATCTTCGCTAGAATGATCGTGAATTTTGCTCTCAATATCGTGATATTTTCCTAATTCACAAGTAAAAACCAAACCCTTAAGAGACCATGGGCTTGTGGCTGAATTACTGCAAAGTATCTCTGAGTTGGTCCGATAGACTTTTTTGAGGTGGCGTTAGCGCTCCTGCACACGATGCCGCCACCGCGCCGTCGCCGCGCCGACGCCGCACAACTACAATGTACATACGAGTCGCGCGAAGACCGCCACCGCGCCGCCGCCGCGCCGCCACCGCGCGCGGTCCTCGTCTCGCCACCGCGCATCTATTTGATTCATTCCATTACCGGATTATGTTCATACGCGGCCGGCAATGGAATGAATCAGGAACGCGGTGGCGGCGCGGCGGCGGCGCGGTGGCGGTCTTCGCGCGACTCGTATGTACAGTGTAGTTGTGCGGCGTCGGCGCGGCGACGGCGCGGTGGCGGCATCGTGTGCAGGAGCGCGAGTGCGATCAAAAAAAAAAAAGGCACCAGTGCCCCATACACTTCAGGCAAAGCCCTTTATACCAGAATAAACGTTGGTTCATAGGAAATTAAAATTACATATTTAAAAAACAAAAACTTTATTATATAACTCATAATAAGCATAATTAGAACTGCCAAATTGCTACTTATGCGATGCACCGGGCGCTCGAACTGTCAAAACGCAATTTTGTGATTTGCTACAGAAGATAAAGAGTCATTTCATCATACACATGTTATGTTATACATACATACGTAAACTCATACCTTACTCTCATGGGGGTAGGCAGAAACTACAGAGCGCCAACTGCTACGATCCTTCATACTCCTTTTGCCTCGTTTACGTTCATACGTCTGGTCATACACGCACGCCGGTTGCGAGTACTACGCACCTGACCTTTTGAAGAATATCACCAATAAAATCACTACATAATACTCGTATGTCCTTCTAGAGCTCTCCGGCGTTGCCACTCACATCTCCCATGCTCAATTCAAGCAGATGCCGCCTAGAGTAGCACACAATGAGCATGTGTTTACGAAAACAGTATGATTATTGTAGCCACATGGAGAGCATGCTATAATTAAGCATACCTACTACTAACTAGCAAACAAGCATGCGTTTTAATAGCATCTGTCAGCCTGTATAGCTGTAATTAGAAAGATCGAGTGCAAATAAACCACAGAACAGAAAAATGTTCTGTGAAATAAACGATGTATTGTGTCGTTTTCTATATAGATTGGTGTCGTTTTCTTACAGATAATGGTATTTGTTTTAATAAATCTGAGCCCTGTGTGCTACTGGTGAATTTGGAACACGACTGTGAAGGTAAGCCTTCCTATACTCTTTACAAACTTTATTACTAGTAGTTCTGCGAACAGCAGACTTCGCGAGCACAAACTTTTTGGCAACAATGAACCGCTTAGCTTTTTTTTTTTTTTTTTTTTTTTTGGGTGGGAAATCATCCAATGACTTCTCCCGCTCTGGGCGGAGCGGAAGGGCGTGTCAGACTTTTACTGACTAAAACCCACCCGTGTTCCTTCCCTTGCCATGCCAGGCGCCACGGTTTCCCCTTGGGTCTACCCGCAACCCCGGCAGGCATCGGCCCTAACGGACCCCGTCAGTTTTGCTGACATCTCTTTGAGGCGCGCGTGGAACACGACGCGCCGTCGACCCGGGCCTGGTCCTTATCGGACGGCGAGCTGCCCTCTGCTCTCCGTCCGCAGGCCCGCGCCTACGGTGGCCGGAAATCGGCTATCAATTCCCGACGCCCGGGAAGTCTCCTACGGCGGCGGCGGCTAGGGCTGGTAGGGCGCGGCCTCTGCCACTCCCTCGCGCGCTCCGCCTCCTCCTTCGCGAGCATTACTGCTTCGCAGAAGGAGGTGACGGCTTGCCATGCCCTCTCGCTCAGCACCATGGCCTGGACCAGGGCCGGACGCGAGAGGTCACTGCCGCCGATCGCCTCCACGAGGACACGGCGGTGGTCCACCCAAGCCGGGCAAACCTCCACCGTATGCTCCACCGTGTCCTCCGGACGATCCACACAATGGTGAAACCGCTTAGCTTAAGGCTTATCTTTAAGTGAAAGAACGACGTTCACGCTTCACCATACAAGTTCTATGTTTACGTAAGTTTTATTTAGTACTTGATCATCAGTGGCATGGCAACCATTCGACAGTGAGAGCGCCTGTACGTAGGAGCAGCGGGGCTAGCACAGGGCGTACCCAAGACGTTTGTGACAAGATAATATGATAAATTTTATCATGTCTTACAATTTGTCTTAAATGCTAGCACGGGTCAACCATGTGATAAAATCTGAGGCGCGACATGCCTTTCTTGTTGCTAACTTCATAGTGTGACACAGTAAATTAAAAAAGTTTAAATGTCTATGATCAGTGAATATGCGACCAAATAAAATAAAACGTTTTTATTGTGCAGGTTAATACAGTTTTAGAACTTTTTAATTTTGTTGTGAACTAATTCACTTTTGACGTACGGACGACAGTCATTAAGTGGCATTTGTGACAAAATTGGTGCGCCCATAGTAGCAAATAAGACATATTGAATTCCAAATAAACGTCAAGAAGTTATGTCAAAAGTCAAGAGATTATCTCACGCCGCGCCGTGCTAGCATTTGTGACAAAAGTGTTTTATCGCCCAAATTGTGATAAAATATGTGACTCAAGCTATCTCACAGTAGGCCATGCTCGCTGCGCTGTAGGGGCGCCTTCCGTGTGCCAACGGATGTGTGGTCGGCTGTATGTACCTACATACATCCAGCAACAGTTTGACTGTAAAATACCAAGTTACAAAACTGTTGATCGGTCAAAACCGAGTAAAAAAGCATTTTCTCTAAAATCAGTATTTACGGAACGCCTAAGTTATTGTTTTAAAAGTGTCAAACTCAAACTCATGTACCTATAACAGAGTTTAAGGTTAACATAGATTGGCAAGCACGGAGGTACTTCTCGAATCGACTCTGAAGTGAACATGTCTTCTTACTTAGATTTTTCTATAGGGTTTATTCTGAAAGTTGGCAACGTCGCCAATAGATGTCAAATATTTCGCTGTTTTGATTAATTTGATAATATTTCTGTATGGAAATAAAAAATGTGGCTAACTATCGAACTAGAATATTGATTATGAAATGCAAAAATTAATATCGTAACACCGAATAGTTGGTTTTAGATGTAAAAAAAGTATTTGGCAACTTTCCAAATGCCTTTTTTACTCCTAAACGGGTACAACATCAAATTCAATGTTATAATAATACAATTCATTATTAATATTCTAGTTAGTTAGTTAGCCACATTTCTTATTTCCATACAGTATTATTTCCAAATTAATCGAAACAGGTAAATATTTGACAGCTATTTACGACGTTGCCAACTTTTAGGATGCACACTCTTATGCTAACTGAATATTTATAATAATTATGTCCTACAAATGATGACCTTTCGCATTGCCTACGAGTATTGTTACTCGAACGATTCAAAAATCAGAGATACAAACAAATGCAGAATAGTAGATTGTTATACAAGGGTCGAAAGAAATCAATTCCCATACGAGGTATTTAGACGCCCGAGCGTAGCGAGGGCGGCTATAGTCCGAGTAGGAATTGATGTCTTTCACCCGAGTTAAACACTCTACTTTTCATTTCGAATATAAGGAAAGAAAAACATAGTGTTTAATAGTTATTGATATTAATTATCATGATTAGTACCTATTCAAAATAAACTGAGAAGTTAGTACAACGTGTGTTTTTTTTTAAATATGGAACACACCGCGTCACCGCTGCGGGCCGTCCCGCGCATTATGTATTTTTTTTTAATTCACACTGGCTGTTTGATATAAACAGCCAGTGTGAATTAAAACAAAATACCTCACAAGACCGGAGCCCAGTGTTTCCACTTTTAGGCTGCCTGTCCACTGAAGCGGAGAGGAGAGGAGAGGAGCGGAGACGTGCCAAAATTAACCAATGGAATTGCATGAAATCTCCGCTCCGCTTCAGTGGACAGGGATTTGCGAACTAGTTTAAAAATTCATACAAAACCGGGAAGCGGAGAAAGAAAGAAAGAAAGAAAGAAAAATTATTTATTGGGACAAGCACAGGAGATCACAAACTAAACTAAAACACACATTAAAACATCAATAAGAAATAAAAAACAATAAAAATTAAACGAAGTAAAAAAGAAGGAGTCCTGTGCGAGGCCAAAAGGCTCCTATCTCAGCACGATGCTGCGACATTTAATACTAAAAGTCGCAGCGCTGGTATTCTGATAGGGCCCGCAGTGATGTCACGGATAGATAGGTACCTAAATAATAATAAATAAATTATTATGTATCAAAAACATTAATAAAAAAAATAAAATTAAAAATAAAAAACGTAGTCCGTGTGTCTGCACCCGACGTAGCATCGATTACTTGTCTATGCCTTTAAGTGTCTGTGGTATGTATGATACTCTATGGCATCGATGTGACAAGTAAAGAGACGCAGGCGCCGACACCGGCAAAAAATTTATAATTAATTAAGGCTGTCTATTGTTTAATAATACAATAATAAAGTGAATAATCGTAGGATGAAAAGTGTTTTGTGAGCGGAGCGGGGAAGCGGAGCGGAGAAGCCGAGTAGGGAAGCGGAGCAGGGAAGCGGAGCGGAGAAGCGGAGCAGGGAAACGGAGATGGGATGTGGAAAAAAACCAGCCGCGGAGAATTGCAGCCGCGGGGCTAGGGGGAGGGGGAGTAGTATGCCACCGATTTTTGGCCAGTGCGTGCCCCGGGCGGGAGATCGTATATAATTATATATGTGGCCTCTTTGTTTCGATTTACGGGAGACCGGGTACAAAACTAATACTTTGACATTGGTTTCTAGTTAGTTATCATATATTTTTGATTATATGAATATAGCCACATATAAACTTCGATTATGTTCTACTTTGTATCTAAATTGACCTCATTATTTGCTCATTATTTGCTCATTATTTGCTCATTATATGAAATGCAATACCAATAGACAGATCTCTTGCAAAAGCCTTTGAGTCGTTGTTTCGCTCTATCGCGTCCTTTATACGGTCTGTATTATAGTAGCGAAGGTCTCTTTTCAAGAACTTAGAGATCCGTCTATTGAGCCACTGGTATTTGAGCGCATCGTCTGAAAGCTGCAAAATCATCTCGCGCCTCTCCTCCCTGAGCTGTAAAGTAGCATCAGAGAGCTTCTTGTTTCGATTTGTACTTCAAGACCCGTCGGTCTCTGACCGTATGGACAGTTTTCATTATAATCGAAACATCGTAAATTGCCATAATTATGTTTGCGTTTGCACGTGTGATGACGCGGGCCGGTGCATACGCCACCTGTCTGTAAGCTCAAAAAACGTCAGACGCACCGCAGAACGCCACGCCCCTCGCTCTCCGTAAACGAGCACTTCCTTATTGATTTTTAAATAGCAAGTTCGATTTTGCGTGCCCCACTGCCGCTGCCGCTGTAGCTGCGTTTTTACCGTGAACGGAGAATTGCAAGAATAGCTAGCCGCAGCGCTGCGTGCGCCCGCGCCGCCGCGTTTAGCGTCGCGTGGGACGCGGCGATGCCATCCGCAGGCTCCGCTTGGATTTCAAGCAAACGCGTGTAATAACGCTTCTCCGTAAACGCTCTCATACAACACCCATATGTTTGAATTTAGTGCGGCCCGCGTCGCCCAACGCTACGCGCAACGCCCCGCATCTTCGCAAACGGGCACTAAGAACACTGTGTGCAGGGTGGGCGTTTTTGGGTTTTTGTCTTATGTAATTTAAACGTTCGAAAAATGCTGATTCTCAGGCTGAGAATCAGCATTTTTCGAAAGTTTGAATAAATGAGTTTTGAATTTTTTATTGAATTGAATTGTGTAAACAATCTAATCAAGAAATACTATGCAAATGGACACATTGATATCGTTATTTTATTTGAATACTACGTAACCTCTAAATGTCAAAAAACGTACTTTTGGTTCGTAAATTCATGTGGCGTCTTCTAGCACCAACTCACGGTGCAGAAGGTGCGCGGCGATTAAATGCAAGCGGGTGGAGCGTCGCCGGTTATCTCCTGGCGGTAGAGGGGCAGCGCCGGCGGCGCGGGCGGCGCGGCTTTTCGACGATTTGATAAACTGCAGAGCGTTTGTTACTTCCGACCCGCCGTTACTTGTGTTCCCGGTCTCCCCTACATTTATTTCTTTATTCTTTATGTCATGTTATCCTTTTTGTCACTGTCATATGTCACTGACAGTGACAGGCAGCCTTATCTGCCCGCTCAAAGTACTCCGCACAGTCCGCAACTCCGCTCCGCTATCTGGCTCCGCTACCTTGCTCCGCACAGTCCGTAACTCCGCTCCGCTAACTCGCTCCGCATCAATGGACAGACACTGTCCTTAACTCCGCTCCTCTCCGCTGCCTCGCCCCGCTCCGCAGCCTCGCTCCGCTTCAATGGACAGGCAGCCTTAGGGATTTCTCCCTTTTTTGGGAAAAATTGCCATTTTGGATATTTTATTTTGGCAGGGATTTAGGGAATTTTAAGGAAAAATTTAACTTGAGTTGATAGCCCTATTGTTTATACTAGGCAGCACCCGATGTACTACCTTACTCTATGGCACCACCGATTAAATAAAGGGAATTCCCTGAAACTTGTAATAATTGTAATACGTCTAATTTTAGTTTACCATGTTAATAGTACTATTTCTGTGGCTAAAGACAACATCGGAAATAAGTCGCATTATACCTAGAGTTGGTTTGTTTCGTCTCTCTCGATTTATAATGAATGTTTTCTAGGTATTTATACTATAAAAATGAAAAATTCCCTAAACCAAGGAATTTTTATATTTTTTAGGGAATTTTAGGGATAATTCATTAAGAAACTGGGGAAAAACCAAAAACGTAAGTGGAAACACTGCCGCAGCTTTTTTGTTTTTATTCTATTCGATATTTTTCATGAAAAAAGTTTCGTAGCAGACTACCTAACCAAATGTTCTATTTTTAAAATTCATTCCCGCCCTAGGGCGGGAATCAATTACTATGAGTCTTTCCCGCCCTAGAGAGGGAAGGAGCGTTTTCCACCCGCTACTCGGATCAAACAAACACTACTTTCCGAGCATGAGAGATGAAAAAGCCTTTTACCAGTAAATTTTTCACCATGTCAAAAACTATTCTCGCATCTGCGTAAATAATGACATTGTATTATTGTAGGTCGAAACGAAAATCCTAAGAAAAAAACGCCTTTAAGAGGGTTTACGCCGTACGGCATTTCATACAAACTTACAAGCCCATATTTTTCGAAATGACTGAACCGATTTAAATGAAACTTCATACGCATATGCAGGATACAAAGGTCTAAAAACTTAGTTAAGAACATTTTCGAAACGACTTATTTAAAAACAGATAACTGGAAATCACTATTTTTTATATGAAGTTTCATTAAAATCGGTTCAGTCATTTCGAAAAATAAGGGCTCGCAAGTTTGTATGAAATGCCGTACGACGTAAACCCTCTTAACTGATTTACCAATAAGTGAGATTTAAATTACAAGCAAAGTTCGAGTTATGATCTCACTAGTAATGTAAATAAATAACGTAATTTTAATGATTTTAATTTTTAATTTTGTACCTCATGATCTCAAATTCTCAATAGAAGTGTTTATGTATATAATTTTATTATAAGGCATTTTTTTTGCATGCTGAAATGTCTAAGTAAGCATCTTATGTGGAACTTCTTATATTTAAGTTAAGACCTTTTATGTACCATATTTTATGCAAAATAAAGAAAATTCTAATTCTAAATTCTAGCATCATCGCCACATGAAAATAAGAAAACATCGACTGACTGCTCTGCAAATAATACTGGTAAGTACATCAATCTGATTCGCCTCTTCCCAACTGTGTTGTGATTGGCTTAACACGTTCAGAGCCGGCAGCCCTCCTGGAGGGTTCGCCTAGTCGCACATGGGATGCCGGGAGCCCTCGCGGCGGGCTCATTTTAAATGTAGGTTTTTCTTAGCGAACCGTGAAAACAAAATCTGATCTATATTTTAACAAGATTTATTAGTCTATGCGTTGGTCTTAAAATACAAGATTTTTTTTTTTTAATTTTTTTGTTCTCGGTTACAAATATTCACAAAAAATTTAAAAGGTTGTAACTGGTTATAGTGACAAGACCCCACAGAAATAGTAGATTGTTATACAAGGGTGGAAAGGAATCAATTCCCATACGAGGTATTTAGACGCCCGAGCGCAGCGAGGGCGGCTATAGTCCGAGTAGGAATTGATGTCTTTCACCCGTGTTAAACACTCTACTTTTCATTTCGAATATAAGGAAAGTAAAAAATAGTGTTTAAAATATTTATTGATATTGAATAACATGAGTAGTACCTATTTAAAATGAACTAACAAGTTAGAACAATTTGTAAAAATGTTTAAATATGGAACGCACCGCATCACCGCTGCGGGCCGTCCCGCGTATAAGATTTTTTTTTTTATTCACACTGGCTGTTTACAATATACTCACAAGACCGGAGCCCAGTGCTTCCACTTTTAGGGATTTCTCCCGTTTTTTAGGGAAAAAGGCAAATAATAGGCATGGTTTACTGATATTTTATTTTGGCAGGGATTTAGGGAAAAATTGAACTTGAGTTGGTAGCCCTATTGTTTAATTAGTAGGCAGAACCTAATGTACTACTTTACTCTATGGCACCACCGATTGATTAAAGGGGATTTCCTGAAACTTGTAATGATTGTTATTCGTCTAATTTTAGTTTACCATGTTATTGTTAATAGTACTATTTCCGTGGTTAAAGACGACATCAGAAATAAGTCGCATTATACCTACAGTTGGTTTGTTTCGTCTGTCTCGATTAATAATGAATGTTTTGTAGGTATTTAATGACATAAAAATGAAAAATTCCCTAAACCAAGGAATTTTTATATTTTTTAGGGAATTTTAGGGATAAAATTCATTAAGAAATTGGGGAAACCCAAAAACGTAAGTGGAAACACTGCCGCAGCTTTTATTTTTATTCTATTCGATATTTTTCTTAAAAAGTTTCGTACCCACAGATATTAATCTAACTAGATGACGCAAAAACGGAGTAAAATTACGATCAATGATCGTAATCTGAGATTTTCATTTAGCATTATCGGCACCGGAAATCCACCAAAATCTAGAAAAATTTCTTTTTAAGCCATATTGAGCTGTAAAGACTGTATAGAAAAATTGGCCGAGGCATTGGAAATGTTTTCTTTCATTGGTAAGTTTTGTTTTTAAATTGTGTGTGAAGAAGTGGCACGCTTGGTTTTCATAAAGATGGAGGGACTTGCGATATCTAGTTAGATTTATATCTGTGTTCGTAGCCGACTACCTAACAATAAGTTCTATTTTTAAAATTCATTCCCGCCCTAGGGCGGGAAACAATTACTATGAGTCTTTCCCGCCCTAGAGCGGGAAGCAGCGTCTCCCACCCGCTACTCGGATCAAACAAACACTACTTTCCGAGCATGAGATATGAAAACACTATTTCACTTCGTTTTACAACACCACAGTGTTTTATAACACGGTTTTAAACCTAATGCCGTTGACCGTCCGCGATGGTTAACTTTAGCGCAAACGTAATGCCGGGACCCTCCCGGAGGGTCCACTTACAATATATATGGCGGCATGGCGTATGAGCTCGACGAAAATGGGTGGAATCGAAAGTGTTAATGTCCAACCGGATTCAGTTATACGAGTATACCAGTATTATAATACATGGCGCGACTGCCTATCTGCCCTCCACAACCCAGTAATTGAGTATCACGATGCCACTTGGTAAGACTTGTTTCATTGCAGGTGACCCTGTCATTGCTGTCAGAAATGTGAAGACAACGACAGCAAAGCCAAATATGGTTTTAGAAAGTTCGAGTAATAGTAGTTTTAACTCCAATGTTCCAACATCGCCACAAAATGAAAACATAGGAACAACAACTAACGGTACTGGTAAGTAAGTATCAATTGAAGGTATTATACGCCTCGATGGAAGTCGCACGAGTGTGCATGTGTGTTATACTGAGGCGACGTTTAAAAAACTCGAGATATCTGCACTGTACTGAAGTTAAATATTAATGTATAACCATTGATGTATTAAAAGTGGTAGATACGGGACTTAGTAACAGCGCCTGGTCCTATCAAACTACGTGATTCCCCATAGTCGGCACTGGTCGGCACTCAGTCGCGCACGGCATATCGTTTATCAAACAGCTCCATAATTACAGTTTTTTCGTGATAAATACGCATCAAAATGACTTCTTGTGCAGTTAAACAGTGTTTTAATAATACAAGGAAGAACAATAAGACACACGGGATTACTTACCACTCGTAAGTACAGCCAAAAATGCTAATTTGTTGAAAGTTATAATAATAATATATTTTGTGATCGCGAGTTGCGAGACTTATTGCGATTTGCTCGCACGACAACGCCGTCTGTTATCTCTGTTCTTGTCTATCGGTAGCTGTAGGTTTGCGACTGTGTTCACACTGATCACAGATGTGTGAGTTTTGGTGCATGTAGTCGTGCGCCAAGCGAGCCCAGGTTTTCTGATTTCAATGTTAGCGCGTAACATAATATCTTCCTCCTTTTAATATATCAATGTGTATAACACAAACTTTCCGTAATATACAATGTCGCCCATGCGCATGTGACCGCCCGTAATTTTCTGAATAATTATGAAAAAATATCGAAAATAAACTTCAAAAGGCGGGTCTATCTATAACATTTTTCATGTTATTCAATTTAATTTTTTTTTAATTTGCTTTCTGTTTTTTGACACATCTCCGAAGTTTATGGGTCGATTTGGATTCTGTTTATTATTTCCAAAAGCTTATGAGTTATTTTAACAGGTTAATTAAAATTTTTACAAACAATTATCGACTACGAAAAAAAAAAACGGAATCGAAGTCATTTTTTCGGTAAAAAATTGTGTATTTATTTTAAAAAAACTAGTGAAAAATGTTATAGATAGACCCCCTTTTTGAAGTTTATTTTCGATATTTTTTCATGAATATTCAGAAAATTACGGGCGGTCACATGCGCATGGGCGACATTGTATTGTCTAAATTGTAGTGTAAACCTCGTTAAGATGAACTAAGCACAAGCAAAAAAAGGAGAGTGGAAAGCGCCTTTGTATCGTACTATTTATGGATGTAGTTCTTTTTTTCTGACCAGTGCACGATTTGTTTCCCTTATAGTCTTACTGTTACTGAAAATAAGAAAAACCTTTTAATAATAAATGTTTTGTTGTTTTCAGAAAGTGCTGACCGACACCCATCTTTTCAAAATGTGTTGATATACGTGATAACATCCGTCATAGTGGTGTGTGTTATAATATTGGTGATTTATTTATGTGCCAAAAAATATCGAAATTCGCACCCAATAGAATCATTGGAATTGAATACTTATGTAAGTCCTATGTTATGAACTTATGAGGCTGATATAATGCCAGTGGTATTGAGTGGTTAGCTTGCGTCTTCTGAGCTGAGCTCACACAACGCGTCGTGCGTTCAGCCAGTATCATGATGACTCACCCATGAAGGAGCGCTGTCCCAAATTAGACGCCTTATTAATGAATTATACATAAACCAAAAGATATTTTAATGAAACACGTATACTTAAAGATCAATAATTCAATTATCTTTAAAATGGTGAAGGTTTCAGAAAAATACGCTTGATCGTTTTTGCGTGATTCTTAGTTTTTTATCCGCGGTAACCCCGGGACCGTGAGCATCAAGATGACGGGACCAAGCCCCCAATTTAAAATGCATCACATTCAAGAGTTAGTACTACATATGTACTAATTGTACCCTAAACAAGACATTTGTACCTCTAAAGGTAAAGGAATTATGTCAAGATTTCCCTGGTCCCGCCACTTTGATATCAAAGTGGCGGGACCTTTTGGATGCGCTATTCAGAGGCAGGTAATACACACTCGAAGACTTAGTACTACATTTGTACTGGTATATACTCAGTTTTCAATACAATTGTAAGTGCCAAATTAAAGTTATGTGATTAAAACATTGGTCCCGCCATTTTGATGATTCATGTTATCGCTGAATTCATATGAAAAACGTTAAAACTCGTGCAAAATCAAATGTGGAAACTTAGTACGTCATACGTACTTCATCGTGTGTAATTTTCATATTCGTAACCTAAGTACATCAAAAATTATCTATCATTCGTAGTTTTCTTTGAAATGGTCACATCTATGCAGAAATGAAACAACCCAAAATTGTTTTGAAAAATGTATATTATTATATATTGATCCAATTTAACTACTTATACAGGGTGGATTTTTGAGACGGGGCAGCAACAGTGTTGGGCAATGGGACAATTCAATTAATTTTTTAATTATAGAAGCAAACAATTACAATTTTTATTGCAATTGATTTAATTCAATTGTATTTTAATTGTGAGATGCAATTGAAATCAATTGCAATTAAATCCATTAATTGTGGTTCGCAATTAATTTAATTGCAATTAAAAAGTTAATTGTTATTTACAATTAACTTAATCGTCAATTGTTTATTATAACAATTAATACTATTTGATGAATGTAAAAACTCACGCACGGGAATGTACTCCCGGGATTAAAAGTATTCTATGTGTTAATCCAGGTTACAAACACATAGAATGCTACATAAACTGATAAAATTAGTAGGAAGTAGGATAGGATTAACTGTAATTGTAAACATGCAAACAATTAACAATTAATTAATTGTAATTGCAAAGTTTTACAAGCACAATGAATTAACTGTTAAATGTCTATCTTGCAATTACAATTAATTATATTAATTGTTAATTGTAATTAAATCTGGCAATTTAATTGTTAACTGTTAATTGTTTTCACAATTAACGTTTGGCCAACACTGGGCAGCAAGAACCCGGTTAGGTTCTTCATCGTATTATGTTAACAACCTTAACAAGGGCCACACCTTAACCGTTGTAGCTACAGGAAAACGGTCTTAGGAGACGGTCCTTAACTTTTTGAGACATTTTGATCTGCATTCACAGATATTAAAAAAAAAAATGTAGTCAGCAAGAAAATAGGCAGTTGTAAATTTAAAATTTACAATTGCCTGAAAATCATATTATTATAATTAAAAGGTGTTTTGTATTTTTTTGAGGTATGAGGTAACAGGGTATAAAGTTTACTCATCCTCTATACAAAAGGGAGGATCTTCTGCACAGACGTGTCGTGTCTGCCCATTTCGGGGAAGTTATATACGGCAAACCGAGGTCTTGCTTCTAATATCGTTCTTGAGACTTCATGTCGCACTCGCTGTCGAATCAAAAACCGAGCACAGGTCGCACACAATGTTCCATAGTACTACGTAACAAATAAATATCAAGTCCACAAAACAAGCAAGAGGTCCTTTAGGAATGCGTAAGTCGTCAATAAATAAACAGCGGAGTAACAATTTAAAACACGATCAGCAAACTAATCAGACGGATAAGTTCTGTCAGTCAACACTTTATCATCATTCTCCCTTATCCCAATTTGGCGCAACATGTCCCTTTTTTCCATACTTCTCTATTAGTCGTCATCTCGGTAGTCACCCCCTTTCTAGCCAAATTGTGGTCAAGATTTAGATTAATTAATATGTGAGTGCTTTTTTCAGTAACACATGTTACTGAAAAAAGCCTTCATGTAATAATGTGCCTTTGGCTGTATACATATACAGCCAAAGGCACATTATTACATGAATCACTTTATGATCATATTATCTGAACAATGTAGGAATCACAATTATGTTTGCACACATGAATACAATAATATCTGAGCAAGTTAATGTAATTCAAATTCAACGTTATTACTACGTCATAAAGAAGATTTGACTAGCAATCTAACTTGCTTATTGTATTCATGTGTGCATACATAATTGTGAATCCTACATTGTTCAGGTAGTTATGATCATAAAGTGGTTCGTAAAATAATGTGCCTTTGGCTGTATACATGTTACTGAAATAAAGCAGTCACATATTAATGAATCTAAATCTTGACCACAATTATTAATTATGCTTATAGTTGTTACAATATTATGAAGTTTTTTGACGTTCATATATTTTTGAAACCTGAAAGGGCCAATATATTAATGAACGCGACTGTACATAGCACGAATTAACTCTACATACTTCCCTGGCAAACCTTTCTCTTTCAAGGCCCATCACAACACATCCCGAGGTATTATCATACGCTTTCTCCAGATCAATGAACACATGTGCCAGTTTTTGTGTGCACGTCTGTACTTCTCGCACAATTGGCGCAGTGCAAAGGTGGCGTCCATTGTTCCTCGACCTGGTATAAACCCAAACTGTTTTGGGGTAATCTCACTCTCCTCTCTCAGTCTTTTCTCTATTTCTTTCTCCCATAACTTCATTCTATGTGACATGAGCTTTATCCCTCGATAGTTGTTGCTATCCCGTACATCACTTTTATTCTTGAAGATGGATCAGTCAACACTTTATGCCTTATTTAACAGATGAATACAATCATCTGCTAATTAAGACATTGTCTTTGCCAATTAATTAACTTGTATTTTGCTAAATAAATGAACCCAGCACATACAGCACTTTCCCTGCATGAGATACAGTCATACAGAGTTATGACCATACAAAAAAAAATACACTCATTGAGATCTTTCATACGATATAGGTAGAAAAGTGTTACAACACTTGGGACGCCCATTCTTCTTTGTAGTCATTATTTAATAGTAATGATTAATTTGTAGAATTTGTATTTGTTTTTGTTGTTTTTTGTTTGTTTGTATACGGTAATTGTTTTGTTTTTGTTTGTTTGTGTGTTGTGTATTTGTAGATGGATTTGTGTTGTTTATGTTTGTTGTGTGTTTGTGTGTGTTTTGTTTGTTTGTTTGTTTGTTTGTTTGTTTGTTTGGGTATTAGTATTAATTCGCACTTTCCCTCGAGGTGAGGTTCAAAAATTCCTCCCTGTACATCAGAATCATAAAGCTCGTTTGGTTCATTTCTGCATACATCTTTCCAATTCTATAAAAATAAAATTTTCGATAGTAAAAGATACTTGATGAACTTTTATCATTAAAACACTAAAGGCAACATTTATATTGGATCAATATACATATATATCATTATCAAAACCATTTTTTCATTTCTGCATAGATGTGACCATTTCAAAGAAAACTACGAATGATAGATAATTTTTGATGTACTTAGGTTACGAATATGAAAATTACACACGATGAAGTACGTATGACGTACTAAGTTTCCACATTTGATTTTGCACGAGTTTTAACGTTTTTCATATGAATTCAGCGATAACATGAATCATCAAAATGGCGGGACCAATGTTTTAATCACATAACTTTAATTTGGCACTTACAATTGTATTGAAAACTGAGTATAATTATACCAGTACAAATGTAGTACTAAGTCTTCGAGTGTGTATTACCTGCCTCTGAATAGCGCATCCAAAAGGTCCCGCCACTTTGATATCAAAGTGGCGGGACCAGGGAAATCTTGACATAATTCCTTTACCTTTAGAGGTACAAATGTCTTGTTTAGGGTACAATTAGTACATATGTAGTACTAACTCTTGAATGTGATGCATTTTAAATTGGGGGCTTGGTCCCGTCATCTTGATGCTCACCCGGGACCGGACATAATTTTACAAATTAATTACACTGTGTAATATAAACATAATCTAAAATATTCACAGACTGAGTTATTAAGAAAATACTCTAATTTAATAAATATTTTTTACAAAATCATTAACACTACTCAGTAAGACGTGATCTTAAGGTGAACAATTTTATATTTTTTCCATACAAACTTCGGAGGGGTTTTACTCCACTGTTTGACATCGTACATTCAAAGTTTAACATGATATCGTTAGTCTCATTATTAATTTTGTCTGTACGGAAGCAGAATAGTAAAATAAAAAGCCATTAAAAAGTTATAAGCCAACAAAGATTCGTTTTTCTTGCTAATTTTAACGCAACTTTGGGCGTAAATAAGTAATACAAGAGGTGTGAAATCTCAAAAACAAAATCCGTACCGACACAGAAAAATTATCGAATATTTCAATAAATTTTATTTGTAATTGATTTATGCAGTGGTTTTTTCAGAAAAACCTTTTTTCCAAAGGCCTTTTCGTAATTTTTGACGCGCTCGTTTTACAAAAATTGGTCGATACGGTGTTTCTGTGCGTGCGAACTATACGTTGTCCATGTAGACCAGCTTCTACCTGCTCATCACTGATACTATTTCTGTCGGACACGATGCCAGGTGAGACAGCGTGGTTTTTGGGGGTCCATATTGGCTCACCTAAAGTTCTTAACCCGAAATTGTTCTTCCTAACGATTTGTAATCCGAATGATCACTCTCCCTAAAATTTTTCATCCTAAAGTTTTCATTCATACTATTTGTAGTGCTACTGGCGATGTTCATAACACTCATGTTTACGAAAATTGTAATTAATAATATCATTAATGTAAATATATTTAAACTCCTACTGTTTTTTATCATAAAACGCTTTTATCCTACTGAGAGAACATAATCATGAACCAGATGCTTTGAAGGAAAAGGTTTGTTTTTAAACTATTTCTTGTACAAAACAACCTATGGACCAAGGAGGCCTATGTCCAGCAGTGGACGTCTTTCGGCTGATATGATGACAAAACAACTGTTCACATTTTTACATTTAGCCATTTTATTTTTGGTTATTGTTGTTACATATTTAATAGTAAGTATAACTATACCTGAGATAATTATGTCTAAAAACCAACTGTTTAGAATGATTAAAGGTCGTTTCACTGATTTTTGTCTTAAATGAATGAAATTCAGGTCAAAGTGTCGTCTTGGAGGCACTATGAAAAAAATACTTAGAAAAATTTCGCGACCAATTTCGAGGTAGCGCTCGCCGGCCGCTGCCGCGGCACCGCTCGCTTCGCTCGCTCGGCTCGCGCGTAGTTGGTCACAGTTCTAACCTAACCTAACCTAATCCTAATCTAAACAAAAAAGATATGACTTTGAATAATAGTGTAAAAGATGGTTATGTTGACAAATTATAGGAAAACAAATAAAAGTACAATAGATGTTTATTGATACTGACATTATGAAGTTGAATGGTTCGGAATTATGAACATTAGAGACTGAGTAGTTAGGAATTGTGATTGTTAGGATGAAAAATGTTAGGAAGAACATTTTCGGATTTCCAATTATCGGAGTTGAAAATTTAGGTGAACTTTGGCGCACCCGGTTTTTGGCCATGCCCACACTTGAGTTCGAGCCCGCGACTAGTTCCACTAATCATTAAAAGTTAGTTATCGTCGCCCTAAGTGAGAACCTTTGTTTATACCTCCAAGAAACTACCTTGATGTGTCATGTGCCTCGTATTCCACCGGTACCCAGACCCGCTGCACTACTGACGTGAACCTTCTCCTCTCATAGTCTTTTTAGGATCCAAGCGTCCATACGCTATTATTGTAGGAAAAGCTACATCGAAAAGCGGAGGTCACAAACCCTGTGAAAGTCGCATTAAAATCATACAGCCGATTCAAAGGTTAGATCATACGAGCAGATAGAAAACAAAAAAAAAAACAACGGGTTGCACTCCGGAAGTGCCGGCAGAAGTGAAAACTTGAACATTAACGTTGTGCATTTTTGAATATTTTGGAATGGTTAGCGAATAATTTCGCACGAATGCTTTATTTATCAGTATAAAAGTACTATAATTTGTGGTTAAATACAATATTCATTAGTAGTAGTAGTATATTTATTTATTTTCAAAACATAATCTAACAAAAATAAACAATTTATTTAAACACTTTTCATGAAGTATGTTTCGACTGCTTTTCTTACCTCGCAATCTTTACGTAATGTCGAAGACTATTTATTTCGATATTTACTTTGTCGGTTGCTAGGCAACGGATCTTACGGTCACATCCTGACGCGAGTTTAACATTTTGTACCCATCCCAAAAAAAGTGCACAACACCGCTAAGGAAGTTTTCACTTCAAAAAATGAGATTGGATTTGCCAAAACCATTCATGTTGAGCACAAGCATGGGGTACCAATTCGAACAAATTATAATTAGTCTTGAAAAAAGATCATAGATGGCAGCATAGGTAACAATTATGAAATTAACAGTCATTAAAAAGCGATAAACGGAAGATTTTGACTGAAGTAAGATTAGTAAAAATCTAAACTTCCTTGTTTAATGCTGATTTATCTATTGTAACTCATAAATCTTGTATTTTCAACAAAAAAAGATAAAATCTTTTTGCTTAGGGCTCTTTGCAATAGATGGCGTTTTACATCACTGTACCACATTTATGCTGTAGCCAGACAATAGCCCGACTTAGCGAGGTCGCATTTCTTTGTATGGGATTGGGTATCTGTACGTAGTATTATACGGGGTGTCCGGGACATCGACGCGAAGCCTGATACCATGGATTCAGTACATGATTCTGAACCCCCTGCGTTGATATTATTCGTCGGTTATTTAAAAAAAAATCAGCTGCTCCATACATTTTGACCGCGTAGGTATTGCACTTTTCTATGAAACAGCAGATTTTTTTTTTAATAACCGACGAAAAATTTCAACGCAGGGGCTTCAGAACCATGTGCTGAATCCATGGTAACCGGCTTCGCGTCGATGTCCCTGCCACCCTGTATATTATTATCTGTGGCACAAGTTAGAGACAGTTACTTCTAAAGCACACACAGATTTCAATGATGTAATAAAGGCCGAAGAAAAATCTTTTTTATTGAGATATGTATTTTAATAATTGTTTTTTTTTCCAGGCCACCCTCAATGAAGTAGTGTATGCGGACCTCAGCTTGATGCATGGATACAGTCAATCACCAAGGCATGAGGAAGAATCGCCGTATGCTGAAATAATTGGGGTGATGAAACCTGTTGATGGACACTCAAAAAATAAATAAGTCTTCATTGTTCAAAGATTTTTTTTCTGCCCTTATTCGTATAAAATGGAAACTGGCATTTCAAACACCAGCTGACTACTGCACGACTCATAATGCGAAGCATTAGAGTGTGCTCTACGATCGAAAAATTTTTTGGCCCCATTTTTGCAACTGTTTTTATTGTTACACTCCTGCTAGTACACAGAACCTACTTAATTTATATACTATTGTATAGATGATTAAATGGAGATTAATACTGTACTTTCACTACTTTTCAAGGTCCGGGACCCTGGGGTCCCGGACCTTTGGAAGGCGTACGAGGGGCCGAAGCCAACTCGCAGAGGCCCGTTAGACGTGTTAAATGAAATGAGGCACCAACCGACGATTATCCCTGTACGCACTATGCTAGTGCACCCAAGGACAACCCCCGGTTGGTGTAGAACTATTGCAGGATGTTGAAACAAATATATTGGACTATGGGTTTGGGTGGTTAAAGTTGACCGGAAACCTGGAACTATGGAAGGACTATGGCCCCTGCCTGATCAATGTTTTATATTTACACGAATAAAATGGCAGGGGGTGACTTGCACACTCAATAATGGGCCCCCGAAAACTGTCGCTAGCACAAAGTGATGTAGCGACAAGGAAGCAACATGTCCTGAGGTGCTTGAGGAGGAGTTGTATTCCACGGCTTTCAGAACAATCCCAGAGCCCGGAAGATGGTCAAGATCCCTACGAGCACTTACTGGAATACTTCCTTCCTCCGAGCACGTTTGCTCTTGCGAATCTCCACTCAAGCCGGCCAATTAAGGCAAGAATGAGGTGGGAGGTCTGTTCCTCGTCAGTGTTCACTCCAGCTGGCCAATAAAGGCAAGCCAGAGATGAGGAATAAGATTTCTCCCGGGAGATAGGGTCCGTGGGGTCGCTACTGCCCAACAGCTCGCCACATGCTGCATTGCGGTTTTCTGTATCTCTCTAATTATTATTATTATTGGCGTCCAAGATGACATTCATGACAATTATGATAACTGTTCTAAAGCACAGACATATAAACTGTGTTCTAAAGTTATTATACTCTTTGGTCTTTTTATAGGTTTTCAGAATTTCAGACGATCCGCTTAACTCTTTAAGAACGGTTAAGCGGATTAAGTTACTAGATATACATCGTCTATTGTATTTTAGAATTTCAGAAATAACGAGTATTTAATGAGTTCTAATTCAAAGGAGGTTAGTATCAAATAGGTTGGATAAACGTATGCAACATTGTTCTGATTTATCATTAACAACTTTTTAGTCAACGTTCAACCTATACCTTATGTTGCTGTGTCAGGGTCCATAAAGGTCATCGCCCATTATAACAGCACCGCTCCAGCACGGTAACGCCCCGGCACCGCCTCGAAATATCTAGTCGTCAACGCGCCGTGAGCAAGGCGACGCCTGGCACTCGCCGGCCGCTGCCGCGGCACCGCTCGCTACGCTCACTCGGCTCGTGCGTTGTGTGATCACAGTTCTGACCTAACCTAACCTACCTTTCAGCCATTTGCATGTGTTAAGCCAAGGGATTACCGCGCTTAAGTTTAGCCGGCTATAGATGAAAGAAACTAACCTCAATAATCAAACAAAAAAACTTTTTTGCAAAAAAATAAACCGACGAAAAAAAACTGAAAAGCGAAAAATAAAAAATAACTATGTATTTAGTGACAAATTGATGACCTTCAAATAACAAATTTTGAGGCGGGCGCCTAAAACACATTCAACGAAATAACAAGCTAACATTTTACGCTTTATGTAATTATAATATGTTTGTTTGGCGCCTCCTCAAAATTTGTTATTTGAAGGTCATCAATTTGTCACTAAATACATAGTTATTTTTTATTTTTCGCTTCTTTTGACAAAAAAGTTTTTATTTTTCGCTTTTCAGTTTTTTTTCGTCGGTTTAATTTTTTGCAAAAAAGTTTTTTATTTTTAGCTTTTGAGTTACCATTAATCGCCTGGCCACGAGACATTCGCTACAGCGAAAATTCGCGCGGTGCGAACGGCGAAGCGTGTTGCGACTAAAACAAATGTATAGAATTTCGCCCCGCAAGACGCACCGCCGCGCCGCGCCGCGCCGTTCGCGCCGCCCGTTCCGTGGCCAGGCGGTTTTAATGTTTGCCTCAACCTCTGACCGTCGATGACAGTCATACCCCAGCTAGGTGTAAAGTTCTCATCAGGGGGAATGAAATAAGCCCAAACACGATGTAGCTGCTGTAAACTGGTGAGGAGCTCTCGCGACTGTCTTCTGACTCCATCATCAGATCAACTCCAGGTCTTTATTGTGTAGTTGTGTCATCAGAACTACATACATGTGCGCGAAATTACAACAGCATCGGTTCACAGTTGAAAATTCAGTACGTGAAACATCAATCAACCCCAATTTTTTTTACACTTAGGGGTGGGTTTCAATTTTTATTTTTTTATGGGACCAACTTTGAGGTATACCCTTCCCAATAAAAAAATAATCGTTCAAATCGGACCACTCAGTAAAAAGTTATGCGTGGTCATACATAAAAAAAAAAAAAAGAAAAAAATATATACATGTCGAATTGAGAACCTCCTCCTTTTTTTTTCGTCGGTTAAAAATTACAAGTGACAGTGACAATGCAATGCTTACGGCACTTTAGCCGGGCCGAGGCGGCGCCGCTAGAGTACCACAAGAATTCTTGCGGCACTCTATACACTTCCATAAAATAAGATATTTCTGCAGTATATTAGTACTTGTCTTATGTTACCGATTCCTTTTTATTTAGAGCATTTAGACATTAGGGGTGTCCTACAGGTCTTTCACAGGATCGTGAGCAATAACTAGTAACCTTGTAGTTGTCATAATGTCAGCCTATGAAACGTCATCGCAGTGCAAAGACATGTTTAAACAAGCAATGATCGCCACGCCTGTTCGCTGCCTGATCCACGTTTTCTGTAAATATTACTTTGTGGTACGGTCAACCGCGCGTCGCGTCAAAAGTTACAGAACTATGAAAACAGCTCTATGGACGTGCAGGGCCCGTACCATGAACATTTTAAATACTTGTCAAGTACAGGGCAGGTCAACTTGGCATTTTAACCTGACAGGTTTTCTATTTGTACCATGAGCATTTCAGTCTGACCTGCAATGTATCAACTTCAGACTTGCTACGCTATCGTTGACCGGTACGTCATATTATAAACAAACGTTCGGAAATACTTTTTCGGAATGTTACCGGTTTTACGGTTATATAAAATATATATAATTAATTTGAATAAAATAAAATAACTATGTTTCGTAGCAAAAAATCTTATGTAACACGATTATGACTTTGGAGGCCCTTTTAGATGTAAAATAAAGGTACCAGCAACAACACCAACCTACTTGAAAACTTACCAAAGTTATTACTATTTTCGAACGACTATAGCGTGTCAAATAAATTGTCAACAAGACAACAATATTTATTGATGACATAAAAATTGGAAACATTAATTTATTTTAATAATCACAAGGATTGCAATGGGGTACATAAAAAGGGCTCAAACTCGAGAAATGTCCCGCAGATTGTGGACGGAAGTGACGGAACATGATGTGAATTCTATTGTTGGAGGTGCTTTAGAGGCATGAGGAACAGGGTGTAAAGTTCACTCATCTCATTAGAAAAGGGAGGCTCCTCTGACCAGACGGGTGTTATGTCTGGCGGGCAACTACCCGAAAGTTGTTTTTGGATAGTCTTATATATTTATCATGCAGGATTTGTGTAACGTCATGTCTTTGCTGCGTATTTCGTATGTAACGGTAACCGCTACAGTGCTATCGATGATTCAAGAGGCTGGGCAAGGCTGGGCAGCTGTAGTTTGTTTTTTTACTAAGACTATGAATATTGTCTTTACCTAAAACATCTATTAAACATTAAATTGGTTTTTATTGATATGTATTGTGTTCTTGATTTCTATTTCTTTCACATCTACTTACTCGTACCATTTCTACAACATAAGTAGACGACAAAGAGACTGTTTTTTTCGTGGTCTATAATTTTAAATAACGCCATAAGAGTATTATATTCACAAATTAACATGTATTTACGTTTTTTATTTTAAATGAACGAAAACAGTTCAATAAAAGTTAGTTTTACACGCCTGCTTAATATGACAGCAGGTCAGCTCAGTTTTCAAGGTTTTACATGTCAAAAATGACTTGATGGTAGAGCCTATCGCAGGTCAGACCAGTGAAATGTTGTCACGTGACCACTGAGCGGCTTTAGTCACGTGATCGCTGGCTCGCCTGTTATTTGACGTGTTCATGGTACAAAATAGCCCGACAGTTCACTTTCCGTCGAAAATTGACCTGCTATAAGAGTGCATAGTAAGCCCCCAGTTGACTGAACTATTTGAAGAATGATCTCAGAACTAGGTGTTTTCTGTTGAATTGTAAAAAAAGTAACTTTTATTTTTCAGATAATGCGGATCAGCAGCCTTCTCAACACAACGTGTTAATTTAAGAGATACCTTCCGTGATAGAAATGTGTGGTATAATTAGAGATCGGATATTCGGACGCATATTTACCTAAAGTTAAGGTGTTGGCTATTATGGAATGCACTTTTGTATTGAAAAAAATCCCGGGATTCCGGGATCGACAAATTTAAAGTTCTGATTATAGAATCGAATGTACTCGTATATTTACTTACGTTCAGGTGTTGGCTATATGGAATGCACTTCGGTATCGATCACAAAAATCTCGCGATTCCGATATTGATCATTTTATTAATTTTTGACTATAGAAATGCTAACTAATGTTGTAAAGTAGGTTGCTAAAATTGCATAGCACATACCGACAAACAACACGGTACCCTGAGTTTCGTAAATAAATGTTACCAGTAGGTAAGTATATAAACTTTTATGTTAACACCGCAAAAGTAATGATTCCTTTCTCTAACATGTATCCGATTAGTTGTGCATTCCCGGATTTTATGCAATTCCGGGACTTATATTAAGATTATTAAGAAGCCACTTCCATAATTACTTAGCCAAAAATTAAGTTAAGGTAAATATGCATCCGAATATCCGATCTCTAGATAAAATATAATATGGTGCTGCTGACTCCCTCGATCGGTGCTCTCCGAAAGCTTCTCATTGTGTGTGAGTCGTATGCTCATGGGTTAGTTTATAATAGCAGTAAGACAGAATTCATGGTTCAGGTCTGGCGCCAGGTGTCCCACTACTGTCCCTCCTCTCCTAATGAAAGGTCATCCAATTAACAGGGTATATAAATTAAAATACCTGGGCCATTTGGTTACTGAGGACCTGAAAGATGACATGAATCTAGAGTGGGAGCGCAGAGCATTGTCGGTTAGGGCGAATATGCTGGCCCGCAGGTTTTCTCGATGTACAGATGCAATTAAAATAACTCTTTTTAAGGCATATTGCACAGCACTGTACTCGGGAGCCCTGTGGTTCACTTATACCCAAAAGGCTTACAATGCTCTGCGTATCCGATTCAATAAAGCATTCAGGGTATTGTTGCGATTGCCGCGGTTCTGCAGTTCCTCGGCAATGTTTGCGGATGCACGCACTGACGGCTTTGATGCACTGTGGCGTCAGAAATCTGCCTCACAACTCTGCAGGCTGCGTGGCAGTCCCAACACTATCCTGCAATCAATAGCCGCCCGGGCAGACAGCTCGCTAGTGTGGGCGCTTGCAAACCGGACCCGTTCTGTTTTAGTTATTAAGTACTAACACAGGCTAAGCGATTTTGTTACTAACACTATAGACCATTGTAGTCTGATTAAATAAAGATTAATAATAAATAATTTATAATTTTGGTGCTTTATACAGGGTAGCAGGGACATCGACGCGAAGCCGGTTACCATGGATTCAGAACATGGTTCTGAACCCCCCTGAGTTGAAATTTTTCGTCGGTTATTAAAAAAAAAAACAGCTGTTTCATAGAAAATTGCAATACCTACGCGGTCAAAATGTATGGAGCAGCTGATTTTTTTTTTAATAACCGACGAAAAATTTCAACGCAGGGGGGTTCAGAATCATGTGCTGAATCCATGGTATCAGGCTTCGCGTCGATGTCCCGGACACCCCGTATATTATGGGTTAAAAAATGTGAGATCGTGTGGTGAAAATTAAATAGTTGTTTTGATATAATTTTGTATATTTTGATATTAGCAGAATAAACTTTTAGAAAACTTAAAATAATACGTCTATCGCTCGTTCGTTGTTCCTTGCACACTTCGCCATCTTCCTATTTCCTCCCTTTCGCTCTTATACACCTTTCACTCGCACCTCTACATACGTTCCCTTCTACTCACTCATTCCACAAAAATATTGTCGTTGGAATTCGCAGCCAGTACAAACAATGGAATTGAATACTTACGTAAGTCTTAATTAATTAATTGACTCAGGCGTGACTTGGCGGAAATCCATTATAAAATACAATAGACGATGTATATTTAGTAACTTAATCCGCTTAACTGTTCTTTAAAGTCTTAGAGAATCCTGTAAGAAATCGACACGTGTTTCGCCTCTCAACGAGGCATCCTCAGAATGACGATTGACTTGTTGCAAACTCCGACACAAAGTGTTGCCACGACACGAGCCGAACGCAAAGTGAGCTTCAACCGCCCGACAACCCTACTTATATAGGATCGCTTATCGGCCCACCTTGGCTAGGATCGTTATCAGTAAGATATGCAAACAACACCAAGATAGTCAGGCCATATGAGGACCATGTAGACTAGTGTCTGAAATGGTCTTTTGAGGAAAGAACCACACACACACAGATTTGAGTGGACCTGTCCAGTCAGTGCAAGCATTTGTCAGTAATCGCGGAGCTCAACTCTGAACATAAGGAGCTCAACTCGACGAACAGTACCAAAGAAAGGACATTTGGGTAGGCCGCATAAACTACTCAAACTGCCAGACCATCATTAAAACTAACTGAGAAAGAAGAGAAAAAAAAGAAAATAGAGAAAAAACATATCCACATATGGCTTCTAAAACACCCTCCAGCTGACTACGTTGAGTCTGCAAAAGAGCTCGCAGCAAACCACCAACTGCCATGACTCAACAAGAAACTACAAGAAACTAAGCACTAACTCCTGCACAGTGATGGACTTGCGTGAGCTCACTGCTAATGCTGTCGATGTGGCCGAGGTCTCGTCGAAGTCAAAGTCAAAATTACGTTCTTTCAATAAAATGCCTCTTTCATTCATTTCAATTTCATTTAAAAGTGCTGTATGCACTTTTAAATGTTTTTACAATAATTAATAATTGTATCTCTCTTATGCAAGATAATGAGCAAGAACAATCGTAGCTACTCTTTACAAATCTATGACAATAGTATTCCACACAAATAAAAACCGTTGTGAACCGTCGCTTATAAGCGCCTGAGAAATACGCTTGGCAATCTGTTGTACGATGTGCGTGAGCCGAACACACAGGTTACAGGCGCCATCAGGTACGAAACTACTGAGAAAGGTAGTTATTATTCTATTTTTTTAGAATCGGTGGCACGACGAAGAACAAAGAGCCATCATCAGCCTATTAATGTTCCCACTGCTGGGACACAGGCCTCCTCTCTGTGAGAGGGAGTGGGCTGTAATCCACCACGCAGGCCCAGTGCAGGTTGGTAGATGTTACATGTTTTCGAAATTTTTTGGTTCTAAGACATGCCGGTTTCCTCACGATGTTTTCCTTCACCGTTTTGAGAGCAGTGGTGATGAAATTATTTATAGTACAAAGTAAAGCGCCTGCTTGGGTTCGAACCCACGACCTACAACTCGTAAGTCGGGGCAGTTACCACTGGGCCATCACTGCTCCTGCCCGGAAAAATAAAGATCATTAAATTTATTATGTGATTCATCAGAACTATTTGATTCCTCTGTCAGTTTATTTCTAAATCATGCTGAATAAAAATAATCGTTAGGGTGTAGCGCTCACTTCGCTACGGCGTAGCTCGTGATGTGCTACGGCGTAGCTCGTGATGTGCTACGGCGTAGCTCGTGATGTACTACGGCGTCGCGCGCTGTTTTGGGTAAGGTTAGATAGAAGTGAGTTTTATATTTCGTTTAGAACTGGAAAAGATAAAGTACGAAGTGATATTGTTAAGTTTTGTTTCCCATTTCTTCGTGCTGAGGTCTCTGGTGATAATAAAAAAGGTTTACCCTTCGATCAACAATAGCACTAGATTTTAAGGATTAGGAACAAAACACATCGCTCAAGTGGCCGTGATTGCTTATATTTTGATTATAAACCTTAACCCTCAAACATAAATTTTATTATCATTTGCAATATATTTACTACTTCTATTGAAAAGTCAACGTATTTTTAAAAAAAGATCTAAAATGTTTATGGGAAAATAAAACATGATAACTTAGCAATAAGGTTGAAAAAACTATGTTGCAAAATAGGAACATATCAATATTGGCATCTTATTTTTTTGGCCGTTTTTGATGAGCTCATCGGATATTATAGTACTGTGGATTGAAGTGTTTCCTACTCAACATTTTAAATAATAAACAGCTTCAGCTTCAATAGATTGATTGAAGTAGCTTTATTATTTATGGTAAGTACGTGTTCTTGACATTACACAAAACAAAACTCAAACGCAAAGGTTTTATTTAAAAAAAAAAACAACGAGTTGCGCTCCGGGAGTGCCGGCAGAAGTGAAAACTTGAAAATTAACGTTGTGCATTTTTGAATATTTTGGAATAGTCAGGGAATAATTTCGCACGAATTGCTTTATTTATCAGTATAAAAGTACTAAAATTTATGTGGTTAAATACAATATGCATTAGTAGTAGTAGTATATTTATTTATTTTCAAAATATAGTCTAACAAAAACAAACAATTTATTTAAACACTTTTCATGAAGTATGTTTTGACTGCTTTGTTCTACCCATCAATATGGGTAAAATTTCTTACCGCGCAATCTTTACGTAATGTCAAAGACTATTTATTTTGATATTTACTTTGTCGGTTGCTAGGCAACGGATCTTACGGTCACGTCCTGACGGGAGTTTAACATTTTTTACCCATCCCAAAAAAAGTGCACAACGCCGCTAAAGAAGTTTTCGCTTCAAAAATACTTTTACTTATGAACTGTCAATGTCAATGAAATGTCAAGGAGTCGGTCAGTCAGAAAGATGAAGCTAGTTGCCCATTTCAAAGCGTGTCATAGGGAGAAGAACGGGGAAAGACTCCATGGTACTGGCCGTGGCCATTTTAAATATACATTATAACTATTACAATTTGTTAGGTCGATATTTTATTAATGTTGAATCTATGTAAGCATATTAATATTCGACATGTGCAAGATGTGTCTAGAATAAAAATTAATTTAACAATTCAAAAACACAATTAACTATAGACTATATAAAAAAATATATATACAAGGTATCGTTTTACATCCTCGTCAAATTCGAGGAGGTGACTATAATGATTCTCGACACGAATCAATAATAAAATAAGTAGGATTTTTTTTTTTTCTTATTTTCGGAAATCGGCATGTGTGGCACACGCATGTTAAAACGCGACCTGTGTGATACCGCACTGTAATTCAGCTCTCTTACACACGTAAAAATGCGACACCGCCTACCGCATACGCAACGGGGCGATTCTGTTCGTTGAAAGGGGTGTATTCTACAATACTGTCTATCTTAAATGACAAAAAAAAACAAGTATGTATTAATGATTGAGCAGGTATCGTAATTTTGTTTGATTATTTATATCTTTCATAACCGCCTCTGACGAGGATGCAAAACAACCTTGTATAAATGTAAAATTAAAATAAATTCTAAATTATTTTAATTAATTATATACTATGTTATAATCAGAATAAATAAGTTCATTCTGACCTAGAAAGCTAAAATTTTGCATAGACGTTTATTCACAAGGCAACACAGGTAACAATCACAGTACATCAATAGGTTCACATTATAGGTTTCGACCTGTTTATCACCCAAAGCGTAATCGCACAGTACAACTAGCAACAACATAATAATGATTTATTTATTTATTACACCCACTATACCTACAGGATGACCCCAATACAATTAAATAGTGGTTTGCAAACACACACCAAATAAATTGAACAATCAACTTACGGCTAAAGGTCATCGCCCATTATAACAGCACCGCTCCAGCACGGCAGCGCCCCGGCACCGCCTCGATAAATCTAGTCGCCAACGCGCCGGAAGCAAGGCGTCGGCTAGTCGCCAACGCGCCGTAAGCAAGGCGACCGCTAGCCGCCGGCGAGGTAACAGTTTATTGTTTATTCAGAAGCAAGGCGTCACCGTGCGGCCGGCGAGGTGTCACCGCGCTTACGGCGAGGCGTCACCCCGCGGACGGCGAGGCGCCGGCGAGCGGGCTTCTCGCTTGAAGCGCGCTGTCGGCCCGACGGGTGACGGCTCGCGGGCCGCTCGCTGCCGGCGAGCCGTCCACTATTTTGTTTAGCCATCGTAAAATAGACTTTAATACATTTGACTTAAAGTCCTAACTTGATTGACAAGTTATTTGCCGTGTCGGAGGCGTGCTGCTATAATGAGCGATGACCTTAATACTTAAAAATTTAAAAACAAAATACGAAACAACACTAAACTTTATTAAAAACAAAATCTGAAGTCTGGCTTCAGAATTATATGTACCTAAATACAGGTCGACACAACTTAGATGTAGCATCGGTAAAATTCGTAAAACCGATCACATCCGAACTAAGTGCGCCTTCAAAATCATCAATCTTTATTACTGCTTTAGGCGAAAATGATCATTACGCAATCGCAATAACGTGTAAAGTCATATAACAAAATACATTCGTGAAATTGATGCGAGATTGACATGTACTTTCTTGCAGAATAAATGATCACGTAAATAAAGTTTGTATTTTTTGTTTGTTTTTAGATTCGATTTGAAGGATACAAGGCTAGAACGAAGAATATCAGAAATCAAACTTTCAAGACTTCGCCAAATAGAACACGTACTTAGCGTTTCCGAATAATGCGAGGTCAGCTTAAACTGGAAATGTATAGCTTGATGTGTAGCCGTGTGTGTACTATGACGTGCGCTAGCAGTTCGTTACGCACGTTACGTTAGCGTGGCGTCAGGGTTTTTTTTTTTTGGTGGGAAATCATCAAATGACTTCTCCCGCTCTGGGCGGAGCGGAAGGGCGTGTCAGACTCTTACTGACTAAAACCCACCCGTGTTCCTTCCCTTGCCTAGACGGGGGCCACAGTTTCCCCTTAGGACTATCCGCAACCCTGGTGGTAGGCATCGGCCCTAACGGACCCCTTCAGCTTCGCTGACAACTCTTTGAGGCGCGCGTGGAACACGACGCCAGCGCTCTAACGCGCGCTAAGTACGCGTTCTATTTTGCGAAGCCTTTTGAGATATTTAAAGTTAAAAGTTCAATATTTTTTTAATTATTTGTATCATTGAATTATTACATTATCCTTACTAAAATACAATAGACGATGTATATTTACTGTTCTTAAAGAGTTAGAGAACCCTGTAAGAAATCGACACGTGTTTCGCCTCTCAACGGTGTTCGCGGCGTGTTCGTGTTCGCGGTTGGCTCTTGTCGTGGCAACACGTCGTGTCCGAGTTTGCAACAAGTCAATCGTCAGCCTGAGGATGCCTCGTTGAGAGGCGAAACACGTGTCGATTTCTTACAGGGTTCTCTAACTCTTTAAAAACAGTTAAGCGGATTAAGTTACTAAATATACATCGTCTATTGTATTTTATAATGGATTTCCGCAAAGTCACACCTGAGTCGATTAACTTTTATCCTTACTAATATTATAATTTCAAAAATGAGTTTGTTTGTTTTAAAAATTCGTGTTCAAATTAAATTGTCACGAAGTGTACAGAATGATTCACCCACGTGCATTCACAACGTTGTCTCGGGTTGAACTGAGGCGGGAAAGTAAAGCGCGAATAGCATTGAATGGCGCGATAGTCAGCTATTTCTATTGGTTGTGTAAATCGGAAATAATCGGTTTTACGAATTTTACCGATGCTACATATAAGTTGTGTCGACCTGTACCTACTGTAAAAACTTAACCTACAATACAAATTAGACTCAACATAGAATACATAATCAGCCTATTAATGTTCCCACTGCTGGGAAACGCTCCTGCAACGATTATGTCATGTCAGCATTTTTAATGCCTAATGTCACCGACATCCCCAAGTCTTTGTTCCGTTTCGGTTGAGGCGAACGATGTGTCGAATCTCAGAGTCCTACGCATTTCATTACATAATTATTTTATTTGTCCTCATCCACCCTGCTGCATAGTGTATATATCAGCCACCTTCAGAAACTTTAGGAGTTATTTCCTCATATTGGTGTTGATCTATTTCAGCGATCTCCTGATCACACTCTCTTCTGAAGAGCATGTTCAGGTAGAACGGCTCATTATGCTGAAAAATACAAGTCATATTTTAATTTATGAATGTTTTATGAGTTGGACTCGTTGTACATACAACGCGTTTTCATACACTCAACATAAACAAAAGACGAATGTATGATTCTTTTTATATTTGATCAAAGTGTTGCAGAATAACATGAACTTGATGGAGCCAAAGGCATGCAATCTCAGAGGCATAGGACCAGTACTCTAACTGTCTCAATACGAACTTAAGGTGCATTCTACTTAAAATAACATATCTTACTTCTAATAATATTAAGTAAATATACATAGTATTAACTTACGTGGTTCGTAGGTAATCCGGTTGTGCCTTGGGGACTGTGTTTGATGCAACATTTCCAAATTGCAATAATTGCTAGCAGGGTAAACGTTACGCCACATAATGATCCAATTATGATGAAGGTGTGGTTTGTAGTCTTTGCATCTGAAACCACAATTTGTCTGTTATATACAAGTTTAAAACAGTGACATAATTATTTATATTACTATCAACTTGTGATCGTCTACGGAGCTTTTAAGGTGGAACTAGTCGCGGGCTCGAACTCAATGGTGGGCATGGCCAAAAACCACGCTGTCTCACCTGGCATCGTGTCCGACAGAGATAGTATCAGTGATGAGCAGTTAGATGCTGGTCTACATGGATAACGTATAGTTCGCACGCACAGAAACACCGTACCGACCAATTTTAGTAAAACGAGCGCGTCAAAATTACGAAAAGGCCTTTGGAAAAAAGGTTTTTCTGAAAAAACCACTGCATAAATCAATTACAAATAAAATGTGTTGAAATCTTCAATAATTTTTCTGTGTCGGTACGGATTTTGTTTTCGAGATTTCACACTTCTTGTATTACTTATTTACGCCCAAAGTTGCGTTAAAATGAGCAAGAAAAACGAACCGACAAAGTAAATATCAAAATCAATAGTCTTTGACATTACGTAAAGATTGCGAGGTAAGAAATTTTACCTATATTGATAGGTAAAAAAATAGCAGTCAAAACATACTTCATGAAAAGTGTTAATAGTAGATTGTTATACAAGGAGCTAAAATGACCCATTATAACGAGTTAGCGAGGGAGTAAACAGAAACCGAGGTATAATGGGTTTTTAGCGCCGTGTGTTACACTCTACTTTTCACTACGATTCCGAGAAAATAAAATAGTAAATTAATAAAATTATTTCTTTTCCTTTCTCATCCATCTGCAAATTAGGGTCTCTATTCTCACTAGATGATGACATTTTCACTGTTGTAAATCATATTACGGTCACCAATGCAATTTATTGGAGAATAATTTAGAAATGGGATATCGCACCAGTTTTTTTTTTTTATTTCCTCTGTAGCCGCAACGCAATGCACGCATTCTACCGAAGAGAATGCCGCTTAAAAAAAAAAAATCTTACCTATCTATCTTACCTATCTTACCTATCTTATCTATCTTACCTATCTTACCTATCTTACCTATCTTACCTATCTTACCTATCTTACCTATCTTACCTATCTTACCTATCTTACCTATCTTACCTATCTTACCTATCTTACCTATCTTACCTAACTTACCTATCTTACCTATCTTACCTATCTTACCTATCTTACCTATCTTACCTATCATACCTATCTTACCTATCTTACCTATCTTACCTATCTTACCTAACTTACCTATCTTACCTATCTTACCTAACTTACCTATCTTACCTATCTTACCTATCTTACCTATCTTACCTATCTTACCTATCTTACCTATCTTACCTATCTTACCTATCTTACCTATCTTACCTATCCTACCTATCCTACCTATCCTACCTATCCTACCTTTCCTACCTATCCTACCTATCTTACCTATATGAATAAGAACTAAGATTTTTTCGTTTCTGGGTGGTAGGCTCGTTGGCAACACAAAAATTAAAAAAAAATTACTTTAGCCCCTAGGGGCTAAAGTAATTTTTAAAATAGCATTAAAAATAGCATTTCATCCTCTAGAGGATGAAATGCTATTTTATCTTCGGTCTGGTACGCTACAATGACGGATTTTTTGAGCAAGAGAAGTGAAAAATAAATTGTTTATTTTTGTAAGACTATATTTAAAAAATAAATAAATATACTACTACTACTAATGAATATTGTATTTAACCACATTACTAATAAATAAAGCAATTCGTGCGAAATTATTCCCTAACCATTCCAAAATATTCAAAAATGCACAACGTTAATGTTCAAGTTTACACTTCTGCCGGCACTCCCGGAGTGCAACCCGTTGTTTTTTTTCACTGAATCTAACTTCTAGTGTAAATTTGGTTCTGGGTTCTCGAAAAGACCACATGAAGAGCATCGAGTTAATATTATCTTACCACTTGACCAGAAAACCAGTACCTATTGCACATATTTAGAGCTTGCGTATATTTAGAGTGACGATAAAGAAACTATTCCCAACAACGATATAATTAAAATAGGTATTATATTAGAGGAGCTCGTGGCTAAGTAATAACAAGCCACACGGGTCGATCCATCAGGTTAAGCTACGCTTGCCGGGGTTGGTCAGTGGATGGGTGACCATCTTTACATACCGAGACTCCTCCGTGCCTCGGAAAGCACGTTAAGCCGTTGGTCCCGGCTGTCATTTGTGGATCTTTGACAGTCGTTACGAGTCGTCAGAAGCCCGAAAGTCTGACACCAGTCTTACCAAGGGGTATCGTATTACCCAGTTACTGGGTTGTGGAGGTCAGATAGGCAGTCGCTCCATGTAAAATACTGGTATTCAGCTGCATCCGGTTAGACTGGAAGCCGACCCCAAGATAGTTGGGAAAAGGCTCGGAAGATTGATTTGTTATTACTTACTATTTGTTAATCCTAGGTTGTCATGTGAAGATGTTGAAACATTAAACTTAAAAGTACTGTTATTCAAGTTCAATTCCGTAACGGGGCTCACTGTCGTCGTCTTCATTCTCTTTGAACGATCTGTTCAAATGCAAATTCAAATTTATTTATTTAACTTACACATAGTTCACACACATACAAGTAACACGGTATGAAATTCTAACCAACAGAAAACTAAGACAGATTGAACAGCGTGCCCCAAACTAAGACAGATTGAACAGCGTGCCCCAAACTAAGACAGATTGAACAGCGTGCCCCAAACTAAGACAGATTGAACAGCGTGCCCCAAACTAAGACAGATTGAACAGCGTGCCCCAAACTAAGACAGATTGAATAGCGTGCCCCAAACTAAGACAGATTGAACAGCGTGCCCCAAACTAAGACAGATTGAACAGCGTGCCCCAAACTAAGACAGATTGAATAGCGTGCCCCAAACTAAGACAGATTGAACAGCGTGCCCCAAACTAAGACAAATTGAACAGCGTGCCCCAAACTAGGCACAGCCTGTACCTATCTTGGTGACCCAAACACTACACAAAGTTAACAACTGAAAGGGTTCTGCTATAGTGCGCTGCAGTGCTCGCAGAACTAATTGGCCGCTCATCTCATCATAACTCATCTCGTTATTGCAATCCCATGTGCGTTTTGTCTAAACTAGCCGGAACTTTCACTTAGCGACAGCAACACGCGTTGAAAGTACCGGCTAGTTTAGACAAAACGCACATGGGATTAGGTAGTAGGTACACTCACAACATCGTTTAAAAGTAGTTGTAGTTAGCTTCCTGTATAACAATTTCTTTGCTTGACTGTCCTAATCTTCTAAAATTTTAGGTTAGTATTATATTGAATAATTTACCTTCGCATTTGTTTTTTAAGTCCATGACGATTTCACAAGGTTTTAGCGCTAAACAATAATCGTTCACTGAAAGTAAAAAAAAAAAACATCTCACTTTATGTGAAGGGAGGTGATACCCTGAAATTTTTTTTATAATTTTTTCTAGCATATATGGACGCTATACTTTTACGGGTTAGCGGGAACGCCCTCTGTTAGTTAACATACTGTATATTACTCATGCTAAATTACAGTTTTCTAGTACAAAGAGTCTCTGAGCTAAGCCGCGGACAGACAGACAGACGGACATGGCGAAACTATACGGGTTCCTTGTTTAGGTCTACGGAACTCTAAAAATAAAGAAGAGGAAGAAAACCAAGCGGAGGGGCCAAAAAAATCTGGCAGATTTTTTTTCGGCCAAAGCGGGATTTTGAACAATTTTGAATAAAAAAGCGGGATTTTTTCATTGAAAGCGGGATATAATAGGACAACGTAAATAATCAGTATTTTTAATTTTTTACTGATATTGTTTCAAATTAAGTTTTAAATTAAGTTTACAATGATATCGATAGCTATAGAAATAGAAAATTTAATGAAAACCCGTTACTTTACATTTAATTACTTACAAAATGCTTATTCTTTTGTCTATCCCCGAAAAGCGGGACTGAGCCTGTCCGGGAATGTTTAATTTTGAACAAAAATTCGGGACGTCCCGCCAAAATCGGGACGTCTGGCAAAGCTGCCAGGTACACTGCCATGTCTTGTGTCTGCATCAGTAGAGACAAAGCATACTGCAGTCTAGGGCAGTGTTGACTGGTAGAAAATACTGAAGGCATTAAGTCCGCTTTTGTATACAGATTTATTGGTCAATAAAAGACAAGTGGGGATATAACATAAAAAAAAATCTTACCATGGTAATGTTTCTGATAATAAAGTTTGTCCGGGTATGTGTAGTAAAAAATTCCCTTTTCCCAATTTGATGTCAAAGTTGTCTCATCCCTCCCTTCAGCTATATTAATTATATCACAGATTTCTAGTTGCCTATATAACTGTACGTCAACTAATATGTGATTGCATCCTATATGTTTCTGGATCATAAATTTAATTTCACTTGTCTTATTTTCTATATTTACCTTAACCCTCTCCGGCTCTGTAAAAATTCAAATATTAATTATTGAGGTCCTCAATTTTCTTAATTTTTTTGCGAAGCGCAGCTCTTTATAGGTCGACTAGTGGACCTGGCAGACGTTGTCCTGCCCGAACAGCGCCACCTACCGGGTCCAATTGTATTTTCAAACTATCCAGAGACCCACTCAAATACAGTATGTTAACTAACAGAGGGCGTTCCCGTTAACCCGCAATAGTATAGCGTCCATACATGCTAGAAAAAAAATTAAAAAAGGTTTTTTTTATTTTTTTTACTATATATTTTTTATATACTTATATATATTACATAAAATATTCACGAAAAATATTAATTTCATACGTAAAACAAACACTATGTACGTTGCACTTGTCTTTCCAAGTTGAAAGACAAGTGAGCGTGTCCAGTGTTACATTTACGTATCAATAAAAAAAAAAAAACTAAATTATATTTAAAAAAAACAAAAATAAACTTTTTTTTTTTCGCTTTCTATATTTTTTCTAGCATGTATGGACGCTATACTATTGCGGGTTAACGGGAACGCCCTCTGTTAGTTAACAACTTTATACACACAAAATTTCATCCAAATCGGTTCAAACGTTTAGGAGGAGTGTGACAAACACACGTACGGAAGAATTATACTTTTCAAGGAATAGGTCGAATTGCCTGTCACAATGTATATAAAGATAGTTTTGTTTCTTTCATACCTAGTATCCGCTGAGCACGAGAGTTGTATTGATGATTACTATAGGTACCGTAGGTATTGTATATGTATACGGTGGAGGTCTGCCCGGCTTGGGCGAAGCACCGCCGTGTCCTCGTGGAGGCGATCGGCGGCAGTGACCTCTCGCGTCCGGCCCTGGTCCAGGCCATGGTGCGGAGCGAGAGGGCATAGCAAGCCGTCACCTCCTTCTGCGAAGCAGTAATGCTCGCGAAGGAGGAGGCGGAACGCGCGAGGGAGAGGCAAAGGCCGCGCCCTAGCAGCCCTAGTCGCCGCCGCCGTAGGAGATGCCCCGGGCGTCGGGAATGGTAGCTGATTTCCGGCCACCGTAGGCGCGGGCCTGTGGAGGGAGAGCAACGGGCAGCTCGCCGTCCGATAAGGACCAGGCCCGGGTCGACGGCGCGTCGTGTTCCACGCGCGCCTCAAAGAGATGTTAGCACAATTGACGGGGTCTGCTAGGGCCGATGCCTGCCGGGGTTGCGGGAAGTCTTAAGGGGAAACCGTGGCCCATGGCAAGGGAAGGAACAGTCAGTAAGAGTCTGACACGCCCTTCGGTCTGCCCAGAGCGGGAGAAGTCATTTGATGAAATACAAACAAAAAAAAAAAAGGTACTGTATATGTGTTACTACTATCGTATCGTAACTTTTTTTACCCTATAATTTGATAATGATCTGCAAATTGCAACAAACTTACCAAAACAAGGTTGATTCTTATATACTAAATTGACGGAGGTCACGCTCGGTGATATATTCTTGAGTGTTATTTCCATAAGTAAGAACGAATTATTGCCTCTCGCATAACCAAAATTGAATGAACCATACACGGTTGTTTTTGGTTCACCTGGAAACAGTAAGTAATTAATGAAATTAAAAAGAAACCTTTCAAGAATCTATTTCCAAAAATAATTAATGATTCTATTAATGCCCGTTTTCACCATCATTCCTTAAATTTAGGGAGGCTCTTAAGACATTTTAAGTGTTGGTTTCTGCTAAGGGATCCTTTAATTATAGGGGCCCGATATTCGGCATCTTAGCGATAAAGTGACAGTTCATTTGTTGTTGAAGGTGAATATTTGCTGCGAAATGGAAGGTCATCTGTCAAGATGTCACTATTTTAATACATAATTTTCTTCTTAAATTTTTTCTTTTTTTTAATAAGGAATTTTGGATGATATTTTGTCTATTTTTAAATGTAATCATGTTTATTTTTACGTTTTCTTTCTATTTTGTCATATTATTTTACATTAATCTACATGATTTATCGATGGAATACAAAATCGGTAATTTATTCGTATAAGTACGATTTTCGCACACCCTGATTTAAAAAAAAACTGTCACTTAGGTAAGTGGCCCCTAAGTAGGTATCCCTTAATCTGGTGAAAAAAACTTAGATAGGGGTCATAGTCTCCTTAGGTTAAGAGATCCTTAGTAAGGAAGTGTTTGAGGGAAAACGGGCATTAAACATTTTAGGTTAGACAGGGTTGCAGAACATTCACACAGATGAATCGTATCTAATTTCATGCGGATCCTGATTTTTGACTAATCGTTTTTATTTTGTTTAGTGTCCCCAGTGTGTCGCTTTCGACCGTTCGCTCACGAATAGCGGAAAAATATGTATATTACAAGAAATATAATTAATATTTTGTTCTGTACCAATCCCAGTACGAAATGATCCCTGGCTGTGAAACGACAAAAATGAAATGAAAGAGCATACAACTTAATTTGAATTATTTGTATTTCTTTATTACATTTTTAAATATTTTATTTAAAAACATTTGATTGTTTGAAAAATCCTTTTTTTATTGCGATGTTGGATTTAAGTATTTTTTTAAACAAAATACTTACACAATAGTACAAATACTTAAATCCTTCTATTCATTAGTATTGTCAGTATTTTCATTGATTAAAAAATACAAAAGACGATGTATATAACTGTTCTTAAAGAGTTAGAGAACCCTGTAAGAAATCGAAACGTGTTTCGCCTCTCAACGAGGCATCCTCAGGATGACGATTGACTTGTTGCTAACTCGGACACGAAGTGTTGCCACGACAATATATAATATATTATTGTATTTTATAATGGATGTCTGCAAAGTCACGCCTGAGTCAATTAACTATTTTTATGATCGGAACTAAGTGGGTAATTTGGGAAAGCAACCTGTATGGATGCATTCAAGAGATCAATCTGAACGGACAAATCTGCGTCAGATCGCTCATCCCTACCTAGTTAGTAAATAGCTGTGTAAGAATGGTATACAGCTATGTAATGTGTATATGCTGGGGAGTTTGTTGCGCCACTTCTTCTTCCCAGCTAAAGCACTAGGAAGTGGTGAAGGGCGGGCGTTTTGGGGGACTGTATTATGTAATTTTGACGTTCGAAAAACTTTTTACAAAAAAAAAAACACACAAAAACACACAAAGTGAAAAATAACTTTAATTTCGGAAGTCGGTGTCTTTTGTTTTGAATTTTCGTTTTTTGCCACCGACTTCCGAAAATAATAGTATATTATGCAATTAGTGAATAAAGGACGGATATAAAGCGAGAGCCAAAGATGAATCACGAGCAAGTGAAGGATTCTAACGACTGAATCACGACCGTAGGGAGTGATTCATGATGATTGAATCACGACCGTAGCGAGTGATTCAAGTGTTAGAATCCTGAGTGACGCGAGTGATTCATGGCCTTCGATATAAATCCGTTTTATTCATGAGTTGCATACTATACTTTATAATAATAATAATAACCGTGTCAACTGCACGTATTGTTTTCACAGTTTCCCTATTTTAATTTAGTCGCACCATATCAAGAGTTGTTTGCTCAATTCAAACTAAACCAAAAAACCACAACAAATTCAACAAGGAGATCAAAAAGAAACACCAAAATGTAAAAGAAATTTAATAAAAACTGCCGAATCGGAGGTGACATGACAGATGTCACCTCCGATGAAATATCTGAAAAATGGGAAAATGAAGACAAATAAAAAATGTTGACAAGATCGGCCACACGTCGAGCACGCCTATTACCTCCGGACTCGTCGCTCAGCTCCGCCTCGCCGCCGCTGGTACCCAGCCCCACTGTGAGCGCTCGGACGACACCAGCCGCGGCAGTTGCGTCGAGCTCGAGCGACGAGTATTTCTCTCCGCCCACGACGCCACCACCTGCTCGTCGACGGGGAGGACGCCGGCCACCGGACGGCTTAGGACCTCGAGGCCCACCGGCCTCTGATAGGGTCCCAGCTTCCGGCGGAAGTGTGCAGCGCATGAGATGGACACAATCCATTAACGAAAACGTCATGCGCTCATACTATGGGGCTACAGAGGGGGGAAACAACCTGACCGCGTACCGTGTTCGGATGCTCTCTCTTTTTCAGGTGCTTGAGCCAGCTGTCAACGTTTCGGCACAACGACTGTCGGATCAGGTGCGGGTCATCCAGCGTAATCACATGTTGGATGACACTGCACTTGATCGCCTGCGAATCGAAATGCAGAGTAGCCATGTCATCGCCCCCCCGTCGCAGACTGAAATAGTACCACCACAGTTAATTACAAGTCAAGCTGACGAGGGGATTGATGACAGGGCTACAAACGTAAGTACCCAGTGCAATGAGGAATTGAGGAGTGCTTTGGAGGGTGCGATTCGGGAATACCGGAACATGCCGCCCGAACTTAGACCACGTTTACCTCGTTTGCCCATGCATAACAAAAATAGGGCGCTGGTGGCGGTTCTGGATTCGCAGCTATCAAACTATTTTGATGGCTGCGAAGACCTCACCGATACTCATTCAATTCTGTACTGCGCGGCTGTAGCGGCATGTCGTGTAGCTCACGTCAAATTTGCTAATGACTCTGGAGCTACCCGACCGAAACCAGCCGTACCAGCTTGGCAGTGCAGGATTGAGCACCGTATTGGTGGGGCCAGAGCGCTCATCGGCAAACTAATCTGCTTCAGGGAGGGCAATAATCGCCCTAGAGTGATGCGCTTTGTGAGGCGGGCGTTCTCAGGGACTGATATCAGCCCTGAGGACTATATGGCCCATGTTACAGAGCGCATTGACTTCCTGAAGCAGAAAGTGTATGCATGGGCGAACCGTATCCGTAGGTATAAGCGGCGAGTGGAGCGATACACCCAGAATCGCACCTTCCAGAGTGACGAAAGGTGGGTTTATAGGGCTTGGGAGCGACCGGACCAAGGTGTGGCTGACACGCGCCTACCAGATGATGATGCCATGTGTTCTTTCTGGCGGAATATCTGGTCGGTGCCTGTCAGTCACACCGAAGGTGACTGGACTCAGGAAGTTGAGCGAGCCTGCGACCCGATTCCAGAAATGGGGGCTATTACCATCTGCCCCCAAGATGTAGCTCGTGCAGTCCGTCCGTTGCCTAACTGGAAATCTCCAGGGCCGGACGGGCTGCACAACTTCTGGATAAAATGGTTCACAAGATCGCACGCTCGCTTGGCGGCTCAGTACCAGACTGCTTTGGAGTCTGGTTCGCTACCCCAGTTCCTTACGACAGGAGTCACCCACCTGCTCCATAAATCCGGTAGCACCGCGGAACCCAAAAATTATAGACCGATCACGTGTTTACCGACGGTCTATAAAGTTCTTACATCCATTTTGAGAGCTAAAATTAACAATCATGTAGACACCAACTCAATCATGTCTGCCTCTCAAAATGGATGTAGGAACGGGTCCCGCGGTACTAAGGCGCTACTCCTCATCGATATGGCCATTAGCCAGCAGGTTCGCCGCTCCCGAAAGGATCTGTCGACATGCTGGATAGATTATAAGAAGGCCTATGACTCGGTGCCACATACATGGCTCATGAGGGTGCTGGAGTTGTATAAAGTAGATGCAACTCTGCGCACCTTCCTGATGTCGTGTATGGGGCAATGGAGGACGGTCCTTCGCTATCCAGGATGTCGAAATATCCAAAGGAATAGCGAACCGATAAGGATCGAGCGAGGCATATTTCAGGGCGATAGTTTGAGTCCGCTCTGGTTTTGCTTAGCCCTGAATCCTCTAAGCACACTGCTGGAGGATTCAGGTCTAGGCTATCGGCTGAGGAGAGGTGGTCAGGTTATATCTCACCTCCTCTACATGGATGACCTAAAGCTCTTTGCCCCCAACAATTTGCGACTGATGGAGCTACTGAAAATAACTGAAACTTTCAGTAGCGCCATCAGGATGGAATTTGGTGTGGACAAATGTGCGGTCATGCATGTAAAGCGAGGGGAGATTGTGGAATCCGTGGGAACCCAACTCTCGGATTCCATAAACCTTAGAGCCCTCTCCCCATCCGAAACCTATAAGTATTTGGGTATGTCGGAAGCGTTGGGCATTAATGTTACTGATATGAAGCAATGGTTGAAGGAGCGCTTCTTTGGCCGCCTGAAGAAAGTATTTAATAGCCTTCTATCGGGCGGCAACAAGGTGCGCGCCTTCAACGGCTGGGTCATGCCGGTTTTAATGTACTCTTTCGGCATACTCAAATGGACTCAGACCGAACTCGATGCCCTGGATAGGAGGGTCCGTACGCTGTTAACCGCATATCGAATGCATCACCCACGGTCATCGGTAATGAGACTGTATATCCCGCGAAAGTGTGGAGGTCGAGGCTTTTTAAACGCCAAGACCCTCCACAATCGCGAGATATGCAGTCTTAGGGAATATTTCCTAGAAGCCGACGTGGGGATGCATCGAGATGTGGTCGCGGTGGACAAGGGCCTTACCCCGCTCTCCTTGGCTAAAGAGAACTGGCGCAAGCCTGTAGTGCTTGACACTAACGATCGCAAGGAGGTATGGCAGAGTAAGGAGCTTCACGGACGCTACTTCCGGGCCCTACATGGGCCCGATGTAGACTTCCTAGCGTCCGTAGCCTGGCTGCGGTTTGGTGACCTATTTGGGGAAACCGAAGGTTTTGTCTGTGCAATTATGGACGAAGTTATGATGACGAACAATTACCGGAGATTCATTGTGAAGGACGGCACGGTTGACATTTGTCGGGCATGCCACCGTCCGGGAGAATCAATCCGACACATAATTTCCGGGTGTTCTCGTCTAGCTAACGAAGAATACTTGCATAGACACAACCTTGTAGCCAGGATTATCCACCAGCAACTTGCTCTAAAATACAGCCTTGTGGAATCTGAAGTGCCGTACTACAGGTATGTGCCCGACCCAGTTCTCGAAAATGGCAATATCACATTGTACTGGGATCGTTCCATCATCACTGACAGGACTATTGTTGCAAATAAACCTGATATAGTGGTGGTGGACCGAGTAGAGCGGCGCACAATGATCATTGACATAACGATCCCGCATGACGGGAACCTCGTGAAAGCCGAGAAAGATAAACAAATCAAGTATCTTGACTTGGCTCGCGAGGTTGTCGACATGTGGAATGTGGACTCAGCGATCATTGTGCCGATAGTCGTATCAGCCAATGGCTTAATTGCCAAGAGCCTCGATCAACACCTAAGGAGGCTCTCGTTAGGCAGCTGGGTCAAGGGCTTGATTCAGAAAGCGGTACTCCTGGACACGGCTCGCATTGTCAGGAGGTTCCTCTCTCTGGAGCCCTGACCGCCGGTGGCTTGGACCCTGTTCCCGATACCGGTGGGCTACTATTTTTTATATTTTTAAATGTTTTTTTTTAATGAATTTTGTAAAAATATTTAAAAATGTAAACAATATGTACAGTAAAAATGAATAAACGAGAATAATAATAACATGCTTTACATGCACACTTTACATGCTCCAAAAAGCCACCATTCTTAACACCTGTCGCATCACCCGAAAGTTCCTGACTTCTTCAACATTATCATCCACCTTTTCTATCTAAACTTCGCCTTACATACTTGGTCCCGACCCGTGTGTAAGGTTTCTTAATCTCTCTTAAATGGGAAGAAACATAAAGAACCGAAAAGAATAATAATAAATAATTTATTTTTTCCAAAAGTAATGAACATAGTAGTTATGCGCAGCATTTACAACGTAGGACTTACAAGTGCACAGAGATTTGATCAATGACCCCCATGCTAGGTGGGACCTGTGTTACAGGGGTCATCCATCCGTCCATTATATTTATACATGGTTACAGGTAAGTAAGTATTACTTATTTTTAGGGGTAGTTACAATCATGTGTTTAATTCTAGTGTGTGAAAGATGTGGTGAGTGTGTGTGTGAGTGTATGTGTGAGTGCGTGTGAGGGTGTGTGTGTGTGTAGGGGTGTTTATGTGTGAGGGTATATGAAAGGAGTGGTCATTGTATTGGTCATGTATATTGCGATTTTAGTAGGTCTTCTGTTTTACTGTAGTTAAGAGTTAAAATTATACCATGACTACGAGAAAAAGAAAGATTTAAGCGAAAATAGACATTTAATGAAGAAAAAAGGAAGGTTAACACATTCAGTGGTGGAGCCCTCCTGGAGGGTTCACCTAGTCGCATATAGGATGCCGGGAACCCTCGCAGAGGGCTCATTTTAAATGTAGGTTTTTTTAAGCGAATTCAGATTATTAACCGTGAAAATAAAATGTAATGTATATTTTAACAAAACGTAATGCTGGCAACCCTCCCGGAGGTTTCACTTCCAACACGAATAATAAAAGTCGTAGACTTCCAATATGTATGGCGGCATCGTATGAGTTCTACGAAAATTGGTGGAGACGAAAGAGTTAAGGAGGTTGTATAGTATTGAAATAGCGGTCGATTATATTGACATGTTCTAAATGCAAACACCAAAATAGTGATTAAAAGAGCTTTTTATTCACTGTTTTCAGTGAATAAAATAAGCTTTTTAGAGGGGGAATGGTATAAAGTTATTTTTCACTTTGTAGTGTTTTTTTTTTGGTAGTCGGTTGTTTTTTTTTTGTAAAAAGTTTTTATTTGTCACTTTTTAGTTGTGGTACCTACCCCACACAAATTCGAATACCACTACCTGTATGCAAATAACAGTGACAGGATCAGAAAGTTATCATCATATTATCCATATAAACTAAGTGGGAAAAATACGTAGGTACTCTTGAAGCTAACTCATAAACTATTCAAGCAAAGTTAATAAAACTTGTAAGGGACCACCTCGAAAGATTTTGAAAATTGTTTTGAAAGGGTACCCCTTTCAAACAAAAAAACAATTTTCAAAATCGTTCCATAATTGAAGGAGAAATCGGCGGACATACATAAAAAAAGAAAAAAAAAACTTACGCGACGAACATATAACCTCCTCCTTTTTGGAAGTCGGTTAAAAAGTGCTGATTCTCATCCTAGTTTGAATAAATCTCTTACGATTTTGATTTTGACAGGTAAGCAATTAAATGTTATTAATAAATACATTTTAAGAAATAATAACTTACCCAAAAAATGATGACAGTCAGAACTAAAAACATTAACCACCAGAATGGCCAAAAAGTATCCAATAATTGAATTCATTGTTACAATATTAATGATAACGACACACTTTATTTATATCACTTCAAATATTATTTTTTAATAAATTATTTTAGACACTTGAACGTTCAGCTAACTGCGGTGACATTTGACAGTGAACTATTTATATATAAAGGAAATAAATTCAATAACTCAATGAATAGTTCAATTTATAATTTTTCCTGTTAATTTCCTTCTAATATCCTGTAATTGTTATGAAATAAAATCATCATTACAACAATAACCTAATAAGTCATTGTATCGTATTTATTTCGATTGGTAGATAGACTATAATATTATTACTAGCACATGATAATTATGGAATATATATTTATCTTGGTGAGGAGCTCGTGGCTAAGTAATAACAAGCCGCACGGGTCGATCCATCAGGTTAAGCTACGGTTGCCGGGGTTGGTTAGTGGATGGGTGACCATCTTTACATATCGAGACTCCTCCGTGCCTCGGAAAGCACGTTAAGCCGTTGGTCCCGACTGTCATTTGTGGATCATTGACAGTCCTTACGAGTCGTCAGAAGCCCGAAAGTCTGACACCAGTCTTACCAAGGGGTACCGTATTACCCAGTTACTGGATTGTGGAGGTCAGATAGGCAGTCGCTCCATGTAAAATACTGGTATTCAGCTGCATCCGGTTAGACTGGAAGCCGACCCCAAGATAGTTGGGAAAAAGGCTAGGAAGATTGATTATATTTATCTTGGTCTATTAACTCGTTGCCACAGATAATATAATACTACGTACAGATACCCAATCACATACAAAGAAATGACACCTCCCTAGTCGGGCTATTGACTGGCTAAATGTAATACAGTTATGACAATTTGAGTAAAACGCCATCTATTGCAAAGAGCCCTAAACAAAAAGGTTTTATCTTTTTTTGTTGAAAATACGAGATTTATGAGTTACAATAGATAAATCAGCATTAAACAAGGAAGTTTTGATTTTTACTAATCTTACTTCAGCCAAAATCTTCCGTTTATCGCTTTTTAGTGACTGTTAATTTCATAATTATTACCTATGCTGCCATCTATGATCTTTTTTCAAGACTAATTATAATTTGTTCGAATTGAGACCCCATGTCGTTGCAAATCGGCTTACCCGGCTGCCAAGAAAGCGCGGTGTCACGTGACCGAGTGACGTCAAGACGGACTTTATTTTCTATAGAAAATGAATTCATGATAAGCCGGACGTGCCTACGAGTTATTTTAGAGCGAAATGTTTTGTTGTTGGGATATAAAGATAAAAAATTAATGTAGGCGTTTTGTAATGTTTTAATTGTATTCAAAATTTCAAATACTTATAGTGTGATTATTCAATGACGATAGAGTGGTTGTTTTCCAAACTTTTCGATGGGAAGCCGGTGGGAATTGAGTTCTGCCCTCGCCCCTGCGGCACTGTCCCCGGATTTTGTAAGATCTTTATTTAAAAGAGTGTCCTGGGAGTTTCTTGCCCGTTCTTCTCCACGGAGATGGTTCATTCCGTCGTTTCGTGCAAAAAGAACCATTCCGCAGAATAAAAATAAATATTACATTTTATGTTTTTTTTTTTATATAAACGAATTTTAATTGTCACCAGGTTCGTTTAAAGTGGAAGGCACGTTATTATCTTGTATAATCACGGAGAAAATGACGATTGAAATTTAACAACTGGATGGTGATGAAAATTGAAAGGATTGTAATGAATTAGGGCGCGATGGTAATGACATAAGTCGGGATGGCAATGAAATACCGTAAAACTGTTCCGAAATAGGTTAGGATGGTAATGAACCGTAAAAGACGGTAATTTAAACTAGCTAAATAAAACAATATAATTTCAATAATCACCGTCTTTTATTTCAATTTAGCCTTTTATTTCAATTCAGACTTTCATTTCAATTCAGTCTCAAAAAATCAACTTCGTGGAAGGAAACCAAATCACTGTTTTTAAATAATTCAAGGCTCCTAAACAGTAGTCAAAAACGGAGGGAACGGACGGTAATGAAGTGGAGATGAATGAAAAAAATAAACCTTTTGTTTAATAATATCGTTACCGAATACATTAGAAACTTGAGAATAATATAGGATCAAAATCAGTTTGAAAGATAAACATATGAAGTATTTATAATGATTTGCTTACTACAATACCTTGTGAAATAGCAGGAATGTGATGAAATTATTTCTGGACGAAGCACTATTAACAATGCGGAGATCGTAAATAATTTTGACAGCGATAGAAGTACGTCCACCTCTCTCTGTTTGCCGTGGCTAACGGACCAGTAGAAACACGTTGTGACCTGAACTGTACTAGGGACAGAATAAACCATCTAGAAAATTTTGAAGTTTCCGAGTGTGGATGGCGATGAAGTTTATATTATGACAATTAGAAAAAAATGCTTTTCTTTTACTTTTACTAAGCCAAAGGTTAATTCAAAATACTTAAATAATAGGTCAGGGGTTTGGTTCTTATAAACCGTAATTATTAAAGTTTTCAATTTGAATGTAAACAAATAAACATGAAAACATCCGCCGAGGTCCCTAGTTGGAAACAGAGAGGAATGAATTTACACACAGTTTTATTAGCTTATAAAACGAATTACCGAATTAAAATGTAATATTAGAGATACTCCTTTTAAAGTGACTATGTTTTTATCTATATTGCTTAAAAAATAAAAATAAAAAGATAAAAACATGGGTAAAATAGTCTGGAAATCCTTTTTGCACGAAACTACGGAACGACCCAGATCTACTTTTTGGAATGGGCAACTAGCTTCAACTTTCTGACTAACTGACCGACTCTTTGACAGTTCAAAAGTGCCTGGAAATGGTTTGAGTTTGAAACAATAAAAGCTGAAGAATGTTAGCTTTATGATCAGCAGAAGATATGGAGCAATAGCGCTAGTCTCAATGCACTCGTAAAGCAATGGCTTTTTGTATTTGTACATAATATTTATTCATATTCTAACTACTAATACTACTATGTATTTTCCCTTAATATAGAAATCATTTACTTTAATTATTAGTATTTAAGTAGATTATAACATACTAAATTAACTAATTATGTCACTATTCTTAAAACTTATGCTAAATATTGTTCATGAAATCAGTTCTCCACATAGTAATCGTAAGAACTTTTGCCGCCTGTGATACAGGTTTATCCTAGTTCGTAGTAGTAGTTTTTTGGCATCATACTTTTGTATTACCTACATTATTTCTAAGATTTATACTGTATTTTACCAATTTTTTTTTTTTTTAATAAATACTATTGTATTGTACTAATAATAATATTAACAGTGCCCAATTTAGTACAATATTGACTGGGTATTTTCAGTTAGCACGAACCTACTTTATTTGGTTGTCATGACAGTATCCTTAATGCTTGTATTTCATGCCTCATTTGGATAAGCTAAAATAAATTATTGCTATTTATAAATCGGTTGCGAATAGGGATAACCGCAAAATAATTTTACCTCAACGGTTAAGCACGACTAAACTTAATGTCAAAATATAAAGATTATAACAATACAAAACAATAAAACGTTTTTGGCTTAGCTATCAAACTAATGTATGTACAGTCAGCGTCAAATAGTTAGTGACACTCAGGGGGCAAAATAAATAGACGTAACCAAAAAATCAATAATATCGGTACAAACAAAGTTCTTTATTTTTCTAATGTGTTCCATATTTTTGAACACTTAAGGTCATCGCTCATTATAGCAGCACGGCTCCGTCACGGCAATTACCTTGTCATTCAAGTTAGGATTCTAAGTCAAATCCATTAAAGTCTACGATCGCTATACAGAATAGTGGACGGCTCGCAGGCAGTGAGAGGCCCACGAGCCGTCACACGTGGGGCCGACAGCGCGCTTCAAGCGAGGAGCCCGTTCGCCGGCGCCTCACCGTCCGCGGGGTAACGTCTCGCCGTAAGCTCGGTGACACCTCGCCGACCGCACGGTGACGCCTTGCTTGTGAATAAACAATAAACTTTTACCTCGCCGGTGGCGTGCCGGCAGCGAGCGGTTGCCTTGCTTACGGCGCGTTGGCGACTAGCCGTCCCCTTGCTTCCGGCGCGTTGGCGACTAGCAGTCGCCTGGCTTACGGCGCGTTGACGACTAGATTTTTCGTGGCGGTGCCGGGGCGCTGCCGTGCTGGAGCGGTGCTGTTATAATGGAAGATGACCTTTATAATGCTTGGATACCAGTGGCGGGATGACTGTAACCATATTTATGGCGGTTTGACTGAACCGATCTATATGACATTTTAAACGTCTCGACCTTTTGAGCGCATATATTGTTGACAACAATAAGGAAACTTTGTGTGTACCGATATTATTGACTTTTTGGTTGCGTCTATTTATTTGGATACCCTGACTGTCACTAACTATTTGACGCTGACTGTACTTAGCTATCAAAATAATCATCAGCATCATCATATCAGTCGAAAGACGTCCACTGCTGGACATAGGCCTCCCCCAAGCACCGCCACCTCGACCGGTTCTGTGCTTCCCGCATCCAGCGGATTCCTACAGCCTTTACCAGGTCATCGGTCCATCTTGTGGGAGGCCTTCCAGCGCTACGTCTTCCGGTACGCGGTCGCCACTCCAAAACCTTTCGGCCCCATTGGCCATCTGTTCTGCGAGCAATGTGGGACTACCCATTGGGGGTATTGTAAGTTGCGGTTAGAGGATTCCGTTGAGAGGATGTCCTGCAGCGTCCTCCTGTCTGCAGCTAACAAAATGCTGCGATCACCACTCCTCCGATATAGGTAGACGCCTCAACAGCTTCATTTTAGCTGACAATCGGAGAATGTTCCTCAGTGTACGTTTACGGAGTCGAAAGATTTATAATATTGTGTGCTACTTTACCTACATGATCAACTTTTACAATAACTGTTGCTGGGGAGTTTGTTGCGCCACTTCTTCTTCCCAGCTAAAGCACTAGGAAGTGGTGAAGGGTGGGCGTTTTTGGGGGACTGTCTTATATCATTTTGACGTTCGAAAAGTGCTGATTGTCAGCCTAGTTTGAATAAATTACTTTTAACTCGCTTTCGCCCGCGGCTTTGCCTGCGTGGAGGTTGGATATTATCCCACGGGAACTCACTGGATAAAATGTATCCTTATGTCATAAACCAGGTCATGGTCAGGTATGCCTTCCATAGAAATCCATTCACCCGTTATTTATTTATTTATTGGATATCCAACAGAAGCTACACAATTTCATTCAAGTTTACAGTCTAGGAACAGGGACAAATACAGTGTGCGCTTCCAATTATAGAAGACCACATCATTCTCTTATTATCTAGGTAAATACAGGTAAATACATTAAGTTTGATAAGGTAAGACATAAACGAAAATAATGATTAAAAAAAACCACATACAACACGAAATTATAAACGGAGATAGAAATTAAAATAATAACAAATCAAATAACAAATTAAATTAATAATAGAAACATTAAAAAAATATAATAATAACCATAAAAGACAACAGACAAATATAGATGTGATTAATAAAGCTTGGATATAATGACTTTTAAATCTTTTTTAAACTTTGACATTTTGCATGTCCATTACGCTTCGATACTTCGTTGTACTGCCTACAGAGCCTTGGCAAAACGGCGAAGTGTCCGAGGTTTGTTTTGGATCCCGGCACATAGAAAAAGTTGTAGTTACATTTACGTGGCAAACGAGAAGGTGCACTTATGTGCAGCTTAACAAGAAGCTCGCTACAGTCAACCACCCCATTGAACAGTTTGTGAAGAAATGTGAGATCTAGAACCTTTCTTCTATCTAACAACGAGGACATTTTATAATGTTGTAGTCTCAAATCGTAGCTCCTGACTTTTTTGGCGAGACGGTCTTTATAGCACAGATGGTATAGAAAACGTCTTTGTACACTTTCCAGGCGTTCAATGTAAATGTCGTAGTGAGGATTCCATACGGTGCTGTTATATTCAAGGAGTGGGCGGACTAATGTATTGAATAGATTAATTCTAGTTGAGGCTTTAGTAAATTCTTTTCTATTGCGCAAGACAAATCCTAGCATTTTGAACCCCTTTGAAGTATTATAGAGTTGCCTATCAAATTTCAGTTTTCTGTCAAACACAATTCCCAGGTCACGAACTTCGTCTACTTTTTGTAGTGTTTGCTGGTGCAATGTGTAATTGTGGGTTTGCACTGTTTTATAGCGAGAGAATTGCATACAGTGACGATGAGTGAATGACAAGTTATGATGTGAAAAGGTAACACAGACTGGCAGACAGAGTTGTTTTCACGTTTGTAATATTAGTATGAATTTCATTCGCGTGGAACTCGTAGACACCATACCAACCATACTATACTAAAATAAAATCCGCTTTTTTATAAAACTTCCCTGTATTTACTACGTTTGTAGTTGTGTTCTCAGCAGCAAAAATATACAGAGAGTCAGGACTTGTGTTGCGAGAGCAAGAAACGTGTAGTTGTCCGTGTGAGAAGCAGTTCGTCCTAATAAAAAAAAAAATAGGAAATAAATTATGGTTCACTTCCACCTGTAAACACTAAATGCGTTTAGCGCTAACCGAATTTAATCGTCGTTCTATTTCTGTCAATCGTGTGAAGATGACAGAGACAGAAATACAGAATGATGATGAGCACTTAGCGTTCATATTTGATGTTTCGTGCTGCAAGTGGGCCTTAATGGACCATAACATATAATTATTATGTACCTACCACAATCTGTATCTGATCTCAATAAAACAAATGTTATATTTACACTAAATAGTGCCGGTTTCCGCGCGCTTCCTTTTAGCTTGGGTCAAATTATATCGCGATAAGCCGCGCGTAGCGGTACAAGGGAATTTTCCGCGCATTTTTTGCGGGACTAGACCGGATACATAATAAAAATTAAAAAAATTGTTGATTGTTCCTAATGTTATTTATATTTTAAGAATTAATTTTATACTTTTTGGTCTGTCCTAGAGGGTTTGTACTTTAGCTATAAGTCATTGTAATGGAATGCAAATTTTAATAAAGATAACAATATTTATAAATGCAGCACTAAGGCTCGTTACTTATGCTACTGCTGGAAAAATGTTATTACTCTCTGGATGAGTTTCTTAATGACAAATCTCTGTAATTATAATTCAATATTGAATTTTTTTTATTTTCATTTATTATTGTATACGAAATTGTCACTAAATACTACCATTTGTTTATGTGCCGTCCTAATTTAATTGACATAATATTATTATTAAATTATTGCCTAATTATTAGTTTTTGGCATGAAATTGTGACATCTACTTACCTATTGACTTTATCTATTACCTGTTTTCTATTTTTTTTTGCTAAGTTATTTTGTGTGCCTTCTGGCGGGACATAGTATGGAGCAACATTTTTTTTTTACAACATCTGTATAATTACCCGACTGCCCCAGAAGGAGGGTAATGTTTTTCAAGAGTATGTATGTATGTCTATTTCTTTGGCACGCTCTGTAGTCTAAACGGCTTGATGGATTTTAACATAGGAGGTGTCGTTAGATTCGTCTTAATTGTAGAAGTGACATAGGCTATATAATATTTATGTATTGCATCTGCAAATACAAAAAAAATTGAGGGGAAGGTTTTTTTTTAAAATAAATTACAACAATATTGGTATCAAATAAAAGCTGGTAATGAGTCAATTCCAAATTAAGATTATATTATTATAACTAAAAAACTTGAAATAAAGAAAATTATTCAAAAAACAAAAAACCCGACTGCAAAAACACATAACTGAAAAGAGAAAAACAAGCATTATAATCTATAGAATTTTGGTATCGCAGGCGGGGACAATAATAATATAACAATAATAACCGGAAATGTGTACCTAACTTTTGTTTGTCCCCCAGCCTGCGATACCAAAATTCTATAGATAATGCTTGTTTTTCTTCTCTTTTCAGTTATGTGTTTTTGCAGTCGGGTTTTTTGTTTTTTGAATAATTTTCTTTTACAACATCTGTATAATTACCCGACTGCCCCAGAAGGAGGGTAATGTTTTTCGAGAGTATGTATGTATGTATGTATGTCTATTTCTTTGGCACGCTCTGTACCCTAAAAGCCTTGATGGATTTTAACATAGGAGGTGTCGTAAGATTCGTCTTAATCGTAGAAGTGACATAGACTATATAATATTTATGTATTGCATCTGCAAGTACAAAAAAAAGGGAGGGGAAGGTTTTTTTTTAAATAATTTTCAACAATATTGGTATCAAATAAAAGCTGGTAATGAGTCAATTTCAAATAAAGATATATTAATAAAACTAAAAAACTTGAAATAAAGAAAATTATTCAAAAAACAAAAAACCCGACTGCAAAAACACATAACTGAAAAGAGAAAAACAAGCATTATAATCTATAGAATTTTGGTATCGCAGGCGGGGACAATAATAATATAACAATAATAACCGGAAATATGGTGTACCTAACTTTTGTTTGTGCCTGCGATACCAAAATTCTATAGATTATAATGCTTGTTTTTCTCTTTTCAGTTATGTGTTTTTGCAGTCGGGTTTAGTGTTTTTTGAATAATTTTCTTTTTACTCTATGTATGTGCACAAAATGAATACCTAAATGAATTTGAAATTTGAATTTAAAATGAATCAGTTATTGACATATATTGATAAATGTTTTTTATTTAGATTCCATCCTAAACATAGTCACGCTATCCTCGGCCATGTCAGCGCCAGAACCGTCGATCTTTCTTAATTAATCCGATTTGCTAGATGTAATCCTTGCCAGATTGTGTGGTCATCAAATGGGTGGTCGTAAAGTGGTGGAGAGGAAAATTCTAAGACTCTTCTATATCTACGAGTAGTGTCATCTTTCTTTGCATAATCATAGGTTGCATTATTATCAATTCTTTTTTGTTTTACCTCTTCTGTGACATTCAAAGTCACATTACCAACCATTTTTGTGGTTATAGATGAAGTTTTAGTTAGTCTTTTATTGTTATTAATGACTGTTGTACTACCAGCATTATCGTTTGCAGTTGATGGTACTTTAGGGGTATGAGGAACAGGGTGTAAAGTTCACTCATCCACCATAGAAAAGGGAGGATCCTCCAACCAGACGGGTATTATATCTGGCGGGCAACTGCCCATATGTTGATTTCGGATAGTCTTATCTATGTTATTCGCTCAGTAAACTCTAACTGCGAGATGTAGGAATTGTGTGACGTCATGTCTTTTTGTTTCGTAGTTTTTGTATGTGGCGGTCTAACCGCTACATCACTCCCCTCCGGAGACCGGAGGTCGATAGTGGGCTGAGTCTTGGATCTTGCGATGCTTCACAGTGCCAGCTGTGGTTCCAGTGAGTCGGAACCGGGTGCCGCATAGTTCACGGTGAGTCGGAACTGTCTGCGGTGATTCCCCAGTGAGTCGGGGAGGCGCTGCGTCGTCATCCAGTGAGTCGGATGTGGTACAGCGCCGGGTTTTTGGCTGACTGCTTGCGTCGACCAGGAGAGGGTAGAATAGGCTCTGCTTGTGAGACCGGCCGGAAGTGCAGGTGCTGTGCCAAGGTTGCTGATGAGGCTGAGGGTGATGACCAGGAATGCGCGTTCGCTGCATGCTGGTGGTCAGGATACCCGTTGAAGCCGTGGGTGCTGGCTGGCTGTGTGACTCGCCTCACGAAAGCTTGCGGGAGTGATGATGATGACGTCACGCTGAAGTAGTTGCACGAAGGCTGCGTTGACGTTCATTCTCGGGGTCACCAATTTAGGGGTATGAGGAACAGGGTGTAAAGTTCACTCATCCACCATAGAAAAGGGAGGATCCTCCAACCAGACGGGTATTATATCTGGCGGGCAACTGCCCATATGTTGATTTCGGATAGTCTTATCTATGTTATTCGCTCAGTAAACTCTAACTGCGAGATGTAGGAATTGTGTGACGTCATGTCTTTTTGTTTCGTAGTTTTTGTATGTGGCGGTCTAACCGCTACAGTACTTAGTTCGAAAGATCTATGAAGTGGGATTTTTACAGATTTCGCAGTTTTTGTTGATTTTGTTGCTTTTGTAGTCTCACTTTTTGTGGCTTTTTTCTTGTTTTTCAAATTGTGTGTATGCCTATCGTAATTTTTTACTATTTCTTTATTACTTTCTACAGCTTGTCCTTCTTCATTTACAGAAATTGTTTTCTTCTATTTTCTTATAGGTTCTCTCACTTTATTATATATTTTTTTTGTCTCATACTCATCTACAACATTCTTTACTTTATATCCGTTACTTATAACGTTCTGAAAATTTTCATAAGTTTTCTTTACTTGGTTTACTTTATTTTGGACATTCCTAATTATTTTAAAGTAATCCTTAATCCAATGTTCCATAGTAGCAATGTTCTTACTTTTTGCAAGAGACTTCTGTCTTTTTCTTTCTTCTCTGTCAAATACATCTATGGACAGTTCTTCCTCAGGCAAAGAGGGTGCTATACTTCTTCTGAGGTCCTTGTCAATCACATCTCTTGAATTAATTCGTGAAGGTATTGCATTTCTTAATGTATCAGGCTCAGCGTATATATCTTCATTCGATGTAGTTTCACGTCTGAAATTAAGATTGTGATGATTTGTGCTGTTTGTTTTAGTTTTAATTTTTTATGGGCTTCGGACACGAGGTCAGCTTGCGTGTCTAGTAAGTCACGGAAAACTGTTTCATTGAAATGTCTTCAAATCTATTTGTACACAAGGCCAGTGACTGTACTGTCACCGAGGCCCTAGAAAGAGCGCATGACGTAAACGTAACATAAATTCGAACGATGTTTGAATCGTAAATATAATTACATGTATAATATTGATGGTTTCGTAACGGTGCATAGGGGGAAGCGCCAATCGCGAACCAACGAGAACCGCTGCGGCAAAGCTCTTCAGGACCCCATAGCGGGCCTGCGTGCCGCAAAGCCCAACACACCGGTGTACATTTCCCGCCTGCACTACACCACTAAGGCGGAGGACATCGTGGAGTACGTGCGCCAAAAGACGAGGTACGCGCCGAGGGTGCAGTTACTAGAATCGCGCCGGAACGTCAATTTCAAGGCGTTCGTCGTGCGTGTACCGAACTAGTATCTGCCCCTCGTCATGGAAGAAGAGTTTTGGCCGCAGGACGTGGTGTTCCGTCGATTTCGCGGACAAGTTCCACAAGACAGCACAAAATCAAGCTAGTCCAAAGTGAAGTGCTACTAACATAGTTTAAGCCTTATTTATTCATACTAGTTTTTGTTTATTATTATTATAGCATTTTGGTTAATATTTTTGAACAAGCACAATTTGCTGTATCTATATAAATTATTATTATTTTATTTATTATTTTATTTATTTTAACGAAGCCAATATTAAGTGTGGAACGAGTATTTTTACAGTTAAAAAAATAGGTAGGTCGAATTTTCGACACGTTTCCGTCTCGCGTTCTCGATCGGGTCTCAACTAACTCACGAGTTAGCTTCGTGTCCGGAGTCTATTATCCCCCCACTCGAAAAACAAAGCTGAAGGTCCACCTGTTAGCAATTCTGTGACGTCTTACAAGAACCTTCTCTTTCTTTCTTCTGTCTCTGTCAAATACTTCAATAGAGAGATCTTCACCAGGCATGGGGGGTGCTATACTTCTCCTGAGGTCCTCGTCACTCATCCATCTGAAATAAATAAAATGATGGATTATCTTTGAGTGTTCTCTGAATGCCAAAGAATAATATGTTTAATATTGACGGTATCATATACATTTCCAGTATACCTCTTCAAGTTAGCCTCTGTACTAACTTGCTCTTCGTATCAGATTTAAAAATTATTTCTGGTTTCTCCGTAATCTTATACGATATGTCTTCCGTGTATAGACTTGCATATGGATTTGAGTTTACGCCGTCGTTTCTGAGATAACTCTATCGAATTTCCTTCTACTGTTTCATTTGATGAATCGTCTGTACTTAAATATGTTATTTGTAGTTGTTGACTGTTAACCTCATTTTTAGAAGTTTCAAGTTTTGTTGCTTCTTCTTGATGTTTTTCGTCACTTTCCTTCAATATAAAGATGTTGTTGTTGTCGGCAGTTGGATCTATTTTTTTTTAAATATTGTTCCGGCTTTTCATCTCCAATGGCGATATTATATCCAGAGATCATGACAGTATTCTCTGATTCTCTGACTGCAGGTTCATAGGGAAATAAAAACGTTTTAAAACGTGACGACGCGACGGAGCGGATTTGTTTTTTTTTCAAAAATGTTGCAATTTCTTTGTTCAATGCTCGTCTGATATTAATGTCAAGATCGGTGTAATGATCAAAAATAATAGCACGGACGCCATCTCTTATTATCTTGACCAAATAGTTCTTAGGCTTTTCCGACGTGGACTTGCCATAAGCGTTAAGATCCGATAAGACTTTTACAAACTTTTCTCTGGCATCCTCTCTGTACAAAGAATTGATATACTCCAGCAATTCTTTAACAATTCTTTAACGTATGTTCCATGTCTTATTACAGTCGCCACTTCATTTATTTCTGCTTTCAAAACAGGAACAGATTTTCTTTTAATTAAATCAAATTTTTCGGCCAGCTCTTGCCACTGTAACAGCTATTATAGCGCTGCGCAGGGTAAGCTGCGCAGGCTGTCAACAGATAGATAGGTAGATTGGTAGAAGATAGTAGTAAAAGAAACACGGAAAAGGTTAATACATGTATTTAAGATAGGTGGTAAAGTATACACGGCTAGGTCGCGGGTAAGGTCCTGAACACTGAGTCTTAGCACTCGCACTTATAGATAGAGAGGAAGGGTACCGTCCTTGGCAGCACGTGGTAGACGTGGGGGCCTGTCAGCACAGGCTCCAGCAGTAGGCCGGACGGCCTTCGTAAGGTGGCAGGTAGTGAGCGTCGGTAGTCAGCTCAGGCTCCGCAGGTAGATGGCGGCAGTAGGCCGTAGGTAGGCGAGTTTTAATTCATAATTCTCAGTAAATTCGTAAAATTTGCAGCCTTTGTAATGATATTTTCTGATTTCTTTGTCTAGTATATCGAAGAAATCTGCGAATGCGGTATCATTATCTGCGAATGCGATTGCGGTAGTATATATTATACACAGCATACAACAAAAGCAAGCACAGATTTTTTAGTAGTCGGTTGCTTAACTGGACTTTCCTGTGGTGTCTTAATCAGGCCTCCAGGCATAGCAAAAGACTCGAACTGATTGATACACGCTAAGGGCACGACCACGGCTTAGGGCCTAGGCCGTCGCTGTGGGGAGGACAGCAAGGGAGAATCGTGATCGAAATTAACAAACACAGAGAGTTCAGAACAATAAAATTATATTTTTTCTTGATAATATGACGTCGTGGGAATTACATCGCGTTGGAGATTCGTCACAATTTCATTGATTAATTCACTTGTTTGTTACCTCCACATTTAGAGCTAGTTTCACCATACTCTGTTAGTTAGTTTTAACGTCCCATTACGTAGATAACGGCCCGTTAGGCGTAGTGAGTGTTTCACCACGTACTAACGAATGGTTAATTCTCTTAACATGGCGTTAAAATTAATCACTGCTCCAATGGTCTGCTAATGCTTGTAACGGGCCGTCAAATGGTTGTGAGTTGGTGATAATTTTATTTTTTAATACGAATTAGGTGATATAAAAAAAAATAGAACTTGTAATATTATTCGACGTCCTAAAACATACAAAGAGCGACGACGTCACTATTTGAGAGTCGCATTGAATTGTTTGCAAAACGTCTGCTAACTTAGGAGATGTAGCAACTGGTACATAAATAGATATAGTTTATAATTTAAGTGTGGTAGGAGTGGTTACTGCCACAGCAGGTTGAACAGTCGTTGTAGTTTTAGGAGTAGATTCTGTAGCGTTCGTTGAAGTACTCAATGAGGCTATTTTCTTATTCTCAGTTCCTGTTGCTTTCGATGTATCATCGCCATCATAGTCATTCATCGTAACTTTAATTCCTTTATCTTTTGCTTTTGGACTTACGTCGCCAATGTTAGTGAGACTTATTTCTGCTTTCTTTTCTTTTTTTATTATATATTGTTGTTTCTTAGTAACCTTCTCGATTTCATTATCGTCGTTTACTATTTGTTCTTTGTTTTTAAAATCTTTGTCTTTAACATCTGTTTTGTTTTCTGGACTTCCTGCTTCCTTTGTTTTATCCTTAAAATCATTGGTGATCATACTTATATCGGATTTGTACTTAGATTCGGACTTTTTACCTTTTTGTATGTCATCTTCTATTTCGTTGATTATAGAATCTTCGTCTGTAACGTATTTGTTTTCAATTATATGGCTCGTTTTGTTATTTGCAGTTCCTGCCATCTTTAATTTGTCTTGACTAACCTTATAATCATTGTAATATTTGTTTACATCTGATCTGAACCTAGTTTCTGGCTGTTTACGTTTTACTACGTCATTATTTGCCACATAATTATGCGTAACTTTTTTTGCTGTGACCACATCACAATAAATATTAATTCTACTTTTAACTTCATTAAACTGTCTTTCAAGATTTGTTATTCTTTCAATAACGTATGGGTCTTTTTCTAAGCTGCAAGATGTATTTTTAGCATTGTGTCCATGACTTATAACGTCTTTTATTTCTGATATTTCTACGGTCATACCTTCGTCAGACGATGACGGGTGTTCTGCACTTTTCTTGAAATGCCATTCGGGTTTCCAGGATAAGATTTTCTTCTCATCTTTAGAGTATGCCCTAGATACTGAAAGAGTCAACTTTTTCATGGAAAAATTAGTTAGTGGAGTAGGTGAAGTCTGCTGAATTGGTCTCATACGTCTTATTTCATTTAATTTTACTCGTGGTGCAGCAATTCTCCTAGCTTGTGGAGATTTGATTGTTTTACCAGTTTTAGAAGGCATCAGTACATCTACAACCTCCAGAAAGTTTTGAGATTTTGTGGAAGCTGTGTCCCATCGTTTGTTTTGTCTGAAATTAATAAAGCAATATTATTTCAATGTTAATGTATTACTTCTGTTCTTAAAACAGTTTTGGTGTTTGAATACGAAGGCATGCATAAGGTAATAAGGAATGAGATGATATATTTCATTTACAATTTACCAAATACAGCAATAATCTTAAAAATTTATAAAAACTGGTCCTATCTAAGTAGGTTATTTTTTATAAGAAGGGCAAATAGAGTGAACAAAAATAATAGCGATTTCTAAACAGATTACATCAAAATCTTACTTTAACTCCACTCTTAACGGCCCCATACTATTTTTGAATTGATGTGTCTCCATATTAAAAACCGAGTCTGTAGTTCGAACATAATTTTGCCTGAAGAAATCTCTATTATGTACTAATATAAATGGGTCGTTGGGATCTGAGGTTTTGTCATACTTGTGTTTTTTATGTTGTTTCGATTTCTGTTTTTGCCTTGATTCATATTTTATGTCGTTCTTTGACCAATTTTGTTCTACATGCTTCTTGGCGAGTTTCTTGTCATCCTTTTTTCCATACATATTGACATACTTTGGTTCATATATTTTCCCATGCCACTTTTTTTGGTGTTTATCATATTTCTTCTTATACTTATGACTATGCTTGTTTAACGACTTATCCGTCTCATTATATCTCGATTCGTGTTCGCTGGCTTGGAGTGCCAATTTATCGAGTACAACTTTCGGTAGTCTTCCCGTTGACTCTTCTATCCATATCTTCTTAACTGTATTATTTGTCGACGACGAAAAATTCAGAGCTTCGATTTTCTCTAGTTTCTTTATTACATTCGTTGGAGATTTTTGGGATACATTTTTTGGGTTTATTATGTATTGCGTTGTTTTATGCTGAGGCTCTTGGTAAAACTTTATGGAGCTGAATGATTCGCCAGATAAACTAGCAATATTTGGCTTTTGGTGTTCGTTTTTGGTACTTTGTTGGTTTATTATAGGACCAGTATGCTGAGATCTTAATCTTGTTTCATTCTCTTGAATATCAAGAGTTTCGTCGATGGTGTCATTTATAGTATGTTTATATCGTTTCTTTTCAATTTTCATGTCATCTCGCTGTATTTCGGCTTTTTTATATTCAGACTGTTTTATTTCGGTCCTGTCTTTATTATTTTCATGTATTTTAACAACTTTTTTTTGTTTGTTTGTGTTTTTATTGGTGATATTCATAAGATCTTTTCTTGAAACAGGTTCAGGATTCTTAACTTCGTTCGTAATATTTTCAGAGTTCTTGGCATTTTTTCTAGATTTGGAAGGCTCGACATTTGGTTTATTATCCCTAGATGGAGATGTTTTTTTAAATTGTCTCCATAATGTTTCTACTCTTTGTTTGACGTCTCGTCTAACAGTAGTATTTAGGTTTGTGTAGTGATCGAAAATAATTGACCGGACCCCATTTTTAATAATCTTAGCCAAATTATTGTTAGACCTTTTAGATGTCGACCTGCCATAACCCTCCAGATCACTTATAACTTTTTGGAAACCCTCTTCAGCCTCCTGTTTGTACAAAGAATTGATATATTTCACGATTTTTTTGACATGTCTGTCATAATGATAATTTTTTAACATATCGGAAAGTGCGTTGATGTATGCTTTCGTAACAGAAGTTGGTTTCCCTTTAATAGAATCTAATTTTGCGCCAATTAGCTCTCTAATTTCATAATTCTCCGTCAATTCGTAAAATCTGCAGCCTATGTAGTGATAATTTCTGATTTCTTCGTCTAGAATGTCAAAGAAATCTGCAAATGCGGTATCCTCATAAGTGTTGAGTATCTGAATGACGTCCTGAATGAATTCTGTGAAGGTTTTAACTCTCAGGGCTTTGTTGTTGCGTCGTAAGTTGTTACCGTTACTATTTTCACCAATAACTGTTTTGACTTTTGTTATGAACTTCTGTACATTATTTAAGAACTTTATGTCATTTTCTTTATCTTTATTACTGAATTCTAAAACAGTTTCTAGTGCTAGGTTGACATTCCTCTGATTTGATTTTGGTGTGTTAGATGCGAACGAATGCGTGTAAGCTGAAAGATAATTCAGAACGTAATTTATCATAGAAGTGTTTTTAGGTAATTAGATAAAACTAAAAAAAATATATCTATAAAACTAGATAATAATTTACCTACACAAAATGTCTTTGGGACAAGCTTGAGAACAGTTTCTTAGTTATAAGATTTTACTATATTTAAGGCGACGAAAAATGATTTAGAAAAAATTATTCAAAAAACAAAAAACCCGACTGCAAAAACACATAACTGAAAAGAAAAAAACAAGCATTATAATCTATAGAATTTTGGTATCGCAGGCGGGGACAAACAAAAGTTAAGTACACCATATTTCCGGTTATTATTGTTATATTATTATTGTCCCCGCCTGCGATACCAAAATTCTATAGATTATAATGCTTGTTTTTCTCTTTTCAGTTATGTGTTTTTGCAGTCGGGTTTTTTGTTTTTTGAATAATTTTCTTTATTTCAAGTTTTTTAGTTTTATTAATATATCTTAATTTGGAATTGACTCATTACCAGCTTTTATTTGATACCAATATTGATGAAATTTATTAAAAAAAAAAAAACCTACCCCTCCCTTTTTTTTGTACTTGCAGATGCAATACATAGATATTATATAGCCTATGTCACTTCTACGATTAAGAGGAATCTAACGACACCTCCTATGTTAAAATCCATCAAGCCGTTTAGGCTACTGAGCGTGCCAAAGAAATAGACATACATACATACATACTCTCGAAAAACATTACCCTCCTTCTGGGGCAGTCGGGTAAAAATATAATTATGTTAAATAAGAACTATATTTTAATAACTTAATCTCTGAATATTTTAGTTTATGTTTACATTACATAGTGTATAATTTGTAGTTATGTTTAACGCGGATAAAAAACTGAGAATTACGCAAAAACGATGAAGTAATTTTTTTCGAAACCTTCACTATTTTAAAGATAATTGAGAATTATTTATCTTTTAGTATAAGTCTTTTATTAAAATACCTTTTATAATACCTCTAATTTGGGACAACGCTCCTTGATGGGCGAGTCCTATTACTGGCTGGACGTACGACGCGTTGCGTGAGCTCAGTACAGATCACGCAAGCTAACAGGCATATATCGGTGTAATAAATAATAATTCTACCGTCCTAAACAGAATTTTAATAGATATTGAAAAGGTCTATGTAACTATTCTCCTTAAAGTTGACTTATGGCCGATTGCTATAAATATACGGAACGTTATTGGTAAAAATTTCTCCTCTTGTATCTTTACCAATAATGAAGCTTTGTATACAGGGTGTTAGGGTAAACACCGTTATCCTTCAAACCAGTGGTTTGGTTTCGTTTATAGAACATAAATTCAATGGAAAATCACAACTTTTTTTTTAAAGATGTACATTTAGAATCGTCGCGCAATTCCTAAGGTAGGTATTTTTGCCTGTCTTAAGCCAGGAAAAGGTTGTATTGTATTTATTCATGTGTTGTGTAGGTAGGTAGGACGGGCGGCGATCCATTACGTCACTCGGGCGGGCGCATATCCATGAATTTGCGGACGGTGTCGGACAATAACCTTTTTAATATTTGTTAAAGAAATAACGTAAGTAATTTTTTTTTTACTCGTTTTTTTATGTTTATATTTAAGCCAACTACCCATAGTTTGAGTGACAACGGTGTTTACCCTTCCATCCTGTAGTAGACCTTAAGGAAGTAGCTATCACAGGTAAAATTAGCTTACGAATCAATTTATATACAGTTTAGCAATAAAAAGCTACCATTGGTAAGACAAAACGATTCGGTTTGGTTTATATAAGGTGGAGACGACTATACAACAAAAAATTAAACGGCGTGTGTGACGTTCCCATTCTGTATACAAAAATTCAATTGAATTTATTAAATAGTTTAGTCATTATAGCTCGGCAAAATCTATAGTCGGCTCGGGCTGTTCCGTTTATCCACCCCAAAAATCCACCCTAAGGTGGATATTCTGAAATGTATGCCCGAGAATTCACCCAAGGCCTAGTTGGATAAACGGAATTTATAGGCTTAGGGTGGATCCTACATTACATTTAATTTGTTTGAAAAACTCATTTTTTTATTTCGAAGCTAGGATTTATTTGCCAGTTTCAAAATACTCTTAAAAAAAAAAAAAAATTATTTCAGACAACTTAGTCCATATTAGGTAGGAAGTACAATATAATATTATTTTAAACATTCTTAATAAGTAGGTAACAAAAACAAAAAAACAATGAGATCTTGACTTAAGGCACCATTGACTATTATAGAACTGCACAAAACAAATCACAGGGACAGTACAGTATGTATGACACTACATTGACATCATGTTCCCCGGCCGATTCATCGAGTTACACCACTGACGTGCAGCTCGGTGAACCGCCCGAAGATCATGCTGTCAAGTCGTGCTGCAAACACCAACATTAAGGTGTTAGGGCTTTTCCATAGCCTGTGTACGACAGAGGCCACTTTCTTCCTTATTACTGCATAGAAATCACATGTATTGGCGTGAAAAAACATACCAGAGGCACTATAGTACCTAGGAAGCTTCAGCAACGCTCTGAACGCGTTGTTATATTGAATACGTAACGCGTTATAAGCTTTCTGAGTAAAGTTAACCCACAGGCTGCTGGTATAAAAAGTTTGACAGAAGGCCTTGAACAAAGTGACTTTAACATCTACTGAGCACTTAGCAAACCTGCGAGCCAACATGTTTCCCCTTACAGCTAACGCCCTACGTTCTCTTTCAATATCCATATCATCTTTCAGATCCAAACAAAAAAGCATAAGTTAACCAAGGGTGTTAAGGTTAGTTAGTTGGTTTAAGCATTAGTAGTGCCAGTATTTTAATTTTTTTTGTTGTATGGTAGTCTCCACATTGTATAAAGGAACCTAACATTAGTGACACGTAACAAGGAAGTTCGTAAACGCATTGGCGCAAATTAAGTTATGAAAAGACTTGAAATAAACGCAAAATAACTACCAAGTATCCCGAACAGCAGAAACCAAGTACACACTTTCATTTTTATATAAAGATACTAACATTTTTATCGAATCGTAAAACTTGTAACATTGCACATGCAACAATTTAGCAACTAGTGAACCGACCCTCCTGCGAACAGTTTTACGACTTGATAAAATATCGAGATTGCTTTATATATGTAAGATTAATATTAATGTGTTATGCACATAGAACTTTTAGAATACATTTTCTAAATGCTGGTGCAAACCGCATCAAAACCCGTTCCATAGTTTAGAAGTGTAAGGCGGTCACACACACAGACACCAAAAGCGACTTTTATAATAGGTAATCTAAGTAAGTACGTTATAGTTTCAATAAAAATACGAAGTGTATAGAGTGCCGCGAGTATTCTTGTGGCATTCTAGTGTCGCTGCCTCGGCCCGGCTAGGGTGCCGTGAGCGTTGCGTTGTCACTGTCACTTGTTATTTAGGTTAGGTTAGGTTAGAACTGTGACCACACAATGCACGAGCCGAGCGAGCGTAGCGAGCGGTGCCACGGCACCGGCCGGCGAAGTGCTAGGGTCCGTTTAGGCACAAGAGAATGTGGTGTTTTACAGCGATCTAACCTCGACAATCAAACAAAATACCTACCTACCAAGTGACGTGACTTAGTGACAGTGACAATGACAATCCAATGCTTGCGGCACTTTGGCCGGGCCGAGGCGGTGTTACTAGGGTGCCTGTAGTGGCACTTTATCCGATAGGGATAGAGTGCCACTGGTGGCACTCTATACACTGCCATAAAAATATTATTACAATTGTATTGATAACTAGCGACTTCGTTTGATCGCGTGGAAGTTGTAAGATACGCAATATAGTATTATACTAAATAACAGCCACATTTTTAGGGTTCCATAGCCAAATGGCAAAACCGGAACCCTTGTAGATTCGTCATGTCTGTCTGTCAATTTTTGCCGAATCTATAAGAACTATACTGTTGAAACTTGGTAAGTAGGTATATTCTGTGGATTTTCGCACAAAAATTAAAAAAACAAATTTTGGGGGTCTCCATACTTAGAACTGAAAAAAAAAAAACATCAAACCCATACGTGTAGGGTATCTATGGATAGGTCTTCAAAAATGATATTGAGGTTTCTAATATCATTTTTTTCTAAACTGAATAGCCGGTTTTTATAAAACCCTATTGGTCTCCGACCAACAGTGTCGCATCGCAGCACCCTCCCGTGCTATTACTTCGTTTTCGTTTAGCGTTTTTACTGCTTTACTTTTTGTTTGGGGTCGTAAGGGTCGTAGCATGATATTAATAGCAATAACCTTCAACACTAACGCGTAAGAAAAACAAAAAAATCTCTTCAGCTTACTCGTATATTAGTATAGACATACCGTCAACTGTGGCATCTTTATTTTCCATGAGTAACTTTACCCATGAAGTAAAATCATAATGAATCATACGACACTTTATAGATTTATTTGTTATGATTAAAACCTAGACGAATTTTAGTAGATGTGTAGGTAGTGGTGATTGTGTGGTATGGTCATTATAAGATTATTTTCAGTATCACTAAAGTTTAATTTTAGAAGCCGGTCAGTTAACCTTTTTTTGCATTTATTCTTTATGACATGTCATAGCGTCTTTTCCCCGGACAGAGTTGGGTTGGGTTATAAACCAAGAGAGTACCTATGCTGTTTCAGCAGAATGTACAATATAAACAGCATCAGGATTTTATGTTCTTTGTATAACTGTTCAGTGGGGTAGCGATACGGTCGGAAGGACGACGTTTTAGGAGCTTCACCGCAAGAGGTGATGCAGTAGCATAATATAGATTGAGCAAGGGTATACGATATACGTAGTACCTACACTGATTTCAAAATATTCTTATCGACTACAAGTCTCAGCGTTTTGAACACATATACAGGGTGTTAGGGTAACAACAACGGGTGAGTGGGTTTGTGCCAGAGTGAGCTTCAATAGTAAATTATGTAATGTTTGGGAGGATTATGTTTCATGGAGAATGCTTTGTAATTGGTTTTGGTTGTATTAATATATTCATAAATAAATCGCAACAATTCCTAATATCTAAATGCTATTATAATATCAAAGAATATCTAATAGACAAATTTTAATTGACATGTATTCTACTTATTTTATTGTTAAATTAAGATTTATTATCTTCATATTAGTGTTAGATTTAATTTAGTTTTTTTTTTGTAATTTTATCCTCATGCCGTGCCCTTACAGTATCCATATTTTAGTACCTAGCTTTAAGCCCTATGTAACATCTTTTCTACAATATGGAATGCAAATAAATGAATATGATGGTCGGCAGTATGTCGCGTAACCAGTTGGATACCGTATTAAAGCCTAGTTGTCCACGCTCATAGACATCTTTCCACGAGCTGGCGCTGAACCAGAGGGCAGTGTCATCAGCAAAGCTAATGATTTTACCATAGATAGTGAGCGTACCCAGACCGCTGATATTTTATTTTATTAGGATCTCCAACAAAGAATACACCTTACATGCTATAATATAAAGACAAGAACAACAATCTATGTGCTCCCTCAATTATAGGAGGATATAAATGAGGAATAGTGAAGGTCCGAAGACATTACCTTGAGGCGTGCCATAGTTAATTATTTGTTCCTCACTGATGAATTCATCTATTTTTACCCTCTGGGTACGCTCACTCAGGTAGTCTGTAAAGAGATCCAGTTGAAGTCCTCTGATTGCCAAGCTTCCCATATTACGTACAAGAATTGGCACAGAAACGGTGTCAAAAGCCTTAGAAAGATCTAGAAATATGGCCATAACTTTATCCCCACTATTCAGGTTTGCGACCACATAGTCTGTTAACTCATGGACCGCGTCAGAGGTGGATAAGATTATTGTTTTCCAAGTAGCTCACAAATTTGCTGTTCCAGTATTTTGGAACAAGCAGTAAGCACAGATAATATCGGTCTGCAGTTATCAACACGGCTCCTGTCTCCCTCTATCGGACTCTTGTGGCTTTTTTGAACACGTTAGGAAATTTACAATTTATTTCCAGTGGAAAGAGCAAGTTTACGCATCGGATCTTAACAAATTTTACAATCTAAACGATATTAAATCGTGTGCACAGTATTTAAAGTCTATATTAGCAAGCCGCGCACAGTAGCTTGACGGCAGGCGTCTTCCGCGACACGCGACCAGATAGTGGATAGCGCTCCGTGAGCCCTTTTAAATAAAAACACCTTGATTCTGCTTTAACTGAATTTTAATTAAACTTGCACATCAAAATTACAATAAGTTGGAAAAAATGTAAATCGGTTAGAATTTTCACTGCACCGTTACGCATAACGAGCAGTTTTATATAGCACATTAAAGTAAAGTCAACAATAATTACTATTCAGTTAAATTATGTTTAACATCTTCACCCCTTAAGACAGAGTGTAATATTTTGTAAAATAAAGCGCAGGATTAAATAAATAAAAAAAAAAAGATTAAGTACCTGTGCTCCAAAACAAAAAACAAAAAGGAACAAGGAAGTAACAAAAATACAAAAAAAAAACAGTAGAATTGAGAACCTTCTCCTTTTTGAAGTCGGTTAAAAATACGCCGACGAAGGAGTATGAAAGGCGTAGTTAAAGTGTATATAGAGGAGTGCAGAAAGTTTATATTTATTTATTATTAGGCTCTTCAACAATGAGTACACTATTACTTTACAATTTGTACGTTGCAAACTTAAGTCTAAGCGCCTCGATACTTATAGAAAAGCACAGCATGCACTACATTATCCGCAGAATAATAACTCAATACATATGCATATTATATTATACTTATATAATATGCATTAGAAATAAACTTAATTCATTAAAAAAAACATTACACACACTAACTTGCGTTTGACACACTATGGTTAAAGATGGCTACCTTAGGGTCGCGCCACACCTGCCGAACGTTCCGCGGCGGAACGTTCGGTTGAATACGCTCCTAATGTTTTTCAATTTACCTATGACACATCAGCCGAACGTTACGTCCATAGAAATGCAAGCAAACATGACGCGCCGGAACGTTCCGCCGCGGAACGTTCGGCAAGTGTGGCGCGACTCTTAAAATTACGACATGGCAGCATGGAATTAGTAAACAAGTACTAGCGACCCTACCTAAAGATTTACTAAGCGATGAAGCCGTCAAATTCAAAATAGGTCAACAGTATGAAGGCGAACACACGCTTGGATTGATTTCGCATCCAAGTGATGATAGTTTGAGATTCGACGTATCTTTCGAGCGGGTACCCGAAAATATCATAAAATGGGACAGAAAAGCAAAGAGGAAAATTTTACGTGTAATAATGACTATTTTTGACGCAAATGGCATCCTAGCACCGTACACCACCGAGGAAAAATTATATTACAAAAACATGGAAATTAAAGATCTGGGGGCCTAGTCAAGATTTAGTATGGCAAATCTGTCAAAAACTTACAATCGAGAGACCATTGTGACGTTTGAAAATTAGTAGACTTGGGCCCCCCTGTTGGGATGTTCAAATAACTGATAGTGTGCGAGAAATTGTCAGAATGGATTTGTTAATTGAAATCATTACAAGATGTTAAATTACTACGCAAAAATAATTTTTAAGCTATTGCATAGCTTCTATCGCGGGCCTTGAGCGTGGAGACCTAATCCAGAAATTCCGTAACGAAAATACGAGTACCTAAGAAAGAGTGTTTTGTATTGAAAATTATGTTTAACTGCTTGACAACAAAGTTCAAATTTACTTAAACGAATGATACGAGAGTGTTGTATTGAAAATTATGTTTAACAGTTTGACAACAAAGTTCAAATTTACTTAGACGAATGATACGAGAGTGTTGTATTGAAAATTTTGTTTAACTGTTTGACAATAAAGTTCAAATTTACTTAGACGTATGATCCTTGACTATTAATAGTTAAATTAAAACCTTTTTATTAGTTTGATGTTCCCATTACGTTGTGTCAAGTTTTAAAAACTATAAATGTGAATAACAGTTCCTGTCAATGTCATCATTGCTATTTCTTGTATTCGGGTTAATATTTTACAATTGCGTAAGTTGATAAAAAATGCTATGCAATAGCTTCGCCGCGGCAGTCCCCGAGTGCCACACGTCTTTTTTTTTTAAATCAGTCTGGTTGTTCCCGAGATTACCCCCTACTTACTAACTTACAAATTTTACCTCTTTATAATATATTAGTATAGATGTAATCCCCCGACATATTGCATATTGCTTGGCTGCATAGTGCGCGTTTTATACAAGATTTAAATTTCATTTCATTGGGGAGGTATTTCTATTTTATTTATTGTAACATTTTAAACAGTACTTAAAAAAAATAAAACAATAAAGGTTTTACAGACGCCAGCACATCAAGTTACTACAATCTCATCTGTCTATAATCATCATTTCAATCATTTCTTTTGTATTTTCAACTTTATCGCTAAAGAATAAAGTTCAATGTTGATTGAGAAAATTTGACAGATTGGAGTAGGTTGATGTGCTGGCGTGTGTACATAAGAATATGACTTTATAAATGACGGAGTTGGCTAAACACACAATCACGTATATTTAGTTTTGACCAGTATGTTTACGAATATGATTAATTAAATCACCCTTGTCACCAAAACTATGCTGCCATATAATATTACACTTATAAAGTTCTTAACATGCGTGAATTAGATTATGCCTTTTTAAATGACAGAATTGACGAAAACTACGCTCACATTTATCACATTTGAAAGGTTTTTCACCAGTGTGTATGCGAATATGTTTTGTTATATCACCCTTTGAACTAAAACAACGTTGACATACATCACACTTATAAGGTTTTTCGTGCATACGAATATGATTTGTTAAATTATTCATGTGACTAAAACCTCGTTGGCATACATCACACGTATAAGGTCTTTCACTAGTGTGTATACGAATATGTTGAGTTAAATTCCTCTTGTAACTAAAACTACTTTGACAAACATCACACTTATAAGGTTTTTCACCAGTATGTATACGAATATGATCTTTTAAATGACCATTTTGACGAAAACTAGACTGACATATATCACATTTGAAAGGTTTTTCTCCAGTGTGTATACGAACATGATTTATTAAAATACTCTGGTCAGTAAAACTACGCTGACATAAATCACATTTATAGGGTGTATCACCAGTGTGTATTCGCATATGTCGTAATAAACTACACTTTACACTAAAACTGCGCGGACATAAATCACATTTATAGGGTGTATCACCAGTGTGTATTCGCATATGTCTTAATAAACTACACTTCACACTAAAACTGCGCGGACATACATCACACTTGTAAGGTTTCTCGCCACTGTCTTTGGAAGTACGTTCTGTCCGGATAACTTTCGAGGCTGATTTTTCTTTTTTCATTCCCTCGACTGTCTTTGCATCTTCTACATTTGTTCTTCGTGTGTCTTGTTTAAATTTCTTCGCAACGGTTGCCCCTGTGATTATAAATCTGGTCAGAGTATTGACACAAGAATCAAAATAAAATAAGCGAGCCTAAGTGCTCGTGTACACGGCACCGCCGCCACGCCTACACCGCGCCGCCACCACATCGCTAGTATTATTTAAGGGGGATGCGCCAAGGTAGCCGTAAGAAAATTTGAATTTTGCGGGCTGCCTTGGCGCATCCCCCTCCCTTAAGAGCGGCCAACCCGTCATACTTTTCACACACACCTTTTTACACATCTTTCTTTAAAAAAATTAACTAATATGTTTCTTGTGCACTATATCTAGGTTTCTATGAAAGCAAAAAAAAAAAAAAATGAGGAACAAATTCAGTATAAGCCTCCAAAAATCAGCTTTTTTGCACAAATTTTACCTAAACTTTGGCCGATCATAATGTACTCATAAATTGTAAAAGTAAAAAAAACATCGCAATAGAAACCTCGCACATGTAATGGAGATTCTAACTGACAAACATTTATTTCACAAACTTGTAAGGCTTACTCAAAAACATGTAGGTATTTCCTGAAACATATTTTTACACACTATTTTTCGTACAATGTTATCGCGTTCTCACTTGCTCGCTAGCAGTTCTCACTTCCGCTCGATGAAACAGCAAGCTTTTCGACCATGCTCGCGTTGACGATAGACGGACCGGGAAGGGCCCCCTTATTAAAACTTTTTAAACAATATTAGCGGTGTGATGGCGGCGCGGCGGCGGCGCAGCAGCGGTGCCGTGTACACAAGCACTTACAGTAGTCGCATATGATGTAACTTACCGAACTACTAAATGACTGGGCCCAAAAGGCAAACGAAGTGTGGGGAGACAGAAGAAAAGATGGGTTGATGATATACTCGTAATAAAGACTGCTGGAACAAGTTTGATGCATTTGACCAAGGACAGGGAAAGGTGGAAAAGGATGGAGGAGGCTTTTACCCAAGAAGCCACATAACAGAGAAAAAGAAGAAATACCTAGTTTATAATCAACAAGTAGTTTAGTTTATTTACAAGTCTGCGTTTGGGCGCTCCTTGCGGGGCTCCGCATCGCTGTCAGTGCGGTGAAGCAGTCGACCGCCTCGGACACCACGGCCTTTCCTGCGGCAGGAGCGCTGGGCGTTTGGCACGGCACGCAAGCATATCCGTCGGGCTCTTGTCACCGCCGGGGTGCCAGCTGTGTTAGAACCCAATGGCTTGGCACGCGACAATGGGAAGAGGCCAGACGGTATGACCATAATGCCTTGGAAGATGGGTAGGCCTTCGGTATGGGATGCAACCTGTGTTGACACCCTCGCGCTATCCCATCTTCTCAGCACGGCGGGCTGTGCCGGAGCGGCTGCTGCAAGTGCAGAAAACCTCAAGCGGCGGAAATATAACAACCTTATTGGTAGCTATATTTTTTAGCCGTTTGGGGTTGAAACACTAGGGCCGAGTGCTCATCGAGTATTTCTTGACATCGCCAAGCGGTTGGTCGACTCTTCACGTGACCAGAGGGCTGGCCTATTCTTCGGCCAAAGAATCAGCATTGCCATACAACGTGGCAATGCTGCCAGCCTTTTGGGCACTTTTCCTGTTGACAGCGATGCGGACGAATTTTTTAATGCCTTATGATCGTTTCCCCCCTTTTTTATGTACTTGTACATATTACTATTATTATTTTAATTCTTGTAATGTGAATACGTGTGTGTTCCAATTGATTAAGGTGTTAGTTTTAATTTGATGATTGGAAACTTTACTCATTAAAACAATAATAATTTCTTTAAAAAAATAAAAAAGATAGTATTTCAATCATTAGACGTTTATAATCTGATATAAATATTTGTAGTAGGTATAATGTAAGTGGGTACGCCCTTTAGGTAAAACTAACCATTTCCTATCAGATGAATCATTGGCCTTTTTGCTTACCTATAAGGTCCTATTAAAATATATGGACACATTTTAACACAGCGTTCAGTACGTCTAACCAAAGATATCCAAGCAAAAAAAAAGTGATTTTATTTCAACCAAAAATAATAAATGGCATTGGGTAACCAACATTTTTGGTGTATTTTCGTTAGCTGATTTATTTTTCTTGTAAGTATCTAATGCGTTGTCCTTATTTTTAGTAGAGCAGTGGTGGCCCAGTGGTATCGGCCCCGACTTACGAGTTGTAGGTCGTGGGTTCGAACCCAAGCAGGCGCTTTACTTTGTGTAAATAATTTCATCACCACTGCTCTCAAAACGGTGAAGGAAAACATCGTGAGGAAACCGGCATGTCTTAGAACCAAAAATTCGAAGACATGTGACAACTATCAACCCGCACTGGGCCCGCGTGGTAGATTACAGCCCACTCCCTCTCACAGAGAGGAGGCCTGTGTCCCGGCAGTGGGAACATTAATAGGCTGATTATTTATGTCCTTATTTTGGTGGTCTGAATGATTACTAAAAGTTTCTCCATCTATTTTAATGGGAACTTATATTAACTAACTAATACTTACTTGTCGTCTCCCTGGCTCTTCGTTTCTCGTTAGGTACTTCTTGTTCTTCTTCCACTTCAATTTTAAACTCCATTAAAGGTACATCATCTTCTAAATCTGATTCAGAATAGTGTTGTGGTGTATCTGCTACATCTAGACAGCTATTGTCTAAATTTTCCGGTTCTAGCTCTGTAAGTAAACAAAAACAGTCAAAGAGTATACAGTAATACTCATTAACCGACTTCTAAAAAGGAGGAGGTTCTATGTTCGGCCATGGGGTACCAATTCGAACAAATTATAATTAGTCTTGAAAAAAAATCATAGATGGCAGCATAGGTAACAATTATGAGATTAACAGTTACTAAAAAGCGATAAACGGAAGATTTTGGCTGAAGTAAGATTAGTAAAAATTAAAACTTTCTTGTTTAATGCTGATTTATCTATTGTAACTCATAAATCTCGTATTTTCAATAAAAAAAGATAAAACCTTTTTGTTTAGGGCTCTTTGCAATAGATGGCGTTTTACTCAATTTGTCATAACTGTAGTACATTTAGCCAGTCAATAGCCCGACTAGGGAGGTCTCATTTCTTTGTATGGGATTGGGTATCTGTACGTAGTATTATATTATCTGTGGTTCGGCTTTATGTATGTTTTTTTTTTTAATTTATGTTCACCGATTTCTCCGTCAATTGTGGACCGATTTTGTAAATTGTTTTTTTTTGTTTGAAAGGGTAAGCTCCCAAGGTGGTCCCAAATATTATTTTATTAACTTTGCTTGGATAGTTTTTTGACTTAGCTTCAATAATGCGTATTTTTCCCACTTAGTTTATATGGATGATATGATGATAACTTCCTGTCACTATTAAATGCATAGGAGATAGTGGTATTCGATTTGTGTGGGGTAGATACCACAACTAAAATGAAACAACTAAAAACTTTTTACAAAAAAAAAAACCGTCCTACAATGTGAAACATAACTTTAATTTCGGAAGTCGATGGCAAAAAAACGAAAATTCTAAACCCGTCACCGACTTCCGAAATTAAAGTTATTTTTCACTTTGTAGTGTTTTTTTGGAAGTCGGTTTTTTTTTGTAATAACTTTTTATTTATTATTAACATTTGTAAGCACGGTGATGGCGTGGGTGAATCAGTGAACAGAAACACGATACTTGAATCACGAACAACAGTTTAATAATATTTCACAGCTTGATTTACAGGTCCTTAGCAACACAATCTTTACTTTAGTTTAGTTTTCACAAGTTTTGGCGGGAGCGAGCGAGAGCCGCGGACAGAACAATATTACGTGCGCGCGTCGGAGCGGGCGTCGTACGACTCTCTGGCGAGCCAGGAGGGGCGCCGCTGGACGCGCGCGGGGAGCGCGCATGCGCGGCGCTCGGCTGATGTTGGCTTAACCCTGCGGCAGCGCACCGTACATGGTTCAACCCGAAAATGCGCGTTATACATTTCTTTTATTTCGCAATATAATATGGTTACTGTTAGGTTGAATTAAACTAAACATTTCTCTCTTTGAAGTAGTCCAAAACATTTTAATTATATATAGTTAATTTTTACATTATTATTTTTGTTCTTAAAAACATACCATCACTTTGATGGTCCTCCTTTGGCTCAATATTATAATCTGGTCCCTCACAAACAGCTGTTGATTCTTTTACTTCTTCCACTTCAATTTTAAACTCCATCAAAGGTGCATCACCTTCTAAACCTGATTCAGAATAGTGTGGTGTTATATCTGCTACATCTAGACAGCTATTGTCTAAATTTTCCAGTTCTAGCTCTGTAAGTACACAAAAACAGTCAAGTATTACTCATTTGTGTCTTCACAATATAATGTGGTTACTGTTAAGTTGAATTCAACTAAACATTTGTCAGTTTGAAGTAGTCCAAAACATTTTTGAGTAATATAAAATAAACTAGCTTTTTCCCACCGCTTCGCTCGCGTGGAAGTCGGAAATTATCCCACGAAAACATACTGGGATAAAAATTATTTTAGGTATTAATTCAGGTTATAAACTATCTGTCTGTTCATCCAAATCCTATGAGTAGCATAATATAATGATTTAATACTGAATTCACGATAGTTATATACTTTTGGTTAGGTTACTGTTCAGCAGTGTTGGGCGTAATTCAATTATTTTTTTAATTGTAGAAGCAAACAATTACAATTTTAATTGCAATTAAATTAATTAAATTATATTTTAATTGTGAGATGCAATTGAAATCAATTGCAATTAAATCTATTAATTGTGGTTTACAATTAATTTAATTGCAATTAAAATTTTAATCGTTATTTATAATTAACTTAATCATCAATTGTTTATTATAACAATTAATTCTATTTGATGACTGTAAAAACCAGGTTTTAATCCAGGTTACAAACACATAGAATGCTAATTAACTGTAATTGTAAACATGCATCCAACAATTAACAATTAATTAATTGTAATTGCAAGATGGGCAGTTAACAATTAACTAATTGTTAATTGTGTATCTTGCAATTACAATTAATTAATTGTTAATCGTATATCTTGCAATTACAATTACAATACAATACAATACAATAGCCCTTTCTATCCTGAAACTCCCTTCTTTTGTTAGTTTAGTTTCTGTTATTTTCTTTCAGTTATAATATATCTCGGAGTTCAGTGTGCCTCTTGGCAAAGGCCTCCTCTAACGCTTTCCATTGCTTTCTGTCCCTTGCAACTCTTCTCCAGTTTGGACCTGCTGTGAGACTGAGTTCGTCTTCCCATCTTTTCCTTTGCCGACCCCTGTTCCGTTTACCATCTCTAGGGTACCACTCAGTCAGAATTTTACTCCATTTATCCTGGGGGCTCCGTACCATGTGACCCGCCCATCTCCATTTCATTTGGTCTATCTTAGTGAGGATGTCTGTCACTCTTGTCCTGGCTCTTATAGATGCGTTCCTTTCTCTGTCCAGTTTCCTAATACCCAGCATACTCCTCTCCATAGCTCTCTGACAGTGTGCCAACATATTCCTGTGGTGATTGGAGAGTGCCCAGGTTTCGCATCCGTACGTAAGGCAAGGGAGAATACAGGTGTTAAAGACTTTGCACTTAGTTTTATTACTGAGGTCTGTTGCTTTCATAATCTCTTTCAGTGACCAATATCTCTTCCATCCATTTGTTACTCTTCTTTTAATTTCTTTGGTAGTTAGGTCGGTTTGAGAGATTATTTGTCCCAGATAGATGTACTCTGTCACATATTCTAGGGGTTGGTTGTTGATTTTAATTTCGTGTGGAACAATTAATTATTTTAATTGTTAATTGCAATTAAGTCTGGTAGTTTTATTGTTAATTGTTTTCACAATTAACTTTTGCCCAACACTGCTGTTCAGCAATTGTGCACAACATCTAATGATTGAAATACTATACTGATCGTGAATTTAATTTCAACAAGAGTACTTTTAGTAAGGTTGTGCCAAGATTCAAGTTTATTAAGTAATAAGGGTTTTCATACAAACATAATACCCCCTTTTCACCCCCTTAAAAGCTTAATTTCCAAAAACCCCTTCTGAGTGCTCCCCTACATTATTAAAGGAAGCTGCGTGTAAAATTTCACGTTCCTAGTCCTAGTAGTTTCGGCTGTGCGTTGATATGTCAGTCAGTCAGTCAGTCAGTTTCTCCTTTTATATATACATAATTATAGATAGATAGATTGGCCTGATCTATAGTTAATACTGAGATATTATTTAAGTTATTAAATACATACCATCACTCTGAGGTTCCTCCTTTGGCTCAACAATATCATCTAATCCCTCATAAACAGCTGGTAATTCTTCTTTGATAGCAATGCTTTCCGTTTGACATTTATCAACTGTACTTAATTTTACTGTTGGAGTTTTATTCAATCCTCTGCGAAATTCTAACAGGCCATGGTTTAAAGGAGGTTTTGTCTGAAAAAAAAAAGTTATTTACAGTGTTAGGTCAATAATTATACTTATGATGATGGTCAAATCAAATCAGTTTATTGGAAACATGTTGTACAGAGGCTGGAATAAGAGTAGGTAAGTGCTCGATCACGTTGAACACGCGGGCGCGGGCGCGGTGCCGGGCGCGGGCGCGGGCGCGGTGGCGGGCGCGGTGGCGGGCGCGGTGGCGGGCGCGGGCGCGGCTTCTTTCACCGCACCTGCATTTGTACGTGAACACTTGCATATTATTCTATGTGTTTGATATTTCGTGACCGCGCCCGCGAGATAACGTGATCGAGCACTAAAAGTTTCAAACACCCTGTAAGGGCACTGAAAAACAAAACAAAACAAAATGAATAAATTACAATTATTATACAATACATTTAATTTTTCATCGTGTCATTTTTATTACAAATGTCATGATATAGCTGTCGAATTTTTATGATTCTTGTGAGTAATATAGAATAAGTTTAATAAAATAAAATTAATTAATACAATTAAATTAAATAATGTAGGTATGGTATACAATACAAACAATGGTCAATGATCAGCTATTTAAGTCATTAGTTTTTAATATTCGAAACTCAAACTCAAAACATTTATTTCCAATAAACCAATTACAGGTACTTTTGAATTGTCAAGGGGTTGCTCAGTCAGAAAGATGAAGCTAGTTGTCCATTCCAAAGCGTAGTAGGTTCCTATGGAGAAGAACGGGCAAGAAATTGTGAAGTGTCATGTATTTTTGTTATAGAAAATTGTTTTTTTTTTTTTTATCGAAAAGCTCTTGCAATATGTAGTAGCACTTTTGGTTCAAGTAAGTGAACAATTTTGTTTTAAATAAACTGGTACTTTGGTCAATATAAGCACAATCTTTTATCATTAATATAGTCAGGCAGAACCTTCACGAGTGACGAGAGGTAGGTCCACCCTGGACAGTTGGTGGCATTACCAACCTCACTGTCCACTGCATGATACAAGTTTGTGTAGCTCGGAATCTAGACGACACAGGACTGTTATCACAACACCACTTACTTTATAAAGAAGTAGCAATACTACATGCAGTATTTAAAATGTAACATTGCAAACAACATCTTTCAAACACAATAATATCAAAATGAAGAATTTAAAATCATATTCAGTCCATTTTTCTTTGGAATGCGCTTCTTCTTGATATCAGGACGGCCACCAGTCAGTATGCATTTAAGCGGAAGTTGCAGTTATTTTCAAAATAAAGAAGAGGCGAAAAGAGGCGTTGAGATGACTCTAGAGTAGAGTTTTGTCTTTTTATTTGTTAATGTCTTTGAACTTGTATATAAATATAATATAGGTATATATTATAGTAAATAGTATATGTAGTTTACAACCTATTTTTATGTAATTTTGTACCTTTTTTGATTAAAAAAGTTTAAATAAATAAATAAGAATTTAATGATAGACATGGAATTCAGACAGAATATTATCTTGAGAGGAGAATCACATCCACATTATACTATAATTATAATTCCCTCAGAGTCAAGTCAAATCTCACCTCATAGTTGTCATTTAACATTTGTGAGAACAGTTCCTCGGCTTCCAGACATTTTCTCTGCAATTCGTAGCATTGCTTCAGTTTAGAGCCGCAGATGAAACAAGTAAGTGTCGGTCTACTGTCTTCAGTAACAAACTGCAACAAAACTACTCATATACTATTTGTTTATTTGAATACTCCCAATAAACTACCTCACAAATAAGGTTCTCAGACGAACGAAACAACAGCTGTCTAGCTAGTCACAGCAGCCGTAACTGGCCATGGGTCATTTAATAAACACCTCTTTGTCATAGGAGTCACAGACAGTCCGCTGTGCAGAGCCTGCATGGAGGGCGACGAGACCGCAGCTCATGTGCTGTTAAACTGCCCGGTGGTCGCCGCTTACAGGGCAAAGTACTTCGGTAACCCAGGTACCCTACGGGAGATTGTCAGTGACACCAAGTTGTTGCTGGCCTTCTTTGAGGAGCTGGGGTGGATCGAATAACCAATCTTCCCACCCGTACGCAAAATACGCGCTTTGACGTGGAGTTGCGGATACCAGCCCGTATTACCTATTACTCCCAATAAATATATTGGTATACAGTCCAAAGGGTTGGGTCAAAAAGTTCTTTAGCAGCAACAGCACAGTGTGTAGGCCTCTCACGAGGTGGACAGGTGTCCTGGTAGGAACTTGCTGGATGGGAGAAGAGCAGGACCGGTTTATGTAGTGACACTTAATCTTGAGGGAGGCCTATGTTCAGCAGTGGACGTCTATTGACTTAATACTGTCAACTATTAGGTCTTCAAATGTTACATAGGTGATGTACTTACTGGAATATCAGTCAGCTTTTCATATATCTCCTGTAGGTTTTTGTCGGCAACCACATACATCTGAACATTCTCCACTAAACATATCCTACACTTTTTCAGTTTTTCCATCACCATAAATTTAAAACACTGCTGAGTTATCTGTGTGGACCTCAATAAGACAGGCCAGCAGTCGCAGCAGGTCTGGAGTGCTAAACTTATAATATCTCTGCATTAGATAAACAAAATAAATAACTTTTTGTTTTATTCCCTGGACGTGACTAATTGAATAGCCAGATAATCTAGACTCAGCCCACCCCAGCCACACCAAAGTATGAGTAGAATGTACTTCAAAGAGTACTCTCACTAATCACTTTATTCATGATTCAAATCAAACAATGATTAATAATGTATTTTGCTAAGAAGACTGAAGAATTTTCGATCGCTCTCGATCTCGAACGTCAAAAACTCAAAAAATGCCACAGACTACAAATTGCGAAATCGGTAGAGTCGCCAACTAAAATCGGTATAATTTGTCAATTTAGACCTCGTTCCCACGGACGTAATAAAATCGCGGCGGGATAAAATCGCCCAGCGCGATTTTTCTATAGTGCTCTGTGTTATGTTCGTATTATGTTAGAAAAGCTACTTGACAGTTGACAGTAATGACAGATTGACAGACCACAGAATATAAATACTCTGTAATCACTGTTGCAAAACTGAGATTAATGCTGCGTACACACCGGCCCAACGAACGCCGACGAAGGATATTCAGCGTTTGCTACCGCACGCTCGTTGGCCTTCGGGCATTTGTTTGTCGCAACTATGATACAGAGTCGGCCTTCGGAGGTCCAATAGTGGTCGAGGTCTAGCCAACGATCGTTGGCACCTGATTCCGGCTCGCATTCGCAATTTGATCATAGACGATGACGAAATAATTATATTTGCTAGTTTTATATAGGTACCACTAGCTTATGCCCGCGGCTTCGCTCGCGTGGATGTCGGAAAATGACCCACGGTAACTTACTACCGGGATTAAAAGTACCCTATGAGTCAACGCGGGCTTTCCGCGAGCGCGGGCCGACGCGTGCCACGTGTTCGCTTCCGCATCGCACACAAGTGAGCGGACGGTGACACTGGTGCGAGGTGTGCCTGGAACGCTGGCACCGGTGGCACTGTGCGGACCCACGCTTTCCTCGCCAAGCCTCTATTTTGACACCACGCATGAACATGAACACGATGGTGTCGTAGATGGCCCGGACGTCTGGGGGTTGAATGGCGTGAAACACATAGCCGGGTCGTCCTTGTGCGACCTCAATATGGCGCACATACTCCGGCTGGTATTCCTGCGTCCAAAGTTCTTCATCTATCTCCTTCGGGTCCGTATCCGCCGGTAGGCCCCGTATAGCGATCTTGAGGTTTTTGTCCGCTGGCAATAAATATGCGAACCAAGAGACACCACTGCTCTTCTCCAGGCCAGTCAGGTACCGCTGGACCAGCCTGTACTCGTCTTTGGTGTCCGGAGTAAATCTCACACCGGTCTCGTACGGACAAGCATTTGGGGGCCGGCCCAGTTGCCTACTGATGACCCGGAAATGCATTGCCCAATTGGACAGCGTCTCCACGACCAGCGGAGGGTATCGCGGCTTCTTCTTCCCTTTTTGCTGCTTCGTCGTCGTCGACGTTGGCGTCGTAGTGGCGCTTGAGGCGGCAGCAGGAGGGGGGGGCAGTAGTAGCAGTGGGGGCGGGGGTAAGTTAATATATAGTACTTACCCTTAAAGTATATAACACTGGAGAAGCCTTTTGTGCTCGTGTACACGGCACCGCCCCCGCGCCGCCGCCGCGCCGGCATCGGCACCGCGGGCTACTTTGGCGCATCCTCCCTATTAATAATACTAGCGGTGTGGTGGTGGCGCGGCGGCGATGCCGTGCGTGTACACGAGCACTTATAAGGCCATCCACCCTGCCGGCTACAGTAGCCAGGAGGTTGTTGTTGGGGCTGCCGCACACCCGACGCATCAGAGCCCATGAATGGCTTACGTCATATTTAAAAAACAGAGAACAAATAGTTGAAATCGAATACTTTAACCAAGATAGTAGAGAAATAGAAAAAATCCGATCTAAAAGCAAAATAACCAACGCTTCCATCCCCCAAGGAAGTGTCATAGGTTGCCTATTATTCCTCGTTTACATCAACGACTTACCGGAAACCATAGAGGGGCCATGTGTTTTGTTCGCGGATGACGTATCTTTATTAGACTCATGTCAAAACAATACAAACATAGAAGAAAAACTCAGTTCCACACTCACAAAAACATGTAACTGGATGACCTCACATAATTTAGAAATTAATTATACAAAAACGAAATTAATGACTTTTCACCCCTATCAAAAAGCTCCTCTACACTTAAATTTCAACTTTAACGGCTCTAAATTGGAAACCGTCGATGAATTTACATTACTTGGACTTACAATTGATAAACATATTAACTGGAAAGCACAAATACAAAAAACCCGTTCAAAAATGTCTAAATTCACATACGCCCTCCGCGAAATAAAAAAGACAACCAATCTAATCTTCCTCTTCCCCCGGACCGCCGTAAGGTGCAAACGTGTCTCTAGTTCTGTACTTACTTGTTTTAAAAACAATTTAGTAAATTAATTCAGAAATTAAATCATTCAAAATAATAGGAGTGCATAACATTAGAGGAAGTTCAAATTCACAAGCCACTTGAAACGCCGGAACGTGTAATACATCTGCACGCCTGGTACTTGATCGGACCAAGCAGCGCAAGCTCCACCTTCAAGGACACGTGAGACTACTTTTAATATTTAAAAACGCCCCAGTGCTAATTGATTGGAGAACTTCCGAACGTTGGCCCCACCCCCTCATTAGCAGACGACACCAATACCTATTTGTGTTACAATTTTTTGCGGAACCTGCTAATTGGGTCACTCCCCTGTCGCTGCGCGAGCGCACTACGTCATACTAACAAGCAACTCGTACCTCCTCATTACCGCTGCTAGCCTAGTACTAATGGGCTCGCCGATGAACAAATCTGTTTCTGATTCTGAGCTTAGTCTAATGGGAAAAGATCAGCCGGTAACGCCATTGAACTATGTAGTCCAACGCAATAAAAGGAGTAGAGAAGAAATCTCCTTATGCGATCAGCTGGACGAGTTCAAACATGAAATTAAGGAAATGATGTCTATTTTCTCGACTAAACATGGCAATGAAATACAACAGATGACCTCAACCTTAAAAGAAATCCAACAAACTAACCTTAGTATTGAAAACTCAATTAGCTATCTCACTGCACAAAATGAGGCTCTTAATAAAAAAATTACTCAGCTAGAGAGCCAGACCAAGGAGGACAAGCAATATATTGAGGTGCTGGAAAGTAAATTGGAAGAAATGCAGATAGGAAGTCGCAAAGCTAATTTCGTCATTAAAAATGTTCCAAAACGAAACAATGAGACCAACGAAGACCTGGTGGACATGATTGTCTGCCTTTCGCGAAACATAGAATGTAAAATTGAGAAATCGGATGTGAAGGATATATATCGACTTCGTGGAAAAAACAGCGAAAGCCGGAATCAACCCATCATTGTCGAAACTGGGTCCACATTCCTTAAGTCTGATGTTATGAGAATGAGCAGAGCTTACTACATTAAGCATAAGTCTCGACTGAGCTGTAAGCACTTAGGATTTAAATCACAGGAAGACACACCGATATACCTTAGCGACCACCTGACAGCTAAAGGGTCTCGCCTTCACTTCCTGGCCAGGGACCTAACGAAGTCGGGAGCTTACAAATTCTGTTGGACAGCTTATGGGAAGGTCTACGTAAAGAAAGATGCTGATTCCAATTAGAACTGAAGAGCAGATACATAAGCTCATGGGGGCCAAATGACTTTCAGCGAATAATCAACCACACTACTTTCATATTTTACCCTACTATGTGATAATTAATACTGCTGTGGTTATCTCATTGTTTTTTCTTAATAGATCTTTCCTAAAATTCGACCCTTTTGGTTTGAGTAATTTTTCAATGTACCATTTTTTATTGTATTTTCGTCATTCATGTATAAATATAACTATCATAATACATGTTAACACACACATACACACAACTGATACTCACACTAACACAAACATGCTGTATACTTTAAAAATAACCCAGTACTCTAATCCGAGCTTCAGTCAGCCTAGTACGCGTGGTTACTGTCTTAATATAACTTGTACGTTACATATCTCTAATCTACTTTGTGGCAACGTCTATTCAGTTTATAATTCACACAAATGGGAGACACCCTTCAAACTCTAGATGAGATCGATCAGATCGAAGTTGCGCGCGCATTCCAATGTGCCTGCACGGAGCTGCACGATCATATTAAAATTGGTAAACAAGACTTGACCATTATTTCTCAGAACATAAGGAGCATTTTTTGCAACTTTGATGACTTCACACTTTTACTGTCAACATTAAAATTTGAAACGGATATCATAATTTTAACCGAATGTAGGCTACACACGAATAAACCTATACCTCAACTTGATAACTATCTCTCTTTTTCAACTACTCGCCAACTAAATCAAAATGACGGTGTAGTACTTTACGTAAAAAAAAAACTTAAAACCTAAAGTTAAAGAAATAAACCTGACTCATGCTTCATGTCTACAGTTGGAAGTACTTAATCATATTATTCTAGGCGTGTACCGATCCCCTTCCAACCCAAACACGGAAATGTTTGTAGACTCTCTTAGTACTCACCTCAATACTTTAACTTCTCATAAAAGTATCATTATAGCGGGGGATATTAACATAAATCTCAAATCCAAAGACACTGAACCGCCCCATGAATACAGAAATAGGGTAAACTATTTAAATATGTTATCACTATACGGAATACTACCTGGACATACTTTACCTACACGTGAATCCAACTGTTTAGACCATTTTATGATCAAAATAAATAAAAAGAAAATATCTGCTTCTATTGCTATATTACACACTTCCATCACCGACCACTTCACTACCTTTCTATCGTTATCTAAGCTAAAAACTAAAGTTATTACCAGTAAAACTAAAATATCTATTGATTTTGATCAAGCCTTAAACCACATTAGAGAAAATAAAATAGCAGATTTACTGTTTTGTAATGACCCGGACCATTTAACTGACCTACTAATATATAAATTAACTGATTCTATCAATCAAAGCACTGTTACTAAAGCCATTCCTAACAGCAAGCGTATTGTTAAGCCATGGATAACTGCCGGTTTACTAAGATGCATTAGGAATCGCAACAAACTCCAAAAAAAAGCACGTAACGACCCTTTTGATAATATCCTACAAATAACTTACCGTCGATATCGCAACTACTGTAATAACCTAATAAAAAAGTTAAAAAGAAAATTTGAAAGAGACCTATTAGCTAATTCTGTAACAAATAATAAATTATTGTGGCAAAACATTAAAACCTTAACTTACACACATAATACAAAAAGTCATAACACTGAATTATTACAAATGAGATCAAATGCAACTGAGTCTGTTAATTTCATTAATAACTACTTTGCAAACATTGGCAAAGAGCTAGCCCAAAAAGTTCAACCTTCAGCACACAACATAAATTCTTATAGTTCTGAAACACTGTCTACACAGATAAACTCGTTTGTTCTTTTGGATACTGATACCGAAGAAGTCGATGGGGTCTTGATGAGCCTAAAGTCTGACAGTGCACCCGGCTGGGACACCACTTAAGCAATCTATAATCACTCCTGTTCACAAGGGTGGGGACAGAGACGATGTCAACAATTACAGACCTATATCCATCTTGCCAGCCATATCGAAAATTATTGAAAAACTTATAAACAGAGGCTCTTAAAATTTCTACACAAATTTAACATCTTAAGCAGCTCGCAATTTGGATTCAGGCCGGGATTATCAACCGAGGATGCAGTTACTGCTCTTAGCTCCCTAGTGGCTGGTAATCTGGATAGTGGTAACAAATGTCTGACGGTTTTTCTGGACCTAAAGAAAGCGTTTGACACCGTCTCTGTTCCTGTCCTCTTGAACAAATTAGAGGCGTCAGGTATAAGAGGAATTCCACTTAAAATGTTTACCGACTACCTCTCGAACCGGAAACAAAGAGTTAAGGTAGGAGAATACGTTAGTGACGATGCAAAAGTCACTTTCGGTGTGCCTCAGGGAAGTGTGCTAGGCCCTACATTATTCCTACTTTATGTTAATGACCTCTGCAACCTTAAAATAAATAACGCTAGAGTTTTCTCCTACGCTGACGATACTGCAGTAGTGTTTTCTGGGAAGTCTTGGGACGATGTTGCTAGAAGTGCTGAAGCTGGTATGACTCAAATTGCTAAATGGCTCTCAAATAACTTACTTACACTTAATACAGCTAAAACAAATTACATATGTTTCAGCATATCACACAGGACACAACCAAACCCCGACTTTATTATAAAGGTACACGAGTGTGACAATCCAATTAACTGCCTATGTCCAACATTAGTCAAAGTTTCTCAAACCAAATATCTTGGTATTGTTATTGACCAAAGATTATCTTGGTACTCCCATCTCGAACAAGTTACCAACAGAATTAGAAAACTGAGTTGGATTTTCAAAAATTTAAGGCATATCGTGCCAAATAAAATAACCACTAACACAAATAAACCCAGAAATCTACTCAATGAAGTATACATAGCTATAGTCCAGTCTGTCTTAGTATATTGCATCCCCATCTGGGGTGGGGCGGCTAAGACTAAATTCATAGACCTGGAGCGGGGACAACGGGCCCTAATAAAATTAATGTACTTCAAAAACCTAAGGTACCCTACACAAAGTCTCTATCAAATAAGTAATTTACACTCTGTTCGCAAACTATATATAATTAAAACTATTCTCAGGAAACATAAAACTCTTAATTTTGATCCCAGCATAACCTTGAAAAGAAGAAAGGATATAATTGTTGAAGTTCCTAAAACTAAAACCAAGCTCGCCCGTATTCAATACGACAAACGCTCAGCTCAGCTTTACAATCGAGTAAACAAAGAGATCTACATATACAATAAACAATTAACTGACAGTAAAAAAATAGTAACCAATTGGATAAAACCACTTACTTATGATGACACGGAGAAGCTACTGGAATAAAATAAAACCTTACACTTGCCCTCATCTTTTGTACTTGTCGTATACAGTCTGATTCATTCATTGCCACTTACACTCACTCTGTATTTTACATTAAATTTAACAAACCCACACACTATCACTTATCTTTCAAACACACAAATGCTCACATTCAACATTCAAATTCAAATTTACATACCTTTATACTCACAGTAACACTCCTTAGTATTCACACTCACGCACCCCCATTTTCACTTTTACACACCTTCATAGTCATAGTCACATTCACACACCCTCATACTCACATTCACACACCCCTACTCTCACTCACACATTTGCATGCTTCTTGTCTAGTTTTAATTTTCTCTTTTTATTTTAAATCGCCTGTTTTTATAACACTTAAAACAAGTAATTTTATGTTAATATTTTAAGTTTTGGAAGAGCGGAGTCTCCTAACACAGGCTTTTTTGCTTAAAAGGAGACTCCAATCACTAGTTGTTAAATTTTACTTGTATAACTAATAAACATTTTTCATTTCATTTTCATTTTTCATTTTCAATCTACAAACTGCCCTCACCACCTATTACGCGTATGCCAATGCATGGCTTAGCTACGGCGTAATTCTCTGGGGAAATAGTACAGATGCACTGACACTCTTTACCCTACAAAAGAAGCTAGTAAGAATCTTAGTAAACATTGACCAAACCGACAGCTGTAAACCCTATTTTCTAAAACATAACATTCTTACCCTCCCCAGTATTTACATTCTAGAAATATGTAAATTTGTCCGCAAGCATCAAGAGTTCTACACAAAACGCGAAGACATTCAATCACAGTACACACTTAGGCACAGATCTAGGCTAAACATACCAACATCCAAGCTAAAAATGCACTCCACAGGTCCGTACGTTATGTCTATTAAAATATATAATAAACTACCTGACATAATAAAGAAAGAAGAAAAGTTAAATCTATTTATAACAAAACTTAAAAAATTACTGATAAACAAATGCTATTACTCCTTAGATGAATATTTTAATGACAAACATAAATAATAAGACAACATAATATTGTAATTTGTATAGTAAGATATGTTTAACTTACTAACAAACAATAATAATATTTGCTAATAATGATCACGAAATTTATATGTATGTTTATAATATGTTAATAATACGGTAATTATGAATAAATTAATAATAATATAAGTTTAAAAAAAAAAAAAAAATTACATAATTTTATATGCTATAAATGAAATAAAGGAATATAATAATAATAAATAATATAAAAAACAAATAATTAAATTAAATAGCATTAATAATATAGCAATAATAATTATTCAAAGAAAAAAAAAAAAAAAAAAGATATATATATATAATAAATAAACAGAATTATAATACACAATATGTATAGGTATATAATAATAATCTAAAATATTTTTGCAGATAACATAACACATAATTAATTGACAAGTGAAATGTTAGTATCTTATTCGCGATCTCCTGACTTTGATTATATTATGTAAGATCAAACTTGCTCCCACAATGATCTCCTAAAACAGGGCTTCCTCTCTCCTACCCTTTTGCTGTGCCCTACAGGGTCCATAATGATCTAAATTATATAGTTACCACCTAAGTACACATTATGGTAAAGCAATAAAGATAAAGATATTGAGTATCAGTGATGCGATTCACAGACGCAGCAGCGAGCCGAAATCCAAGACACGTTGGCTCCGCAAACAACCCCGACGCACTACAGAAGCACGGCAACCCCAGCATTACCGGAACGCGTTATTATATTGGACTCGTATAGCATTGTACGAGCTCTGTGTAGTGTATAACTGACCCACAGGGCGCACGTGGACGTCAGTAGGCCCTGAACAGTGTTATTTTAACCTCTCGCGTACACCGTGCGAACCTGTGGGCCAGCATGTTACACCTGACCGCCAACGCTCTACGTTCCCTCTATATCGGTTCCATCGTTGTCCTCCGACAGCCTATCTATCGGTGACTCAGTGTCCCAGGTATTTAAAACCACTGACTCTTTTCAGCGGAACACTGCCCAAGGTAACCGGTGGAACAACGTCATATAATTTGTTTTGAGCCCTAAACACTAGGAGCTCGCTTTTAGTTTAGTTTTACCTGAGAACAGAGTTACCGAATAGTCTTCACAGATTCTGTGACACAGATTCGGAGGAGCTTTCTTATCACAGTGGTTGATAGGCTTAACAATACCATATCTTCCGCTATTCACACTGTCCGTCAATGGAACAACCGATTTGGGTGTTGCTGAGCTCAAATATCAGCCGGTTGACATACAGGCTATTATACGCTTCATAATGGTCAGTAATGATCGTTGTCCATCAGGAAGAATTATTTTTAATTATATTGAGAAAATATGCGTGTTAGAGTTTGGCTAACGAAAGTAGGCCTTGGAATTATTTGCGAACTTTTTATATAGCAACTCTGTATGAACGTGAACGTCAATTTGACAAGGTTGTCGTTCGGTATCTCTGGTGTATTTAGTGTTGTCATGCATGTATTTTTTAAAGGACTTTGTCCACGCTGTATGGGAATTTGGCTCGGTGTGGACAGGTACTAAATATAATACAGGTTTAATAGCTAATACCAGTAGGAAAGAGAATATTGTAATAAGATTGTATCGCGATGCTTCTAAGTCTTGTTTTGGGTACTTGTTGTTTGGAATAAAACACATTTTTATTTATCCCCCCCTCCTAGCCTTTTCCCAACTATCTTGGGGTCGGCTTCCAGTCTAACCGGATGCAGCTGAATACCAGTATTTTACATGGAGCGACTGCCTATCTGACCTCCACAACCCAGTAACTGAGTAATACGATACCCTTTGGTAAGACTGGTGTCAGACTTTCGGGCTTCTGACGACTCGTAACGACTGTCAAAGATCCACAAATGACAGCCGGGACCAACGGCTTAACGTGCTTTCCGAGGCACGGAGGAGTCTCGGTATGTAAAGATGGTCACCCATCCACTGACCAACTTCGGCAAGCGTAGCTTAACCTGATGGATTGGCCCGTGCGGCTTGTTATTACTTAGCCACGAGCTCCTCTACATTTTTATTTATACATTTTGTTATTATTCTGACTCATAAGTTAATAATATATTGTCTAGGAACTGGGCAGATGTATATATATTATCTTGGTACCCTGTAGAGCTTAAAAACCAAATTATAGTCCGTACATGAACACAGCAACCCACTTCCCCCTACTATGCAGTTGGAGCAACACTGTTTGATTGAATTTCATCCCTGACTGTTATTTTCATTTCCATGCATTGAGATCAATTAGGCGGCTCTTTCTTTTACCAACATTTAAAATATAATATCCAAGACCTGTTGAGAAAGGTCACAGTAAACATGATCTAGAGAAAACAAATAAATCTCGTTCACATTGTACAAATGCTTAATGTTTCCATGTAACATTTTCGTGTTTTCGTTGACATGTACCACTTTAATAGACACTATAACAGATTCCATTTCCACAAGATCGAGGGTATGCTTTTTCCTTTGCTTGATATCAGTACCACAATTCGCACATAGGATCTGTAACACAGTTTCCACCACATGCAGGAGTTGAAGCGAAATTGCTTCGTTCGTATCCTTACGATTCAAGTTTCGGCGAGTTCGATATCCATATTTAAGCTGGGGTCAACGATGGGATTGGTGTCGGAGTTCATAGGCGTGCCGAGTCAACGTGAGAAGTTGTATGAGTACCCAAAACCAAACCAATACTTGAAAAAATATCACAGTAAAACGAGGAAAACAATATTCACGATGCCAAGAAATAAAGTGACTTGAAATGACAATTCTGACATTACCTAAACTTTTTTTTAAATAATCGATTTAATAAATGTTATAAGTGAAACTCCTTGACCAACTCGATACTTTAAAATACTTTCGTTTACCAAATATATGGATGAAAAATGTTTGAAATAATGTAAGTGATTACAAATAACATCTTTTATTGACTGTAAACTCCAGACTCTAACATGAATGAGGAGGAAGTAGTTGAACTTCAAAAATAATAATTTTATCAATTTGTAAATAATTATTTTAATCTATACGATTAATCGTTGCTACGTTGGCATCACTGTGAATTAATGAAAATGAAGGTCGAGTAATGTCAATATGTCGAATTAAACAATTTCAGTACTTATTAAATACACTACTCATGGGTGCAAGTTGATACAAAAGTATAGAATGAATAAGGGTTTAAAAACGAAACTTGATTTTTGATTAATTTGTTTCTTTTCGAGCATCGTGTCCACACGAAGCCGAATTTGGACAATTTCCTTTGCCGCCAATATTCTGGGGCCAACTTTCGTTAGCCAGACTCTAGTTCGCCTATAATTATATGTGTTAAGAAGGTCACTCGGAAGGTGAAAGCATTGGATTTCCCGGCAAATAAAACAACAAAGATATTATCATGAACATACCATTTATTATAAAATATTTATTTATTTATATAAAAAAATAATTAGAAAATAATAAGGGTATATTTTTTTTTTTTTAGGGTTTAGGGGAATTTTATTAAATAAAAAAACTTGAGAGGTGTCAAGGGACACCCGTATGGAACGAAGTTACAACTTTAGCAAAAAGTATCTATGAATGATTTACTCTCTCTTTTCCTATGTGATCGTCTCTTTCTTTTTCTTGGTGACCGTGTGTTGTTGCAATGAGGTTCTTTTTGAGTCACGAGTTCTTTCTGAGACGAAACTTTTGTTTCTGTGAAAATAAACAACATAATATAAATGGTCTAATTGTAGTCTCATCGAGACCGCTGTTTTGAACAGTATATTCATATACTTTATTTTTGTTAAACATTAAACAGTACTTATTTTAGAGTGAAAAATAGTATACTGTTTACTGTGTGTGTAGTTTACTGTTTTTAACAGTATGGTTGGCAGCCCTACCTAAGTCGCGCAATGAGCATTGACGAATGATGAGCGGCCTGCACTACGCCCGTCTGTCTGGCCGCACACATATTTAAGGCGCGGAACAGCGGTGCCAGTCAAACAATAGTAGCTCTCAGCTCTTTGTGAAGGAGCTCGTCCGGGGAAATACTACCACCATTCTTAGTGCTGCCGCCAAGGGTTTTATGTTCTGGTTTATAGGTGTCGGAGTAATACTGGCACTTGAGATATTTTAGCTTTTTATGGATGGCAATGCATCTGATATTGTATTGTATTGTATTTATTTATTTCTCAGTATATGGTACATTAAGATCTTACATTATAACACTGTTTCACACATACTACCATTGCTGGAGTAGAAATATTCAAGAAGAAAAAGAAGAAGAAGAACGGAGAAGAAAATAAATTTATTTAACACAGACCAAAAAGCACACAATTTATACAGCAGATAAAAAAAAACAAACAATAAAGATAAAAATAAATCAAACAATAAAGATAAAAATTAAATCTAACAAAAAGTGTAAAATGCGATTGAAATTAGCACGGGAGTATGCCTCACGGCTGCGCTAAAAAGGTCCGGCACCCTAATTACGTAACGCAAACTCAATTTTAAATTGAAACCAATTGAAAAAGATTGCCAGTTCATTGCTTCATAATTTCGACAAAAAAAGTTGAGCGTATTTTTTCTGTCGAACTTACGAAGCAATGGACTGGCAATCTTTTTCAATTGGTTTCAATTTAAAATTGAGTTTGCGTTACGTAATTAGGGTGCAGTTCAGCAAAAAATGCCAGACACTATTATATAAGTGCCTGACGCTGGTTTTCAACTGGACCTTAAGAATGAAGAATAACCTAGGTACATGCAAATCAGAACTAGGTTACTAAGTACATACATTATATGAATTTTATATAAAATTATGAAGGGTTAAGTTTGAATGTCAAATTAATGGACTCATCATACATTCATCAAAAATGGATTATTTATAATATTGCAGATGTCCAAAGGAGGTAGTGACCACATACTCGTAGGGACTAGTGCGCTGCGTTTTGTGCGGTCAATCATCAAATTGTATGAATTTCTACGTTACGGATTATAACAAGCGCTGCTGTCAAAGGGCGCGCGTCCGCCACGCCAGTTCCATTTTCATTCTTTTTCCTTGTAATTTTCTCTGATCAGTAATAAACTTAAAAGAAGCACAGTTATACTGAGCATGTTGAGGGCTCAAAGTTACAACAAATGTAGAAAAAATATTGCATTTGACAAGTATCCAACGCGCGCCCGGAAGCGTAAAGCCAATCCCTGTATATGAGCCAACACTCGATGGTGTTGAATAGTACACAGACATTGTTGTGCACAATTTTGAAAACAATCATACAAATCTGTTTCGACCCAACACCTTAGTTGATTGGTTTTTAACGCACAGAGTTGGCCCTCATAACTTTCCAACAGGAGCAGGACAATCATGTTCGCTCTCAACACTTTTCTAAAGCTACGCGCGATACCGCAACATGATTGTCCCATAAAGAAAGTAAGGCGTCTAGGAATAAATCTGTGCCGAATATGGAGTGAGTTAGAGCGAGACAAGTGTATTGCATCATAATATACTTTCGTTTGTTATTATTTCGGTCAGTTGAACCATGACATTGACCTCGGCGCTTGTTGAATTAATTTCTTTCTGATAAACTATCACAATATTAGTGTTTGTTTCCGTTATTTCGTGAAAAAAATATGAAATTGACGGAGGAAAATGACTTTAAAAACTTTTTAAGTGTGGTGTGTAAAGAATATCGTATTATAAACTACGAATCAAGGAATATCGATAGTTTTGGCGCGCAAATTCTGTGCAAATGGATAGAAAAAAAAAATTTCGCCGCTGCGTGAATGCAAGTACTCGTACTTCATTGAATATTTGTCTTTTGTTACAAGCTAATAGGACTGTAAAGAGTAGACCGCTGACTAAAAGATTTCAATTTAGGAAAACGTACTATATCGGCTGTCCTCTCAAGGAAAATCAAACACACCTCGAAATTTAGGGTGCAAGGCTTACGTTGATTTCACGTACAAAAAAATTTATAAGATAATTCGAAACGACGAGAATTTACAACATGGACTAAATTAATGTGATCGTAAAAATTAATTTTATACATTGCCACAAAACTGAAGTAGCCAAAGCCTACAATTTACTGAGACCCAAAGAAGACACAAAATTGTTTTTTTGTTGATTATTTTTAATTGACCGAGCGAGCGTAGCGAGCGAAGCGTCTCTGCATCAACTGGCAAAATTTTCTTTCGTGTGTCAGTTTGTACGAACTCGTGTACAGGTCGTATTTTACAACCGATCTGGATGAAACTTGGCATACAGGTATTATGAATTTTTTGTAATTTTTTGTCGTCGGGGATTTTTGATTGGAGGGTTACTTCCTCCAAAATGGGGTAAAAAGGGGGCTGCTGGATATCTCCGCCTTATGAAATCCGTTTTCGATGGTTCTTTTTTCATTTGAAAGAAAGTAACTTTAAGATAGTCTCAAAAAAAATTGGTAAAGATCTGATCAGGATCTTCGGCATGATGAGCAGAATACCTCCTCAAATGCAGTAAATTGCTCGCTATTTATTCAAACCTATTTGTTAATTTTTCTAGCTGGCCTACAAATTTTTTACTCATAATTTGTCTGGTTTTTAGGGTTCTGTAGTACACAATAAACTGATTTAGTTTTGCCATGTCCGTCTGCCTGTCTTTCTGTCTGTCAGCGGCTTAGCTCAGAGAATCTTAGTACTAAAAAGCTGTAATTTGGTAGGTATAGGTCTATACTATCAATCACGCCGACAAAGTCGTAAAATAAAATCATGATTGTTTTTTAGGGTACCTCCACCCTACACGTAATTTTTTTTCTCGCTTGTCCTGTATTATGGGGTAGCGTGTGTGTGTGTGAAAACGTTTGTCACCTCTGTCGGGACGCGGTTTGCGACCGTGTAGCAGGCACTTAAGCCTCAAGCTAAGCGGTAAATTTTTCCCAAAAAGTTTGTGCTCGCGAGGTCTACTGTTCGCAGAACTACTAGTTATTTATATAGGTATTTATTTTTGAAAATACTTACTTACATACATACATTTATGTACAAACAAACATACGTACTTCTGAAAAACATACTACATACATACATACTTTCTTATATCAGAAAGGAAATGCAACTAAAACGCGCCGACACTCTATAAATAATAATATCATCAGTAACCATGAGTTAATTCGTAACAGCTTTGTCCATTAGAAAATTCATAATATACTTAAAAACGGGGACGCATAATGTTGCGGCTCAACGCCTAGGCGTAACCAATGCTCTAGAGCGTTGGTTCATACACAGATAATGGCTTCACGAAAATTCATAACATACTTAAAAACAGGGACGCATAATGTTGCGGCTCAACGCCTAGAGCGTTGGTTCATACACAGATATTGGCTTCACGCCGCCCGGAACGCAGCGTTCTGATAACTAGTCCCTTACCATCAGGTGAGCTGTCATTGTATAATCGCGTCTTTAGCAACAAGTTCACAGAATCCAACAGCTTTTGACGTTGTCGACTGCCTTTGACACGTCGTCGATACGGTCTCAGGAAGTTAATTATGATATTGTTGCAGACCCAATATCCGGTCAATGAAACTGGAAGAAGAAAAACATTATTTGTTCTTTCCTCTCGCTTTCCTGCAATCTGTGGGAGTGATTTAGTGAAAAGGGACGGAAGTGTGTAACAGGAAGCCAGGGAAGCGCGCGCGGTGCTAGAGTTGGCCGTCAGAAATGACCTTGACGAGGCCCTGCCCCTTTAATGTTGGTTATTACCAAGGTAAAATGTGTCAGATGTTGCACATCATAAATGCGACTATTATATGGCTTGCTAGTTCTTTTTTTGAAGTGAAAAATTCTTTAGCGGTGTTGTGCGCTTTTTTTGGGATGGGTAAGGGTAAAAAGTGTTAAACTCGCGTCAGGACATGTGACCCTGATCGAAAATTCGTAAAACGGAGGGAGAGTAGAATTTCTTAACTATTGTTGTAACCTAACAAAAAGTACTAGGCATGCATGAATTCACGATAGTATCCAATCATTATGTTATGCTATTATTAAGATTTGCATGAGGCAGACAGATATAATTTATTACCTGGGTTAACATAATATGTATTATAGGATATTGTTTTCAGTTCCATCGGCAGTCCCCAAAGACTGCCCTCATGTTTTTTATTTTGACTCATCTCCAGTCTTATTAAATGAAGTTATATCGTGTTACCCAGTAACAGAGTTGTGTAGGTCAGTCAGGTAAGCAGTCGTTCCATGTGCAATAATGGTGTTCAGCTGCATCCAGTTAGACTGGAAGCCAACCCCAACATAGTAAGTAAAAAGAAGACAGATGGCCTACGTACTATTAGGATACGCCGCGAACTCCTTCAGGGAATCCAAGAGGAGTCTTCCGTCGACGTCGTTATACAACATGTCAGCGTCTTCAAGGATTGTGTTCACTTCTACTGACAGCTCCTGATGTCGCTGACTGAGCATGTGGTGCAAGCTAGCGGAGCGGTCTGGTGGTAGAAAGCATAATAAAAGTAAAATTAACAGCCCGGAACGCCACAACTATTTAGAATAACAACTTTAAGCGAGTGCATATCATATAGGAGGGGTAGATAGATGTTTCTTTATACAACGTGAAATTTGAATCACAGTTTTGCTAGAACAAACGTTGTGCAGACCATGGTCTACTATCATTCTATAGCATCCAATATGTTATTAAAACAAACTAAACTAGGCGTTCTCAAATAAGTCTTATGTTGCTCAAACGTGTTCAAACATTAACCGTAACATCTAAGGACTCATCGCGGTAGCAATATGGCATTCAAAAGAGTTATGAGGAGTCCACGTGGACTACAAGGATGTCCGGCCAATGCAGGCCGAAATTTTAATAAATAAATCAGTCTTTTGTATTTTTTTTTAAATACCATTGACGTTTTTTTTTAAATTGATTGTTATAGAATGGTAGTACACCATGGTCTGAACAACGTTTGTTCTAGCAAAACTGTGATTCAAATTTCACGTTGTATAGTACAGCTACATTTCGCCAGTTATGTTTAAGTTCCATGTTCTATTAACATGGAACGAACGAGCCTGTTACCTTGTACCAGGAAAGGCACAAATCCTGTACATGGAAAATTAAAAATCGGTCTAATTTGGCTGTAACACTATTTTTCCAAAATGTTCTTAACTAAGTTTTTAGACCTGCGAATGAAGTTTCATTAAATTCGGTTCAGTCATTTCGAAAAACAAGGGCTTGAAAGTTTCTATGGAATGCCGTACGACGTAAACCCTCTTAATCAGTCCATTAGATTCGGAGCAAATGGACTGTGACAGACGGACGAACAGACAGACAGACACACGAGTGACCCGTAAGGGTTTTAAGGGTAACGGTTCCGCTTTTTCATTCGGAAATACGGAAACCTAATAAAAATTATTAAAAAAAAATAGGAATAAGTGTATAAAGTGCCACAAGAATATTTGCGGCATACGAGTGGCGCTGCCTCGGCCCGGCTAAAGTACCGTAAGCATTGCATTGTCAGTGTCACTTGTTATTTTGTTTCATTGTTGAGGTTAGTTTCTTTCATCTATAGCCGGCTAAATTTAAGTGCCATAATCCCTTGACTTAGCAAATGAAAATGGCTGAAAGGTAGGTTAGGTTATGTTAGAACTGTGTCCACACAACGCACGAGCCGAGCGAGCTCGAGCGTAGCGAGCGGCGCCGCGGCAGCGGCCGGCGACTGCCGTTTAGGCACAAGAGAATGTAATTGTACAGTCTTACACTGTACATGTTTTGCTGACGCGGTGGTTTACCAGACATGCGTCATTTATACTATAAATACTCATACCTTATAATATATCAGCGAGTGCGATTACTGCTACGCGGTGACTAACATTAGAGAAAGGAATCGTCAACAGTATTACCTGTAAACACTATTTTACGTAATAAACCTGACGGGAGCTAAATGATCTTTTCTCTACGCGCTTTAACCTAAACAACAACCTTACTAAACAACTCGGCAAGTGTACGAACCGTACAGTAATGTTGCACACAGCGAGCGGGGCGGGGCGGACCGCAGCGTGGCGTGGGAGCGACGTGGCGCTGGCGTGACGGCAGCGGTCACACTGCGGGCGCGATCATGTCCCGTCCCGCCGCGAATTGAGAGAGAAAGAATATAAATAAAGTAAAGAGTTATAAGTTCAAAGTAACTAAGTTAGTTAAAGTAACTTATAATTTATTAGTTACAAACTATAAGTTAAAGTTTTAAGCTTTAATACAATCTCTCAATTCTGAATGTAACCGTCACGCCCCGCCCCGCCGCTTCTGACTTGTATTCACGCCCGGCGGGGCGGTGGCGTGGCGTGACGGTTACCGTCGCGCCGGGCGGGACGGGTCTGTGTGGAGTCGTTCGTAGTATCTAGTACATTACAACTGCTCAGCGTCACGTCGCCGTCCCGTCCCGTCCCGCCCCGCCCCGCCCGCTGTGTGCAGAGACCTTAACCTCAACAATCAAACAAAATAACAACTGACAGTGTCCCAGTAACAGTCACAATGACACTGTTATGCTTACGGCACTCTAGCCGGGCCGAGACAGCGCCACTAGTATGCCTCTAGCGGTACTTGATCCGATAGGGATAGAGTGCCACTAGCGGCACTGTATACACTGCCTTAAAATTATAAGCTTACTCTGTATGGCATCTATATCCGATTCCTTTAGGAATCTAGCGACGTTCCTAGTGACATTTATTAGGGGCGTGCCTAACCATAGCAACTGACCACTTCGGTAGAAGCTGTAACAAAATACATCATTACCTTTGCTATTCTTGCTAATGGGTGGTATACTAGCTGTCATCCCTCCTGATGGCAGGTGGTCACCGCTGCCTACAGACATCTGAATTATCAGAGACACCGCAGATGCGTTGCCATCGCAGACACAAAGCTGGTACGTATCTGATCATGAGCCTGAATTAACACCGACACATATCGAGGGTATTCTGGAAGAACCGGATAAGTAGCGATACTGTTATTTTGAGAAAAAGGCATTTAAAGATTTGGTTGATCATCATAGGTCAACGACGAAGCATAATTACAGAAATTTTTCACTACTTGTATTTAGTTACATTATCTAAGTTTGTTTTGATACATTAATTTATGCAATAATGAACCCCTCGACCGTTGCGCGCGCAGCGCGGTAACGCGCCGTATCGGTTACGCCCTCCCTGGGTGGTCCCGAGACCACCCACGAAGCCTGACCACTTCAGATTAAAACGACGATATCGCTAAAGTTTCGTATGGGAGCTGTTTATACAGCTTACGTTGTTGGAATCGTTATAAAACAAGCTAACACAATAAAAATGGATAGCTACATGTTTGTTTCGTAATGTATTGTTAATTTTAATGTAAAATAACGGGAAAGGGGGTTTTTCCCCATTACCAAAAAGTGAAAATTATTGAAGAAAATTGGAAAATGGCTTTTTTTAATTTTTTTTCAAATTGTGACACTAATATAAATAACCCCACACGCCCCCTTGCATTATTTTTAAATTAAAAATAAAACTATTAACTTGAACGCGAAAGCTGGGCCAGCTGGCGTGACGGACGGAGTTTTCCGCAACAGATGGCGGTATTGCCACCCGCACCCGGCTACACAACCTGCACCCTAATTACGAAACGCAAACTCAATTTTAAATTGAAACCAATTGAAAAAGATTGCCAGTCCAGTGCTTCTTATGTTCGACAAAAAAAATTAAGCAGATTCTTTTTGTCGAACTTATGAAGCAATGGACTGACAATCTTTTTCAATTGGTTTCAATTTAAAATTGAGTTTGCGTTTCGTAATTAGGGTGCTGCTGTTTACCAGTATTTGGTGGAAGCCGACCCCATTATAGTTGGAAAAAGACAGGCAGGTGTTGAGATTAACACTTTAGACTCGACCCATTTTCGTCGAGCTCATACGTCATGCCGCCATACATATTGCAAGTGGACCCTCCGGGAGGGTTCCCGGCATTACGTTTGCGCTAAAGAAAGAAAGAAAGAATGGATGGTCAACTGCATTATTTTTAAAACCGTGTTATAAAACACTGTAACACGAAGTGAAATTGTGTTTTCATTGGGTCTTGTCGCTATACGTAGTTTCTAACGTTTGAAATTTTTTGTGAATATTTGTAACCTTGAACAAAAAATTAAAAAAAAAATCTAAGTCTTTGATTTGAAAACCAAAGCATATGCTTATAAATCTTGTTAAAATATACATCTGGTTTTATTTTCACGGTTTATAATGCTGAATTCGCTAAGAAAAACCTACCCAATTTAAAATGAGCCCTCCGCGAGGGCTCCCGGCATCCCATATGCGACTAGGTGAACCCTCCACTGAACGTGTTCTACATACAAATTAATGAATTTAGAAATACTTGTTTATAATCTTGTATGTATGCTTGACCACATCATGAACTGTTTCATTCTCCTTCGCAGCTGTGAGTCGAGTCAGTTCTATCAGAAACACTATCATATATTCTTCTTCTGGAGATTGTGCTTCGGTTGGTTCTAAAGTGTTATCTGCATTCAATATCCAGCCGATTGGAGTCGGCAGGAAGGAGTACTGCGGAGTGGTCCGGTCCGTGTGGGCGATTCCTGGAGGACTGTTCCACCAGAACGCTGTGATGCTGTAGTCCATGAACTCATCTTTGCCGTTTACTGGAAATAATTAAAATAACAATGACTTGACGATCGAATTTCCGTTGACGCGGAAAATCTCAAGGCAGAGGATAATATATAAGTGCATATTATAATTCGTTTGTGCAGGGGTAAGGCTGCCTGTCCACCGGAGCGGGGAGGAGAGGATAGGAGCGGAGATGTGTCAATATTAACCAATAAAATCAAAACTCCGCTCCTGAGGTGCGATTCTATTGGTTAATTTTGGCACATCTCCGCTCCTCTCCTCTCCTCTCCGCTCCAGTGGACAGGCAGCCTAATTTTTAATTTCTTGTGTAATATCTAGCTATTTAGATAATATGGATTTTCTCATTTTATATGAAGGCACTTATAATTCTAACGCAACGGGTGTCCCCGTTGACGGGAAGTAATTTTAATTATTTTATTAAATTCCCTTTGTCCCATTTAAAGGGGCCGTAGTCTAGGGGGACAACGGGAATACACGGTAGTAGTAAATTATAAGAGACTAAATACACACCTGTCTCGCGACAATGAAGTAAATCATACTGAAAAAATATGCTTAAAAATAATAAAAGCATAGTATTTTGTCACTTTAAATTGTATTACAATTTAAAACACAGTAAGCTGCCATTTTTTTAAATGTTCCCAGTCTTTATGATTTTTTATGCTTTGATTTTTAAATTAAAGTTTTAGGTTGTCTGTCCATTGATGCGGAGCGAGTTAGCGGAGTGGAGTTACGGACTGTGTGGAGCGAGGTAGTGGGGCGGAGTGGCGGACTGTGCGGAGCTAGGCAAGGTTCACGCAACGAGTAATGGCGACGGTTTCCCCGCTCCGCTTCCCCACTCCGCTTCCCCGGTCCACTTCCCCGCTCCGTTTCTCCGCTCCGTTTCGCGGTTTTGTATGAATTTTTAAACTAGTTCTCAAATCCTTAGGCTGCCTGTCCACTGGAGCGGAGAGGAGAGGAGAGGAGCGGAGAAGTGCCAATATTAACCAATAGAATCTCACCTCTGGAGCGGAGTTTAGATTCTATTGGTTAATATTGGCACATCTCCGCTCCTCTCCTCTCCTCTCCGCTCCAGTGGACAGGCAGCCTTATCCACTGAAGCGGAGCGGAGATTTTATGCAATTCCATTGGTTAATATTGGCACATCTCCGCTCCTCTTTTCTCCTCTCCGCTCCAGTGGACAGGCAGCCTTAGGACCCAGCAAGTGTCCTCTCAGTACCATGAGCATTGTTTTAGTTACTCAAATATTTACATCAATTTATAAATTATTTTCACAACTTTAAAAGGTTCTTTGTCCTCCACAAAGTTTTTAATCCACCATTTTTATCTAAAGTATATTTTTAGATCAAAGTTTAAAAAATTAAACTTGTGTTAGGAAACGCGGGGCTTGACCGTTAATTTAAATTTAAAAAATACAAATTCGTTTCGATAAATTTCTTTTAAAACGCCATTTTTAAACTCACAACTTCGCTCAAAAGTAGTTACTGTTTCAGTTTTATTATCAATAAAATTGTAATAATATTTTTATTGAATTAAAAATAAAAGATAGTTGAATGTGAAATGTATGAATAGTTTTATGATTTCATAACAATGCTAGTCGTTTTATATTAGAATGAAAGTCTGTACTTGTTTTCTGCTGTTCAGAATATTTGGTAGTTTCATTTTATAGTTTGTTTCAAGCTTTATTTCGACTGAGTTTGTGGCAAGTTATACAATTTCAACTCATTTTCCGTATTTAACTAGTGGTTATAAAATAGTGAAAAATATTAAGAGGTAGAAGTAGAATAACCGCCATTGACTTTAATCATAATAAATTAAATTCGATTTTCTAACACCGTTTTAATCCTTGCCACAACCTTTGTATCCTAACAAAGAAACTTTAGTATTTTTACTTTAGTATTTATTTATTAAAATTTTATGGTACCTAGAACACAATAAAAAAAGGATAAATTATAAAAATAGTATGATCTAATATAAAATGTATGAATAATGATAATTAATATAATATAATGTGAACTGTATAGTGTATAACTGTAATATTGAGTATGTTTAGGTATATTTTTTATTACCATTTAAATTGCAATGCCTTAACAGGCAACTAAGTTCCAATAACCTACCTATTGTCAACATCTTCAAAATTAAAGAATTTGAATTTGAATTTGACAGATTTTTTGACGAGTTTATAATGGGCGATCATAATATTAATCATAATTCACCTACTACACGTAATATACTAAAAACATTCCAAATTATCTTTCAGCTTACACAAACTCGATATCACGGGTCAGACAGAAAGGAGACCACAGAAGCGTTCACCTTCCACAGAAAACTGTTCCAGAATATAGTTATGAAGAGTACTCCGGAGACACTAACAACTTAGACGATGTACATAAGTTAAAAACAAGAGGCACAACACTTACTAACAGAGACATGAAACTTGTCTTCAGAGCGCCGAGGGTTGAAACGTTGACAGATTTCATTCAGGAAGCAGTTAAAATTCTTAAAACTTACGAAGATACCGCATTCGAAGAGTTTTTCCACGTTCTAGACAAAGAAAGCAGAAAATATAATTACAGAGGCTGCAAATTTTCTGAATTGATGCAAAATTCTAATACCAGAAGTATACTGGCTGGGTCATTAAACTTGATCAGAGGGAAATCAGTTTCGTTTGCGAAAGCAAACTTCAATGAAGTGGCGGACATGATGAGAGATGAAACCTACGACAAAAATGTTAAAGACATGCTGGATTATATCAATTCTTTGTACAGAAATACTAAACCAAATTTTCATACGGTTTTAAATGAATTAAAGTATTTTAGTAAGACGAAATCTATGAAAACTCACAATGATTTAGTACAGGTCATAAAAAGCGGGGTTCGAGATATTTTATTTGATCATTACACTGAACTTAACACTAATACCAGAAGAGAATTAAAAGAAAAAATAGAAACATTTTGGAAACAATTCAAAAATAATCCTGCATCAACCACTGAAATTAATGATATTCCTTACACAGATCCAGTTATTAAATCAGTCGGAAGCATCGAGGCACTTAAAAGTCCCGAACCTTATTTTAAAAGTGATCCACAAATGAAATCGAAAAACAAAAGTGAGAGAATTGTTAGTATAGAGAATAATAATGAAAAATTTTACGACGTTAACCCTGAGGTGAATAAAAGTAGCATCGAATTTTGGATACCGGCCACAGGTTACGCTACTAACGAAATATCATCAGGACAAGCGTTTGATAGCAGCTCAAACTCCAACAAAAATTCTCAGGAGCGACATGAAGAGTACAACATACAGCAATACATGACTCTATACTCAGAAGAAATACCTTACAAAGCAAAGACTTTGAAGAAAACAGAAATCGTTCCCATATCTGCGAGTGTGATAACAAGAAAGAAAAAAGTTAAGAAGCGACCGATGACCACGTCCACACCGAGGGAGAGACATGTATCATCAGACGAGACAAAGAAAATTGAAATGCTAAGAGCAAATCATGACGCGGATGATACAAAACAGGACAATTCTGAATCAAGCCACGACACAGAGAGTGGCCTGACGATGAAGCATAAACCGAGGGCTAAAGAAAACTATGACAAGCAACAAAAGCATGGAAAGGCAGATAAATCAAGGTCCAAAAGTAAACATAACAACGCGCAAATAATTAGCCAGTACGACGCAGTCATTGATGTTCAGTTAGCTAATATTGAGTTGTTGAAATCTTTGGGCATGTTTGCACCACTCGGGATGGATACGAAGTAAGATTTTGATTGATTTTCCAAATTAGACTAGATAATCTCGAATCAAAGTTCCAGTTCTATGATGTCTGGGTTTAATCCCTTATGTGGGTTTAAGCCCCCAGAACAATGTAAAGTTATAAGGGCAGAGCCCCGCAGTTTAACATTGACGCGCGCAAAACGTCACTTTCTTCATTTTTCAAAATTTTTCGGTGTTATCTGTAATTTTTTGGTAATTTTCCTTCTCATTGACGAGACCGTCAGGCCCTAGAGAGAATCAGCCGTCAGACGATTATAGTAATTATTTAGCAGTAACAATAGTGAATCAAGCGGCATGAATCACCCGTTACCAATTGGTAATGGTGGGGCTTTTACGGTAATTACCGCTGACCGTTACCAATTGGTAACGGTGGCCTGGTAAGTAAGCCTACTCGGAATGTAACTGTTCAGCAATTGCAATTATAACGATCTTTTTGTCAAAGAATAGTTCTATTTGAAACAAGTTATAAACATGTATTAATTATGGTCCTCTTGCTCTTATCTCAATTTAATCGAGGTCGGCGCAGCATGTCCTCTTCTCTATCAAACGTTATCTCTGTAGTCATCACTTTTTTAGCCATATTTACACTATCCGCTCATCGTTACTTTGGTTTTTCTATTATTAGCATCAAAATTCTAACTGAACTCAAAACTTGCCTCACAACTATATGTTCCTCAATTCTTATACATACCTTATAGAATGTATGTGTATAACATTAAACATAGCTTCATTAGTTCCAGATATGACACCACTCTTTATCGGAAGTCGGCTATACAAACCGAACCTACAACACGTCCTCGATCTATGCGAGCACAAGCACATATTAAGCCTCAGAAACCAACTACTCTCCCAAAACCTCCTTCAAGATACTTGAAAAGTAACGAATCTTTCTATAAAAAACAATTAGATGAGTCAAAGAGAAGTATAGCGCCCTACCAAGGCCACTCAGTAAAAAAATATAAGAATGACAAAAAACAGAAACAGAAAATGGTGAGGCGATCAAATAATGATACTATTGGAGTAAAAGATTTTAACAAATATGTCATTAAAAGAATAAACGCTATAGAAAAGGAATTAAACGAATTTAGTTTCAGAAGTAGAATTAATGATAATGACACAGATGGGTTTGAAGTTAGCAATGTTACTGATAAATATGAGGCAAAAGATAACAATGGAAGCAAAAGCAAAAATATGAAAGCAAACTTCATTAAAAGATTGTTGAATGAGAACCACGACTTAAAGAATGAACCAGTTAATAATGGACACACTACCAGAAGTAATACAATTAATAGACAATCTACCAGAAGTAATACAATTAATAGACAATATACAACAAATAATAACATATTTTCTGAATCAAACGTTATAAAGAAGGAAGCAGTCAATGCAACAGTTATTGATAACAAAAACATATCGCATATCACAAACAACAATGTGAATGTCACTGATGACACAAAGGAAATAAACAAAGAAGTAATTACCAATAATGCGACATCTACTGTTAGTTCAGTTACGTACACAACGGAACTTGAAAGCGGTGTGACTACTCCCACTGTTGTTTTTACTAGAAAAACAATGGCTTATTCTGAACCAAAATTTTTTTTTGATTACCCTGTCCCGCCGCAGGGTAAAAGCAAACATGATCTTGATCCATTTGGTCATATGAGTGATGGTATTGTTCTTGATAATGATAATACATATACTTGGTAAGATAATGAGAAAAAAAAAAAACCTGAGAGGTGTCAAGGGACACCCGGATGGAACGAAGTTATGGAATGAACCTCACAAAGGCATGTCACTAATTAGTACCAGTGGTCGCTCACAGATGGCGTTATAATAAAAAATAAAAAGTGTCGTTACAACTTTTGGTCCCAATTTTTTCCGTCTAGGTTCCGCTTTCGGAACGCGCGAAAGGGAACTTCGTTTCAAAAAGATTATATAAATTAAATATAATATAAAACTTTATTTCGGGTGAAATAGACCCATAGAAACCTTAATCTAGTACATTTTAATTTGCCACTAGCTTTTGCGCGCAACTTCCCACGGCAAAATATTACCGGGATAGCGGCCCGTGATCAGGGTAGAGCGAGATTGTCTTTCGCCGCCCTTTGATCGACGCTTTCTCTTCACGTAAATTCAACTTCGGTTTCATGTTAAATAAATAATAATTCCCATCAAAAACAACTTATATTGTAAATATCCAGTGACAGCATCGATCACTAATAAAGAACTAGATACACAACCCCAAACAAAAGTTCTCTTAAAACTGTCACCAAATTGTGTTTAATTATTAATAGTTGAAATAAATATACATTAATGTAAATTCAACCTTAAACGCAATGCTTAAAGTTTATTTCACAAAGATATGTTCAAAAAGCAATATTTTTTTACAACCGATAGTTGTGGCATGTTTACCGTCGGAGCGTTCGAATGCTACTAAATCAAAAGCGCACCCAAATGTTCAAGTGGGTGCTCATTCGGTGAGGACATTTTTTGCCGCTGATTGTGTATCTAGTTCTTTATTAGTGATCGATGAGTGACAGTGACAAAATTCCAAATACATTTATTTTGATGTTTAGTTTTCATAATTTTTATCTAGTTTGTAAGTTTTCTTTTTTTCTAGTTTAATTACGATGTTGTTATGTGGTAAATGCTGTGTATACCTATAAAAGGCATACATATCAGTAGTCTTATAAGGCTGCCTGTCCACTGGAGCGGAGAGGAGAAAAGAGGAGCGGAGATGTGCCAATATTAAATTAGATTTGATTGGTTAATAATGGCACATCTCCGCTCCTCTCCTCTCCTCTCCGCTCCAGTGGACAGGCATCCTTATGGTATTGATTATTTAAAAAAAATTGTATGTACGGCTGTTGGTGTACCAAATAAATAAATAAAATTAATACGTGATAAGTATTTATTTTCTACATCGTAGCACTTTTCAGACAAATTGTACCCTTGCAGATGATTATAGGCATATTAAAATGCGGGCGAGTTCGATCTAGGGACGAGAATGAGCGAAGCCGCCATCTCTTCATGTTATTCTGCCATACTGCTATGTCACTTGCATTTAAGGCGACAATAATCGACTTCCGAAAATTACGTCTGAACGAGTAGTGTTAATGATTTGGAAAAGAATATAATGTTAAATTAGAGCATTTTCTTAATAATTTAATATACGAATATTTTAGATTATATTTACATTACATAGTGAAATTAATTTGTAAAGTTGTATCTAACGCGGATAAAAAACTGAGAATTACGCAAAAGCTATCAAGCGTATTTTTCTGAAACCATCACGATTTTAAGGATAATTAAAATATTAATCCTTTAGTATACGTGTTTTATTAAAATACCTTTAGTTAATAATGCGTCAAATTGGGGACAGCGCTCCTTGATGCGCGAGTTCTATTACTGGCTGGACGTACAACGCGTTGCGTGCTTAGTACAGAACACGCAAGCTAACCACTCAAGGTCACTGGCATGTATCTGAATCTTAAAAGGGAGAGAACCATTGCACTGGGGGCCAAGTCTACTAGGCTTAGCCAAGTCTACTAGGCTTGGCCAAGTCTACTAGGCTTGGCCAAGTCTACTAGACTTGGCCCCCAGGGCTGTCGTGTTGGTCTACTGGGGGCCTACCACAACCACTAATAGCAGTATTATTTTAATCTTATTTCAGTGGGGGAAAGAGATGGTGCTATACGTCCTGTAGAGCTTTATCTCTTTCCCACTCTAAAGTAATATTAAAATAATACTGAATCGGTTCAGTTTTCTTCGAGGGGAATACGGAACGTCGATTTCGTAATTTTTTTTTTGTGATATTATTATAATCGGATTGAGCTGCAGCTGTCCCTATCGCACTTTACGGAGGCAGACGTGAGGTAAGACGACGGCACAAGTTTCTTCAAATACCTATGATTTATATTTCTCGCAGGCCCTGAAAGCAATACCATGGGGTACCAATTCGAACAAATTATAATTAGTCTTGAAAAAAGATCATAGATGGCAGCATAGGTAACAATTATGAAATTAACAGTCACTAAAAAGCGATAAACGGAAGATTTTGACTGAAGTAAGATTAGTAAAAATCGAAACTTCCTTGTTTAATGTTGATTTACCTATTGTAACTTATAAATCTCGTATTTTCAACAAAAAAAGGTAAAACCTTTTTGTTTAGGGCTCTTTGCAATAGATGGCGTTTTACATCACTGTACCACATTTATGCTGTAGCCAGACAATAGCCCGACCGGTCGCAGGGAGGGAGGGAGGTCGCATTTCTTTGTATGGGATTGGGTATCTGTACGTAGTATTATATTATCTGTGGCAATACTAAACTCTAAAATCACGTGGCGTTTACGCACACACTCATATTTTAGTCTGTGTTGTGATTGGTAAATTTTTATTTTACATTTTAGACACTTTGCACTTCACATAGATGTGCGCCGTCACCAACAGATTCAGAAGTTCTATCTAAACTTTGTTATTTTTCTAATATTTAACTGTCTAAAGAAATCTTTGAAAGCGACACAAAATAACTAACAAATGTCGTAAACAGCAAAAAAAAGTATAGTAGTTTATTTTAATATAAAATACTAACATTTTGATTTGTTACATTGCACTTGCAACTAATATGAGTACAATTTTATTGATAATAAATCTGGAATAGTAATTTATTTTAACTTTTAAAAGAACCTTTTTTAAAACTTAGTAGCACGCGAGTTTTTTTGTGAAATGTTGGTTTTAAAAACACTGCTAGGTATAAGTTATGGACATATATCAATCTCTCAATCCATTAAAGAATGTTAAAGTAACCAAAAACAATGTTATTACTAATAATAAGTTTATTTTCACAATATGACTTGGTTAGTTGCGTAAATTATGAAAAAGGTAATTAATTAATTATATTTCTTATTGTTATTTTAGAACATAATTATCTTCATTCAAGTATCATATGACTCAAAATTCATTAGTATACTATGTTAGTAAGAACTAACACTTCACAAAAACAAATAAATAGTAGTGTATCAGCGTTGTGGCAACCCATGTGAGATGGCAAGACAGCGACCCACGAAAACAGAGTCTAGGCGACTTGAAATCATGCTTAGGATACTGTTGGAGCTGCTCCATACCCTGCGCATCATGGAAACGCATCTTTTGCGCAATCTAAATGCGCATCCGCGAACATCCCCGACGCACTACAGAAGCGGGGCAGCCCCACCAGCATCCTAAACGCTGTACGATCTTTACGTATATCTAGCCCACAGGCTGCTCAAGTAAAAAGACTCGGAAAAGTGACCATCATGCAAACCAGCATGCGAGCCAGCATGCGAGCCAGCATGCGAGCCAGCATGTTCGCTCAACATGCTCTCCGCTCCCGTTCAATGTCGTCATCGTCTTTGAGATTGGAGGTTATATGTATATGACCTAGATACTTAAACTTATAGACCCTTAAGGGGTAAGAGCTAATAAGGCAACACCTGTTTTACTTTATGAAGGCGTGCCATAAAGTAAAACAGGTGTTGCCTTATTAGCTCTTACCCCTATTCTCAAAGACCATGATCTCTGACTTCTTGACGTTATATGCTCTGGCAAATAACGTCAAGAAGTCAGAGATCATGGTCTTTCCATGCCATGTAACCTCCTCACACTGGGGATCCAGTTTTGTTAACCCACAGATTGACGCGCTCAGCAGCACCATGTCGTCCGCGTAACTGATATTATTAACGCAGATACTGTCTACGTAACGTCCAACCCTGGTACTGCTGAGCTCGGCAATCAGTTCGTTCACATAAAGGTTAAAGATACACAGTTCACGTAGGTAAGCCCAACCCGCCCTGCCTCGCCCCACACTCCAACCCGTATGGACGAGACAACGCCCCAAGCCATCGTACAGTTTTGATCTGACATCCATATTAAAACTTATAAATATTTATACGTTCTGTGGGTAAATTAACCCGTTCTAACTTACTCCATAACATATCATAGGAAATCGAAAGCCTTAGATAGGTCCAGGAAGCAGGCATAAAAATACGTGACTCACTCTTCGCATAGTACGTGACAGCATGCTTAAGACACAACACTGCAATCTCAATTGAAAACCCATTTTAACACTTTCGACTCCACCCATTTTCGTCGAGCTCATACGCCATGCCGCCATACATGTTGTAAGTGGACCCTCTGGGAGGGTTCCCGGCATTACGTTGGCGCAAAGTTAACCATCGCGGACCGTCGACGGCATTAGGTTTAAAACCGAGTTATAAAACACTGTAAAACGAAGTGAAATAGTGTTTTCTGGGGGTTTCTTGTCGCCATAAGCAGTTAAAACTTTTTAAATTTTTAGTGAATATTTGTAACCGAGAAAAGAAAATTAAAAAAAATAATTAAATTCTTGTATTTTAAAACCAACGCAAAGACTATTTTTATTTTTTTTAAATATACATCACATTTTGATTTCACGGTTTATAATGCTGTATTCGCTAAGATAAACCTACATTTAAAATAATCCCTCCGCGAGGGCTCCCGGCATCCCATATGCGACTAGGTGAACCCTCCAGGAGGGCTTCCGGCACTGAACGTGTTAATAAAGTCTTGCTTTAAATGACGTCTTTCTGTCTTTTTGTGACCACCAAATACTCAACAGGACAAAATCCAAACGAAACCTATTCTATATTTTGATTAAAGTCCAACTATTAATAAGACATGTGACCTCTACCAACCCGCACTGGGCCCGCGTGGTAGACTACGGCCCACTCCCTCTCACAGAGAGGAGGCCTGTGTCCCAGCAGTGGGAACATTAATAGGCTGATTATGATTATGATTAATATTGTAGTTTGTGATTATTGCACGACTCGTAATGCGAAGCATTAGAGTGTGCTCTACGATCGAAAAATATTTTTTGCCCCATTTCTGCAACTGTTATTATTGTTACACTCCTGCTAGTACACAGAACCTACTTAATTTATATACCATTGTATAGATGATTAAATTGAGATTAATACTGTACTTTTTACCAATTGATTTAATGCAGTAGAAATGAAAAAAAACATCTAAATAGTTGAAAAAGAAATTCCTGTCCGTCAATTTATGAAGCTTGAAAACATTGTAGCTTGCGATAAAATCAATTAATTGAGTCAATTTTTTTTTATACATTGGTTTCGGCCATAAAAGGAACCCTATTGAAAATGGCTCTTTTATTCAAAGTAGTTTAATTATAATTAATAAAATACTAACTAAAATATAATATCTTTATCTAAATATTTTCCAACCTTGACTTATCGTGTTGCCTAGCAACCCACAACGTTAATATCTAAATAAATAGTCTTTGACATTACGTAAGGATTGCGAGGTTAGAAATTTACCCATATTGATGGGTACAACAGCAGTCAAAACATACTTCATAAAAAGTGATAAATTGTTAATTTTTGTTAGAAACTATGTTTTGAATTTCTTTTTCGTTTATGAATGTGTGTTATGAGGCGTGCACTTTTGGAATTTCCAAACTATTTAAGACTAGCTGCACCCCTCTGTTTCAACCACATAAGTCTCTATCCCGTGGGAATATTGGGCTAAACAGTATTTTATGTACTAACCATGTCTTGGTCTACATATGTGTCAACTTTCATTAAATCTGTTCAGCGGTTAGTGTGAAAGTGACATACAAAAAACATAACTGGCGAAATGTGGGTATACCTGCTGCAGGTACACCTCTGCCCAACAAGACGAAACAAGGCGTTGATATGTGACAAACAAACTTACTTTTGCATTTATAATATTACTTAGGATTCTTAGTTAGGATCATGTTCCCAAGCTTGAGGATAAAGTTGAAACATACTATTCATACCTCTAATTCTCTTACTTTCAGCAAAATTCAATGAATCCTTACTAATGAAGCAACATCACCAAAACTTGCTCCAAATAAAAGACTTCATTAAAGAAGCTAAAATCCACGAAGAAAGATCAGTGTTAAGAATAGGCAAAGATGAACAGGAATCGACAAGAGATGGCGATTTTTTGGACCGTGGCATCACGAATTGGTGGTGGGGAACTTTATCGATAGATCAGCAAGGCCTGAATACCTCGCAGACTTTTCGCCTCCCTTTAATCAGATCTCGACCATCATTCCCATTTTCCCTCACACCTTACAAGACAGAGTTAAATAGCCGACACTTGAAATGGGCAGAAATCTGTCCTGCTCAAAGTTTTTATATTAGACTTCATATTGGTCCTAAAGTATCCTCCCCATTTAAAAACCCGTCACTTCCTCCACCACCTTCAAAAACGATTATGCCAGGACCAAGGAACAAAAAAGCTTTTGGTCGTTCCATAAAAGCTCCAAAATTACACAAATGTACCAGAACTACCAGACCATTGCCTCCCAATACAACTCTTCTTCCTAATACATCTATAAGGGGCCATTCAGGCCAGCCTTTTGGATCTACTACCACTTTAATAACTACAAAAGAAATACATAAGAAGAAACTGCTTCGAGAGATAACTGCGTATTATAAACCAGTTGAGAGATGGTTTCAAACCTTAGCGAGCTTCGATTATACAAGTAAGATTTGAGTAAGCCGAGACTTAATTATATATACGGCGTATCGTGGGCAGTCAGGTCTGCTTATTAAATAACCTTGCTGAAAAACTAGTCATTCCACCAGTAGAAAAAAAAAAAACTAACAAATAGAATCTATAAAATTGAACTGAGAATCGATACTTGGCAAACTTGATATGAATACCCACTAAAAATCGTTCGGTTTCGTCAATCTATATTTATTATACACTGACCCCCTTACTAATAAACGTTGTATATCGCCTGTATAGTTACACACCAATTTCTCTGTTTCTGTCAGTAATTTGACATTCGAAAGAAGAAGACAAAGCGTTGTGTAACTATACAGACGCTATACAACGTTTATTAGTAAGGGGGTTAATCTCCATAGCAAGTAATCAAAAATTTCCACCACCACTCCAGCAAACCGCGCCGCCCAACTCGGTCGCACTCTTTCTCAAGCCCATACATCGGTCCCAAGCAGACAGTTGAAGAACGACTCCAAGGACCAACCATTACAAACCCACCGCCAGGGGATCTCACTGCGAGATACACGGATTAAGGTTAACGACTATGGGCACTCAACTCTCAGTACAGCCAAAACAGCAAAGTTCTTTATTGAAGATGTGAGTGTTAGTCTTCACTTGAGAACTATTCCAGAGAAGGTTGAGGGAGGGACCAAGATTGATGGAAGACCAGCGTCTATAGCAAGCGATGTGGAAAAGAATGTGACACTGAATACTAGAGGAAATTGGCAACGTATAGGTTTGTGTCTTAGTGCAGTGTTTTTCAACGTGTGGGTCGCGATCCCCCGGGGGGTCGCGAAGCCTCCATAAGGGGGTTCGAGACAACAGGAAAAAAAATGTTTAAAAGTATATTTTTTAAACTTTGGTTTTGTTGGTTTGGATAATTTCCAGCAGATTTTCTTTTAGGTTGGTTCCCAAACTTGCCTCATCTATAGCTGCATTTAAAAACGTAATTATTCTACTGGGAAATTCCTCGTAGCCATGACCCTCATAAATCCATCAATTATACGACATAAAATTTACTTAAAATATTCTTAGGATTTAATTAGGAGGCGAGTGGGGTACGTTGTCCCCACAAATCCATCGTATCGCTTTTCCGTGGAGGCGTTTGGCGATGTAATATTATGTCTGTTAATTATGTTATTTGCCAATACGTCATTATAAAAAATTATAAAAACGTTGCACGTATATGTGTAAAAAATATCTTTGTATTATAATAAGGTACAGATTACAAACAGTGTATTATAGGGGTCCCGATAATTTTTTTCATACTGAGGGGGTCGCGTCATGAAAAAGGTTGAAAAACACTGTCTTAGTGTATAAGACCTTATACACTGTATTGATGGACATAGTGCTCCATCATACAACTCACATATTCTTATTCTATAATTTACTAGACCGCGACTTCGGTCGCGTGGAATAGTTACTTTGGGCTAACGCTAACTTTAACCCGCGAATTCGTTAAAAAAACCCCCGACTTTGAAACATTCTTCATTAGTGCTCCGCTCCTATTAGTCTTAGCGTAATGATATATAGCTTATAGCCTTCCTCGATAAATGAGCAAATCGGACCAGCAGTTTTTGAGATTAGCGCGTTCAAGCAAGCAAACAAACAAACAAACTCTTCAGCTTTTTTATTAGTATATAGATTATTAGTATAAATAAGTATAAGTATAATTAATAATTATATATTAGTATATAATATAACAAAACGGTGAAGGAAAACATCGTGAGGAAACCGGCATGTCTTAGAACTAAAAATTCGAAGACATGTGACATCTACCAACCCGCACTGGGCCCGCGTGGTAGATTACAGCCCACTCCCTCTCACAGAGAAGAGGCCTGTGTCCCAGCAGTGGGAACATTAATAGGCTGATGATGATGATATACTTAATATAATATAGATTAGTGGTCGGCGTAGCACGTCTTTTTCTTTAATACAACTCTCTTAGTATACACTGCCAATTTATTCAGCCATATAAGTAATCTAGCATCAAAATCAAAAGTAATTTGTTCAAACTAGGCTGAGAATCTGCAGTTTTTCGAACGTCAGAATTACATAAAGGTTAGCGCTCATTATAGCAGCACGCCTCCGACACGGCAAATAACTTGTCAATCGAGTTAGGACTTTAAGTCAAATGTATTAAAGTCTATTTTACGATGGCTAAACAAAATAGTGGACGGCTCGGCGGCAGCGAGCGGCCCGCGAGCCGTAACCCGTCGTCGGGCCGATAGCGCGCTTCAAGTGAGGCGCCCGCTCACCGGCGCCTGTCCGTCCGCGGGGTGACGCCTCGCCGTAAGCGCGGTGACACCTCGCCGGCCGCACGGTGACGCCTTGCTTGTGAATAAACAATAAACTGTTACCTCGCCGGTGGCGTGCCGGCGGCTAGCGGTCGCCTTGCTTACGGCGCGTTGACGACTAGCCGTCGCCTTGCTTCCGGCGCGTTGGGACTAGCCGTAGCCTTGCTTACGGCGCGTTGACGACTAGACTTTTCGAGGCGGTGCCCGGGGCGCTGCCGTGCTGGAGCGGTGCTGTTATAATGGGCGATGACCTTTAGTAGACAGTCCCCTGGCACGCCCCCCTTCCCCACTTCCTAGTGCTTCACCTGGAAAGAGGAAGCGCAGCAACAGCATCAGTACTGCTGGGAAGTATCAACAGCACAGCTGTCTGTTCAGTCAGAAAAACTTGATTCTGTATATTTGTTTAAATACACAGAACTAAATATCTAAGGGAGCATGAACTTGCTGCCGGTTGCTCAGGCAAGAATAATAATAATATGAAATGAAATGAAATGAAATGAAATTGTTTATTCTGTAAATAGGATATTGGAATCACTTTTACACGTCATATTAAAATTTATGTTAAAAATTTGCTAGATGAGTTCGGCGTTTCCTATCTGACTACTCGGAGAAGAAAGGCCGAAATAAACTCAGAGGTCACAGTCTCTTTTAAAGTCCAGACATAATCTTGGTCAGGCCATATGAGGACCATGTAGACTAGTGTCTGAAATGGTCTTTTGAGGAAAGAACCATACAGCTTTGAGTGGACCTGTCCAGTCAGTGCAAGCATTTGTCAGTAATCGCGGAGCTCAACTCTGAACTTAAGGAGCTCAACTCGACGAACAGTACCAAAGAAAGGACATTTGGGTAGGTCGCATAAACTACTCAAACTGCCAGACCATCATTAAAACTAACTGAGAAAGAAAAGAAAATAGAGAAGAGAAAAAAAATATATATCCACATAGTCCTATATGATCAATTGGTCGAGGTCGCTAGCTAACCACATACGAGTATTGCTTGCAATACAACTCATACAAAAACACATTATAATGAGTAGATTATGTCAAGAAAAAAGTTATAATTTATGTTATGCTCTCTATAGAATCTTGACTTAGGATCACTGATCCAAACTCAGGGGCGGAGTCAAGATTCTATTGGTTAATATTGGCACATCTCCGCTCCTCTTTTCTCCTCTCCGCTCCAGTGGACAGGCAGCCTAAATGTTTTTGTGATCTAGTAGATAAATTAATAAATGAAAATCAAATTAATATGAATCGATATAAAGAGTCTAATAAAATAAATAATATTATGAACTCATATAACCTGACAGAAGGTAAGTTAATTATCGAGAAAGAACATAAAGATTGTCTTGAATTAATCTTATCGTTTAAAAGTAGTCGTTGATAGAATAGTAGGCCTTTGAACAAAGGATGGATTTTACTTTAACTTAAGAGGGTGCATCCTAAAAGTTGGCAACGTCGTAAATAGCGGTCAAATAGTTACCTGTTTTGATTAATTTGGAAATAATACTGTATGAAAATAAGAAATGTGGCTAACTAACCAACTAGAATATTAATAATGAATTGCAATTATAACATTGAATTTGATGTTGTACCCGTTTTAGGTGTAAAAAAGTCATTTGGAAAGTTTCCAAACACTTTTTTACTTCTAAAACTAACTATTCGGTGTAACGATATTAATTGTTGCATTTCATAATCAATATTCTAGTTCGCTAGTTAGCCACATTTTTTATTTCCATAAAGAAAAAATATCAAATTAATCAAAATAGCGAAATATTTGACATCTATTTGCGACGTTGCCAACTTTCAGAATAAACCCTCTTAAACGCATAAAAAGGAAGTCTAGAAAAGAACAGGGTAGCTTGTTATAAGAGGTACATATACCAAGCCCAATAAATGAATTATGAACCTTTTGAAGCCGGTGAAATGGAGCACGTAATTTGTCCTTATTTTTGGTGTTAATATTGTGAATACTACTGTTTTAGCATGGACATAATAGGTATTATGTTAAAACAAAGGTGGCACGGAATACTGGAGAAGATGCTCAATTCAAATTCAAATTCAAAAGTCATTTATTCAAACTAGGCTGAGAATCAGCACTTTTCGAACGTCAAAATTACATAAGACAGTCCCCCAAAAACGCCCGCCCTTCCTGCTTTCTGCTATACGTATATAGGCATTTTGTATGACGTGATAAAGTGCTTGGCCCATCCAAGCACTTTATCACTGTCTTGGGATCGTCATACAGTCTAACCGTATGCAGCTGAATACCAGTATTTTACTTAATGATTTAATACATTTTTTTACAGAACAAGACCCAGAGCGTCGGGCTCCAACTTCCAGAAAACCTAGAAGTATCCATTCTAAAGCTAGAAAGAGGAAAACCCATAACAATTTACAAAAACGACATAACGAGAGAGAGAGACGCCAGCATTATAGATATAGAATATATCCGGAGAGGGATCAAGCAGAAGTAAAATATTACCGAATGTTGAGAACAACAGAAGGACAAAAAAGATCCAGGATGATTGCGCCAGCGCATCACTTCAAAAGGATGAATAAAGTGACTCGACTAACAGAAAAGTATGTCTTCTACTTTTTACTTTTATTAGACTTAAATAACTTCTACTATATCTAATATCGTATGTGGCGACGCTTGGGGGAGGCCTTAAGGATCCGGCGAACACGGTTCGCAACTACAAGTCGAGATGGGAGGAAAATGCGTTTGGAATATTGTTATCTCTGTTCTGTTGTGTTTTTGTGTTGTTGTTGTTGTCTGTGTCTGTTGTGTGTTATGTGTGTTGTGTATTGTTAGCGTTGTTACTAGCTATCGCAATTTATGATAAATTTGGATGTGTTCCGTAATACCAAAAATGATGAATGAAAACTTAATATTCTTTCATAATTTTTTCTATACTTTGTAACTTGATAATACAAGCTATGCTTCTGCTGAAACAATATTCCAAATATTGTTGTTTGTGTTTATTGTTGTATACAGAAAAAACAGTATGAAAACATGTCATTTAGCTGTAAAAATTGTGCGAAATTCAATTCGCTTAAACTTTGTTTTAGGTAAGTTTTTTGGAAAAAAAAAAGATGTACAAGCCTAGATAAATACTGACTAAATCCGAATATTAACATAATATGATGGAAATATGCTCAAATTGCAAATGATTTAGGTATTATGTTTGTATGGACAATTCAAGGGTCGCCGTGGTCTTAAGTCCAGAGGCGATACGTATACCGGCTGCTATGATCATATCTTATCGGAAAAAGAAACGGAGACAAAGAAATAACAGTAACAAAAACAGTGATAAAAACATAAATGCTGATGGATGGACAGGAAGAAGGATACAAAACAGAAGATGGATGGTTTATGTGCGAAAAATGAACGAAAAGAGAGTGAATGATAACAGCTGACAGAGAAAAATTGGTGAGAATAACAATTTGTATGTAACAAAGACAGGTAGAAGTAGAATACTAGATATTCTACTTCTACCTGTCTTTATTACAAACGAGTATACTTATACATATACTTTATAAAAACTTTTAACAAAAAAAATTATAACCGACTTCCAAAAAAAAATACTACAAAGTGAAAAATAACTATAATTTCGGAAGTCGGTGTCTTTAGTTTTCTTTTTTCGTTTTTTGCGACCGACTTCCGAAATTAAAGTTTTTTACCTGCTATGCAAATAACAGTGACAGGAAGTTATCATCATAATCATCCATATAAACTAATGGCGATAAATATGTATTATTGAAGCTAACTCAAAAACTATCCATGCAAAGTTAATCAAATTTATATGGGACCTCGGGAACTTACACTTTAGGACAAAAAAAAATTCAAAATCGGTCCACAATTGACGGAGAAATCGGTGAACATACATAAAAAAAAAATAACTTACATAAGGTCGATCATAGAAGCTCCTCCTTTTTGGAAGTCGGTTATAAGGCTGCCTGTCCACTGGAGCGGAGAGGAGAGGAGAGGAGCCGAGATGTGCCATTATTAACCAATCAAATGTAAACTCAGGGGCGGAGTCAAGTTTCTATTGGTTAATATTGGCACATCTCCATTCCTCTTTTCTCCTCTCCGCTCCAGTGGACAGGCAGCCTAAAGAGAGTATGATCGCTGACCAGTTTATTTCTACAGAGATTATAAGGTCCCATGAAAATAGATGGAAACTTTAGAAACTTTTAGAAATCATTCAGACCTCCAAAATAAGGACAATGGTGAAAAAATTATAAGAAAAACGCATTAGGTACTTACAAGAAAAATAAATCAGCTAACGAAAATACACCAAAAATTTTGGTTACCCAATGCTAATGCAATATTATTACGAATATTTGAACTTGATGTGCTGGCGTCTGTACGTTCCCGTGAGATATTTTCCGACATCCATGTGGGGGAAGCCGCGGGCAAAATACGCGGGCTAGTTACAGTGCAAAATCTAAAACTGACTTAATGATTTTTGACAAGTAAATATCAACTTACACTACTACACTAGTTACTTATGGTGTACATAATAAAGAGTATTCTATAATCTATCTATCTATCTATCTTATTTCAGCAGGAGACATAGAGAGCAAACTGAACTTCCAAATGCACTGTTACAACACTCCGAGCGTGACGACACAGAAGACGAAAGACTTATGAAACTTATTGAAAGAAGTGATGAATCAGTTAGAAACACAGCCCAGAAAGATAAAACATTTTTCTACCACCGAGTGAAAGAGACCTTATTGCAAGCTGAGTCAAAGAAGAAAGCTAAAAGACTGAAATTGAAAGCTGAGCTGCTTCGAAAGATCGTCGAAGGTTCAAGCTACAGTGATGAGGAGGCGTCGCTGACGAAGAACTTGATTCAAGCTCTACATGGAAATAAGACCTACTAACACAATGTGACACAGAACTACAGACACACGATGAAACGGATTGTAAGATGAAATTCTCTCCTGACTATAAATAAAAGGTCTTTCAACAAGGACGGGTCGATGTTGAAATTAAATAAAACAAGCTGTTTGTGAGATATTAAAGAAATTATTTTTTTATTTGAAAGGCCCATTTATGTCATTGTTTATGAAATATGACATCGTTTAAATGTCCACCGCGGCTTCGAACGGTGGCACGGCTCCGAGAAATCCAATTTTCAATTACTCTACTCCATAGATCCGGCTGAATCTAAGCGATGGCCTGCGTTATGTTGACATTCAGGGCATCGGTTGATTGCGAGTTATTGGCATAAACCTGACTTGAGAAGAGCCCACAAGAAAAAGTCTAGCAGGGTCAAATCGGACGATCTTGGTGGCCAATTCACGTCACCTCTGCGGGAATGTCCATTGTGTCGCTCGCTTTGTGGCACGTAGCGCCGTCTTGTTGGAACCGCATGTTGTCCACATCCATATCGTTCAATTCAGACCAAAAGAAATTGTTAACCATTGATCTGTAGCGCTCGTGTTGGGCTGGAAGAGGACCCGATTTTGGCCGAAAAATCATCTTTAGCGACGAGGCGCATTTTTGGATGAATGGTTTTGTTAATGTCAGATTTCGGCCAGAATGGGCCTTTCAAATAAAAAATAATTTCTTTAATATCTCACATACTTACAGCTTGTTTTATTTAATTTCAACATCGACCCGTCCTTGTTGAAAGACCCTTTATGCTGCCCGCCCCAGCTTCGCATGGGTAGCACTAAGTACTTTTCTACGGCGCTCCTACTTATCTACCTACCCAGCGCTACCTACCTACCCTACCTACCAACCATACCTAGGTCTACCCTACCTACCTTACCTACCCTACCTACGTACTCTTCCTACCTACCCTACCTAACTACATACATACCTACATATCGTGAATAATTCATCAAGCCTATGGTGAATATCAGGTTGGCGGGTGTAATTTTCAGAAATGGTCGAAATATATCAAAAGATTTAGTACCTAATTAGTACCTAATTGTACCACTAGTGAAATAATTTGTACCTCGTGGGATCGCAAGTTATTGCAATAGTTTTATACACCCGCCATTCTGATATCAGAATGGCGGGTGTATTTTTGTGTAGCCGAGATTACTGAGAAGTTAGATATAAAACATACATGGATATTTAGTACCTAATTGGTACCTCTCTAATCATACCTTAAACCAAAGAAATCTCCTCGGAATTCGGCAGAAATTGAAAAATAGTTTTTTTTTTATACAGAGTGTTACAATATGTTGCTTGTTTGACACAAGAAACACAACAGAAGAAACCGGGGGGGGATACTTGACTATAGGGATACTTAGCATCAGGGGGAATGACAGCTCATTTCATGGTAATTTATTTACAGAATAGCAGGTCTCGTTCCACCGGCTGACCTCTGTCATTTAGTTGCCTGAAAACACATGACGTTAAAATTTATTTGAAAAAGGTATGTAGGTATATTCGCAGATGAATTTTCTTAAAAAACAATCTGCCTCTAGATCACGTTGCACACTAAATCATGAATGGCAATCATAGGTCTTAGTAGGTAGGTATCTTAAATATTAGTTTACATTTATCATAAGCGAATTGCCCATAATTTTGATATCTGTTTGCAGATAGCCGACCTGAGTCTCAATATAATATGAAATAATGTTTATCTTCAAATTCACTTACTATTTCTAGCCATATTTATGGTAAATAGAAAATCGCCAGTATTTTTAATACACTGTTAGTAACAAAATAAAATTAATTATACACAAAATGCAACTTGGCCACTTAACACCTACGCAGCACATGCACATGGCGTAGACTGATCAGCTTCAATAAAATTATGTCACAACATGCTAGAAATCATTTTCATTTACGGAAAACGCCGATCGGCGTCAAAGTGTTTCAATATGAGATGCGTCCGAGGCCTATCAGCATTATTCCTTAAGACCGCCCTCCCGTACATAACGCGGGCGATTTTTTGACCCGCCTTGAATGGGTTAGTACAGCCCGATTCAAACATAATGGCGGATCGGAACATGAGCGAGTCGTTGCGCAGTAACTAATTCATGTATCAGCGGGGGTGAGGGGTGGGGTACTACGCAGTGAGCAAGAGCAACTAACTTCCGAGCCGCCATTAATTTTGAATCGAACTATACCTGTTTACGAAGAATAAACTAGCTCTTTCTGAATAGATGACATAAAAAACATTTTTTTGTATTATTTGTGTCCGTGCGTTCTTTTGTTTACAAATAATAATAAGACTCTTGAATTGTTTGATATATTCAGTCAAGTACACGATATGTAAAGCTATTATTAAATCAATATTAGAACCTTGAATATTTGCAGCTTACAGCTTCACATAGAACCATTTCCTATGCAAACTGAACTCATAATCTGGTTGTTCTTTCACTTTTAGAACCATATTGTAGAACTGCAAGTGGCATAGAAATGCTAACAATCATTATTTTGTTCATGTAGGTGAAGTGAGCTGTCATTCCACCTGATGCTAAGTATCCCTATAGTCAAGAATCCCCGATTTCCTCAACTGGTACGAGAGCTCATGACCAAAATTTTTACCTCATCGCTTTACGACCAAAACCGTATAAAATCTTTTGCTTATTCTGAATCAAAAACCCCTTTTTTCTTCACGTCTCGCCTGACCTGCCCGCTTTTTCAATGTGAAAAAAAAATCCGAACTGTATCATAGTAATTGATTTTCGGAATGTAGTTGAACGGAATGTAGGTTTTAGATACCAAATACACAATTTTCAGACCAGTAGCATCACACGTACCCAGGAGGCCATTCGAGGAAATAAAAAATTACGCATAAAGCCATAGCCTGAAAATCTTGTTTTCAAGTGAACATTGGTCAGTTGATGCGAATAAATCATTTTTCAGAAATGTGAGTAACTTATGTGTTGAATCCATTTTTAACGTGTTGAATTTTTTTTCCAGTGGGTAACATAGCATGTCTGTCTGTCTGAAAACTCTTGGGTATGAACAAAAAAGTTGCCCAAATGTAGAAAAAAATTATATCAGACAAATTTTGTGTATCATACTACTAATCAGACAACTTTTCCATAATCAGAAATGATGAAAAAATCATATTGCGGAGTATTTACGTACGATTATCATAGCGCTAACCCGAAACCATCGAATTGATATTGAAGGAGTTTTTAAATAAATTGGACAAAAGGAAACTGAAATAATGTTTGAAAAATGCAGCTTATTAGATAAAACAACATCGTTTTAATCATTGTCGGACTCATCATCGTTGTCGTAAGCTTCGATCAACAAATTGTTGATCAAAGGTCGTAAGAGATAGGAGCGTAACAAGCACCGCGCGTTAACCACGGGTGACTCCAAAACGTTCTTTTCCTTTTTGGAATTCTAAGTGACATTTAAAATGTCTGAAAACAGGTTTTTGGTAACCATACAAAAGATTAATTTAAAATAAAATAGAATCAGGTTAGAGACAGGTTGAAATTTTTATTTTGACAGTTTTGAAAATGCGCTCTGGCAACATAGGTATGACCCGCAAAATGTTTGAATTTTTTTTTTTCATAATTAAATGACAAAACCAATTACATTTTTAATATCAAACATATTGTGATAAAACCGTCTGCCTATTTTTTTTGTCATAGCAAAAATGGACCTCCATCCAGTCGGGCTCAGAACCGTCTAAACTAACGATTTTTTACGGAAGAGGTCGTAAAACGATGCGACATGGTTTTGGTCGTGGACTCTCGTACTCTTTGTGTCAAACAAGCAACATATCTGTAAAAAAATAACACTCTGTATAAAAATATGAATTTTTCAATTTCTGCCGAATTCCGATGAGATTTCTTTGACTTAAGGTATGTTTAGAGAGGTACCAATTAGGTACTAAATATCCATGTATGTTTTATATCTAACTTCTCAGTAATCTCGGCTACACAAAAATACACCCGCCATTCTGATATCAGAATGGCGGGTGTATAAAACTATTGCAATAACTTGCGATCCCACGAGGTACAAATTATTTCACTAGTGGTACAATTAGGTACTAATTAGGTACTAAATCTTTTGATATATTTCGACCATTTCTGAAAATTACACCCGCCAACCTGATATTCACAAGCCTATGTATGTTAGGTTACTGCTCAGAACGTTCTTGATAAATCTACTTTACCAGTGGATTTTCCAATACTGTCGTGAATTCATGCAAGCCTAGTACTTTTTGTTAGGATTTAAAGCATTTAGACAGGGAAATCATAACTGCAAAATTTTACCTACCTACCCTACCTATCTATGTTATAAATTATAGCCTATGTTATTTCCTGATAATTTAGCTTTCTATTGGTGAAAAAATGGTTGAAATCGGTCCAGTAGTTTCCGAGTTTATTCGGTACAAACAAACGAACAAACAAAAAATCTTTCCTCTTTATAATATTAGTATAGATAGTATAGATGAATTCTCTACTGAATTTCCCATGTAATTCTGAAAGTGCGCAACGTCGCAAATAGATGTCAAATATTACGCTGTTTTGATTATTTTGGCAATATTACTGTATGGAAATAAGAAATTTTTATTTATATATTCAGGACTTTTAACAAGAGATGTCACAATTTAAAGAGATTTTAAGTTATATAGTCTAGTGCACTACTTCAAACTAATTAAGAAAACATGACGATTTTTTTGTCATGACTCATTATAAGTTTGCGTTACATAATATCGATAATGAAGATTGTAAGACCATCTTTGCATTGTATAAACTCAATCTCCTTTGTATTATACAGGGTGTTAAAGTAATTGCGTGCCATAGCTTAGGGGTAGGTTCAGTATCGATAAATGAAACAAGGCAAAATAAAAAAAATGAAACATTAAATAAAAATTGCAAGGTCAACCTAATTTAGTACCTACTAACTTAAAATAGCCATCAAATCAACTTAAAACATGAGTAAATAAGTTGATTTTTAATCTTTGTAAATACCTGATTCCAAACTAAATTAGGTTGACCTTGCAATTTTTTTAAATATTTTATTTTAAATTATTTTTCTGGTTTATTTTTTATATTTTTCCTAGTTTCCTTCATCGATACTGAACCTATTACTTTAACATCCTGTATAATTGCATAGCACAGGTGTGAGCACTATGTAATAGAGCTATCATTTACCGGATAATATGTCTTTCATTGACTTGAATGTGCCCTGGCGGCTGTGAGTATGTCATGCTCATTCAGATGTCTCGCTGATGGTAGCGCGTGTTTTGGATCATTAAATTCCCTTCAAAATGGTTGAACTGAATGGTGCTAATACATGCGTCTTGTTCGTGAACGGGCGCCGTGAGTTGGGGCTGGTCATCTCTTAGCTACCATGGCTTATTTTAATTTTTGAATTGTTTTCATATTTTAATTACGGACACTTTCGTGCACGTCTTTCTTCATTGTTCTCACATGTATAATTTCAACATGAATGATGTAACCAATATTTTGTAACAATTTTTTAATTTAAAATAGTGTCCCTGGAGTTTCTTGCCCGTTCTTCTCCATATGTACAGTAGCGATCATAAATCTCTAGGCCATTTCTCAAAGTGATTGACTGACGGTTCGGTTTGACTTACGACCTTCTTCTATAAATTGTTCCACTACTATGTATCACGCACACACACTCACTTGGTTTACAACTCATAGTAGTTCATAATTTCAACCAGCAAAATGTATGACATGCTAGCTCAATAGTTGCTTTGATATTATGTTTGTTTTCAGCGAGCCGACGGTTCGAATATCACTTGCGGATAATTTATATTTTTTTTTAATAATTACTATTTATAGTTCACTGTTTCTTTTTAATATTTAGTTTAGTTTTTAATATTTAATATTTAGTAGTAGATCGATTATAATCATTCGTTTTTTGTTTCATTCGTCTTGTTCACATAAATAATAAAGTTTAGTAGGTAGCCCATTAAATACTTTACTTCGTTTTTATAAGTCTACCTACTAATCATTTCAATTTCTGTGAGCTATACAGATCCTGTTCGTTACGAGTATTCACATCTTAATAGAATTTTGTTGGTTCGTGGTTATTGTTGGTGACGAGTATTTAAAACTATTAGCGTTGTGTTACTAGTATTGTGGTTATTATTTTCAAAATGCAGTCAAACGTAAATATTGAAGCGAGATCAAATATTTTTGCGCTGCGTAAAAGTGGATATTTACACAAATATCTAATGAATCCGGACTAAGTGTGAGTGTTATTATCAATATTATCATTTAAATATTTCATATTTTACTAAACATAAATCTAAATCAAAGGTATTGTTAATCCTTTTATTCAGAAGATGCCTTATTAAATAAAGTTTAAAATTCATTATGAGGTTTAATTCGCTTAAATAATTAGTATGTGAATTATATTACAATGTTACCTATTCTTTGTTCAAGAGAAATACTGAGTCTTATTATCGAAGAGCAGCAGCGTTATATTATGAATACGGCTTCATACCAACGAGATATTTCTCTGAATGATTAAACAGGTCAATAAGAACCGTCTGCCGTGCACCACCGGAGACCAGCTACAAGCCATTTTTACCAGAAAGGCATTATCAAGAAAGTTTAAGTTTCGCACGAGAATAATATTTAGACTTCAACTGGAACACTCCTTTACTTATATTAACTTTAAAATATTAGGCAAACATCAACTTTCTGAAAGTGTAAATAAAGTTCATTTTAGACCAACTAGTCTTGTTGAAAAAGTTATAAAACATATGAAGTTGTAGCGCAAACTGAACCTTATGTGTAGGCATTACAGTTGTTTTCCTAAAAGTCGTGTTTGTTTACAGGTTTTGCAAATTAATTGCAAACGCAGATTAGATGTTTGGTTTTAATTATTAGACGGTGTAACTAAATATTTAGAAATATTAACATATCCGTAATTATTTAATGATTAAGATTTCAATTTAGGTTTAGTTTCAATCTTCTTTTCGTCAAAAAAATTAACACTTAAGCTATATAACCTCAATATAACATTCATTGTGACGTTACTTATAAAACATGCATAAAGTCAACAATTTTATTTGTGTTAAGTATTAGAATATCCTATCCTTGTTATGTTATTATGAATTGATTAAGTGGGTACCCACTAACAAAAAATCTTTTAAGAACGGTTACAAGAGAACTTATTTTATCTAGGTAGGAATGTGACGTCACAATTCTCATAAAAGTTTGTTAATTTTATAAATGAATAAAACGAATAAACATTTTTGTTAAGTATCATTCAGCACGATTTTTTTTATTTCCACCTTTCAACACCGAAAAGATAAATAAAAAATCACATAAATAGTTAAATAGTATAAAACTAATATTTAATGCATGAATACACTATAATCACAAATATCTAAAAAAATACAAATTACTCCAATTAGCCGAAAAAGGCGAACAAGATAAAGAATATCATTATATTTCTGTCTCATGCCATTACTTCCAATTGAGTAAGAACTTACAAAAAGTTTAATTCTACGCGAGATTTGAACTCACGGCTCATCGATTCTATCTGCACGCGCTTAACCGCTAGGTCAACTTGACTCAGATTATAAAGTTGAAATTATGAACTACAATCACTTGAAGGTGATGCATGTGACTCTTGAAAATAGAAGGTAGTAAGTCAAACTAAACGTCAAGCGATTCCTTTGTAAGATAGCCTAGCGACTTTTGGTCGGCACTGTACCTACTACGCTTTGGAATGAGCAACTAGGTTCATATTTCTGACTGACCGACTCCTTTACAATTTAAAAGTGCAGACAGTCTTGAAAACAGTTATAGAGGTGTTTTTTATGCTCACACACTATACACTTGAATGTTGCTTTTTACTTCAAGAAACTATCTTGTTTGATTTTATATAAAAAGTAGTGTATATTTATAAAATATATACTATTTAAATTTACTACTAAAATATATATATATATATTATAAATATTATATATTGATAAAATAGTGGCTTTTTTATATTTCGCATCAGTTTATTAATATATTTCAATTAAACCGTTTACAGGCACTTTTGGATTGTCAAATTTACATACAAATAATGGGAAAACTGAGATAAATATTTTACGTAGAAAAACTAATTGGGTAAAAGGGTTTGGTAGTCATAAGAAAACAAGGTTTTTAAATGTTATGATTTACTTTTCGGTTACATACATAAACCATTTCTAGCTCTCTTATTTTTTAAATTTACTCCTGAAATTTGTCACAGTACAGGTGATAACATATTTTTTTTACATTATTTTATGTCAATAAAACATTTTTATTATATTTATTGCAATAAAAGCTTCAATCTCATCCATTTTATTCAGTATAGCACTATAAAAATAAATAAATTTTTATTTAAGACTACAGGATCCATAATTTTACTACAAATCTTCTTCTTTCTTTAGGTCTTTTTGGAACGAAATTCCCTTTCGCGCGTTGCGAAAGGGGACTAGACGGAAAAAAATGGGACCAAAAGTTGTAACGACACTTTTTAATATTTTATTATAACGCCATCTGTGAGCGACCACAGGTACTAATTAGTGGCATGCCATTGTGAGGTTTATTCCATAACTTCGTTCCATCCGGGTGTCCCTTGACACCTCTCAGCTTTTTTTTTTACTATATCGGTGTTGAATCATCCTTTTTATAAATTACATACGAAGATCAATACCGTCATTGATATGTTTGAAAAATGACTCAAATTTACTGTTATGGACAGTTGGACGATTCCTCTCTTCGGAATCGTAGTATGACGGTTGAGTATAAGTCATTGTTCTTCTAGTAATAGCAACTGTTGGAGTAGTCACAACGCTTGCAAGTTTCGTTGCTTTTGTAACTTTAACAAAACTAGATGTTGTAACATTATTGTTAATTACTTCTATGTTTAATTTCTTAGTGACATTTACATTGATTTTGCTAATGTTATTTGTGACTAGTGTTGTATTTTTGTTATCAATAACTGTTGCATTAACTGCATCTTTCTTTATATCGTTTAGTTTATGAGATTTGTTGTTATTTGTAGAAGATCCTGTATTAATTGTATTATTTCTTATTGAGAAGTTACGTCCATCATTACCTTCTTCATTATTTAAATCATGGTCTTCATTCAACAATGTCTCAATGACGTTTCCTTTCATATCTTTTCTTTTACTATCATTTTTATGTTTTACCTCAAACTTTTCAGTAATATATCTAGCTTCTACCCCATTAGTATTATTGTCGTTCATTCTACTTCTGAGACTGAAATCATTCTTTTTTTTTAATTCGTTTAATTTATTTTTCATAGCGTTTATTCGTTTTATGATATATGAGTTGAAATCTTCCGCCCCAGTAGTATCATTATCGGAACGTCTAAGATATTTCTTAATTATATTTTTGTCCTCCATAAATTGATGTCCTTCGTAGGGCACGGGAGGCATTATGTTTTTCCTTAAGTCTCTTAATTGTTTTCTATAGAAAAGTTTCTTTCTTTTCGAGTATCTTGAACGAGGTTTTGTAGGAGCAGTCCGTTTCCGAGGTCTAATCTCTGCTTGTGCTCGTATGGCTCGAGGACGTTTTGTAGATTTTGTAAGTACTGGTTTGGTTTGTCTATCAGACTTCGGATAAAAAGTAGAGTCATATCTGGAATTTATGAAGCATTGTTTTATTTATATTCTATTCTAACAAATGAGCCTCTGTTGTGAGAAAAGATTTGAGAATGAATGTACGGCTATAATAAACGATGAATAGATTATGTGTGGCTAGAACATGTGACTACTGAGATGACGTAACATAGAGATATATGGAGGAAGAAAGCATGCTTCGCCGACCACAAATAAATTGAAATCCTACTACCCTAGTAGGATACACATAACTAGTGTTTCATGGTGTATTGTATACAGATGTAAAGTTCGTTGTTTTATCCCAGATAGTTATTTGACATTTCAAATGTTTGTTGTTTGTTTTTAGGGTTCCGTAGCCAAATGGCAAAAAACGGAACCTTTATGGATTCGTCTGTCTGTCCGTCCGTATGTCACAATCACTTTTCCGAAACTATAAGAACTATACTGTTGAAACTTGATAAGTAGATGTATTCTGTGAACTCCATTAAGATTTTCACATAAAAATAAAAAAAAACAATAAATTTTAGGGGTTCCCCATACTTAGAACTGAACCTCAAAAAAAAATTTTCATCAAACCCATACGTGTGGGGTATCTATGGATAGGTCTTCAAATATGATATTGAGGTTTCTAATATCGTTTTTTTTCTAAACTGAATAGTTTGCGCGAGAGACATTTCCAAAGTGGTAAAATGTGTCCCCCCTCCCCTCTGTCACTTCTAAAATAAGAGAATAATAAAATTTAAATAATATGATGTACATTACCATGTAAACTTCCACCGAAAACTGGTTTGAACGAGATCTAGTTAGTAGTTTTTTTTTAATACGTCATAAATCGTAAACCGCAATTTACCTTTAACGAACTACAAGAACTTTTATATTATGTTCCTTGCTGCTACGGAACCCTTCTTGGGCGAGTCCGACTCGCGCTTGACCGCTTTTTTCAAATTTGGAATTTGACATTTGCCCCTGTCAAATTACTACCTGGGAGTAAAAAACGAACTTTAGTTGTTTTGTAAAACTTATTTTAGTCATTCGATACGTCACAGTGAAAAAAAAATCTGAGAAATTATTGCACAAATACCTTGACGTAGCAATAGTACCAAACATATGCAATGTACATATAATTTCGAGCTGAATTCTGAATCAAACAATTTCTTACTTAGTTAATTGACTCAGCCGTGACTTTGCGGAAATCCATTATAAAATACAATAGACGATGTATATTTAGTAACTTAATCCGCTTAACTGTTCTTAAAGAGTCTTAGAGAATCCTGTAAGAAATCGACACGTGTTTCGCCTCTCAACGAGGCATCCTCAGGATGACGATTGACTTGTTGCGAACTCGGACACGAAATGTTGCTACGACACGAGCCGAACGCGAAGACTTGATTTTGCGTTCGATTTCTTACAGGGTTCTCTAATACTCTAGAACAGTTAAGCAGATTAAGTTACTAAATATACATCGTTTATTGTATTTTTTAATTACTTACTTCATATCCATTCCAAGTGGGTCAAACATTCCCAAAGATTTCAACAACTCGGTATTAGCTAACTGAACATCAATGACTGCGTCGTAGTGGCTTATTATTTTCACGTTCTTTTGTTTCCTCTTAGACTTTGATTCATCTGCCTTGCCTTGCTTTCGTTGCTTGCCATAGTTTTCTCTTGCTCTCGGTTTGACATTCGATTCTAGCGTCAGGTCACTCCCTGTGTCATGGTTTGAGTTCGAAATGTTCAGTTCTGTATTATCCATGTCATGATTAAGTCTTAAAATTTCAAGCTTCTCTGTCCAGCCTGATGATACATCTCCCTCCCTTGGTGTGGACGTGGTCTTTGGTCGCTTTTTAACTTTGGGCCTTCTTGTCCTCACACTCGCAGTTATAGGAATGATTTCTGTTTTCTTCGTAGTTTTTGATTTGTAAGATATTTCTTCCGTATAAAGAGTCATGTATCGCTGTGTGTTGTACTTTTCATGTCGCTCCTGAGAGTTTTTGATGGAGTTAGAGCTGCTATCGAACGATTGACCTGATGATATTTCGCCTGTGTTGTAATTTGTTATCTGTTCCCTTGATTCACTGCTACTCTCATCCTTCTCACTTTCATCACGAAGAAACTGTTCATCATAAGTATCCATACTAACATATGTTTCTCTTTCGTTATTTAATTTTATTTGTGGATAATTTTTTGAATAAGGTTTCATTATATTTTCGGGGACCGTCGAGCTATTATTAATGACTGACTTAATGACTGGATCTGTGTTAAGAATATCATTATTATTTTTGAACTGTTTCCAAAATATATCTATTCTTTCTTTTAATTCTCTTTTAGCATTAGTGTTAAGTTCAGTGTAAGGATTAAACAAAACAGCTCGGACTCCGCCTTTAATGACCTGTACTAAATTATTGTGAGTTCCTACAGATTTTGTGTTTCTATAATACTTCAATTCATTTAAAACACTATGAAAGTTTATTTCAATATAATTTGTGTATAAAGAATTGATATAATTCAGCAAGTTTTTAACATTTTTGTCATACGTTTCATCTCTAATGATGTCCACCACTTCATTGATGATTGCTTTCGTAAAAGAAACTGATTTCCCTCTGATCAACTTTAACGACCTAGCCAGTAAACTCCTAGTATAAGAATTTTGTGTCAATTCGGAAAATTTACACCCTCTGTAATGATATTTTCTGATTTCTTTATCTAGAACGTGGAAGAAATCTTCAAATACCGCATCTTCATAAGTGTTGAGAATTTTAACGGCTTCCTGAATGAATTCCGTGAGGGTTTCAACTCTCAGCGCTTTGAACACCAGTTTCATGTTTTTGTTTTTATCTTGAACTGTTGTCCCTCTTGTTTTAAAGTAATGTACATTGCCTAAGTTATTAGTATCTCCGGAGTACTCTTCATCACTATATTCCCTAACAGTCTCTTGTGGTAGATTGACGACTCTGTGATCTCCTTTAAGTCTGATTTGTGATATCGAATGTGTGTAAGCTGAAAATTAATTTGTAATGATTTTATTATAACAGAAGGGGAATTATTATTGTTATATAATGTAGTGAATATTATTGAGGCAAAATGAGTAAAAAAGAGGCCTGAAATAAACTATAAAATAAAACTACCAAATATCGCGAAGAGTAGAACACACGTACATACTTTCATTGTAATAAAAAAATACTAACATATTTATGAAATCATAAAACTTCTAGATGCAATATTTTTTATTTCTAATTCAATATTATTAAGTACTACAATTTTATTAAAAACTAGCTTCTGCCCGCGACTTCGTTCGCGTGGAAGTCGTAAGAAACCACAGTAAACTACAATAACAGTCTCATTTTAATATAAAACTTTTTACTAGTTTACTAGATTTTAGTTTTATGACAGCTGCGCGCACAGACTGCGCGCATATGTCTGCGGCGCTTGAGTCGCTGACGGAACGAAATGTTGCCATTTTATAATGTATTTATACTTTTTGGACTAAGTATTATTTATTTATATATACTTTATTGTACACCACAAAAATACATAACATAAAAAATAAAATAAATAATAAAATATTATATTTTATTTTATTTTTGATTTCATAATATGTTATTTCACTATATTATGCTGCACCGGTTGATGCACAAATACACAAACATACGCGACGAACATATAACCTCCTCCTTTTTGAAAGTCGGTTAAAAAGTACCTTTGTCCGTGTGAGAAGTAGCCTGTCCTGAGGCTGACACCCGCAGCCTTCAGCCTTCAGTGTCGGCCCCTGTGACTTATTGAAAATCATCGCAAAGCATATTATTATACGTGCACGTGCTTAAACTGATAATTGTGGGGAATTAGCGGTATACGCGGTATAAACACTGTCTCTCCAATTCGACAACCTACTATGATTTCCGAGAGAGTCGAGGTGGCCCAGTGGTAACGGCCCCGAATTACGAGTTGTAGGTCATTGGTTCAAACCCAAGCAGGCGCTTTACTTTGTGTAATAATTTCATCACCACTGCTCTCAAAACGGTGAAGGAAAACATCGTGAGGAAACCGGCATGTCTTAGAACCAAAAATTCGAAGACATGTGACATCTACCAACCCGCACTGGGGCCGCGTGGTAGATTACGGCCCACTCGGGATCCCACAGAGAGGAGGCCTGTCTGCCAGCAGTGGGAACATAAATAGGCTGATTATGTTAGAATTTCCGCCTCGATGACGTTTCTTTGCAAAGACACGACTTTGAGCCCGGCTTTGTTACACAGCTTCGTCGGAGTTAAGTTCCGAAGGAGCATAATCGGGACACCGACCTTCATCTGGATGATCTGCGCCAGAAGTCCACATGCCATTAGCAAATTCAGAAATTCTATGGAGTAATGTGTCTCATCATCTTCCTCCTCTTATTCCTCTTTCCTCAGATCCCTTTTACTTTTCCATTTGAACTCAAAGAAATGTTAAATACAAGAAAAAATTATCTTAAAGAGACATAGGTAATGAAGACAAGGTTAATGAAGTAGACACTTATTTGTCAGAACCAACCTACATAGTATACGATAGAATTATGCGAGCTTGGAGTTTTTGTTGACCGAAAATTAACGTTTGTGCCAAAATTAGATCATGTCGTTAAAAAATCGTCAAAAATGTTGGGGTTTGTCATAAGACGGTGTAAAGGTTTTCGTCAAGTTAAAAAAAAAAAAAAACTTTACTATAGTTTCGTTTCACAGCATATTACAGTACCGTAGTGTGGTGTGGCGGCCGCAATATGCTACTCAATTGTTTTGCTTGGCATTTAGCCTTTTTTAGTTTTTTCTGTCGGTATAGCTAAAAAAAACGCCTTACAAAGACAGATTAAAAGTCTTCAACATGCATACCTTAGAAGCGCGTAAACGTTTAAGGGTCCGGCGAACACGGCTCGCCACTGCAAGTCGAGATGGAAGGAAAATGCGTTTGGAATATTGTTATGTCTGTTCTGTTGTGTTGTTGTTGTTGTTGTCTGTTGTGTGTTATGTGTGTTGTGTGTTGTTAGCGTTGTTACGAGCTATCGGAATTTATGATAAAGGATGATCGGCAAAAATGTATGGAAGCTGGTCCAAGAACCAATAACAACCAGACATATGTCATTAGATAGGCATTTTAATATAGAGCAACAACTACTATGGCGGCTCATTTCAAATCGCTGTGTGAAAAAAGTTGTGGCGATGTTTCGCAGCCCTGACCTGGACGGTAGATAACGGAACACTTGAATAATTATCACTTCTGGTGGTCTAGTCTGAATATTTTCAAATGTATGCCTGGCGATGATAATACAATAATATGGTACCATCGAGCTGATCTGATGATGGACCTGGACGCTAGATAATGGAACTCTTGAACAGCTACTAGTAAACCCATCGAGTGTGGGCTCATTAGAATTGTCTCAACGAATCCTGGTCATTTTACCAGATGACGAGGACCTGATGACTGATCTGGACGCTAGATAATAGAACTCTTGAACAGTTACGAGTAAACCCATCGAGTGGGCTCATTAATTAATGTGTCTCAACGAGTACTGTTCATTTTACCTGATGACTGACCTGGATTCTTTGAATGGCTACTAGTAAACCCATCTAGTGTCGGCTTATTAGATGTGTCTAACGAGTACAGTATGTAAAGCACTTTGTGGTTGGCCTGGAAGGTGTATAACGAAGTTCTGAATTTTACCTTGCACATCAATACGTTTTTACGATTATTATGGATGTAATTATAAAACTGTTTACTATTGCACTTGTTTTTTTGTTATAAAGACTAATGAGCAACAGCACCAAACGCAAAGTAGATAGGGGGTGTGGTGGAGTTTGCATTTGTCCATGAGTACTGAGTAACATATACCTCGGCCAAATAGTACTTTCAGATGACACAAGATAAAGATGTCGCTTGACGCACCGAGAAGAGATCGCCTAGAAAAGTTATTGGTCAATGAAACGCCTAATGAAAGGACCACTTCCACTTTCAATCAAAAGGAAACTCATGGACATGTGCATCTTTCCCGCCCTCACGTGGAGCTTAGGGAGCACAAACGTGGTCATTAATTAAGCGTCATAAATCCGCACTTGGGCTCAGCGACCAATGGGACGAAGTAAGTATTCTTGGAGTGAAACTTACTGACCGTATAAGAAACATTACCAATACTTCGTCACAAAACACAAATCGGTGTAGGCAACCCAGCCGTCAACTGTACAGCCCACATCTGCTGTTTATCAAACAGGGGCCATACCGCTTCTATATTTATAGGTAGCTAGTACACTGTCTTTAGCCACCCAAATCCATAATCTTTGTTGCGATACCCCCGGTTGGTGCAATAATCCTGCACCAACCGGGGATTGTCCTTGGGTTCACCTACGAAGTGCATATAGGGATAATCGATAGTCCTCATCAGGTCATCGTCATCAGGTAAAATGAACAGGACTCGTTGAGACACATTTAATGAGCCCACACTCGATAGGTTTACTAGCAGCTGTTCAAGAGTTCTATCATCTAGCGTCCAGATCAGTCATCAGGTCCTCGTCATCTGGTAAAATGAACAGGAATCGTTGAGACAATTCTAATGAGCCCACACTTGATGGGTTTACTAGAAGCTGTTCAAGAGTTCCATTATCTAGCGTCCAGGTCCATCATCAGATCAACTCGATGGTACCATAATATTTTATTATCATCGCCAGTGGCCAGGCATACATTTTAAAATATTCAAACTAGACCACCAGAAATGATTAATACTCAAGTGTTCCGTTATCTACCGTCCAGGTCAGGGCTGCGAAAAATCACCACAACTTTTTTCACACAGCGATTCGAAATGAGCCGCCATAGTAGTTGTTGCTCTATATTAAAATGCCTATCTAATGACATAGGTGTGGTTGTTATTGATCGTGGGGACCATTTTGTCCGGTACTCCTTTGGATGTATTCCGTAATACCAAAAATTATGAATGAAAACTTAATATTCTTTCATAATTTTTTCTATACTTTGTAACTTGATAATATAAGCTATGCTCCTGCCGAAACAATATTCCAAATAAAGTTGTTTATAATACAGAAAAAACAGTATGAAAACATGTCATTTAGCTGTAAAAATGTGAGAAATTCAATTCGCTTAAACTTCATTTTAGGTAAGATTTTGGAAAAAAAAAAGATGTACAAGCCTAGATAAATACTGTCTAAATCCGAATATTAACATAATATGATGGAAATATGCTCAAATTGCAAATGATTTAGGTATTACGTTTGTATGGACAATTCAAGAGTCGCCGCCGTCTTAAGATGCAATGTTTGCCTGTCAAATCCCATAACTCCACTTCGTCCTCCACAGAGAAGAACGGTGTTGTAATCTTACACTCCATGCGCCAGGTTCTGTAGTGTTTTGAATAGTTGCAGTGATCTAATCGATGTCCACTTTGATTCTCTGACTAAGAAGAAATCTAAAATCTTGAGTTTTTTATCTACCCAATTTACTAAATTGTCTTATCTTGTGTCTCACTTCCAATATCTATGTTCTACACACAGTAAGAATCTGCGTTCTTCTAACAATCTTGTCCTACTCTGTAATTCTCATACTTCTGACTTTGTTCATTCTTCCTTTCATATTCAGTCCATTCTTCTTTGGAATGCGCTTCCTCTTGATGTCAGGACGGCCACCAGTCGGTATGCATTTAAGCGGAAATTGCGGAGCTATTTTCAAAATAAATAGAGTAGAGTCATCTCAACACCTTTCTCCCTTGTATTCGTATATATAGGTATATTATAGTCGATATGTATGTATGTGTATGTAGTTTATATCCTATTTATGTACTGTTGTACCTATTTTAGTTGTAATGCATTATGATATATTTTTAAATTCAATTTCTCTTTTTTCCTCTCAAACAGAGCACCTGCCATCAAATCTCTTCACCACCCTTGGTTGACTGGTAGAGAATGCCTGAGGCATTAAGTCCGCCTTTGTACCTTTTTTTTTGAGTGCGAAAAGTTTAAATATATATATAAACCAAATACCTGTAGACATTAGATACTCAATGAATTGTAAAAACATAAAGCGTAAGCTGAAGGAACATTACATCAACTCGATTATAACATTAGTAACTCTTAATAGCGCGTTGATCAAATCTCAGGCCATGGCATGCTATGATAGACACCAGAGGTGTAATTTGTAATTAAATAAATAAATATCTTTATTTCTAGTTTACAATTTACATAAATGCCACTTAGTATAACATAATACATTTGTAGGTGCATGCAGAGATATACACCTCTGACACCCAAGCTAAGATTAAACTTGTGTTATGGGTGTCAGGGCTCTCAAGTTAACCACCATTTAGACAAATAAAGAATTCGGAATTTCTGTGTAGGTACTCGACAGAAAATAAAGAAAATTGTGTGCAGTGTAAGCTTGTAATTTATAAAATAAATAAATATGTTGTAAGCTCAGAGTATGAACTGTGGAGTCTACAATACAACAATAAATAAAAATACTGGCACTACTAATGCTTAAGAGTATTTTGGAACTGTCAAATAAATCCTAGCTTCGAAATTAAAAAACGAGTTTTCCAAACAAATTAAATGTAGTTTATGCCGGATCCACCGTAACCCCCTTACTAATAAACGTTGTATATCGCCTGTATAGTTACACAACGCTTTGTCTTGTTCTTTCGAATGTCAAATTACTGACGACTGAAAGAGAGAAATCGGTGTGTAACTATACAGGCGATATACAACGTTTATTAGTAAGCCTATAAATTCCGTTTATCCAACTAGACCTAGGGTGGATTCTCGGACATACGTTTCCGAATATCCACCTTAGAGTGGATTTTTTGGGGTGGATAAACGGAATAACCCGAGCCGACTATAGACGAGCTATACTGACTAAACTATTGAATATATTCAATTGAATTTTTGTATGCAGAATGGGAACGTCATCAGGGACACGCCGTTAAATTTTTTGTTGTACTGTCGTCTCCACCTTGTATAACACTGGAGAAGTCATAAGCGCAATTATTAATATTCCGAACAAGTCTGTCACTTTTAGCGGGGGACGCGGTAGCTTCTACGAAAAAAAAACAAGAGCTATTGTTTTTTTGCTCGTCCGGAAAGAATTGAATCCATGAAATAAAACAGCTGAAAAGCTGCTGCTTGTGTGCGAAATATTTGTGAACATAGTATTGCGTATGTGTAGAAATTAAATAGAGGGGATTCAAATAGCGACACTGGACCTAGTACAAAATTGGAGCGAGGGCCTTTCCAACCTTATTTATCTGTTCCGTGGTTGTATACCCCTAAGTAATTGTTACACTGTTCAAAGTTCTCAAAGATATTGTAGCGGTAACACCGCCACATACGAACTACGCAACAAAGACATGACGTCACACAATTCCTGCATCGCGCAGTTAGAGTTTACCGAGCGAAAAACATATATAAGACTATCCGAAATCAACATATGGGCAGTTGCCCGCCAGACATAACAACCCGTCTGGTTGGAGGATCCTCCCATTTCTATGGTGGATGAGTGAACTTTACACTCTGTTCCTCATACCCCTAAAACATATTTTCTTTTTTTTTCTATATCAAGATGTTAGTGTAAACAATATTATTGGTGAACCAAATAAATAAAATAATAAAAAAATAAGGACACGTTTGATGTGGGTTTTGAACTTCCCATCGCTATGTTCTCTAACCGACTTTGGCAACTTGTAATAAAAGCGGATACTGTTTACGAAATGACTTGCTTGTTTTAGTTAATCTTTTGGGTATCACAATTTTATGTCTACTACGCTTATTTATAATTATTATGAAAATCTCTAATTCTCTATCTAATATTTTGAAAAGTTCTAAGTTTTTGCGAACATACAAAATAATTTCTAAGATATAAAGAGAAGGCAGAGTCAGTATATCAATTTCTTTGAATTTGTTTCTAAGGGACTCGCGAGGACCCATTTTATAGACCGCGCGGATTGCCCTCTTTTGTAAAATGAAAATTGAATCTACGTCTGCTGCCGATCCCCACAGCAGAACGCCGTATGACATAATACTGTAGAAATTAGCAAAGTATACTAACCTAGCTGTGGCTATATCAGTCAACTGCCTTTAAATTTTTCTTACTGCTTACATTATGCAGCTGAACTTAATATACCTGAAAGAGTTCTAATGTGGGCGCACCAAAGCAAATAAAAAAAAAACCGGCTTTAAAAAAAAAAAACACTACAAAGTGAAAAATATTTATAATAACACTTTTTATTTGTGGTACCTACCTACCCCACACAAATTCGAATACCACTACCTGATATGCAAATAACAGTGACAGGAAGTTATCATCATATCATCCATTTATAATAAGTGGGAAAAATAAAATGGGACCACCTTATGAGCATACCATTTCGAAAAAAAAAAACCAAATTGGTTCACAACTGACGGAGAAATCGGTGAACATACGTAAATAAAATATACATAAAGTCGAACATAGCACCTACTTCGGCTAAAAATACAGTTTCCTTTATAGAATCTAGTTTTTTGTCATCAAGTTTTAGATTTAGACCCACTTGAGGTACATTTGGTAATGAGAACCTAATACATTTACTTTTGTTCGTAGGTATCTATATACTCGTATGTATATAAAAATGAATCCCTATTTCCTTGGTCACGGCATCACGTGTGAACGGCTGGACCAAATTTTCGCTAATAATTTTTTTGTTGTGTTTGTTATAGTGCCTCGCTACTCCGCAGGCTGCGTGGCAGTCCCAACACTATCCTGCAATCAATAGCCGCCCGGGCAGACAGCCCGCTAGTAAACCGGACCCGCCCCCCAATTACGCAATGCACGATCAATTTTAAATTGAAACCAATTGAAAAAGATTGCCAGTCCATTGCTTCATAAGTTCGACAAAAATAATCTGCTCAATTTTTTTTTGTCGAACTTATGAAGCAATGGACTGGCAATCTTTTTCAATTGGTTTCAATTTAAAATTGAGAATGCATTACGTAATTAGGGTGCCGTTCTGTTTTAGTTATTAAGTACTAACACAGGCTAAGCGATTTTGTTACTAACACTATAGACCATTGTAGTCTGATTAAATAAAGATTAATAATAATAGTAAGGAGATGGTTCTTAGGATAGGTAGGTGATTGTAGGGTAGGTAGGTAGGTATGCAAGTAGGTAGGAATGTATGTAGGTAAAATAGGTATACTGGTAGGGTAGGTAGGTATGCAAGTAGGTAGGTATGTATGTAGGTAAAATAGGTATGCTGGTAGGGTAGGTAGGTATGCAAGTAGGTAGGTATGTATGTAGGTAAAGTAGGTATGCTGGTAGGGTAGGTATGTAGGTAGTAGGTAGGTATGTAAGTATGTAGGTAAGTAGGTAGGGTATGTAGGTAGGGTATGTAGGTAGGTAAGTAGGTAGGTAAGTAGGTAGGTAAGTAGGTAGGTAAGTAGGTAGGTAAGTAGGTAGGTAAGTAGGTAGATAAGTAGGTAGGTAAGTAGGTAGGTAAGTAGGTAGGTAAGTAGGTAGGTAAGTAGGTAGGTAGGTAAGTAGGTAGGTAAGTAGGTAGGTAGGTAAGTAGGTAGGTAGGTAAGTAGGTAAGTAGGTAGGTAATTAGGTAGGTAGGAAAGTAGGTAGGTAAATAGGTAGGTAAGTAGGTAGGTAAGTATGTAGGTACGTAGTTAGGGTAGGTAGGTATGTAGGTACGTAGTTAGGGTAGGTAGGTATGTAGGTACGTAGTTAGGGTAGGTAGGTATGTAGGTACGTAGTTAGGGTAGGTAGGTAGGTGCGCCGTAGATAAGTACTTAGTGCGACCCGTGCGAAGCCGGGGCGGGCAGCTAGTTACATATATAAGTAAAAGTATTAGCTAGGAACCTTTTCGAAAAAACTGCCAGACATCTTCTTAGAACTAAATAAAACTTATAGCCCCAGGTTATTAATGACAGATTAATTTTATGAAAGAATCTTGGAAGAATCACGAGTAAAGTAATCTGTTTCATCAACATAGTTGCGAAAAGGCTTGCCTTTTCCCAATTATGTTGGGGTCAGCTTCCAGTCTAGCCGTTGCCAAACATTTGCATGAAAACTTTAGTTATCAATGTTGCTACACTAGGCAACAGATAGAATATTCTATGTACACCATAAAAAGTACAGATATAAATGTAGAAATCACAATTACAATTTAAATAAAGTAAGTAAGTTGTATTGTTAAAAAATATATTAAACTTTATAATAAAAAGATAGAGTCAACACGGCACTTACAATCAACGTCATAATTTGGTATCTGTTCGTTACCGCCCAGTTACAAAGATTTGTCTTACAAGTGCTCCAGGAAACTTTCCCAACTTTAGGAATTTCTACTTCCCCGTGATCCTTGCCGGCCGTCACCTGCTCCAAAATAAGAGACATTTCGGAAGCCGTACCACATCTGCGGACTGCAAATGTTCCACTTGAATCTAGATAAAAAGAAGATATAAAATATTAAGTTAGATTGTTTGTTCGTTATTTTAAGAGCGTTTACGTCGTACGGCATTTCATACAAACTTTCAAGCCGTTGTTTTTCGATATGACAGAACCGATTTTAATGAAACTTCATACGCAGCAGGATACAAAAAGTTAGTTAAGAACATTTTAGAAAAATTGTGTTACAGCTAAATTATACCGATTTTAAATTTTCCAAAGAAATAGAGATTTCCAGTTATCTGTTTTTAAATAAGACATTTCGAAAATGTTCTTAACTTACTTTTTAGACCTTTGTATCCTGCATAATGCGTATGAAGTTTCATTAAAATCAGTTCAGTCATTTCGAAAAACAAGGGCTTGAAAGTTTGTATGAAATGCCGTACGACTTAAACGCTCTTAACAAAGTCTAAACTGGCTAATGACAACGTACCCAGCATAACACATAACGCCAGTGGCGGATTTTCCCTAAGGCCCAATAGGCCGGCCTAGGGCGGCCACATATTAGGGACGTCCAATCGTGACAAAAAATTCACAGATCATTTTACTAATAAGGGGAACTATAAATTATAAAATAGCTGGAATATTTCCATAAAATTATCGCCACATTTGAATCATCAGCTTGATAAACATCGCAAAAATAAAGAATTTAAGCATGTTCTGAATTTAATCATATAAAGTTATTCTGACTGTAGTCACGAGTTGTAATATTTCAACTATTTACTGTACAAGTTTTCTTTACAGGAATTTATACAATTTGGGCCGTGTGATCTTAGTTGTGTCAAAATCATTTTTTAATTTAGATTTCTTTTTTTACTGGATATGGGCAGGAGAATGATGATAATATTTTTTTGCAGGATAGGTTTAAGATTCTCAAAGCCAAAAAAAAAAGTAATTTTAGTGATAGTTTAGTTCGGTGCACAAGAGAATCGGCACCATTGTAGACTTAGTAATAAAGTCCCGTTTTACAGGTACAGAACCCTAAAACACATTACACTCCTTTTTGGGCAGTCGTGTAAACAGGCCAAAGGCTGGCATGGTCTTTAATCTTATCTTTGGCATAACAATGGTAATGTGTCGCCATTGTGATGAGGGTATAAAAAATAAAATCACCCTTCATAAGGAGGCACTTGGTCACGGCTGCGTCGCATTTCTCTTTCAAGTTGACGTGATCAATCAAGCATTTTACATTTGTAGCGGATGCACAATCGTAGCATTCAAGTGATGAGGCTGGATTGTACAAATATAATCAGTAAATTAATGGGTGCCGCCGATAAGTTTAACCGAACTAAGGCCGTTTTCACACACACTATGGTTTTCCTTTAAGGTGAAAGCGTCAGGGTGGCCCGCGAAATTCAATTTTTACGTTTTTTCAATTTACAGGTTCAGGTACAGGTCAGTATCAGGGGGCCAAGTCTACTAATTTACAAACGTCACAATGGTCTCTCCATTGTTAGTTTTTGACAGATTTTGTATGACTTGGCCCCCAGGTTGTTTGTTGATCTACATAATGATTCGTGGCAGTATCAAATGTTTATTTATATGTTAAAGCCGGTCATTAGTACGGATGAAACGAATCGCAAGCGCACCACTGGCGATATCACATGATCTACCCACACCAAAAGCGCGCTTCTACAGAGTCGTGATGTTTTAAGCCCACGGCGAGGAGGACATTCAGTGTCTGGTCATATCGGAGTTAAGACGTTGCGGAACTGTACTCGATTTGATGTGCTCAGTTTATTGTGTTATTTGTGATCATTGTGTTAATATGTGATTTTAATAAACGCTGTGTATCGCACCCAGTGTGTTTTCATTGCACGAAACCCATCCTCTGCCCAAATGATGTGTGAATCTAATGGAATAAATCCTGACGATCCGACATCAGAAGTGGGATCACATCGTGCTAATGAGATCACACGCGGGGCCAGTGACAATAACAATCAGTGGCGGTTACTTTTTGAAACGCAAAACTAACGAATGCACGCGCTGATACCAACTTTAAAAACCAAGCGAGTGAATAGCAAGTTAGTGTTGCCAGAATTTGACCCCGACAAACCTGATTCCGGTATGCGATCATGGTGCGCTACCGCTAAGTTGTGTTTCGACGGGAGTGCAGTGGAAGGAAGACAGCTTGTTTATTTGCGGTAAACATGACGCAAAAAAAGAACACAAAAAAAATAATCGGGCATTCTTTGGGGACTGCCGATAGAAGTGAAAACTAAGTAACTTTTTGATTCTCGCGTTGATGTCTTTCGTTAAGTAACTTTTTGATTGATATATTGAGCGTTGATGTCTTTTGTTCAAGCGTTAGAGGTGACTATGACGCGAGTTCCATGATTTTTGTGCACCCAAAAAATGCTCAACGCGCCTAAAGAAGTTTTCACTTCAAAAAAACATGTTGAGGGAAAATATGCGTCACATCCACGCAAAACGGTCATCGCTCAGCATAATGCGACCCTATGCGAGACAGCCCCAGCGCTGGTTTTCAGTGACAGCCGGCGTTGACGTCATGACGTCGACCGGTGCAGCATACAATGAGATATAATTATGATTTATAAAAATAAAATAAATATACAATAATTAATTCTACATTTGTGTCAATAAAATATAATAATATGGCAACATTTCGTTCATGTGAATATGGCATCGACTCGGGCGCCGGCTTAGAGTAATCTGTGCGAGCTTATAATGTCTTATGGGAGGAGCTTCTGGAGGCGGGCTCACCTACTGCATTAGTGTGTAAATTATCTTTATGACAGGCAGTGGAACTTCGTCAAATGGTCTAATGCGTTGTCTGACCCGTATACACTCGGCGTTAGGCAGGGAGGTCTAACTTCCCCGAGCGCTTTTTAATATTTATGTCAATAAACTGCTTGTTAAGCTCAGCAGCACTCATGTTGGATGCCATATAGATGGAGTATGTTTGAATCATTTAAGTTATGCAGACGTCATGGTGCTGCTGAGCCCTACTATTAGTGGAATTAGAAAGTTACTCTCCATTTGTGAAGGATATGCCAAACAGCAAGGGTTTAAATATTATCCGGTGTTTCGAGGTAGGAATAAAAATCCAACATTTGTCCCTGTGAACCAGCAACAGTGAACATTTTTTTTTTCTTTTTTTAAACGTTGCCCCATACTAGGAATTTCTCCTGTATTGTGGGTGCGTTTACAAATCCGGTAAAGATCCGCGACGCCAGCGCCGCGCGCGTGCGAAAATCGCAGCGGGGGCCCGCTGACCACCCACGGCGCAGCGGAGATAAGAGCTCGCTAACATAAACAAATACTGAGATCTTTTTGTTACGTAAATAGTCTTATCGTTAATGGTTTTGGGTTCCTGATTAGGCAAAGGATTTTTTATAATACTTAGAATCTTTGTAAGCGAACGCTAGTATTGATAAATAAACATTCTTATCAGATTCTTATAAGAAATTCCTTTGTTCATTGTTTTCATGATTTATAATAAAACTACTGGTTCGATTCACATGAAATTTCGCAGGATACATTATGAATACATATACTATCGGTCAAAACCATTATTTACGAACAAACACAATAAATAAAAACACCAATAATTAAAAAAGTTCAATAATAGGTATCCGTATCATTACGTAACATTACTTAGTTGATAAAATATATTGAACTCTTATTTTTTTCTGAAAAATGGCATTTTTATTATGCAATAACTATTAAATAATATAAAATAAATGACTTACCAGCGATTACATGCACAAAACACACACAAAACTCAAAATTTCACATCAACACGTTTTTTCATTACCGAGTTTGTTTACATTTTTTGATGGGTCCGTAATAGGTAATTACGATGTTATTTTGTGCAAATTTTATCTATATACGATGACGACACTACTTAATTATCGAAATAACACCATTTCCCGTCGATTTACACTTAAAAAACAATAGAAAATGAATAAATAGAACGCGGAGTGCAGTGCACGGCACGCCATTTTGCCGTACCAAAAATGTTCAATTTTTACTTTTTTTTACAGTTGTTTCTGCATATTTTGACGTTTTAGTCAATTTATTTGACAGGTATATTATCCTACCATAAATTAAAGCCAAGAACAGACTAGATCTGCCCATACATAGAGTAAAATCGGCCGTTGCATCGATGCCTATAGACTGACGCAGTACTGCCTCATCGGGGCTTTACGGTTTTGGTACAGTGTGCCAGTGCGCGTGTCAGATCTGCGTTTCAGCGTCTTCACCGGTATTCACATACACAAACAGCCAGATCCGGAACAACTACTTGCAGATCATACAAATATTTGTTCCGTGCGGGGATCGAACCCGCGACACGCAGCGCAGCAGTCAATCGCTTAACCACTGCGCCAACCGTGTCGACGAAATGGTAAGTCGGCTAAATGGTTCACTTTTGCAGAGCTTTGACCACTTAAAATATTTGGGCCACATTGTAACTGAAGAATTAAAAGATGACTTGGATATAGAAAGGGAGCGTGGGGCACTGGCTGTGAGTTGGAATATTATAGTAGGCAGAAAGAAGGTTTCATGGTTGTTCAGTTTCCGTGAAACTAACTCTTTTTAAGGCCTTCTGCCTAACATTTCACACCGGCAGCCTTTGGGATAACCATACCCTAAAAGCAGACAATGCCCTGCACATTCAATACAACAATGCCTTGAGGGCGCTGTTGAGGCTTCCACCTTTTTTTTGTTTTTGGGATGGGTAATCATCAAATGACTTCTCCCGCTCTGGGCGGAGCGGAAGGGCGTGTCAGACTCTTCCTGACTAAAACCCACCCGTTTTCCTTCACTTGCCTGCACGTTGCCAGGGGCCACGGTCACCCCTTAGGACCTTCCCGCAACGCCGGCAGGCATCGGCCCTAGCGGACCCCGTCAATTGTGCTGACATCTCTTTGAGGCGCGCGTGGAACAAAACGCGCCGTCGACCCGGGCCTGGTCCTTATCGGACGGCGAGCTACCCATCGCGGCGCGGGCTTGCGGACGGAGAAAGAGCAATGGCTAGCTCGCCGTCCGATAAGGACCAGGCCCGGGTCGACGGCGCGTTGTGTTCCACGTGTGCCTCAAAGAGATGACAGCACAACTGACGGGGTCCGCTAGGGTCGATGCCTGCCGGGGTTGCGGAAAAGTCCTAAAGGGTTACCATGGCCCCTGGCAACGTACAGGCAACTGAAGGAACACGGGTGGGTTTTAGTCAGTAAGAGTCGGACACGCCCTCCCTCGGAGAAGTTATTTGATGATTTCCTACCCAAAAAAAGGAAGCAACAGCATTCTGAAGGTGTTTGCAGAAAGGCCTACAATCAGGAGGTATACCAAGCTACATGCTGGCAACAAAGCTTGTTAACTTCCTGTTATGATTGTGATAATCTTTTTCTGTCTTTTTAGTGTTCCTGGATACTAACACAGTTCAATACTCAATACTTTATTTGCATTCCACAATGTGTACTTAGGTGGTAAGTTAAAATTATATGTGATCATTATGGACCCAGTCGGGCACAGCAAAATCTTAGGAGAGAGGAAGCTTTTAAAAAACTTAGATTATCATCAGTCTTCTGAACTAAATCTAATATTATTATATTAGGTTATTTTTTATTATTTTAATTTTACTTAAATTGTTTATTCAATACTTTATACTGTGTTAGCACTTATATTTTATTTATCGTTGAAATATTCGTTTAAGCTATAATAGTTTTTTTTTTATTAGAAATAGTTTTAGTTTTTTTATAAAGGCAGTGTATAGAGTGCCACCAGTGGCACTCTATCCCTATCGGATAAAGTGCCACTACAGGCACCCTAGTAACACCGCCTCGGCCCGGCCAAAGTGCCGCAAGCATTGGATTGTCATTGTCACTGTCACTAAGTCACGTCACTTGGTATTTTGTTTGATTGTCGAGGTTAGATCGCTGTAAAACACCACATTCCCAAAACATAACATTCTCTTGTGCCTAAACGGACCCTGGCACTTCGCCGGCCGCTGCCGCGGCACCGCTCGCTACGCTTGCTCGGCTCGTGCGTTGTGTGGTCACAGTTCTAACCTAACCTAACCTAAATAACAAGTGACAGTGACAATGCAACGCTCACGGCACCCTAGCCGGGCCGAGGCAGTGATACTAGAGTGCCACAAGAAACTCGCGGCACTCTATACACTTCGTTTTATAAATATATTCAATTTTTCTTATTTTTTTTCTTTAGTTTTTAAGTAAGATGTAATAATAACACCATAGGGGCCTTGATGACTAACAATAAAATATTTTTATTTATCCTAAAAGTTGATAACGTCGTAACAAATAGCTGTCAATAATTTACCTGTTTTTATTAATTTGCCAATATTACTGTATGGAAATAAGAAATGTGACTAACTAGCAAACTAGAAATTTTTTAATTCATTGCAAATTGTAACATTGAGTTTTAGTTGTAGGTACCCGCATTTGGAAAGTTTCCAAATACGTATTTTACATATAAAAATAAATATTCGGTGTTACGATATTAATTATTGCATATCATTATCAATATTCTAGTTCGCTAGTTAGCCACATTTCTTAATTCCATTCAGTAATATTGCCAAATTAATCAAAACAGCGAAATATTTGACATCTATTCGCGACGTTGCCTACTTTCAGAATAACCGCTCTTAAGGTTACTTGTAAAAATATAAACCATATTTTTTCATTTCATTTTTTCGTTATTATCCATCACGGAATCGTTTGTAAGTGCAACCGTGTGTGTGTGAAAAACGGCTAAACCGAGCTTAATATTACGATCTTCTACTAACGGTCAGCACATACTAAGCAGCAAAATGCTTCAGCATATTCTTGGCCATCATTAAAACATACGCGAGCATATGCAAACATGTTTTATTTTATTTTACTTATTTATTTATTAAGCAAGGCACACCAACGACATAATTTTCAAGGATAGTCGCAATAATTTAATATCGAGTCTTCAGTACTGTGTAAGTGTAATACATCACTTATAGGCATGCATAACATTCTCATTAAACAGTGAAAGTCGACGAATTTTTGAAATCATAAAAAATATTTGATACATTATATTATATGTAGTTACGAAATAAGATTAGATTAGATTAGATTAGATTATAAAATAAATTAAAAATTATAGACTTCGTTACATTGCATGTGAACAAACAACCATTACGTAAAAATAAAATTAATCACTAATTATGGAATAAAATAAAATAAATAGGCTAAGTATTTAAAAATGAAGTGATAATAATTAAAAGTAGATTACATTATTAAATTAAAATTACATTATTATATTAAAATTACAATATTATATTAAAATTACAATATTATATTAAAATTACAATATTATATTAAAATTAAATTATTATAATAAAATTAAAATTACATTATTATACTAAAATTACATTATTATACTAAAATTACATTATTATACTAAAATTACATTATTATTAAAGAATAAGTATAAGTAGGCAGCCAATTACAGGTCAATTTTAATAATTTTTGTTTGGGTTCAACTTTAGTTTACGATCAATTTATCGAAGAAAAATAAGTACATTGAATATTTTGCTGGTTACTGTGTGCTGAAAGACAAAAGAAAGATACAATATCCTGATAACACTGTCCCCTTAGAATAATAACGCATAGAAGCCGCGTCTAGTACAAAACACGAGCGATATCGTGTGTCCAGTTCATTTTGTTTGTGTGCGTGAGCCGAATGTGTCTACGTTCCGCAAACGCACACAAGTATAGCTTTCAGTGATACCATTACCAGGCCGTTACCCACAAAAATATGGGAAAAAGACCAAACCAAGACAAGTATTTTATGTTCTCAGGAACTGGAACTTCATTATTTTTCCGGAAGGTAAAATTCGATTTATCCTTACATATTATCCTCTAATCTGTCACGCGCCGCGCCGGCGCAAAGCCGTTAGCTGTCAAGCTGCGCGTGGGTGGTCGCCGGGCCACCCACGCAGCAGACCTCTTGAGATTAAAACGACTATATCTCTAAAGTTTCGTATGGGAGCTATTTATAATACTTACGTAGTTGGAATCGGTATAAAATAAGCTAACACAATAAAACTAGATAAAAAATCCTTACATATTGTCTGTCTGAAGCTGAACGCGATAAACTCAAAAACTACTAAACAGATTTTCAAACGGTTTTCACCATTGGACGGAGTGATCATGCGGAAGGTTTTAGTATAATAATATAATTCATTAAGGTTTTGTGTAAATTAGCTGAAATATAACAATTATTGTTGAAGATGTCGGAAAAAATCATGTCGACTGGGAGCTCTTTACTGGCGTGCGCCGCGTAAGCCGTGAGAGATAAATCAAATTTATGTTCTAGAGTATTGTATACCAAAAAAGTCCCAAGTATCCAATAAAATATGTTATATTGGGCATTCAATTTCGATTAAAATATGCCTTCACATCACATCATTTAAATGAATAGTTCAAGAGATATCACAGTTTGAAAATTACGCGTAACAACCAGTATCCTATTTACAAAGACTAATATAAAATACCTAATGACAAGTTAGTTTCTCGAAACTGGCAAAATGTTTTATCGTATTCCATAAGGTAGGTAGTAAGGTACCTACATCAAAAACATTTTTTTTTGCTAAACCAAAATAAGAACAAAATTTAAAGCAATGTGGGTATTTTTTTCCTCACAAATAGCAACACTGTATTGTGATAAGCTAAGTTAATAAAATTTTTGTTTGATGATCGATTTACGTAAAAATTATGTATAAAATCTAAGTATTTACTTGTGAGATGTAATTTGACCACATTTTGTCTTGTTTTCCTAGTGCTATGACATCTCTTCACGCTACAAACTGTCATTTTCAATTATTTTAAATTATTTATTCGCGAGCTGTGTTCGACGGAACGTGACCTTGAGTACTGACGGACGGCTCGCCGAGAGAAGTTAGCCACTATGGCTAAGTTTTAGTTGCCTCACTTTTTGCACTCGTACTAGGTTTCTATGCGTTATTATGCGTTATTATTCTAAGACTGTACCCCTTACTTATAATCGTTGCTTAAAGTTAAGTTTGAACGTTTAAAAAAGTAAAAGAGAGCACGAATAGTTGGCCGTTTTGTTTACCTAATTTGTCAATATTACCTACTGAATGTAATTTACTATGAAAAATTATTGTTGTATTATACAATGTGTTTGGTCTCGGACTGTACAAACTTTAAGGGAAGGTAGTTTGCTCTATTCTATTAATAAAATTATTTTACATGGGGGGTCGGAACCCAACCCCCCCTGAATGGCAGCCATTTTGTATTTTGATCGCATTTTATGAAGCGTGCATACTAAAAGTACTTTAACTTTGGAATTTAATGTCCAATTTTTAATAAGTGAAAAGTATTAAAAATGGGTTAAATAACTCAAATATTGACAATAAATGCTGCATCATATTGAAATAAATGCTAAAAGATCAATATCACGTTAAAATTAACATTGTTTTTTTAGTTTATCAAGATTATTGCAAAATTCACCCGGGAACATCTTTTTTTATCTACTCGTTTAACAGATGTTTAGTTTACCTAAATAATGATACCAAAATCTCGATTCTATGACAATTGGTTTAAGAGATATTGGTGTTGGAACATAGACTTGCGTAGGTAGTGAATTCATAACGATTTGGTTTTTCTGTAGACATTTACAATGATGATCAATGATAAACAAAGACAAGTACTATCGGCCTGTTGGGGTCGGCGTCCAGTCTAACCGGATGCAGCTGAATACCAGTATTTTACATTAACTATTATTTAATATTTCCAAAAATAGAAAATTTGCGCCCCCCCCACCATTTTGAAGGCACGCAGTAGCTCGGATCAGTCATAATTTCTGCTGCAGCAACGCGAATACACCGAGCAGCTCTTCTCTGGTGTTGGCTGGACTTGACTGGAAATGAACTTTTTGCTTCATCCAACCGCAAAGATAGTCCAGTGGCGTTAAGTCTGGTGAACGCGGTGGCTCTTTGGGGTCCCGGGGACCCCAAAGAGCCACCGCGTTCTTTGGGGTGAGGGTGGTCTTTGGGGATTGATGAAGCAAAAAGTTAATTTTGAGCCAGGTCAACACCAGAGAAGAGCTGCTGGGCGTGTTTGCGTTGCTGCAGCAGAAATTATGACTGATCCAAGCTACTGCGAGCCTTCAAAATGGTGGAGGGGGCGGGGGCAAATTTTCTAATTATGTAAATATTTAATAATAATAATAGTTAATACTTGTTCTTTGTTTATCATTGATCATCACTGTAAATGTCTACAGAAAAACCCAAATCGTTATGAAATCACTACCTACGCAAGCCTATGTTCTAACACCAATATCTCTTAAACCAATTGTCATAGATCAAGTTTTTGGTATCATTATTTAGGTAAACTAAATATCTGTGTTTGACGAGTAGATAAAAAACGATAGTTCCCGGGGTGAACTTTGTAATAACATTGATAAAGTAAAAAAACAACAAACTTAACCCACTGTTAACACTTTTCACTTATTAAAAGTTTTTTTTTAACGATAATTGGACATTAAATTCCAAAGTTAAAGTACTTTTTACGCTTCATAAAATGCGATCTAAATAAATGATTTGAATTTGAATTTAATTTGAAATATTTTATATCTTCTTTTGTTTCTTCTTTTTTCTTCTGTTGTGTCATCTCATGTATGCACTAACTAACTAAATAAATAAATATTTTATAATATTTCAATATTTTGTTTGCTTATACATAGGTATCTAACAAAAATTGCTCATTTATGGACATTAAAATAAAAGGGCATTTAAATAATTTGTGAGATTGACCACATAGTTTACACTTTGACGCTTCGGAAATCTTAGAGAAATTAACAACCTTTTGATCATCATTGTAAATGTCTACAGAAAAACCAAATCGTTATGAATTCACTACCTACGCAAGTCTATGTTCCAACACCAATATCTCTTAAACCAATTGTCATAGAATCGAGATTTTGGTATCATTATTTAGGTAAACTAAACATCTGTTAAACGAGTAGATAAAAAAAGATGTTCGCGGGTGAATTTTGCAATAATCTTGATAAACTAAAAAAACAATGTAAATTTTAACGTGATATTGATCTTTTAGCATTTATTTCAATATGATGCAGCATTTATTGTCAATATTTGAGTTATTTAACCCATTTTAATACTTTTCACTTATTAAAAATTGGACATTAAATTCCAAAGTTAAAGTACTTTTAGTATGCACGCTTCATAAAATGCGATAAAAATACAAAAATGGCTGCCATTCAGGGGGTTTGGGTTCCGACCCCCCATGTAAAATAATTTTATTAATAAAATTGTAGGTATGGGTAAGGTAGGTAGGGGTAGGGTAGGTAGCCGTAGGTAAGTACTTAGTGCTATCCGTGCGAAACCGGGGCGGGCAACTAGTAATCAATATTTTATTGCCCTACGAGTATATATCGATATTTCACAATTTTAACTTATTAATATTGACAAATTAATCAAAATAGCGAAACATTTGACAGCCATTTGCGCCGTTGTCATCTATTGAATGCACCCTCATAAGCAACGTTTATAAGTTAGGGTGTATGGATAGCTCATTAATAATATCATTACTGTAATTATGTTAGACTCACCATATTTGACGGATGAATACAGGAACAACGTAACGACCAACAAATTAGCTATTGTGGACTTCATAATAACTTTCGGGTAATCGTTGAACGAACACACGGAATACCTACTAAACCAGAAATCAATCGATTAGTTACGTGCGTACGTGGTTTTCTATAACCCAATATGCATAATCAGCCATGCGTGCCACTGCTGGGACACAGACCCTCGCCCAGGGGGCCAATTCTACTAATTTACAAACGTCACAATGGTTTCTCGATGGTGAGTTTTTGACAGATTTGCCATACAAAATCTGTCAAAAACTCACCATCGAGAGACCATTGTGACGTTTGTAAATTAGTAGACTTGGCCCCCTGTGAGAGTGAGTAGGCTGTATGTTAGCATAACTGGACAAATAAAGAATGGCAGGAGTCAGGACTCTATGGGTGTCGCATTTATATACAGCGATCTGCGCATACATATTTTATTTTATATTGGGTTTCACCAGAAAAACGAACGGTTGCTATTAAGGCGCGGTCTCAAGTGTTGTGGGATTTGATCAGTGAATAGGATTTAATAACAACTGTCATTTGCAATATTATTTTGAATATTACAAATATCTATAGTGAGGTTCAAAGGCGAACGTTGAATTTAAGAATTGTGAAGGCAATAATAGTAGATATTATATTAGTTAGTTTAAAACTAACTGACTAGCTACTAACTATGGGCGACTAGAATCAATTTAATGATTTTTTTGTAAATTTTGACGTTCAAAAGTGCCTTTCATGTGCCTAATTGAAATAAATTATTTGACTTTGACTTTGACTAATAAAAGAGCCATTTTCAATAGGGTTCCTGCTATGATCGAAATATATCTATAAAAAAATTTTACTCAATTAAGTAATTGATTTTATCGCAAGCTACATTGTTTTCTGGTTTCATACTTGATTGACGGGAGTTTTTAATACGCTTTTATTTGCTTGAACTGTATCTAGATCTATCTATCTATGTAACGGAATCTTTCAACGTAATTTTCACTAACTTCAAGACGTTCGATTAACTTAAAAATTTGCACACGTATCAAAGACCAATGACAATAAAATAATTTAGTATCATGGAGCTGATCTGATGATGGAGCCAGGAGGTGGATAGTAGATTTCTTCAGTAGCTACTAGTAAACCCCTCGAGTTTGGGCTCATATGATTCGGTTTGGTTTGTCCAATATATTGCACTTAGTGTCAAGGGTATGATGATGAGGCTCATATGATTAGTTTTGATGACTCCAGTATATTGCACTTGGTGTTGAGAGCCTGATGATGAAGCCAAGAGACGGATAGTGGAACTCTTCAGTGGGTATTAGTAAACCATTCGAGTTACAGATCATATGATTCGATTTGATGAGTTTAAGGCTACTTTTAGAGTCACGCTGACCGCACGCTGACCGTCGGCGCTGACAGCCGAAATATTAACTTCTAGCCGACGACCGCGCAGCGCTAACAATGGTATATAAATTAATAGGTTCTGTGTACAAGCAGGAGTGTAACAATAAAAATAATTGCAGAAAGAAGGGAAAAAGAAATCGGTCGCAGAGCACTCTGTAATGCTTCGCGTTATGAGTCGTGGAATATACAATGTGGAGACTACCATACAACAATAAATGAAAATACTGGCACTACTAATGCATAAGAGTATTTTGAAACTGTCAAATAAATCCTAGCTTCGAAATAAAAAAATGAGTTTTTCAAACAAATTAAATGTAATCTATGCCGGATCCACCCTAAGCCTATAAATTCCGTTAATCTAACTAGGCCTAGGCGTGGATTCTCGGGCATACGTTTCCGAATATCCACCTTAGGGTGGATTTTTGGGGTGGATAAATGGAATAGCCCGAGCCGACTATGGATTTTGCCGAGCTATATTGACTAAACTATTGAATATATTCAATAAAAATTTTGTACACAGAATGGGAACGTCATTAGGGACACGCCGTTTAATTTTTTGTTGTATTGTCGTCTCCAACTTGTATATTAAAGAGGATAAAAATATATACAACGTGATATTTTAGTCGTCTTACAAAAATAACCCACTTCATGTATCCAATGACTACTAAACATCGGCAAGCAGTGAGGCGGAAAGTAGTGTCGTCGAACAAAGTGTCTAAGATCGACGACGGTAGTGCATGAAACCCTTTACCCGACACCCACTTACCCCACTTACCCACAGCCAGCAGGCGCGCACGCACCACAGGTAGTAGCAGACGTGTCATCGATCGTCAAAGCGGCTCATCCCACCCTCTCTGCGAAATGAAATATTGTTGGGTAGATCGGAATTTGAGCAAGCGAGTTTCCTGGCATCCATAGTCTTGGTGAAGCACGGCACATCAAATTTAATCATCAAAGTTAAGAGAGATGGCGGCTTCCCTTACTCAGGGCGCATAGATTGGCCCCATGCAGAACATCGATAACGGTCTCGTTAACCTTGCCGGAGAGCATAAGGTTAATCAGAACCGTAAGCTCTTTCAAGAGTATATGACCAGCTGCCCCGGCGCCTGAACAAAATAAGGTGTTTAAGGTGCTGAGGACTCAGGCCGTCGTCATCGAGGCCGCCAGCGAAATCGCTCCAGAAGGAGCAAACGGCTGCGATCAGTCTCAACCTGTAATGGTAAGGGTGTGATCATCCGGATTAGGGGGGTTGACATAAGAAAGGCTATTCGCTGGGGCAGAGTGTTTTCTTTCCAGAGCTGCAAGCTGTTCTTGGTGCCACCACAATCGTCACTAACTAAAAACAATTCTGGCTGCTCCGCTAATGTCACCTTCCCCTAACTTAGATTATTCCAGATATCTGCAATTTTGAATCGAAATGATGAGCCGAAATATTACAGTTTTCTTTAATTTGTCCAGTTAATGTCTTTTTGGTTTCCAAATTCTTTTGTAAATGTAGAATTCTGTAAGGGGAGGTGAGCAACTGTTCCCAAGCACTTTGCGAGTTATCCTGGGCGGCAAGACGAACGCAATCTGCTAAGTGTTGTGCCACCAGAGGTCTAGCACCGCAGGGAACTACTCGCTCCGAAACAGGAACAGAGATTTTGAAAAGGGTTTTCCAAAACGGACAAAAGTGGATGTTTATGGTGTTGTAGATGTAGATCTTGATACAGGGTCTAAGGTCTAAGGCAAGACCCCGCTTACCTTTAAAAAACTGTTCCTGGGTACACAGCGGACATCTCTCCAGGATCTGAGCATCCTGGAGAGATGTTCGCTGTGTACCGGGATGCGATGTTGAAGGTCGACAAGCGGTAGTCCACTGTCATCCACCACATCGCTGCTGCCACTCAGCATATATTTAAATCTATTTAAAGTTATATTAACCGTAATAAAAAAATAACTGATAAAAAATAACTCTGAAAAGTCTATTTGACACTGACAAGGAATATATACTCTAACCCCCTTACTAATAAATGTTGTATAACACCTGTATAGTTACACAACGCTTTGTCTTCTTCTTTCGAATGTCAAATTACTGACGACTGAAAGAGAGAAATCGATGTGTAACTATACAGGCGATATTCAACGTTTATTAGTAAGGGTAAGGAGCATAGAGTATAGTAACTATACTCCCCTACGACAGCCTACGACGTGTGCGTTACGATTGCTCCGCCAAGTTATCTAAACAAAAAAAAACTTCGCCCAAAAAATTGTCGGAATTTGTCAAAATCGAAGGGATCAAACCAAAAATTTGTCAAAGTAGAAATAAAGAAGATACAAGGGTTTTAAGTTGGCCGCGCGAACGTAACGTGGAGGATTGCGCTGCCATGGAGATCTCAGCAACTACTTGGGTTAGAGATCTATTTTTTTTTGTCAATTAAAGACTGAATTTGTCTAAAATTGTCGAAACAAGAATTAAAAACTCTAGATCAAAATTTTACGAAATATTCGACTTGGAAGTTATGGCCGCGCAATCGTGCACTTGTTGTTTCTTGATTGTTGATTATTTCTTTAAAGCTTAAGACTTCATACGGTAAAACTGTTACAAGTAGAAAGGCCTTAATTTGTCAAAACTAACGAAAGCAATAAATTCTACTAAAGTTTAGTTAAACAGACGAAATCAGTCCATAACAAAGAGTACGTGGCCGCGCGATCGAAACGTTACTTTGTACACTGATATCTCCCTATCTATAATTGCTAGGATTTCGGTGTGAACATCCAATTATTCGACATATTCACCTCATTAGAATAACATATCGTTTTACCCTTAGAACGGTTTTTAAAGCATGTAATCTCAAAAATATGTTATCTCATACAATGTTCGAGCAGGGTAACCATAATTTCGATTTGATTTGAGAATAAGTACCTCTAACTGGAGACTATATTGGACAACATCTAGTAATAAAAAATAACAAATCTAATAATAATAATAATTATTAACATTGATCAGGCAGGGGCCATAGTCCAATATATTTGGTTCCATATCCTGCAATAGACCTACACCAACCGAGGGTTGTCCTTGGGTGCACTTTCATAGTGCATACAGCGATAATCGTCGGTTGGCGCCTCATTTCTTTAAAACGTTCGGCCCCTCGTACGCCTTCCAAAGGTCCGGGACCCCAAGGTCACGAGAAATGTCAAGAGACAAAAAATAATTATTAAATAAAAAACTTGTTTATTTCAATAATATGTTTATTCATCACAGCTTACACAATTTTGCGCTCTCAACCTGACAATCATATGATTTCACACTCGCACAACTGCTGGGCAGCCGACCACCCCGGCCGAATGATAGCCGCTTGGTTGCTGAGAGCGGCCACGGGTTATAATAATAATAATTTGATTATTGATATAGCGGTCCCGCATGACGACAACCTCGTGAAAGCAGAAAAAGATAAACAGATAAAATATCTTGATCTGGCTCGCGAGGTTGTGGACATGTGGGGTATGGATACAGCAGTCATTGTGCCGATAGTCGTGACGGCCAATGGCATAATAGCCAAGAGCCTCGACCAACACCTTAGGAGGCTCTCGTTAGGTAGCTGGATCAAGGGCTTGATCCAGAAAGCGGTACTTCTGGACACGGCGCGTATAGTTAGGAGATTCCTCTCTCAGGAGCCCTGACCACCAGTAGCTTGGATTATTTTGTTTTTATAAAAATATTTAAAAATGTAATTAATATGTATATAATTATATGGAATAAAGGAAATAATAATAATTTCACAAATATCAGGTCCAAATACAAACCAGAGCAATTCCCGTATTTTTTAAGAAACGATTAAAATGCGAACGCGCATTCTAATCCCATTCGCAATCTGTCAAAAATAGGGGAGACTGGGTATGGTTGTCTCACGGGTTGGTTGTCACAGCGGTGTATGGGGGCCGCGGACCGCATCGCCGGACTCCACGCGCGATCCCAGCCGGCCGTTGCTCTACGCAAGTACGTTCGTTGTGTGTAGATTTTAATACTGTGACGGTACGGCACAACCGCCCAATCCTTCTCACAGACAGGAGACCTGTGCATTAGTGTGCAGGGTATGGTAGGATGATAAAATTTAATGTGGTCTTGACTTTAATTCTTGGAATTACTGGTATTAAATACCGGCATTCAGCCGCATCCTGTTAGACTGGATGCCGACCCCAACATAGTTGCGAAACGGCTAGGTAGATGATGATGAGTACTTGGAATTTCCTCTGCAGCAACGTCCTCGACCTGCCATGGTCGAAATTATGTTTTGCAATTTACACAAACACAATCTTTCACTGGCAAGCGCTTACATTTCCTGCGGGTGTACGTCGGCAGCGGAGTCTTTTGGCGGCTTCTTCCAAAAGGCGGCACGAGCCATGCGGCGTTTTTCAAAGACGACGGTCCTTGAGCGAACAACGTTAGCGGGCGACGGAGAGGGAGGGTGGCGCGCGCGCCCCTCCAACGTAGGGTAGGAGAGACCAGTTACCGACTGTTAGGGAATAATGATAAACAAAAACAGCTGTTTAGCTTAAAATACTTAGGGCATGGTGTTTTTGGAATTATCGTACTCTTATGATAATAGTTATACAGCTTTCTTTTTTTTAAGTGTGTTCTTATTAAATTAATAAGAACACACTTTAAAAAAACCTTTGCCTTTATTCATTTTATCTCTAAATCTACATAATAATATTATTAAGTAGATTTAGAGATAAAATGAATAAAGTAAAAGTACCTAAACAATTTTTTTTTACATGTTGCGATTATGATCGAATCAACCGATTAAAACAATTTTTTATTGAATATTGTGACTAATTGTAATTTATGATTGTTTATTTATGCATTGACTGTAGAAATTATTCCATATTGTTTTTTATTTCGCATGCAATCATATTTGTACGCCTCTTGGCATAACATAGCGACCTATGAACTTTAATTTAAGAACTGTATTCACTACATGTTACACAAATAAAAATGATTATGATTATGATTGATGACTATTCTTTTTCATAATGAATAAAATATTTTACGTCCTTTTTATGGGTACCAGTTCTACATTCAATTTTTTATAAAAAATACTCTTTTGATTTAAATAGGTGTTTTTATTTTATTTCCCCCCCCTTGATTTACTATGTGAATACCTACTCTAGACCATTTATATTGTGCCTAGACACTGTGACAACCATCCCTGACACGGGGTTAAAAATCACACTTATCTTTTTTCTCAAAAATGTAGTTTTTCCTCAAAAGACAAAAACTATTTTTTTTTATATTAGTTACACTGTCCATTGATATATAAATGTCATTGCTATACCAAGAATATAGGCAGTAAAAAATCAAAACATCGTAAATGTGACTTCCAACCCCAGTCGCGTAATTACAAAGGCGGATGCAACACAGACAGGAGCTCCTCTGTAACGCAGCCGCATCCGTATGAATAAAGTATTACAAACACGATTACACAACAGATATTTGAAAACTGTCTGTAATGTGATCGGTTCCGGAAGACATTGTCTTATGAAAAACGACTGCAGTACAGCTTATATGTAGATTAGTACTCGCTCTGTCTACACTGCAGATCGCTAGGTAACTAGTGTCTGTACTATGATCGCGTTTGAAATGGTAACGTCGCACGAATGCGGCGGCTTTACAGACTGATCGTGGGAGACACTAAAAATGATTTTGAAGTTAGTTTGCCCTTGACCTAGCGACGAGTCAGTGCGTGCATGCGAGAATTATCGTTTAAATAAATTGTTTAACTATTGAAAAATTATTAATAATGACAAGTTAATGACTTTTTTAATAAATACTGTGTGGAGTACACATTATTAGATTTCAAACAGACACAAGAAGAGACTTTTAAAGGAAGAAATCACAATATTGGGGAAAACATATTTTCAAAATGTATTCCTAAAACTACCAGTACTTAGATATAAGTTTTTGGGTAGAGCTAAGTCCCACACAGACAATTTTTATTTTTTACGGTCCTTCATGAAAAATAAAACGTAATTTTAATGCATTCGTATTTTTTATTACATTCTTCTGATAAATATTTATGATTATACTATTTACTATAAAGATTACTGTATTAAAGCAGCATTCGGACGAATTAATAATACTTCAAGTGATTCGTAACATAATGAAACTATGGGTGTCCCTTTAGTATGGTATAAGGAACAGGGTGTAAGGTTCACTAATCCTCTATAAAAAAGCGAGGATTCTCCAACGAGACGGGTGTTGTGTCTGGCGGGCAACTGCCCGTAAGTTGATTTCAGATAGTCTTATCTATGTTTTTCGCTCGGTAAACTTTAACTGCGCGATGCAGGAATGGTGTGACGTCATGTCTTTGCTGCGTAGTTTGTATGTGGCAGTGTAACCGCTACATCACAAACACACAACAAATGCGTTGCGCTGTGTTGCAGCGGGGTTCGGACGGACTATTACTGCTTTAAGCCATTCACAAGATAATGCAGCAATGACAATGGGTGTCTGTGTTGCATCCGCATTTGTATTGCCTTATACAAACAAATGCGGCTGTACTACAGACCGCTCTGTTTTGCAGCTGGCTCCGGACGGATTATTACTGCTTTAAGCCATACGCGACATAATGCAGCACAGACTATGGGTGTCTGTGTTGCATCCGCTTTTGTATTTACGCACCCCGGTATCCCCTATAATTTACCTATTTTAGACAAGTTTGATAGATTGTGACTTGAATGTGAACGTTTTTATTAAATAAACAGCCAGTCAACAGCCAGGTTCTTTTTATCAGAATATCACTGTCCAATCCGCGATATTTTACCTAGTGTGTGATTTTTTTTTAAACAAATCTCAGAATTGTCTCAGAAGGAAAAGTAATTATTAAATCTTTTTATTTTTATGTAAGTATGTAGTTAACCACCTTTTTATTTTTTAAATCTGTCACGCGATTTTTTGTATTATTGCTAAACTGCGAGGCAACGCGCTCGTAGCGCTACCCGTGGCCGCTCTCAGCAACCAAGCAGCTATCATTCGGCCGGGGTGGTCGGCTGCCCAGCAGTTGTGCGAGTGTGAAATCATATGATTGTCAGGTTGAGAGCGCAAAATTGTGTAAGCTGTGATGAATAAACATATTATTGAAATAAACAAGTTTTTTATTTAATAATTATTTTTTGTCTCTTGACATTTCTCGTGACCTTGGGGTCCCGGACCTTTGGAAGGCGTACGAGGGGCCGAACGTTTTAAAGAAATGAGGCGCCAACCGACGATTATCGCTGTATGCACTATGAAAGTGCACCCAAGGACAACCCTCGGTTGGTGTAGGTCTATTGCAGGATATGGAACCAAATATATTGGACTATGGCCCCTGCCTGATCAATGTTAATAATTATTATTATTATTAGATTTGTTATTTTTTACTACTAGATGTTGTCCAATATAGTCTCCAGTTAGAGGTACTTATTCTCAAATCAAATCGAAATTATGGTTACCCTGCTCGAACATTGTATGAGATAACATATTTTTGAGATTACATGCTTTAAAAACCGTTCTAAGGGTAAAACGATATGTTATTCTAATGAGGTTAATATGTCGAATAATTGGATGTTCACACCGAAATCCTAGCAATTATAGATAGGGAGATATCAGTGTACAAAGTAACGTTTCGATCGCGCGGCCACGTACTCTTTGTTATGGACTGATTTCGTCTGTTTAACTAAACTTTAGTAGAATTTATTGCTTTCGTTAGTTTTGACAAATTAAGGCCTTTCTTCTTGTAACAGTTTTACCGTATGAAGTCTTAAGCTTTAAAGAAATAATCAACAATCAAGAAACAACAAGTGCACGATTGCGCGGCCATAACTTCCAAGTCGAATATTTCGTAAAATTTTGATCTAGAGTTTATAATTCTTGTTTCGACAATTTTTGACAAATTCAGTCTTCAATTGACAAAAAAAAATAGATCTTTAGAGATCTATTTTTTTTTGTCAATTGAAGACTGAATTTGTCAAAAATTGCGCGGCCATGGAGATCTCAGCAACTACTTGGGTTAGCCCAAGTAGTTGCTGAGATCTCCATGGCCGCGCAATCCTCCACGTTACGTTCGCGCGGCCAACTTAAAACCCTTGTATCTTCTTTATTTCTACTTTGACAAATTTTTGGTTTGTTCCCTTCGATTTTGACAAATTCCGACAATTTTTTGGGCGAAGTTTTTTTTTGTTTAGATAACTTGGCGGAGCAATCGTAACGCTCACCCTACGACTACCTACGACGAGGACACTGGATCATAGATAATACACTAAGACCTGATTTCACCAAACTATTCTTAATGAGCCATTATGAAATGTTCTGTTAAAATTGACGAAAACGTCAAAAAGGTTTACGTTCCTCTGTCTACGCGTTCTACGGAGGGATCATACCAAGGCGTTGCTAAATCAAACATCAAGTAGAAGTACTTATCTGTCAGTATGTTATAAAGTACTCTGTGGTATCTGTCAACGATTGAACAAATATGACCGGTCTGACTTGTCATTCACTCTCGTTAGTACAAGAGCTCACGACCAAAATCATACCACATCGTTTTACGACCAAAACCGTATAAAATCGTTAGTTTAAATGATTCTGAACCCGACTCGGTGGGCAGTACAGGTCAGAAACGACACAGTTATGGGAACCCATTTCTGCTATGTCAAAAAAAATAGGCAGACAGTTTCATCACTGTCTGATATTAAAAATTTACATAGGTTTCGTAATTTTATTACGACAAAGTTTCTGAAAATTGTGTTTTCTGTAGGTATCTAAAAGGGGTTATAGACGTGCGAGCAAGCACACGGTCTCCGTCTTATGGCTCAGCGACCTTACTCGCCCGTGTGTAAAGTTCGCAGGCGATCCAACAGGTTTGAAATTTTGCTCGTAGCCCGCCTTGGTTCGTAGTTTCGTACATCTGTCATAGCCGCGAGTCGCGAGCCTGCATTTTGTTTCGTCATTTGTGTAATGTATGTTTAGTTTGGTTCAGAAAATTCTAAAACATCGCGATACAGTGTGAGAAAGCGTGTTTCACGTGTGTCACCAACAATGTCGGGCCAAGTACGCATGTCTATCACCCACTTTAGATCTATCGTTTAACTACATCCTGAAAATCAGACAGATTGCTATGAAACAGTTTGTTTTTTTTTTTTTGACATAATATTTAAAAATGCGGTCAGCTCAGACGTGATGCGGAAAATTGAGGAAATTAGGATTTGTTGAATTCAGAATAACCAAATCTATCGATTTTATACGTTTTTGTTCGTAAAACGATGAATCATAAATTTTGGTCATGGGCTCTCGTATCATGTTTTGGTTGCTTATAGCAACCAAAACAGAATGTCATGGCGTCTAAACAAATAATTATCTAAATATACCTCATTGGAACTAGCCGTATAATAATGTAATGCCACTGAATTGAAATGTCATAATTTGTGTTAAAATCGAAAGAGCATCTGTGTAATTCTTTATTTGTCGGTTTAAACGTCATACGCATATTATATAATATACTGTCATACCATATGTTTTATGTTTTCGGTGTCGCGCTTGTGGAATTTGAATTGTGGTGATTTTTAATAACATTTCACCTTGGTTCCACGAAGGGTTGGGCAAAGATGTACCTTTAGTACATCCACATTTCGCCAGCTATGTTTAAGTCCCATTTAATAGGGGGCGAGCCTATTGCCATCAACCGGGCACAAATCGTGACTCCGGGCTGCTACTGAGATATTCCTGGTGGAAAAACCCAATAACACGCATGACCTGGGAATCGAAACCAAGACCTCATGCTCAGCTGTAGCGCTTGCGACCACTAGACCAACGAGTCAGTGATTATAACTTTGTAATTTTTAAAATTTTGTGTGTTGTAATAATAATATGTCGAAAAGAAATCGCGGTCCCAATTTCTGCGCAGTGAAAAAGAAATTTCAATAAGACTCATTACAAAACAAAATAATATTGTAGTGATGATTGCTCATGATAAAAGAGGGTTGAAAGATGCTCATAGAAGAATTCAACTCCCTGAGCAGTTTCAATGTCCGATATACCAACTAAATAGAAGTTGGTTTATTAGCGAAATCGACTTGTTTCTGTAAGCAAACAAAATTTCAGGTTTGCTTCATCCATGCCTATCTTATACGACATCTCGTAGACGGTTTGTGTAACATTCACGGTAGAGATGATGAGGTTGTCCTATTACTAGTGGGAAGAAATGTGTGAGCTTTTAAACTAGGTGACAATTTACACATATATACCTACATAACATCACGCCCGTATTCCCCGATGGGTTAGGCAGATGTGTACCTATAGTACACCCACGTTTCGCCAGTTATGTTTTTTAAGGCCCATGTAATAGAGGGCGAGCCTATTGCCATCGACTGGGCACAAATCCAGACTCCAGGCTGCTACTAAGAAATTCCAGATGGTAACACATTACAAACAAGGTTACAAATTAGCATCCAAATATTTATATTAAGTACCTAACACCTTACGAAAGAAGTTGTACTAAATAACAAAACAGGCATATTTTTATTACAATTCACATCGTAAGACTATTTAAGGTACACACCGATTTGATGAATATTCAAGTTTATCTTCAATCATTCAGCGCAAAACATCCATAGCTACAAAAATCTGTCGATAAATGAAACCTTGTCCTGAAATCTACATCTACATCTAATTCACAAAGTTAACATTGTTTGTATTATGTTATGCTAATATATAACTAGTAGCTTTAATTGTAATTTAGAATGTAACTAAAGACCACGCTGCCGCATTAGGATTATTGCCTGGAATGATAGTTATGTTTGTGATAAATAAATAAATAAATATTTATTTTAGAAATCGTAATAATACAAATTTTCAATTCTTTGAATTAAACAATTCTTAGAGTGACTATTTAAGTAGACAACCGTTAGTAGATCATTCATGTTAATAACTAAAATGGAATAAATCTATATATGTATGTATATTAAAATGAATCCCAATTTCCTTGGTCACGGCATCACGCGTGAACGGCTGGACCAATTTCGCTAATTCTTTTTTTGTTGTGTTTGATAAAGTAAGGAGAAGGTTCTTAGGATAGGTAGGTGAAGGTAGGGTAGGTAGGTAGGGAAGGTAGGTAGGTAGGTGCGCCGTAGATAAGTACTTAGTGCTACCCGTGCGAAGCCGGGGCGGGCAGCTAGATACAATATATAAATATAATAGTTATTCTTGAACAGTTATCACAGCGCTACAGTCCAACTTAAAGGAAATTTTATTAAAATATTAGGTATTATTACTTTGCAACAGCAGAAGGAACTAAAACATCACTCAGAATCGCCACTAACAAAGTATAATAAATGAGGGTAAAAATAAATTATTGTCACCCTACTGACATACACAATCAAAAAATTGTTGATTTCGGTATCTATTAAGATTTGTAGTTTTATCATAATTCTTATTTGTAACAAATGACACCAATTTGTTGCACATTTTTTTTCACAAAAAGAGACAATTTTGTAGTTGTTTTATCTTTCATACGATAAGCATAATAAAACGAAAACAAAAGTAATGGAGGACTGAGGGCCCGAATTTTATTCAAGGTCATAACTTTCAAACAATAATAAGTAGTGACCTGTTCTTTCTTTCACAAATTTTCACAATTTATTTAGTAGCTTATAGGATTTCAAACAGTAGCTGTAAGTTAATTATTTCATTTTATTTGCGTAATAAACTTTTACGTGTATGAGAATTGAGGGCCCATTTTGTACGAAGATATACAAAGTAGGACAGTGTTTTGCGATAATATCTTGTTTTCACAAATTTTGTTTGGCATTAGCTTAGATTTTGGCATAAAGACTTATTCTGTAGGGTCCATAGTTTATCAGGTTCAGGTGGGCCCTCAATCCTCTATGTGAGAACTGAGGGCCCAACTTTACAGTCCATAACTCGGTTATTTGACTTTCACAAAATCTGATTCCAACTTTCACAATTCTTTGGGAATCTTCACTAAATCCTAAGCACATTTTCAAAGAGTTTTAACAAAGTGGGCCCTCACACCACACGCACATTCATATATGTCTTCAAAATAGTGACGTCGTCGCTTTTTGTGTGTTTTAGGACGTCGAATAATATTACAAGTTCTATTTTTTTTTTATATCACCTATTTCGTGTTAAAAAATAAAATTATCACCAACTCACAACCAGTTGACGGCCCGTTACAAGCATTAGCAGACCATTGGAGCAGTGATTAAGTTTAACGCCATGTTAAGAGAATTAACCATTCGTTAGTACGTGGTGAAACACTCACTACGCCTAACGGGCCGTTATCTACGTAATGGGACGTTAAAACTAACTAACAGAGTATGTTGAAACTAGCTCTTAAACACTGGATGACATTTTGAACATATATTTTAGTTTTTTTTTTTATAGTTCACAAGAATTTCTGCAATATGAAGAATATATGCAACGGCAAATGCAATTTTCTCTTTTTGTTCCTGTTTTAGGGCTAGTTTCACCATACTCTGTTAGTTAATGTTAACGTCCAATTAAACAGATAAGAGTGTTTCGGATCACCATGTACAGTCAACAGCAAAAGTAGATGATCAAAATCAGAAATTCAATACTAATGAACGGAGTTCGCGTCAGAACTGTGTGTGGGGTCGAAGTGATTCAAAAGTATGTGATTGTAAATTATACCAAACATTTACTACTAGTACAGCTGCCATATATTCGTGATCAGTTTTGACTCCAAAAGTTATAAACTCGACTACTATATTTGATTGACAGTTTGTGACAGACGTCAAAGTAAAAAAGATCAAAAAACAAAAAGAAATATATACCCCACATGCCAGGGTCAGTTTGTATTTTTGTTTCAAAATGGTGGAACCATCATCAATTCCGCTATCTAACGATGGCGGCTATATACATGGCTATTGGAGGTGCAACATTATAACACTCTTGGATTATTCCGAACCTGACCCGGAAAACCTAACCCGGTCGCGGTTTAGGTTCGGAATTTAACAATAAGTAGTTATGGATTGAGAGGACAGAAATTTTGATTGGTAAAAAAGCAGTCAAAACATACTTCATGAAAAGTGAGAAATTGTTCATTGTAGATTTTCTAAACTATTTTATTCGTCCAGCCGCGCCACTCAGTCTGCACTGCCGTCGTCCGTACCGCTCTGAGTAGTGGCATCTCATTCACTCGCCCATACATTTGTTCAAGCCGCGCAGGCGCGACCGCGCCGCTCGCCGCTGCCGCGAAACGCTTGGCAAATACCGCTCCCGCTGCCGCTGTGAGCGGCGCGCCGTGGCATGCTTCATACATTTCTATACATTTGTTTTTACCGCTCGCCGCCCCGCTCACCGCTGCCGCTGCTAGCGGCAAGGTCGTGGCCAGGCCGTAAGGACGCATTTCTCATGCCGGACCCATGGCACCCCTGGAAGATACCCCTGGGGGTGCCACGGGAACTTGGATTCGGACCCGTGGCACCCCCAGGTCAATTAGTGCAGTGCTTTTGAATGTTTAATACTTGGTATTAAAACTATATTTATCGTTTGATAATGTACCTGCCTAGTCAGATCTTGTTGAAGCTGTAAAATTATAAATGTTCAAAAATAACAGTCGATGTATTTCTATTGCTTAAAAATTCTCTATACTCGTAAAACAACGTACAACCAGTGTTATTTCACTGTTCAGCAATTGCAATTATTGAATGTGTACTATGATGTATCTAATCGCCATTAAGATGTCTGCTTGTTTCGGTTTTTTCTACAGAAAATACCAATATACAATAGATATATTATTTATTAATATCAGAATGCTTCAATACACTTCAACTTGATTACTAATTACACATTTTTTTAAGCAATAGGGTTGTACGTTGTTTCATAGAGAATAGTTTTATAGAATTTCATTTCAAATACTTTTTTTCTTACATTATCATTTCATCAAAGTAATAAATGTCAGACATAAACCACCATCTACACGGCTGTAAACCACGAAGGTGACCTATATCGGGACGCGGTTGGCAACCGTGTAGCAAGCGTTTTAAACGCTTAAACGCCTTCTACACGGTCGCCAACCGCGTCCCGACAGAGGTGACCTTGGTGGTTTACAACCGTGTAGATGATGTTTACGACCAAGAGGTGAAACAACTTTGCCGGTTGCCATCCAAGGTCACCTCTGTCGGGGACGCGGTTGGCAACCGTGTAGCAAGCGTTTTAGCGTAAGTGGAAACACTGGCTCGAGTATCACTACAGAATGGCATGTTAGCGACTATGTAGTTGAAACAGCTCTGCCGGTCGCCAACCAAGGTCACCTCTGTCGGGGACGCGGTTGGCGACCATGTAGCAGGCATTTTACCTTAAAGTTACGTTTGGAAACTCAAATCAACAGATTAAGATATAGTTCAGAAATAACAGAATCAACTAAACTTACTAATCATCGCAGATTTAATAATTAATATTATAAAATAGCCCACATTTATGTTGCAGACTGACCCTCTCGTAAATAGGTATACATAGTTAAAAAGGCGTGGTAATTCCTGGCCGCGCCACAGTCGCATTTTGAATCGGGGTTAATAGGAATAAATGTACATAATATGTTCATAATTGTACGTAATAAGAAAAAAAATGTACTTCAAAGATTCGCGAGAAATTTAACAAAATTGGTGGCGCGGCCAGAAAGGGTGCTTCCTAGCCGCGCCACCGTGTACACTGCAATAAATAGTCTAATAATGTACAAGTCATTGGTAAACAATTGTACGTCTATTGTTCGTTCTATTGGCAAAGAGAAATACTGCAAAAGTCATTACCTACATGGAAAAATTTAATATCGAAAAATCCTATCAAAAACATAAATGTGAAAATTGGGAGCCAAGTTAGGAATAGGCTTTGTACATCCACCCTCAACAAACGTCACGTAAGGCCGCGATACTGCTAAGGGTGTGATGATACATGAAAATATATGATAAGTTAAAGGAGCCTACTAAGACCTACAAGCCTAACAGTCCCTACAACTCTAAGCCCTATAAGCCCTACAGCCCTAACCTATCATATACCTAGTATGTGATAAATAAATATATAAATAAGTTCAGGATGTCTGCACCATGCGACCTAAGGTTACAGACGGATAGTAGGCAGGATTCCAGGTTCGGGAAGGGTACACTCACTGCCAGTCCCGCAGACTCACGAGACTGATCAGAGATGGCTAAAGGTGTCTTGGCCACAGTGAGGGGTAATGAGACAAGAATATAAAATTCAAATCTGATTTATTTCCAATATATTACAGCTTATATACTACTTTTTCTTAACACACACTAATGTAGAAAATCTTTGTATCCTATGCGTGTAAGATGCAACCAAATCAATATTTTAACTGGGCCGCGCGTAAGCCGGGCCGAGTGCTGAGTCAATGTCCAAAGGTAACATGCTTTGTTGTCGACTTCGCCAAAAAAAGAATTGAGATCTAAATGGGTGCCAAGTTCTGTAGATAATCCTGACATTTATTTATAAAAACATACAATACAACATTCTAAAATGAATTTAAAACACAAAATCTTGTTTTTTTTATATTATCGTGGTTGCTATTTAGAAATATAACTGCTCAAAGGGGAACATTCACGGTCCATAAATTTTTGGGCTAAATGGCTTTTTACTATGGGACCAAATCTGTAGGGCCATTCCCTGCGCTATTATACGTCTTTGTAAAATACTATTTTCAGTATGTTTTAGTTAAGAGAATAACAGTAATCTAATTATAATAATAGCATTTTATGGCAGTAATCATTACAGTCATCACCTTTTATTGTGAAACTAAGGTTCTAGGGTTATTCTCCACATATCTATAGTATGAGAAACAAAGTTTTTTTTTTGACAGTTCTATTATTAGCTGATTGAAATAGTTATCGCTAGTATTAACTGGTTTTAGGTCTATTTTATCATATCAGCCGAAAGATGTCCACTGCTGGACATAGGCCTCCCCCAAGCCCCGCCACTTCGATCGATTATGTGCTTCCCGCATCCAGCGGGTTCCTGCGGCCTTTACTAGGTCATCGGTCCATCTTGTGGGAGGCCTTCCAACGCTACGTCTTCCGGTACGCGGTCGCCACTCCAGAATCGTTTGGCCCCATCGGCCATCTGGTCTGCGAGCAATGTGTCCTGCCCATTGCCACTTAAGTTTAGCAATTCTTCGGATTATGTCGGTTACCTTGGTTCTCCTGCGGATCTCTTCATTTCTGATTCGATCACGTAGGGAAACTCCAAGTATAGCCCTCTCCATTGCTCTTTGGGTGACTTTTAGCCTTCTGATAAGGCCCATTGTGAGCGACCACGTTTCAGTGCCATAAGTCATCACTGGCAACACGCACTGGTCAAAGACTTTCATCTTGAGACACTGTGGTATCTGGGATGATAAGATATTGCGTAGCTCCCCGAACGCTGCCCAGCCGAGTCGGATTCTACGCTTGACCTCTTTCTCGAAGTTGGACCTACCTAGCTGGACAGTTAGTCCTAGGTAAACATACTCGTCTACAACTTCGAGCGTAGGGTCTCCGATCTTTATGAGAGTGTGGGTGTTACATGGGCATTTGTCATGATTACCTTTATCTTATCCATGTTCATTTTAAGACCTACTCTTTCGGAGGCTCTACTGAGGTTATCGGGCATTGTACTGAGGTCCTTCATGGTCTCAGTCATGATAACTATATCGTCGGCAAACCGAAGGTTAGTGATATACTCGCCATTGATGTTGATGCCTAGTTCTTTCCAGTCCAGAATAGGGTTTCTCATTTCCCGACTTTTTTTTGTTCCAGGATACCGAGACTTCTCGAGCACCATTTCCCGGGAATTTCCGAGAAGTCGGGAATTTAATTAACCTCAATAAAAATGTATGAAAAAGGTTTTAAAATGAAATACACATTTTCGTAATCAACAATATGTTCATTTTAAACAGTCTTCGTCCTATAGTTCTTAAGCAGGGCATCGTCGCTCTTTTTAACGAAGAGTACCACCACACCTCTGTTCCATCCTTGTGGCGTTTTATGGATATAAAACCAGTTAATATTAGTGATACCTATTTCAATCAACTTAGACTAGCTACTCTACTATAAAAAAAAACTTTTTTTCCCATACTGTAGTTATGTGGAGAATAACCCTAGAACCTTAGTTTCACAATAAATGATGATGGCTGTAATTATTACTGCCATACAAATCTATTATTATAATTAGATTTAGATTACTGTTATTCTCTTAACTAAAACATACTGAAAACAGTATTTTACAAAGACGTATAACAGCGCAGGGAATGGTCCTACAGATTTGGTCGCATAGTGAAAAGTGAAGAGAATAGCATGTTTTAACGGAATAAAACACTTTCATTTTAGCCCAAAATGAATGATGTCCTTTGAACAGTCGAATTATTTACACAAAGCACTTAGGATAAATTTAAGCTCAAGATTTGACTTGGCTAGTTTTTACATACAAGGTATCTTATATTTGGCTAATCAATTTATCTTCTTTACCTTTGACTATCTATTTATATTAGGTCTATAGGTAGAGTGTCGCGCTGCAAAAGAATTTAAACAAATAGGGCACGGTGGTAGGTGTACGAGCTCTATCTCAACAACTAAAGTTACATGATCTGTGATCAACACCGTCTAGGGATAAGCTGGGAACAAATTATCGGACGCGTGCACTCCTTCCCGCATATTCAAAATATCCTGTTTCAAATAAGAACTGCTTTCGAGGCAAAGAAGAGTCACTTTGGATAACGCCATATTAATAAAAAAAAATAAAAGTCTAAGTACGTCCACCGCGGTTGCTGCCGCTAACGCTACTGTCAAGTACGTGGCATGGGCAACGCGTGAATATCAGGTTGGCGGGTGTAATTTTCAGAAATGGTCGAAATATATCAAAAGATTTAGTACCTAATTAGTACCTAATTGTACCACTAGTGAAATAATTTGTACCTCGTGGGATCGCAAGTTATTGCAATAGTTTTATACACCCGCCATTCTGATATCAGAATGGCGGGTGTATTTTTGTGTAGCCGAGATTACTGAGAAGTTAGATATAAAACATACATGGATATTTAGTACCTAATTGGTACCTCTCTAAACATACCTTAAGTCAAAGAAATCTCATCGGAATTCGGCAGAAATTGAAAAATTCATATTTTTATACAGAGTGTTATTTTTTTACGGATATGTTGCTTGTTTGACACAAAGAGTACGAGAGTCCACGACCAAAACCATGTCGCATCGTTTTACGACCTCTACCGTAAAAAATCGTTAGTTTAGACGGTTCTGAGCCCGACCGGATGGAGGTCCATTTTTACTATGACAAAAAAAATAGGCAGACGGTTTTATCACAATATGTCTGATATTAAAAATGTAATTGGTTTTGTCACTTAATTATGAAAAAAAAAAAATTCTAACATTTTGCGGGTCATATGTTGCCAGAGCGCATTTTCAAAACTGTCAAAATTAAAATTTCAACCTGTCTCTTAGCAACCTGATTTTATTTTATTTTAAATTAATCTTTTGTATGGTTACCAAAAACCTGTTTTCAGACATTTTAAATGTCACGTAGAATTCCAAAAAGGAAAAGAACGTTTTGGAGTCACCCGTGGTTAACGCGCGGTGCTTGTTACGCTCCTATCTCTTACGACCTTTGATCAACAATTTGTTGATCGAAGCTTACGACAACGATGATGAGTCCGACAATGATTAAAACGATGTTTTTTTATTCAATAAGCTGCATTTTTCAAACATTATTTCAGTTTCCTTTTGTCCAATTTATTTAAAAACTCCTTCAATATCAATTCGATGGTTTCGGGTTAGCGCTATGATATCGTACGTAAATACTCCGCAATATGATTTTTTCATCATTTCTAATTATGGAAAAGTTGTCTGATTAGTAGTATGATACACAAAATTTGTCTGATATAATTTTTTTCTACATTTGGGCAACTTTTTTGTTCATACCCAAGAGTTTTCAGACAGACAGACATGCTATGTTACCCACTGGAAAAAAAATTCAACACATAAGTTACTCACATTTCTGAAAAATGATTTATTCGCATCAACTGACACTGATCTTGTTCACTTGAAAACAAGATTTTCAGGCTATGGCTTTATGCATAATTTTTTATTTCCTCGAATGGCCTCCTAGGTACGTGTGATGATACTGGCCTGAAAATTGTGTTTTTGGTATCTAAAACCTATCGTTCAACTACATTCCGAAAATCAGGCAAATTACTATGATACAGTTCGGATTTTTTTTTTTCACATTGAAAAAGCGGGCAGGTCAGGCGAGACGTGAAGAAATTCTCAAAAAGGGGTTTTTGATTCAGAATAAGCAAAAGATTTTATACGGTTTTGGTCATAAAGCGATGAGGTAAAAATTTTGGTCATGAGCTCTCGTACCAGTTGAGGAAATCTGGGATTCTTGACTATAGGGATACTTAGCATCAGGTGGAATGACAGCTCACTTCACCTACATGAACAAAATAATGATTGTTAGCATTTCTATGCCACTTGCAGTTCTACAATATGGTTCTAAAAGTGAAAGAACAACCAGATTATGGGTTCAGTTTGCATAGGAAATGGTTCTATGTGAAGCTGTAAGCTGCAAATTTTCAAGGTTCTAATATTGATTTAATAATAGCTTTACATATCGTGTAACAGGGTAGGAGTAGTGGTGGCCCAGTGGTAAAGGAGCAGTGGTGGCCCAGTGGTAACGGCCCCGACTTACGAGTCGGGTCGTGAGTTCGAACCCAAGCAGGCGCTTTACTTTGTGTAAATAATTTCATCTCCACTTCTCTCAAAACGGTGAAGGAAAACATCGTGAGGAAACCGGCATGTCTTAGAACCAAAAATTCGAAGACATGTGACATCTACCAACCCGCACTGGGCCCGCGTGGTAGATTACGGCCCACTCCCTCTCACAGAGAGGAGGCCTGTGTCCCAGCAGTGGGAACATTAATAGGCTGATGATGATGATGATGAGCGTGTACTTGAGTGAATATATCAAACAATTCAAGAGTCTTATTACTAGTAGTTCTGCGAACAGTAGACCTCGCGAGCACAAACTTTTTGGGAAAAATTAACCGCTTAGCTTGAGGCTTAAGTGCCTGCTACACAGTCGCAAACCGCGTCCCGACAGAGGTGACAAACGTTTTCACACACACACACGCTACCCCATAATACAGGACAAACGAGAAAAAAAATTACGTGTAGGGTGAGGAGGTACCCTAAAAAACAATCATGATTTTATTTTACGACTTTGTCGGCGTGATTGATAGTATAGACCTATACCTACCAAATTACAGCTTTCTAGTACTAAGATTCTCTGAGCTAAGCCGCTGACAGACAAAAAGACAGGCAGACGGACATGGCAAAACTAAATCAGTTTATTGTGTAGGTACTACAGAACCCTAAAAACCAGACAAATTATGAGTAAAAAATTTGTAGGCCAGCTAGAAAAATTAACAAATAGGTTTGAATAAATAGCGAGCAATTTACTGCATTTGAGGAGGTATTCTGCTCATCATGAGATCTTTTTTTGAGACTATCTTAAAGTTACTTTCTTTCAAATGAAAAAAGAACCATCGAAAACGGATTTCATAAGGCGGAGATATCCAGCAGCCCCCTTTTTGCCCCATTTTGGAGGAAGTACCCCTCCAATCAAAAATCCCCGACGACAAAAAATTACAAAAAATTCATAATACCTGTATGCCAAGTTTCATCCAGATCGGTTGTAAAATACGACCTGTACACGAGTACGTACAAACTGACACACGAAAGAAAATTTTGCCAGTTGATGCAGAGACGCTTCGCTCGCTACGCTCGCTACGCTCGCTCGGTCAATTATTTGTAAACAAAAACTTTTTACAAAAAAAAGAACAACCGACTTCCGAAAAAGACACTACAAAGTCAAAAATAACTTTAATTTCGGAAGTCGGTGTATTTGGTTTTGAACTTTCGTTTTTTGCCACCGACTTCCGAAATTAAAGTTATTTTTGACTTTGTAGTGTCTTTTTCGGAAGTCGGTTGTTCTTTTTTTTGTAAAAAGTTTTTATTTTGCACTTTTTAGTTGTGGTACCTACCCCATACAAATTCGAATACCACTAACCTGCTATGTAAATAACAGTGATTGGAAGTTATCATTATGTCATCCATATATACTAAGTAGGAAAAATACGTATTATTGAAGCTAACTCAAAAACTATCCAAGTAAAGTTAATAAAATTTATATGGGACCACCTCGGGAGCATTCCCTTTCAAACAAAAAAACAATTTTCAAAATCGGTCCACAATTGACGGAGTAATCGCGTAACAAACATACAAAAAAAAAAAAAAAAAAAAAAAAAAAAACATACAGACGAATTGAGAACCTCCTCCTTTTGGAAGTCGGTTAAAAAGAACGCACGGACACAAATACAAAAAAATGTTTTTTATCTCATCTATTCAGAAAGAGCTAGTTTATTCTTCGTAAACAGGTATAGTTCGATTCAAAATTAATGGCGGCTCGGAAGTTAGTTGCTCTTGCTCACTGTGCAGTACCCCACCCCTCACCCCCGCTGATACATGAATTAGTTACTGCGCAACGACTCGCTCATGTTCCGACCCGCCATTAAGTTTGAATTGGGCTGTACTAACCCATTCAAGGCGGGTCAAAAAATCATGTACGTGTGAACTGAGGGACCAAACTGGGAATTCGCGAAATGAAAATCCTAGGATTTAGTAGTAGACTTAAAACAATTGTAGAACGAATCTGGGAATTTGTAAGCAAATATATAAAAAACTACGACCCATAAAGTGTGGTCCCTCAGTTCTCACAGACGATCAGCCAGATCTCGGAAAGTATCTTAAAAAATATGGTTTTGTGAATACAGACATTTAGTAAAGAATTTGTAAAGATATTTACTAAATAACAGACCACAAAGCATAAAAGATAAAAAAAATATAACGACTGAACTGTGGTCCCTCAGTCCACATAACAAAAATAAATATTTTAGTGAATATTACTGAATAAAATTAATAAAACCGTTCTTTTTCTACGTAAAGTTTTAGTAGAAGTCTTAAAACATTTTGTAAAAAAGAAATGGAGCTTAAATATCAAAGCATTTTGAAGATAGCCATGATTAAAACTGGTCCCTCAATTCTCTCCTCCACTGACATATGTGCGTGTGCTAGCTGCTAGACGAGAGGAATATCAGAAAGTCTAGTGTACTTAACTTTTAGTAATAAGTTTCTACTAAATAATAGGTATCTAAAATTGTGTATTTCTTACCTCTTAGCTGAGATAATATAATTTTTTTAATCCTATGAATATGGATCGAGCAGTGTGACCACACAATTAATCAAAATTTAGAGAGTACTACCTATTATACTTTATTTAATATATATATTTAGACGAAACGAAAACAGGGTTGTACGGTTAATTTAATGCTATTTTACATGGCTTATGTGTATTTAGTAAAAAGTAGTTTACAATTTTTATACATAGTTTTCGGGTTATTTTTGAATTTAACATCGGAATGACGAACGTTACACAGAAATTTAACTATTTTGTCAGTATTTTTTTTACTTGATAAGTTAATTTCCGCACGACATTGTGCACATTTCCCGTGCAAATTAATTTTATCATCCTCAATCTTGTTTTTCTTAAATACCCATGTGCAGGGTAGTTTTGAATGTATCTGTAGTGGTTACACCGCCACATACGAACTACGCAACGAAGACATGACGTCACTCAATCCCTGCATCGCGCAGTTACAGTTTACCGAGCGAAAAACATAGATAAGACTATCCGAAATCAACATGGGCAGTTGCCCGCCAGACATAACACCCGTCTGGTTGGAGGATCCTCCCTTTTCTATGGTGGATGAGTGAACTTTACACCCTGTTCCTCATACCCCTAAATTATTGACCCCGAGAATGAACGTCAACGCAGCCTTCGTGCAACTTCTTCAGCGTGACGTCATCATCATCACTCCCGCAAGCTTTCGTGAGGCGAGTCACACAGCCAGCCAGCACCCACGGCTTCAACGGGTATCCTGACCACCAGCATGCAGCGAAAGCGAATTCCTGGTCATCACCCTCAGCCACATCACCCCGACTCACTGGGGAATCACCGCAATCACCTCAATCACCGCAATCACCTCAATCACCGCAATCAACTCAATCACCGCAATCACCACAATCGCCGCAATCACCGCAAAACAGTTCCGACCCACCGTGAACTGTGTGGCACCCGGTTCCGACTCACTGGAACCACAATCACTATCGCCGCAATCACTGCAGACAGTTCCGACCCACTGTGAACTGAGCGGCACCCGGTTCCGAGTTCCGACTCACTGGAACCACAGCTGGCACTGTGAAGCATCGCAAGATCCAAGATTCAGCCCACTATCGACCTTCGGTCTCCGGAGGGGAGTAATGTAGTGGTTACACCGCCACATACGCAACGAACACATGATGTCACTCAATTCCTGTATCGCGCAGTTACAGTTTACCGAGCGAAAAACATAGATAAGACTATCCGAAATCAATATGGGCAGTTGCCCGCCAGACATAACACCCGCCTGGTTGGAGGATCCTCCCTTTTCTATGGTGGATGAGTGAACTTTACACCCTGTTCCTCATACCCCTAAATATCCAAATTTTTTCTTTCAACATGTGGCTCCATTTGTACTTTGGCAACGTTTTATATTGTGTATCATTTGACTGAAGTACTGACCAACAAATATACTTACATTCATTAAGCTACATCCAAATGTCACTAACTTAAATAAAAGTAGGTATTATACTATGTGATTATTTAATTTTGTAATCTACTTTTTACTAAATACACATAAGCCATGTAATAAAGCATTAAATTAACCATACAACCTTGTGTTTGTTTCGCCTAAATAATGATAGGTATATTAAATTAAGTACTGTCTACATTTTCTTTAATTGTGTGGTTACACTGCTCTATCTATTTTCATAGGATTAATAAAATTATATTATCTCAGCTAAGAGGTAAGAAATACACAATTTTAGATACCTATTATTTAGTAGAAACTTATTACTAAAAGTTAAGTACACTAGACTTTCTGATATTCCTCTCGTTTAGCAGCTAGCACACGCACATATGTCAGTTGAGGAGAGAATTGAGGGACCAGTTTTAATCATGGCTATCTTCAAAATGCTTTGATATTTAAGCTCCATTTCTTTTTTACAAAATGTTTTAAGACTTTTACTAAAACTTTATCTAGAAAAATAACGGTTTTATTAATTTTATTCAGTAATATTCACTAAAATATTTATTTTTGTTATGTGGACTGAGGGACCACAGTTCAGTCGTTATATTTTTTTTATCTTTAATGGTTTGTGGTCTTTTATTTAGTAAATATCTTTACAAATTCGGGTCCTTCCCCGTAGTCAAACTAGTTTGTCCAACTGATTTGACTACAAGAAATAATTTTCCCCGTGGTCAAACTTTATTGATATTGTAACTTTTTAGCACGCTGTATGCATGCAGTTTATGTATGTACAGTCAAAGATGAAACTAATGTCAGTCAAAGATGAAACTAATGTCATTACGTCGTTCACAATAATTGTTTTCCTTTGTTGAATTTCAACTTATTCATAATCAAAAATGGATATGAAATATGTGAAACGTAAACGTGGTATAGTTTTACTCTACGATGGGCGGCAGTATTACAGATGGCGTACCTACAAAAATGGGAACGTTTTCTGGGCATGCAGTCGTCTGAGAAAAGATAAGTGTCGAGGGTCTATCACTGTGAAGGTATAATTAGTGCCGTCTTTTCATGAACCTACTATGTATACATGCTCGGCACAAACGAGCCAGCTATTACTGCCGCTGCTGCAAATGTGGCGGTGGCGCACGATTGCCACTGGTATTCGGAAGCCTAGTTTGAGGAAGGATTTACTCCTAGGTGTTCTGTTGGTAGAAGTAGAACAAAAAATAGAACAGCTGGTAACGACTCAGGAGATCCCAGGGAGCATGACAGTGGTGGCGTGTCGCGGACACTGCTGTAGCGTGTGGCTGCCATCTGCCACACGTGTGCGGTGGTGGCCACCCGATACAGCAGTTTTCAACACCGCACAACCAGCCACCGGTGGCTGTCGCCTCTGTGGTCGGTGGCTCGTTTGCGCCGAGCCTTAAGGAGTTTTATTTATTTGTATTTTTTATTATTATTTAGAATGAGAACATAGTAAAAAATACTGAACACATCTGTATTGCTGATCATAGGAAAAATGAGATTGATATTGTGGTTGATCAGTTACGAGAAGAAGTGGTTACCAGCAATGTCCCTATTCCAACTGCTTATAAAGAGAAGAAGAAGATTACGAAAAATTGTGTCACATTACCATCCTTTGGCAGTGTGAAATCGGGTTTATATAATAATCGTAAAAAAACATGCTTCATTGATTTTAAAGAGGCAACAGTTCCCGATAACTTGCATTCATTTCTCTTGGCTGATTATGTTACCGAAACAAGACGGATCATGATTTTTTGCTCAGAAAATAATAAGGCAAGAATGGTTCAGTTGCAAGAATTTTTTGGTGATGGCACTTTCTATAGTTGCCCAAATGGGTTTACACAATTATACAGCATCCATGCGGCTTTAGACACATCAACAACCACAACGCACGTGATTCCAGTTGCTTATGCACTAATGACCGATAAAACGGAAGAATCATATGAAATCTTATTCTCTATGTTACATTCTCAAATACCCGAATGGGTACCAAAAAAATTTCACTCCGATTTTGAAATTGCTGCCAGCAATGCTATTTCATCGATTTTCACAAATGTTGAGATAATAAAATGTTTCTATCATTTTACAAATTCACAATGGAAAAAGGCCAAAAAACTTAAAATACAAAGCAAAGATGGAAAAAGAGTGGTCGGATTATGTGCTGCACTCGCTTTGCTGCCGGAAGAAAAAATTGATGAAGGTTGGGATTATATACAATCTGATTCTCCTAAAACACCAAAAATTTTAAAATACCTTCAATATTTCGAGAATACATGGCTAAAAAACAAATCATTTAGAATACAATGGTCCGTATACGGACAAAGGCATCGAACTAATAATGTTGTAGAGAGCTGGAATGCACAACTTAATAAATTTATGAAAAGACATAATCCAATAACAGTTTCTCGTTTGCTCAAAACATTATTAGACAAAGAAAGCAATTCCTCCGAAGAACCGTCTCCTCGCCAGCGTCGAACAGAATTAATATATAGAGACGAATTCATTCAAAAATGCCAAATGCAGTTAATACACGATGAAATAGATGTCGGCTATTTTTTAAATAAATTGAGATAGAATATTTTTTTATGCTATAAGAACGGCAACAAGATTATTAGTTCGGTGCCGTTCCCATACACGTACCATTCCGCGATGAAACTATTAGTTTATTTTGAGCAAGGTTTTCTCTACATATTTATAATATTGGTCATTTGATTGTGTTTTATTTAGGACTTTCTGATAATCCCAACCTTTTATTAATGTTTTGGGAAGAAGTGGCCCAGAAGTACAAAAAACCCAATACGTGTTTCTGTTTTTCTTTGTTTTTTTAGAGAGGTGCGATGCTATGCGGTAATAGAAGCGCAACGGTGCCTCCGTGGTTTTTACAGAGATTTACCATTGAGTTTGGCCTTTTTCCATTGAGAATTTGTGAAATGATTGAAACCGATGATAAAAACCATCTTGGTTTCTAGAATTAATGTATTTGCAGCTGCAGGTACAAAGTCCAAATGAACTTTCTTAGAGGACCATTCTGGTAACTGTGATTTAATAATATGGAACATTATTATATAACTTCGAACAAATTATATTACGGTTTTAATTGTAATCATAACTGTACATTAAGTTGTCAAACTTTATATACAGGGAGGATCATTTGAGTAGTTTGACCACGGGGAAAGTTCCATGGTGAAATTTCCTTGTAGTCAAATCAGTTGGACAAAATAGTTTGACTACGGGGAAGGACCCAAAAATTCTTTACTAAATGTCTGTATTCACAAAACCATATTTTTTAAGATACTTTCCGAGATCTGGCTGATCGTCTGTGAGAACTGAGGGACCACACTTTATGGGTCGTAGTTTTTAATATATTTGCTTACAAATTCCCAGATTCGTTCTACAATTGTTTTAAGTGTACTACTAAATCCTAGGATTATCATTTCGCGAATTCCCAGTTTGGTCCCTCAGTTCACACGCACATAAAAAATCGCCCTTGTTATGTACGGGAGGGCGGTCTAAAGGAATAATGCTGATAGACCTCGGACGCATCGCATATTGAAACACTTTGACGCCGATCGGCGTTTTCCGTAAATGAAAATGATTTCTAGCATGTTGTGACAGAATTTTATTGAAGCTGATCAGTCTACGCCATGTGCATGTGCTGCGTAGGTACTAAGTGGCCAAGTTGCATTTTGTGTATAATTAATTTTATTTTGTTACTAACAGTGTATTAAAAATACTGGCGATTTTCTATTTACTATAAATATGGCTAGAAATAGTAAGTGAATTTGAAGATAAACATTATTTCATATTATATTGAGACTCAGGTCGGCTATCTGCAAACAGATATCAAAATTATGGGCAATTCGCTTATGATAAATGTAAACTAATATTTAAGATACCTACCTACTAAGACCTATGATTGCCATTCATGATTTAGTGTGTAACGTGATCTAGAGGCAGATTGTTTTTTAAGAAAATTCATCTGCGAATATACCTACATACCTTTTTCAAATAAATTTTAACGTCATGTGTTTTCAGGCAACTAAATGACATCCCGGCCAGCCGGTGGAACGACACCTGCTGCGGTCTATTCTGTAAAAAAATTACCATGAAATGAGCTGTCATTCCCCCTGATGCTAAGTAACCCTATAGTCAAGTATCCCCGGTTTCCTCTGTTGTGTTTCTTGTGTCAAACAAGCAACATATTGTAACACTCTGTATAAAAAAATACTATTTTTCAATTTCTGCCGAATTCCGAGGAGATTTCTTTGGTTTAAGGTATGTTTAGAGAGGTACCAATTAGGTACTAAATATCCATGTATGTTTTATATCTAACTTCTCAGTAATCTCGGGTACACAAAAATACACCCGCCATTCTGATATCAGAATGGCGGGTGTATAAAACTATTGCAATAACTTGCGATCCCACGAGGTACAAATTATTTCACTAGTGGTACAATTAGGTACTAATTAGGTACTAAATCTTTTGATATATTTCGACCATTTCTGAAAATTACACCCGCCAACCTGATATTCACGGGCAACGCCCCGCTTGCCGCTCGCCGCCCCGCTCGCCGCCCCGCTTGCCGCCCCGCTCAAAGTCGTGGCCAGGCTCTTACAATGGACTTAGATAACTTACCATAACCTCTTTAAATGAGGTTGTATTTTATTGGATTTCAAACTATAAAATGTCAACAAATGTAAAATGTGTGTGTGTATATATCAACGTCATCATTGTATCTAAAGATACTTTCCGGAGTAACCCTGTTATAAGATTACATCAAAATAGAAGACGAAGGCATTCTTTCATTTATACTGCAATGGGTTGCACCTCAAGTGGTAAGTAGTTTATTTCATTACTGTACCTTCATTATTTAATTATGTTTTACGCCTTATTTGCATTTTAAAACGAGTGATAGACATCTGTACTTAAAGACCACGGTTTTTAAACTCGCCAACTTGCGCGGCTCGCCGTCGGTGACAAACGTGCAGATTTCTCACTCTGCATTGCGATGTTTTCGACTTTTCTGAACCAAACTAAACAAAAATTACACAAATGACGAAACAAAATGCTGGCTCGCGAATCGCGGCAATGACAGACGTACGAAACTACGAACCAAGGCGGGCTACGAGCAAAATTTCAAACCTGTTGGATCGCCGACGAGCTTACTCGGCGGTTTTAAAGTGCGCGTACTTAGGGTGACACACGGGCGAGTAAGGTCACTGAGCCATAAAACCGCGGACTTGGTCGGCCGTCTGTCATCCCTCATCCCTTTAATAACTGCCTTATTGCCTCCTCAGGTTCTGATTACAACTTCGAGCCGGTTTGGCATACTGAAGACGAGGTTTCGGAGACGATGTTGGGGAATATTCTCCCATTCTTCCATCATTCACGTTTTAGGAACCTAAGGGTGACTGGAGGTGATCTGTGGCTTCTGACCAGGCTCCCGAGCTTATCCCAGGCATGCTGGATCGGCCTGAGATCAGAACTTCTTGATGGGCAAGCCATCAAGTTGATACCAACTTCCTGAATGTACTGTTGTACGACCCCAGCGGCGTGTGGCGGGGCGTTATCCTGCATGAGTATCGATCCATCACCCACATTGATTAAATATGGCCCTGCATACTCATGGGAGTTTTTTGTATTTGTATGTTCGTTACGCAAATACTCCGCCAAATACGCATTGACTTTGCTTGGGTAGTTTTTGAGTTAGCTTCAATAATACCTACGTATTTTTCCCACTTAGCCTATAGGTATGGATGATGATGATAAGTTCCAGTCACTGTTATTTACATAGCTGGTAGTGGTAAATAAAGCTATTTTTGACTTTGTAGTGGCTTTTTTGGAAGTCAGTTTTATTTTTTGTAAAAAAAAAAAAAAACACTTTTTCGTTGTGGTACCTACCCCATACAAATTCGAAAACCACTACCTGTTAGGTAAATAACAGTGGCAGGAACTTATCATCATAATTATCATCTACAAAGGCTAAGTGCGAAATAAACGTATTAAGTATTGAAACTAACTCAATAACTACCCAAGCAAAGTTAATAAAATTTATATGGGACCAGCTCTGAGGTATGACCTACGAAACAAAAAACCCTATCATCAAAATCAATGCATAATTGGCGGAGTAATCGCGTAAGAAGCATACAGACGAATTGAGAACCTCCTCGTTTTTGAAGTCGGTTGAAAATAAACCACCAAATGAAGTGGGTATGTGACGACTCATCTGCGTTAAGCGGAGCAGCTGTAAATGCATTTACTAAGCTTAAAACAACAAAGGAATACCTTAATGAATTATTTCAGTTACTGAATAAATCTAATCGCAAGTCTTCTCAGTGTCAAACCGTGAAAGACATAGTAGCATTATGCTTATCAAAATAAATATTGGATGTGTTCACGGTAATGTTTTGAGAAGTGAGGAAGCCAATGTTTTCTTTATTGACTCAGGTTATAATATCTCAATTGTCAGTAAAAAATATTAAGTGGGTACCTATTTATGTAGGATGGAAGAATTCGTTGGATTGACAGAAATATAGTGAATATCAGGTTGGCGGGTGTAATTTTCAGAAATGGTCGAAATATATCAAAAGATTTAGTACCTAATTAGTACCTAATTGTACCACTAGTGAAATAATTTGTACCTCGTGGGATCGCAAGTTATTGCAATAGTTTTATACACCCGCCATTCTGATATCAGAATGGCGGGTGTATTTTTGTGCAGCCGAGATTACTGAGAAGTTAGATATAAAACATACATGGATATTTAGTACCTAATTGGTACCTCTCTAAACATACCTCAAGTCAAAGAAATCTCATCGGAATTCGGCAGAAATTGAAAAATTCATATTTTTATACAGAGTGTAATTTTTTTACACATATATTGCTTGTTTGACACAAAGAGTACGAGAGCCCACGACCAAAACCATGTCGCATCGTTTTACGGCCTATATCGTAAAAAATCGTTAGTTTAGACGGTTCTGAGCCCGACTGGATGGAGGTCCATTTTTGCTATGACAAAAAAAAATAGGCATACGGTTTTATCACAATATGTCTGATATTAAAAATGTAATTGGTTTCGTCATTTTATTATGAAAAATTAATTTCAAACATATTGCGGGTCATATGTTGCCTGAGCGCATTTTCAAAACTGTCAAAATAAAAATTTCAACCTGTCTCTTTAGCAACCTGATTCAATTTTTTTTTAATTAATCTTTTGTATGGTTACCAAAAACCTGTTTTCAGACATTTTAAATGTTACATATATAATTCCAAAAAGGAAAAGAACGTTTTGGAGTCACCCGCGGTTAACGCGCGGTGCTTGTTACGCTCCTATCTGTTACGACATTTGATCAACAATTTGTTGATCGAAGCTTACGACAACGATGATGAGTCCGACAATGATTAAAACGATGTTTTTTTATTCAATAAGCTGCATTTTTCAAACATTATTTCAATTTCCTTTTGTCCAATTTATTTAAAAACTCCTTCAATATCAATTCGATGGTTTCGGGTTAGTTCTATGATAATCGTACGTAAATACTCCGCAATACGAACTTTCCATCATTTCTGATTATGGAAAAGTTGTCTGATTAGTAGTATGATACACAAAATTTGTCTGATATAATTTTTTTCTACATTTGGGCAACTTTTTTGTTCATGCCCAAGAGTTTTCAGACAGACAGACATCCTATGTTACCCACTGGAAAAAAAATTCAACACGTTAAAAATGGATGCAACAAATAAGTTGCTCACATTTCTGAAAAATGATTTATTCGCATCAACTGACCAATGTTCACTTGAAAACAAGATTTTCAGACTGTTGGGCTTGGCTATGGCTTTATGCGTAATTTTTTATTTCCTCGAATGGCCTCCTTGGTACGTATGATGCTACTGGTCTGAAAATTGTGTTTTTGGTACCTAAAACCTATCGTTCAACTACATTCCGAAAATCAGGCAAATTACTATGATACAGTTCGGATTTGTTTTTTTCACATTATTGAAAAAGCGGGCAGGTCAGGCGAGACGTGGAGAAGTTCTCAAAAAGGGGTTTTTGATTCAGAATAAGCAAAAGATTTTATACGGTTTTGGTCGTAAAGCGATGAGGTAAAAATTTTGGTCATGAGCTCCCGTACCAGTTGAGGAAATCGGGGATTCTTGACTATAGGGATACTTAGCATCAGGTGGAATGACAGCTCACTTCACCTACATGAACAAAATAATGATTGTTTTCATTTCTATGCCACTTGCAGTTCTACAATATGGTTCTAAAAGTGAAAGAACAACCAGATTATGGGTTCAGTTTGCATAGGAAATGGTTCTATGTAAAGCTGTAAGCTGCAAATTTTCAAGGTTCTAATATTGATTTAATAATAGATTTACATAATTATCGTGTACTTGACTGAATTTATCAAACAATTCAAGAGTCTTATTATTATTTGCAAACAAAATAACGCACGGACACAAATACAAAAACCCGACTGCAAAAACGCATAACTGAAAAGAGAAAAACAAGCATTATAAATTAATCTATATAATTTTGGTATCGCAGGCTGGGACAAACTAATAACCGGATATATGGTGTAAGTTTTGTTTGTCCCCGCCTGCGATACCAAAATTATATAGATTAATTTATAATGCTTGTTTTTCTCTTTTCAGTTATGCGTTTTTGCAGTCGGGTTTTTGTTTTTTGAATAATTTTCTTTATTTCAAGCTTTTTAGTTTTATTAATATATCTAAATTTGCCATTGACTCGTTAATAGCTTTTATTTGATACCAATATTGTTATAATTTATTTAAAAAAAAACCTTCCCCTCCCTTTTTTTTGTATTTGCAGATGCAATATATAAATATTATATAGCCTATGACACTTCTACAATTAAGACGAATCTAACGACACCTCATATATTAAAATCCATCAAGCCGTTTAGGCTACAGAGCGTGCCAAAGAAATAGACATACATACATACATACATACATACATACATACATACATACATATATACATACATACATACATACTCTCGAAAAACATTACCCTCCTTCTGGGGCAGTCGGGTAAAAAAATGATTTTTATCTCATCTATTCAGAAAGAGCTAGTTTATTCTTCGTAAACAGGTATAGTTCGATTCAAATTTAATGGCGGCTCGGAAGTTAGTTGCTCTTGCTCATTGTGTAGTACCCCACCCCTCACCCCCGCTGATCTGCGCAGCGACTCGCTCATGTTCCGACCCGCCATTAAGTTTGAATCGGGCTGTACTAACCCATTCAAGGCGGGTCAAAAAATCGCCCTTGTTATGTACGGGAGGGCGGTCTAAAGGAATAATGCTGATAGGCCTCGGACGCATCTCATATTGAAACACTTTGACGCCGATCGGCGTTTTCCGTAAATGAAAATGATTTCTAGCATGTTGTGACAGAATTTTATTGAAACTGATCAGTCTACGCCATGTGCATGTGCTGCGTAGGTACTAAGTGGCCAAGTTGCATTTTGTGTATAATTATATTTATTTAATTTTTTACATATGTAATACATTTTTAAATATTTCTTAAAAAAAAGGATACAAAAAAACATTAAAAAATATAAGTGTTCCGCCGGTGTCGGGAGCAGGGTCCAAGCTACCGGTGGTTAGGGCTGCAGAGACAAGAACCTCCTCACAATGCGAGCCGTGTCGAGGAGTACTGCCTTCTGAATCAGGCCCTTGATCCAACCGCCTAACGAGAGCCTCGAGAGATGTTGATCGAGGCTTTCGGCCATCAGGCCATTGGCCGTTACGACAATCGGCACAATGATAGCCGAGCTCACATTCCACATGTCGACAACCTCGTGTGCTAAGTCGAGATATTTTATTTGTTTCTCTTTCTCAGCTTTCACGAGGTTCCCGTCATGCGGAATGGTAACATAGACTATAATTGCGCGGCGCGCTAATCGGTCTATCACCACTATATCAGGGACTCACCCGGACGATGGCATGCCCGACACACGTCAACCGTACCGTCCTTCATAATATGTCTCCGGTAGTTATTCGTCAAGATAACTTCGTCCATAATTGCACAGACGAAACCTTCAGTTTCCCCGAAAAGGTCACCGAAACGTAGCCAGGATACGGACGCTAAGAAATCTAGGCTCATGAAGGGCCCCTATCGGGCTCTTCATGAGCCTGGCGTAGATTTCTAGCCGCCCGTGAAGCTCCTTGCTTTGCCATACCTCCTTGCGGTCATCTGTAGTAAGTACCACAGGTTTGCGCCAGTTCTCTTTAGCCATGGAGAGCGGGGTGAGTCCCTTGTCCACTGCGACCACATCACGGTGCATACCCACTTCGGCTTTTAAGAAATATTCTCTGAGGCTGCACACCTCGCGGTTGTGGAGGGTCTTCGCATTTAAAAACCCTCGACCCCCGCACTTCTGCGGGATGTACAGTCTCATCACCGAAGAACGTGGGTGATGCATCCGGTTTGCGGTCAGGAGTGTACGGACCCTCCTGTCCAGGGCGTCGAGTTCGGTCTGAGTCCATTTGAGTATGCCGAAAGAGTACATCATTAATATTTATTTTGTTATTAACAGTGAAATTTTATAAAAAAAAATTGGGGGTTTTCTATTTACCATAAATATGGCTAGAAATAGATGTGCGTGTGAACTGAGGGACCAAACTGGGAATTCGCGAAATGAAAATCCTAGGATTTAGTAGTAGACTTAAAACAATTGTAGAACGAATCTGGGAATTTGTAAGCAAATATATAAAAAACTACGACCCATAAAGTGTGGTCCCTCAGTTCTCACAGACGATCAGCCAGATCTCGGAAAGTATCTTAAAAAATATGGTTTTGTGAATACAGACATTTAGTAAAGCATTTGTAAAGATATTTACTAAATAACAGACCACAAAGCATAAAAGATAAAAAAAATATAACGACTGAACTGTGGTCCCTCAGTCCACATAACAAAAATAAATATTTTAGTGAATATTACTGAATAAAATTAATAAAACCGTTCTTTTTCTACGTAAAGTTTTAGTAAAAGTCTTAAAACATTTTGTAAAAAAGAAATGGAGCTAAAATATCAAAGCATTTTGAAGATAGCCATGATTAAAACTGGTCCCTCAATTCTCTCCTCCACTGACATAATGTGCGTGTGCTAGCTGCTAGACGAGAGGAATATCAGAAAGTCTAGTGTTCTTAACTTTTAGTAATAAGTTTCTACTAAATAATAGGTATCTAAAATTGTGTATTTCTTACCTCTTAGCTGAGATAATATAATTTTTTTAATCCTATGAAAATGGATCGAGCAGTGTGACCACACAATTAAACAAAATTTAGAGAGTACTATTATACTTTATTTAAATATGTAATTATTTAGACGAAACGAAAACAGGGTTGTACGGTTAATTTAATGCTATTTTACATGGCTTATGTGTATTTAGTAAAAAGTAGTTTACAATTTTTTGACATAGTTTTCGGGTTATTTTTGAATTAAACATCGAAATGACGAACGTTACACAGAAATTTAACTATTTTGTCAGTAATTTTTTTACTTGATAAGTTAATTTCCGCACGACATTGTGCACATTTCCCGTGCAAATTAATTTTATCATCCTCAATCTCGTTTTTCTTAAATACCCATGTGCAGGGTAGTTTTGAATGTATCTGTAGTGGTTACGCCGCCACATACGAACTACGCAACGAAGACATGACGTCACTCAATTCCTGCATCGCGCAGTTAGAGTTTACCGAGCGAAAAACATAGATAAGACTATCCGAAATCAACATGCCCAGTTGCCCGCCAGACATAACACCCGTCTGGTTGGAGGATCCACCCTTTTCTATGGTGGATGAGTGAACTTTACACCCTGTTCCTCATACCCCTAAATTGGTGACCCCGAGAATGAACGTCAACGCAGCCTTCGTGCAACTTCTTCAGCGTGACGTCATCATCATCACTCGCGCAAGCTTTCGTGAGGCGAGTCACACAGCCAGCCAGCACCCACGGCTTCAACGGGTATCCTGACCACCAGCATGCAGCGAAAGCGCATTCCTGGTCATCACCCTCAGCCACATCACCCCGATTCACTGGGGAATCACCGCAATCACCTCAATCACCGCAATCACCACTATCGCCGCAATCACCGCAAAACAGTTCCGACCCACCGTGAACTGTGTGGCACCCGGTTCCGACTCACTGGAACCACAATCACTATCGCCGCAATCACTGCAGACAGTTCCGACCCACTGTGAACTGAGCGGCACCCGGTTCCGCTTCCAACTCACTGGAACCACAGCTGGCACTGTGAAGCATCGCAAGATCCAAGATTCAGCCCACTATCGACCTTCGGTCTCCGGAGGGGAGTAATGTAGTGGTTACACCGCCACATACGAACTACGCAACGAAGACATGACGTCACACAATTCCTGCATCGCGCAGTTAGTTTACCGAGCGAAAAACATAGATAAGACTATCCGAAATCAATATGGGCAGTTGCCCGCCAGACATAACACCCGTCTGGTTGGAGGATCCTCCCTTTTCTATGGTGGATGAGTGAACTTTACACCCTGTTCCTCATACCCCTAAATATCCAAATTTTTTCTTTCAACATGTGGCTCCATTTGTACTTTGGCAACGTTTTATATTGTGTATCATTTGACTGAAGTACTGACCAACAAATATACTTACATTCATTAAGCTATATCCAAATGTCACTAACTTAAATAAAAGTAGGTATAAGGCTGCCTGTCCACTGAAGCGGAGAGGAGAGGAGAAGAGCGGAGACGTGCCAAAATTAACCAATGGAATTGCATAAAATCTCCGCTCCGCTTCAGTGGACAGGGATTTGCGAACTAGTTTAAAAATTCATACAAAACCGGGAAGCGGAGCGGGGAAGCGGAGCGGAGAAGCCGAGTAGGGAAGCGGAGCAGGGAAGCGGAGCGGAGAAGCGGAGCAGGGAAACGGAGATGGGATGTGGAAAAAAACCAGCCGCGGGGCCAGGGGGAGGGGGAGTAGTGTGCCACCGATTTTTGGCCAGTGCGTGCCCCGGGCGGGAGATCGTATATAATTATATATGTGGCCTCTTTGTTTCGATTTAGGGGAGACCGGGTACAAAACTAATACTTTGACATTGGTTTCTAGTTAGCTATCATATATTTTTAATTATATGAATATAGCCACATATAAACTTCGATTATGCTCTACTTTGTATCTAAATTGACCTCATTATTTGCTGCATATTGTGAAAAACAGAGATATAAAAAAGGATTGTTACTTACGACCTCGAGACCAGGGCGAAAGTAACACGGTATGGGTCGAAAGTAACATGATAAAGGCGTGTGTAATAAATATGAAATGCAATACCAATAGACAGATCTCTTGCAAAAGCCTTTGAGCCGTTGTTTCGCTCTATCGCGTCCTTTATACGGTCTGTATTATAGTAGCGAAGGTCTCTTTTCAAGAACTTAGAGATCCGTCTATTGAGCCACTGGTATTTGAGCGCATCGTCTGAAAGCTGCAAAATCATCTCGCGCCTCTCCTCCATGAGCTGTAAAGTAGCATCAGAGAGCTTCTTGTTTCGATTTGTACTTCAAGACCCATCGGTCTTGAATGTTAGACCCGACCGTATGTGACAGTTTTCATTATAATCGTCCACGAAACTCCTTAGACACTCGAAACGATTCGAGCTTAAGGTGGAACTAGTCGCGGGCTCGAACTCAATGGTGGGCATGGCCAAAAACCACGCTGTCTCACCTGGCATCGTGTCCGACAGAGATAGTATCAGTGATGAGCAGTACCGTTTTTACCGTGAACGGAGAATTGCAAGAATAGCTAGCCGCAGCGCTGCGTGCGCCCGCGCCGCCGCGGTTAGCGTCGCGTGGGACGCGGCGAATCAGCATTTTTCGAAAGCTTGAATAAATGAGTTTTGAATTTTTAATTGAATTGAATTGTGTAAACAATCTAATCAAGAAATACTATGCAAATGGACACATTGATATCGTTATTTTATTTGAATACTACGTAACCTCTAAATGTCAAAAAACGTACTTTTGGTTCGTAAATTCATGTGGCGTCTTCTAGCACAAACTCACGGTTCAGAAGGTGCGCGGCGATTAAATGCAAGCGGGTGGAGCGTCGCCGGTTATCTCCTGGCGGTAGAGGGGCAGCGCCGGCGGCGCGGGCGGCGCGGCATTTCGACGATTTGATAAACTGCAGAGCGTTTGTTACTTCCGACCCGCCGTTACTTTTGTAACCGGTCTCCCCTACATTTATTCCTTTATTCTATATGTCATGTTATCATTTTTGTCACTGTCATATGTCACTGACAGTGACAGGCAGCCTTATCTGGCACCGCTGCCCGCTCAAAGTACTCCGCACAGTCCGCAACTCCGCTCCGCTATCTAGCTCCGCTACCTCGCTCCACACAGTCCGTAACTCCACTCCGCTAACTCGCTCCGCATCAATGGACAGACACTGTCCTTAACTCCGCTCCTCTCCGCTGCCTCGCCCCGCTCCGCAGCCTCGCTCCGCTTCAATGGACAGGCAGCCTAATACTATGTGATTATTTAATTTTGTAATCTACTTTTTACTAAATACACATAAGCCATGTAATATAGCATTAAATTAACCATACAACCTTGTGTTTGTTTCGTCTAAATAATGATATATTAAATTAAGTACTGTCTACATTTTCTTTAATTGTGTGGTTACACTGCTCTATCTATTTTCATAGGATTAATAAAATTATATTATCTCAGCTAAGAGGTAAGAAATACACAATTTTAGATACCTATTATTTAGTAGAAACTTATTACTAAAAGTTAAGTACACTAGACTTTCTGATATTCCTCTCGTTTAGCAGCTAGCACACGCACATATGTCAGTGGAGGAGAGAATTGAGGGACCAGTTTTAATCATGGCTATCTTCAAAATGCTTTGATATTTAAGCTCCATTTCTTTTTTACAAAATGTTTTAAGACTTTTACTAAAACTTTATGTAGAAAAAGAACGGTTTTATTAATTTTATTCAGTAATATTCACTAAAATATTTATTTTTGGTATGTGGACTGAGGGACCACAGTTCAGTCGTTATATTTTTTTTATGTTTAATGCTTTGTGGTTTTTTATTTAGTAAATATCTTTACAAATTCTTTACTAAATGTCTGTATTCACAAAACCATATTTTTTAAGATACTTTCCGAGATCTGGCTGATCGTCTGTGAGAACTGAGGGACCACACTTTATGGGTCGTACTTTTTAATATATTTGCTTACAAATTCCCAGATTCGTTCTACAATTGTTTTAAGTCTACTACTAAATCCTAGGATTATCATTTCGCGAATTCCCAGTTTGGTCCCTCAGTTCACACGCACATAGAAATAGTACCTAAGTGAATTTGAAGATAAACATTATTTCATATAAGTACTTAAATAAGAATATAGGAAAAGAAGAGACTCAGGTCGGCTATCTGCAAACAGATGTCAAAATTATGGCCAATTCGCTTATAATGAATGTAAACTAATATTTAAGATACCTACTAAGACCTTTGATTGCCATTCATGATTTAGTGTGTAACGTGATCAAGAGGCAGATTTTTTTTAATGAAAATTCATCTGTGAATATACCTACATACCTTTTTCAAATAAATTTTAACGTCATGTGTTTTCAGGCAACTAAATGACATCCCGGCCAGCCGGTGGAACGAGACCTGCTGCGGTCTATTCTGTAAAAAACTCACCGTGAAATGAGCTGTCATTCCCCCTGATGCTAAGTATCCCTATAGTCAAGTATCCCCGGTTTCCTCTGTTGTGTTTCTTGTGTCAAACAAGCAACATATTGTAACACTCTGTATAAAAAAAAACTATTTATCAATTTCTGCCGAATTCCGTGGAGATTTCTTTGGTTTAAGGTATGTTTAGAGAGGTACCAATTAGGTACTAAATATCCATGTATGTTTTATATCTAACTTCTCAGTAATCTCGGCTACACAAAAATACACCCGCCAAGCTGACATCAGAATGGCGGGTGTATAAAACTATTGCAATAACTTGCGAACCCACGAGGTACAAATTATTTCACTAGTGGTACAATTAGGTACTAATTAGGTACTAAATCTTTTGATATATTTCGACCATTTCTGAAAGTTACACCCGCCAACCTGATATTCACGAAATATACACCTTTCGTATATTTTTATCAGCTTATATTTTAGTAAAGTTTTCATCGTTACAACCGCCTTTTGTTTCTCCTCTATCCCTTCGTCCAAGCCTTGATGGTACGGGCAGACGTGCTCAAAAATAAGCATGCTCATAAGCTTGCTTAAAATGAGCATGCTCGCAATAAGCATTCATATCCTCAGGTAGCATGGTCGAAAATCAAACGTCGGTTGATTTTTGAGCATGCTCAAAATAAGCATGCTCATTACTAGGAATGTTGTGACACACGTGCTACTAATGGTACTGACACACGTGCTCAAAAACAAGCACGCTCATAAGCTTGCTTAAAATGAGCATGCTCTGCAACTGTTCACATTTGCTTGCAATAAGCATACTTATTTTAAGCATACTCATAAATAAGCATGCTCAAAGCAAACGTACGGACAGACGTGCTACTTGGCACCAGTGTTGCCAGATGCGGTGCACTCGAAGTCGCCTAAAATTTCGTCCGAAGTAGCCTAAAGTCGCCTAAAATTTCGTCCAAGTAGCCTAAAGTCGCCCAATTAATTTTTCAGTTGACTTTCCATTATATCTCCCAATTATAAGTTTGATAACACACTTTTTTTCAAACATTTAGTTCCAAAATTACCAAAATGTGCCATAATATGTAAAATCGAATGTAAATAAATAAAATATTAATTTTTGGCGCTCTTATGAAGGCAAAAGGCTTACCTATACAAATTTTTACCCAAAATTGCGAAAAAAATCAATCTGGTAACCCTGCTGTCGCGGATCGAGATCGAATCGATAATAGGCATAGCATGCTCATAAGCAAACCTGTTCAGACGTGCTCGGAGCACGCCCCCTTCCACCCGCACCTCAGGTAGCAAGCTCGAAAATCAAACGTTGGTTGATTTTTGAGCATGCTCAATTTAAGCATGCTCATTACTAGCATGGTGCGTCACACATGCTTATTTTGAGCATGCTCAAAAATCAACCGACGTTTGATTTTCGACCATGCTACCTGAGGATAAGAATGCTTATTGCGAGCAAGTAAGCCTATGAGCATGCTTATTTTTGAGCACGTCTGTCCGTACTTTAATGAGCAATTGCTCAATAAAAGCATGCTTCCGTGCTACTAATGAGCACGTCTGTCCGTACTTTAAAGTTACGTTTGGAAACTCAAATCAACAGATTAAGATATAGTTCAGAAATAACAGAATCGACTAAACTTACTAATCATCGCAGATTTAATAATTAATAATATAAAATAGCCCACATTTATGTTGCAGACTGAGCCCTCTCGTAAATAGGTATACATAGTTAAAAAGTAGGATTCACCGATTATTTTATAGTAAGACCTTTATAAAATATGTTAAAGAACGTATAATATTAATTTTCCTGCTTGGCCTAACCGATATTTAAACACAAAAACATAATTATCGTTATATAAATAATATGATTAATAATAAAGCGCCTGCACGAAACGTAGCTGCAACTTTTTACTGGAAGTATTTTTGCTCGTTAAATTATTTAGGCGTAGAAAATGTCAAAAATTAAAAATTCATTTTGTAAAGAAACTACTAAGATCTCCGTCACCCACTGTTGATTTTTGATGTGCGTGTGGTGTGAGGGCCCACTTTGTTAAAACTCTTTGAAAATGTGCTTAGGATTTAGTGAAGATTCCCAAAGAATTGTGAAAGTTGGAATCAGATTTTGTGAAAGTCAAATACTTTACATTGCGTGCCATAGCTTCAGGGTGAGTTCAGTATCGATAAAGGAACCCGTAAAAAATAAAAATAAAATACCTTTAAAAAAAGTTTAAAAAAAACGAAAATTATCATAACATGAACCTAATGTAGTACCTACTAATTAAATAGCGATCGTTTAGAATTGATTAGAATTACAATTCAAAGTATTTCTTCTTCCTATTTTAGCACGTCATGCTCCCTGGCGGAACCACCTTTGCTGTAACAAGTATAAGTTACATAAACAATTCTATGGAATGTCTATAAAATTCTAGTCGTATTAAAAAAAAGTCTATATCTCTAGTTTCGACGGTTGCGCTGCGGAGTATCCTTCCCGGCGAAACCACCATGATATTTCTATTACTATACATAGTATAAGCAAATAATTATGTAGTATCAAATAATTCTATAACAATTCTATATTGAACTAGCACCCCTAAATCCTCGAATCTATTTTAAATGTGTGCGTTACGATTGCTCCGCCAAGTTATCCAAACAAAAAAAAACTTCGCCCAAAAAATTGTCGGAATTTGTCAAAATCGAAGGGAACAAACCAAAAATTTGTCAAAGTAGAAATAAAGAAGATACAAGGGTTTTAAGTTGGCCGCGCGAACGTAACGTGGAGGATTGCGCGGCCATGGAGATCTCAGCAACTACTTGGGTTAGAGATCTATTTTTTTTTGTCAATTGAAGACTAAGTTTTTAGTCCTTTGTATCCTGCATATGCTTATGAAGTTTAATTTAAATCGGTTCAGTAATTTCGAAAAATAAGGGCTTGTACGAGTAAGTTTGTATGAAATGCCGTACGGCGTAAACCCTCTTTATACAAATTTTCAATTCTTTGAATTAAACAATTCCTAGAGTGACTATTTAAGTAGACAACCGTTAGTAGATCATTCATGTTAATAACTTAAATGTAATAAATCTATATATATGTCAACAGTATAGGTACTTTTGTTATAATTGTGCACAAATAAATAAATAAATATAAAATTAATATCAATTTCCTTGGTCACGGCATCACGCGTGAACGGCTGGACCAATTTCGCTAATTCTTTTTTTGTTGTGTTTGTTATAGTAAGGAAAAGGTTCTTACTATGATAGGTAGGTGAAGGTAGGGTAGGTAGGCAGGCAGGGAAGGTAGGTAAGTAGGTAGGTATGTATGTAGGTAGGTGTATGGTAGGTAGGTAGGTAGGTATGTATGTATATAGGTAACTAGGTAGGGTAGGTATATAGGTAGGTAGGTATGCATGTAGGTAGGTAGGTGCGCCGTAGATAAGTACTTAGTGCTACCCGTGCGAAGCCTGGGCGGGCAGCTAGATACAATATATAAATATAATAGTTATTCTTGAAGAGTTATCACAGCGCTACAGTCCAGCTTATAGGAAATTTTATTAAAATATTAGGTATTATTACTTTGCAACAGCAGAAAGAACTAAAACATCACTCAGAATCGCCACTAACAAAGTATAAAAAGAAATTATTGTCACCCTACTCACATACACAATCAAAACATAGTTGATTTCGGTATATAGTAAGATTTGTAGTTTTATCATAATTCTTATTTATAACAAATGACACCAATATGTTGCACAGTTTTTTTCACAAAAAGAGACAATTTTGTAGTTGTCTTATCTTTCAAACGATAAGCGTAATAAAACGAAAACAAAAATAATGGAGGACTGAGGGCCCGAATTTTATTCAAGGTCGTAACTTTCAAACAACAAAAAGTGGTGACCTGTTCTTGCTTTCACAAATTTTCACAATTTATTTAGTAGCATATAGGATTTCAAACAGTAGCTGTAAGTTAATGATTTCATTTTATTTGCGTAATAAACTTTTACGTGTATGAGAATTGAGGGCCCATTTTGTACGAAGATATACAAAGTAGGACAGTGTTTTGCGATAATATCTTGTTTTCACAAATTTTGTTTGGCATTAGCTTAGATTTTGGCATAAAGACTTTTTCTGTAGTGTCCATAGTTTATCAGGTTCAGGTGGGCCCTCAATCCTCTATGTGAGAACTGAGGGCCCAACTTTACAGACCATGACTCGGTTATTTGACTTTCACAAAATCGGATTCCAACTTTCACAATTCTTTGGGAATCTTCACTAAATCCTAAGCACATTTTCACAGAGTTTTAACAAAGTGGGCCCTCACACCACACGCACATTTAAGTTTTACTAATTTTTAACTAAATTCCCTATAAGTTTCAACTTGTTCCGCAAGAAAAAAAAAAATGGGCCGTCAGTCCAGATGCACATACTATGTTGGGGTCAGTTTCCAGTCTAACCGTTGCCAAACATTTGCATGAAAACTTTAGTTATCAATGTTGCTACACTAGGTAAAAACTAGCTAATTACAATTTAAACAAAGTAAGTAAGCTTATTGTTAACAAAATATATTAAAATTTATAATAAAAACACAGACACAACACGGCAGTGACACTCAACGTCATTATGTGGCATCTGTTAATTACCCCCCGGGAGAAGGAGTCGGAGTTACAAAGTTCTGTATGACATCTTTTGAAGGTCCATCCGACGTTTTTGTTACCCGGCAAATTCCCTGAATCTGTCGTCATTCCTAGCAATGCACAGACCCGCTGCTTATATTCTTTGTTATCTAGATAAAAAGAAGGTACAAAATATTAAGATACTAAAAATAAAATAAATATTTTTTTTTAATGATTTTATAAAAATATTTAAAAATGTATTCAATATGTGTCGTGATTTCTCGAATTTAATTTGAAAATATTATGTATTATTTTAATATCGATCTATAATATCCACTGTGGCAACACTGTCAAGGGGGATGCGCCAAGGTAGCCCACGAAATTCAAAGGGGTTTGAAGATTTTGGCCCTAAAACCATATTGATTTTTTTTCAAAATCGAGGTGCACAATAAATGTCATATATTTGGATAGGGGACACTTATACAAACATAAAACTTCATATAACATAACATCATAAAGCGTCACGTTTCTGAGATATTCAAACATAAAAATAACAATTATTATACCAGCGCCTCGTCCTCGAGATTAGTAATTTACACATGTAGTTACGCATAGTTCTCACCACTCATGCACTAAGTTGAGAAAAAATATTATATCCTATTTTTCTTTATGACAATTTTATTTGACATAACTTTTTTTGTTTGTGGGTACTTTGTCCAGTTCCGCTCTCAGCCGATTGTCGCCAGCCATTCGCATTTTAGTGCTCAACCACTCAACATCTATTTAGCGTCTTCGCACCGTTTGTTATAAAAAAATACCGAAATGTAAGAATTCTAGGTCTCGTGAAGTAGACATTTAGACATTTTAAAATTAAATAGAACTCAAAATCGTAAAAAACAAATTAGTGCTTCTGAAAGTGAATCAGACTTGGAGGAAGCTGTTTTTCTACACCATGAGGATATTGGACCAGGTATTTACCTTCCTACTTATTTATTGTACAGTGAAAACTATGTTAATATCGCCCTGCTTACGTATCTACGTATTGAAGGTATTTAAATGCACCCAGAACTGGGGCTGTTTCAACGCATTAGAATACGGTTGGCGTTCCTTCCCCTGGGGATTGTAACCTAACCTAAAAAGTATTATGACTATGACTACGAACAATATTAGCAAAATAATTCAATAATTATGTAGCTTTTTATATTCTTTGTATACAGATAAAAGCTTATGATATTAATAAAAAATAGTCATGGACTTATTCGAGTTCAATTTTAAATCGTCTTTAACCGATATATGCCCAGGGGGTCGATAACGACCCAAAAGTACTTGATTACTTCCGATGCACCCTGACCGCGAACTTATGAATCAATTTTTATTATAACGTCATTTTTTGATAATCAAAAGAACTATTTTGAAGTACAGCTCAATATAATTTCTACTTTACAATCATTTCAAATGACAAGTGCTAGTGAAAGTTCGTACAAGTTCATTTCTGGAAAAAGTTTGCAACCAAGCGCATAAAAATGTAAGTATTTTGTGTATATTATGTTGTTTTACTAACAAAATTGTATTTATAGTAAATTGAATATGTGTTTTAGAGATATAGATGTAAATATTGCTTATAAAGTATATTTTTCTAATTGCAATCAATCGAAACGTTTTCGTGGGTCGGTAACGACCCTGTGGGCACATACCATGTTTTATAATCATATTTTTTCTTTTACATGTCCCCCACATGCTCTCTACAAACGAAATAGCCGACGCACTGGAGTCACTTGACTACGAGGAAGGTGTCCAGGGCTTCGATGTATACATTGATCCGCGTTGTGAGGGTACATATCGGACGGTGACTCAGGTGTGGAGGACTGTGACAATATAAATCGCTTGAACCAACATCAGCTGAAATGCTAGAACTACAAAGTGAAGAAGACAATGATGGTGACAACACCATCCATGAGGTTTTAGTCTGCCCTGCTAGTAGTTCTCAAATTTTCGAACCCATTTCTATTGCATCCGGATCCAGCACACACAGGTTACGAAATTCTCGTCCTGTCGAACCGTCAACTCCAGGAGTTGAAGAACCGATGATCATTGCTTATCCTGATGAACAGTCTTCCTTGAATGATCGTCCTACCAGGGCCAGCAATGATTCTGTGGACCCTTCTTCAAGACTTGTCGTCCAAGTCTTGAAACAGGGTCCACAGAATCATTGTCGCGATCAATAGAGCAACGTCAGGCTACGTAAATGGGTAAAGCGAGATTTGCGTCCCCGACAAGATGTGTGGTCACCACCGCCTCCACGAGCTGTGCTCACACTCACCAAAGAAAGGGAACCTATAAAGTTCTTCGAATTATTTTAAAATAAAACAGTCAAAATGTGCCACAAATGTGACGTCAATTTGCATGACAATGCTTTGCAGAATTTCATTCATATCATAACTGATGTTTGAACAACGTCCATTTGAACCTATGTTCCTTACTTATCAAATTTAATTACCTAATAGTTCCTCCCGGATCTTACTTGTCTAAACTAATAATAAAGACTGAATAGCATATAATACTGTTTTATTTTGATTATTCTTTCTCCATACTAGTGTACGACCTTATCTGCCCAAAGGGTCATTATCGACCCACTGAAAAAAAACCACTTTCAGAACTGAAAATTACAAATTACTTTCACAGTCCTTGTCTGTGGTTATCAATATATAACATATGTGAAAATTATAAAAATCGGAGTTATATAAAGTTCTGGGCATATATGGGTTAAGTAAGTTATTTAACTTACGTAATAAAATTATCATATCTATGATAAATTTCAAACACACTGCGCACCGGCACTGCGACCAAATATTGGTTATTAGAATAGCCACCAAGATGAATCACTTATTCAAGTTCACTTTTAAATCGGTGGTGTGATTAATAATACTGGTATGAACAATATTTTTTGCAATGTAAAATATGATATTGACATGACCCTTCATAATTGTTTTTCCAATTCTAATAATATAGACAATGTCTCTCATAAAATAGATGCTCCTAAAACTGGGAACTATCAAAATCTTTTTCTTGTATAACCATATTCATGTTATTCATCAAAACACAAACGGTTTAATAGGTAAATCGGACTTATTAAGCTTACATATAGATGATTTTGCTAGCCTTGGTAAACATGTGGATGTACTTTGTGTAACAGAACACAATATGACAGAAGAGGACCATTGCAATCTTTGTATTCCAAATTATACTCTTGCTACCTTCTATGCAAGAAAGTCCCGGAGAGGTGGCTCATGCATCTTAGTAAATAATAAACATCCGTATAAAATTCTCGACTTAAAAGAATATTGCAGTTCTTGTATCTTAGAATCTAGTGCAATTGAATTAATCGAGCATCAAATAATTATAGTCTGTATTTATAGATCTCCTAAAAATAATATCGACTCTTTAACTTCATTTTTCTATAACTTTGATGGAATCTTAAGGAAAATATGTTCCAATTCCAAAAAAAAGGTGCTGATTTGCGGGGACTTTAACATTGATATTTAAAAAAAGACGAAAATGTCAATGCAATTTCAAAATCTCCTACATAGGTTTAATATGAAATTAGGTGTGCGTGAACCAACCCGGCTAGGTAGCGGTACATGCATCGACAATATTATACACAATGTAAGAGGAAGTGTATGTGAGGTAATGGAGCTAGCCGTCTCTGACCATACAGCTCAAATGATAAAATGTCCTGTCAAAAAGACCTGCACGATCACACACTGGTTCTCTTATAAACGCGATTTTTGCCAGGAAAATGTCAAAAAATTTAAAGAGGCTCTCCAAAGTCTTAGTTTTAATAGTGTTTATAGCTGCAAAGATCCAAACAATGCATTTAAAGAATTTCATAACGTATTTAAATTATTTTACGATCTGTGTTTCCCTTTAAAGAAAATAAAAAAAGTAACTAATAAACCACAGAAATGGATCACAAAAGGCATTAAACTGTGCTCTAAACGTAAACGTGAGATGCTATGGACCTTCAGGCGGCATCCAAATGTAGTCAATAAACAAAAATATAATTCCTATTCTAAACGTTTAAAAACAATAATCAAATTGACTCAAAAATCGCAAAATAGCCATTTTATCAATAACGCTGTAAATAAAACTAAAGCAACCTGGAGGGTTATAAACTCATCAAAAAATAACATTCCAAGGAACAGTCCTTATAAACTCCTTATTAACAATAAATACGTAACAAATCCAACTGACATTGCTGAATTATTTAATAATCATTTTATTGACCAAATACAGCCAACAAACAATTCTGACCATAAAATAACAGAAACAAATTCAAACATAAATTCATTATTTTTATCACCCACAGCACCAATTGACATTTATAAAATAATTACGACTCTGAAAAATACGAATAGCTCTGGATTTGACGACATTGAGACTAAGATAATAAAAAGCGTAGCTGTTGAAATTTCATCGGTTTTTAGCTTTATTACTAACCTATGTATAGAACATGGTGTTTTTCCCGACGACTTAAAACTGTCCGTAATAAAACCACTACATAACAAGGATGATCCTCAAAATATACAAAACTACAGACCCATTGCTCTTCTTTCAATATTTTCCAAAATCATTGAAAAGGTTATTTATAATAGTTTATATATGTTCCTCGAAAAAAATGGCATTTTAACTAAAGAACAGTATGGTTTTAGAAAGTGTAAAAACATAAACATGGCCATTTATGAATTGATCAATGAAATAGTTACAAATATGGACCGAAAAATACCTGTAACAGCCTTATTTATGGATATGACTAAGGCTTTCGATTATGTTGACCATGGAATCCTTCTAAATAAGCTATATAAATATGGTATTAGGGGCAAAGTCTTAAACTTAATAAAATCATACCTTACTGGCAGAAAACAGGTAACTAGTATTTCAGCAGTCGATGTTCAAACTAAAACTGAAATTAATTACCAATCGAGAGAGAGGAAAACTTACTATGGTGTGCCTCAGGGAAGTGTGCTTGGCCCTTTATTATTTTTATGCTATATAAATGACCTTCCGAAAACCATACCACATCCTATGACCCTATTTGCTGATGACTGTACTATAGTATTTGCTGGTAAAAATAGTGACTCATATGAAAATGACATAAACAGTAGCTTAAGTCTATAATTAATATAATTCAATGGCTAAATAATAACAACTTACAGATTAATTTTAATAAAACTCAAATAATGACATTTAATCAAAGAACTAATCCTAGGTATTTGGCTGGACGAAAACATGACATGGAAGACACACATTGAGACTATGGTAAAAAAAAAATCATCAATTTTGCTATGCTTTACACAATTTGAATAAGGTTGCAAATCGTAATACTGTCCTTACTGCATATCATGCATATATCTCCACAACTCTTCGTTATGGCATTATATTTTGGGGCAACTCTACCAATAGAGAAATGGCGTTTAAGGCCCAAAAACAATGTCTTCGAGCCATATGTTTGTTAAAAACCACCGAAAGTTGCAAACCTTTTTTTGTTAGTTTAAAAATACTTACGCTTCCATCCCTCTATATTTATGAAATTTCAATATTTGTTAAGGAGAATCTATCTAAATTTGGAAAACTTAATACTAGACGTCACCAAAGCACACTAAAATCTAAAAAACACAATACTGCACTTTTCTCAAAGAGTTGTCTCGGCATGGGTCCAAAAATTTACAACAAACTACCAAAAACTTTAAAAACCATGACCAACATAAACCATTTTAAATCACAACTTAAAAAATTCTTAATTGAAAAGGCTTAGGTACTACTCTATCAATGAGTTTTTAGATGATAGAAGCATAAGATAAAAATGTCCGATCCACTTATTATTCTGTCTTATTGTACTTGTTTGAAACAGTTTTATTTAGTTTGTAGTTTTGTTTCTTTTCTTACACCTAATTTGTACGCCTTGCAAGGCAGAACATAGTGATACTACGCAAATTTTATACCATGTACTATAATTTACCTATGTTCAACAAATAAAATACTTTGACTTTGACTTTGAAATCATCTTTAAGTAAGTTATTTAACTTACGAATTCAAATTATCATATTTATGATAATCTTCATACACACTGCGCATTGGCACTGCGACCAAATATTGGTTATTAGATTGGCTACCTGAAGATGAAACTGTTCAGTTTCGAATTAAAAATGTGATTAACTTCGCCCAGGCCCTAGTACTTCCACGGATGTACCCCCGAAGAGTCTTTACTCATTTCGGCAATATTCCTGATCCCGGAATTAGTTACTGAATGCCCGTAACAGCTGTCAGAGATCTGCGAATGAGGGCCAGGACCAGCGGCTTATCGTAATTTCGTAATGGACGGTCACCCATCCACGAACCGACCGCGGCAAGTGTGATCCTTCGATCAACCCGTGCGGCTGTTGTAAGTTAGCCACGAGCCCCTCCAGATGGGTACGCAGAGAGATCCAGCTAAGTACGCAGGCCGTTTATCTATCAACATTGGAAATACCATTTACGTCACCCGTTGTAGAACAATTTCCTCGGGTAATGAGGACCGAATTATTTAAAACTGAATAATAATCAACTCAAAATAGGTGCAGAATTCATTCCTGCATGAGAAAATCAAGTTGTTTCAAGTATGTTCTTGGTACCAAAAACAAATGGCAAGATGCGTTTTGTTATAAACTAGCTGACCCGACAGACGTATGTTCTGTTGAAATTTCAACCATCGTCGTTCAAAAATCCCATAGGAAAGACGTTTAGATTTTCCTGAATTTGATAATTTACAGGGTCTAATTTTTTCTTTCCATAAAAATTTTATTCGGACTATTCCTTACAAACAAAAAATAGACAATCGTTCAAGACATTCTCAAGTGATGCACTTACCAACGCACAGCATTTATTTTTTTATTTATATTGATTTAAATAAAATCCTAATAAATTGGTTAAAACGTACCATTTTAAATTAGAGGATTTAAGAACTGCATTAGAATTGTAACGTATTCTATCATTTTATTGTGAAATAGCATCAATTGACCTCAAAGGCTCGTTAATTATCTTAATTAAGATGCACAAAGAATCTCGAAAATATCTAAGATTCTGCTTCAAGGGTAAATTAAATTATTCTAATTTAACGTTTTTTGCCATTTGTGTTAAGTACAGCCCCATACGCTTTTCACGTTATAATTATGTAAACCTAGGTAGCTTTCCACTATTTGTTGTTTATACGATTAGCTATTGCTTGAATATTCCCGCCTGGAATGTTTAAGTAACATATAGATCTAACTAAAGATTATTAATTTAACTTGATTTCATTTTAATAAAGAAAAAAGCACTTTGCACAATTTCCTTCGACTAAATGCAGATTCAGGTATGATAATAGATTCACATCGAGTTTCAGATTAGTTTAACAACAGTTAAAAGATTATACGAACTAAAGCGGAACTTGTAATATTTTCAAAATGAAACGTTGTAACTTTTGTATAAAGATATTAGGATTATTCGTTTCCTGTTGTCCAGCGATCGAATACGGATGGCCGCACAATCAAGAAATGGAAAGATATAAATAAGTCAACTCGAAAGGTCTATTTATATTAATTCTATGAATTTACCCGAATCATTTCAACCATTCATCATTTCTTTGACTGGTATCTAGATAAAATGGAACGTTCTGAACATCGAACAAAAATTGGTGTTAACCAAGTTGAAATATATTTCCTGACGCCTCAACGACGGGGTGGGGGGACGCCTGTGAAGGAAGGTCTTCGAGCGGGTAGTGGTCGAATACTGAACAAGAACCACACAAATTATTTAGAACTTCTTGCCGCATTTATTGCCATAAAAGTTTTTGTTAAAGTTCTTTAATTAACAAAAAGCGTTGACAATTCAACAGCAGTAGCATACATAAATAAAATAGGGGTATAGAATACCCTCATCTCACAAAAACAACTCGTGAAATATGTTAACCGGTGAAGGTAATATATAATTAGGTAAAGCAAAAAGCCTTTCATCTTTGCCTGGTACATAAAATCTAGTGGATAATTGTAATTTCAGATTACGTATCACAAAAAACCTACCATACATAAAACAGGAGCTGTTCGATTGAGCCTTTGGCAGTCGCAGTCTCACACATTCGATCATCCAAAAAAATTTCTACTTAGCAAGTCGCATAAATAACAGATGTGCCACATCACCGAGACCCAGATGCATCCGCGATGGACTCGTTTACAGTTTTATGGTCAAATTAGGATTTCCACGCATTCCCGACATTTTGAGTCATACAGTATTATTTTTCGAATTTGATTGTGAAAATAATAATAGACAAGGCATGGGATATCATGGTCGCACCCTTCTGGCCAACACAGCCATGGAACCTCGTGTTCAGATTTAATAATTAGTTGAGATATATTAATATAATGCTAGCATCCTTAGCGCCTACCTGCATGAAACAATATGACATTCACTTGACGAAATGGTGAAAATTCTGTGAAATTAATTCGTTAAATGTTTATGACGCCTCTGTAGTTCTGTACGTGAATATCAGGTTGGCGGGTGTAATTTTCAGAAATGGTCGAAATATATCAAAAGATTTAGTACCTAATTAGTACCTAATTGTACCACTAGTGAAATAATTTGTACCTCGTGGGATCGCAAGATATTGCAATAGTTTTATACACCCGCCATTCTGATATCAGAATGGCGGGTGTATTTTTGTGTAGCCGAGATTACTGAGAAGTTAGATATAAAACATACATATTAATTCTATGAATTTACCTGAATCATTTCAACCATTCATCATTTCTTTGACTGGTATCTAGATAAAATGGAACGTTCTGAACATCGAACAAAAATTGGTGTTAACCAAGTTGAAATATATTTCCTGACGCCTCAACGACGGGGTGGGGGGACGCCTGTGAAGGAAGGTCTTCGAGCGGGTAGTGGTCGAATACTGAACAAGAACCACACAAATTATTTAGAACTTCTTGCCGCATTTATTGCCATAAAAGTTTTTGTTAAAGTTCTTTAATTAACAAAAAGCGTTGACAATTCAACAGCAGTAGCATACATAAATAAAATAGGGGTATAGAATACCCTCATCTCACAAAAACAACTCGTGAAATATGTTAACCGGTGAAGGTAATATATAATTAGGTAAAGCAAAAAGCCTTTCATCTTTGCCTGGTACATAAAATCTAGTGATAATTGTAATTTCAGATTACGTATCACAAAAAACCTACCATACATAAAACAGGAGCTGTTCGATTGAGCCTTTGGCAGTCGCAGTCTCACACATTCGATCATCCAAAAAAATTTCTACTTAGCAAGTCGCATAAATAACAGATGTGCCACATCACCGAGACCCAGATGCATCCGCGATGGACTCGTTTACAGTTTTATGGTCAAATTAGGATTTCCACGCATTCCCGACATTTTGAGTCATACAGTATTATTTTTCGAATTTGATTGTGAAAATAATAATAGACAAGGCATGGGATATCATGGTCGCACCCTTCTGGCCAACACAGCCATGGAACCTCGTGTTCAGATTTAATAATTAGTTGAGATATATTAATATAATGCTAGCATCCTTAGCGCCTACCTGCATGAAACAATATGACATTCACTTGACGAAATGGTGAAAATTCTGTGAAATTAATTCGTTAAATGTTTATGACGCCTCTGTAGTTCTGTACGTGAATATCAGGTTGGCGGGTGTAATTTTCAGAAATGGTCGAAATATATCAAAAGATTTAGTACCTAATTAGTACCTAATTGTACCACTAGTGAAATAATTTGTACCTCGTGGGATCGCAAGATATTGCAATAGTTTTATACACCCGCCATTCTGATATCAGAATGGCGGGTGTATTTTTGTGTAGCCGAGATTACTGAGAAGTTAGATATAAAACATACATGGATATTTAGTACCTAATTGGTACCTCTCTAAACATACCTTAAGTCAAAGAAATCTCATCGGAATTCGGCAGAAATTGAAAAATTCATATTTTTATACAGAGTGTTATTTTTTTACAGATATGTTGCTTGTTTGACACAAAGAGTACGAGAGTCCACGACCAAAACCATGTCGCATCGTTTTACGACCTCTACCGTAAAAAATCGTTAGTTTAGACGGTTCTGAGCTCGACTAGATGGAGGTCCATTTTTGCTATGACAAAAAAAATAGGCAGACGGTTTTATCACAATATGTCTGATAGAACTAAAAATTTAATTGGTTTTGTCATTTAATTATGAAAAAAAAAAATTCAAACATTTTGGGGGTCATATGTTGCCAGAGCGCATTTTCAAAACTGTCAAAATAAAAATTTCAACCTGTCTCTTAGCAACCTGATTCTATTTTATTTTAAATTAATCTTTTGTATGGTCACCAAAAACCTGTTTTCAGACATTTTAAATGTCACGTAGAATTCCAAAAAGGAAAAGAACGTTTTGGAGTCAACCGTGGTTAACGCGCGGTGCTTGTTACGCTCCTATCTCTTACGACCTTTGATCAACAATTTGTTGATCGAAGCTTACGACAACGATGATGAGTCCGACAATGATTAAAACGATGTTTTTTTATTCAATAAGCTGCATTTTTCAAACATTATTTCAGTTTCCTTTTGTCCAATTTATTTAAAAACTCCTTCAATATCAATTCGATGGTTTCGGGTTAGCTCTATGATAATCGTACGTTAATACTCCGCAATATGATTTTTTCATCATTTCTGATTATGGAAAAGTTGTCTGATTAGTAGTATGATACACAAAAGGGGTTTGAAGATTTTGGCCCTAAAATCAGCCACCATTTTGATTTTTTTTCAAAATCAAGGTGCACAATAATTAATGTCATATATTTGAATGGGGACACTTATACAAACATAAAACTTCATATAACATAACATCATAAAGCGTCACGTTTCTGAGATATTCAAAGATAAAAATATCAATTTTTTCGAATGTATTTAGGTATTTATGTTGTAGTTACTTCATGTTGATTAAGTTATTTACACATGAATTAATTGACTACACCTAGTGGATAAAACATTAAGATTTTTAATCATATTCGGTATAAATAATATCATCCAAGAAGGCAGCGGGAGGCTGAATAGGATTTTCTTGGTGTCGCGTCCATGCCATGCACCATATAATACATATACCATATAACATACGTCCTCATTCGGCGGAGGGTATACATATATTTTTGTCTCTTTCGCTCTTAACTAAAATATTACCTATACATGATGCAATTATGTTTTCATAGTTCAATATACTTACCTGAAGGGAAAATAACAAAAAAATCCTTGTTTTTGGGTTCAGTTTTCGACTTATATGTCGGTGAATTACTCCGAAACCTGACGCTTTAGGATATTATGTCATATGAAAAGAGATTGACCAAGTGACTAAGGAACCTAGTATCGCTACGAAACATGCTGTGACTCAAAGATTTATGGTTTAATTTAGAGAATGATCGGAGGGCTTTCAAATGTAATTTACCATTTTATCATAAAATCTCGGCATTACACGGTAATTAGGTCTCAAAATCTAGGTTTAGTATCGAATCTCTTACTGACTTTTGGTCATTGTATGCTGGTAAATTCAAAATACGAATTTGACAAAATGACGTTTTAGTATTTTGAATGATCGTCAATTGCGACCTCAATTCCGACAGATAAAGGTTGATTTAGGGACTTTAGAAGTAAGAAAAACCTTGAGAATTGTCGACTTACCGGTGTTGGAGAAATCCAAAAAGCCAGAGTATTGTAGACATTTTCACTAACTTCTCTCAATGACTGCCAACGTAAATACCGCAGAAGAATCGAACAGTTAATACACCGACGAACTGAGTCTCCCATAGTGAGCAACTTTCAAATGTAACGCAATTATAACGATTATTTATTGCTCAAGAAAATGAAATTAATCAAAAAATTCATATTCACAAAAACAAACAAATGCACAATCGGTAAAAAGAATACAAGAAGTTAGTCACAGAGTAGAACCTGCGCATTCAAAAATTGGCGCCAATAATTGGCGCACGTACAGTCGCATTAAAAGCGCAATGGATGTTTTTCTACCACATATTGGTTTCTGCCCGCAGATTCACCCGCACCCATTTTATTTTAATTGATATGGGTACTTGTTTACGCTTATGTAAATATACTATAATCCAGACCAGACCTTATCTTTATGCAAAATGTGTTCACGTTAGTTATTTCTTTAAGTGGTTAATTAAACCCGGATGGGTTTACAATATTTACTTGTCTATCGAGACAAGCAAAAAGTTAAAGTGAATCAGAATATTCTTATTCACTTTAACTTTCTTTTTTTTTTATTTTTATATATAGGTACCTACATTTATATTTGCCGTAAGTAAGTGTTGGGACAATTTCAGTCTTCACTTAAAAAATAATCTATGCGACATAGAAACATAACATAAGTTATTAAATTAAATCCAAATTGCAAAATAATAATGGCCTATGTCATTCAAAACATAAAATGAAATCATTAAATTAATTATACAATAAAAATAAACTATTATTAAAGACCATGTGCGTGTGATGTGAGGGCCCACTTTGTTAAAACTCTTTGATAATGTGCTTAGGATTTAGTGAAGATTCTCAAAGAATTGTGAAAGTTGGAATCAGATTTTGTGAAAGTCAAATAACCGAGTTATGGTCTGTAAAGTTGGGCCCTCAGTTCTCACATAGAGGATTGAGGGCCCACCTGAACCTGATAAACTATGGACCCTACAGAAAAAGTCTTTATGCCAAAATCTAAGCTAATGCCAAACAAAATTTGTGAAAACAAGATATTATCGCAAAACACTGTCCTACTTTGTATATCTTCGTACAAAATGGGCCCTCAATTCTCATACACGTAAAAGTTTATTACGCAAATAAAATGAAATAATTAACTTACAGCTACTGTTTGAAATCCTATAAGCTACTAAATAAATTGTGAAAATTTGTGAAAGAAAGAACAGGTCACTACTTATTGTTGTTTGAAAGTTATGACCTTGAATAAAATTCGGGCCCTCAGTCCTCCATTACTTTTGTTTTCGTTTTATTACGCTTATCGTATGAAAGATAAAACAACTACAAAATTGTCTCTTTTTGTGAAAAAAATTGTGCAACAAATTGGTGTCATTTGTTACAAATAAGAATTATGATAAAACTACAAATCTTAATAGATACCGAAATCAACTATTTTTTGATTGTGTATGTGAGTAGGGTGACAATAATTTATTTTTACCCTCATTTATTATACTTTGTTAGTGGCGATTCTGAGTGATGTTTTAGTTCCTTCTGCTGTTGCAAAGTAATAATACCTAATATTTTAATAAAATTTCCTTTAAGTTGGACTGTAGCGCTGTGATAACTGTTCAAGAATAACTATTATATTTATATATTGTATCTAGCTGCCCGCCCCGGCTTCGCACGGGTAGCACTAAGTACTTATCTACGGCGCACCTACCTACCTACCTACCTACCTTCCCTACCTACCTATCCTACCTTCACCTACCTATCCTAAGAACCTTCTCCTTACTATAACAAACACAACAAAAAAAGAATTAGCGAAATTGGTCCAGTCGTTCTCGCGTGATGCCGTGACCAAGGAAATTGGGATTCATTTTAATATACATACATATATAGATTTATTCCATTTTAGTTATTAACATGAATGATCTACTAACGGTTGTCTACTTAAATAGTCACTCTAAGAATTGTTTAATTCAAAGAATTGAAAATTTGTATTATTACGATTTCTAAAATAAATATTTATTTATTTATTTATCACAAACACAACTATCATTCCAGGCAATAATCCTAGTGCGGCAGCGTGGTCTTTAGTTACATTCTAAATTACAATTAAAGCTACTAGTTATATATTAGCATAACATAATACAAACAATGTTACCTTTAAATTCATTCAGAGAGCAATTAAATAAATCTATCCTATCAGCAGTGTCATTCAGTGTATGCAAGGCTCGCGTCAGGGGCGCTTTACTGAGCAGGTTGGTTCGCGCGCGTGGCACTGCTAACAACCGTGGCCGTCGGCGTCGCAATGCATACTTATCAGGCACATTCAGACATATCTCCTTCAAAACACCAGCATTACACATTTTACCGCGCAACAGCTTAAAAATATACGTGGTAAAAGCCAGGTCCCTTCCTGTCTCCAGTTTTTTGTACCCAACCATGCCAATTAAGAACAAGGTTGGGTACATCAACGGATAGAAGGGGTAGACCCCGTAAAGTTTCATATACAAATACCTGATAAATTTGTTCTGTATGCGTTCCAACATAAGACTATATTTAATCTCATGTGGAGCCCATAATGACAGCATTACACTCAAGTTGAGTTCTTATCAGAGCATTATACAATGCTGTTACCGCTGTAATGTTTGTAAAACCCGATGCCCGACGGAGTATGAAACCCAGGCTTCTATATGATTTTTTACAAACATTTATAATATGTTCACGAAATGTGAACTCGGTGTTCAGGCGCACCCCCAGATCGCGTACCTTTTCTACCCGCTCAATTGGCGTGTCATCTAACGCATACCCGTGATGATGTGGCACTCTCATTCTACTAAGGTTATAACCGAGCATTTTTTAACATTAAATTGCAGCTTATTCTTCCTGCTCCACTCTGCCACACTATCTATATCACGCTGCAACCGTGCACAGTCACTCAATTTTAATTGCCATAAGCAACTTAAGATCATCCGCAAATAATAGACAAGTGGCAACCCTGACAACCTCAGGCAAGTCATTTATCATAATAATAAAGTTCAAGGGACCCAGATTGCTTCCCTGGCTTACTCCTGACCTCGTGTAATAAGGCTTGGATTTATAACCAGCATATTCTACAAACTACCGTCGATCTCTCAAGTAGTTAGCAAAAAACTGCAGTAATTTGGGAGTATATAATATTATGACGGATGATCGAAAAATCGAAGAAAGTTTATTAAAACCTATGACACTACATTTAATTTTACTAATCTTTATTGCAATCTAAAAGAAATTGTGGTCACCCTATTTCCTGAGTCAGAGAATAAAAATAAAACTCGATTTTCTCATACAATAAAGGGTCTTTTAATTTCTTTCTGGTATCCAATTTGTTGCACAATTTTTTTCACAAAAAGAGCCAATTTTGTACTTTTCTTATCTTTCATACGATAAGCGTAATAAACCGAAAACAAAAGTAATGGAGGACTGAGGGCCCGAATTTTATTCAAGGTCATAACTTTCAAACAACAATAAGTGGTGACCTGTTCTTGCTTTCACAAATTTTCACAATTTATTTAGTAGCGTATAGGATTTTAAACAGTAGCTGTAAGTTAATGATTTCATTTTATTTGCGTAATAAACTTTTACGTGTATGAGAATTGAGGGCCCATTTTGTACGAAGATATACAAAGTAGGACAGTGTTTTGTGATAATATCTTGTTTTCACAAATTTTGTTTGGCATTAGCTTAGATTTTGGCATAAAGACTTTTTCTGTAGGGTCCATAGTTTATCAGGTTCAGGTGGGCCCTCAATCCTCTATGTGAGAACTGAGGGCCCAACTTTACAGACTATAACTCGGTTATTTGACTTTCACAAAATCTGATTCCAACTTTCACAATTCTTTGGGAATCTTCACTAAATCCTAAGCACATTTTCAAAGAGTTTTAACAAAGTGGGCCCTCACACCACACGCACATTTAAAGACCTACCGTTCGAGACTGTACTTAAAACTAAACGAATGGGACGTGCATACATGCTAGAAAGAGAAAACTCGCCGGACGCCAGCATATTTTGCTCAGGATGCGCGCCCATAGAATCTTATGGCGCGCGTTTGTTCTATTTTGAAAGAGTTTCTATTGATGAATGAAACAGGCAAAGGTATCTCAATACATTCTGCCTTTGTCATAACCATAAGGTACTTAACACCTACAGATTATTATTACAATGTCATAATAATAATTAGTTGTTATTAATATCTTTTGTTACTAATTATTGAACTATAATTTCAATAGTTCGATGCGTAAATAAATTATTTTGCGTAAGTCAAGAAGGTTTTATTGTTTACATACTCTTTGAAGCCAATGACATGTGACATTACTTACGTGAAAAAAAACTATGTATGGGTAAAATAGGAAATCGAAATAAAAACTAATACATTTATGGTGTTTTTTTATCTGGAGAATTTAAGGATTCGCATTACCAGATAAAATTATTATAATTAAAAACAAGATTTATCAACATTATAAACTTAAGTCACAGCAGAGTAAATAGCGATACTAGATTTGGTCAATGTCTTTTTTTGTTTGTATAAGTGTCCTCTATCTAAATATGTAACTTTCGATTTTTTCCGCGATTCTGAAAAAAAATCAAAATGGCGCCATCATGTTAGGGCCACCCTCCATACAAAAATCTTCAAACCCCTTTGTCTGATATAATTTTTTTCTACATTTGGGCAACTTTTTTGTTCATACCCCAGAGTTTTCAGACAGACAGACATGCTATGTTACCCACTGGAAAAAATATTCAACACGTTAAAAATGGATTCAACACATAAGTTACTCACATTTCTGAAAAATGATTTATTCGCATCAACTGACCAATGTTCACTTGAAAACAAGATTTTCAGGCTATGGCTTTATGCGTAATTTTTTATTTCCTCGAATGGCCTCCTGGGTACGTGTGATGCTACTGGTCTGAAAATTGTGTTTTTGGTATCTAAAACCTATCGTTCAACTACATTCCGAAAATCAGGCAAATTACTATGATACAGTTCGGATTTGTTTTTTTCACATTATTGAAAAAGCGGGCAGGTCAGGCGAGACGTGGAGAAGGTCTCAAAAAGGGGTTTTTGATTCAGAATAAGCAAAAGATTTTATACGGTTTTGGTCGTAAAGCGATGAGGTAAAAATTTTGGTCATGAGCTCTCGTACCAGTTGAGGAAATCGGGGATTCTTGACTATAGGGATACTTAGCATCAGGTGGAATGACAGCTCACTTCACCTACATGAACAAAATAATGATTGTTTTCATTTCTATGCCACTTGCAGTTCTACAATATGGTTCTAAAAGTGAAAGAACAACCAGATTATGGGTTCAGTTTGCATAGGAAATGGTTCTATGTAAAGCTGTAAGCTGCAAATTTTCAAGGTTCTAATATTGATTTAATAATAGATTTACATAATTATCGTGTACTTGACTGAATTTATCAAACAATTCAAGAGTCTTATTATTATTTGCAAACAAAATAACGCACGGACACAAATACAAAAACCCGACTGCAAAAACGCATAACTGAAAAGAGAAAAACAAGCATTATAAATTAATCTATATAATTTTGGTATCGCAGGCTGGGACAAACTAATAACCGGATATATGGTGTAAGTTTTGTTTGTCCCCGCCTGCGATACCAAAATTATATAGATTAATTTATAATGCTTGTTTTTCTCTTTTCAGTTATGCGTTTTTGCAGTCGGGTTTTTGTTTTTTGAATAATTTTCTTTATTTCAAGCTTTTTAGTTTTATTAATATATCTAAATTTGCCATTGACTCGTTAATAGCTTTTATTTGATACCAATATTGTTATAATTTATTTAAAAAAAAACCTTCCCCTCCCTTTTTTTTGTATTTGCAGATGCAATATATAAATATTATATAGCCTATGACACTTCTACAATTAAGACGAATCTAACGACACCTCATATATTAAAATCCATCAAGCCGTTTAGGCTACAGAGCGTGCCAAAGAAATAGACATACATACATACATACATACATACATACATACATACATATATACATACATACATACATACTCTCGAAAAACATTACCCTCCTTCTGGGGCAGTCGGGTAAAAAAATGATTTTTATCTCATCTATTCAGAAAGAGCTAGTTTATTCTTCGTAAACAGGTACGAGTATAGTTCGATTCAAATTTAATGGCGGCTCGGAAGTTAGTTGCTCTTGCTCATTGTGTAGTACCCCACCCCTCACCCCCGCTGATCTGCGCAGCGACTCGCTCATGTTCCGACCCGCCATTAAGTTTGAATCGGGCTGTACTAACCCATTCAAGGCGGGTCAAAAAATCGCCCTTGTTATGTACGGGAGGGCGGTCTAAAGGAATAATGCTGATAGGCCTCGGACGCATCTCATATTGAAACACTTTGACGCCGATCGGCGTTTTCCGTAAATGAAAATGATTTCTAGCATGTTGTGACAGAATTTTATTGAAACTGATCAGTCTACGCCATGTGCATGTGCTGCGTAGGTACTAAGTGGCCAAGTTGCATTTTGTGTATAATTATATTTATTTAATTTTTTACATATGTAATACATTTTTAAATATTTCTTAAAAAAAAGGATACAAAAAAACATTAAAAAATATAAGTGTTCCGCCGGTGTCGGGAGCAGGGTCCAAGCTACCGGTGGTTAGGGCTGCAGAGACAAGAACCTCCTCACAATGCGAGCCGTGTCGAGGAGTACTGCCTTCTGAATCAGGCCCTTGATCCAACCGCCTAACGAGAGCCTCGAGAGATGTTGATCGAGGCTTTCGGCCATCAGGCCATTGGCCGTTACGACAATCGGCACAATGATAGCCGAGCTCACATTCCACATGTCGACAACCTCGTGTGCTAAGTCGAGATATTTTATTTGTTTCTCTTTCTCAGCTTTCACGAGGTTCCCGTCATGCGGAATGGTAACATAGACTATAATTGCGCGGCGCGCTAATCGGTCTATCACCACTATATCAGGGACTCACCCGGACGATGGCATGCCCGACACACGTCAACCGTACCGTCCTTCATAATATGTCTCCGGTAGTTATTCGTCAAGATAACTTCGTCCATAATTGCACAGACGAAACCTTCAGTTTCCCCGAAAAGGTCACCGAAACGTAGCCAGGATACGGACGCTAAGAAATCTACGCCAGGCTCATGAAGAGCCCCTATCGGGCTCTTCATGAGCCTGGCGTAGATTTCTAGCCGCCCGTGAAGCTCCTTGCTTTGCCATACCTCCTTGCGGTCATCTGTAGTAAGTACCACAGGTTTGCGCCAGTTCTCTTTAGCCATGGAGAGCGGGGTGAGTCCCTTGTCCACTGCGACCACATCACGGTGCATACCCACTTCGGCTTTTAAGAAATATTCTCTGAGGCTGCACACCTCGCGGTTGTGGAGGGTCTTCGCATTTAAAAACCCTCGACCCCCGCACTTCTGCGGGATGTACAGTCTCATCACCGAAGAACGTGGGTGATGCATCCGGTTTGCGGTCAGGAGTGTACGGACCCTCCTGTCCAGGGCGTCGAGTTCGGTCTGAGTCCATTTGAGTATGCCGAAAGAGTACATCATTAATATTTATTTTGTTATTAACAGTGAAATTTTATAAAAAAAAATTGGGGGTTTTCTATTTACCATAAATATGGCTAGAAATAGATGTGCGTGTGAACTGAGGGACCAAACTGGGAATTCGCGAAATGAAAATCCTAGGATTTAGTAGTAGACTTAAAACAATTGTAGAACGAATCTGGGAATTTGTAAGCAAATATATAAAAAACTACGACCCATAAAGTGTGGTCCCTCAGTTCTCACAGACGATCAGCCAGATCTCGGAAAGTATCTTAAAAAATATGGTTTTGTGAATACAGACATTTAGTAAAGCATTTGTAAAGATATTTACTAAATAACAGACCACAAAGCATAAAAGATAAAAAAAATATAACGACTGAACTGTGGTCCCTCAGTCCACATAACAAAAATAAATATTTTAGTGAATATTACTGAATAAAATTAATAAAACCGTTCTTTTTCTACGTAAAGTTTTAGTAAAAGTCTTAAAACATTTTGTAAAAAAGAAATGGAGCTAAAATATCAAAGCATTTTGAAGATAGCCATGATTAAAACTGGTCCCTCAATTCTCTCCTCCACTGACATAATGTGCGTGTGCTAGCTGCTAGACGAGAGGAATATCAGAAAGTCTAGTGTTCTTAACTTTTAGTAATAAGTTTCTACTAAATAATAGGTATCTAAAATTGTGTATTTCTTACCTCTTAGCTGAGATAATATAATTTTTTTAATCCTATGAAAATGGATCGAGCAGTGTGACCACACAATTAAACAAAATTTAGAGAGTACTATTATACTTTATTTAAATATGTAATTATTTAGACGAAACGAAAACAGGGTTGTACGGTTAATTTAATGCTATTTTACATGGCTTATGTGTATTTAGTAAAAAGTAGTTTACAATTTTTTGACATAGTTTTCGGGTTATTTTTGAATTAAACATCGAAATGACGAACGTTACACAGAAATTTAACTATTTTGTCAGTAATTTTTTTACTTGATAAGTTAATTTCCGCACGACATTGTGCACATTTCCCGTGCAAATTAATTTTATCATCCTCAATCTCGTTTTTCTTAAATACCCATGTGCAGGGTAGTTTTGAATGTATCTGTAGTGGTTACGCCGCCACATACGAACTACGCAACGAAGACATGACGTCACTCAATTCCTGCATCGCGCAGTTAGAGTTTACCGAGCGAAAAACATAGATAAGACTATCCGAAATCAACATGCCCAGTTGCCCGCCAGACATAACACCCGTCTGGTTGGAGGATCCACCCTTTTCTATGGTGGATGAGTGAACTTTACACCCTGTTCCTCATACCCCTAAATTGGTGACCCCGAGAATGAACGTCAACGCAGCCTTCGTGCAACTTCTTCAGCGTGACGTCATCATCATCACTCGCGCAAGCTTTCGTGAGGCGAGTCACACAGCCAGCCAGCACCCACGGCTTCAACGGGTATCCTGACCACCAGCATGCAGCGAAAGCGCATTCCTGGTCATCACCCTCAGCCACATCACCCCGATTCACTGGGGAATCACCGCAATCACCTCAATCACCGCAATCACCACTATCGCCGCAATCACCGCAAAACAGTTCCGACCCACCGTGAACTGTGTGGCACCCGGTTCCGACTCACTGGAACCACAATCACTATCGCCGCAATCACTGCAGACAGTTCCGACCCACTGTGAACTGAGCGGCACCCGGTTCCGCTTCCAACTCACTGGAACCACAGCTGGCACTGTGAAGCATCGCAAGATCCAAGATTCAGCCCACTATCGACCTTCGGTCTCCGGAGGGGAGTAATGTAGTGGTTACACCGCCACATACGAACTACGCAACGAAGACATGACGTCACACAATTCCTGCATCGCGCAGTTAGTTTACCGAGCGAAAAACATAGATAAGACTATCCGAAATCAATATGGGCAGTTGCCCGCCAGACATAACACCCGTCTGGTTGGAGGATCCTCCCTTTTCTATGGTGGATGAGTGAACTTTACACCCTGTTCCTCATACCCCTAAATATCCAAATTTTTTCTTTCAACATGTGGCTCCATTTGTACTTTGGCAACGTTTTATATTGTGTATCATTTGACTGAAGTACTGACCAACAAATATACTTACATTCATTAAGCTATATCCAAATGTCACTAACTTAAATAAAAGTAGGTATAAGGCTGCCTGTCCACTGAAGCGGAGAGGAGAGGAGAAGAGCGGAGACGTGCCAAAATTAACCAATGGAATTGCATAAAATCTCCGCTCCGCTTCAGTGGACAGGGATTTGCGAACTAGTTTAAAAATTCATACAAAACCGGGAAGCGGAGCGGGGAAGCGGAGCGGAGAAGCCGAGTAGGGAAGCGGAGCAGGGAAGCGGAGCGGAGAAGCGGAGCAGGGAAACGGAGATGGGATGTGGAAAAAAACCAGCCGCGGGGCCAGGGGGAGGGGGAGTAGTGTGCCACCGATTTTTGGCCAGTGCGTGCCCCGGGCGGGAGATCGTATATAATTATATATGTGGCCTCTTTGTTTCGATTTAGGGGAGACCGGGTACAAAACTAATACTTTGACATTGGTTTCTAGTTAGCTATCATATATTTTTAATTATATGAATATAGCCACATATAAACTTCGATTATGCTCTACTTTGTATCTAAATTGACCTCATTATTTGCTGCATATTGTGAAAAACAGAGATATAAAAAAGGATTGTTACTTACGACCTCGAGACCAGGGCGAAAGTAACACGGTATGGGTCGAAAGTAACATGATAAAGGCGTGTGTAATAAATATGAAATGCAATACCAATAGACAGATCTCTTGCAAAAGCCTTTGAGCCGTTGTTTCGCTCTATCGCGTCCTTTATACGGTCTGTATTATAGTAGCGAAGGTCTCTTTTCAAGAACTTAGAGATCCGTCTATTGAGCCACTGGTATTTGAGCGCATCGTCTGAAAGCTGCAAAATCATCTCGCGCCTCTCCTCCATGAGCTATAAAGTAGTATCAGAGAGCTTCTTGTTTCGATTTGTACTTCAAGACCCATCGGTCTTGAATGTTAGACCCGACCGTATGTGACAGTTTTCATTATAATCGTCCACGAAACTCCTTAGACACTCGAAACGATTCGAGCTTAAGGTGGAACTAGTCGCGGGCTCGAACTCAATGGTGGGCATGGCCAAAAACCACGCTGTCTCACCTGGCATCGTGTCCGACAGAGATAGTATCAGTGATGAGCAGTACCGTTTTTACCGTGAACGGAGAATTGCAAGAATAGCTAGCCGCAGCGCTGCGTGCGCCCGCGCCGCCGCGGTTAGCGTCGCGTGGGACGCGGCGAATCAGCATTTTTCGAAAGCTTGAATAAATGAGTTTTGAATTTTTAATTGAATTGAATTGTGTAAACAATCTAATCAAGAAATACTATGCAAATGGACACATTGATATCGTTATTTTATTTGAATACTACGTAACCTCTAAATGTCAAAAAACGTACTTTTGGTTCGTAAATTCATGTGGCGTCTTCTAGCACAAACTCACGGTGCAGAAGGTGCGCGGCGATTAAATGCAAGCGGGTGGAGCGTCGCCGGTTATCTCCTGGCGGTAGAGGGGCAGCGCCGGCGGCGCGGGCGGCGCGGCATTTCGACGATTTGATAAACTGCAGAGCGTTTGTTACTTCCGACCCGCCGTTACTTTTGTAACCGGTCTCCCCTACATTTATTCCTTTATTCTATATGTCATGTTATCATTTTTGTCACTGTCATATGTCACTGACAGTGACAGGCAGCCTTATCTGGCACCGCTGCCCGCTCAAAGTACTCCGCACAGTCCGCAACTCCGCTCCGCTATCTAGCTCCGCTACCTCGCTCCACACAGTCCGTAACTCCACTCCGCTAACTCGCTCCGCATCAATGGACAGACACTGTCCTTAACTCCGCTCCTCTCCGCTGCCTCGCCCCGCTCCGCAGCCTCGCTCCGCTTCAATGGACAGGCAGCCTAATACTATGTGATTATTTAATTTTGTAATCTACTTTTTACTAAATACACATAAGCCATGTAATATAGCATTAAATTAACCATACAACCTTGTGTTTGTTTCGTCTAAATAATGATATATTAAATTAAGTACTGTCTACATTTTCTTTAATTGTGTGGTTACACTGCTCTATCTATTTTCATAGGATTAATAAAATTATATTATCTCAGCTAAGAGGTAAGAAATACACAATTTTAGATACCTATTATTTAGTAGAAACTTATTACTAAAAGTTAAGTACACTAGACTTTCTGATATTCCTCTCGTTTAGCAGCTAGCACACGCACATATGTCAGTGGAGGAGAGAATTGAGGGACCAGTTTTAATCATGGCTATCTTCAAAATGCTTTGATATTTAAGCTCCATTTCTTTTTTACAAAATGTTTTAAGACTTTTACTAAAACTTTATGTAGAAAAAGAACGGTTTTATTAATTTTATTCAGTAATATTCACTAAAATATTTATTTTTGGTATGTGGACTGAGGGACCACAGTTCAGTCGTTATATTTTTTTTATGTTTAATGCTTTGTGGTTTTTTATTTAGTAAATATCTTTACAAATTCTTTACTAAATGTCTGTATTCACAAAACCATATTTTTTAAGATACTTTCCGAGATCTGGCTGATCGTCTGTGAGAACTGAGGGACCACACTTTATGGGTCGTACTTTTTAATATATTTGCTTACAAATTCCCAGATTCGTTCTACAATTGTTTTAAGTCTACTACTAAATCCTAGGATTATCATTTCGCGAATTCCCAGTTTGGTCCCTCAGTTCACACGCACATAGAAATAGTACCTAAGTGAATTTGAAGATAAACATTATTTCATATAAGTACTTAAATAAGAATATAGGAAAAGAAGAGACTCAGGTCGGCTATCTGCAAACAGATGTCAAAATTATGGCCAATTCGCTTATAATGAATGTAAACTAATATTTAAGATACCTACTAAGACCTTTGATTGCCATTCATGATTTAGTGTGTAACGTGATCAAGAGGCAGATTTTTTTTAATGAAAATTCATCTGTGAATATACCTACATACCTTTTTCAAATAAATTTTAACGTCATGTGTTTTCAGGCAACTAAATGACATCCCGGCCAGCCGGTGGAACGAGACCTGCTGCGGTCTATTCTGTAAAAAACTCACCGTGAAATGAGCTGTCATTCCCCCTGATGCTAAGTATCCCTATAGTCAAGTATCCCCGGTTTCCTCTGTTGTGTTTCTTGTGTCAAACAAGCAACATATTGTAACACTCTGTATAAAAAAAAACTATTTATCAATTTCTGCCGAATTCCGTGGAGATTTCTTTGGTTTAAGGTATGTTTAGAGAGGTACCAATTAGGTACTAAATATCCATGTATGTTTTATATCTAACTTCTCAGTAATCTCGGCTACACAAAAATACACCCGCCAAGCTGACATCAGAATGGCGGGTGTATAAAACTATTGCAATAACTTGCGAACCCACGAGGTACAAATTATTTCACTAGTGGTACAATTAGGTACTAATTAGGTACTAAATCTTTTGATATATTTCGACCATTTCTGAAAGTTACACCCGCCAACCTGATATTCACGAAATATACACCTTTCGTATATTTTTATCAGCTTATATTTTAGTAAAGTTTTCATCGTTACAACCGCCTTTTGTTTCTCCTCTATCCCTTCGTCCAAGCCTTGATGGTACGGGCAGACGTGCTCAAAAATAAGCATGCTCATAAGCTTGCTTAAAATGAGCATGCTCGCAATAAGCATTCATATCCTCAGGTAGCATGGTCGAAAATCAAACGTCGGTTGATTTTTGAGCATGCTCAAAATAAGCATGCTCATTACTAGGAATGTTGTGACACACGTGCTACTAATGGTACTGACACACGTGCTCAAAAACAAGCACGCTCATAAGCTTGCTTAAAATGAGCATGCTCTGCAACTGTTCACATTTGCTTGCAATAAGCATACTTATTTTAAGCATACTCATAAATAAGCATGCTCAAAGCAAACGTACGGACAGACGTGCTACTTGGCACCAGTGTTGCCAGATGCGGTGCACTCGAAGTCGCCTAAAATTTCGTCCGAAGTAGCCTAAAGTCGCCTAAAATTTCGTCCAAGTAGCCTAAAGTCGCCCAATTAATTTTTCAGTTGACTTTCCATTATATCTCCCAATTATAAGTTTGATAACACACTTTTTTTCAAACATTTAGTTCCAAAATTACCAAAATGTGCCATAATATGTAAAATCGAATGTAAATAAATAAAATATTAATTTTTGGCGCTCTTATGAAGGCAAAAGGCTTACCTATACAAATTTTTACCCAAAATTGCGAAAAAAATCAATCTGGTAACCCTGCTGTCGCGGATCGAGATCGAATCGATAATAGGCATAGCATGCTCATAAGCAAACCTGTTCAGACGTGCTCGGAGCACGCCCCCTTCCACCCGCACCTCAGGTAGCAAGCTCGAAAATCAAACGTTGGTTGATTTTTGAGCATGCTCAATTTAAGCATGCTCATTACTAGCATGGTGCGTCACACATGCTTATTTTGAGCATGCTCAAAAATCAACCGACGTTTGATTTTCGACCATGCTACCTGAGGATAAGAATGCTTATTGCGAGCAAGTAAGCCTATGAGCATGCTTATTTTTGAGCACGTCTGTCCGTACTTTAATGAGCAATTGCTCAATAAAAGCATGCTTCCGTGCTACTAATGAGCACGTCTGTCCGTACTTTAAAGTTACGTTTGGAAACTCAAATCAACAGATTAAGATATAGTTCAGAAATAACAGAATCGACTAAACTTACTAATCATCGCAGATTTAATAATTAATAATATAAAATAGCCCACATTTATGTTGCAGACTGAGCCCTCTCGTAAATAGGTATACATAGTTAAAAAGTAGGATTCACCGATTATTTTATAGTAAGACCTTTATAAAATATGTTAAAGAACGTATAATATTAATTTTCCTGCTTGGCCTAACCGATATTTAAACACAAAAACATAATTATCGTTATATAAATAATATGATTAATAATAAAGCGCCTGCACGAAACGTAGCTGCAACTTTTTACTGGAAGTATTTTTGCTCGTTAAATTATTTAGGCGTAGAAAATGTCAAAAATTAAAAATTCATTTTGTAAAGAAACTACTAAGATCTCCGTCACCCACTGTTGATTTTTGATGTGCGTGTGGTGTGAGGGCCCACTTTGTTAAAACTCTTTGAAAATGTGCTTAGGATTTAGTGAAGATTCCCAAAGAATTGTGAAAGTTGGAATCAGATTTTGTGAAAGTCAAATACTTTACATTGCGTGCCATAGCTTCAGGGTGAGTTCAGTATCGATAAAGGAACCCGTAAAAAATAAAAATAAAATACCTTTAAAAAAAGTTTAAAAAAAACGAAAATTATCATAACATGAACCTAATGTAGTACCTACTAATTAAATAGCGATCGTTTAGAATTGATTAGAATTACAATTCAAAGTATTTCTTCTTCCTATTTTAGCACGTCATGCTCCCTGGCGGAACCACCTTTGCTGTAACAAGTATAAGTTACATAAACAATTCTATGGAATGTCTATAAAATTCTAGTCGTATTAAAAAAAAGTCTATATCTCTAGTTTTGACGGTTGCGCTGCGGAGTATCCTTCCCGGCGAAACCACCATGATATTTCTATTACTATACATAGTATAAGCAAATAATTATGTAGTATCAAATAATTCTATAACAATTCTATATTGAACTAGCACCCCTAAATCCTCGAATCTATTTTAAATGTGTGCGTTACGATTGCTCCGCCAAGTTATCCAAACAAAAAAAAACTTCGCCCAAAAAATTGTCGGAATTTGTCAAAATCGAAGGGAACAAACCAAAAATTTGTCAAAGTAGAAATAAAGAAGATACAAGGGTTTTAAGTTGGCCGCGCGAACGTAACGTGGAGGATTGCGCGGCCATGGAGATCTCAGCAACTACTTGGGTTAGAGATCTATTTTTTTTTGTCAATTGAAGACTAAGTTTTTAGTCCTTTGTATCCTGCATATGCTTATGAAGTTTAATTTAAATCGGTTCAGTAATTTCGAAAAATAAGGGCTTGTACGAGTAAGTTTGTATGAAATGCCGTACGGCGTAAACCCTCTTTATACAAATTTTCAATTCTTTGAATTAAACAATTCCTAGAGTGACTATTTAAGTAGACAACCGTTAGTAGATCATTCATGTTAATAACTTAAATGTAATAAATCTATATATATGTCAACAGTATAGGTACTTTTGTTATAATTGTGCACAAATAAATAAATAAATATAAAATTAATATCAATTTCCTTGGTCACGGCATCACGCGTGAACGGCTGGACCAATTTCGCTAATTCTTTTTTTGTTGTGTTTGTTATAGTAAGGAAAAGGTTCTTACTATGATAGGTAGGTGAAGGTAGGGTAGGTAGGCAGGCAGGGAAGGTAGGTAAGTAGGTAGGTATGTATGTAGGTAGGTGTATGGTAGGTAGGTAGGTAGGTATGTATGTATATAGGTAACTAGGTAGGGTAGGTATATAGGTAGGTAGGTATGCATGTAGGTAGGTAGGTGCGCCGTAGATAAGTACTTAGTGCTACCCGTGCGAAGCCTGGGCGGGCAGCTAGATACAATATATAAATATAATAGTTATTCTTGAAGAGTTATCACAGCGCTACAGTCCAGCTTATAGGAAATTTTATTAAAATATTAGGTATTATTACTTTGCAACAGCAGAAAGAACTAAAACATCACTCAGAATCGCCACTAACAAAGTATAAAAAGAAATTATTGTCACCCTACTCACATACACAATCAAAACATAGTTGATTTCGGTATATAGTAAGATTTGTAGTTTTATCATAATTCTTATTTATAACAAATGACACCAATATGTTGCACAGTTTTTTTCACAAAAAGAGACAATTTTGTAGTTGTCTTATCTTTCAAACGATAAGCGTAATAAAACGAAAACAAAAATAATGGAGGACTGAGGGCCCGAATTTTATTCAAGGTCGTAACTTTCAAACAACAAAAAGTGGTGACCTGTTCTTGCTTTCACAAATTTTCACAATTTATTTAGTAGCATATAGGATTTCAAACAGTAGCTGTAAGTTAATGATTTCATTTTATTTGCGTAATAAACTTTTACGTGTATGAGAATTGAGGGCCCATTTTGTACGAAGATATACAAAGTAGGACAGTGTTTTGCGATAATATCTTGTTTTCACAAATTTTGTTTGGCATTAGCTTAGATTTTGGCATAAAGACTTTTTCTGTAGTGTCCATAGTTTATCAGGTTCAGGTGGGCCCTCAATCCTCTATGTGAGAACTGAGGGCCCAACTTTACAGACCATGACTCGGTTATTTGACTTTCACAAAATCGGATTCCAACTTTCACAATTCTTTGGGAATCTTCACTAAATCCTAAGCACATTTTCACAGAGTTTTAACAAAGTGGGCCCTCACACCACACGCACATTTAAGTTTTACTAATTTTTAACTAAATTCCCTATAAGTTTCAACTTGTTCCGCAAGAAAAAAAAAAATGGGCCCTCAGTCCAGATGCACATACTATGTTGGGGTCAGTTTCCAGTCTAACCGTTGCCAAACATTTGCATGAAAACTTTAGTTATCAATGTTGCTACACTAGGTAAAAACTAGCTAATTACAATTTAAACAAAGTAAGTAAGCTTATTGTTAACAAAATATATTAAAATTTATAATAAAAACACAGACACAACACGGCAGTGACACTCAACGTCATTATGTGGCATCTGTTAATTACCCCCCGGGAGAAGGAGTCGGAGTTACAAAGTTCTGTATGACATCTTTTGAAGGTCCATCCGACGTTTTTGTTACCCGGCAAATTCCCTGAATCTGTCGTCATTCCTAGCAATGCACAGACCCGCTGCTTATATTCTTTGTTATCTAGATAAAAAGAAGGTACAAAATATTAAGATACTAAAAATAAAATAAATATTTTTTTTTAATGATTTTATAAAAATATTTAAAAATGTATTCAATATGTGTCGTGATTTCTCGAATTTAATTTGAAAATATTATGTATTATTTTAATATCGATCTATAATATCCACTGTGGCAACACTGTCAAGGGGGATGCGCCAAGGTAGCCCACGAAATTCAAAGGGGTTTGAAGATTTTGGCCCTAAAACCATATTGATTTTTTTTCAAAATCGAGGTGCACAATAAATGTCATATATTTGGATAGGGGACACTTATACAAACATAAAACTTCATATAACATAACATCATAAAGCGTCACGTTTCTGAGATATTCAAACATAAAAATAACAATTATTATACCAGCGCCTCGTCCTCGAGATTAGTAATTTACACATGTAGTTACGCATAGTTCTCACCACTCATGCACTAAGTTGAGAAAAAATATTATATCCTATTTTTCTTTATGACAATTTTATTTGACATAACTTTTTTTGTTTGTGGGTACTTTGTCCAGTTCCGCTCTCAGCCGATTGTCGCCAGCCATTCGCATTTTAGTGCTCAACCACTCAACATCTATTTAGCGTCTTCGCACCGTTTGTTATAAAAAAATACCGAAATGTAAGAATTCTAGGTCTCGTGAAGTAGACATTTAGACATTTTAAAATTAAATAGAACTCAAAATCGTAAAAAACAAATTAGTGCTTCTGAAAGTGAATCAGACTTGGAGGAAGCTGTTTTTCTACACCATGAGGATATTGGACCAGGTATTTACCTTCCTACTTATTTATTGTACAGTGAAAACTATGTTAATATCGCCCTGCTTACGTATCTACGTATTGAAGGTATTTAAATGCACCCAGAACTGGGGCTGTTTCAACGCATTAGAATACGGTTGGCGTTCCTTCCCCTGGGGATTGTAACCTAACCTAAAAAGTATTATGACTATGACTACGAACAATATTAGCAAAATAATTCAATAATTATGTAGCTTTTTATATTCTTTGTATACAGATAAAAGCTTATGATATTAATAAAAAATAGTCATGGACTTATTCGAGTTCAATTTTAAATCGTCTTTAACCCATATATGCCCAGGGGGTCGATAACGACCCAAAAGTACTTGATTACTTCCGATGCACCCTGACCGCGAACTTATGAATCAATTTTTATTATAACGTCATTTTTTGATAATCAAAAGAACTATTTTGAAGTACAGCTCAATATAATTTCTACTTTACAATCATTTCAAATGACAAGTGCTAGTGAAAGTTCGTACAAGTTCATTTCTGGAAAAAGTTTGCAACCAAGCGCATAAAAATGTAAGTATTTTGTGTATATTATGTTGTTTTACTAACAAAATTGTATTTATAGTAAATTGAATATGTGTTTTAGAGATATAGATGTAAATATTGCTTATAAAGTATATTTTTCTAATTGCAATCAATCGAAACGTTTTCGTGGGTCGGTAACGACCCTGTGGGCACATCCCATGTTTTATAATCATATTTTTTCTTTTACATGTCCCCCACATGCTCTCTACAAACGAAATAGCCGACGCACTGGAGTCACTTGACTACGAGGAAGGTGTCCAGGGCTTCGATGTATACATTGATCCGCGTTGTGAGGGTACATATCGGACGGTGACTCAGGTGTGGAGGACTGTGACAATATAAATCGCTTGAACCAACATCAGCTGAAATGCTAGAACTACAAAGTGAAGAAGACAATGATGGTGACAACACCATCCATGAGGTTTTAGTCTGCCCTGCTAGTAGTTCTCAAATTTTCGAACCCATTTCTATTGCATCCGGATCCAGCACACACAGGTTACGAAATTCTCGTCCTGTCGAACCGTCAACTCTAGGAGTTGAAGAACCGATGATCATTGCTTATCCTGATGAACAGTCTTCCTTGAATGATCGTCCTACCAGGGCCAGCAATGATTCTGTGGACCCTTCTTCAAGACTTGTCGTCCAAGTCTTGAAACAGGGTCCACAGAATCATTGTCGCGATCAATAGAGCAACGTCAGGCTACGTAAATGGGTAAAGCGAGATTTGCGTCCCCGACAAGATGTGTGGTCACCACCGCCTCCACGAGCTGTGCTCACACTCACCAAAGAAAGGGAACCTATAAAGTTCTTCGAATTATTTTAAAATAAAACAGTCAAAATGTGCCACAAATGTGACGTCAATTTGCATGACAATGCTTTGCAGAATTTCATTCATATCATAACTGATGTTTGAACAACGTCCATTTGAACCTATGTTCCTTACTTATCAAATTTAATTACCTAATAGTTCCTCCCGGATCTTACTTGTCTAAACTAATAATAAAGACTGAATAGCATATAATACTGTTTTATTTTGATTATTCTTTCTCCATACTAGTGTACGACCTTATCTGCCCAAAGGGTCATTATCGACCCACTGAAAAAAAACCACTTTCAGAACTGAAAATTACAAATTACTTTCACAGTCCTTGTCTGTGGTTATCAATATATAACATATGTGAAAATTATAAAAATCGGAGTTATATAAAGTTCTGGGCATATATGGGTTAAGTAAGTTATTTAACTTACGTAATAAAATTATCATATCTATGATAAATTTCAAACACACTGCGCACCGGCACTGCGACCAAATATTGGTTATTAGAATAGCCACCAAGATGAATCACTTATTCAAGTTCACTTTTAAATCGGTGGTGTGATTAATAATACTGGTATGAACAATATTTTTTGCAATGTAAAATATGATATTGACATGACCCTTCATAATTGTTTTTCCAATTCTAATAATATAGACAATGTCTCTCATAAAATAGATGCTCCTAAAACTGGGAACTATCAAAATCTTTTTCTTGTATAACCATATTCATGTTATTCATCAAAACACAAACGGTTTAATAGGTAAATCGGACTTATTAAGCTTACATATAGATGATTTTGCTAGCCTTGGTAAACATGTGGATGTACTTTGTGTAACAGAACACAATATGACAGAAGAGGACCATTGCAATCTTTGTATTCCAAATTATACTCTTGCTACCTTCTATGCAAGAAAGTCCCGGAGAGGTGGCTCATGCATCTTAGTAAATAATAAACATCCGTATAAAATTCTCGACTTAAAAGAATATTGCAGTTCTTGTATCTTAGAATCTAGTGCAATTGAATTAATCGAGCATCAAATAATTATAGTCTGTATTTATAGATCTCCTAAAAATAATATCGACTCTTTAACTTCATTTTTCTATAACTTTGATGGAATCTTAAGGAAAATATGTTCCAATTCCAAAAAAAAGGTGCTGATTTGCGGGGACTTTAACATTGATATTTAAAAAAAGACGAAAATGTCAATGCAATTTCAAAATCTCCTACATAGGTTTAATATGAAATTAGGTGTGCGTGAACCAACCCGGCTAGGTAGCGGTACATGCATCGACAATATTATACACAATGTAAGAGGAAGTGTATGTGAGGTAATGGAGCTAGCCGTCTCTGACCATACAGCTCAAATGATAAAATGTCCTGTCAAAAAGACCTGCACGATCACACACTGGTTCTCTTATAAACGCGATTTTTGCCAGGAAAATGTCAAAAAATTTAAAGAGGCTCTCCAAAGTCTTAGTTTTAATAGTGTTTATAGCTGCAAAGATCCAAACAATGCATTTAAAGAATTTCATAACGTATTTAAATTATTTTACGATCTGTGTTTCCCTTTAAAGAAAATAAAAAAAGTAACTAATAAACCACAGAAATGGATCACAAAAGGCATTAAACTGTGCTCTAAACGTAAACGTGAGATGCTATGGACCTTCAGGCGGCATCCAAATGTAGTCAATAAACAAAAATATAATTCCTATTCTAAACGTTTAAAAACAATAATCAAATTGACTCAAAAATCGCAAAATAGCCATTTTATCAATAACGCTGTAAATAAAACTAAAGCAACCTGGAGGGTTATAAACTCATCAAAAAATAACATTCCAAGGAACAGTCCTTATAAACTCCTTATTAACAATAAATACGTAACAAATCCAACTGACATTGCTGAATTATTTAATAATCATTTTATTGACCAAATACAGCCAACAAACAATTCTGACCATAAAATAACAGAAACAAATTCAAACATAAATTCATTATTTTTATCACCCACAGCACCAATTGACATTTATAAAATAATTACGACTCTGAAAAATACGAATAGCTCTGGATTTGACGACATTGAGACTAAGATAATAAAAAGCGTAGCTGTTGAAATTTCATCGGTTTTTAGCTTTATTACTAACCTATGTATAGAACATGGTGTTTTTCCCGACGACTTAAAACTGTCCGTAATAAAACCACTACATAACAAGGATGATCCTCAAAATATACAAAACTACAGACCCATTGCTCTTCTTTCAATATTTTCCAAAATCATTGAAAAGGTTATTTATAATAGTTTATATATGTTCCTCGAAAAAAATGGCATTTTAACTAAAGAACAGTATGGTTTTAGAAAGTGTAAAAACATAAACATGGCCATTTATGAATTGATCAATGAAATAGTTACAAATATGGACCGAAAAATACCTGTAACAGCCTTATTTATGGATATGACTAAGGCTTTCGATTATGTTGACCATGGAATCCTTCTAAATAAGCTATATAAATATGGTATTAGGGGCAAAGTCTTAAACTTAATAAAATCATACCTTACTGGCAGAAAACAGGTAACTAGTATTTCAGCAGTCGATGTTCAAACTAAAACTGAAATTAATTACCAATCGAGAGAGAGGAAAACTTACTATGGTGTGCCTCAGGGAAGTGTGCTTGGCCCTTTATTATTTTTATGCTATATAAATGACCTTCCGAAAACCATACCACATCCTATGACCCTATTTGCTGATGACTGTACTATAGTATTTGCTGGTAAAAATAGTGACTCATATGAAAATGACATAAACAGTAGCTTAAGTCTATAATTAATATAATTCAATGGCTAAATAATAACAACTTACAGATTAATTTTAATAAAACTCAAATAATGACATTTAATCAAAGAACTAATCCTAGGTATTTGGCTGGACGAAAACATGACATGGAAGACACACATTGAGACTATGGTAAAAAAAAATTCATCAATTTTGCTATGCTTTACACAATTTGAATAAGGTTGCAAATCGTAATACTGTCCTTACTGCATATCATGCATATATCTCCACAACTCTTCGTTATGGCATTATATTTTGGGGCAACTCTACCAATAGAGAAATGGCGTTTAAGGCCCAAAAACAATGTCTTCGAGCCATATGTTTGTTAAAAACCACCGAAAGTTGCAAACCTTTTTTTGTTAGTTTAAAAATACTTACGCTTCCATCCCTCTATATTTATGAAATTTCAATATTTGTTAAGGAGAATCTATCTAAATTTGGAAAACTTAATACTAGACGTCACCAAAGCACACTAAAATCTAAAAAACACAATACTGCACTTTTCTCAAAGAGTTGTCTCGGCATGGGTCCAAAAATTTACAACAAACTACCAAAAACTTTAAAAACCATGACCAACATAAACCATTTTAAATCACAACTTAAAAAATTCTTAATTGAAAAGGCTTAGGTACTACTCTATCAATGAGTTTTTAGATGATAGAAGCATAAGATAAAAATGTCCGATCCACTTATTATTCTGTCTTATTGTACTTGTTTGAAACAGTTTTATTTAGTTTGTAGTTTTGTTTCTTTTCTTACACCTAATTTGTACGCCTTGCAAGGCAGAACATAGTGATACTACGCAAATTTTATACCATGTACTATAATTTACCTATGTTCAACAAATAAAATACTTTGACTTTGACTTTGAAATCATCTTTAAGTAAGTTATTTAACTTACGAATTCAAATTATCATATTTATGATAATCTTCATACACACTGCGCATTGGCACTGCGACCAAATATTGGTTATTAGATTGGCTACCTGAAGATGAAACTGTTCAGTTTCGAATTAAAAATGTGATTAACTTCGCCCAGGCCCTAGTACTTCCACGGATGTACCCCCGAAGAGTCTTTACTCATTTCGGCAATATTCCTGATCCCGGAATTAGTTACTGAATGCCCGTAACAGCTGTCAGAGATCTGCGAATGAGGGCCAGGACCAGCGGCTTATCGTAATTTCGTAATGGACGGTCACCCATCCACGAACCGACCGCGGCAAGTGTGATCCTTCGATCAACCCGTGCGGCTGTTGTAAGTTAGCCACGAGCCCCTCCAGATGGGTACGCAGAGAGATCCAGCTAAGTACGCAGGCCGTTTATCTATCAACATTGGAAATACCATTTACGTCACCCGTTGTAGAACAATTTCCTCGGGTAATGAGGACCGAATTATTTAAAACTGAATAATAATCAACTCAAAATAGGTGCAGAATTCATTCCTGCATGAGAAAATCAAGTTGTTTCAAGTATGTTCTTGGTACCAAAAACAAATGGCAAGATGCGTTTTGTTATAAACTAGCTGACCCGACAGACGTATGTTCTGTTGAAATTTCAACCATCGTCGTTCAAAAATCCCATAGGAAAGACGTTTAGATTTTCCTGAATTTGATAATTTACAGGGTCTAATTTTTTCTTTCCATAAAAATTTTATTCGGACTATTCCTTACAAACAAAAAATAGACAATCGTTCAAGACATTCTCAAGTGATGCACTTACCAACGCACAGCATTTATTTTTTTATTTATATTGATTTAAATAAAATCCTAATAAATTGGTTAAAACGTACCATTTTAAATTAGAGGATTTAAGAACTGCATTAGAATTGTAACGTATTCTATCATTTTATTGTGAAATAGCATCAATTGACCTCAAAGGCTCGTTAATTATCTTAATTAAGATGCACAAAGAATCTCGAAAATATCTAAGATTCTGCTTCAAGGGTAAATTAAATTATTCTAATTTAACGTTTTTTGCCATTTGTGTTAAGTACAGCCCCATACGCTTTTCACGTTATAATTATGTAAACCTAGGTAGCTTTCCACTATTTGTTGTTTATACGATTAGCTATTGCTTGAATATTCCCGCCTGGAATGTTTAAGTAACATATAGATCTAACTAAAGATTATTAATTTAACTTGATTTCATTTTAATAAAGAAAAAAGCACTTTGCACAATTTCCTTCGACTAAATGCAGATTCAGGTATGATAATAGATTCACATCGAGTTTCAGATTAGTTTAACAACAGTTAAAAGATTATACGAACTAAAGCGGAACTTGTAATATTTTCAAAATGAAACGTTGTAACTTTTGTATAAAGATATTAGGATTATTCGTTTCCTGTTGTCCAGCGATCGAATACGGATGGCCGCACAATCAAGAAATGGAAAGATATAAATAAGTCAACTCGAAAGGTCTATTTATATTAATTCTATGAATTTACCCGAATCATTTCAACCATTCATCATTTCTTTGACTGGTATCTAGATAAAATGGAACGTTCTGAACATCGAACAAAAATTGGTGTTAACCAAGTTGAAATATATTTCCTGACGCCTCAACGACGGGGTGGGGGGACGCCTGTGAAGGAAGGTCTTCGAGCGGGTAGTGGTCGAATACTGAACAAGAACCACACAAATTATTTAGAACTTCTTGCCGCATTTATTGCCATAAAAGTTTTTGTTAAAGTTCTTTAATTAACAAAAAGCGTTGACAATTCAACAGCAGTAGCATACATAAATAAAATAGGGGTATAGAATACCCTCATCTCACAAAAACAACTCGTGAAATATGTTAACCGGTGAAGGTAATATATAATTAGGTAAAGCAAAAAGCCTTTCATCTTTGCCTGGTACATAAAATCTAGTGGATAATTGTAATTTCAGATTACGTATCACAAAAAACCTACCATACATAAAACAGGAGCTGTTCGATTGAGCCTTTGGCAGTCGCAGTCTCACACATTCGATCATCCAAAAAAATTTCTACTTAGCAAGTCGCATAAATAACAGATGTGCCACATCACCGAGACCCAGATGCATCCGCGATGGACTCGTTTACAGTTTTATGGTCAAATTAGGATTTCCACGCATTCCCGACATTTTGAGTCATACAGTATTATTTTTCGAATTTGATTGTGAAAATAATAATAGACAAGGCATGGGATATCATGGTCGCACCCTTCTGGCCAACACAGCCATGGAACCTCGTGTTCAGATTTAATAATTAGTTGAGATATATTAATATAATGCTAGCATCCTTAGCGCCTACCTGCATGAAACAATATGACATTCACTTGACGAAATGGTGAAAATTCTGTGAAATTAATTCGTTAAATGTTTATGACGCCTCTGTAGTTCTGTACGTGAATATCAGGTTGGCGGGTGTAATTTTCAGAAATGGTCGAAATATATCAAAAGATTTAGTACCTAATTAGTACCTAATTGTACCACTAGTGAAATAATTTGTACCTCGTGGGATCGCAAGATATTGCAATAGTTTTATACACCCGCCATTCTGATATCAGAATGGCGGGTGTATTTTTGTGTAGCCGAGATTACTGAGAAGTTAGATATAAAACATACATGGATATTTAGTACCTAATTGGTACCTCTCTAAACATACCTTAAGTCAAAGAAATCTCATCGGAATTCGGCAGAAATTGAAAAATTCATATTTTTATACAGAGTGTTATTTTTTTACAGATATGTTGCTTGTTTGACACAAAGAGTACGAGAGTCCACGACCAAAACCATGTCGCATCGTTTTACGACCTCTACCGTAAAAAATCGTTAGTTTAGACGGTTCTGAGCTCGACTAGATGGAGGTCCATTTTTGCTATGACAAAAAAAATAGGCAGACGGTTTTATCACAATATGTCTGATAGAACTAAAAATTTAATTGGTTTTGTCATTTAATTATGAAAAAAAAAAATTCAAACTTGGGGGTCATATGTTGCCAGAGCGCATTTTCAAAACTGTCAAAATAAAAATTTCAACCTGTCTCTTAGCAACCTGATTCTATTTTATTTTAAATTAATCTTTTGTATGGTCACCAAAAACCTGTTTTCAGACATTTTAAATGTCACGTAGAATTCCAAAAAGGAAAAGAACGTTTTGGAGTCAACCGTGGTTAACGCGCGGTGCTTGTTACGCTCCTATCTCTTACGACCTTTGATCAACAATTTGTTGATCGAAGCTTACGACAACGATGATGAGTCCGACAATGATTAAAACGATGTTTTTTTATTCAATAAGCTGCATTTTTCAAACATTATTTCAGTTTCCTTTTGTCCAATTTATTTAAAAACTCCTTCAATATCAATTCGATGGTTTCGGGTTAGCTCTATGATAATCGTACGTTAATACTCCGCAATATGATTTTTTCATCATTTCTGATTATGGAAAAGTTGTCTGATTAGTAGTATGATACACAAAAGGGGTTTGAAGATTTTGGCCCTAAAATCAGCCACCATTTTGATTTTTTTTCAAAATCAAGGTGCACAATAATTAATGTCATATATTTGGATGGGGACACTTATACAAACATAAAACTTCATATAACATAACATCATAAAGCGTCACGTTTCTGAGATATTCAAAGATAAAAATATCAATTTTTTCGAATGTATTTAGGTATTTATGTTGTAGTTACTTCATGTTGATTAAGTTATTTACACATGAATTAATTGACTACACCTAGTGGATAAAACATTAAGATTTTTAATCATATTCGGTATAAATAATATCATCCAAGAAGGCATCGGGAGGCTGAATAGGATTTTCTTGGTGTCGCGTCCATGCCATGCACCATATAATACATATACCATATAACATACGTCCTCATTCGGCGGAGGGTATACATATATTTTTGTCTCTTTCGCTCTTAACTAAAATATTACCTATACATGATGCAATTATGTTTTCATAGTTCAATATACTTACCTGAAGGGAAAATAACAAAAAAATCCTTGTTTTTGGGTTCAGTTTTCGACTTATATGTCGGTGAATTACTCCGAAACCTGACGCTTTAGGATATTATGTCATATGAAATTTTTTGTTTGTATAAGTGTCCTCTATCTAAATATGTAACTTTCGATTTTTTCCGCGATTCTGAAAAAAAATCAAAATGGCGCCATCATGTTAGGGCGACCCTCCATACAAAAATCTTCAAACCCCTTTGTCTGATATAATTTTTTTCTACATTTGGGCAACTTTTTTGTTCATACCCCAGAGTTTTCAGACAGACAGACATGCTATGTTACCCACTGGAAAAAATATTCAACACGTTAAAAATGGATTCAACACATAAGTTACTCACATTTCTGAAAAATGATTTATTCGCATCAACTGACCAATGTTCACTTGAAAACAAGATTTTCAGGCTATGGCTTTATACGTAATTTTTTATTTCCTCGAATGGCCTCCTGTGTACGTGTGATGATACTGGTCTGAAAATTGTGTTTTTGGTATCTAAAACCTATCGTTCAACTACTATCGGACAAACAAAACTTACACCATATATCCGGTTATTAGTTTGTCCCCGCCTGCGATACCAAAATTATATAGATTAATTTATAATGCTTGTTTTTCTCTTTTCAGTTATGCGTTTTTGCAGTCGGGTTTTTGTATTTGTGTCCGTGCGTTATTTTGTTTGCAAATAATAATAAGACTCTTGAATTGTTTGATAAATTCAGTCAAGTACACGATAATTATGTAAAGCTATTATTAAATCAATATTAGAACCTTGAAAATTTGCAGCTTACAGCTTTACATAGAACCATTTCCTATGCAAACTGAACCCATAATCTGGTTGTTCTTTCACTTTTAGAACCATATTGTAGAACTGCAAGTGGCATAGAAATGAAAACAATCATTATTTTGTTCATGTAGGTGAAGTGAGCTGTCATTCCACCTGATGCTAAGTATCCCTATAGTCAAGAATCCCCGATTTCCTCAACTGGTACGAGAGCTCATGACCAAAATTTTTACCTCATCGCTTTACGACCAAAACCGTATAAAATCTTTTGCTTATTCTGAATCAAAAACCCCTTTTTGAGAACTTCTCCACGTCTCGCCTGACCTGCCCGCTTTTTCAATAATGTGAAAAAAACAAATCCGAACTGTATCATAGTAATTTGCCTGATTTTCGGAATGTAGTTGAACGATAGGTTTTAGGTACCAAAAACACAATTTTCAGACCAGTAGCATCATAAGTACCAAGGAGGCCATTCGAGGAAATAAAAAATTACGCATAAAGCCATAGCCAAGCCCAACAGTCTGAAAATCTTGTTTTCAAGTGAACATTGGTCAGTTGATGCGAATAAATCATTTTTCAGAAATGTGAGCAACTTATTTGTTGCATCCATTTTTAACGTGTTGAATTTTTTTTCCAGTGGGTAACATAGGATGTCTGTCTGTCTGAAAACTCTTGGGCATGAACAAAAAAGTTGCCCAAATGTAGAAAAAAATTATATCAGACAAATTTTGTGTATCATACTACTAATCAGACAACTTTTCCATAATCAGAAATGATGGAAAGTTCGTATTGCGGAGTATTTACGTACGATTATCATAGAACTAACCCGAAACCATCGAATTGATATTGAAGGAGTTTTTAAATAAATTGGACAAAAGGAAATTGAAATAATGTTTGAAAAATGCAGCTTATTGAATAAAAAAACATCGTTTTAATCATTGTCGGACTCATCATCGTTGTCGTAAGCTTCGATCAACAAATTGTTGATCAAAGGTCGTAACAGATAGGAGCGTAACAAGCACCGCGCGTTAACCGCGGGTGACTCCAAAACGTTCTTTTCCTTTTTGGAATTATATATGTAACATTTAAAATGTCTGAAAACAGGTTTTTGGTAACCATACAAAAGATTAATTAAAAAAAAATTTAATCAGGTTGCTAAAGAGACAGGTTGAAATTTTTATTTTGACAGTTTTGAAAATGCGCTCAGGCAACATATGACCCGCAATATGTTTGAAATTAATTTTTCATAATAAAATGACGAAACCAATTACATTTTTAATATCAGACATATTGTGATAAAACCGTATGCCTATTTTTTTTTGTCATAGCAAAAAAGGACCTCCATCCAGTCGGGCTCAGAACCGTCTAAACTAACGATTTTTTACGGTATAGGCCGTAAAACGATGCGACATGGTTTTGGTCGTGGGCTCTCGTACTCTTTGTGTCAAACAAGCAATATATCTGTAAAAAATTACACTCTGTATAAAAATATGAATTTTTCAATTTCTGCCGAATTCCGATGAGATTTCTTTGACTTGAGGTATGTTTAGAGAGGTACCAATTAGGTACTAAATATCCATGTATGTTTTATATCTAACTACTCAGTAATCTCGGCTGCACAAAAATACACCCGCCATTCTGATATCAGAATGGCGGGTGTATAAAACTATTGCAATAACTTGCGATCCCACGAGGTACAAATTATTTCACTAGTGGTACAATTAGGTACTAATTAGGTACTAAATCTTTTGATATATTTCGACCATTTCTGAAAATTACACCCGCCAACCTGATATTCACACTCCAAAACGTTCTTTTCCTTTTTGGAATTCTACGTGACATTTAAAATGTCTGAAATTTTTGGTAACCATACAAAAGATTAATTTAAAATAAAATAGAATCAGGTTGCTAAGAGACAGGTTGAAATTTTTATTTTGACATTTTTGAAAATGCGCTCTGGCAACTTAAGACCAGCAAAAATTTTTTTTTTCATACTTAATTAAATGACAAAACCAATTACATTTTTAATTCTATCAGACATATTGTGATAAAACCGTCTGCCTATTTTTTTTGTCATAGCAAAAATGGACCTCCATCCAGTCGGGCTCAGAACCGTCTTAACTAACGATTTTTTACGGTAGAGGTCGTAAAACGATGCGACATGGTTTTGGTCGTGGACTCTCGTACTCTTTGTGTCAAACAAGCAACATATCTGTAAAAAAATAACACTCTGTATAAAAATATGAATTTTTCAATTTCTGCCGAATTCCGATGAGATTTCTTTGACTTAAGGTATGTTTAGAAAGGTACCAATTAGGTACTAAATATCCATGCATGTTTTATATCTAACTTCTCAGTAATCTCGGCTACACGAAAATACACCCGCCATTCTGATATCAGAATGGCGGGTGTATAAAACTATTGCAATAACTTGCGATCCCACGAGGTACAAATTATTTCACTAGTGGTACAATTAGGTACTAATTAGGTACTAAATCATTTGATATATTTCGACCATTTCTGAAAATTACACCCGCCAACCTGATATTCACGACATATTAACCTCATTAGAATGACATATCGTTTTACCCTCAGAACGGTTTTTAAAGCATGTAATCTCAAAAATATGTTATCTCATACAATGTTCGAGCAGGGCAACCATAATTTCGATTTGATTTGGGAATAAGTACCTCTAACTGGAGACTATATTGGACAACATCTAGTAGTAAAAAATAACAAATCTAATAATAGTAATAATTATTAACATTGATCAGGCAGGGGCCATAGTCCAATATATTTGGTTCCATATCCTGCAATAGTCCTACATCAACCGAGGGTTGTCCTTGGGTGCACTTGCATAGTGCATACAGCGATAATCGTCGGTTGGCGCCTCATTTCTTTAAAACATTCGGCCCCTCGTACGCCTTCCAAAGGTCCGGGACCCCAGGGTCACGAGAAATGTCAAGAGACAAAAAATAATTATTAAATAAAAAAACTTGTATATTTCAATAATATATTTATTCATCACAGGCTCTCACTCTGACAATCATATGATTTCACACTCGCACAACTGCTGGGCAGCCGACCACCCCGGCCGAATGATAGCCGCTTGGTTGCCGAGAGCGGCCACGGGTAGCGCTACGAGCGCGTTGCCTCGCAGTTTAGCAACAATACAAAAAATCGCGTGACAGATTTAAAAAATAAAAAGGTGGTTCACTACATACTTACATAAAAATAAAAAGATTTAATAATTACTTTTCCTTCTGAGACAATTCTAAGATTTGTTTAAAAAAAATCACACACGAGGTAAAATATCGCGGATTGGACAGTGGTATTCTGGTAAAAAGAACCTGGCTGTTGACTGTGGCTGTTTATTTAATAAAAACGTTCACATTCAAGTCACAATCTATCAAACTTGTCTAAAATAGGTAAATTATAGGGGAGGGGGGCAACACAGACACCCATAGTCTGTGCTGCATTATGTCGCGTATGGTTTAAAGCAGTAATAATCCATCCGGACCCAGCTGCAACACAGAGCGGTCTGTAGTACAGCCGCATTTGTTTGTATAAGGCAATACAAATGCGGATGCAACACAGACACCCATTGTCATTGCTGCATTATCTTTTGAATGGCTTAAAGCAGTAATAGTCCGTCCGAACCCAGCTGCAACACAGCGCAACGCATTTGTTGTGTGTTTGTGATGTAGCGGTTACACCGCCACATAAAAACTACGCAGCAAAGATATGACGTCACACCATTCCTGCATCGCGCAGTTATAGTTTACCGAGCGAAAAGCATAGATAAGACTATCTGAAATCAACTTACGGGCAGTTGCCCGCCAGACACAACACCCGTCTCGTTGGAGAATCCTCCCTTTTTTATAGAGGATTAGTGAACGTTACACCCTGTTCCTTATACCATACTAAAGGGACACCCATAGTTTCATTATGTTACGAATCACTTGAAGTATTATTAATTCGTCCGAATGCTGCTTTAATACAGTAATCTTTATAGTAAATAGTATAATCATAAATATTTATCAGAAGAATGTAAATAAAAAAATACGAATGCATTAAAATTACGTTTTATTTTTCATGAAGGACCGTAAAAAATAAAAATTGTCTGTGTGGAACTTAGCTCTACCCAAAAACTTAGGCAGAATGTACGTCATCATTACTGTTGTACAAATGTGCGGATCGAATAAAAACTTTTTATAAAAAAAGAACAACCGACTTCCAAAAAAGACACTACAAAGTCAAAAATAACTTTAATTTCGGAAGTCGGTGTATTTGGTTTTGAACTTTCGTTTTTGCCATCGACTTCCGAAATTAAAGTTATTTTTGACTTTGTAGTGTCTTTTTTGGAAGTCGGTTGTTCTTTTTTTATAAAAAAAGTTTTTATTTTGCACTTTTTAGTTGTGGTACCTACCCCATACAATTCAAATACCACTAACCTGCTATGTAAATAACAGTGATTGGAAGTTATCATCATATCATCCATATAAACTAAGTGGGAAAAATACGTATTATTGAAGCTAACTCAAAAACTATCCAAGTAAAGTTAATACAATTTATATGGGACCACTTCGGAAGCATACCCTTTCAAACAAAAAAAACAATTTTTAAAATCGGTCCTCAATTGACGGAGAAATCGCGTAACAAACATACAAAAAAAAAAAAAAAAAAACATAGACGAATTGAGAACCTCCTCCTTTTGGAAGTCGGCTAAAAAATGTATGAAAATTCATGGTTAACGTGCTGAGCAGGCAGAAAAGGCATATGAAAATCCATTGTTAACGTGCTGTTTGTTATTAATTTTGGGCAATTCAGTAACTAAGTATAGTATAATGCCAAAAGACAAACAAGTTTTTAAAGTCTGCAAAATGATACTGGCCATCTTAGTTATTGTTTTACGAGTTTACGATCGAAAAGTTTTGTTAGGAAAATTAAACATGTAGGTACTTGGTAACAGAAATCATGATATTCTGTCTCAAACTCAAACTCAAAGCATTTATTTCAATTAAACCATTTACAGGCACTTTTGAATTGTCAAAGAGTCGGTCAGTTAGTCAGAAAGTTGAAGCTAGTCGCCCATTCCAAAAAGTAGACCTCTGTGGAGAAGAACGGGCAAGAAACTCCCAGGACAGTCTTTTAAATAAAGATATTATAAAATCCTGGGTACATTATTCTTGTTGCTTCTATATGTGAGAACAATGTGAAAAAAAATATAATAGAAACAATTCAAAGTATAAGATTTAAGATATATAAATGTAAATTCAGATATATAAAGATAATTATATACCCGGCTTCGCAATAATTCTATACTACACTTAAACCTTCCTTATAAATCACTCCGTCAATTGTTGAAAACCGCATGAAAATCCGTTCGGTAGTTTTTAAGTTTATCGCGTTCAGACAGACGCGGCGGAGGGATTTCGTTTTATAATATGTTATGATTATGTTATTCATTATTATATATAAAACATAGTTAAAATACCTACCTAAAATGATGTGTGTCAGAATGGCTGGTTGCCTGTGGCTTTGGTCTATGAGAGATGATTAGAAAATTGCTACATAATTGCTTATATTTGCTACATTTAATAAATAATTGCTACATACTATATATATTTAGAAATAACATTTTTTTTTTGTACAGCCATCCTGACGTTTGGTTGGCTGGTCGCCTCCTAGTTTAAAGCCAAGCATGCAGAGTTTCCCGAAATGTATTGCGTCAATAATTGCTACATATTTGCTTCATTTATCTAATTCAGTTGTATCTTCAAACATATGTTAAATAAAGGATGTAGCAATTATTTTAATTATCCCAAGGAAAAGTGCCTGATAAAACAATAAAGGCAAATAGTTGCAGTGTGTCTTCAGTCAACGGTATTGCTACTTTAGGAGGCTATTATTACTACTTTATGTTATGAGTAGGTAAGTGGAAGTGGTGGCAAGTGGAAGCACATTAAAAGGATATCGTAAATAAAAACCGCGTCGGGTCGTTCATAAGATTCATTTTAATAATATTACAATTTACTTAAAAAATATTCAAATATTAATTTACTTAATTTCCATATTATTTTTTCGCGTATATTATACAATGTGGTATTAGCTTCTTTTTACTCTTCGTAACTTTTTTCGATTGGTCATCGTAACATTTCCATATTTTTTTTTAACCCAAGAATCGCATTACTTACGCTGTTGCCAGAGCCTAAACGATTAAACCGATTCAACATAACTAAGTATTTGCCTTTATTGTTTTATCAGGCACTTTTCTTTGGGATAATTAAAATAATTGCTACATCCTTTATTTAACATATGTTTGAAGATACAACTAAATTAGATAAATGAAGCAAATATGTAGCAATTATTGACGCAATACATTTCGGGAAACTCTGCATGCGTGGCTTTAAACTAGGAGGCGACCAGCCAACCAAACGTCAGGATGGCTGTACAAAAAAAAAATGTTATTTCTAAATATATATAGTGTGTAGCAATTATTTATTAAATGTAGCAAATATAAGCAATTATGTAGCAATTTTCTAATCATCTCTCATAGACCAAAGCCACAGGCAACCAGCCATTCTGACACACATCTAAAATGGCTACATAACTAGCAATAATACAAACAAAAAATTAGTTGACCACTACAAATACGTACATAATAATTTTGTGCTCGGCTGTACTCGACTCGAAAATGTATGTAGAAGTTTACATGGAAGTTTAACATACTTCTACATAATAAACCAGGTCAAAATTATGGTGGTTGAAGACCACTATTTCTTAACTATTTTTTGATACCAAATTCAAATGAAAAAACGTAAGCATTCCGCGGTAATCAGGTGAGGATTGTGGCGAGAAAGGCTCACCACGTAATCCTCACCAAGACACCTTTATATCTCTGGAACCTCTTAATGACTATTTTCGAAATTTGGCATAGCGTTACGACTATTTATTGACTATTTTTTGGAATTGAAACCAAGTCGATACTGCCAGCCGTTTGCTTGCACTGAGGTGAGGATTGTGTGGAGACGTTCACCCCACAATCCTCACCAACTTATAGCTATAACTTCGGAATCTTAATGCGACTATTTTTTTAACTTTGGTGACTATTTATGACTATTTCTTGATTATTTTTTGGCGTTCTCAAAATTGAATTTCATGAAGTTTTCAAAAGTGAGGATTGTGTGGTGAAGGACACCCAGTTAGAGGTACTTATTCCCAAATCAAATCGAAATTATGGTTACCCTGCTCGAACATTGTATGAGATTACATATTTTTGAGATTACATGTTTTAAAAACCGTTCTGAGGGTAAAACGATATGTCATTTTAATGAGGTTAATATGTCGAATAATTGGATGTTCACACCGAAATCCTAGCAATTATAGATAGTGAGATATCAGTGTACAAAGTAACGTTTCGATCGCGCGGCCACGTACTCTTTGTTATGGACTGATTTCGTCTGTTTAACTAAACTTTAGTAGAATTTATTGCTTTCGTAAGTCTTGACAAATTAAGGCCTTTCTTCTTGTAACAGTTTTACCGTATGAAGTCTTAAGTTTTAAAGAAATAATCAACAATCAAGAAACAACAAGTGCACGATTGCGCGGCCATAACTTCCAAGTCGAATATTTCGTAAAATTTTGATCTAGAGTTTATAATTCCTGTTTCGACCATTTTTGACAAATTCAATCTTCAATTGACAAAAAAAAATAGATCTCTAACCCAAGTAGTTGCTGAGATCTCCATGGCCGCGCAATCCTCCACGTTACGTTTTTTTTTTTTTTTTTTTTTTTTTTTGACTAGGGCATCTCGCAGGTTACCACTGAGGTATTCGCTGCTTAACCGGACTTTCCTGTGGCTGCCTTAAGCTCCTAAAAGAAACTCAAAGCCTCCAGCCAGGGGCATATAAACTAAGCTAATTAAAACTAGGCGAACGCTCGCTAAGGGCACCCCCTGTGGGGTACGAACCTCGGCTTAGGGCGTTCGCTGGGGGGAGGACAGCAAGAGGGACAGGCTGGATCAAGGATGGATCATTATTATTATCAGGGGAATTTAAAGCTACAGGCTCAGCAAAAACGCGGGCTGGCGCATCGTTGTCGAGCAAGGGTCGGGGGGGAGTATCATTTACTCGGGTGGGTCGCGGTCGCGGACCTCTACGGCGAGGTCTGAAGTTGTGTCGGTGTGTCTTTTTGTATACTGTACTTGTGGCCCTACTGCTCTCCTGGAGGAGAGTTATGGGGTCATCTGGGTCTGAGAGGACATGCCTAGGGCGACGGGCCTTACTAACTTGGTTATTGGACGGGACATAGCAAGCTGCTTTGACTATTAGGGGATTCCTATGTTTGACTGCGGAGTCAAAGTACCGCTTGGACATTCGTTTAAGGAACTGACGGATTGTGGGGATTTTGAGGTCGAGATGGAGGATCTCGTTCCTAACAAACCACGGGGCTCCCGTGGCCCTACGAAGGACACGGTTCTGTAGTACTTGCATCCTATGGATCGCAGTGGTATTCGCGTGAGCAAAGACGGCTCCCGCATAGGTCATGATTGGACGAATGCACGACGTATAGATGCGCAATTTGCACTTGAGTGACAATTTGCTGCGTGCATTCATAACGAAATAAAGTCTACTAAGCGCGAAAGCGGCTCGCGCGCGTACCGCTTTTACGTGTTCCGAAAAAGTGAGATGATGATCCAGGATTACACCTAAATATTTGGCTCGCTTCTCCCAAGGGATCGGCTTGTCAAACATGGTAACTGGACGAGGAAGGATGGGCCTATGTTGCGGCTTAGAGAAAAAGACCGCCTGACTTTTGTCGGGATTAACCTCGATTCTCCATAACCTAAACCAGGCGCCGAGCTTGTCGACGGCCTTTTGTAGGTTAAGGATTAATCGGTTGGAGTTATACCCGGTACAGTAAATGGCCGTATCGTCTGCGAACAGAGCCAACTGCGCCGTTTTACTTCTAGGTATGTCACTGGTGAACAGTGTAAATATGAGGGGGGCAAGAACAGAGCCCTGAGGGACTCCTGCGCGAATGAGACGGGGAGAGGATAACGCTCCTTCGATACGATAGCGAAAGGTACGATTTGTCAAAAAGTCCCGTAAGATGAGTACGAGACGATCTGGCACACCGAGTTGGTATAGCTTGTATATTAAGCCATTGTGCCAGACTTTGTCAAACGCCTTTGCTATGTCGAAGAAGATAGCACCGGTCACGTAACCACGATAGAAACCAGCGCTAACGTGTTCCACGATCCGGTGGACCTGATGCACGCTAGAGTGCTGAGTTCGAAAACCGAACTGCTCGTTTGGAATGAGGCCCTTGGTCTCAGCATAGTCTCTGAGTCGCTTATAAATAAGTCTCTCATAGATTTTTGCCATTACCTTGAGCAAACTAATGGGACGATAACTAGATGGATCTGACTTGGGTTTACCGGGTTTAGGGATACCTATAACTACGGCTTCTTTCCACGATTCTGGAAAGATATTTTTACTAAGAGCAGCATTGAAGATGGTGCACATTAGAAGTATGAGATGAGTGGGGAAGAGTTGGACCACCCTATTGGTGATGCCATCTAAACCGGGGGCTTTGCGAGTTTTAAGACCCTTAATGATAATATCATTAAGGGTCTTAAAACTCGCAAAGCCGAAGACGAAGTCCAAGATATTATCTTGGACTTCGTCTGGTGTGACGGGAGCCAGAGGATTATCAGGGTCTTCTACGGGGGGTAGAGAGGTTCTACGTTCTACTTCCGTATCGACCTTATTGAGTTGAGTTTGGTCTACGGGTAGGAGGCTCGGGGAGCATTGCGCTTCGAGACTGTCGGCTAGGCATTCTGCTTTGTCGATGTCGTCGAAAGCGATTGATTTATCGGGGCGAACTAACGGGGGCATGGAAGCCTCTTGTTTGGACCTAAGTTTCCTCTGGAGTTCCCAGAAGGCTAAGTGATTGGGAGTGAGTTCGCTCAGAGTCTTGTCAGTCATCAGAGCACGCACATCGTCAGGGAGTTTAAAGCGAAGGGTATCCGTCGCTGGAACCTCCCTTGAACAGTTGTTCAAGACGGTTTGCACATGCTCCGTGAGTGAGTCGATCGCGGCCGTCGTGTCTGCGACTGAGTCAAACTGGTCTGGGATTGATTCTAATAGGGGGGACATGGGTTTCAGCTGTTCGCCTACTTTCCTCCAGTCCGTGACCCTTTTGGTAACGGGGGGTTGGTTGGGGTCGTTAGGGTGACCTGTGCGGGAAGCCATTTTAATTACTACGGGACGGTGGTCAGAGGTAAGCTCTGACGCCGTTTCAATAGAGACTAATCTGAGATTGACGTTCTTGAGGAGCGCCACGTCTAGGACATCCGGAGTCCAGTTAGGATCGTGAGGGAAGTGAGTAGGTGACATCGGACCGATGATGTCAAAGTTAAGGGAGGAGGTGAGGTCGAACAAGTGTTGACCTCTGTTATTAGTCTGAACGCTATTCCAAGAGGGATGCTTTGCATTGAGATCGCCCGCTATGATAACGGAGTCGCTCATGTCTAATAGGATTTTTAAGTCATTAGCTATAGGTTGAAAACTCTCTGAAGGAGATCGCGGTGGAATATACACCGAGACTATAGTAATCGGCTGATGGCCTGTCATGCCTAGGCGGCACATAGAGACTTCGAGTCTGGCAAGGGGGGGAGGATCCATAGGTATGCAGTACAGTTCCTTTTTGTAATAAATAAGGGTTCCGCCTTTATGGTAACGCGTCCTATCATTTCTGATAATACGGTAGTTAGCAATAGAGGGGTTTCGGTGGCTAGGTTTAAGAAATGACTCCTGGATGAGGAGTGCATCTATTTCGTGTTCGCGAAGGAATTCCGCGATCTCGTCTTTTTGACCTTTAATACCATTTGCATTGAAGATGCCTAAGTTAAGGGATCGGGGTTTAAATCTAGCGATTACGGCGTTAGACATTTTGGGGGGTCATAAAAGAGTAGAGGGCTTGCGTAATCTCACGATTTTCGCGGTAGAGGCGTTGGATGCCGGCTATGTCGCCGACTCTCCTACACGCTATAATGTTATGTACCAACTGAGTGGCACGGGGAGTGTAGAAAACCTGAAAGGTTTCTGCAAGGTAATCGAAATTGTCCTCAGGGTTGAGCAGTGGCATGGGAGGCATGTTCACTGGCCTGGGAGCGGATCGCGGTGCTTGAGGAGCAACAGGGACGTTACGCGGTGCTTGAGGAGCAGTAGTAGGTACGGATCGCGGTGCTTGAGGAGCAGGAGCGGGTTTCGCGGGTGGAGCGGTAGGGGGAGGGGGGGGAACGCGATTTCGGGGGTCCATAAGGCCGTAAAGGGGGGTGTTAGGGGGGGGGAGGAGCTGGAGAGGCCAGCGTAGGGAAGGCCTTATGGTGATTGAGTTGATGCCAGGGACTAGGTCTCTGAGGACTTAGTCGCTCTGGCATTTGGTTTGACGGATATGGGATGAAGTCCCTTTGTTTAGCCTGGCGATCGTCGAGACGCTTGGCTGTTTTTAATGAAGTGGCCTTAGGGGCCTTAGAGCAACCGCGGTAGTTGGCAGTATGGCCTTCTTGTCCACAAAGCACGCAGCTAGGTGGACTTAGGCATAGGTTACGGTCCTTAGGGCGGGTGCACTCAGAAGTGCCATGGTCGCCCAGGCACTTTACGCACCTGGGTTTCGCATGGCAATTCTTCTGAGAGTGCCCGTATAACTGGCAACGGTGACATTGCCCTATTGTGCTGTTTTTCCAGGGTTTCTCTATGGAGAAACCTACTAGACTGCAGATTGCCTTAACATTGAATATGGGGTGATGCCCCTCGTAAGGGGAGCATATGACAAGAACCATGTCATATGCTTCCCTTCCGCGCGAGCGGTGCATCCGATGCACTTCATCCACGGGGATGTTCTGAGCCCTAAGATCGGCTAGTATTTCGGCGGACGGAATCTCTTTAGGGATTCGCTTGATGACTACTCTAGCCTGCTTGTCTTCTGGGAGACAGAAAGAGTGGTATGACACTTTTCTGTCTTTCAGAAGATTAGTTAGCTTCCTGTAGTCTGACGAGGTCGGAACCTGAACTTTAATGCCCTGCTGGGTAGAGCGGGCGTTTGTGTAACCAATCTTTTGGTCTACACACCATTTCGAAATTGCCGTCCACTTCTCCTTGTCCTGAATGAACACGGGAGGTGGAGGCGCGACCTTTTTAGGGCCAGAGTTCGGGCTGTTTGAGGCACCCTGCGCGGAGGGTGACTCATTCGGACGGGGGGTGGTGGAGGGGGTATCTACCGGGGCGCAACTAGCGGGTGACGCGGGGCTATCGGGTGACGCGGGGCTATCCCTATCTACGTACGTCGAAGGAATTACTTCCTCGACCGCGGCGACTTTGCTAGCCTGAGAAGACTTTTGCTTCTTCTTCTTCCTCTTGTTCCGCTTTCCGGCGACTGGCGTATAGCCATCGTCGTCCGAATGGGAACCAGAGGAAGGAGAATTAGCCTGAGCCTCTGAGTCAGAGCGATAAGGGTGGGGGGTGGGAGCGCGCTTTGATGAAGCGGCAACTACGTCATCCGTGTCCATAGACTCGGTCGGACTGAGGGGACTTTCCAACTCCGTAGTTGGACTAGCGGGAGAATCTAGGGCATCACTGAATTCAGTGATGGCTATACGGGCCTGCTGACGAGCAGAAAGCGCGGCTAGTTCGTCGCCGAACTTGTCAACAAGGGAAGGTTCTACCTTCATCATGCCATCAAGGACTCTTGACAGAGTTTGGAAGTCGCATTGCAACTTCCTGAACTCCACCAAGAAGGCCCTGTTGTCCATGTTGAAAATAGACTAACTATCTAATTTTTTTTTTTTCACCTCATAAGGAGGCAAAACAAACATAAAAATGGGAAAGACTCCTACAATATTCCCTAATCCTATCTCCCCGGGGGAAAACCGGGGATGTGTAAAACCCTCCCTGCCGGGTGAGACAGGGAGGTTGTGTACCTCGGGTGAGCCCTAAGCTTGCTTTTGCCCGTTGCCTGTCTTATTGTGCAACGGGGTCCTACAAGTCTAGATCGAAGGGTGTAGACACACCCAACCGTTCTAGGTGAGTAGCTGGGGAAGGAAAACTGTCATCCAGTGCCGACTAGGAGATCCCCCAAGGCCGAACACTGGGACCCGTCCAATTAATTGCCTCGACCCTGAAGGGGCTTCGGCGGGTGTGTTGGGTCAACACCCCACTCGGCTTCGTTGACACCGTAAGGTTTCAACCGAGGACCACGAAACTGTGGATTTTCCCTGAAGGGGGATGAAAAACGCGACGGGAGACGTTTTTACGACAGAATCGTTAAAGAAAATAGACGTTAATTGTGTCTTGAAAAAGACAAACAATTAACGGTTGAAGATAGTCAAAGACTATAGCAGGCACGGTGTCTCAGGAACACTTGAACGCCAATCAGGAAACTCGAGCGCAGCAGCTGGGACAGCGAGCAGCGTGACCGTCCGCGTCCGATGCCAGGCGCAGAGTGCTCCACGTTACGTTCGCGCGGCCAACTTAAAACCCTTGTATCTTCTTTATTTCTACTTTGACAAATTTTTGGTTTGTTCCCTTCGATTTTGACAAATTCCGACAATTTTTTGGGCGAAGTTTTTTTTTGTTTGGATAACTTGGCGGAGCAATCGTAACGCACACGGATATTTTACTCTAAACTAAATGACTGGCGACAATCGGCTGAGAGCGGAACTGGACAAAGTACCCACAAACAAAAAAAAAAAAAAAGTTATGTCAAATAAAATTGTCATAAAGAAAAATAGGATATAATATTTTTTCTCAACTTAGTGCATGAGTGGTGAGAACTATGCGTAACTACATGTGTAAATTACTAATCTCTTCGGACTCGGCGCTGGTATAATTATGATAGAACTTCACGTACAGGTAAGTTCGTTTAATCATTAATTATAACGAATTTATTTATTTATGTTGTAGTTACTTCATGTTGATTAAGTTATTTACACATAAATTAATTGACTACACCTAGTGGATAAAACATAAGATTTTTTAAATCATATTCGGTATCAATAATATCATCCAAGAAGGCAGCGGGAGGCTGAATAGGATTTTCTGTGTGTTCCTCTGTGGCCGGACCACAGTTTAGTACTCAGATGCTATAATTCGAAATAATACCTACCTAAAGTCTACTTTCATCCGAATATATATACAAGGTGCTGTTTTGCATCCTCGTCAAATTTCAGGAGGCTGTTATGAAAGACATAAATAATCAAATAAAATTACGATACCTGCACAATAATTAATAAGTACATAAGTACTTGTTTTTTTAGTCATTTAAGTTTGACAGTATTTCAGAATACACCACTTTCAAAGAACAGAATCGCCCCGTTGCACACAGCGACATAGTCGTCCGACACTGCCTGTGTCGCACGACTATGTCGCTGTGTGCGTGCGTGTCGACGACCGGCAGTGTAGGTACGAAATAGGCGCGCCGCTATCGCTGATTAATAAAATGTTAAGTTTTGCATTACGTACAATTTATTTTATTTTTGATAAACGGGCAGTAAATAATGAAATTGTAAATCACAAATACGAACGCGCGGTGTTTGCTATACTTAATAAAAACAAGAGGCGGTTATCAGGTAGGTATTCTAGTTATTATTGGCGTAGTTAAGAATATGAAATCAACTTATTTACGCCAATAATCCGCCAAAGTCCCAGCGTGCCTACTGGCACTCAATTACGTATTTACAAATTATTGTCTATGTACAAATAAAGAAATTACCTAAGCCAGCTAGAGGTATTGTTGGAAGTGTCCACCTTCACGTTCTAGACACAGTCTAGCTCGACGTCGCTGGTTTTCTTTCAGCTTTCGCAATACAAACACATTCGTTTTTACACTGTCGAAAGCACTAACCACTTTTTCACTTAATTCTGTAGTTAACACTTGTTATTTCGTCTTGATCGACAGGCAGACCTCTGCAAGCTGTCTCCAAATATCGCGTATAAACGAACCATCTCCAGCAACTCAACATTGGAGTAGTTTTCCGTCATTGTGCCGTATTTAAAACGAAATTAAAGGATTGGGGCGGGAAATCGCGTAAGAGACGCGGGCGCACGCGCTCACGCGACGGCGATATCAATCACACTGGTTGATGTGTGAGTAAGCGTCAGCGAGCGAGCGAGCGTGACAGACAGGGTGCGGTGTAGGGATAGGGCGCGCGGGTAGCGGGGGGGGGGGGGGGGGTAGGTAGCGTATTATACACTACACAGCCGTGTTTCTAAGTGTGTAAAAGAGAGTTGAATAAGTGTGGTATTGCACGGGTCGCGTTTTAACATGCCTGTTGTGCACGGGGCGATTTCCGAAAATAAGAAAAAAAAAAACAAACTTATTTTATTATTGATTCGTGTCGAGAATCATTAGCATAGTTACCTCCTTGAATTTGACGAGGATGCAAAACGGCACCTTGTATATTTTTAGTACCTCAAGAGATATCTTTTTAATTAACAATTTATGTGGTCCGGCCGCCAGGCAGTGCTCTCTGGCCGCGCTACCTCAAATTAAATAGAGTATAATGAACTATTAATAAATCAATATCCCGAAAAAAACTACCAAAGTCAAAGTCAAATCATTTATTTCAAATAGGCCCTTGAAGGCACTTTTGAACGTCAAAATTTACAAAATAAAGTATTGATTCTACCGCCCCTTCCAAAAGGTAGTTTTCGTATGGAGAAGAATGGGCAAGAAACTCCACCGTTACTCTTTTTAAAATGTTTTACAATATTTTGTATAGGTACATTATTTATATAATTATATGTGAAGACGATGCACCTAGAATAAAATTACTGTATAAAGTAAAAAGAATTTAAAGTCGAGCAAACGACAGATAAATTAATTATGTGGTAGATACATGGTGTTCACATATTCACAAACATTGTAAAAATAGACGAATCTACTAAAAAAATACAATTAGTCAGTGTGTGAGGAAGTAATCACAGGATGTACTCGTAAAATCAATGTCATATAATAAAAAACAAATACAATTAAGTAAGCAACCAGTTTGATTTTGTCTAGACTCTAAATTGTCCTATGGAGCAGGACCAGCATGTTTCCAAGCATTCTTATCTTGGATATAATCCTCTAATCTGTAATATGCTTGTTTACAAAGTGTACTTTTTACATGAGTTTTAAATTTTCTTTCATTTAATTGTAATACCTAAAGAGTACCTTGCATACGACAAAAATATGGTCCAATAAATCCCTTTAGTTAAGGAGTTATTGGTCGTAGGGTGTGGTCCGGCTGGAAGGTATACTCTGCAGCAAGTCAATTTTGCAATATTTAATATTAACTATCCATAAATCAATTTATATAATAGTACCTTTTCTATGTGCGTGTGAACTGAGGGACCAAACTGGGAATTCGCGAAATGAAAATCCTAGGATTTAGTAGTAAACTTAAAACAATTGTAGAACGAATCTGGGAATTAGTAAGCAAATATATTAAAAGCTACGACCCATAAAGTGTGGTCCCTCAGTTCTCACAGACGATCAGCCAGATCTCGGAAAGTATCTTAATAAAGATGGTTTTGTGAATACAGACATTTAGTAAAGAATTTGTAAAGATATTTACTAAATAACAGACCACAAAGCATTAAAGATTAAAAAAATATAACGACTGAACTATGGTCCCTCAGTCCACATAACAAAGATAAATATTTTAGTGAATATTACTGAATAAAATTAATAAAACCGTTCTTTTTCTACATAAAGTTTTAGTAAAAGTCTTAAACCATTTTGTAAAAAAGAAATGGAGCTTAAATATTGAAGCATTTTGAAGATAGCCGTGATTAAAACTGGTCCCTCAATCCTCTCCTCCACTGACATTATGTGCGTGTGCTAGCTGCTAGACGAGAGGAATATCAGAAAGTCTAGTGTACTTAACTTTTAGTAATAAGTTTCTACTAAATAATAGGTATCTAAAATTGTGTATTTCGTACCTCTTAGCTGAGATAATATATTTTTTTTAATCCTATGAAAATAGATAGAAAAGTGTGACCACACAATTAAACAAAATGTAGACAGTACTATTATACTTTATTTATGTCGCCCATCCGCATGTGACCGCCCGTAATTTTCTGAATATTCATGAAAAAATATCGAAAATAAACTTCAAAAGGGGGGTCTATCTATAACATTTTTCATGTTATTCAATTTTTAATTTTTTAAAGATTTGTTTTCTGTTTTTTGACACATCTCCGAAGTTTATGGGTCGATTTGGATTCTGTTTATTATTTCCAAAAGCTTATGAGTTATTTTAACAAGTTAATTAAAATTTTTACAAAAAATTATCGACTACGAAAAAAAAAACGGAATCGAAGTCATTTTTTCGATAAAAAATTGTGTATTTATTTTAAAAAAACTAGTGAAAAATGTTATAGATAGACCCATACTTTGAAGTTTATTTTCGATATTTTTTCATGAATATTCAGAAAATTACGGGCGGTCACATGCGCATGGGCGACATAAATAAAGTATAATAGTACTGTCTACATTTTGTTTAATTGTGTGGTCACACTTTTCTATCTATTTTCATAGGATTGGCATGATCAACACTTTGAGCCAACTTAAAGTGTTGATCATGCCAATAAGAATATTATTCGTGAAATATGTATTCCAGATTTTCGTTTGTTTTTTTGGAGTGACTGCCAAATTAAGTACTATAATGAGTATCACGCAAAATTTAATAGAATTACTATAACAATAGATGCTACTGGTTCCTTTTTCGAAAAAGTGTGTCTTCCAGATGGTACAAACGTCACAAAACGATTATTTTTATACGTAGGGCTTATTACAGGTAACGCTAAGTTGAAGTCCGTGCCAATTTTTCAAATGGTGACAGACTCACATTCTGATGAAACTATTTTGATTTGGTTAAAAAAGTGGTTAACGTTCGTAAATAATCCACCACACGAAATCATAACGGACGATTCACCGGCTTTGGTTTCCGCTTGCGTTAAGGCGTTTGCGTTATTTAACTCCACAAAAAGTTACATAATACAATTGTTTTCCATTTTCGACGGCAACAATTCACAGAGGCCTAAAGCTTTTATCAGACTTGATACGAGTCACTTCATCAAGTCACTCCATAATTTAGTATGTTTTAAGTCTGATATCGATGTGCGGATAAAGTATTTTTACATACGCTGTTTAGTATTTTTAAAGCATTGTGAAAATTATGTAACCGTAAAGGAAACCGTTCAAGATATTATTAATGTTTGCCTTGGTCAGTATACCAATGATATGGACAATGACTGCAAAGAAGGAAAATTACGACTTGATAAATTATTAAACGGAGTAGAGGAAGAAGTTGACCAGTTAGATTCAGAAAGAAAAAAATCGGATGAAACTTACAAAAGACATTGCCTAATTTTGTATGGAAGTTGGACCAAGTGCTGCCTAGAATACTCACATAGTGCATTTTGTTCCTCAGACCATCACTAACCTGTATTTCAAAGCGCATATAAATCTATCCCAGGAGTCCAAAGAAAAACAGTCTCTTGTTTTGAATATTTTTATTGGAAAAAATTAACTTAGTAGCAACAAATGTACAAAATCAACTATTAAACAGTTATTGTGCATTCAATTATAATTGTAGTAATTGTATTTTGATGTTGTAGTTGGAGTTGGGCGTCGGAACCACCGGGGTAACCTACTGGCCAGTTTTATGGAGAAGGAAGGCCTCTTTATGATGAATTCCTTCTTCAAAAAACGTGAGCACAGAAAGTGGACCTGGCAGAGCCCTGATGGGGCAACAAAAAATGAGATTGACTTCATTGTGTCGACGAAGAAGCAAGTATTCAATGATGTCTCTGTGATCAACGTGGTGAAAACCGGAAGCGATCACCGCATGGTAAGAGGCACATTGAACTTAATTATCAAGCTGGAAAGATCTCCAGCACCAATCCAAGTCCAAAACCCCGAGACCTTTCAGCTCGAACTTCAGAATCGTTTCGAGTGCCTAGGGAGCTCCGTGGACGATTTTAACGATGGGTTCGTGGAAACTGTCCATACGGTCGGGTCCAAGATCTTTAAGGCCCGTCGTACAAATAGAAACAAGAAGCTCTCTGATCCTACTATTCAGCTCATGAAGGAGAGGCGCGAGATGATCCTCCAATCTTTAGACGATGCGGTCAAGTACCGGCAGCTCAATAGACGGATCTCTAAGTACTTGAAAAGCGACCTTCACCGCTTTAGTGCAGACCGCATTAAGGATGCGATATTGGGCAGAGCCAGCTTGCAAAACTGAAGACCGATGATGGCAGGATCGTATCCGCCAAACTTGAACTATTGAGAGGTTCTATGGACAGTTATACACGTCAACCAGTAACCCCGTTACGAATGTGGCAAACGACCCAAGAGCTAGATTAACCCGACACTATACCGAAGATATCCCGGACGTCAGCTTGTACGAGATTAGGATGGCTCTAAAGCAGCTTAAAAACAACAAGGCGCCGGGTGATTACGGAATTACGGCGGAACTCCTAAAGGCCGGTGGGAAATCCGTTCTTAAGGCTCTCGAGAAGCTGTTTGATTCCGTCATACTCGGGGTAAAACATCACACGCATGGAACAGAGGTGTGGTAGTACTTTTCTTTAAAAAGGTGTGTGAGTATGTCAGTCCGACTCTACGACCAGACCTCGAAACCTATCCTTCTGCAGCGAGGTGTGAGACAAGGAGACGTTATCTCTCCGAAATTATTCACCGCTGCACTGGAGGATGTCTTCAAGGTTCTGGACTGGAAAGGGCTAGGCATCAACATCAATGGCGAGTATGTCACTAACCTTCGGTTTACCGACGACATAGTTATCATGGCTGAGGCCATGGAGGACCTCAGTATAATGCTTGATGACCTCAGTAGAGCCTCCAAAAGAGTAGGTCTTAAAATGAACATGGAAAAGACAAAGGTCATGTCAAATGCCCATGTAACACCCACTTTCATAAAGATCGGAAACGCTACGCTCGAAGTTGTAGACGAGTATGTTTACCTAGGACAAACTGTCCAGCTAGGTAGGTCCAACTTCGAGAAAGAGGTCAATCGTCGAATCCGACTCGGCTGGGCAGCGTTCGGGAAGCTACGCAATATCTTCTCGTCCCACATACCACAGTGTCTCAAGATGAAAGTCTTTGACCAGTGCGTGTTGCCAGTGATGACTTATGGCACTGAAACGTGGTCGCTCACAATGGGCCTTATCAGAAGGCTAAAAGTCACCCAAAGAGCAATGAAGAAGAAGAGAAGTTTTTTTTTTTTAATTCTGGCATCTCGCAGCTGACCACTAAGGTCCTGGCTGGTTAACCGAACTTTCCTGTGGCTGCCTTTAGCTACTACACTAAAAGTCTCCATCCAGGGGCATAAACTATTGTAAATTAAAATTAGGCGAACGCTCGCTAAAGGCACGGGAGGGGGGGGGGGGCGCGGTTGCTGGGTCCATAAGGGAGTATAGGGGGGTATTTATAAATACATTTTTGAGAAAAAATATATCAAAAACGTTGTTTAATGCAAGATTAGTCATTATCACAAAAACTGGATTTATTTATTTTTCCTGGGACCAATTTTTTATTTTTTATTTTTTTATAGTTCATGTGTATGCTACAGTACCACTAGACCAACTCATATTCCTAGGCAGCACTTGGTCCAAACCTAGGCAATCTCCTTTGATGATATTACTGAGGATTTTAATTTTTCACTTTGGTTTGAAGATATTCTTAAAACTGTAAAAAGAAAAAATCAAGCTAACGTGATCTTAAAATGTAATGAAAATATATACTATTTTCCACCATTTATTCCAACGTTAAGAAGAATAATATTAAGACTTCCATTGTGGTCAAATTTATCGTGTTCTTACTTCGATTCCGAAAATAAAGCACCATCATCGTCAGGTATAGAAAGTTACTTTAAAACTTTAAAACACTTAGTTTTTAAAACAAAAGTACAAAAATATAGAATCGACGAGTTCATCAAAAATTACTCCATTTTTGTAGATGGAATAATAAAAACTGCACTTGCTGACCTAGGTGAAGATGTAGTGAATAAAGTAATTCCACACAAAAAACGCTCGAGAAAGAGAAAACGTATAAATGTAAGTCGAGATAAAAAAAACACCAAAAAGTTCAATCTAATATTTCTACTGGATATTTTAATGCGGATTCAATATTTTCTGATCAACCCTCTTTTATTGAAAATTGGAGAGGAGAAGCTGAAATAAATAAGGAGAAAACAAATCATAATGTAAAATTATTAAAAAATGGTAACTTGTGTCGTTCGGTATTACTAAATGATAAATATATCACTCTTAAGAATACTTGTGGTTTCGATTCTGTAATGTACTTTTTGAGTGCAGGATTTAACGAAAATGAGAATATTCGAGACGTTATGGCCACTTTTGACAAAGATTTAATTCCACAGTATATAAAGAACCTCTGCGACATTGAATCTACAGACGATGACATTTATTTAATGAGAGCAAAAATTGCTGCACAATATTTAAACTCATTAAATGAGCAAGGAAACCATATTAGCTATGATTGCCAGTGTAATATCACATATATATTTGAACATATTCTTCTAAGATATTTTTTCAGTGCAACTTTCATAAAAAAGTGTTTAAATACATCCTGCCAATCAAACTTAATCAAAAGAGACATTGCGTTTTTACCCTTAAATATAAATTTTATTGAAATATTTGGCATAGGTATTTTAGAAGAGGCAATTAACATCGATGAAGGAAACAGGAACTGTACCACTTGTGATGACCAATTGAGTTACAATTACGAGCTTTCAAAAATAATATCATTCGATTTGAATGGCACTGATAAAAATTCTCTTACTAATGTTCCTGTTACCATAACAGTAAAGAACAAAACCTACAAAATCATGGGCGCATCTGAATTCATTCCAGCATTCATTCCAGGCGGTCTTGGCCATTACCGATGTCACTGTTTTATGAATGAGCGTTTCTTTTGCTATGATGATCAACATCTCAAACTTATTGAAAGTACTGATCTACAAATATACTTACATTCATTAAGCTACATCCAAATGTCACTAACTTAAATAAAAGTATTTTATTATGTGATTAGTTAATTTTGTAATCTACTTTTTACTAAATACACATAATGTAATGTACACCCATGTAATATAGCATTAAATTAACCGTACAACCTTGTTTTCGTTTCGTCTAAATAATTATATATTAAATAAAGTATAATAGTACTGTCTACATTTTGTTTAATTGTGTGGTCACATTGCTCTGTCTATTTTCATAGGATTAAAAAAATTATATTATCTCGGCTACGAGGTAAGAAATACACAATTTTAGTTATCTATTATTTAGTAGAAACTTATTACTAAAAGTTAAGTACACTAGACTTTCTGATATTCCTCTCGTCTAGCAGCTAGCACACGCACATATGTCAGTGGAGGAGAGGATCCTTTGTTCGCTAAAGGGCAACTTCTCAAAACGGCAAATTCTCATAGAGGCAAATTCTTATAATGGCAAATTCGCATATGGGCAAATCTAATACAGTAACCTACACAAGTTTTAGGTACACATTTGTACCCGTATGACTCGTGTAAAACAAAAAGTGTAAACCTTGCGGTTGAGAAAACTGTAAAGAGGAAACCTCCTCCAAATCTAAAGAGGTTTGATTACACTGGCCCTGGCCACCCACTGCATTATCCGCAGATACGACATATTTAAGGATCATTGGTTGCCACTAGCATTACTAAAAGACATATTTAAGGATCATTGGTTGCCACTAGCATTACTAAAATTAGCAAATATTTTAAAATAAATAAATAAGTTACTATAAAGCAAAATTATTATTGTTATGTTAGTGATTTGAAAAAAAAAATATTATTATCTGAAATAAAAGAATTTTACGATATTTATTCTCGTTGATTTTATAGTAAAAAACTTTTTTTTTTATTATTTTAATAATATTGGATGCAGTGTTTAGTTCTAGTTCCGAGCGATAATGTTGATAAGAAGTTCATTAAAAGTGGAAAAGGTATACCAGTTTTACTTCATAATGGTTAACTTGTGTGAGAATATGTTTAAAATTAAAATAATAACATGTATTTATTTTACTACTTTGTCGAAGTGATTAATTAGTAAGTATAACCATGCCAATTATTTTTTTAATAATCCTTTTTTATTTCACCAAAAAGCTCTTAACAATATCCATACAACTAAAACATAAAAAGGCTTAATACAAAATTCAATATTTAAATACTCTGACCACTGACTCCTAAACTAGGTAAAGGTTCCTGTGAGTTAGGAGTCAAAAATTACAGCTTTCTAGTACTAACAGTCTCTGAGCTAAGCCGTGGGCAGACGGACAGACAGACGGACATGGCGAAACTATAAGTGTATGCGGCATATATACAAGAAACCAAAATCAAACAAAATAATATTCACTGTAGCGACAATAAACGCAGGTCAGTGGAAATAATGAAAAATACAATAATTACAAAAAATATTAACCATCAAATTAACAATTTAATTACATTAAAAAAATGCTTAGAACGTTTGTTATTAGTTTAAGTGCAAGTGTCAAGTTGGAGAATGCTTAGAACGAATATAATAATATAATTTTCATTATTTTAAAACGACTTTCATTTTAACTGTACTCTTGCCCATATGCGAATTTGCCATTATAAGAATTTGCCCATATGAGAATTTGCCGTTTTGAGAAGTTGCCCTTTAGCGAACAAAGGGAGAGGATTGAGGGACCAGTTTTAATCACGGCTATCTTCAAAATGCTTCGATATTTAAGCTCCATTTCTTTTTTTCAAAATGGTTTAAGACTTTTACTAAAACTTTATGTAGAAAAAGAACGGTTTTATTAATTTTATTCAGTAATATTCACTAAAATATTTATCTTTGTTATGTGGACTGAGGGACCACAGTTCAGTCGTTATATTTTTTTAATCTTTAATGCTTTGTGGTCTGTTATTTAGTAAATATCTTTACAAATTCTTTACTAAATGTCTGTATTCACAAAACCATCTTTTTTAAGATACTTTCCGAGATCTGGATGATCGTCTGTGAAAACTGAGGGACCACACTTTATGGGTCGTAGTTTTTAATATATTTGCTTACAAATTCCCAGATTCGTTCTACAATTGTTTTAAGTCTACTACTAAATCCTAGGATTTTCATTTCGCGAATTCCCAGTTTGGTCCCTCAGTTCACACGCACATCCTTTTCTCTACTCTTCGTTGATACTTTTTTCTCTCAAGAAACTATTCATTTTGATTAATTAATCTTTAAAGTATGTGGCGCGGCTAAGGATTACTTTCAGCAAATATAACGAAATATGCTTTATTTCTTTATGCCAATGAAAACTGCATAATAAGTACTAAACTGTGGTCCGGCCACAGAGGAACACACCATTGTGTGTGTTCCTCTGTGGCCGGACCACAGTTTAGTACTCAGATGCAATAGTTCGAAATAATACCTACCTAAAGTCTACTTTCATCCGAATATATATATATTTTTAGTACCTCAAGAGATATCTTTTTAATTAACAGTTTATTTGGTCCGGCCGCCAGGCAGTGCTCTCTGGCCGCGCCACCTCAAATTAAATAGAGTATAATGAACTATTAATAAATCAATATCCCGAAAAAAACTACCTAAAGAGTACCTTGCATACGACAAATATGGTCCAATAAATCCCTTTAGTTAAGGAGTTATTGGTCGTAGGGTGTGGTCCGGCTGGAAGGTATACTCTGCAGCAAGTCAATTTAGCAATATTTAATATTAACTATCCATAAATCAATTTATATAATAGTACCTTTTCTCTACTCTTCGTTGATACTTTTTTCTCTCAAGAAACTATTCATTTTGATTAATTAATCTTTAAAGTATGTGGCGCGGCTAGGGAGGATTACTTTCAGCAAATATAACGAAATATGCTTTATTTCTTTATGCCAACGAAAACTGAATAATAAGTACTTTATAAAAAGACCTGCCCCCTAATATAATAAAAACAAATTGCGAATGCATTGCTTCATAAGTTGAAAAAAAAAATTGAGCATTTTTCTTTTTCGAACTTATGAAGCAATGGATTCGCAATTTGTTTCAATTTCAAATTGATCGTGCATTACCTAATTAGGGTACTGGACTTCATATATAAACTTTTATTTTTATTACCAACAATGATTTTGAAAAAGGGTTTGGTTTTTGTTTACCTATCTACCTAAGAATAGGTAATTAATTTGACGAAGTAAGTGAACATTTTGGTTTAAAATAAACAATAAGTATACGAAAAACAAATATATATTTTCATAATCAAATATTAACAGTAAAAAATTGTTAATATAATAGGTTTTATAAATTGCGGAACTTAGTATCAATTTAAACTCCTTCCAATATTTTGTAAGCAATTTGTAGGGGAAACGGTATAGTTATTGGCCAGTTAAGCTACCTCAAGACACTGTTTATAATACACAAAAATATAAAACGGGTAGATGTAAATGAAATATTTTTTTAAATATAAAACTTTAGCGTATTTATTCAATGGTATGGCTTACATATTCTTTTCCATACACTTTTTTAATAAAATCTACATAAAAATACAAATATTGAATTATCGGTTATTGGCCACCATAATCGTAATAATTGGCCATGAAATCTTACAGTTATTGGCCATAGAAAACCAAATAATAATTAACATTCCTACAAAAACAAAAACTTTTATAAAAATCAATAGCTATATGACTATAATGATTACTGCCATAAAAGGCTATTATTATAATTAGATTACTGTTATTCTCTTAACTAAAACATACATTACTACATACGAAAACAGTATTTTACAAAGACGTATAATAGCGCAGGGAATGGCCCTACAGATTTGGTAGCATAGTAAAAAGCCATTTAGCCCAAAAATGTATGGACCGTGAATGTTCTCCTTTGAGCAGTTATATTTCTTTCTAAATAGCAACCATTGTTATATAAAAAAAAACAAGAATTTGTGTTTTAAATTCATTTTAGAATGTTGTATTGTATGTTCTTATAAATAAATTTCAGGATTATCTACAGAACTTGGCACCCATTTAGATCTCAATTCTTTTTTTGGCGAAGTCGACAACAAAGCCTATTCTTAACTTGGCTCCCAATTTTCACATTTATGTTTTTGATAGGATTTTTCGAAATTATATTTGTCCATCTAGGTAATGACTTTTGCAGTATTTCTCTTTGCCAATAGAACGAACAATAAACGTACAATTGTTTACCAATGACTTGTACATTATTAGACTATTTATTGCAGTGTACACGGTGGCGCGGCTAGGAAGCACCGTTTCTGGCCGCGCCACCAATTTTGTTAAATTTCTCGCGAATCTTTGAAGTACATTTTTTTTATTATTACGTACAATTATGAACATATTATCAATGATAAGTAATGTTTGTAAATATCAAAATAATTGTATTATTATTTCTTTTGTTACAATCAATAATAAGAAAGATCAACTTTGTACTTCTAGGATTGACAATAATTAAGCGTTTCCTTTGAATACTCAAAGGGTAATATGAAACAAATGAATTCTAATTAAGGAATAATATTTCTTATAGATAATAGCTATCACAGCTAGCTGTAGACAATTATGTATAAATACTATAAAATAATATATAGTACTATAAAAACGTGTTTTGTACGAGATGTCTGTGTCTCGCGCTGTGTGCACTGAACACGCTCGGGTCAACCCCACACTAATTGTGTGTATGCTTTATCCAGCGGCCAAGGGTTTGCGTTCCTACTAGTTTATGATTACGAGGTTTCGTAATTCCAACAAATAAATCGTCAATGTTCCCAAGGTTGCGTTTTCTATAACACAGTAATTTAGTGGCTGGGCAGGATATGGCTGTTTTTAGATAAAAAGGTAAATTAATAATAGGTTGTTGAAATCCCGGTCTAGAAGTCAGAAATATAAATAATAACAGAGTAATTGTGATACACTAAGAAAGGTTTTGAACATTGCTTACTTTTATCTCAGAGAGAGTTTGAACTCTGTGTGCAGTCGACAGATACAGTAAAGTAATGGTTTTATTTGTAAGCTTACGTAATTCCTCCTAAGGATGCCAAGTATCAGATACTAAATTGGTATCCCCAGGTAACGTCATATTTAGTTCTTGGTGGTTTTAGTGTAAAAACCCCTTTGTGGAATCTTTTTACTCCGTCACTAACTACTTAGTGGGTACTAGGCTCGGCACCAGGGAAGGAATAGATCCGAATGAATTGAGGCTACCATAATTAACAACCGTCCTACAAGAGTTGGGTTAAAAAGGTAATTACTGTGGGTACAGAACTATAGAGGCGTCATAAACATTTAACGAATTAATTTCACAGAATTTTCACCATTTTGTCAAGTGAATGTTTGTGAATTGTTTCATGCAGGTAGGCGCTAAGGATGCTAGCATTATATTAATATAATCTCAACTAATTATTAAATCTAAACACGGGGTTCCATGGATGTGTTGGCCAGAAGGGTGCGATCATGATACCCCGTGCCTTGTCTATTATTATTTTCACAATCAAATTCGGAAAATAATACTGTATGACTCAAAATGTCGGGAATGCGTGGAAATCCTAATTTGACCATAAAACTGTAAACGAGTCCATCGCGGATGCATCTGGATCTCGGTGATGTGGCACATTTGTTATTTATGCGACTTGCTAAATAGAAAAATTTTTGGATGATCGAATGTGTGAGACTGTCAGAGGCTCAATCGGACAGCTCCTATTTTATGTCTGGTAGGTTCTTTGTGATACGTAATCTGCAATTACAATGATCACTAGATTTTATGTACCAGGCAAAGATGAAAGGCTTTTTGCTTTACTTAATTATATATTACCTTCACCGGTTAACATATTTCACGAGTTATTTTTGTGAGATGAGGGTATTCTATACCCCTATTTTATTTATGTATGCTACTGCTGTTGAATTGTCAACGCTTTTTGTCAATTAAAGAACTTTAACAAAAACTTTTAGGGCAATAAATGCGGCAAGAAGTTCTAAATAATTTGTGTGGTTCTTGTTCAGTATTCGACCACCGCCCGCTCGAAGACCTTCCTTCACAGGCGTCCCCCCACCCCGTCGTTGAGGCGTCAGGAAATATATTTCAACTTGGTAAACACCAATTTTTATTAGACTCTTTAGTTTAATGAATGCACGCAGCAAATTGCCACTTAAGTGCAAATTGCGCATCTATACCGCGTGTATTAGGCCCATCATGACCTATGCGGGAACCGTATTTGCCCACGCGAATCCCCGTACGATCCATAGGTTGCAAGCCTTACAGAACCGTGTCCTTCGTAGGGCCACGGGAGCCCCCTGGTTCGTTAGGAACGAGATCCTCCATCTCGACCTTAAAATCCCCACAATTCATCAGTTCCTTAAACGTATGTCCAAGCGGTACTTTGACTCCGCAGTCAAACATAGGAATCCCCTAATAGTCAAAGCAGCTAGCTATGTCCCGTCCAATAATCAAGTCAGTAAGGCCCGTCGCCCTAGACATATCCTCTTAGACCCAGATGACCCCATAACTCTCCTCCAGGAGAGCAGTAGGGCCACAAGTACAGTTCACAAAACACACCGACACAATTTCAGACCTCGCCGTAGAGGTCCGCGACCGCGACCCACCCGAGTAAATGATACTCCCCCCCGACCCTTGCTCGATAACGATGCGCCAGCCCGCGTTTTTGCTGAGCCTGTAGCTTTAAACTCCCCTGATAATAATAATGATCTATCCTTGATCCAGCCTGTCCCTCTTGCTGTCCTCCCCCCAGCGAACGCCCTAAGCCGAGGTTCGTACCCCACAGGGGGTGCCCTTAGCGAGCGTTCGCCTAGTTTTAATTAGCTTAGTTTGTATGCCCCTGGCTGGAGGCTTTGAGTTCTGTTAGGAGCTTAAGGCAGCCACAGGAAAGTCCGGTTAAGCAGTGAATACCTTAGTGGTAACCTGCGAGATGCCCTAGCCAAAAAAAAAAAAAAAAAAAACAATTTTTATTCGAGGTTCAGAACGTTCTATTTTATTTAGCCAGCAGTCAAAGAAATGACGTATGGTTGAAATTATTCAGGTAAATTCATGGATTTAATAAAAATAGACCTTTCGAGTTGACATATTTATATCTTAATTTCCATTTCTTGATTGTGCTGCCATCCGTATTCGATCGCTGGACAACAGGAAACTAATAATCCTAATATCTTTATGCAAAAGTTACAACGTTTCGCTTTGAAAATATGACAAGTTTCGCTTTCGTTCGTATAATCTTTTAACTGTTGTTAAACTAATCTGAAACTCGATGTGAATGTATTATCATACCTGAATCTGCATTTAGTAGAAGGAAATTGTGCAAACTGCTTTTTCCTTTATTAAAATGAAGTCAAGTTAAACTAATAATCTTTAGTTAGATCTATACACATTCCAGGTGGGAATATTCAAGCAAGAGCTAATCGTATAAACAACAAATAGTGGAAAGCTACCTAGGTTTACATATCACGTGAAAAACGTATGGAGCTGTACTTAACACAAATGGCAAAAACGTTAAATTAGTATAATTTACCCTCGAAGCAGAATCTTAGATATTTTCGAGATTATTTGTGCATCTTAATTAAGATAATTAACGAGCCTTTGAGGTCAATTGATGCCATTTCACCATAAAATTATAGAATACGTTACAATTCTAATGCAGTTCTTAAATCCTCTAATTTAAAATGGTACGTTTTAACCAATTTATCAGGATTTTATTTAAATCATTATAAATAAAAATGAAATGCTGTGCGTTAGTAAGCGCATCACTTGAGAATGTCTGGCACGATTGTCTATTTTTTGTTTGTGAGGAATAGTCCGAATAAAGTTTTTATGGAATGAAAAATTTGACCCGGGAAATTTTCAAATTCAGGAAAATCTAAACGTCTTTCCTATGGGATTTTTATATGAACGACGATGGTTGAAATTTCAACAAAACAATCGTCTGTCGGGTCAGCTTGTTTATAACAAAACGCATCTTGCCATTTTTGTTTTTGGTACCAAGAAAATACTTGAAACAAATTGATTTTCTCATGCAGGAATGAATACTGCACCTATTTTGAGTTGATTATTATTCAGTTTTAAATAATTCGGTCCCCATTAGCCGAGGAATTGTTCTACAACATAAATGGTATTTTCAATGTTGATAGATAAACGGCCTGCGTACTTAGCTGGATCTCTCCGCGTACCCATCTGGAGGGGCTCGTGGCTAACTTACAACAGCCGCACGGGTCGATCGAAGGTTAAGCCACACTTGCCGCGGTCAGTTCGTGGATGGGTGATCGTCCATTACGAAATTACGATAAGCCGCTGGTCCCGGCCCTCATTCGCAGATCCCTGACAGCTGTTACTGGCATTCAGTAACTGGATTGTGGAGGCCAGACAGGCAGTCGCTCCATGCAAAATCCGGTGTGTTCCGGTTAGACTGGAAACCGACCCCAACATACTCGTAGTTGGGAAAAGGCTAATAGGCAGATAGAATACTAGCTGACTTCAATGTTTCTACGAAATTTTCACTGAACAGAAAGGTATATTAGGTACTTGGTGTATAAATACGATGTTCGATCATGTCATTTTTTAAATCAAAAAGAAATTCTGCTTGTATTCATGAATTTTTGCAACACTATAATAATAATGTTGGTTAAACAAGTTATTTGTTACGTTTTATTTGCCTTTATCGCTTTTAACTGCGCTATCAGCATACCGTCATAAGATTTATTTTAATTTTATTTATTTTATCTATTTTTAGGTAATAGATATTTTGAGGTCAAATTTTCGGAACGCCTTTGAAAATGTGTAAAACGGTTGGCAAGTTTGTTGCGTATTTCAGACCCGTATTGGTCTGTGTTAGTAGGACCATTGCCTAAAATTTCTAGAATTCCGGGATCAGGAATATTGCCGAAATGAGTAAAGACTCTTCGGGGGTACGTCCGTGGAAGTACTAGGGCCTGGGTGAAGTTAATCACATTTTTAATTCGAAACTGAACAGTTTCATCTTCAGGTGGCCATTCTAATAACCAATATTTGGTCGCAGTGCCAGTGCGCAATGTGTCTGAAAATTATCATAAATATGATAATTTGAATACGTAAGTTAAATAACTTACTTAAAGATGATTTAAAAGTGAACTTGAATAAGTGTTTCATCTTGGTGGCCATTCTAATAAACAATATTTGGTCGCAGTGCCAGTGCGCAGTGTGTCTGAAAATTATCATTTATATGATAGTTTGAATACGTAAGTTAAATAACTTACTTAAACATGATTTAAAAGTGAACTTGAATAAGTGTTTCATCTTGGTGGTTGGTCATTCTAATAACCAATATTTGGTCGTAGTGCCAGTGCGCAGTGTGTCTGAAATTTATCATAGATATTATGATAATTTTATTACGTAAGTTAAATAACTTACTTAAAGACGATTTAAAATTGAACTTGAATAAGTCCATGACTAAATTTTATTAATTTCATAAGCTTTTATCTTTATACAAAGCTACATAATTATTGAATTATTTTGTGATTTATTCAAATGATAACTGAACCCTTATATCCTATTTTTTTAAATTATGACATACGTACAAATAATATCTATTTTTACTTAATAATTCTAAAGCATGCTACTTTTCCTATTGTAATAAATTGTTGTGCCCGACAGGGACAGGGGCCCATGTGAACTTTGTAACTACAGCTACATAATTATTGAATTATTTTGCTAATATTGTTCCTACATCATAATACTTTTTAGGTTAGGTTACAATCCCCAGCGGAAGGAACGCCAACCGTATTTTAATGCGTTGAAACAGCCCCAGTGACTGTTCAGGGTGCATTTAAAGACCTTCAATACGTAGATACGTAAGCAGGGCGGTATTAACATAGTTTTCACTGTACAATAAATAAGTAGGTAGGTAAATACCTGGTCCAATATCCTCATCGTGTAGAAAAATAGCTTCCTCCAAGTCTGATTCACTTTCATAAGCACTAATTTGTTTATTACGATTTTGAGTTCTAACTATTTAAATTTTATTTTATATTGTCAACTTTACAAGACCGAGAATTCTTACATTTCGGTATTTTTTTATAACAAACGGTGCGAAGACGCTAAATAGATGTTGAGTGGTTGAGCACTAAAATGCGAATGACTGGCGACAATCGTCTGAGAGTGGAACTGGACAAAGTACCCACAAAAAATAAAAAAAATAAAAAAGTTATGTCAAATAAAATTGCCATAAAGAAAAATAGGATATAATATTTTTTCTCAACTTAGTGCATGAGTGGTGAGAACTATGCGTAACTACATGTGTAAATTACTAATCTCGAGGACGAGGCGCTGGTATAACTCAACATTTAGGTAATAATTTTTCGTTACATTTTCCATACGATGTGAAAAAAAATACCTTGTGGCTGCTCCCCGTGCTCGCCTCCGGCTCTAAAATTTCCCGTGGTAGGACAAACAGTTGGTACCACGTGGAGTCGACGCGATTGTCAAATTCGATTTTAGTTGTGTCAAAATAATTTTTTAATTTAGAGATATTTTTTTGCGGAATAGCTTTAAGGTTGTCATAGCCAAAAGTAAGGAATTTTAGTGATACTTTATTTAGTTTAGTTCGGTGTACAAGAGAATCGGCACCATTGTAGACTTGGTAAGTAATAGAGTCCCGTTTTCGAAATTTGGGTACTGAACCCTAAAAAACGTTACACTCCTTTTTGGGCAGTCGTGTAAAAAGGCCAAAGGTTGGCATGGTCTTGAATTTTATCTTTGGCATAACGATAGCGATGTGTTGCCATCGTGATGCCACCTAAAGTATAGATAATAACATTACCTGTAATAATCATGCACGAGGTCACATTTTCTTCGCACGTAACTTTTAAATCTTTGAAATATTTTAAATCTTGGCATTCTCGAATTCCAGTGTCACAATTGTAGCATTCAAATGATGAGGCTGGATTGTACAAATATAATCAGTAAATTAATGGGTGCAACCGATAAGTTTAACCGAACTAAGTCCGTTTTCACACACACTATGGTTTTCCTTTACGGTGAAAGCGTTAGGGGTTGTTTGTTGACCTACCTATGATTCGCGGTCGTAACAAATGTTTATTTATATGTTGAAGCCGGTCATTAGTACGGTTATGAAACGAATCGCAAGCGCGCCACTGGCGATATCACGTGATCTACCCACACCAAAAGCGCGCTTCTACAGAGTCGTGATGTTTTAAGCCCACGGCGAGGAGGACATTCAGTGTCTGGACTCTGGTCGCATCGGAGTCGCGGAACTGTACCCGATTCGTTGTGCTCAGTTTATTGTGTTAATAATTGTTATTTGTGATCTGTTATTTGTGATCGCTGGATACGGGTTCAGGTAGGTTGTAAGGCTATCCTGGTCCAAGCGGCGCTGACGTCCTACACCGAATTTGTGCTGGATATTTTCAATACTCACATAGCTATGTACTCGACCTTTTGAAGGAAAACGGGCTCGGCAGGAATGACAACACTGTTTATTGATAAGTCTTCATAACTATTCAGGACACGATTTCAGGACTCCTCAGGACTACCTTTTGAGTTGGAGATGGTTAATAAAATAATAAATGAAAAAAAGAAAACAATAATAGTAATAATAAGAAATTCTCAGTCAAACCAAGTCAGTGACGGGTTCTGAATCGTTATGATCAAGCCACGATCTGCGACCTCTGAGTTTGATTTTGAAATAAAAAACAAAATCTTAGTCAAGCCAAGTCAATGACGGGCCTCTGAATCTTATAAGATTAAGCCACGATCTGCGACCTCTGAGTTTGATTTTGAGTTGGCAAAATGTTGTGTTTAAAGGCCTCGGTCATGGCCGGGTGAATTACTTGATAAAAATGTAAGTGTCATTAATTCCTTAAGATAAATACTTCACCTAATTACGTTTACATTATTGTACTATTGATTGTATAGATACTATAACAAGTACATTACCTAATAACATATAAATATTATTGTATTGTTGATTGTATAGATACTATAGCAAATACATTACCTAATAACATATAAATATTATTGTATTGTTGATTGTAGAGATATATAATAATAAGTACTTTACCTAATTCAAAATAAAATAAAAAAGTAAGTCTTTTCTAAAGTAAAAATCCACTGGGCTATCATTTGCTTGGTGCAAGTCTATCCCACGAGCAGCGGGTGGAGGACTTGACACGTCTAGGCAATTGGCAAAACAAAAGTAAATTACAAATTGTAAAAAAAAGAGTATGTAATAGGGGGATTAGATGAAGTGGTTGAAAATAATGAAGACGAAATTATAGACGTAACTTCTGATAGGCAATTGGCACGACAGCGCCTTATAAATGTAGCAAACAAATGTAAAGAACGTCTTGATCAAACTCGTAGAGATAATATAGACAATAACATAGGCGACACTGTTTATGTAAATCAGGACCATAGACATGACAAATTAAAGGCAAAATTTAAGGGACCCTATGAAATAATCAGCATATTACAAAATGATAGGTTTCACTATGGGGTGTTTTAAGAAATATAACAGTTGGCAAAGAAAAACTTCGTCTATGGCCTGGTAATTGGGTTGAACAAAACGCTGATGCAGCAGATAATGTTGTATTATGTGTGTAGTTTTAATTTAATTATAAATACGATGATTGTAAAAAAAACATATTATAAATGAGAATGAAGGAAGATATTATGAAACATTATGTATGGAGTCTAATGAATCGATTATTGTACGATGAGCTTTGTCTTAACTGTATTAAATTGCGGCGTGTTTCGCCACTTATAGTAAGATGTGATTATGGTGATATGATTATGTAACGAAAATTGTATAATCAAGTTTTGGTCACAGTATTGCTTTTATGTAATGATGATTATCTTGTACTTCGAGAGCGAAGTACTTGTCAGTATGGCCGTGTTAGATAGTTTATTTTGAGGTTATTATAATATTAAAATATTGGTTGTTGTATAGTGACATCTGTCACACTTACGAAGCTTGAGACCAACGTAGAAGTAGCTCATTTGACTACGTATTGTGTTTACCTAAAAATTAACTTATCTTGTAAAATTCATTTAGATATTATGTCTATTAATTACCGAGTAATATTTAATGAGACATTTAGTATATCTTAGATTTTATATTGTTATTTTAATATAACAAACTGTTTCAAACGATTGTTACGTTTCAAACAAGGTGGGGTGACCTTGTTTACAAGAATCGATGTTATAAAAGACCCGCTTTCGGTGGGGAGTCAGTTTCTATTTGGCTTTTGAGCTGTGCGGACCGAATCAAGTGATGGAATAGTCAGTTACTCAGTAAATGTACAGTTGGTTGGTTATAGTGCTGTTAGTGTGTGGAATATACCGATCAGATGTCACGTAAGTTAAGTAATTTGATATTATACTGTAATTATTGCTTATTATGATTATGTTGGTGTATTATTGCCAGTATTGCTATATTTATAATGTTGCTATTATTCTGAATCCAAGGAATAGAATAAACTGTTAACAATAAACGATAATTTATGGAAATATAAGAATTGTGTTGATAGAATACTGTAATATTGTTTCCATGGAGTTTCTTGTCCTTCTTCTCCGTGAAGACCTAGATTTGGAACGGACAACTAGCTTTCTGATTAAATACTGACAAGTCTAATTGAATAAATATCTAGTCTTGTCCTTCTGTGCTTTATTTTATGAAAACCATTCCCTACACAACTTATCCATAAGAACATTCATAAGTAATTAATAATCAGTAGTCATTCTGACATTCAAATGTTGCTATTTGGGTAATATCTATACATATACTTATAGTGCCCACCGTATTTTCTACGACCGCGTCTGCGCTTTTCTCTAACCGGAGCCTCGACATCACCGATGAATGGAGTCAAATCAGAGACGTGGTAACGTCCTACGTGCTCACCTCTAGTAACTCCTTCCACTAGGTAAGTAGTAGGGCTTACTACTTCGCGGATGCGGTAAGGGCCATCTCTCCGGGGTATAAACTTTGCAGACTGCTCGGGGCCGACATCATTCATACCTTGCGTTTTCAACAAAACGAGATCACCTACCTTGTATTCTGGAGGGGCGCGTCTGCCTTCATCTGCGTACTTCTTCTGCAGAGACTGGTTACGTTCGTGGACATCTCGGGCGTCAAGCAGCACCGTCGACAACTTACGAAGGTAATGAGTGATATTGTGGACGAAATTATCGCTGTTCACAATGGTCTTCATGTCTGCCACGACGTCCGATGGCGCGCGCAGCTCTCTCCCGAAGGTAAGGAAAGCTGGTGAAAATCCAGTGCTCCCTGTAACAGCGGAGTTCATCGCGAACCTTATGGCTCCGAGATGAGTATCCCACGATGCGTGATCCTTTCCTACTTGTATCGCTAACTGTGGTTTAAGGTCACGATTTTTGCGCTCAACGGGGTTCGCTTCTGGGTGATACAACGGTGTCAAAGACTGTTTGATACCCATCACATCACAGACCTGCTGCATCACCTCAGCAACAAACTGAACTCCGTTGTCGCTGATCATCCTGCGCGGGACTCCAAACCTCAGAAAGACCTCGGATATTAAAATCTCAGCGCATTCCACGCTGGTGGCCTTCTCCAACGCAAATAGCTCAACCCAATGGGAGCACGCGTCTTCTAGAATTAAAATCCAACGGTTACCTTTCGAAGTCTTTGGTAGGGGTCCGAACAAGTCGACCGATACCACTTCGAATCGCCGGGTGGGTGCAGGAGTCTGGAGTAGTCCTGCAGGCTTCCTGTTATCTATCTTGTATCGCTGGCAAGCTGCACAGCGTTTAATATAGTCTGTGACAAAAGACTTCATACCTGGCCAAAAGTATCGTAATCTGATGCGTTGTAGGGTACATTCAGCACCAAAGTGCCCTGCTGTGGGAGCGTCGTGGAACTCTACAAGGACAGGTTCTCTCTCGTGTTTAGGAACCACGAGGCAGGCAGACTCGCGCCGCGGCAGCGGCCACCGAGTGCCAGATCCCCTCTCTTGTTGGTGAACCATTTAAGTTAGGTTAGGTTAGGACAGTGACCATTAACGCGTGAAGGCGAGCGAGCGTAGCGAGTGACCATCTTGGCAGGTCGTAATCAGTTAGGTATATCTACGCATGTTACTAACTGTGATAGAAATGACATATTAGACTAAATATGTTTTATGTCTTTTGAGTGGTATATCAAACGATTTTATATTAAACTAGCTTTTACCCGCGGCTTCGCCCGCGTAAAGGTCGGAAAATATCCCACAGGACCGTACTACCGGGATTCAGATTATCCTCTATCCTAACCCAGATCATGGCCTATACGGATTTAGTTAAAAGACCATACGCCTTTCAACTAAATCCGTTCAGCCCTTACGGCATGAAAAAGTAACAGGCACATTTTAGGGTTGCGTACCTCAAAATGAAAAAATGATCTCTTTCAGTCGTCAGTAATTTGACATTCGAAAGAAGAAGACAAAGCTTTGTAACTATACTATATGTTTAACTATACAGACGCTATACAACGTTTATTAGTAAGGAGGTAATGTTTGTAGCGGTTACACCGCCACATACGAACTACGCATGAAAGACATGATGTCACACAAATCCTGCATCGCGCAGTTAGAATTTACCACGCGAACGACATAGATAAGACTATCCGAAATCAACTTATGAGCAGTTGCCCGCCCGACATAACACCCGTCTTGTCGGAGGATCCTCCCTTTTCTATGGTGGATGAGTGAACTTTACACCCTGTTCCTCATACCACTAAATTGGTGACCCTGAGACTGAACGTCAACGCAGCCTTCGTGCAACTACTTCAGCGTGACGTCATCATCATCAATCCCGCAAGCTTTCGTGAGGCGAGTTACACAGCCAGCCAGCACCCACGGCTCAGCGGGTATCCTGACCACCAGCATGCAGCGAACGCGCATTCCTGGTCAACACCCTTAGACTCATCACCCCGACTCACTGGGGAATCACCGAAATCACCTCAATCACCGCAATCACCTCAATCACCGCAGACAGTTCCAACTCACTGTGAACTGTGCGGCACCCGGTTCCGACTCACTGGTAGCACAATCACCACAATCGCCACAATCGCCACAATCACCGCAGACAGTTCCGACTCACCGTGAACTGTGCCGCACCCGGTTCCGACTCACTGGAACCACACCTTAAATCTCTTAAAAATAAGAGACAACAAAAATAATCACCGAAATCATCGCAATCACCTCAATCACCGAAAACACCGAAATCACCGCAATCACCGAAATCACCTCAATCACCGCAATCACCTCAATCAGCTCAATCACCGCAATCACCACAATCACCAAAATCGCCGCAATCACCGCAGACAGTTCCAACTCACTGTGAACTGTGCGGCACCCGGTTCCGACTTACTGGAACCACAATCACCACAATCGCCACAATCACCGCAGACAGTTCCGACTCACCGTGAACTGTGCCGCACCCGGTTCCGACTCACTGGAACCACACCTTAAATCTCTTAAAAATAAGAGACAACAAAAATAATCACCGATATCACCGAAATCACCGCAATCACCTCAATCACCGAAAACACCGAAATCACCACAATCACCTCAATCACCACAATCAGCTCAATCACCGCAATCACCTCAATCAGCTCAATCACCGCAATCACCACAATCACCACAATCGCCGCAATCACTGCAGACAGTTCCAACTCACTGTGAACTGTGCGGCACTCGGTTCCGACTCACTGGAACCACAATCACCACAATCGCCACAATCACCGCAGACAGTTCCGACTCACCGTGAACTGTGCCGCATCCGGTTCCGACTCACTGGAACCACACCTTAAATCTCTTAAAAATAAGAGACAACAAAAATAAATGTGCATCTGGACTGAGGGCCCATTTTTTTTTTTCTTGCGGAACAAGTTGAAACTTATAGGGAATTTAGTTAAAAATTAGTAAAACTTAAAGCAATGGTTCATAAATTTCTTAAACGTGAATTAAAACTTTTATGAACAAATGACTTGGGCTCTCAGTCCAGACGCTTGCGTAAAGTGGCATAGCCTAGATCTCAGAAAGTACTATCTCTGGGTTAATAATTTTTATTTCAGAATTTAGTTAAGAATTTCTTAAATCTTTTAAGAAATTTCCAGCTCGCTAGAATATGATGTTACAGATTTATGGCGGTTTAACTGGGTCCCTCAGACTGTACTGAGGAATCTTCAAAATATGAGTTAAACTGTCGAAATACGTAAATATGCCTTTTACATCTTATAGTTGAACATCTCTGTGAATTAGTTAAAAAGAAATAATGGCTCAAAAGTTATTGGTTGAAAAGTAAATGAAAGTCAAATTTTCTCAAAACGTCTGAACTGAGAGCCCTATGTTTTCGGCTTTATTGACTAGGCTCAACCTCATAGATTTATTCAAATGAGACCAAGTATTTTTACTATATTTTTACTAAAATTTGACATATTGTCCGTTGTTCTAAATGCCATATTTAATGAGAAAATGCATTATTAATTTTTATATAGAAACATATTTGGTAGGGTGACCATAATGCTCTTCTTAAGTACAAAATAAAATAATTCAAAATAAGTTTGTAAAGCGCAGTCAGAAAGTCATAAATAAGCTAAAACCATATATTTACTTCTTTTTTTTAACAAGGGATTTTGACTTTTATTTACACACGTATTTACATGATTTAAAAACAAACAGACTTAAAATAATATTATTAATATGTAAAAGTATATAAAAGAAGGGGAGGGAACAATCATAGGGCATCAAAAAATTCGTTTGCATCGCTGTCAACAGGAAAAGTGCCCAAAAGACTGGCAGCATTGGCACGTTGTATAGCAATATTGATTCTTTTGCCGAAGAATAGGCCAGCCTTCTGGTCACGTGAAGAGTCGACCAACCGTTTGGCGATGTCTTGAAAAACAAAGTGGGCACCCGGACCCCATGGTTCTAGTGTTTCAACCCCAATTACAACCCCCCTATATTTACTTATAACTTAAACTCACATTTTATAGGTTTATACTATGAGATACTATCTTAACACTTTGAAGGACAGTGTACATACACCCATAGGCGTCATAACAATAAAATTCGTCACCCGCCGAGCCGCCAGACGCTCGTACGATTCGCTCGGCGAATTTCGCCGGTCACCCCGCCCGCGCTGCGCCGTTCGCCGCTACGCGTGGCATGAGTAGTACCTTTCAATACATTTATTTTAGTCGCAAGACGCTTCGCCGTTCGCACTGCGCGAATATTCGCTGTAGCGAATGTCCCGTGGCCAGGCGGTAAGATAACTCTTTAGTATATCTACCTGCGGTTTTCAGCCCCTCTTTTTCATAGCTTAAGGGGTTTGAAGATTTTGGCCCTAAAATCAGCCACCATCTTTATTAACTAAAATATGATCTATACATGATGCAATTATGTTTTCATAGTTCAATATACTTACCTGAAGTAAAAAAAAAAACGTAATGGGAACATCAAACTAATAAAAAGGTTTTAATTTAACTATTAATAGTCAAGGATCATTCGTCTAAGTAAATTTTAACTTTGTTGTCAAACAGTTAAACATAATTTTCAATACAACACTCTCGTTAGATCATTCGTCTAAGTAATTTGAACTTTGGAGTGTTGAAACTTTTGAACACTCGTTAGGCGTTAGGTATTTTCATTACGGAATTTCTGGATTCGGTCTTCACGGTCAAGGCCCGCGATAGAAGCTATGCAATAGCTTAACAAAAAAATCCTTGTTTCAGGGTTCAGTTTCGACTTAAATTTTGGTGAATAACTCCGAAACAACATTTTTTGTGTGTATGAGTGTCCTATCTAAATATATAATTTTCGATTATCTCCGCGAATCAGAAAATAAATCAAAATGGCGGCCTCACGTTAGGGCCACCCTCCATACAAAAATCTTCAAACCCCTTTCTATAAAAAACGAAAATTAAAATAATATGATACGATTATTATTTTGATGCCCTATGATTGTTCCCCTCCCCTTCTTTTATATACTTGTACATATTAATAATATTATTTTAAGTCTGTTAGTTTTTAAATCATGTAAATACTTACGTGTGTGTAAATAAAAGTCAAAATCTCTTGTTAAAAAAAAAAGTAAATATATGGTTTTAGCTTATTTATGACTTTCTGACTGCGCTTTACAAACTTATTTTGAATACTTTTATTTTGTACTAGCTTTTTCCCGCGGCTTTGCTCGCGTGGTATTCGGAAAACCAAGGAAACGTACTACCGGGATAAAAAGTATCCTTTGTCCAGGTTATAAACTATTTGTCGCCTTATAAAAATCCTAATAGTAGCATAACGTAATGATTGAATGCTATCGTGAATTCATGAAACTTTTTGTTAGGTTACTGCTCAGAAATTGTGCACAACGTGTAATGATAGAAATTGAGAGAAGACTTGTAGAGCTTGAGACTAAGTAATAACAGCCGCACAGGTCCACCCATCAGATTAAGTTACGTTTGCCGGGGTTGGTCTGTGGATGGGTGACCATCTTGACATACCGAGACTCCTCCGTGCCTCGGAAAGCACGTTAAGCCGTTGGTCCCGGCTGCCATGGATGGATCTTTGACAGTTGTTACGGGTCGTCAGAAGCCCGAAAGTCTGACACCAGTCTTACCAAGGGGTATCGTAATACTCAGTAACTCGGTTGTGGAGGTCAGGTAGGCAGTCGCTCCATGTAAAATAATGGTATTCAGCTGCATCCGGTTACACTGGGAGCCAACCCTAACATAATTGGGAACAGGCTAGGCAGATTGATTGTCTAATAATTGAAATACTATCGTGATTTCATGCAAGCCTAGTAATTTCTGTTAGGCTAGGTTAGGTACTGCTCAGAAATTGTGCACGTGTCATCAACAGAATACCGTCTTGAACTTCATTTGCAGCGCCACCTATCGGGCCCAATTGCGAATAGCAAATTTAAAAAAATAGATGTCGTTGCGATGCAAATACAATATGTCAACCATTCTCACCCGTTATTATTTATTTTCGGTTTTAAGTAAGTATTAATACTGTGTTTCAAGTTAATCGGACCTCGCATAAAAAATCTTTCATACAAACTTTGACACCCTCAATCCCCATTTAGGGGGTAGCTTAGAAAAACTAAAAATGACAGACTATATGATTTACTTAGTTAAGTATTCGTGCCAAGTTTCAATTCTATTAACTCAAGGAATAAGATTTTGCATACAATCGAAATCCCCCCCTTTTAAAGGGGTGCCCTTAAAAGTCGAATTTCTAAAAACCCTTTCTTAGTGCTCCCCTACGTTATATAAGGAAGTTGTGTGCAAAATTTCACGTTCCTAGTCCCAGTAGTTTCGGCTGTGCGTTGATATGTCAGTCAGTGACTCAGTCAGTCATAGACTTAAGAAGAGCATTATGGTCACCCTACCAAATATGTTTCTATATAAAAATTAATAATGCATTTTCTCATTAAATATGGCAATTAGAACAACGGACAATATGTCAAATTTTAGTAAAAATATAGTAAAAATACTTGGTCTCATTTGAATAAATCTATGAGGTTGAGCCTAGTCAATAAAGCCGAAAACATAGGGCTCTCAGTTCAGACGTTTTGAGAAAATTTGACTTTCATTTACTTTTCAACCAATAACTTTTGAGCCATTATTTCTTTTTAACTAATTCACAGAGATGTTCAACTATAAGATGTAAAAGGCATATTTACGTATTTCGACAGTTTAACTCATATTTTGAAGATTCCTCAGTACAGTCTGAGGGACCCAGTTAAACCGCCATAAATCTGTAACATCATATTCTAGCGAGCTGGAAATTTCTTAAAAGATTTAAGAAATTCTTAACTAAATTCTGAAATAAAAATTATTGACCCAGAGATAGTACTTTCTGAGATCTAGGCTATGCCACTTTACGCAAGCGTCTGGACTGAGAGCCCAAGTCATTTGTTCATAAAAGTTTTAATTCACGTTTAAGAAATTTATGAACCATTGCTTTAAGTTTTACTAATTTTTAACTAAATTCCCTATAAGTTTCAACTTGTTCCGCAAGAAAAAAAAAAATGGGCCCTCAGTCCAGATGCACATCAAAAATAATCAATAATACATGTGAATTTTAAAATCAACCCCTATTTTACCCCTTTGGGGGATGATTTAACAAAAACGCTGAAAAGCGTAATTCTTTATTTCTTACCAAAAGCATAAATTTGAATTTCCATATCCCCAACTTAGAAATATTGAGTTTCCCATACAAACTTTCATCCCTTATATCACCCCCTTGGGGGTTATTTTTGAGACAAAAAGTACCCTATGTCCTTCTCTAGGATGCCATCTATCTCCTTGCCAAATTTCATCGAAATCCGTTCAGTGGTTTAGCCGTGAAAAGGTAACATACAGACAGACAGACAGACAGACAGACAGACAGACAGACAGAGTTACTTTCGAATTTATAATATTAGTATGGATGTATGTTATGATTATAAAAATTAGTTGTTTTAAAATTATATCAATCGTTTATTATATTAACTGATGATTATAACAAATAAAATTATAGATTCAGTTGTTATATCTTGTAAATATTAGTCATTTTGTAATTATACCATATATTACATATCCGGCGGACTCGGCGTCTTCCGATTCGGGTGCGCACCTGTACAATACACCATCAGATACCAGGTATCCTCTCTCTGACCATCCTCTCCCCCTGAAGGGATCGTCGGTTATCTCGAGGTCCTCGACGATACTCTTCAGCTCTGGGTCCTTGAGTTGGTTAGAGCGCACATCCTCAGGTATGTGGCATATCTACGGTCACTAAGCATACCTCGCAACCAGCTGGGTTTTCCTCGCAACAAGCTGGGCGCCTTAGTGCATCGGCGATCACATTCACCTTTCCGGGAGTGTACTATATCTGCAGGTTATAGGCCTGGAGGATCAATGCCCATCTGGCAAGACGACCACTGGGTGACTTAAGGCTCATCAGCCAACGTAGCGTAGCGGCTGATGGTCGGACTTAACCACTACTTCTGAGCCTTCCACGTAACTTCTGAACTTCGTGACCGCCCAGACGACGGCAAGAGCTTCGCGCTCAGTGGTGGTGGAGTTGCGCTCGGCTGGCGAGAGTAGGCGACTGGCGTACTCTATGGGCCTTTCGTCGGGGCCCTCCCCCTGCATCAAAACTGCGCCGAGACAGTAGCCACTGCTATCTGTCCGGAGGGAAAAAGGCTTGTACTCGTCAGCTTGGCGAAGAATGGGAGCGGTGACCAGGAGGTCCTTGATACGCTCGAAAGCAGCCTGCTGCTCATCATGCCATCTCCAACTACTGTTCTTCTTGAGTAGGTCAGTCAAAGGCTTTGCGATTGTAGCGTAGTTCGGTACAAACCTTCGAAACCAGCTGGATGTGGCCAGGAATCCTTTGAGCTGCCTCTCGTTCTTCGGGGCAGGCATGTCAGCAATAGCTGAGGTTTTCTCTGAGTCTACTTGCAGACCTCCAGGAACAATTATGTGACCAAGGAATTTCACAGCAGGTGACAGCTTCGTTCCTTCATCCTCTCTCAGCGCCAAGCCGGTGGTATCAACTTGCATCAGCTCTGCATCGCTGGTGGATGTAAGGCTAAAATACTGCACAAAAGTATACTTCTGCCCTGGGAAATTACTAAAATACCAACAGTTATGTTGGAAGTCCACTAATATACCTGCTCTAGCGATAAAATCCTGTCCTAGAAGCGTCCTATTATTCGCTTCCGGTATCACTAGGAAAGTGGTGGGGATAACACGTCCCTGAATGGTGACGTTCGTATCACATGATAATAACTCACGTACCTGCTGCGTTCCATCGGCGAGGCCGAGGTTGCGACGTGTTTTCGTAAAAGTGGTCCCGCTATCTAATTTATAGAGTCCGGGACTAGTGAGACTCTCAGTAGCACCTGTATCCAGCACTGCAACACCTACTAAAGACGCAACTTCTATCTTGACCGTAGGGTGTGACAGATCAGACTCATGGGTGATAGCACTTTGAAAACTCACCTTATCAGCGGAACTCGCCTTATCAGCGGAGGGCGTGCCTTTACACGTCGGACACTTCGAGCGTATTACTCCTTCTCAACCGCAGCCGTAACAAGACAGCGGTGAATTAATATTACATTGGTCACCCGATTTTATTTTAATTTTGCATTCATCTATCGAATGACCAAACCGTTTACAGAAAGCGCAGCGCGGTCGAACACGTTTCGTATTCGAATTCGTTTCGTTACAAATATTCGAACTAGATTCGGACACAGCGCGCGAAGGGTTACTTTGATTAACCGTCGCCGTCGGAGGGTTAATGTTTACATTTCGACATTTCGCGGAACTTGCAGTGTTATTACTGTTATTAGTCGAGATACTCGCGTTATGAGACTGAATTACTGATTGAGAATGACTTACCTCGCCTAGCGTCTCCTCAACATACCTTGCTCGCTCGAGTAGACAGTCGACACTCGACACTACTTACACTATCGCGTGACACTCTTTTACGGAACTTTCGATGTAAAAGGCCATAAACTATGTCTACTTGCATAACATCTGGTAGCTTATAAGGTTTACGCGACATTTCTGCTCGCACTCGCGAAATAAACGAATCGACACTATCGTTATCACTTTGTTCGCGCGCGAATATTTCTCGTAAGATCCGGTGGGCGGGGTGCGGGGCGCCGTACATGAATCGAAGGCGGCGTATCGCGGCGTCCCAGGTCTCCACGGTAGATTTCACTCCTTGCCACCACACTGCGGCGTCTCCGGTCAGCAACATTGGTAGACCTCGAAGAGCGTGTTCGTCGGATACACTTGCGCACTCTTTGTAGATGAGCACGCTCTCGACAAATGCTTCTAGGGCTTCGGTACTGCGGGCGGCTCCGTCGAAGCGGGCCGTGCACCGGGTAAAGTTGCTGTGCATGCCGTGCATGCCATGCACGGGCGGTCCAGTGTGTGTAGCGGTGGGTTGAGTCGGTCCCGTAGGGTCGCTACTCGTTGACGTCGGCGTCGACGTCGCGACGCTTCTCATAACGTTGGATAACAATCGTGTGAGCTGTTCTTCGGACATGGAAATCATGTTACCACATGTCGTCGCCGGGATCGGTGTAGCAGTTGCCGTGGTGTTCACGCTCGCGGGGTTAGCTATCGCGTGACTTTCCTCATCACTACTGGAACCATCGTTTTCCTCCAAGTTTACGTGCGCGCCGCGTGTTTTCGGCGGCATTTTCTCGACGGTAACACTCGGTGATGAACGCAAACGGTAAATAACAGCAGTATAGTCCAGTAGGTGCACTAATTACTCGATCCTTGACTAGGTAGAACACTAAACACTGTTCGCGTGGATTTCGTTCGCACTCGCGTCGGTTATTTTTCGTTTCGTAGGTACGTATTTGCCGTACGGAGCACGTGCCACGAGTTGGGCGCAATTTATAACACAATATGTAGCTTTATTATGTACCTATTATAATATTCGATTTATAACGTATTCACGAGAGGTAATCAGCGTACAAAATAGCGGTCCGTCGCACGATCGCAGCGTGCGCGGCGCGGTCTATCTCGATACGTAGCGGGGAGCCGACTGACCACGCGAGCGAGCGCGGGAGGGGGGAAGCAAGTGAAGTACCTATTCATGACGCGGGCGGCGACGCGGGTGTAACTTGCAACATATTGCTACAAAAGTCTTTTCTAACAAAATATTTTGATGACGCATTATTGCGTATAACAAGGATTCTACATACTACATGCTATTATAACGCATATTGCGAAGAAATACTTATCCTATACATACAAGATTTTAAGCCAAGTTAAAATTAATGATTTTAAACAAGCTAAAATTTACGGTGACGCCTCGTCGCGAACATGATCATTGTGTGATTTTAATAAACGCCGTGTATCGCACCGAGTGTGTTTTCATTGCACGAAACTCATCCTCTGCCCACATGATGTTTGAATGTAATGGAATAAATCCTGACGATCTGACATCAGAAATGGGATCACATCGTGCTAATGAGAGCACACGCGGGGACAGTGACAATAACAATCAGTGGCGGTTATTTTTTTAAATGCAAAACCAACAAATGCACGCGCTGATATAACAAACTTAAAAAACCAAGCCAGTGAATAGCAAGTTAGTGTTGCCGGAATTCGACCCCGACAAACCTGATTCCAATACACGATCATGGTGCGCTACCGCTGACTTGTATTTTGACAAAGAACAAGGCATTGAAGGGCTCTGCATCTACATGGCTGTCGCAGATAACCTATCCAAGGACTAGCTCGCGGCGCCTATCAACGCCAATTGGGGCTCAATTGCGCCACACACCTGAAGCCAGATCGAGAGCACGTGCTGCAAGCAGTGAACAGCGAGTGGAAGTTTGCGTCGCACAACTACCTTCAGGCACGTTAGAATGAAAAGGTGAGCTGTACTGTTTTGTTTACAATTGTGGTGCTGAATGCTCGTTAGTAAAAGAAGGTTGTGCAGCCAAAACGAGTTAATAACGTTGTTTTGTTGACTGGTATAGGTCTAACACGTGTATACAGTACAGAACAAAGTTTATGTAGCGTAACAATTAGCGAATACCAATTTGAGTTTTTGTGTTTTGTTTCCTTTTGTTTTAAATTCTAAGCGTACTCACAAGAACGCACATGATAGATTAAGGAGAACGCCCAAGTACAGTTTGAACTAGAGGATTTGGAATTGAGAGATAGTGTGGAGACATAGTTCGGATGGTCGGACCGTGCCAGGGGGTCTACTCCCTAAGTCCGTCAACTAAAAGACGGGCCCGTCCGAAAGTAGTCCGAAACGATGGCGTGTACCCTACTCCCTATTGATTTCGGATTCATAAGCTTCGAACGGAATCATAGACAATATTTGTGCGCGAATGATACATGACGGTAGAGTTGCGCTATTTTACCGGTCGATTACCGGTTTACTTATTTTGTGGTTATCATGCTTACTATTCCAAAAATAATATTGTTGTTAGAAAATTACCACATTTTTAATAATTTAGTTTTTATTACGCCTTTAGTTGAGCAATTGAATTATTTTTGCCATTTTTGTCTCGATGGTGGCTTTATCGTGTTGATATCTTTGCCTTTTTTCTTTTTGACGTTAAGTGTTTATTAACTATGACGGCAAAGTATTTTGACGCGGCGCGTCTTTCAAGACTTTCAGTTTCAGATTTGTCAATGAATATGATATTGAAGCGATGAAAACTTTTGATAATTACCTACATGTACTAAATAAACAAATGGAATCAATACCGGAGACTAGTTCCAATTAAAGGCTAAGAAGTGCAACTTGGTTGGAGGAGGATAAGGTTTGTACTGTTACAGCTAGAATAAATTTTGTTTTGTAAACATTCTCAATTTCTCATAGTTACATGCTTGCTTTTGCTTCTGTTCCTTACATTGTTTTGAAAGAATTGGTCAGGAGAGGGTCTTTTTAAATGGAAAATCTAAATACGGACGTAAACACCAATGCGAAGAAGGTGGCGGCCCGGCATGATTTACGAATTAGACCTACCTAACCAATTTACTTTTACGTTACAAAGTTCATAAGAAGGCATGTCAAGAATTTTGTTTGCCTGTACAAAACTCATAATATTACTTAGTTATTCTTATGCCTCTACAGATTTAATTAATTTGGTATAACTATAATTTGCAAAAAAAATATTACATTAATTTTGTATTTCAGGTTAGTAGGACTAGTAAGGATGGCGCTACACTACAAATAGCAGAAACTGAAACAGCCTGCAGAAAAGAATTACATGAGGCACAGAGGGCAAACAAACTAGATATTATGTTTGTTCTAAGAACAAGTTCTAAAAGTCAAATTAAAGTATTATAAAATAAATTAAACTGATAGAATAGACATGTTTTTTATTAATGAACTACTCGCTAAAATATCTTCTTATAAAAGTTTGAAAAATAGCATTTGCATTTCCCTTGCAACTTCTTGAGTTGCTTCTCTTGTATGATATTCATTGATATTACTGGGTACCCTCTAACTGCATGTCTCCATGGTGAACTGTAATGTTGTGAAGCACTGCCACTATGGTTGTTTTCACATTTTCTAGTTTGCATGTAATGGTCATAGGTTGTGCCATGTAAAAGGCATTGAAAGCTTTGTTTCCACACACCAAAGCACCGTTCCACAGTATATGTCGAAAGTAAAGTAAACAAAGCCAAAAGGGGTATTATATCCTCACACAAGTCCTCAAAAATGTTCTCGTGTGAGCCTATAGTTCCCAACTAACTCAACGTCGGAAATACTCGCCAACCGAAAGTTTCGGCGTCGCCGCCGCTCTTCCTGGAGAGTTTTTTCGAGCAATTTCAGCATTAAAAAAGCAGCCATCGTTTGGATTATTTAAAAAAAAAAAACATTCGTCGACAGCACGACAACTATTGTGATGTCGTATCAACTGACATATATCTCCGTCAAAACAAGTGTCAAATTCAACTTTTCGGACGGGCAAAAACACATCGGGAGTAGGGACAACTGTCAAATCGTATCGTCATTCATTCTTAGGTCGGGCTTCCAACTAATCGTATGTCCGTAGGTGTTAGGGAGTAGAAAAGGCCCGTAACTAAGCCCGAAATGACGGACTTCGTGCTTAGGGAGTAGACCCCCAGTATCCATTTAGTAACCGTAGTTCGGTAGAAGTCGGTGTCTGCTTGTAGTAGTCCGTTGATGTTCGGTGCGCTGGTGGCTCTGGCGGAGGTTGCTCAATTTGCTCAGTTTAATTGTTATTTGTGATCATTGTGTTATTTTGTGATTTTAATAAACGCCGTGTATCGCACCCAGTGTTTGCATTGCACGAAACCCACCCTCTGCCCACATGATGTTTGAATCTAATGGAATAAATCCTAACGACCCAACATATAGAATTATAATCATAGAAATCATCAATACAACTCTATAAGTTCATGTAATCGTATTGAATGACTATTTCATGAAATCATGATTATATTTGGGGATTTCTGCTCCAGCATGGATTGAGTATGTTTGAATAACTTAAGTTATAGTCCGGTCAATATAGACATTTCAAATAACAAAAATTCCCGGAGAGCCAAATATTGGTGGAGAGCTGGGGGTTTAACATTACAAATACAGTTTAAAAAATCCCCATCGATCTTAAGTGTGCTATAAAAGTTAGGCAGTGTATAGAGTGCCACCATTGGCACTCTATCCCTATCGGATAAAGTGCCACTGCAGGCACCCTAGTAACACCGCCTCGGCCCGGCTCAAGTGCCGCAAGCATAGGATTGTCATTGTCACTGTCACTAAGTCACGTCACTTGGTATTTTGTTTGATTGTCGAGGTTAGATCGCTGTAAAACACCACATTCCCAAAACATTACATTCTCTTGTGCCTAAACGGACCCTGGCACTTCGCCGGCCGCTACCGCGGCACCGCTCGCTACGCTCGCTCGGCTCGTGCGTTGTGTGGTCACAGTTCTAACCTAACCTAAATAACAAGTGACAGTGACAATGCAACGCTCACGGCACTCTAGCTGGGCCGAGGCAGTGACACTAGAGTGCCACAAGAAACTCGCGGCACTCTATACACTTCGTAAAAGTTATTCGGTGTCAAACGTCAAAATTTGAGGTTTTTTGAATTTTCCCCGTCCCCACTTTAAAACCTATGTTAATCTAAGGGCCATAGCCATTTCATTATTTTATTGTATTACACCGACACTGAAATGTCTGTCCGAAAAAAGTTATATCGACTTGAAAAACCGGAATCAGTCACAGTTATGTTGTCGTTTAATGTTCTTTGTTATTAAAAATATGGCAAAACATAATCGAAGATGTGTGTTCCAACTACGTACTTATATCTAGCCGTAGATCGTATTATTTTATTGACTGACGGCAAAAAAAAAAAACAAACAAATCCTTAACATTTTTTTTTGTATTTTTTTTTTTTGTTGGGAAATCGTCAAATAACTTCTCCCGCTCTGGGCGGAGTGGAAGGGCGTGCGTGTCAGACTCTTACGGACTAAAATCCACCCGTGTTCCTTCAGTTGCCTGTACGTTGCCAGGGGCCACGGTCACCCCTTAGGACTTTCCCGTAACCCCGGCAGCAGTGGCACCCTCATATCAGCAACTGAGTCTTATAATATTCACCACGCGAACGCAATATATAGGTAGATTGTTTATTTCCATTACTTTTAATAACTTACAAGATGTCTGCACTATTCATGCACGCCACGCAAAGAACCTTTCGTAATCGTAAGATCTTATCATTATATAGAATGACGGCAAAAGAAAAAAAAATCCTCACTATGCTTTTCTTCTTTTAATGAGAAACGTATATTATTACTGTGGGATTATTAAATACCTTCGTACGAAGTTTTAAAACAACTTTTGGGAAGAAAAATGGTGATACTCGCACGGGAATAAAACTCCCGAGGCAGCTAGAAAAATTTTCAAATCGTTTTTGTGAAGTCGGGTGCCGTGTCTGGCGGGCAACTGCCCAATGACCAATCATTGGGCAGTTGCCCGCCGTCGGATAGTTTTATGATGTCGTTCGCGCGGTAAACTCTTATTGCGCGATGCAGGATTTGTGTGACTTTGATAATTTTTTCATTTGTAAACTCCTAAAAAAACGTCAATTGTTACTTCACGAAAACGATATTCAACAGAATTCTTCATTGAACTTTTTTCTTGCTGCCCTGAGAGGTGTAATCACCATTTTGATTCCAAAGAGTTCTTTGAAAACCCTGCACGAACGTTAATCATCCCACAGTAATAATTATATTTCTCATTATTTTATAAGAAGACTAGAGCTTCTGCCCGCGACTTCGTCCGCGTGTAATGGTTACTTTGGGCTAACGCTAAAAAAAACCCCCGATTTTGAAACATTCTTCATTGGTACTCCGCTCCTATAGGTCTTAGCGTGATGATATATAGCCTATAGCCTTACTCGATAAACGGGCTATCTAACACTGAAAGAATTCTTCAAATCGAACCAGTCGTTTCGGAGCCTATTCTGTACAAACAAACAAAAAAATCGTTCCTCTTTATAATATGTATAGAAAAGCATATTTATATATCGAGAGGGAGCGGAGCGCTTTGTCAATTAGAGCTAATATGATAGCCCGCAGGTTTTCACGCTGTTCCAGGTCGGTCAAGCAAACACCTTTTAGAGCTTATTGTACCTCCTTGTACACGTGCAGTCTGTGGGTGAATCACACCCATAAAGCATACGAAGCCCTCCGCGTCCAATATAATAACGCTTTCAGAGCGCTGATGGGGCTGCCGCGAGACTGTAGTGCCTCGGGCATGTTTGCCGAAGCTAGCGTCGACTGCTTCTATGCAACGATGCGTAAGCGGTGCGCGTCTCTGGTGCGCAGGGTGCGCTGCAGCCCCAACAGCGTGCTGATGATGACAGCTGACAGGCTCGACTGTCCTTACATACGACGCTGCAGTGACTTGCACGTCACCTATAGTCGTCGGCCATTAATGGTGTATTAGTGTAAGTGTTGAATGTACTGTGGTTTTTGTATTGTAATGTTAATGTATTGTTTGATGTAATATTGAATGTTTTATGAGTCATTGTAATTTGAATTAATAATAATAATAATAATCTCCCCACGGCCGTATCTCTACGTTGACGTCGTGGTGGGGCTTGCGCGCTCCAAACTCTCGGTCTGTGCCAGTAGTTTACTTTGCCGGAACAGGTCTAGGATAAGGAGCCAGACCAAGAGAGATACAAAAAACCCGCAGGGCAGCATGCGGCGAGCTGTTGTACAGTAGCGACCCCACGGACCCTATCTTCCAGGAGAAGTCTTGTTCCTCACCTCTGGCTTGCCTTTATTGGCTGGCTGGAGTGAACACTGACGAGGAACAGAGCTCCCACCTAATTCTTGCCTTAATTGGCCGGCTTGAGTGGAGATTCGCAAGAGCAAACGTCCTCGGAGGAAGGAAGTATTCCAGTAAGTCCTCGTAGGGATCTTGACCATCTTCCGGGCTCTGGGGTTGTTCTGAAAGCCGTGGAATACCGCTCCACTCCTTAAGCGCCTCAGGACATGTTGCCCCCTTGTCGCTACGTCACTTCGTGATAGCGACAGTTTTAGGGGGCCCATTATTGAGTGTGCAAGTCACCCCCTGCCATTTTACCTGTGTTTGTTATTTATTAAATATTGGTCAGGCAGGGGCCATAGTCTTTCCATAGTTCTAGGTAACCAATCCACTACAGCCACCCAAACCCATAGCCCAATATTTTTTTAGTTTCCACTTTCTGCAATATAATATATATTGGTGCAGGACACCAACCGGGGGTTGTCCTTGGGTGCATTGGCATAGTGCATACAGGGATAATTGCCGGTTGGTGCCTCATTCCATTTAAAATTGTCTAAGAGGCCTCTGCGAGTTGGCTTCGGCCCCTCGTACGCCTTCCAAAGGACCGGGACTCCATGGTCCCGAGATATGTAAACATATAATTATCTAAACATAATAATCAGATTCATACTGTTGAAACTTGAAAGTCTACTTCAACAGTCATGTCTTCTTCGATTTCTTCTTCTTCTTCTTCCTCTTGCTGGATGTTCATAAATTGTTCAAATGTGGCTTAGTCATTGGTCTCTTCATTAAAATCACAGGAATCTTCCTCTATTGTACTCAACTCGACATTTGAGCATGACTGATCTTGGCAATTGGTACACGCTGGATAACACAGCAATCCGACTTTTTTACAGCCACATATGGCACTACAACCTTTTTTGCAATTGCAAAAAATAGTGTTGAGGAGTTTTTCTGGAGCAGGTGGGAGTAAAGTTTGAATCGGTTCCAGAGTATTATCTATCAATTTCCAACCCCAGTCTTCTGGGTTCAGTTGATTGCCGAGCCATGTTTGAACTTGATAGTATACTCGATACAAGTGTAATAAGTGTTGAATAGCAGATGCCGATGTTGGAGGAAGACATGATAGTTGTACTTGTTTCTTGTTTCGCGTATTTTTTTTTAGGAATAATGACTAAACATTTTTTTTGTCCGTCGTCTTTTTTACATTATCTTTAAAAAAAATATTGGATACGTATTTATTCTTTTTTTACGTAATCAAAAGATTACGGCGATACAATGAGTTAAAATGTGATATGACGTCACGCCTTGGTAGATTTTACATAGTGAGTTGTGACGTAGCGGCCCCCACTCCCTGTAAAATGCGTTTTATTTAAGTAATTTCTTATGATAAAGGAAAAAATACGCGTCTAATATGTTTTTATTGACTGACGAACTACCTAAATAGTTTTTTTTTTGACCAAGCATCGTCCCTATTTCTATGCAAAGAATTTGATTTTTGGTGTTAAAAAACGCTATTAGCGGTAGCGCACGCAAAATTTTGTGTTTGTAAGCTAAGTTATAATAACATTTAAAACATCCTCTTGCGAAAAAATCCGAAAACCTGAGGGGCCAAATGCATGCAGAATGCTCCGCTGCACTCCACTGGAAATACTTGACACCTTATTTTTACAAAAGTTAAGTATCGGTATTTTATTATTGCAAGTAATTTTTTTTGGAGCTCCACCTTCAGCTGTCATTAACGAGAATTTTAATTGTTATGCCCACCTGATGTCCACTGTAACGGTCAAGCGGATAAATCTTAAGAAGAAAGCGAAATTCCTTCCATAATTATTGTTTGAAGTGTGGAATCAATTTCTGTAAATACTTTAGCGCAGTCTGACACGATCTGGCTACTGCATCCAGGATTGGCTTCAGACGAGGGAACTCCTCAACGGTTAACAGTACAAACAGGAAATTTTATATACGATTTAATTATCACGGTCCGATCTGAATTCCACCATGATTTGGCTGTTGTACCCAGGATTGGCTTCAGGTGAGGGAACTCCTCAACGATCAACAGCGCAGACACAAAATTTTATATATCCTTCAAATATGATAGTCCGTTCTAAATTACACCATGATCTGGCTGCTGCACCCAGGACTGGCTTCAGACGAGGGAACTCCTCAACAGCCAATAGTACAGACACGAAATATTATATACGCTTTAATTATGATAGACTGTTCTAAAGTCCACCATGATCTGACTGCTGCACTTAGGATTGGCTCCTGACGAGGGAAGTCCTGAACGATCAACAGTACAGACACGAAATTTAATATACGATTGAATTATGATGGTCCGCTCTAAAGTCCATTATGACCTGACTGCTACACCCAAGATTGACTCCAGACGAGGGAACTCCTCAACGGCCAACAGTACAGACACGAAACATTATATACGCTTTAATTATGATAGACCATTCTAAAGTCCACCATGATCTGACTGCTGCATCTAAAATTGGCTTCAGACGAGGGAACTCCTCAACGGATAACAGTACAAACAGGAAATTTTATATACGCTTTAATTATCACGGTCCAATCTAAATTCCACCATGATTTGGCTGTTGCACCTAGGATTGACTCCAGACGAGGGAACTCCTCAACGGTTAACAGTACAAACAGACATTTTTATATAGGCTTTAATTATGACGATCCGATCTAAATTCCATCATGATTTCGCTGTTGCACCCAGGATTGGCTTCAGGCGAGGGAACTCCTCAACGGCCAACAGTACAGACACGAAACATTATATACGCTTTAATTATGATAGACCATTCTAAAGTCCACCATGATCTGACTGCTGCATCCAGAATTGGCTTCATACGAGGGAATTCCTCAACTGTTAACAGTACAAACAGGAAATTTTATATAGTTACGCTTTAGTTATCACCGTCCAATCTAAATTCCACCATGATTTGGCTGTTGCACTCAGGGTTGGCTCCAGACGAGGGAACTCCTCAACGATTAACAGCGCAGACACAAAATTTTATAGATCCTTTAATTATGATAGTCCGTTCTAAATTACACCATGATCTGGCTGCTGCACCCAGGACTGGCTTCAGACGAGGGAACTCCTCAACGGCCAACAGTACAGACACGAAACATTATATACGCTTTAATTATGATAGACTATTCTAAAGTCCACCATGATCTGACTGCTGCACCCAGGATTGGCTCCAGACGAAGGAACTCTTCAACGGTCAACAGTACAAACAGGAAATTTTATATACGCTTTAATTATTACAGTCCGTTCTAAATTACACCATGATCTGGCTGCTGCACCCAGGACTGACTTCAGACGAGGGAACTCCTCAACGGGCAACAGTAGAGACACGAAATATTACATACGCTTTAATTATGATAGACCGTTTTAAAGTCCACCATGATCTGACTGCCGCACCCAGGATTGGCTTCAGACGAGGAAAGTCCTGAACGGTCAACTGTACAGGTACGAAATTTAATATACGATTGAATTATGATAGTCTGTTCTTAAGTTCACTATGACCTGGCTGCTGCACCTAGGATTGACTTCAGACGAGGGAAGTCCTGAACGATCAACAGTACAGACACGAAATTTAATATACGCTTGAATTATGATTGTCCGTTCTAGAGTCCATTATGACCTGACTGCTGCACCCAGGATTGGCTCCAGATGAGGGAACTTCTCAACGGCCAACAGTATAGACACGTAACATTATATACGCTATAATTATGAGTCCACCATGATCTGACTGCTGCACCCAGGATTGGCTCCAGACGAGGTTACTCCTCAACGGTCAACAGTACAACTAGGAAATTTTATATACGCATTTAATTATGATACTCCGTTCTAAATTCCAACATGACCTGGCTGCTGCACCCGGGATTGGCTCCAGACTACGACATTTCTCAATAATCAACAGGATAAACACGACATTTTATACATGGATATGTATTGTGCTATTATACTTCAATGGAATTCAGGGTCTGGTGATGGAGCCGAAAGATTAACATAGGAACTTCTAAAAAAAACTAGACTACCATCGAGTTGGTTTTGTCTTGACTAGAACTATAGCCCAAAGTAGTATCCAGGGTCTGATAATAGAGCTGAAAAGAGATGACACATAGAAAGTGGTCACAGAAAATCCTGAACTAAATAAGATCTTTTGACAAAAACTATTTCCCGAGGTGTAGTCTAGGGTCTGATGATAGTGCCGGAAGGTAGTAACAGGAAAACCTCAACTTTACAAGGTAGCCCTGTTGTGTTGAACTCGTTGGATTTGTTTAGACAAGTGAAAGTGATAGAACAGATATTTTATCAAAATACTAATGCTAAAAAACACAAAATAAAATATTAGTAAAAATCTTTTTAAAACAAGCTTTTATTGAACTAAAAAGTACAAAATAAAACTTACGTAAACAGATAACTTTAATGTTTTCTTAAAAGCTTGAGGCGTGAACGTCCTTCTTAAACATAAAGATAAGCCTCAAGCTTTTAACAAAACATTAAAGTTATCTGTTTACGTAAGTTTTATTTTGTACTTTTTAGTTCAATAAAAGCTTGTTTTAAAAAGATTTTTACTAATATTTTATTATGTCTGAATTGACCGGACTATTATGCAGACGACATGGTGCTGCTGAGCCCTACTATTAGTGGAATTAGAAAGTTACTATTGTAAAGGATATGCCAAACAGCAGGGGTTTAATATAATCCTACAAAAAGTGAGCTGCTGGTGTTTCGAGGTAAGAATAAAAATCCTACATTTATCCCTCCGACTAAATGGTTCACTTTTGCAGAGCATTGACCACTTAAAATATTTGGACCACATTTTTAGTTGTTACTGAAGAATTAAAAGATGACTTGGATATAGAAAGGGAGCGTAGGGCACTGGTTGTGAAGGGAAATATGATAATATGTAGAAGGTTTCATTGTTGTTCAGTTTCTGTAAAACGAACTCTTTTTAAGGCCTACTGCCAAACATTTTACACCGGCAGCCTTTGGGATAACCATACCCTAAAAGCAGACAATGCCCTGCGCATTCAATACAACAAGGCCCTGTGGGCGCTGTTGAGGCTTCCACCTTACTGTGGTGCGTCAGGGGTTGTGGTTCGGTGATGCGCACACTGACGACTATTTTGCGATAATGCGGAAGAAAGTTGCTTCAGTATTATCTCGAGTGGCCGGCTCTGGTCCAGGCCGGACCAGGACGGTACGGAGCGAGAGGGCATGGGAATTTTATTTTGCCCGGCTTGTAGCTCAAACTTGCAACATCTGTTGTGCACATTTCACTAAACTTATAATAAATAACTTTGGCGGAACACGGGCGGCAACATCCGTGCCCTTCAACGACCGATGACCGAATCTTGATGCCTAACAATAAAATATTTTTTTAAATATTTTTATTTTTATTTTTACTAGTTTACTTGTAAACATAATAAACCATCTTTTGTTTAATTTTTTCATTATAATCCGTCACGGAATCGTTAATAAGTGCAACCGTGTGTGTGTGAAAAACGGCTAAACCGAGCTTAATATTACGATCTTCTACTAACGGTCATAGTTAAAGCAATGACACGTGAAATTTTATCGGAGAGGCTACCGGATGACGATTGGTAATCTGGGTCTTGAAGTGATACCGAACCCCCCCGTACCGTCCGAATGGACCCCAAATGGGAGGGGGCGGAGATATGGGGGGGGCAAAGCATAAAAATTTTTGGAGAGACTACCGGATGGCAATGCGATAGCATTGAAGTTTATACCCTATTTATATAGTAAAATTTTTTTGCCATCCGAAACACGCGGGCTGTTTTCGAACCCACGAAATTTGAAAAAAATAAAAAAATAGTTTTGAGGCTACCCCGCTTCAAAATTGGTGAGCTTATTTATTGGTACCACTTTATGTTGCAAAAAAATTGCCATCCGATCCTGCTGCGCAGTTTCTGAGAAACAACCCTTTAAACTCGCTAAAGAACACTTTATTTATTCCCACGTTTAAACAAAAATTGAAAAAAAATTGTAGAAATAGTTTAAATCGGATGGCATTCGAAAGTTAAACTCTAATAAGTCCAAGAAATTGTGTGTAACAATGCCATCCGGTTTTGATAAGTTCACCCCCATTTTCGCCACCTCAAAAATCGTTATAATTGAAATAATGTATTTTCATGAAACTCCTTACCAATGACATATACCGAAAATGGAGTAAATTTTATCGACATAAAGTGGTACCAATAAATAAGCTCACCAATTTTGAAGCGGTAGCCTCATAACTTTTTTTTTTTTTTTTTTTCTAAATTCGTGGGTGCGACAACGGCCCGCGTGTTTCGGATGGCAAAAAAAAATTACTATATAAATAGGGTATAAACTTTAATGCTACCGCATTGCCATCGGCTAGCCTCTCCAAAAAATTTTATGCTTTGCCCCCCCCCCATATCTCCACCCCCGCCCATTTGGGATCCATTCGGACGGTACGGGGGGGGGTTCGGTATCACTTCAAGACCCAGACCACTCGCCATCCGGTAGCCACCCGATAAAATTTTACGTGTCATTGCCTTGATCAGCATATACTAAGTAGCAAAATGCTTCAGCATATTCTTGGCCATCATTAAAACATACGCGAGCATAGTCAAACAGCTCTAGTACGATGTTTTCAACTTAAGTTTGCCCGTGATCAATCTATCGAAGTAAAATAGTTTGAATATTTTGCTGGTTAGTGTGTGCTGAAAGACAAAAGAAAAATACAATATCCTGATAACACTGTCCCCCTTACTTATAATCGTTGCTTAAAGTTAACAGAAGTTTGAACGTTTAAAAATGTAAGGCTAAGCAGAAGATATTCATTACTTAACTAGAAGAGAGCACGAATAGTTGGCCGTTTTGTTTACCTAATTATTTTGTCAATATTACAAACCTTCAGCTGTCATTAACGAGATACAATAGAATTTTAATTGTTATGTCCACCTGATGTCCACTGTAACGGTCAAGCGGTGTAATTTATTATGAAAAATGCCTTTGTAACAGAAGCTCCATCTTTCCTATTGCTTGTTTTGTTTCTCACGTAAAAGTAACACCTTATTTAGTGTTATTTTTACATTAATAATTTAATTAATCTTATTTATTTTTCCTTGGTCACGCCTTATCTTGCGAACGACTGCACCAAATTGGATAAATCCTTTTTTGTTGTGTTCGTGCGAGTTATTTTCGGACAAGGTTTTAGGTAGGGTAGGTTGGTAGGGTAGGTAGGTAGGGTAGGATAGGAAGAAGAAGATAAGTACTTAGTGTTATCCGTGCGAAACCGGGGCGGGTAACTAGTAATCAATATTTTATTGCCCTATACAGGGTGGCAGGGACATCGACGCGAAGCCGGTTACCATGGATTCAGTACATGATTCTGAAACCCGGCGTTGAAATTTTTCGTCGGTTATTAAAAAAATTATCAGCTGTTTCATACATTTTCACCGCGTAGGTATTGCACTTTTCTATGAAACAGCAGATTTTTTTTACATAACCGACGAAAAAAATCAACGCAGGGGGGTTCAGAATCATGTACTGAATCCATGGTTACCGGCTTCGCGTCGATGCCACCCTGTATATCGATTTTTTACCATTTTAACTTATTAATATTGACAAATTAATCAAAATAGCGAAATATTTGACAGCCATTTGCGTTGCAATGTTCTCAACTTACTGTTTGCACCCTCATAAGCAACGTTTATAAGTTAGGGTGTATGGATAGATCATTAATAATATCATTACTGTAATAATTATGTTAGACTCACCATATTTAACAGACAAAAACAGGAACAGCGGGACCAACCACAAATTAATTGAGGACTTCATTATAATTTTCGGGTAATCGTTGGAATACCTAAAATCAGAAATCAATCAATTAGTTACGTGCAGTCATGTTTTTATATAACACAATAAGCATAATCAGCCATGCGTGTCACTGCTGGGACATAGACCCTCGCCCTGTGAGAGTGAGTAGGCTGTATGTTAGCTGAACTGGACCAGTGAACAATGGCAGGACTCTATGTAATCGGAGTGTCACCTTAGACTTCGCGTATTTTTGTAAAAATACCCTCAAAAAGTCAAAAGATAGATCCCGGTCAAATTAAGATAAAAAGTAATCGCAGCATATTTTTTAAATATTCAGTTTCACCAGAAAAAGGTTCGCTTGCTCTATTAAGACGCGCTCTTAAGTATTGTGGGTTATTTGATTAGTGAAAAGGAGGCCATCAATGGATTTAATGAGACAACCTGTCGTTTGCAATATTATTTTGAATATTACAAATACATAATATGTATATTTATGTGAAGGCATTATTATTATAAATATTTATAATATCACTGTGTGACGGTATTCTTTGTATTTTTACTCAATAAAACGTTAAGGTCATCGCCCACTATAACAGCACAGCTCCAGCCCGGTAACGCCCTTGCACCGCCTCGAAATATCTAGTTGTCAACGCGCCGTAAGCAAGGCGACGCTAGTTGCCAACGCGCCGTAAGCAGGGCGACCGCTAGTCGCCAACGCGCCGTCAGCAAGGCGACGGCTCGCTGACGGCACGCCGCCGGTGTGAGGTGAAAGCTTGTTTTTCATTCACAAGCGAGGTGTCACCGCGCGGACTGCTAGGCGTCAACGCGTGGACGGCGAGGCGCCGGCGAGCGGGCGCCTCGCTTGAAGCGTGCTGTCGGCGCGCCGTGTGACGGCTCGCGGGCCGCTCGCTGCCGGCGAGCCGTCCACTATTTTGTCAAGCCATCGTAAAATAGACTTTAATACATTTGACTTAAAGTCTTGACAAGTTATTTGCCGTGTCGGAGCCGTGCTGCTATAATGAGCGATGACCTTTACAGTGCCAGCTGTAGTTCCAGTGAGTCGGAACTGTCTGCGGTGATTGCTGCGATTGTGGTGATTGTGGTGATAAATTGTATAACAATGTAGGTTGCGAAGATATACAGATAGTCAAAGATGGGCAATGTTTTCCGAAAAGTGAAAAATGTTGTTAAAAAATAATTTCTGTGACTGACATACAAAATAGTGCTCTGTTGACAAGCGGCGGGAGATATTGTTGATTAGCTAGCGCTAGATTAAAATGGTTACTGTGGGTCATCCCTAGAAGATAGACATATGCCATAGCGGACTTTTTTGTTGAACTTTATAAGATCTTCAATACTGTAGAACATAAAGGATAGTGGGCAAAAAAGGGCCGACGCAAGTGTGCGAGGGAACACCGGGGTGGTTTTAGTCAGTAAAAGTCTGACAGACCCCTTCGCCCGCCCCAGGGCGGAGGACACCCATGAGGATTTCCAACACGTGAAAAAAAAAAAAAAAGGTTAGGTTATGTTAGGTTTCGACGCGATCCGACCAGTGCTTGACGAACGATGGACAACGCCCTCTTCCAGCCCCCATACCCTGGCAGCACCACATTAAGTGAATGTGCCAGCACAACATTATTCAGTTCTGACAATGTTAGGTTAGGTTAGGTAACGGGGGAAGTTTCAACAGTTGGTCCCACTACCGCCACAGTTCATACCACTGTAGTTTTGAAGACATTACTTCTCCCTTTACTCAGGCCAAAGCGCATCAAAATCTGTCCCGGGGTTATTCAGTTCCAACAGTGTTAGGTTAGGTTAAGTTAGATTGAGGGTGTATTTTGCCTAACCTAACATTGTCGCAACTAAAGAACCCCGGGACAGATTTTTATGCGCTTTGGCATGAGTAAAGGGAGAAGCAATGTCTTCAAAACTACAATGGAGTCGCCCGCCACGTCTGTCTGTCTGTCTGTCTGAACGCGATAAACTCAAAAACTACCGAACGGATTTTCAAACGGTATTCATTAATGGACGAAGTGATTCATGCGAAAGGTTTTAGTATATAGTTCACTAAAGTTTTTAAATTGGCTGAAATATGACGATTATTGTTAAAGATGTCGGAAAAAATCATGCCGACTGGGAGCTTTACTGGCGTGCGCCGCGTAATCCCTAAAATATACATAAAAAATGTGTTCTAAGAATGGTTCATCTTAAAAAAATCAAACAAAAAAGTCTACGATGGCATACGTCTATCTTCTAAGGATGACCCACAGTAACCATTTTTATCTTTCAGAATTTGATAAAAATTTCATTATTATTTCCGAAGTTATTTTGACAGGTATCATATTAATCCATAACCAATAATATATGTTATTTAAATCGAAGTGTATAGAGTGCCGCGAGTATTCTTGTGGCACTCTAGTGTCGCTGCCTCGGCCCGGCTAGGGTGCCGTGAGCGTTGCATTGTCACTGTCACTTGTTATTTAGGTTAGGTTAGGTTAGAACTGTGACCAGGGTCTGTTTAGGCACAAGAGAATGTTATGTTTTGTGAATGTGGTGTTTTACAGCGATCTAACCTCGACAATCAAACAAAATACCAAGTGACGTGACTTAGTGACAGTAACAATCCAATGCTTGCGGCACTTTGGCCGGGCCGAGGCGGTGTAGTGGCACTTTATCCGATAGGGATAGAATGCCACTGGTGGCACTCTATACACTGCCTATTTAAATTGGGAATTCAATTTAGATTAAAATATGAATTTACATCACATCATATTTTGAATATTGTGAATAGTTTAAGAGATAATTATCACAGTTTCAAAATTACGCGTAACAATATAATTATGGTTGACGGCTACGCGGGCGCAGTAGCCTACCAATGCGTTCGCTGAAAGTTAGTCAATGACCTTTACCTCGGCTATTAGGTATGAATTCCCGGTAGTACGTTCCCGTGGGATATTTTAGATATTTTGCGACATCCACGCGGGCGAAGCCGCGGGTAAAAGCTAGTCTAATATAATTTTTCTCTTAACGGAATAATAATTTGCGCGAGAGACACTTCCAAAGTGGTAAAATGTGTGTCCTCCCCTGTAACTTCTAAAATAAGAGAATGATAAAATTAAAAAAAAATACATGATGTAACATTACCATGTAAACTTCCACCGAAAATTGGTTTGAACGAGATCTAGTAAGTAGTTTTTTTTAATACGTCATAAATCGTAAACCGCAATTTACCTTTAACGAACTACAAGAACTTTTATATTATGTTACTTGCTGCTGCGGAACCCTTCATGGGCAAGTCCGACTCGCACTTGGCCGCTTTTTTCTTTTTAAAATAAGTTTTTTTTTTTGTTATTCTCTATGCGGATATTATGTTATTTTTATTATTTTTTTTTCTTGTCGTAGCAAAGACGTCGTGCCGAAATAATAGAAACTATCGATTAGGTACTTGAATAAAAACAGAATGAGAGGAGAGGAGAGGAGCGGAGATGTGCCAATATTAACCAATAGAATCGCACCTCCTCCTCTGGAGCGGAGTTTTGATTCTATTGGTTAATATTGACACATCTCCGCTCCTCTCCTCTCCTCTCCGCTCCGGTGGCCTTAAGGCTGCCTGTCCACTGGAGCGGAGAGGAGAGGAGAGGAGCGGAGATGTGCCATTATTAACCAATCAAATCTAAACTCAGGGGCGGAGTCAAGATTCTATTGGTTAATATTGGCACATCTCCGCTCCTCTTTTCTCCTCTCCGCTTCAGTGGACAGGCAGCCTTACACACTGCACCGTCTGTGGAAAGATGGAAGGTGAGCAGCTGTTCCCAAGCACTTTGCGAGTTCTCCCGGGCGTCAAAACGAACGCACTCTGCTAAGTGTTGTGCCAGAAGAGCTCTAGCACCGCAGGGAACTACTCGCTTCAAAACAGGAACAGAGATTTTGAAAGGAGTTTTCCAAAACGGGTCAAAAGTGGATGTATATGGTGCTGTAGATGTAGATCTTGATACCTATATCAAGATCTACATCTACAACAGCGGGGTCTCACCTTAGACCTTAGACCCTGGTCTAAGGTCTAAGGTGAGACCCCGCTTACCTTTAAAAAGCCGTTCCTGGGTACACAGCGGATATCTCTCCAAAATCTGAGCATCCTGGAGAGATGTTCGCTGTGAACCGCGATGGGATGTTGAAGGTCGATACGCACCAGCACTGTTATCCACCAGATCGCTACCAGATCCCTGTTGCTACTCAGAATATATTGAAATATATTAGTTATATTCTATTAACCGTAATAAAAATAAATAAAATTAAGCTGATTAAAAATAACTCTATTTGAAACTTCTACTTGAAAAATATATTTGACAATGAAAAAGAATATATACCATAGTCATGAATCAGAAGCTCATTTGTTTATTTTGAAAGAACAGCATAAAAAACTACAAAGAAGTATTTATTTCAAAATAACAGAAAAGAAAAAATAATCACATGTAATACGAACTACGCAGCAAAGACGTCACACAATTCCTGCATTGCGCAGTTAGGGCGCTTGTACACGGTAAGAAAATACACCGGGCCTACGCAAGAATTCGTGTCGTAACTAGAAAATAAGCCCTCGTTCCCACGGACGCGAAAACCACGCGCGTGATAAAATCGCGTGGCGCGCTTGGAATGGAACAAATGCAAAGCGGTACATCTGTTCACACGGCCGCGATTTTTCCACGCCGAGATTTTAAATCGCGCAGTGTTTGATTTTCAACGCTCGGCGTTGAGCGTTGAATAAATGCGACATACGAAGTTCTGTACTTCTGTTCCCACAGACGCGTAAAAATCGCGCGCGTTGGTCAGTACGGCACGCCGGCTCGTAGAGTGCGGACATGTCGCAGGCTCAAGGCCGTAATAAAACATTGGAATAATCAGTCAGTTCTGGGCATAAGTAGGTATTTAGGTGGAGTTTATCATAAAGAAAGTAAGTAGGTACTAAACGGGTTTAATTTGATAAAAAACAGTAGAAGAAACATGCTATTTATTATAATTTTCAGGATATTATTTCCAAATAATTGTATGGCTTAATAAAATGGCCTTTTAAATATAGTTCATTATTCAAGGGCTGGCCGCTGGACCGATGACCTTGTGAAAGCCGCAGGAAACCACTAGATACGGGAAGCACAGAATTGCTCGAAGTACCTGTGCTTGGGGGAGGCCTATGTCCAGCAGTGGACGTCTTTCGGCTGAAATGATGATGATGATGATTCAAGGGATGCATCCAAATTTTTTTTTGCGGTTTTCTGGCTTCCTAACTAGCTACCGCTAATGATTTTGCGGAACCCATCGTACGTCCGCACTGCTCGCAGATTTAATTCCAAGTGATTTTTTCACGCTCGTTCGAACACTCTGTTGAAGGCGGGGAAAAATCGCGCTGGGTGATTTTATCCCGCCGCGATTTTATTACGTCCGTGGGAACGAGGGCTAACTGTGTACCCTGCTCGCAGAGGTGCACGAAAAAAAAACTTGTCTGCGCAAGACACGACACGGCGAACGTTGTTGCGGAGCGGTGGGGGGCGGAGTAGTAGGGTTCAGCCAGTAAAGTCTCTTGTTTTTTGTTTCCTTTTTCATTTTGTTATAATAATAATTTATGCAATTATCATTCTTTTTACCCGACTGTCCCAGAAGGAGGGTAATGTTTTTCGAGAGTATGTATGTATGTATGTACATACATACATACGTACATACATACATATGTATGTCTATTTCTTTGGCACGCTCTGTAGCCTAAACGGCTTGATGGATTTTAACATATGAGGTGTCGTTAGATTCGTCATAATTGTAGAAGTGTCATAGGCTATATAATATTTATATATTGCATCTGCAAATACAAAAAAAGGGAGGGGAAGGTTTAAAAAAAAAAAAAACAAATACAATATTGGTATCAAATAAAAGCTAGTAACGAGTCAATGCCAAAATATATATTAATAAAACTAAAAAGCTTGAAATAAAGAAAATTATTCAAAAAACAAAAAACCCGACTGCAAAAACACATAACTGAAAAGAGAAAAACAAGCATTATAATCTATAGAATTTTGGTATCGCAGGCGGGGACAAACAAAACTTACACCATATTATATTCCGTTATTGGTTTGTCCCCGCCTGCGATACCAAAATTCTATAGATTATAATGCTTGTTTTTCTCTTTTCAGTTATGTGTTTTTGCAGTCGGGTTTTTTGTTTTTTTTGCTTTGTAGTTAACATTTTTATAAATAAATGAAAATGATTGGTATCAGACTTGTTATTACTTGCGCGCCCTACGCCCGACTGACGACTGCACGAAAAAATCGTGTCGTGTACACGTTCCGATTGGTCTTGTCTGCGGAAGACACGAAAAGTTTTCGTGTGTAGAACAGACAAAATTCTTCTCGTGTACACGAAGAATTTGTCTTGTCTGCCGCAGACACGGTAAATTTTCTTACCGTGTACAAGCGCCCTGAGAGTTTACCGAGCGAAAAACATAGATAACACTATCCGTAATCAACTTATGGGCAGTTGCTCGCTAGACATGAGACCCGTCTGGTTGTAGGATCCTCCCTTTTCTTTCTATGATAGATGAGTGAACTTTACACCCTGTTCCTCATACCCCTAAATTGGTGACCACGACGTGATGAACGTCATCGCAGCCTTCGTGCAACTACTTCAGCGTGACGTCATCATCATCACTCCCGCAAGCTTTCATGAGGCGAGTCACACAGCCAGCCAGCACCCACGGCTTCAACGGGTATTCTGACCACCAGCATGCAGCGAACGCGCATTCCTGGTCATCACCCTCAGCCTCATCAGCAACCTTGGCACAGCACCTGCACTTCCGGCCGGGCTCACAAGCAGAGCAAATTCTACCCTCTTCTGGTCGACGCAAGCAGTCAGCCACAACTCGGCGCTTTACCACATCCGACTCACTGGATGACGACGCAGTGCCACCCCGACTCACTGGGGAATCACCGCAGACAGTTCCGACTCACCGTGAACTATGCGGCACCCGTTTCCGACTCACTGGAACCACAGCTGGCATTGTGAAGCATCGCAAGATCCAAGGCTCAGCCCACTATCGTGCTGCCCTGCCGTCTCACTTGATAAATCCTCTAAGACGGCCTCTCCTGACAGCTGAACGTCCTCGTCAGCTTCGCTCCCTAGCGTTGGTTGCTCATTTGTCTGGTCCTCACTTGGTCGATTCACGTTCGTAGGCGTGTCACCTAAAACTTAACAAAGCCAACACCAGTATAACAAAATCTGTAAGTTTAAAGTTTTAACAATCCATTGCTAAATAGCAAGCGTTTGCTCTAGCAGTCACACCAATATTGGCAGAAGCTGTAAATTGTATCACCAATGAAAGAGTTTCGGATCTCAATCATTACTGAAACAACCACAACATCGCCTGGTAAACATTGTCGGGTTTCCATATTTCATGTGTCACAAATAGCCCCTTTTAGGGCAAACAGCAGTGCAGGCCGAGCAGTGGTGGCCCAGTGGTAACGGCCGCGACTTACGAGCTGTAGGTCGTTGGTTCGAACCCAAACAGGCGCTTCACTTTGTGTAAATAATTTCATCACCACTGCTCTCAAAACGGTGAAGGAAAACATCGTGAGGAAACCGGCATGTTTTAGAACCAAAAAATTCGAAGACATGTGACATCTACCAACCCGCACTGGGCCCGCGTGGTAGATTACGGCCCACTCCCTCTCATAGAGGAGGCCTGTGTCCCAGCAGTGGGAACATTAATAGGCTGATTATGTATGGGCAAACAGATAGCCATAGTGTCGAGGATATAACACACGCCATATGTAGCTGCCATAAGGCAAGCGCACGTGGCTGTCACAACAACACAGCACACGCCATAAGGCAAGCGCACGTGGCTGTCACAACAACAACAACACAGCACACGCCATTAGTTAGCTGCCATAAGGCAAGCGCACGTGGCTGTCACAACAACACAGCACACGCCATTAGTTAGCTGCCATAAGGCAAGCGCACGTGGCTGTCACAACAACACAGCACACGCCATTAGTTAGCTGCCATAAGGCAAGCGCACGTGGCTGTCACAACAACACAGCACACGCCATTAGTTAGCTGCCATAAGGTAAGCGCACGTGGCTGTCACAACAACAATAACACAGCACACGCCATTAGTTAGCTGCCATAAGACAAGTGCACGTGGCTGTCACAACAACACAGCACACGCCATTAGTTAGCTGCCATAAGGCAAGCGCACGTGGCTGTCACAACAACACAGCACACGCCATTAGTTAGCTGCCATAAGGCAAGCGCACGTGGCTGTCACAACAACACAGCACACGCCATTAGTTAGCTGCCATAAGGCAAGCGCACGTGGCTGTCACAACAACAATAACACAGCACACGCCATTAGTTAGCTGCCATAAGGCAAGCGCACGTGGCTGTCACAACAACAATAACACAGCACACGCCATTAGTTAGCTGCCATAAGGCAAGCGCACGTGACTGTCACAACAACAACAACACAGCACACGCCATTAGTTAGCTGCCATAAGGCAAGCGCACGTGGCTGTCACAACAACACAGCACACGCCATTAGTTAGCTGCCATAAGGCAAGCGCACGTGACTGTCACAACAACAACAACACAGCACACGCCATTAGTTAGCTGCCATAAGGCAAGCGCACGTGGCTGTCACAACAACACAGCACACGCCATTAGTTAGCTGCCATAAGGCAAGCGCACGTGGCTGTCACAACAACACAGCACACGCCATTAGTTAGCTGCCATAAGGCAAGCGCACGTGGCTGTCACAACAACACAGCACACGCCATTAGTTAGCTGCCATAAGGCAAGCGCACGTGGCTGTCACAACAACAATAACACAGCACACGCCATTAGTTAGCTGCCATAAGGCAAGCGCACGTGACTGTCACAACAACAACAACACAGCACACGCCATTAGTTCGCCATTAGTGTCCTGGGAGTTTCTTGCCCGTTCTTCTCCACAGAGATCTACTTTTTGGAATGGGCGACTAGCTTCAACTTTCTGACTAACTGACCGACTCTTTGACAATTCAAAAGTGCCTGTAAATGGTTTAATTGAAATAAATGCTTTGAGTTTGAGTTTGAGTTAGCTGCCATAAGGCAAGCGCACGTGGCTGTCACAACAACAACAACACAGCACACTGCACACGCCATTAGTTAGCTGCCATAAAGCAAGCGCACACGTGACTATCACAACACACCACCCGTAAATAACGCTGCACACGCGTGGTAGCGCTTGCGCGACACCACAGGGGCTGTTCCTCTAGGAGTTCAGCTTCCAACTGCCTTGGGAACCCCATCACCAGGTGCACAGCACTGGCGTCCGGCTGCACGGGCGTCCAGCTGCACTGATGTCTAGCTGTACCGGCGTCCAGCTGCACCAGCGTATCCGGTTCGTGCTGGCTCTCGCTCGCGCATCTCGCGGTCCGCCCGCGACGGACGCTGCGCATAAGACTCCGACCACGGTGCCTGCGACCTACATCCCATCGGCTATGACTGCGACAGTTCCCGGTTCTACCTCTGAATGGCTACTACCGGGGTTGTCAGCCGGCGCCCCGTGAGGATGCTTCACTGTCGCGAAAATTATCTGAAACTCATAACAACGGGTTTGACTCCTTTTCGAAAAATCCGTGGAAAAGTTAAAATGTCCAAAATCTTCGAAACGGTTGGTCGTAGCTCAAAAATAACAAGATTTTACTTACCCTTGTAGTCCCGAACGTATTCAGGAGATAAACTTAGAGAAAGAAAAATGTGACCTTCGCATGAACTTAGTTAGTTTTACGCAGATTGGAATTATTACCACTTGTAAATCTACCAACGCGCGACACATGGTAATAAAATTCTTTTTACGGTCGGTCAACTTTAGACAGTTGCAATGGGTAATTATTTAAAATCTCTTCACCGATTAAATAATGCCAAACATTTTGTAATGCACGAACAATAATTGCAAAGGTCTCGAGTTTGTAACTATGGTACCGGAAGTCAGTGCCCTTTTTGGATCTACCCTACCTACCCTACCTACTGTAGGTAAGTAGGTAAGTAGGTAGGGTAGGTAGGGTAGGTAGGGTAGGTAGGGTAGGTAGGGTAGGTAGGGTAGGTAGGGGAGGTAGGGGAGGTAGGGGAGGTAGGGCAGGTAGGGCAGGTAGGGTAGGTAGGGCAGGTAGGGTAGGTAGGGTAGGTAGGGTAGGTAGGGTAGGTAGGGTAGGTAGGGTAGGTAGGGTAGGTAGGGTAGGTAGGGTAGGTAGGGTAGGTAGGGTAGGTAGGGTAGGTAGGGTAGGTAGGGTAGGTAGGGTAGGTAGGGTAGGTAGGGTAGGTAGGGTAGGTAGGGTAGGTAGGGTAGGTAGGGTAGGTAGGTAAGTAGGTAGGGTAGGGTAGGTAGGTAGGTATGTATGTATGTAGGTAGGGTAGGTAGGTACGAGTATGTATGTATGAAGGTAGGTAGGTAGGTAGTTAGGGTAGGTAGGCGCCCGTGAATAAGTGCTTACCCGTGCGAAGCCGGGACGGGCAGCTAGTAAAAAATAAAACACCGTTATATTCTGCATATATTTCGTGATTATATCAGTACAGTTAGTGATATTTACGTGTGTTATCGTTTGCAAGGCAAAAATACATCAGTTCGGTAGTGTAAATCCGTAATAACTAATTCTCATTTTTTTGTTACTTTCTTAACTTTGTAGTGACTTGGAAGTTTTTTGGTCCTACCGGTACCTCCAAAAAGTGTAGTTTTTTTTCATACTTTTGACAAGTGTCGATACGGTGCCACAGATCTGCACATTTAAAATTAATCACTTTTGGGTAGCAGGCGCCATCTAGCGCTGCTAAAAGAAGCGTAAGAGAGGTGTGCGCCATCTAGCTGCTCCTAGCCATACCACACAATGGTAAAGTGCGCAGCCTGTGGGAAGTTTCTGTCGGCAAAAGGGGGCGCCACGTGTAGCAACTATTCTTGCCACCATCGCTATCACCTGGCATGCTTGCTATTGCCCGATACAACGCAGCTAAGTAGGGACTGGCTGTGCCCCGAGTGTAAGAAAAAATTGCCCAGGGGTGACAATAGCGCCACACCCGTCAAGGACCTGGGCAGTGGTCCCGCTGTTATTGCAACAGCGGAAGCAGCACCGGCATCAGCCTGTACAGCCGCAGCGGCGATGGCTCCTGTTAGGGTGGCGTTATCAGCTCCGGCAGTGCCGCTTCAGGGCGGTATGATTGAGTCACCTGTCGCGGTGACTCAGGTTCAGGGTTCCGTGACCAAGCCCCCCGTTACTGTGGCTAAGGTACTGGCTCGGGCAGGTAGTGAACAGGGAGCTAGTGGAGAACCCTCCCCAGATACACAGCTCACTCTGAGGGAGGAGATTAGGTTATTCCGTTCCGAGTTGCGGGAGGTTCGGGATGAAATCCGAGAGTTTCGTCGGGAGATGGCAGGCCTGCACTCGTCGATGGGAGTCTGCATCGAGCGGGTCGATAGCCTGGAGGCCAGGATCGAGGGTCTTGAATGCAGGCAGAGTGCTGCAGTGCCAGACGAGAAAGTCGGCCGTCTCGAGCAGGTAGTGCTTCAATTGCAGCTCGATCTCAATGACCGCGAGCAGGACTTACTTGGCTCTGATTTGGAGATTGCAAACATCCCGGAGATTCCTGGCGAGAACGTGATCCACACCGTCGGACTGGTGGCGGCAAAGCTTGGGGTGGCTCTCGACCAACGAGACATAGTTTACGCGCAACGGGTGGGCCTGCGAGCTCAACGCGAGGTACGTAGGACCTCTGCGGGTGGTGCGAACCCAGTTGGCGGAACGAGTACAGTGGGAGAAGCGGCTGCCCGGGGGCGGCGCATCGTGGTGCGCCTGACGCGGCGCGCACTGCGCGACGACCTGCTGCAGAGCGCGCGCGTGCGGCGCGGTGCCACCACCGGGGATCTGGGACTCCCTGCGCCCTCGCGTCGCTTCTATCTGAACGAGAGACTCACTAAAACAAACAAGCAGTTGTTTTACCGGGTACGTGAGGCCGGCATCCGTCTCGGATGGAGGTACACGTGGACGAAGTTCGGCCGCATTCTGGTCAAGCAGGGTGACGGCAAGCCTACCCACTGCATTCGCACTGAGGAGGACTTTGCGCGTGTTTTTGGTAGTGAGGTGTCTACTGAAAAGGAAGTTTAGTATGGCTCCTGCCAGGCACCTTAACTTAGTCTATGATATTCTAAAACTTTACATATTTATATCTGTTTTGTTTCTAATTATTTTTTTAAGTTTGTCTTGTGCGGGGCTGGTTAGTCTCATGTCTCGGTATACTTTGGTTGCTTCTGGTGGTAGCCCAGCTGCTCAATCAATGGCTATCTATGCGCATTTCTTATATTCCATTCTTCAGCTCTTTTTCTTCTCGTCTACTAGATTTACCAAGATTTATTTATTTTTACGGATTTTAATTATTGGGATTTTGCATAAATCTCTAATTTTCATAATACCTCACATTATATTATTACGAATTAAAATTGTGTCTTTCAGAATATTCACACCCTATATTATTATGCAGAACTCTATACAGCATGACACTTCTCATATTTACACATTCATATTATTACAAATTAAACTTACTACCTTGTCTTTCAGAATATTTACACCTCTTATTATTATGCCGAACTCTACGCTACATGACACTTCTCATATTATCTGTAAACAATATATTATTATATACTACACTATTTACAAAAATGAACAAGACAAAAAATCTTAAAGTTGGACTCTTTAATGCGGGGTCACTTGGTTCGCGTCAGGAGGAGTTCCTTGTTGCTATGGAGAACCTCTCGGTAGACATCATGGCGATAAATGAGACCTGGCTCAGGCAGGGAGAGGAGGGTCGCGCACCGACAGTGCCGGGCTACCGGCTGAGGCACGGGCCGCGCGCGCGCACCGTGCGCGGCGGGCGCGGGGGCGGCGTGGGATTCTACCTGCGCCGCGGGCTGCGCGTGCGCGCCGTGTCGCACCCGCCTGCACCACAGGTCGAGCAAATGTGGCTTAGGCTTAATGTTAACTCCCATTCAGTTATCATCGGTACTGCATACAGGCCACCGTGGCTTGATGTGAATGTCTTCCTGGATGCGATTACTGACTCTCTTTCCTCTTTTGCTGGTGCGGATAAGGTCATCTTGCTTGATGACTTCAACATCAACATGTTAAACCAGCTGGAAAACAAAACAAAACTACTTAGCAATTTTTTACAATGCTCCAAGCTGAATCAAATCGTTACTGAGCCTACCCATTTTACAGACCATAGTGAGACACTCATTGATGTTGTGTGCACTGATGCCCGTGTGTGTGGGGTCTCTGTATTACATATACCTGAGCTTGGCCAACATGCAGTTATTTCTGTCGAACTTAATTTTAAACTAGAGAAACCTTCCCCACACTGGATCACCTATAGGCCACTTAAGGATATACTGCTGGATAAATTTAATGATGATTTGAACAAGATGGACTGGGAATATGTTGAGGGTCTCGAGGATGTTAACTCTATGGTAGCAACTTTTAATGAGTATATTTTGAATCTCTTTGACTTACATGCACCCCTTAAAAAGGTTTTAATCAAAGAAAAGTCTTACCCTTGGATAACATCTACTGTCAAGGATATGATGAAGTTGCGTGACAAATGCCATGTAAAGTCTAAAGCTACTAAATCTGAACATCACATAAACTCATACAAAGAGCTTAAATACCTAGTTAGGGCCGCTTTTGAGAGTGAAAAGTGTGCATACTTTAAATCATATATAAACAAAAACATTAAACAGCCAAAGAAGTTATGGAAGCATATAAAATCATCCTTAGCCATTTCAAAAAAACCAGAGCACAGCCTACCACACTTTTGTAACAACCCCGAGAAAATAAATGACCACTTTTTGGATGTGCCTGGTAGTGGCAGGGTCAGTGATGCTGATTTAACTTACTCTGAACATCACAGATTCAGTAATACTCATTTCCAGCTTGAGCCGGTCCAGGAGGAAACGGTGCTGAGGCTTGTACGTGGTCTTAAGTCAAATGCTCAGGGTTCTGATCATATCTCCCTGGAGATGCTGATGATGACTCTTCCTCGTACCCTTGCAACTATAACAGCCATCATCAACAGATCCATAGCCTCATCCTCTTTTCTGGATCTATGGAAATTGGCTATAGTTAGGCCCATCCCCAAGGTATCGAATCCCTCCAGCGTGAAAGACCTTCGCCCAATCAGTCTTTTACCATGTCTCTCCAAGATTCTGGAGAAAGTTGTGTCTAACCAGCTTCGGGTGTATCTTGAGCAGAACAGTATTTTGCCACTGGCCCAATCAGGATTCCGTAAGGGGCACAGCACAGCCACAGCTCTTCTTGACGTGGTTGGTAATATCCTTGAAGCCAGAGAACAGGGCATGGGTACCATGCTTGTGCTGCTGGATTTTTCACGTGCCTTTGACTCAATCAATACCTCCCTTCTCCTCTCCAAGCTGTCCTACTACGGATGTCAGCCAGAAACTGTCCAATGGTTTCGGAGTTACCTGAGTCACCGTTCTCAGTTTGTCCAGGTAACAAATGACAGTTTTGGAGATGTCATGTCCTCCAGTCCCAAGCAGGTGAACCGCGGCGTTCCACAGGGATCGATCCTAGGCCCGCTGCTCTTCATTCTGTACAGTGCCGACATCATTAACTGTCTTAGCAACACCAAATTCCACCTATATGCTGACGATTTGCAGATGTATCTCTCATTCCGCCCTCAGCAGTCTGCTGAAGCTGTAAAAAGAATGAATGAGGATTTAGATAGGATTTCAGCATGGTCAGTGAGAAACTCTTTGGTTCTGAACCCTGATAAGTCCAAGTATATTATCATGGGATCAAGAAATTTTCTTAATATAATGTCGGGGTATAATCTGGACTTAAAGATTGACGGGTGTTCTATTGATAGGGTGCAAGAAGCCCGTAATCTTGGGGTGGTGTTTGATGAGCACCTGCACTTTGAGACACACATCTTGGAGGCAGTGCGCAACTGTTTCTACCGGTTAAAGCTTCTGTACCGTGTACGGCCCTACATAAGTGTGGATATGCGTGTCATGCTGTGTGAGTCACTTGTTTTATCCAAGCTGAACTATGCTGACACTGTGTATGGTGCGTGCATTCTCGGTAGAAGTGAAAAGCTGATCCAGCGAGTACAAAATGCTTGTGCAAGGTTTTGTTTCAATATTCCTCCCCGATCTCACATAACTCCATTTTTAATTAAGGGTAATTTGATGAGAATGTCAGATCGCAGAAAGCTTCACCTGGCTACCCTACTCTTTGGCACCATTCTCACAAAAAAACCAGAATATCTCTATAAGAAACTGACCTGGTCGCGTGACATAAATAAAATCAAGACAAGAGCATCTGCTTACCTTCTGTTGGCTTCAACTAACAAAACTGCTGCTTTTCGTGGAAGCTTTAAATTCGCTGCTTCGCGCTGCTGGAACGACTTGCCACCTCCTTTTCGTGCTATGAAAACAGTTGGAACTTTTAGTACTAAATATAAGCAGCATTTGTTGCGAGTACATAAGGAAACCAGTTTCTAAACTCACCCGGGGACTGCACGCAGTTGGTATTGGTGACCTTGGCGGAGTAGTATGTTCATGATCTTGCTTCACTCGCTTTGATTTGCTCGGTGACTGAATCCTTTTCTTCCGTTTTACAAAACACAACACAGTCAACACACAACACAGCGATACTATACATTATTAATACATCCTTTCTTGCCATACACTTTATTAATCACCCTCTGTTTTATTTAAATCAATACCTGTAGTTTTAGAGTAGTAATATTCTTTGATCCATAATATTTATCTATATAATTCTCTGAAATCCCAAGTAATTACTTCGTAGGTGTAATAACTATGATTACTTCCCTGATATTTAGACAGCCGAATGCATCACAGATAACAGATTCGCATTGCGCCCGCGTCCCTTCGCTTGTCACCACAGATAATTAAGTCTTTATCATGGACAAGTGATGTTGGAACGTCGTCGGGCGTAAGTAGATTTATATATAATTATTTTCTATCTGTATGTAATAGATTTAATTTTGTTTATTATTAACTTGTGTATTGTTTTATTTATTTATTTTGTTACCCCCTAGTGGGATCTATCTAAGTCCGTAGGTGTGTCCGTGACATCACAGTGGGCCCTATCAGAATACCAGCGCTGCGGTATTTATTATTTCTTTAAATATCGCAGCATTATGCTGAGATAGGAGCCTTTTTGGCCTCGCACAGGTGATTATATTTTGTAAATTTCACAAATACTCCGTTTTGTTTATATTTTCTTGTTTATTATGTTTTTACAATTACTGTTTGTATTTTCTGTGCGTGTCCCAAATAAAATATTTTTCTTTCTTTCTTTCTTTCTTTCTCACGGCACCCTAGCCGGGCCAAGGCAGTGACACTAGAGTGCCACAAGAAACTCGCGGCACTCTATACACTTCGAAAAAATTAACAATAATAGGTAAAAAATATGTGGAAAATAAAATAATTTTTAAAGGACAATACAATAACATATTAAGAAAATGTAAAATTTAGAGATGTCGCAGGCATATTGTATGATTCGTCATTTTACAAACGGCACCGTCCGTTTACAAACGCTTGCGGTTTTACAAAATGCCTAAGGCAAAATGTAAATTACCTAGTCACTATACAATATGTCGCAAAATTTGATGTACAATTCAAACGACGTGGCAAATTGAAGAATTTAGTTCTATTTTTTACCACGCGCGTCGCTGCTAATCAAAACAAGAAAAATGGCGTCGAGCAGTGGTTTTGTGATAGTGAATAATATTGAAAACAGTGCAATTCTACGTGTGCAAAGGACTTTCCACAAGAATATATATATTTTATAAAAATTTACTAAGAAAATTATACGATTCACGAACGGGAACAGTAGAAAATGCCGTGGACAAATGACGAAGTTTTTGAGGTTATCCGGCACGTAAAAAACGCTCAGGTGTCCATGGAATCTGGTGCTCGCAGGACTAATGCGGAATATTATTGGTACAAACAGTATGAGAGTATTTTTGTTACTTAAATACTTTACAATTACCTGTAGCGGTTACACCGCCACATACGAACGACGCATCAAAGACATGACGTCACATAAATCTTACATCGCGCAAATAGAGTTTACCGCGCGAACGACATATATGTATATAAGAATATCCGACATCAACTTTCGGGCAGTTGCCTGCCAGACACAACACCTGCCTGGTCGGAGGATCCCTTTTCTATGGTGGATGAGTGAACTTTACACCCTGTTCCTCATACCTCTAAATATTAAGCACATATTATAATTTACTCTTACGTAAGTCTTCATAATATGTAGTTATTGTAGGTACCTGATTGCTCAAATAATATCTGTTTTGTGCAAGCTGTGTTTTTGTGATGGTCGCCCTACAATAATAATGAATGTCGAAATTGTAACTATTGAACGAGTTGCCAATTTGCCTTAGGCACTTTGCAAAACCGCAAGCGTTTGTAAACGGACGGCGCTGTTTGTAAAATGACGAATCATACAATATGCCTGCGACAGAGATACTTAAATTAAATCTGATAAACACTTTTTATATTTGGGGAGAGACTCGCAGATATCTAAGTTCGTAGTTTTTTAGCTAACATGTTATATTGCCTACAAAGTCTTGGAATATAATATAAATGTAATGTATGATAATGCCAGAACGGTCGCAGCTTCCATAGCATGTGTTTCGACATTGAAAACAGGTGCCTCGGCAGGTGCTGGCATCGGCGGCGGCGGCGTGTAGCTTCTCGTGCGCGGATGCGACGCCTACGCAGACTTTCGTAACTCTCAGACCTATGTTTCGCGATAACGGCTGGCGCCTTGTACGCCAATTACGATAACTTATACCAACGTTTTGTTGTTTACTTAAAAATCTAGACACACGACCGCGTGTCAAGCTAAGTTTAAGACAAGAACTGGCGACGCAGCAGCAATGTGTAATATTACACGAACCATTTGGAGTTACTTTTGACCCCTTAATAACTCAAAATCTGTTTAACATAAACAGATATTTGGTATATTTATTAAAACCCCTTAGATTAATTACTAGAACCCCAAATTTCGTAAATACAGCTGAAACGGCTATTGAGATATTAACGTCTAAAAATCGGTATTTTTATCACTGACTGACATAGATAGTGACATACTACTATACGAGTACTTACTATATTTACATCTATATTACCGAAACTACTGGTTAATTATTTTTATTTAATACTAGCTTCTGCCCGCGTCTTCGTCCGCGTGGAATAGTTACTTTGGTTGGGCTAACAGTTACTTTGGGCTAACGCGACTGAATTAACCACGCGTCTGAGCCGCGCGGCATGGTATTTCGCAGAGCTAACTGTTCTGGGGCCACCGCCCTTCTTCCTCATGACTGCCTTACATATCATACATAATCAGCCTATTACCTACTGTTCCCACTGCTGGGACACAGGCCCTCTCTATGAGAGGGAGTGGTCCACCACGCGGGCCCAGTGCGGGTTGGTAGATGTCGCATGTCTTAGAATTTTTGTTTCTTAGACATGCCGGTTACCTCACGATGTTTTCCTTCACCGTTTTGAGAGCAGTGGTGATGAAATTATTTACACAAAGTAAAGCGCCTGCTGGGGTTCGTACCCACGACAGAACCTACAACTCGTAAGTCGGGGCCGATACCACTGGGCCACCACTGCTCCTATTGCTATCATAAATGCGCGCGTAGTACTTGATTATTATTTTGCTGCGATGTTATTTTAAAACTGTGATATCTCCTAAGATATTAATTGAAATCGAATGATGTAATTTTGTTTTAAATGAAATACTTGTGATGAATAACGTATTTATTTGGATAAGGATTAATGTCATGTTTATAAAAACACCTTCACAAATAATGCATTATTTTAGAACAAATTTTGTAGGCATAAAAAAGGTTATAGTGAGCCAACCTTAAAAGATAGACATATGCCGTCGCGGACTTTTTTTGAGAACTTTTAAAGAGAAACAATTCTGTCATACATGATTTTTGCGAAACTTAACCGTTTAAGCAGCGCACGCAGCGGAAGCTCTCAAAAGGAAAAAAAGAAAACACCGATTTTGAAACATTCTTCATTGGTGCTCCGCTCCTATTAGTCTTAGCGTGATGATATATAGCCTATAGCCTTCCTCGATAAATAGACTATCTAACACTGAAAGAATTTTTCAAATCGTACCAGTAGTTCTTGAGATTAGCGTGTTCAAGCAAACAAACAAACAAACTCTTCAGCTTTATAATTATAATCTTCTATCTATCTATCTATATAAAAAGGAGAAACTGATTCACTGACTGACATATCAACGCACAGCCGAAACTACTGGGACTAGGAACGTGAAATTTTCCACACAGCTTCCTTTAATAATGTAGGGGAGCACTAAGAAGGGGTTTTTGAAAATTCGACTTTTAAGGGGGTGAAAAGGGGGGATTTCGATTGTATGCAAAATCTTATTCCTTGAGTTAATAGACTTGAAACTTGGCACGAATACTTATCTAAGTAAATCATAAAGTTTGTAATTTTTAGTTTTTCTATGCTACCCCCTAAACGGGGATTGGGGGGTGTCAAAGTTTGTATGAAAAAAATTTTACGCAAGGTCCGAATAACTCGAAACTCAGTATTTATACTTAAAATCGAAAATAAAGAATAATGCGTATCAAGGTTTTTCGGAAACAACCCCTAACGGGGTGAAAAGGGTTAAAATATTTTAATGACGGCTGCGATTTACTCATTTTTCGTCATGGGTGTCGTTTTCGTAGTTTTAGATAGTGCTAAAGCCGATAGTGAGGTCAAAATGTAAATCCAAGATGGTGGCTGCGAAAGTTTTCTTATTTTTCGTCATGGGAGTCGTTTTCGTAGTTTTCGATGGTGCTAAAGCCGATAATGAGGTCAAAATGTAAATCCAAGATGGCGGCTGCGAATTCTTTTTTATTTTTCGTCATTGGTGTCGTTTTCGTAGTTTTCAAGGGTGCTAAAGCCGATAATGACGTCAAAAAGTAAATCCAAGATGGCGGCTGTGAATATTTTTAAATTTTTCGTCATGGGTGTCGTTTTCGTAGTTTTAGATAGTGCTAAAGCCGATAGTGAGGTCAAAATGAAAATTCAAGATGGCGGCTGCGAATTCTTTTTTATTTTTCGTCATTGGTGTCGTTTTCGTAGTTTTCAAGGGTGCTAAAGCCGATAGTGACGTCAAATTGAATTTAACCCTTCCGCTCCCCCGCCGCGATGACGCAAATATACCTTGACTCCCGTCACGTACCGGAGACCGCCGGCGGCGCGTCGGAGATAAGAGCGCGCTAACATAAACAAAAACTGAGAGCTTCTTGTTACGTAAATAGTCTTATCATTAATGGTTTTGGGTTCCTGATTAGACAAAGGATTTTTTATAATACTTAGAATCTTTGTAAGCGAACGCTAGTATTGATAAATAAACATTCTTATCAGATTCTTATAAGAAATTCCTTTGTGCATTGTTTTGATTATTTATAATAAAACTACTGGTTCGATTCACATGAAATTTCGCAGGATACATTATGAATACATAATACTATCGGTCAAAACCATTATTTACGAACAAACACAATAAATAAAAACACCAATAATTAAAAAAGTTCAATAATAGGTATCCGTATCATTACGTAACATTACTTAGTTGATAAAAAATATTGATCTCTTATTTTTTTCTGAAAAATGGCATTTTTATTATGCATTATCTAATAAAGAATATAAAATAAATGACTTACCAGCGATTACATACACAAAACGAACACAAAACTCAAAATTTCACAACAATACGTTTTTTCATTACCGAGTTTGTTTACATTTTTTGATGGGTCCGTAATAGGTAATTACGATGTTATTTAGTGCAAATATTAACTAAATACGATGACGACACTACTTAATTATTTAAAAAACAACATTTCCCGTCGATTTACACTTAAAAAACAATAGAAAACAAATAAATAGAACGCGGAGTGCAGCGCGCTGAACGCATGCGCGGACGCCATTTTGCCGTGCCAAAATGTTCAATTTTTACTTTTTTCTAGAATTGTTTCTGCATATTTTGACGTTTTAGTCGATTTATTTGACAAGTATATTACCAAATCCATAGAATAAAATTAACCACAGACCATATTAGCCCCTATCCATAGTACAAATAGACCTTGAATCAGCGTGCGCCGACTGCGTCGCATGCGACGCAGTGGGGCTTGACGGATATGGCAAATTTTGCGTGTTTTGCGACGCGATGGGGAATGAGGGTTTAGAATATTAGTAAAAAGTGTTAATATTATGTTCAATTAGTGTAATATAGTCGTACCTAGTTATTAATTAGTATATTCAGTGATTGTACAGTGTTTTTTGTCGCGGGAACTTCGCACAAAAAGGATAATTTATACCGGCTGTCAACTCGACCAACCCAACCAACGGTGACGGATTTCAAAAAATTCATCAATCCCGGGGAGTATTTTGTTTTATTTCTCTTATTCTACTAAATATTTACATAACGCAGAACATCACAAAATACTGCTCAGGTCTCTGAGCTACGTCCATCACACGCTGGCACCGTTTATGACTCCTTTTGCTTGACAACTAGTGGAAGCAAAATCGAAGACGAAAACATTCGCCCAGACAGTAAACACTACATAATTTACTACACAAAAATAGGCTCGTACAGCCTTATAGTATTTTATTTATTCATACTATTTAAACCTTTAATGTCATAAACTTGTTTTGTCAATCAAGTTTCTTTAATAAAAGCAGTGTTAGTCCTTGTAACTTCACTTTTGTTTACCATTAGACATCACTGCAGATTATTACTAAGTACATACACAATACCACTGATAATACTGTATTAGTGTGTGTGTTAATTACTGTATTAGTGTCAATTTATGAAATTATTGTTAAAAAACTAGATTTACAATTTCTTTAAAATAGTTTGTAGTACCTACCCCCAACCTTTTTGCAAACTTAATTTTGTTATTTTCTCTTTTATTTTTGGAATATTAATATCTCAAGTAAGATATACCTGTGAATAATTAAATTATCATCCCATAATTTAGATGACACACTCTTCATAACTTTAATTCCTTTGTTTTCTTTCAATTCTAAATATTATTTTCCCTTCATCTTAGTACTTACTATCCACATCTTATCCCTCTCTCTTATTCCTTTTACTCACTTAGCTTTCTCATCTCTCATTCCAGGGTGCCACTAGGGTTGGCTTGTCAGTATGTTGACCCGTAGAGCTGCATCCTTGGAGGAAAAATTGAAGGCTACATTGAAAGAGTTGGAATGTAGTAAAAACCAGTGCGATCAGCTGCTACAGGAAAGGGATGACAGTGAGGTGGAAGTGCAATATATAAATAAGAAGAACACTGAGCTTAAAAACCAGTTGGCCGAACTACATATTCAGCATATGGACATACTTGACCAGCATCAACAACTCCGGCAACTTGTGTCAAATTTCCAGCATTGTAGTGACACCCACGAACAGGCTTTGAGACGGATATCTGAATTGGAACTGGAATTAAGAAGGGCCCATAACACTATAACCCATAATCTCTCAAAGCCAGTGAAGAGTCTGCGATCACCTGCAGTCTTTATGATGAGTTGGTTGGTACCGGGTCTGGACCCACATGTGTTGAGCCAATTGTGACAATAGACTTAACTGATGATACTATCACTAAATCTAATTTGTTTACTAGCCATAATAAGTTAAAAAAATATATTAAAATTAATAGATTAATTAGAAAGATTCAAAAATCTCTAAAACGAGAAAAAGTTTACAAATTAAATGCAAAACTTAGGCAAAGAAATCTAAATTTATTTCAAGAATTAAAGAAGTGTCATAGTGAATTGCAGTTATGTAATACTATGTATGATACCGACACTCAGCACCTACAGGATGAACTATTTGTTAGGGAATATGCTCTAAAGGATATCTTTAGTAAATATGAGGCTTCTCAACAAGACCTGAGTCAGCGCTTGCAGGAGGCCAACGAGTTGGCAGACCTGGTCAAGTACAATGCGGAGAGGTATGAGTCTCTGACAAATAACCTCTCTTTTAGCTGTGCCTGCTCCCATGACCCCCAACCTCTACTGGTTACACCTGCACCCTCAGTAGCTCAGCCTGTAGGTAGCTGTTTGGTTGACAGTAAAATTAATAACTTGAACACAACATATGTATTTTCTGACAAATTTGGTCAAGGTTTTGGTAGTATTTTTAATCAGTGTTCGCAACAATATGTAATTAATAATTGTTTACCCGGTGCCAGTATTAGCCAATTAATTAACAATATTAAGTTGACAAAAATTAACCCCAGTTCCACTGTTATATTATTATACGGGGATAGTTTAACTGTTAGAAAAAAAGACATAATTGAATGTGTCCATTTGATGTTAGATCTCAATGAGTCCAATAATTGTAAATTTATTTTCTGTGCCTTGCCTTATTCTAAATATTTGTCTAACGAGGAAAATAGGCACATTTACAAATTAAATATGTTAATTTATAATAGGACTTGTCGCCACAGTGACTCTATTTTATATTTTGATTGTAATCAATTTATTAATGATTACAAACTGACAAATTATACCATGTACTTGCCACCTAGTTGTAGGAGACAAATTGCTAATCTTTTAGCATACAATATACACAGTGACACTGGTACTTGTAGTGTACCATCGATTACTGTTAGTAGTGGTACTAACACTACTATTGATACGCCTTGTAGTTTAAACTATTAGGTGTGACAACGGATAAGCCGCATATGTTCAATGTTGTACATCAAAATATGCAGGGTCTGTCCGGCAAAGAGCTAGAGTTAAGTTTATTTATGGAGCACTATGATGTTCAGGTGTTATGTTTGACTGAACACTGGTTGAAAGAACATGAAGTAGTGTTTATCAATGATGATAATTTTACAGTACAAAGTGCGTTTGTGAGAAAAAACGCCATTCGCGGTGGATCTTTAGTTCTTGTTTCAAACAAGTTGAAATGTAAACAACGTTTAGATTTAGTTAATCTTTCCATCGAGCGCACTATTGAGTTGTCTTGTGTTGAACTCGAGCGATACGTTATAATTTGCGGTTATCGACCCCCCTCTGGTGATTTTACTAGTTTTGAATCGGTAATGGAGGATTCACTCAATAGGTTAAAATCAAGTAATAAGAGTATAATTTTATGTGGAGATTTTAATATTAATGTTTTAGATGTTACTCCATTAAGTATTAGACTTCTTAATCTGTTTAAGTCTTATAATTTAATTAACTTGTTTTTTGAACCTACTAGGATCACGGCATCTTCGTCAACTTGTCTTGATAATATATTTAGTGATTGTGATGCCAAAAATAAATGTGTGTTAAGTGACTTAACTTCAGACCACTGTGGTTTATTAGCTAGCTTCCCCATGCCATTACATAAAAAGCCGCGTAAAATAGAATGCAGGCCCTATACAGTTAGTCGTTGCAATAAGTTTAAAAATAATATAGCTCATAGAATTACACCATCTATAGTAGAACACGAGTGTCCTAATGAAATTTATGGAGCCCTTTTTGATGTCGTGCAAAAAGAGTACCAATCTACTTTCAAGACCAAAACTCTTGAAATTAATGGCACCACCGTTGACTTTAACCAATGGGCCACTCCAGGCATTTATAAAAGTAGAGCGAGACTATACGAGTTATATGGTTTGAAAAAATACAGGTTTGATACTCCTTTCCTAGAGTATGTCAAAAATTATTCAAAATTATTTAAAAAGGTTAGTGTTTATGCTAAATCAAAATTTTTAAGCGATAAAATTAAAAATTCCAATAATAAAGTAAAAACCACTTGGAAAATTATTAACAATGAAACTGGTAAGTCGGTTAAACAAGATAAAGAACTTGAGATTATGGTCGACAGTAAATTAGTTACTAAAGCAGCTGACGTAGCTGAGGCGTTTAATGAGTTTTTTGCCAACATACCTATAACTACGACTCGCTCCTTAAATTCGTCCCCGTCTAAAGCTGAAAACCTATTGCTTAGTAGTGTGTCTAAAAGTAGTCGTTTATTTAGCTTCGAACATGTAACGCCTCGTGATGTAATTAATGTTTTTAATACACTCAAATCCAAAAACACTGGTGATTACTGGGGCATCTCCATTAAACTTTTAAGTAATATAATAGACATCGTAGCCCCCTATCTAGCTGTTACTTTTAATAAATGTGTTGACTTAGGAACTTTTCCTGACCTCATGAAGAGTAGTAAAGTCATACCATTATTTAAATCCGGTAATAAAAATGATGTTGGTAATTTCAGGCCTATTTCTATCTTACCTGCATTTAGTAAAATATTTGAAAAGTTAATACTCAAGCAGTTGCTAAGACATTTTAATTCAAATAACCTCCTTCATAATGAACAATATGGCTTTACAAAAGGTCGTTCGACTACAGATGCGGGTGTTGCTCTGCTGAAACACATATTTAACGCATGGGAGAACTCGCAAAATGCTATTGGAGTTTTCTGTGATCTCTCCAAAGCTTTTGATTGCGTGCACCATGACACGCTTTTGCGTAAACTGCGTCATTACGGTGTGCAAAACGAAGCTCTCGATGTTCTTAATTCTTATTTACACAATAGGTCCCAATGTGTAGATGTTGATGGTGTGAAATCTTCCGGGTTACCAGTTCAGTTAGGTGTACCTCAAGGCTCAATACTGGGTCCATTCTTGTTCTTAGTGTATATCAATGACTTACCATTCTTTTTAAAGGGTATCTGTGAAGTCGTACTGTTTGCAGATGATACCTCTCTTATTTTTAAAGTAGACAGGAATAGACATGATTTTGACGATGTAAACAGTGCACTCTCAATGGTTACGGATTGGTTTACAACAAATAACTTAGTTCTCAATTCCAAGAAAACGAAATGTATAAAATTCGCTTTACCCAATGTTAGAAATCTAGGACCCAACATCGTCTTAGATAAAGAGGTGCTTGAAACTGTGGGCTCGGCAGTTTTTCTGGGCATAACAGTAGATGCTAAACTTCAGTGGGGCCCACATATTTCAAGTCTAGCGGGAAGGCTTAGCTCGGCCGCCTACGCTGTCAGGAAAGTAAGACAATACACTGACGTTGATACTGCTAGATTAGTCTATTTTAGTTATTTCCATAGCATTATGTCCTATGGCATTCTGCTGTGGGGCAAAGCCGCTGACATTCAAAATATATTTGTTCTTCAAAAACGAGCTGTTCGAGCAATTTACCAGCTAGGTGCCAGAGTTTCTCTAAGAGATTTTTTTAAGGATATTGGTATTCTCACAGTGGCATCACAATTCATCTTCGCCAATATCCTATATATTAGGCAAAATATACACTTATATACTAAGAACAGTGATATTCACAATATTAACACCAGAAATAAGGACAAATTACGAGCTCCTTTTCACCGGCTTCATAAGGTTCATAATTCATTTGTTGGGCTTGGTATAACTTTTTATAACAAGCTACCCACTTCTCTGCTAGATTTGCCTTATAATGCGTTTAAAGCTAAAGTAAAATCCAACCTTTGTTCAAAGGCATACTACTCTATCAACGACTACTTAAACGATAAAAATAGTTGGTCGCTGTGATTAACTCAAGACAATATTTATGTTCTTTCTCCAGAATTAGCTTACCTATTGACAGGTCATATGAGTTATATAATTGTTATTTTAATTGACTGTATAAGTAAATTTATTTTCATTTACATTCATTTATTATTGACATAATCGACTCATTGCAATGTTTTTGTTTAATGAGTTGTATTGCAATATGTGGTTAGCTAGCGACCTCGACAGAAGATCATTATATTATTCTTGCCTAACTGTTGATTTATTTTACTTCGATGGTCCTAGTTTATCATAATTATGTGACTTCGAGTTACAGTTTTATTAGCTATATGTAAGCGGGCACGCCCTTTATACCTGGAGGCTTTATAATTCGGGTATTCTGTTTACGTTTTTAGTTTTTTTACTATTCATTTTCGCTTGAGTTTAGCTTTCGATATTTTTTTTTTTTTTTTTTGTTGGTACATTGGCGTGTGCTAGCTGTCATTATGGCAAATATATTTTTTTATTTAATGATTTGTGTTGAGTAATGTAAATGATTTGCATACTATTGTATAGAATCAATTTTTTTTCTAACTGAACAGACAGCTGTGCTGCTGGGGAGTTTGTTGCGCCACTTCTTCTCTCCAGCAAAAGCACTAGGAAGTGGTGAAGGGCGGGCGTTTTTTTGGGGACTGTCTTATGTAATTTTGACGTTCGAAAAGTGCTGATTCTCAGCCTAGTTTGAATAAATGACTTTTGAATTTTTTGAATTTTTGAAAAAGTAAATCCAAGATGGCGGATGTAAATATAAAAAAAAAATCGACATGGGTGTCGTTTACATAATTTTTTTTAATGTGCTTAAGCCGAAAGGGAGGTCTAAATGTAAATCCAAGATGGCGGCTGCGACAAATTTCTCATTTTTCGTCATGGGTGTCGCTTTTGTAGTTTTTGAGGGTGCTAAAGCCGATAGAGAGTACTTCGTACGAATACTTATCTTAATAATAAATGGGGATTGGAGGTGTCAAAGTTTGTATGAAAGATTTTTTATGCGAGGTCGGATTTATTCGAAATTCAGTATTTATACTTAAAACCGAAAACAAAGAATAACGTGTATCAATATTTTTCGGAAACAACCCCTACCGGGATGAAAAGGGATGAAATATTTTATTTGCATCGCACTGACCTATAGCAAGATACACGCAACGACATCTATTTTTTGGAATTTGCTATTCACAATTGGGCCCGATAGGTGACGCTGCAATCGAAGTTCAAGACGGTATTCTGTTCATGACACGTGCACAATTTCTGAGCAGTACCTAAACTAACCTAACAAAAAGTACTAGGGTTTCATGAATTCACGATATTATAGTATTTCAATTATTAAACAATTAATCTGTCTAGCCTTTTCCCAGTTATGTTAGGGTCGGCTTCCTGTGTAACCGGATGCAGCTGAATAACATTATTTTACATGGAGCGACTGCCTATCTGACCTCCACAACCGAGTTACTGGGTAATACGATACCCCTTGGTAAGACTGGTTGTCAGACTTTCGGGCTTCTGACGACCCGTAACAACTGTCAAAGATCCATGAATGGCAGCCGGGACCAACGGCTTAACATGCTTTCCGAGGCATGGAGGAGTCTCGGTATGTCAAGATGGTCACCCATCCACAGACCATCCACGGCAACCGTAGCTTAACCTGATGGGTCGACCCGTGCGGCTGTTAATACTTAGTTTCAAGCTCCTCTACAATTCTTCTCTCAATTTCTATCAATTCATCAATTTCTATCATTAGACATCGTGCACTATTTCTGAACAGTAACCTAACAAAAAGTACAATCATTACGTTATGCTACTAATATGAATTTGTATTAGGCGACAGATAGTTTATAACCTGAACAAAGAATACTTTTTATCCCGGTAGTACGTTTCCTTGGTTTTCCGACATCCACGCGAGCGAAGCCGCGGGAAAAAGCTAGTATTAGTATAGATGTAAAAGGAGAAACTGACTCACTGACTGACATATCAACACAGAGCCGAAACTACTCGGACTAGGAACTTGAAATTTTGCACACAGCTTCCCTTTATAATGTAGGGGAGCACTAAGAAGGGGTTTTTGAAAATTCGACCTTTAAGGCTGCCTGTCCACTGGAGCGGAGAGGAGAAAAGAGGAACGGAAATGTGTCAATATTAACCAATAAAATCTTGACTCCGCCCCTGAGTTTAGATTTGATTGGTTAATAATGGCACATCTCCGCTCCTCTCCTCTCCTCTCCGCTTCAGTGGACAGGCAGCCTAAGGGGGTGAAAAGGGGGTTTTCAATTGTATGCAAAATCTTATTCCTTGAGTTAATAGACTTGAAACTTGGCACGAATACTTATCTAAGTAAATCATAAAGTCTGTCATTTTTAGTTTTTCTAAGCTACCACCTAAACGGGGATTGGGGGGTGTCAAAGTTTGTATGAATTTTTTTTTACGCAAGGCTCGAATAAATCGAAACTCAGTATTACTTAAGACAAATAGTAAGACATGATAAAAGGGGTTTGAAGATTTTTGTATGGAGGGTGGCCCTAACATGATGCCGCCATTATGATTTTTTTTTCAGAACTTGGGAGAAAATCGAAAGTTATATACATAGTTAGATAGAAGACACTTATACAAACAAAAATGTCATATGACATAATATCCTCTATGCTTTAGCATCAGGTTTCGGAGTTATTCACCGAAATATAAGTCAAAAATTTAACCCTGAAACAAGGTTTTTTTTTTGTTTTTTTCCCTTCAGGTAAGTGTATTGAACTATGAAAACATAATTGCATCATGTATAGGTAATATTTTAGTTAAGAGCGAAAGAGACAAAATATACATGTATGTATACCCTCCGCTGAATGAGGACGTCGTGTGTTATATAATATATATTATGTATTATATGGTGCATGGTATGGGCGCGACACCAATAAAATCCTATTCAGCCTCCCGCTGCCTACTTGAATGATATTATTTATACTAAATATAATTAAAAAATGTTATGTTTTATCCACGAGGTGTATTCAATTAATTCATGTGTAAATAACTTAATCTACATGAAGTAACTACAAAAAATAAATAAATTCGTTATAACAATTGTTATTTTTATCTTTGAATATCTCAGAAACGTGACGATTTATGATGGTATTGTGCCTCAATTTTGTGCTGTAGAACAATTGTATGAGAAACAATAAAAACTTTTTTTTTTTTTTTTTTTATTTATTGTATATGAAGTTTTATTTTTGTATAAGTGTCTCCTGTCCAAATACATATATGACATTTATTGTGCACTTCGATTTTGAAAAAGAAACAAAATGGTGGCAGATTTTAGGGCCAAAATCTTCAAACCCCTTTATCATGTCTTGTCACAAACGTCTTGGGTACGCCCTGTGCTAGCCCCGCAGGACTGTGTTAGGTATCAAGTAGGCAGAAGACGCAGACTGTGTCGCATCTGCGGGTGCATTACTCTATGAGAATCTCCTCGCACCGCGCATGCAGCGCAGTAGTCAAACTTGGCATCCAAGGGACACATTTTTTGTTCGCGGTTCCCTATATAAAATGTACTCTGTGTTCGCGATGTCTTCTCTGATAGTATATTTTAGAAGGGTTTTATTAATTATAATTAAACTACTTTGAATAAAAGAGGTAAACATGAATTAATTGAATACACCTAGTGAATAAAACATAAGATTTTTAATCATATTCGGTGTAGATAATATCATCCAAGAAGGCAGCGGGGGGCTTCTCCCAGTCTGCTAAGACTTTCGGTATCTCGGTTCACTCGTGCAAAGCGATGGCGAAGTAGATCGGGCGGTTAAGCACAGAATAGATGAAATGGCAGCAGGTCACGGGAACAATCTGCGACCCCCGCATTCCCCTTAAACTTAAAGGGAAGATTTATAAAACAATAGTTAGACCTGCTGTCTTGTATGGTTCAGAATGTTGGGCCGCAAAAGGGATGAATGAAAGGCAATTGCATGCAGCTGAGATGAGAATGCTAACAGGGATGTGTGGTGTTACACGAATGGATAGAGTAAGAAATGAGTACATAAGAGGAAGTCTGAAAGTGGCACCGGTGACCGAAAAGTTGTGCGGAAATTGGTTGTCATGGTATGGGCATGTGATGCGGAGGAATGAGGAAAAAGTCGTGAATAAAGTTTCTAGTATGAATGTCGATGGCTATAAGAGTAGGGGAAGACCAAAGAAACGATGGACAGACTGTGAAAGATGATATGGCTAGAAAGGGGGTGACTACTGAGATGACGACTAATAGAGAAGTATGGGTAAAAGGGACATGTTACGCCGACCACTAACAAATTGGGATAAGGGCAGGGGAATGATGAAGTTAGCGGGAGGCTGAATAGGATTTTCTTGGTGACGACACCAAGAAAATCCTATCCATGCTATGCACCATATACACTCGAGAGCAATGAATCCGGGTCACTTAAAGAATGTTAAAAATCTCGGAAACTAAAAATGATAGGTTAATGCAATAAATTGTATTTAATAGACAATGTAATACTCCTTAAATGAAAGTAAAAAAAATATGAGTCACCATACATTTTATTAACACAAAATTACATAAAGAAAAAAACTGCTGATCTCTCCTTAAAACAAAAATAGGAAACATGAAATTTTTGAACTTTATTACGATTTTCTTGAATTTTAATACTTCGTATTGCCTCCTCGTGCTTCCATTACTGCGTTTACGCGGTTTGGCATGCTGTACACCAAGTTCCTTATACGATTTTGGGGAATATTCTCCCATTCCTCTGTGAGAGCAATTTTGAGCTCACGAAGCGTGGTTGGGGAGAGGGTTTCGTTGTTTTACGCATCTGCCTAGCTCGTCCCAAGCATGCTCGATCGGGTTGATATCCGGGCTGCGCGCTGGCCACTCCATACGAGTAATGTTCATCTCTTGAAGGTAGTCATTCACAATCCTACCTGTATGAGGTCGGGCATTGTCATGCATAAATATAGCATCCTCACCTAAATTGACCATAAATGGACCAACGTGATCATTGAGGATTTCTTCCACATATCTTACGCTAGTTAAAGAGCCGTTTTCTATGATCACCAGCTCTGTGCGACTTTCAGAAGAAATTCCGGCCCACACAAGTACAGACCCACCACCGTAGGCTACTTTTTCTTCGATGCATGCTTGCTTGAATATTTCCCCTGGTCTTCGATACACTCTGTGTCTTCCATCGTGCTTGTAGAGCATACATTTTGATTCGTCGGAGAACATAACTTTTGACCAATCTTCAATACTCCAATTTACGTGGCTCTGGGCATATCTTAGTCTTGAAATACGATGCCCACGCTCCAGTTTAGGGCCGTTTGCAGGTCTAAGGGGTTTTAAGTTAGATTCAGCAAGCCGACGTCTTACTGTCCATGCACTTGGGTTACTTCCTCCGAGGCGTCGAAACTGATTTGTGAGTTCAGTTCCTGTGAGAAAGCGATTTCGAAGCATGGTGTTCACCAAGTATCGGTCTTCTCGTGCTGTGGTACACCTGGTTCTGCCCGTTCCTGGTCTGCGTAGGTTAGAACCAGTTTCTTCGTAACGTCGGAGAACTCTTTGTACTGTTGACAGCGACACACCGACAGTCCTGGCTGTATCGCGCTGACTCCGGCCGGTTTCCAGCATTGTAAGTATTCTGGTGCATTCTTCAGGCGTAAGCGACATAATTTCAGCTTGAATAATGAATATAGAGCACTATCAACATGGTTTATGTACCCACATAAATGACAGATTACAAACAAAAGCAAAACCAAATGCTGTAATTTCGTAGTTCCATCTTCGAAAGTGGCCCTTTTTCAAATTTGATTTTTTTATGATATAACTTTACAATAACTAAGAAGTTTTAATACCTTCATTTAAGGAGTATTACATTGTCTATTAAATACAATTTATTGCATTAACCTAGCATTTTTAGTTTCCGAGATTTTTAGGATTCTTTAAGTGACCCGGATTCATTGCTCTCGAGTGTAATACATATATCACACGTCCTCATTCGGCAGCATTTTAAGTTGTTTAAGTAATTATAATATATTTTTTACTTTAGAAATATATTTAAAATAATAAACAACAAAAACTTTTTACAAAAAAATTAAAACCGACTTCAAAAAAAAAACGCTATAAAGTGAAAAATAACTTTAACTGGAAGTCGGTTACTACTTTTTTGTAAAAAGTTTTTATTTTTCACTTTTTGGTTTTGGTACCTGCTACATACCCCACACAAATTCGAATACCACTACCTGCTATGAAAATAACAGTTACAGGAAGATATCATCATATCATCCATAAAAACTAAGTGGGAAAAATATGTATTATCATGGGCGTACCCAGGGGGGGGCAGGGGAGGGCAGCTGCCCCCCCTGGATTTTGTATGCCTTAGTACTGTTATCGATAAAAGTTATGTTCTTACTTTACAATTACAATTTATTATGCATTATTTTTTAGAACAAACCGCGCTGCGCGGCCGTTCATGCTATCATGCATAACCGACTTTAAAAAAGAGGAGGTTTTATGTTCAGCTGTTTTTTTCTGTTCATGGTAAACAGAAAAAAACAGCTACTTCGATAATTTCGTCAATAGGGATGATGCCTGGGTAAAAAAAAGGAATTCTATTTAGTCCGTCAGTCAGATAATAAAAAAAATATTCGACACGTATTTTTTGCTTTAAGTATCATATTAATAAAAAATTACTTAGATAAAACGCATTAAAGTTGGGGAGTGGGGGGTCGCTACTTCACAAGTACGAATAAAATCTACATACACGCGACGTCATGGCTCATTTTAACTCAATGTTTTTTTTCAAATTCTTTTTTTGTAACATTTTACCTTTTTTTTACCATAAGAAAAATATGTATCCAATATTTTTTAATAATCTGCAAGACGGACAAAAAGTATATTTTTAGTCATCATCCCGATTGTGGACCAATTTTGAAAATTCTTCTATCATTAGAAAAAAAATCAAAACAAATATTGATGAACTTACTTACATTTTAAAAAATAAGAACACAGACGAACATAGAACCCCCTCCTTTTTTGAAGTCGGTTAAAAATACTCGAACGCAACGCAGCAATATCAAACTATGTAAAACAAAGCGGAGGGAAAGTTTCGGATTTGAAACCCCCCCCCCCCCCTGGACCAAAAGCTGGGTACGCCATGTGTATTATTGAGGCTAACTCAAAAACTATCCAAGTAAAGTTAATAAAATTCATATGGGACCACCTCGGGAGCTTTCCCTTTCAAAAAAAAAAAATAATTTTCAAAGATTTAAAAGAAATTGGGTTTGATTAAATTTATAAAAACATAACTTTTATTAAAAAAGAATTTTCTTTTTCAGTTTTATATATTTATCAATAAACATTGTAGTAATATTTTTATTGAATTTTTATAATCCTTACCTAAATCAATAAAATGCAGTGTCTGTTTGTAATGTTATTTTGACATTACACAGCCTTTTACTAAATGCATATCGACGCTTGAAAGGCAAGATTGACTTAGCGACATTTTGGGCCATATTGAGTTACATACATAGTTCGAACCGCCTGATTTTTCTACGTCGCTTGGTCGCACTTCGTCTTCCTACGACGACTTTTGATGTCGCATCAGCATTTTGGATTTTACGAATTTTCACTTTTTTTTGTTTACTTAGCGACGAAATTTTTTACTTCTTTTTAAGAAATTGTGGTTGTCCTAATCGTATTAAGCAACTTTAGCCCTTGGTCAATTTTTACCCTGCCCATGGCAATACATTTTTATGCGTATGGTACGTTTTTTCCTGACAAAGAAGATTTTTAGTTATCATCTAGGTCATTTTTTGAACTCATTTTGTTTTTCTGCTAAATGGCGTTTAGTTAAAAAATAAGCCCTTTAAAAAACAAAAACCTGTTGTTGCCTGTTGATTTGTATTTCTCGTTTTATTTGATTATGAAGTACCTACCTTTAATAATTTTACAAGCGGCCTTAGATATCTATTAGCTATATTCAATGTCTCTATTTCGCAACCTTTTTGATTCTGATTAGGTTATTTTGCTCTGATATCAATTCGATATAATTTCTCTTTATAACATTTTTACTGTACTTTTTTAGATGGACTCGTGTTGGTTAGTATATTTTTGCGGTTTAAATTTTCTGGTAAAATTTACTAACCGACACTTAACTTTTGAAATAATAGTATTTTTTAATAGTTGCATATACCACAATGTAGATGATAAAATAAGATTTCCAAAACAGTAAAAATTACGCCTGTGGAATGGTTACAAGAATTTACATGATTTTATTTCTGAAAAGTCAAACTTTAAACTGTTCTCCTGTAAAATTAGCCCTATGTCGCTTAGTAATGTCGCCTTTCAAGCGTCGATATGAAATTATTTAAGGTGCCTATAGCTAAAAATCTATATACAACACTTTTGCCTGTCTGTTTATTCCGGCTAATCTCCGAAACGGCTGGACCAATTTTAACGGTATTTCCACTGGCAGATAGCTGATGAAATATAATATAAATACTTATATTTTAGAAAAATAATTAAGGTCCACGCGGACGATGCAGTGGGCGGCAGGTATTTGTGAACAAAAAAAAAATTATGTCTGTTTGTTTGTTCCGACTAATCTTCGAAACGGGAGGACTGATTTTGAAGGGATTTTCACTGGCAGTTAGCTGCTGTTATAATATAAAACTTTTATTTTAGAAAAAGGAAAATAATGAAGGTATATGCATGCGCAGCCGTGGGCAGCTAATAGTAGAAATCAAAATAATTGAATGTGTGTAAAATGTTTTATGATTGCACCATAAAAATGTTAGTATTTTTATATCAAAATGAAAGTGCGTACTTGTTTTCTGCTGTTCAGGATATTTGGTATTTATTTTGCGTTAATTTTAAGAATCCTTTCTTCTAGAATTTAAATTGTTGGTTTTAAATCCCAACTAGTTTGAACTATCATCAATTCGTTTAATTACCTATATCTAACGGGGTGGTAAGGCTGCCTGTCCACCGGAGCAGGGAGGAGAGGAGAGGAGCGGAGATGTGTCAATATTAACCAATAGAATCAAAACTCCGCTCCAGAGGTGCGATTCTATTGGTTAATTTTGGCACATCTCCGCTCCTCTCCTCTCCTCTCCGCTCCAGTGGACAGGCAGCCTAACCTGGTGACTAACTGGCGTTAATATTGAAACAGAAAAAAGCAATAAAACTTCACATAGGTATAACAAGTGGCAAGTTCTGCCCGTAAGTTCCGACCAGCACCCTAATTACGTAATGCACAGAAAGAAAGATTGCCAGTTCATTGCTTCATAAGTTCGACAAAAAAAATTGAGCAGATTTTTTTTGTCGAACTTATGAAGCAATGGACTGGCAATCTTTTTCAATTGGTTTCAATTTTAAATTGATAGTGCATTGCGTAATTGGGGGGCGGAATGGCACCAGGCAAAAGTATTATTCAACGCAATGACACGTAAAATTTTATCGGAGAGTCTACCGGATGGTAATGCGGTAGCATTGACGTTTAATACCCTATTTATATAGTAAAATTTTTTTGCCATCCGAAACACGCCGGCCGTTTTCGCACCCACGAATTTAAAAAAAAAAAAAAAAAAAGTTATGAAGCTACCGCCTCAAAATTGGTGAGCTTATTTATTGGTACCACTTTATGTTGTAAAAACATTGCCATCCGATCCTGCTGGGCAGTTTCTGAGAAACAACCCTTAACTCGCTAAAGAACACTTTATTCCCACGTTTAAACAAAAATTGAAAAAAAAATAGTAGAAATAGTTTAAATCGGATGGCATTCGAAAGTTAAGCTATAATAAGTCCAAGAAATTGTGTGTATCAATGCCATTCGGTTTTGATAAGGTTCACCCGCATTTTCGCCAGCTCAAACATCGTTATTATTGAAATAATGTCTTTTCATGAAACTCCTTACCAATGACTTATACCGAAAATGGAGTAAATTTTATCGAAACCGGAGCCATAACTTTTTTTTTTTGTTTTCAAAATTCGTGGGTGCGAAAACGGCCCGATGGTTCGGATGGCAAAAAAAATTTACTATATAAATAGGGTATAAACTTCAATGCTACCGCATTGCCATCCGGTAGCCTCTCCAAAAAATTTTATGCTTTGCCCCCCCCCCCCCATATCTCCGCCCCCGCCCATTTGGGGTCCATTCGGACGGTACGGGGGGTTCGGTATCACTTCAAGACCCAGATTACCACACGCCATCCGGTAGCTTCTCCGATAAAATTTTACGTGTCATTGCTATAGCTTTCTCTCATTTCATCAAACAAACTATAATATCCCATTTATTTATAATACTTTTTATTAGTTTAGAAGTTCAGATTACCGCCTGTTTTAATGTGACATTCTAAATTATGTTTCAGTTTACACTAATTCAAGCCCTATTAACACACCGAAACAAGATATTGAAGACAGCAATCTAAAACTTGAACTTGTTCTAGAATTAAACGTAGAAAAAAACTCACAAGAAAAAGTTATCAGTGAGAACAAGATCCCTCGACCAAACTACAGAGCGCCGAGAGTTGAAATCTTCACGGACTTCATTCAGGGAGTCGCTAACATACTCAACACTTATGATGATACCACATTCGAAGATTTTTTCGACATACTAGATGAAGAAATCAGAAAATATCATTACAAAGGCTGCAAATTTTACGAATTGACTGAGAATTATGAATTTAGGAGTCTAATGGCCGAGAAATTAGATTTGATTAAAAGGAAATCAGTTCCACTTTTGAAAGCAGAAATCAATGAAGTAGCGGACATGATAAAACATGAAAAATACAACAAAAACGTAAAAGAATTGTTGGAATATATCAATTCTTTGTACAGAGAGGATGCCAGAGAAAAAATTGGAAAATTCTTAACAGATCTTAAGGTTTATGACAGCTCAAAATCTGAAGGACCAAAAAATGATTTAGTGAAGATAATTAGAGATGGCGTCCGGGCTAATATTTTTAATCATTACACAGAGCTTAATATTAATGTCAGACGAGAATTGAAAAAAGAAATCGCGACGTTTTTGAAAAAAATCAAAGATGCTCCTACGTCAAGTGTTAAAACTAATTTATTTTCCTATAAACCTGCAGTCAGAGAATCCGAGAATACCGTCAAGGTCTCTGGATATAACATTGGAAATGAAAAGCCCGAACGATATTTAAAAATACATCCAACATCAACTGCCGACAACAACAACATCTTTATATTAAAGGCAAGTGATGAAAAACATCAAGAAGAAGCAACAAAACTTGAAACTTCTAAAGAAGAGAGTACCAGTCAACAACTACAAATGACATATTTAAGTACAGATTCATCAAATGAAACAGTAGAAGGTAATTCTATAGAGTTATCTCAGAAAAGACGGCGTAAATTTAATTCACAGCCATATGCAACTTCATACACGGAAGACATATCGTATAAGAGTACGCAGAAACCAGAAATAATTTATAAGTCTGATTTGAAAAGCAAGCTAGTGCAGAGGATGTTGGTAGAGGAGGCTACAGGCAGGCTACCAACTGTACAACCAACCACCACGACCAGGCTAAGGTACGCATGAAACAACCAGCTATATATTTCTGATATAAGCTGGCATTTCATTGTAAGGAAGGCCTATACAATGCGAGATCAACTTATACTGGAATTATTAAACTTAACATTCAATGGCATTCAGGGATCACTTAAAAATAATTTTGATCATTAACTTTATTTTAGATCGATGAGCAACGAGGACCTCAGGAGGAGCATACTACCTCCCATGCCTGACGAAGAGCTTTCTATTGATGTATTTGACAGAGATGAAAGAAAAAGACAAAAGTCACTAGCAAAGAGTAAAAAAATTACTACTATGAAACATGGGATGAAGGATTACATTAAAAGAATTAGGAATCTCCAAAATGAAGTAAACCAATTAAAGAAAATTGATGAATATAATAATATTATTAGGATGAACGTTATTAGTAACGGAGATAAAATAAAGAAAAAACAAAAGCAAAAATCAAGAAAGAAGAAGAATAAGAAGGCAAAAGATAAGAACCATAAATATAAAAATAAAAGGATAGAAAGCGAGAAGATTAAAAAATCTAAACATGTCAGTGAAAGAGAAAGTTATATATATGAAGCAAGAGCTCAGACAGAGAAAAGTAAACATAAAGTGAGTGAAGGTAAAAGAGATGGTAAAAAAACGAATTCTGTAAATAAAGATGAACAAGATTTAGAAAGTATTAAGGAAATAGTACAAAATAACGATAGGCATGGGCACAACCTGAAAATACAAAAAAAGGTCTCAAGAAGTAAATCTACCAAAGCAACAAAAACAGACAAAAAATATAAGGGTACCACTGATGCAGTGACATCAGTAAACATACGAGTTCGTAGATCTATAAAACTACTGCCAACTGCTAAGAATAATGCTCGGAATACAACAGGTAATGATAACCTTATGATAGTTACTAAAACTACATTCAAAGACACAAAAAGGTTTCGTAATAGCACTGAAGTGGTAAAACATAAAAGAAACATTATAGCGAATGATGGTTATGTAACAAAAGATGACACTTTTTAGATATAGAAGGATCTTAGAATTTTCCTCTCCACAACTTTACTGCCAACCTTTTGATGACCACGCATTCCGGGAAGGATTACATCTTGTAAATATATTGGATTGAATATGAAAGACAATGGCGTCGGTTCTGTCACTGTCAAGGTCGCGGATAGCGTGACTATATTTAGGACGAAATAAATAAAAATCATTTATCAATTTAAGTTGATGACTGATTCGTAACGAGCCTTAGGAATTTTGAGCCTTATGGAAGTGCCACTTCAATCACGCATCACCAAATTAATGCTTAACCCTTCCGCTCCCCCGCCGCGATGACGCAAATATACCTTGACTACCGTAACGTACCGGAGACCGCCGGCGGCGCGTCGGAGATAAGAGCGCGCTAACATAAACAAAAACTGAGAGCTTCTTGTTACGTAAATAGTCTTATCATTAATGGTTTTGGGTTCCTGATTAGACAAAGGATTTTTTATAATACTTAGAATCTTTGTAAGCGAACGCTAGTATTGATAAATAAACATTCTTATCAGATTCTTATAAGAAATTCCTTTGTGCATTGTTTTGATGATTTATAATAAAACTACTGGTTCGATTCACATGAAATTTCGCAGGATACATTATGAATACATATACTATCGGTCAAAACCATTATTTACGAACAAACACAATAAATAAAAACACCATCATCATCATCATTCATAAAAAATATTGAACTCTTATTTTTTTCTAAAAATTGGCATTTTTATTATGCATTATCTAATAAAGAATATAAAATAAATGACTTACCAGCGATTACATACACAAAACACACACAAAACTCAAAATTTCACAACAATACGTTTTTTCATTACCGAGTTTGTTTACATTTTTTTATGGGTCCGTAATAGGTAATTACGATGTTATTTAGTGCAAATATTAACTAAATACGATGACGACACTACTTAATTATTTAAAAAACAACATTTCCCGTCGATTTACACTTAAAAAACAATAGAAAACAAATAAATAGAACGCGGAGTGCAGCGCGCTGAACGCATGCGCGGACGCCATTTTGCCGTGCCAAAATGTTAAATTTTTACTTTTTTCTAGAATTGTTTCTGCATATTTTGACGTTTTAGCCCCTCTATCGGTACCCCGATATGCGCCGACTCGGCGCCACTGTTACCCCTCGCACCCCTCGTCCCGTATACCCCCGATCTGCGCCGACTCGGCGCGACTGTCACGAAGACCGCGGCCGAAGTCGCGCGATTTCCCCGCGTTCACTAAAACTACGATATCTCAGAAACTGAGCATTGTAGCTCTAAAAACCCTACACCATTGAAATCGTTATGAAATAAGCTATATGATTATATATTGTCGTCGATCTATTTGACAAGTATATTACCAAATCCATAGAATAAAATTAACCACAGACCATATTAGCCCCTATCCATAGTACAAATAGACATTGAATCAGCGTGCGCCGACTGCGTCGCATGCGACGCAGTGGGGCTTGACGGATATGGCAAATTTTGCGTGTTTTGCTTCCTAAAAGTTGGCAACGTTGTAAATAGCTGTCAAATATTTACCTGTTTTGATTAATTTGGAAATAATACTGTATGGAATAATAAGAAATGTGGCTAATTAACTAACTAGAATATTAATAATGAATTGCAATTATAACATTGAATTTGATGTTGTACCCGTTTTAGGTGAAAAAAAGGCATTTGGAGAGTTTCCAAATACTTTTTTTACATCTAAAACTAACTATTCGGTGTTACGATATTAATTATTGCATTTCACAATCAATATTCTAGTTTAAAAACTAAAAATGGTCAAGGTAAAGCCGTCGTCACATGCCATTATTTTGTAGCCGACAAGCATGCGACTACGGCTTTACCTTGACTTTTGTACCTATGTCTAGATTTCTGTCCGAAATATTTTCTTGTTTCATACTTTTAAGAGCGTGATTTTTGAGTAGTCGGGTTTTAGTTTTTAAACTTACTTTTTATTTAAATTATTTTGGGGTTATAATTTCGTGATAAAGTATTTGCAGAGCTGCTTTAATTTTTTTTGTTAAGTTTAATTGTATAATAGGTATTAATGTTACAGCCGCGCCGTACGTTGCAGACTCATTTTTGCATGTTTTTAACAATTTAAACATATTTATTTAATTAGACAATATGATATATATACATATTTGTAATGTGCTTGTCAAGCCCTTTCATTTGATACCCTACATGGGATAATAAAAGATAAAAAAAATTTTCGTTCGTCATTTTATGTACTCTAGAGGGCGCCATATTGAATTTAATGTAATTTCGCATAGCCTATAACCAGCGGACAATCAGGACGCTTCTAACGATACCTCATTTGTCAAATTATGATCAGTGGTTTAGAAGTTATGAGGTTACAGATGAACATACATACATACATACATACATACTTACATACATACATACCGGTCAAAATCATAACCCACCTTTTTGCTTCGCCGAAGTCGGGTAAAAAATATTGTAATGAATAACGTAACCAGAATAAAGTATCTACATTTATATTTATATATAATGAGATTTTCTATGACATAAATGTTATTAGCATTAAATAAATCAACTTTTTAATTTAATCAAATTGCAGCAATCACACTTTTTAGATGAAATTATTTATAATGATTAAAAAAAAATTTTCGAATTCGAGTTTTTTACGATTTTTTGCATTTTCTGAGAAGATTTACTATAGTAATTTTTTTTTTTTTTTCACCTTCGGAAATTAGAGCGTGGCTAAGTAATAACAAGCCGCACGGGTCGATCCATCAGGTTAAGCTACGCTTGCCGAGGTTGGTCAGTGGATGGGTGACCATCTTTACATACCGAGACTCCTCCGTGCCTCGGAAAGCACGTTAAACCGTTGGTCCCGGCTGTCATTTGTGGATCTTTGACAGTCGTTACGAGTCGTCAGAAGCCCGAAAGTCTGACACCAGTCTTTCCAAGGGGTATCGTATTACCCAGTTACTGGGTTGTGGAGGTCAGATAGGCAGTCGCTCCATGTAAAATACTGGTATTCAGCTGCATCCGGTTAGACTGGAAGCCGACCCCAAGATAGTTGGGAAAAAAGGCTAGGAAGATTGATCGGAAATTAGAGATTTCAACGAACAGAAAACATACCAACTTTTTGAAAAAAGCTGATATTTTGACGGGTGAATTTTCGATTGAAAATTAGGGTGCTTCTTCGATATTAATTCAAAATAAGGTGAAAAAATAAATATTTCTTATCAAATAAATTACAGCGTATTTGGGACATAAAAAGGTAAGTTTTCACCAAATTTCGTGAAAAAAAACAAAAATTTGAAAAAGATAAAAATAAAAAACCAAAAACTTGGTTTTTTGAATTTTTCCCTTAAATTTTGAGGTTATGTGAAAAAAGTGTAAATACAAAAGTTTTAAGTCTTTTTATTACCTACAACTTTGCCATTTGACTTTTTTCCATAGGACTTTTAGTTTTGCCGGAAATCGAGAAAAACCGTTTCTTACCCTTAAAAACGCACTCCCATCCCCTTCCCGACCTCAGATCGCCCGTAAATTATTTTTCCTTTAATTTTTAGAATATTCTCCTTCTTTTCTAATGGGTTTCATCCTACTATTATTATTTTTTCACTTTTTATTGTTTTAAAGGCTTTCTACCCTGGTCTATAAGTATTAGTAGTGCCAGTATTACATTTTTTTGTTGTATGGTTGTCTCCACATTGTTTATCGTAGTACTTATAGTAATATGAAAGCGGTTCGTACGAAGGAGATTCCATATACCTCACTCACTATGAGCTCACTGCCTGGTGATGACATTGAAGTCTTGGGGTCTACTCCGGATTTAAACTAGTTTGTAAGACAACAGAAGGTACCAGTAAGAATATTCTTATAACAAACAACAACAAGGTGTCTTCTGGCTCTAAAATAAATAATTATCAAAAAGGAGATCAGCAGAATGCCTTGAAAATATTTCATCAAAATATTCAAGGTATTTCTTCCAAATTATTAGAAATTGAATTGTTTTTAGAAAAAACAAAGTATGACATTGATTGTTTTACTGAACATTGGTTAAAGGATTACCAAATGCTAATTAATTATGAGAACTATTGTATGGGCAGTTGTTTTAATCGTAAATCTATGCTACGTGGAGGATCTCTAATCCTAATAAAAAATTTGTTTAAAATCTAAGCAACGTAATGACATAGTCGATTTATCAATTGAACATTGCATTGAACTGTCCTGTGTTGAGCTGGATAAGCATGTTGTAGTGTGTGTGTACAGACCCCCTAATTATCAGAACTTTTCCTTATTTGAGTCAATAATGGAAGATGTCCTAGCAAAACTTGCATCCAGTAACAAAGCCGCAATTATTTGTGGTGATTTTAATATTAATATTCTGGAAAATAATTTAAATAGCAGTAGATTACTAAGCCTTTTTAAATCGTTCAATTTATCTAATATTTTTACAGAACCGACTAGAGTAACTCCAACTTCTGCTACTTGTATCGATAATGTCTTCTGCGATTGTGATTATTTAGCTAAATCCATCGTAAATTATTTGCCGTCTGATCACAGTGGACAAACGGTAACTTTTAAGTTTAAAACACCTTTGCAAAAAGTGCACATACAATTTAGACCAATAACAACTGGCAAATTAAATAGATTCAATAGTACCTTAAATAATAAATTAAACGTTCTGGGCCTTAATAGTTCCGATGTAAATAAATTGTATGAGGATTTCTTTTCAGTAGTGGATACAGAATTCAATAAAACCTTTGAAAAGAAAACAAAAAATATTTGCCCCAATTTTATATTTAGTGACTGGGCAACAAGAGGTATAAGGATAAGTAGGGAAAGACTGTTCGAGCTGTACGGCCTTAAACCTTACATTAACACTGAAACTTTCAACAAGTATGTTGCTACATATTCCAAAATTTTTAGAAATACCTGCAAGATAGCTAAAGCCCTGTACATTAGCAACAAGATCAAATCAGCAGAAAATAAAATAAAAAAAAACAGTTTGGAAAGTCATAAATAATGAAACTAATAGGAAAAAAATACGGAACAGTGAGTACATATTGGAGACTTCACGCGGTGCCATAAGCTCTAACTTAGAAGTAGCTCAAGAATTTGTACATTTCTTTACTGATATACCATCTAAAACGACGGAAGCTTTAAATTCTTCACCCGATGTCTCAATTGATTTATTAAGAGCAAACGTTCCAGGCTGCCCGGTTGAATTTCAATTTAAACATATAACCCTATGATAGTTATAAAAGCTTTTCGGCAAATTAAAATCAAATTGACCGAAGATCTATGGGGGTTATCTATCAAAGTTTGTACATCAATAATCGAGACTATTGCACCATATTTGGCTTTAATATTTAATTTATGTGTGGACCAAGGAGTCTTCCCGGATTTAATGAAATATAGTAAGGTTATACCACTTTTTAAATCTGGGGACAGTAAAGACACCAACAATTATAGACCAGTATCCGTGTTGCCGGTATTCAGCAAGGTGTTCGAAAAGGTAATGCTCAACCAAATGCTAAATCATTTTAACACCAACCAAATCTTACACGATCAGCAATATGGTTTCACCTAAGGACGTTGTACGACTGACGCCGGGGTCAGCTTATTAAAACACATATTTACAGTGTGGGAGGAGGCCCAAGATGCCATAGGAATCTTTTGTGACCTCTCCAAGGCATTTGACTGCGTAAATCATGAAACCTTACTCTTGAAACTTGAGCATTACGGTCTAGGTAAACTTGCGCTCAGTTTAGTAACATCTTATTTAAATGATAGACAACAGCAAGTTCAAATTAATGGTGTCAATTCACTCGGTCTAAAAGTAAAAATGGGTGTTCCACAAGGCTCGATATTGGGTCCTTTCCTCTTTTTAGTTTATATAAATGATCTACCCCATTTATTAAAAAACCAACCACAAATGGTGTTATTTGCTGACGATACTTCCCTAATTTTTAAGATAAATAGACGTGCATCAAATTTTGACGACGTAAATAACGCCCTACTGCAGGTCCAAAATTGGTTCACTGCTAATAATTTAGTGTTAAATGGAAAAAAAACTAAATGCATAAGATTTGCTTTACCGAATGTTAAAAGTACTGATTGTGATATAGTATTGAATAAGGAGAAACTAGAATTCGTTGATAAAACTGTTTTCCTGGGGATTACGCTCGACTCCAGGCTGCAATGGGGTCCTCATTTAACCTCTCTTGCGGGACGGCTAAGTTCAGCAGCATATGCTGTAAGAAAGATCCGTCAATTTACTGATGTAGATACCGCGAGGCTAGTCTATTTCAGTTATTTTCATAGTATCATGTCTTACGGTATTTTACTATGGGGACGAGCTGCAGACATCGATTCTATTTTTATTCTGCAGAAAAGAGCCATCAGAGCAATATATGGTCTCCGTAGGCGCGATTCTCTTAGGGAGCTGTTTAAAAATATTAACATCATGACAGTAGCTTGTCAATATTATACGAAAACATCATGTACGTTAGGAAAAATCTTAATCTTTTCAGTAAAAGAGGTGAAAGGCACAATTATAGTACTAGAAATAGGGACAAATTAGTTCAACCTGGTTTCAGACTGGCTAAAGTAGACTCATCCTTCATGGGGTACTGTTTAAAATGTTACAATAAAATACCTCCCCACATACTCGAACTAAATGAAACCAAATTTAAATCTTGTATAAAACGCACACTATGCTGCCAAGCATATTATAAGTTGGGGGATTACATCGCTGACAAAAATGCTTGGCTCAACGCTGGTCCAGCTCCACAAGGGCGCATAAACTAGTTGATTAGCATCGAAAATATTGTTGGAGCCGCTGAAGATTGCAAAAACTAACTTTGCATTGTATAAATTCAATCTCTTAGTATTGTATAATTGCATAGCACATGTGTGAGCACTGTGACCATTTTACAAAACTACCATTTACTGGGTATGTCTTTCATTGACTTGAATGAGCCCTGATGGCTGAGAGTATGTCATACTCACTTAAGTGTCTCGCTGGTGGTGGCGTGTGTGTTGGATCATTAAGTTCCCTTCAAAATGGTTGAGCTAAATGGTGCTGATCCATGCGTCATGTTCGTGAACGGGCGCCGTCAGTAGGGACTGGTCATCTCTTAGCTGCCATGGCTTATTTTAATTTTTAATTTTTTTAATTGTTTTTATTACGGACGCTTTTAACTTGCACGTCTTTCTACATTGTTCTCACATGTTTAATTTCAACATGAATGATGTAACCAATATATTGTAACAATATTTTGATTTAAAAGAGTGTCCGTGGAGTTTCTTGCCCGTTCTTCTCCATAGGAACCTACTACGCTTTGGAATGGGCAACTAGCTTCATCTTTCTGACTGACCGACCCCTTGACAATTCAAAAGTGCCTGTAATTGGTTTATTTGAAATAAATGCTTTGAGTTTTGAGTTCAAGTTTCAGAGTGCCCTAATTTTGTTACTGCTACCAATTTCGACGTAGCGCTCGCCGGACGCTGCCGCGGCACCGCTCGCTTCGCTCGCTTGGCTCGCGCGTAGTTGGTCACAGTTCTATTTGGTCGGAGTGCCCTCTAATAGTTATGTAACTAAATCGTGTTCGTATCATAGTTACAAGATTGAAGACTTCTTTTATTTTAATATTTTTGCACTCGTTTTTTGTTCAATACAGAACTTTGATTAAAAGAGTTGTTTTTTTTTTTTTATCAATATTAATCAGGTTGGGTTTTATAAAGTAATGCTCTATTATAATATAACCTAACAGACTTAAACAAATAATAATAATATGTACAAGTATAGGTATAAAAGAGGGGGGGCGGGAACAATCATAGGGCATCAAAAAATTCGACCGCATCGCTCTCAACAGGAAAAGTGCCCAAAAGGCTGGCAGCATTGCCACGTTGTATGGCAATGCTTATTCTTTGGCCGAAGAATAGGCCAGCCCTCTGGGCACGTGAAGAGTCGACCAACCGCTTGGCGATGTCTTGAAAAACCAAGTGGGCACTCGGACCCCATGGACCTAGTGTTTCAACCCCAAACTGCTCAAACATATAATTCCCAATAAGATTGGTATATTTGCGCCGTTTGAGGTTTTCCGCACCTGCAGCAGCAGCCCCAGCACAGCTCGCCGTGCTAGGAAGATGGGATGGTGCAAGGGTGTCGACACACGTTGCATCCCACACCAAAGGCCTACCTACCTTCCAAGGCATTATGGTCATTCCGTCTGGTCTCTTCCCATCGTCGCGTGCCAAGCCATTGGGTTCTAAAACAGCTGGCACCCAGCTGTTCTAGCTGTTCTAAAACAGCTGGTAACAAGAGCACGACGGATGATGTCATTGATGCTGGCGTGCCGTGCTATCCGGCCTGCGCTCTTACTGCAGGATAGGCCATGGTGTCCGAGACAGTCGACACCTTCACCGCATTGGCAGCGATGCGGAGTGGTTTGATTGAACTGTTCAGGATCAGGTGTGTATGTATAAATAGTCTACGTGACCAACAGACCAGGGCTTGTAACCGTTTATGATTATCACATGATAATGATAATGAAATGATATTGAAAATAATAAAATTGCCAACTTACGTGATTATAACATAACATAACATCACGCCTTGTTTCCCCGAAGGGTTGGGCAGAGGTGTACCTGTAGCAGGTACATCCACATTTCGCCAGTTATGTTTTTAAGTCCCATGTAATAGGGGGCGAGCCTATTGCCATCAACCGGGCACAGATCCAGACTCCGGGCTGCCACTGAGAAATTCCAGATAGAAAAACCCAATAACACTTTGCCCGACCCGGGGATCGAACCCAGGACCTCGTGCTCAGCAGTAGCGCTTGCTACCACTACACCAACGAGGCAGTCGATACACTGAACAGACAATATTTGTAAAAAAAATATTCTACTGTTTGATAAGTTTGTTAAATAAAAAAACGTGATTATAAAATTTATTGAATTGTGTTTTTTGTGAAATATCTTTCATGAAAGTAAATAGTCTATCGTCATCATCAGCCTATTAATGTTCCCACTGCTGGGACACAGGCCTCCTCTCTGTGAGAAGGAGTGGGCTGTAATCTACCACGCGGGCCCAGTGCGGGTTGGTAGATGTCACATGTCTTCGAATTTATGAAGAGCAGTGGTGGCCCAGTGGTATCGGCCCCGACTTACGAGTTGTAGGTCGTCGTAGGGTTCGAACCCAGGCAGGCGCTTTACTTTGTGTAAACAATTTCATCACCACTGCTCTTAAAACGGTGAAGGAAAACATCGTGAAGAAACCGGCATGTCTTAGAAATAGTCTATATAACAATAATATTCGAAATAATTTATTTTTATTTTTTTATTAGCCTTTAATGTGTCCCACTGCTGGGCAAATGCCTCCCCTTTCTCCTTCCAAATCTCTCTGTTTTGTGCGATTTCAGGCCATGTTGGCCCCGCAAACATGATAAGATCGTCACGTCGAAATATAAAAAGTTTTTACAAAAAAAATTAAAACCGACTTCCAAAAAAAACCACTACAAAGTGAAAAATAACTTTAATTTCGGAAGTCGGTGTCTTTCTTTTTTAATTTTCGTTTTTTGCCACCGACTTCCGAAATTAAAGTTATTTTTCACTTTGTAGTGGTTTTTTTTGGAAGTCGGTTTTAATTTTTTTTGTAAAAACTTTTTATTTTTCACTTTTTAGTTGTGGTACCTACCCCACACAATATCCAATACCACTAACTGCAATAAATAACAGTGACAGGAAGTTATCATCATATCGTCCATATAAACTAAGTGGGAAAAATATGTATTATTGAAGCTAACTCAAAAACTATCTAAGCAAAGTCAATAAAATTTATATGGGACCACCTCGGGAGCTTACCCTTTTAAACAAAAAAATAATTTTCAAAATCGGTCCACAATTGGCGGAGATATCGGTGAACATACATAAAAAAAAAAAAAACATACATAAAGTCGAACATAGAACCTCCTCCTTTTTGGAAGTCGGTTAAAAAATACAAGGACCAAATACCCAGTATATGAAAAATTTGCTGCGAAACGGAATTCTATGAAATTTCTGTCTGCGAAACAAGGGAACACCATATTATAATGGCTATTAGAAACACAACACAACACAGACATTATCACACGTAACATTCTTCGTAAGCTTTTGGGTCCCATTTATAATATACTCAGGTATCCGCTTGAAAGATACGTCGAATCTAAAAGTATATTTTAGAGGCATGAGGAACAGGGTGTGAAGTTCAGTCATCCTCTATTGAAAAGGGAGGATCCTCCGACCAGACGGGTGTTGTATCTGACGGGCAACTGCCCGTAAGTTGATTTCGGATAGTCTTATATAATATGTGGTTCGCGCGGTAAACTCTAATAGCGCGATGTAGGATAATAATATGTGTGACTTCATTATTATGTTGCAATCTTTAGGTATGCTCGCAAGTACTTGTTTACTAATAGTACATACTAATTCCATGCTGCCATGTCGTAGTTCTAATGGCTACCTTAGAATTACGTCTCGTTTGGGTGTCAAACGCAAGTTAGTGTGTGTAATTTTTTTATTTATTAATTAAGTTTATTTCTAATGCTCTATATTAATTCACGATGAAAAATTCGTTGGCAATATCTTAAGGAGTCATTATACTCATCATTATGAACAACTTTCACTATGGGACAATGCCTGAAATCGCGAAAAAAAAATCTGCTGTTCCCTACATTTATGTTCGCAAAGCTCGTCAAAATGTAGGGAAAAGCAGATTTTTTTTTCGCGATTTCAGGGTTGGTCCCATAGTGAAACTTGTTTATAATGATGAGTACAATGACCACTTAAGACGGCCCTTCCCGTACCCTAATTACGTAATGCACGATCAATTTTAAATTGAAACAAATTGCGAATCCATTGCTTCATAAGCTCGAATAAAAAAATCTGCTCAATTTTTTTGTCGAACTTATGAAGCAATGGATTCGCAATTTGTTTCAATTTAAAATTGATCGTGCATACCATGAGTTTCATTTTACCATCTCGATCAAACGCATCGACCGCGTTTGGCGCTCCGATTGGCAGCCGGCCAGCCTTCACCGGTGAAGGGCCAATCGGAACGCCGAACGCGCTCGATGCGTTTGATCGAGAAGGTTAAATGAAACTCATGGTAGCCACACTGGTCCGTCTATCGGCAACGCGAGCATGGTCGAAAAGCATGCTGTTTCATCGAGCGCAAGTGAGAACTGCTAACGAGCAAGTGAGAACGCGATAACATTATACGAAGAATAGTATGTAAAGATTTGTTTCAGGCCATACGTGTTTTTGAGTAAGCCTTACAAGTTTGTGAAATAAATGTTTGTCATTTAGAATCTTCATTACAAGTGCGAGGTTTCTATGAAGATGTTTTCTTTACTTTTCCAATTCATGAGTACCTACATTATGACCGGCCAAAGTTCAGGTAAAATTTGTGCATAAAAGCCGATTTTTGGAGGCTTATACTGAATTTGTTTCTAATTTATTTTATTTTTTGTTCTCATAGAAACGTAGATATAGTGCACAAGATACATATTACATTAAAAATTTCAAAGAAAGATGTGATACTACGCCATAATCACGTACGAGCGTTTGTATGAAGAGTATGACGGGTTAAGTATATTAAACGATGAAAACATAATTGCATCATGTATAGGTAATATTTTAGTTAAGAGCGAAAGAGACAAAAATATAATGTATACCCCCTGCCGAATGAGGACGTGTGTTTGGCATTATGTATTGTAAGGTGCATGGGTGCATGGCATGGGCGCGACTCCAAGAAAATCCTATTCAGCCTCCCGCTGCCATCTTGGATCATATAATTTTATACCACAATTGTTATTTTTATCTTTGAATGTCTCAGAAACGTGACGCTATAGGATGTTATGTTATATCAAGTTTTATGTTTGTATAAGTGTCCCCTATCCAAATCATTCAACAATTATTTAACATTTATTGTTCACCTCGATTTTGAAAAAAAAAACAAAATGGTCGCTGATTTTAGGGCTAAAATCTTCAAACCCCTTTCGATAATATGTAATGGTCTACTTATTTATTTATTAAACATCTCTGCCATCCCTTCATTTGAATATTTAAATTATTAAATTAAGAGGGTGCATCCTAAAAGTAGTTTTTGTTATTTCCAAATTAATAGAAACAGGTAAATATTTAACAGCTATTTACGACGTTGCCAACTTTTAGGATGCATCCTCTTAATTTGGAAATAAATTATTTAAAATACGAATTACAAAATATTTTTAAGTCGTGTATTTGAAATATAAAATACAAAATACTGTATGTTAACTATTTTTATTTAAAATATAAAATACATTCAGGTGTTAGGTTAGGTATATAAATAGAATAGAACTAGCCAAGTTATGTCATTGAAAATTTGACGTATGTACCTGCAGTACAGACTACAGTACCTACAGTTTAAGTGCAGTGTTGCCAACTTTAAAGATTGACATATTTAGCGATCGCCATTTTGGTTACGAAAGCTATCGAGCGCTATTTTCCCATTCATAAGATCGCTAAATGTATTTATGTTCAAATGTATTTTGGAGCCATAAGTATTTAAAATACTAACTACAAAATACCTCAGCGTCAGGTATTTGAAATACCAATTACAAATTACATTTAAGAAGTAATTGAATTACAAAAATACCAATAGGGAATATGCATGTGATTCAAATATGGGTCAAATATTTTTTTTTTTATAAACTTTATTACTTCAGAATTAAGCCTCCATCAATATTTTTGATTATAATTTCTTTTTGAGCAAGAAATTAATTTTCAGAAAGTGCAAAAAAACTGTGGGAAATTCAAATAATTGAAAAGCGACGCTATTGGTCACAGCAAATGTGACGTAAAAGTGTATGACAACAATAAAATGTCTATGTGTTTTGTAGGAGTGTTTGCGATTCAGTCAGTTTTAATATCCAAGTAGGTGAACCCTCCAGGAGGGCTCCCGACCCTGAATGTCTACATTTAAAATGAGCCCTCCGCGAAGGCTCCTGACATCCCATATCCAAGTAGGTGAACCCTCCAGGAGGGCTCCCGACACTGAATGTCTACATTTAAAATGAGCCCTCCGCGAGGGCTCCCGACATCCCATATCCAAGTAGGTGAACCCTCCAGGAGGGCTCCCGACACTGAACGTGTTAACTTTTATTAAATGTCTATATTCGCTTAAATCTTTCTTTTTCTCGTAGTCATGGTATAAAGTATAGTATGCAACTCTTGAATAAAACGGATTTATATCGAGGGCCATGAATCACTCGCGTCGCTCAGGATTCTAACACTTGAATCACTCCCTACGGTCGTGATTCAGTCGTTAGAATCCTTCACTTGATCGTGATTCATCTATGGCCCTCGCTTTAAATCCGTCCTTTATTCATTAGTTGCATAATATTGTGACGGAATGGGTTTACGTGGGGTAGAAATAAGACCACGTAACCTTGTCAGCATAAAAGTATATTAATAAATGGGGTAGGTAGGTCTATGGTCACAAGATTCTTTCAACTCCCTTGGGAGTAGCGCAGTACTCTCCTGGCTCAGCCTGGCGCGACGATGACCCCAGCGGGTGTGCCACGCTGCAGACGCCAGGAACGGTGTTGGTCGGCAGATGGTCGTGCCTGACCCGTAGACAGCTCGACGGCCACGCGGGTAAATATGTACCCGGCGCAGAACTTGTGCAGTAAATGAGGTACCGGAAGCGTAGCCGGAAGTCGGACTTGCTAGCCGGAATTTTGGACCCTGGAACGTAACGTCCAGCGTGTCACAAAATGACTAAAATTGTCATCTCCGCTGATTGTGACACCAAAGCATAAGCAAAGCGAGATGTACTAGTGCGCTTAATGAAGGTGGTGTGTGGATGTCACAAATCAGTACGGAGTTACAAAGATGGAAGTGAAAATACACGACATGACTACGATACGTTCATTTTGAGTGAATGAACATAATATAAAAATGTGCAGAGCTAATGGCAAGTAGTTTGCATGATAAGCTGAAGGCAATTAATTTAATACAATGAAATGAGCAAAAAGGCACACGTCTTAAGTTGACCTAAATAGGTAGGTACACACAATATATAACATAGTTAGCTGTTCAACACTTACCCATTATGGGGTTACGAAAACACAGAATTTAATAGGGTTGACTACTATGAGTCAATTAAAACTGTTGCCTGCTTTAGGCTTTGAAAAATTGCGAAGACCACGTATGTAGGGTCACATTGTGATCTAGGATCAAGTGAACGTGTGTCTTCGCCCGTAGCAGGAATTCGAATGTGCTGGTCATCCTGAGTGAAAATCACTGCGGTGTCGCTAAGGTTAAGCCAAGGTCAGCAATCCTCACTCACGCGTTCGGATACGCCGACCGCGCACATCACTATTGCGTTATCAGCTAACTCATTACGTTTAGTAACTTAAGACATCCCTAATATTATTACGTCTGTGGTTTGACTTGACGTTTTATTGTTGTGAGTATGTTGGAACTTGATAATTTGGTTTTAAATATGTAAACAAATATAAAAATGCCTAGAAGAAGCTTAGTTTAACGTTTAAATATGTGATTTATGATTAATTAAAAAGAAAAAGGAACGTTACAACGTTACAATATACTATTATTTAGTAATAAATAATACGAAAGACTCTTTGGAAAATGAGTGAAAGCGGTTTTGTGAAGGCCGAATCGGATAATTTGCCGAAAGTTTATGTGTTCAGGATGACCACATTTTTTACATCAAATACCGATTTTACGACTGTTGAAATCAAAGGATTGAAACATTTAAGGTAATAACATGTTACATATAATGTTTATTTTATCTTACACACCTTTTCTGCCATAATTTAGTTGTACTTATAAAGCAACATAACCTAAAACAAATAAAATAACACCTTCGGAAAATATCGATAAAGAATCTACATTGTATTGTGGAGGTATAGAATGTTGTCACAGTACTACTGGTACTACACGACTATTCCGAAATGTTTTCAATGTTCTAACATTGAAAACATTTCGGAATTATTTTATGAAATGAAAATCTTGAGCACAAGAAAATGAGATGTTTTTTAACCGACGAAAAAAAAAGGAGGAGGTTCTCAATTCAACACGTATATTTTTTTTTTTTTTTTTTTTATGTATGACCCTCAGACCAATAAAAAAGTATATACGGAACATTGCGCTCAAAAAAGTGAGGCACACAATATGAAGACGATTCGGCCATATGAAGACGGCCGCTCGGTAGTCTGCCGCGAGTGAGTGAGAGCGCGTGACGTACTTTTGGTTAAATAATAATTGCGAATTATGCCATCCTGTGTCTATAAACTGCTGCGAAAACAACTCATGCTTTTAAAAAAAGTCCTCTGGGATTACTTTTCATAATTAAGTAACCGATTTTATGCATATTTTAAACATAATCGCAAAATATTTGACTTAATTTGTCGGAACACGAAATCATGACGGCATTGTGTCAGTGTTGCAAGTTAAGAACATTATCATTTCCCCAAAAGTAAGGGAAGTTGTGATTGTTGTACGCACACGTTGCAAGTACAACCAAGTGCGTTTTTATTAATGTTATTATTCATATTTAGTTTTCGAGTACATTAGGCATGTTGTATGATATGTAAGTAATTATAAAATATATTCAAATAATAGTTATGTTTGATATAATATTTTTTAGGTTCCCAGCTGATATAACGTGGAAAGAAAAGTAGATTAAAGCTGTACGTGACAATAGAAATGATGTTGACTGGCTCCCTTCAAAATTTAGCGTTGTTTGTTCATTACATTTTGAAGAAATTGTATACAACACTAAAGGTGGTTGCAAAAAACATAAGAAAATTTGTATTACGCAATTTACGCAGGGTACCCTGACGCTTTCACTTTAATACTTGTGGCACGAATACTTATTTATCCAAATAAATGATAAAGACCGTAAACATTAATTTTCGAAAACTACCTTTCAAAGGGGCCTCCCCCTTTGTTTGCAACAGAATTTTCGAAAATGTGTGTAATTTTTTTTAGAGGTTAGTCGAAATTCACGCGGCCGAAGTCGCGGGCAAATTGCTAGTTTTAATGTAAGTTTTGTGTGTTTTGTTAAATTAGTAATTTTATTATTCTTTCTATGACAATAAATTACTTACTCTTATTAAAATATAAATAACGTTTCATTTTATACAACCAAGACAAATAAAACACAATACTACCTAATAACAAAACTTTTCACCAAAGTATCTCTCACACTGGGGAGTCTCAGCACAATTACGCTTGCAACATTTTTCTCTAGCACACATGCGCAAATCTACGATATATATCTTACACCGAGTTACGCGCACATAGCCGAAACTAGTCCTCACTTTTTTCGTCGCGAATGTTTACGACGGCTCCGTCTATACTTCTTTATTGGTCTGAGGTATGACCACGCATAACTTTTTACTGAGTGGTCCGATTTGAACGATTCTTTTTTTATTGGGAAGGGTATACCTCAAAGTTGGTCCCATAAAAAAATAAAAATTGAAACCCACCCCTAAGTGTAAAAAAATTGGGGTTGATTGATGTTTCACGTACTGAATTTTCAACTGTGAACCGATACTGTTGTAAGCAGCTACATCGTATTTGGGCTTATTTCATTCCCCCTGATGAGAACTTTACACCTAGCTGGGGTATGACTGTCATCGACGGTCAGAGGTTGACGCAAACATTAAAACCGCCTGGCCACGGATTGGGCGGCGCGAACGGTGCGGCGGTGCGTCTTGCGGGGCGAAATTTTATACATTTGTTTTAGTCGCATCGCAAGACGCTTCGCCGTTCGCACTGCGCGAATTTTCGCTGTAGCGAATGTCCCGTGGCCAGGCGGTTAATGGTAACTCAGAAGCTAAAAATAAAAACTTTTTTGCAAAAAATTCAACCGACGAAAAAAAACTGAAAAGCGAAAAATAAAAAATAACTATGCATTTAGTGACAAATTGATGACCTTCAAATAACAAATTTTGAGGCGGCGCCAAACAAACATTATTATAATTACATAAAGCGTAAAATGTTAGCTTGATAGATCTTCGTTGAATGTGTTTTAGGCGCCGCCTCAAAATTTGTTATTTGAAGGTCATCAATTTGTCACTAAATGCATAGTTATTTTTTATTTTTCGCTTTTCAGTTTTTTTTCGTCGGTTGAATTTTTTGCAAAAAAGTTTTTGGTTATAATTACTTACAGTTCTTTTTTTTATAGGTCAAAGAGAGAAATATATGGCGATTCAGTAGTCCGGTATGCTAAACGAGAGGGGTATACAGCATGTAACAAAAACCCTGTCCGATCCTTAAGGGTATTATTTGGTATAGTATTGTGTACCCATATACGTAACCATTTCATGATTTTGAGATTATTATTTTTCCCCAATTAAAATAATTAATTTAAAAAAATAAAAATAAACTTATCAAAGACAACACATCCTCGATAAAGTTCATGTGTGTGAGTGTTTGTTTTCATGTGTTCATGTTCTACAATTTGAAGCCTCCTGAGCGAGACGGTTTTTATGATTCTTTGAGATGAGCCTTTATAGTGAAAGAGTGAGTAATGAGTATTTATAGTGAAAGCTCAAATAACATCTGAACATTAGGTATGTTCGTCAGAAGTGTTATGCTGTAACCCTTACTTGTAACGAGGCAGAGGAAACTGTCTTGTCCGTTCTATGTGAAAACTGTGCAGCACATACTTACAGGTAAGACATTGTTGTACAAAAGTATTTTTAAGAATAAAAGTTATTGAAAGTGCAAAATATGTGAACGAGTTAAATTAATCAATTTTTAAAATCTTTTTATTTATTTTTCAGGAGGCTGTAAGCATGCCATTGCCTTCTTGGCCTGGTTGCATAGAATCAGTGAAAATGCACTGTCTATTAGTGTGGATTGTTATTGGAAAAATCAAAGTTGTCTTCAGTGGGCACCACTCTCAAATTTATTAAAGCAAAAGACATTTACAAAATACAAATGCATTGCTCCAAAAAAAAAATGCACTTTTCTATGTAGCTCATAGCTATTTTTAATTTAAGAATAAAAACAATCAACATATTGGAAGTAGACTATGACAAGAAATATTGTGAAAATCTTATAGAAAAATGTACATTATTGTGATGTGATGCCAGTTTTCCTCTTTGATTTAAATAAACATAAAAAAGAACACAAATAAAACAAAATTTGTAATAAATCTATTTTTTTATTAAAACATTCTGCATGGGTTGGGCAGTATTTGAATTACTTGTAATTAAAATACGTAATTGAAATACAAGTACGTAATACGGAATATGCATGTATTTTTTTTTTTATTCGATAGTCCAAATGATAGTAAAAAAAATTTCAACGCCAAAAAAGTAATATAAAGTACTTTAAAAAAAAAAAAAAAATTGCCTACCGACCCGGGCTATTTAAACGCCCTCCATTTTGGCGCGCTGATGTGGTGACGTCATAGTTTAGACAACAGCTGACAACTGTGGCTGACAAACAAGTTTCAAGTCGTGAGGTTAGGTTGAAGAAGTATTGAACCTACAGTGTTTTCTATTTTCGACTAAATAATAATGGAACCACCTTCTCCCACTATAGAACAAAGCAAAAAACCGACATACAAGTACTGCATGCATTGTGTCTAAGTGCAGAAATACAATACGAAATGCAGGATGATTATAGTATATTATGCAACTAATGAATAAAGGACGGATTTAAAGCGAGGGCCATAGATGAATCACGATCAAGTGAAGGATTCTAACGACTGAATCACGACCGTAGGGAGTGATTCATGATGATTGAATCACGAGCCCAGCGAGTGATTCAAGTGTTAGAATCCTGAGCGACGCGAGTGATTCATGGCCCTCGATATAAATCCGTTTTATTCAAGAGTTGCATACTATACTTTATACCATGACTACGAGAAAAAGAAAGATTTAAGCGAAAATAGACATTTAATAAAAGGTTAAAACGTTTAGTGTCGGGAGCCCTCCTGGAGGGTTCACCTACTTGGATATGGGATGTCGGGAGCCCTCGCGGAGGGCTCATTTTAAATGTAGACATTCAGTGTCGGGAGCCCTCCTGGAGGGTTCACCTACTTGGATATGGGATGCCGGGAGCCCTCGCGGAGGGCTCATTTTAAATGTAGACATTCAGTGTCGGTAGCCCTCCTGGAGGGTTCACCTACTTGGATATGGAATGCCGGGAACCCTCGCGGAGGGCTCATTTTAAATGTAGACGTTCAGTGTCGGGAGCCCTCCTGGAGGGTTCACCTACTTGGGTATGGGATGCCGGGAGCCCTCGTGGACGTTGGAAGTGAAACCTCCCGGAGGTTTCACTTCCAACTACGAATAATAAAAGTCATAGACTTTTATGGCGGAATGATGAGTTATGAGTTCTATGAAAATGGGTGGAGTCGAAAGTGTTAAGGAGGTTGTATAGCATTGAGATAGAGGTCGAATACATTGGTGTGTTCTAAATTCAAACACCAAAATAGTGATTAAAAGAGCTTTTTATTCACTGTTTTCAGTGAATAAAATAAGCTTTTTAGAGGGGGAATGGTATAAAAGTGTTTTTTGTCCCGAGAGGTGCGGACATACTTAATTTAATAAACATCTGATCAGCTTGGCTAAATAGAAGTGATCCATTTTCTTTGGACGACGATTGGAAGCATTGTCCTTATTAAATCTACAGCGACCTTCATAATGAACCTTGTTCGTGAGAGGATCTTATGTTAGAGGCATTATCTCTTCACTCCTATTTTAACGCCTCAAAATAAAATAGTAGCGGGAAAACATAATCACGAAGCACTGCAACAACATAATACTGTGGAACGCTGCTTTGGTGTGTGAAAAAACGCTTTCAATGCCTTTTACATGAACACTAGGAAATGTGAAAACAACCATTGTGGCAGTATACTTCACAACATTGCAGTTCACCATGGAGACATGCAGTTAGAGGGTAGTAATATCAATGAATATCATAAAAGTGAAGTAATTCAAGTAGTTGCAAGGGGAAATGAAAATGCCAATGCTATTTTACAAACTTTTATATGAAGACATTTTAGCGAGTAGTTAATTAATAAAAAAACTTGTTTAATATATCAGTTTAATTTATTTTGTAATACTCTAATTTGACTTTTCGATTTTTTCTTAGAACAAAAAAGACAATGACCAAATTAGTATGAAGACTGGTGCGTTTTGTTTTTTTGGCGGCCGTCGACCCAATATGAAAAAAAACGGTGCAGAAAAATATTATGAATGAATTATTGTATGGGGTCTTATATCGAAAATTCAGTCCGGACTGAGTTATATCAGTTTAAAGATAAACTATTATTTTCATATTATAATGGAATAATTCTTATTACAAAGCATATTTTTGACCTTCCCAAGTGAAATCCACTATTTAGTTGTTACTTAAATCTTCAAATACATGTACTTATACAATGTCGCCCATGCGCATGTGACCGCCCGTAATTTTCTGAATATTCATGAAAAAATATCGAAAATAAACTTCAAAAGGGGGGGTCTATCTATAACATTTTTCATGTTATTTAATTTTGAATTTTTTAAAGATTTGCTTTCTGTTTTTTGACGAGGAGCTCGTGGCTAAGTAATAACAAGCCGCACTGGTCGATCCATCAGGTTAAGCTACGCTTGCCGGGGTTGGTCAGTGGATGGGTGACCATCTTTACATACCGAGACTCCTCCGTGCCTCGGAAAGCACGATAAGCCGTTGGTCCCGGCTGTCATTCGTGGATCCTTGACAGTCGTTACGAGTCGTCAGAAGCCCGAAAGTCTGACACCAGTCTTACCAAGGGGTATCGTATTACCCAGATATTGGGTTGTGGAGGTCAGATAGGCAGTCGCTCCATGTAAAATACTGGTATTCAGCTGCATCCGGTTAGACTGGAAGCCGACCCCAAGATAGTTGGGAAAAGGCTAGGCAGATTGATTTTTCTGTTTTTTGACACATCTCCGAAGTTTATGGGTCGATTTGGATTCTGTTTATTATTTCCAAAAGCTTATGAGTTATTTTACCAGGTTAATTAAAATTTTTACAAAAAATAATCGACTACGAAAAAAAAAAACGGAATCAAAGTCATTTTTTCAGTAAAAAATTGTGTATTTATTTAAAAAAAACTAGTGAAAAATGTTATAGATAGACCCCCCTTTTGAAGTTTATTTTCGATATTTTTTCATGAAAATTCAGAAAATTACGGGCGGTCACATGCGCATGGGCGACATTGTATATAGGTATATATATTTTTTTTATTTATGTATTGGTTAGAAACAATAAAATCGGTCATATGGTGAATGTTTTATTTGAATTATAACATATTACAAGATATAATAAATATAAAAAACAAAATAATAATAATAAAAAATAAAAAAATAACGCATTTACCACCGGCCGGTAGCTTGGACCCTGTTCCCGATACCGGTGGGCTACTACATATTTTACCCCTTGGTAAGACTAGTTGTCAGATTTTCGGGCTTTTGACGACCCGTAATGACTGTCAAAGATACACGAATGACAGTCGAGACCAACGGTTTAACTGGCTTTCCCGGGCACCGAGGGTTCTCGCTATATAAAGATAGTGACCCATCCACGGACCAACCCCGGCAAGCGTAGCTTAACCTGATGGAACGACCCATGCTGTTATTACTCTACTAACCACAAGTTCCTTCAACGTTAAAACTAACTTCAAGTGCTAATTATTGAATTATTTACAATAGTATTTTTTTCCTATAAACACCAATATCTCAGTTCGAACTGAGTTTATAATATAAGACCCCATATAATGATTCATTTGTTATGTTCTTCTGCATCACTTTTTTCATATCCTATCGCTATCCGCCAAAAAAGCAAAAGGCATATTTACAATAATCTTGTTTTTCCTTTTAACACTCATATCTCAGTTCGGACTGAGTTTATGATATAAGACCCCATACAATAATTTATTTGTTACTAGCTTTTACCCGCGGCTTCGCCCGCGTGGATGTCGCAAAATATCCCACGGGAACGTTCTACCGGGAATACATACCTAATAGCAAAGGAAAAGATCATTGACTAACTTTCAGCGGACGCAGTGGTAGGCTACAGCGCCCGCGTTGTCAACCATAATTATTTTGTTACGAGTAATTTTGAAACTGTGATATCTCTTAAACTATTCATTTAAATGATGTGAAGCAAAGGCATATTTTAATCGAAATTGAATGCCCAATTTAAATAACCTATTTAATTGGATAAGGATTAATAAGATACCGGTCATAATAGCTTCGGAAATAACAATGAAAATTTAATACAATTTTGAAAGATGAAAATGGTTATTGTGGGTCACCCTTAGAAGATAGACATATGCCATCGCAGACTTTTTTGTTGCAATTTTTAAGATATACAATACTCTAGAACATAAATTTGATTTATCTCTCACGGCTTACGCAGCGCACGCCAGTAAAGCTCCCAGTCGGCATGATTTTTTCCGACATCTTCAACAATAATCGTCATATTTCAGCCAATCTACACAAAACCTTAATGAATTATACACTAAAACCTTCCGCATGAATCACTCCGTCCAATGGTGAAAACCGTTTGAAAATCCGTTCGGCAGTTTTTGAGTTTATCGCGTTCAGACAGACAGACAGACAGACAGACGCGGCGGGCGACTTTGTTTTATAATATGTAAGGATGTTATTCTGCATCACTTTTTTCATATCAAAAGTCAATTTCATAAAAAAAAGCAAAAGACATAATTACAATTTGTATTCTTTTTCCTTTTAACACCCTTATCTCAGTTCGGACTGAGTTTATGATATATGACCCCGTACAATAATTTATTTGTTATGTTATTCTGCATCACTTTTTTCATATCCTATCGACAGCCGCCAAAAAAACAAAAGGCGCCACTTTTACGCAATGGCCTTTATCTTTATCGTTTTCCCTCTGTGCCTCATGTAATTCTTTTTTGCAGGCTGTTTCAGTTTCTGCTGTTTGTAGCAGCGCCATCCTTACCATTCTAACCTGAAATACAAAATAATTTGTGGTGTGTAATAATTTGTTTGTAAATTATAGTTATTACCAAATTAATTAAATCAGTAGCGGCTTAAGAATAACTAATATTACGAGTCCTTATTAGATATTCTTAGGGTCATTCGTAAACCATGTCAGGCCGCCACCTTTTTCGCGTTGATGTTTGCGTCCGTATTTTGATTTTCCATTAAGGAGTTCTCCTGACTGATTCTTTCAAAACAATCTATGGAACAGAAGCAAAAGTAAGCTTACAAAACAAAACTTACTTTACTTTGTTCTAGCTGTAATGGTACAAACCTTATCCTCCTCCAACCAAGTTTCACTTTTTTGCCTTTTATTGGAACAAGTCTACGGTATACGGTAGATAAATGGAATCACATTTGTTTATTTAGTACATACATGTAATTATTCAAAAAATTTCGTCTCTTCAATACCAAATTCATTGACAAATACGTGTTTTGAAAGACGCGCCGTGTCAAAAGCGAAACTGTAGACAATAAAATAGTTTACAGTACGTAATAATGTCTATGGTCACAATTATTTGGTGCGCAGACAGACATTCTCGTTTGACGACTCGATGTGCTGGTCAATTTGTTGGACGACTTCATTAAAATAACAACATTTATAACGATATATTAGTAATAGAAGGTTTATGAAACGTTTATGAATACAAAATGTTATCGAAGGTTTTATAGGCTTATCAAGCATTTTAACTAAGTAATGTCTAAAACATTCGATAAGGTTTTTTTATGAATAAGTTACCGTTAATATATTATAAAAAATTCCGCCATAAAAACAAACGGCAGCTATTTGTACCTACACTTCACTTCTGAATGTTTTAGTCTATGGCGAATGGCGCCAGACGGGTATTTGCAATGAGGTTATACAATAACCTCATTGGGTATTTGTGTCTGGCAGGCAACTGCCTGCCAGACACAAATACCCGTCTGACTGGAGGATCCTTTTCAAATGAGGATGAGTGAACTTTACACCCTGTTCCTCATACCTCTAAAGTTTTAAACTGTAGGCCAATTCTCGTACTTAAAAAACGTTCACATTCAAGTCGCAATCTGTCAAACTTGTCAAAAATGTTGGTAAAGTGATTGTATTATTGACAGATTGCGAATGAGATGCGAATGTGAACGTTCTTAAAAATTACGGGAATTGCCGCTCTGAAATACGAACAAAATATTTTACGGAGGAGGACGGGCAACTGCCCGTAAGTTGATTTCGGATAGTCTTATCTATGTCGGTCGCGTTGTAAACTCTAACTGCGCGATGCAGGATCTGTGTGACGTCATGTCTTTGCTGCGTAGCTCGTGGGCTGAGTCTTGGATCTTTTGATTTTGAACGGAACACAGTAAGGATGTGTTCTCTAGTACCTACGTTAGTACAATAATAGAATAAAATACTTTTATTTCGGACAAAGTCCATAGGGTTAATAACAAGTATAACATTAGCAGCCTTATTTATAAAAATCTCGCTAATCACTGATTAGCGACTGCTTAGCTAAGCAAATGGTTAGCTCTTAACGAATGCTTAAATTTTCTTTATTTATAAACGCTAATTAGCAAGTGATTAGTTGCGAAACGGAATAGAGGTGAAATTATGCCTTCGGCACAGGTTATAATCAAATTAGTCGACTAAAAAACAGAATTTTAAGAATAAAGTTGTCAATACCACGATTTTTGTATCTGTCGTGACTTTGACAGACAAAAGTCAACAATTTCATTGGAAAATATGAATTAGAATAAAATCATTTAATTAAGTTTATTTCATTGTGTTTGCGATGTTAGCAATGAAAAATAAATAATAAGCTCCTTATATTGGAGTAAACAGGAAAAGGTATTTATCTCTGAATTTATATCTACTTACTTAAACCAATGTAGTCTGACCAAATAAATGTTAAAGCAGGAGATATGTATTTTCATATCCTATATGCTTGATAATACGATTACACTGTTTTAGAAATGTTTGCAGATACTTGTGTCTGCTTTATATTTCTTCCTATTGCTTTTGCACCAGGGTTTCAGTATCTTTTAAAACAGTTCTTACACTTATTTACAGGTTCAAGTTTAACTGCTGCTATGAAACCCACTAGCGCCTAGCACAATACTATTCAACCTCGTAAAGATGAGGGAGGACCATGCTACATGTAAAAGATGAGGACTACGAGTGGCATGAGAAAAGAAAGGCACCCATGTCTTTTGAGAAAGAATATTGGAAATCAAAAATAATGAATTCATAACAAAAATGTAGCTTTATTATGTATCAAAATAAATTGTTTTCTATAAAATTCTCTTCTTATTTATGTGCGACTGCCACAACGTGGCTTTTCTTTAGTTATGGGCCTTAGAGCTAGCGCCATAAGATGAGGGGCACATGGGAAAACACATTGGTTCACAATCACTATCTCCGATGAGCCTCACGAACTCATTCTCCTCAAACCACCACCTGAGCACCTACTGAGCCTCCTCCTGATTGAGCTTTCCCTATAAATCCTTGTATCGTGTACTTCGAAAGAGGAATATTATCCCATTGAATCGGTCAGCTGATTCAAATAAAATCCGTCATCTTGCCTCTTAGCATCCTCTTAGCAGTGGACCGGTGGTGTTTAATTTTGACAGCTACTAATCAATTGCTTAGCGACCTCTTAGCGCTAAATAGCGTTTATGAATGAGAATTTTGCTAATCAATTGCTTAGTAATTGATTAAAATTTAAGAGGCGTTTATAAATAAGACTGTAGATGTTAAGACCTAATAATACCTCAATGTCTATATCTAAATATTTCCAACTTCGACCCTCGCTCGTCCGTTGCCTGGCAATCGACAAAGTAAATATCTAAAAAAATAAAAAGTACTAAATAGTGTTTGACATTACGTAAGGAATGCGAGGTTAAAAATTTTACCCATATTGATGGGTAAAAAAGATGTCAAAACATACCTACTTCATGAAAAGTGATAAATTGTTCATTTTTGTTAGAAACTATGTATTGAATTTCTTTTTCGTTTATGAATGAGAGTTATGAGGCGTACACTTTTGGATTTTCAAAAATATTTAAAATTATAGACCACGAAAAAAACAGTCTCTTTGTCGTCTACTTATGTTGTAGAAATGGTACGAGTAAGTAGATGTGAAAGAAATAGAAATCAAGAACACAATACGATAAAAACCAATTTAATGTTTAATAGATGTTTTAGGTAAAGACAATATTCGTAGTGGTAGTAAAAAAACAAACTACAGCTGCCCAGCCTTGCCCAGCCTCTTGAATCATCGATAGCACTGTAGCGGTTGCACCGTTACATACAAACTACGCAGCAAAGACATGACGTTACACAAATCCTGCATGATAAATTATATACTAGTAGTTCTGCGAACAGTAGACCTCGCGAGCACAATTATAAGGCAATAATTAACCGCTTAGCTTGAGGCTTATCTTAAAAGTAAAAGAACGACCGCGACGTTCACGCCTGATTAAAGTTCTATGTTTACATAGTGTTTACGTAAGTTTTATTTAGTACTTTTTAGTTTAATAAAAGATTGTTTAAAAACAGTATTTTAACATATCATCATCATCATCGTATTCATGTGGCCACCTTCCGGCACTTTCATCAGACCCTAGATGACACCTTGGGCTAACGTACCTACTTATCGAAAAGACCTAAACACAACGGGGCTACCTTGTCTAGTTAAGGAGTTCAGTATAGTGACCTTCCAGATCCATCATGAGGCCCGGGACTACACCTTGGGCTACTTGGCCAGACAAAATCGACGACCGCAAAAACAACAGGGCTATCTTGTTTAGTTGAGGAGTTCTTATGAACCAGGACAGCACCTAGTGTAAAAACACTTGTTAAGTGAGTTCAAAAATGATGGCGGGCGGTGGTTTGGTTGAGGAGTTCCTATGGCCACCTTCCAGCATCAGACACTGAACACTACCTTCATTCTTAGATCGTGCGCCAAACTAATCTTATCTCTGTTGCCAATCTGTAGCTGATAAGAAGTAGGAATCACACGTAACTTCGGCTGAATCATCGTATTTAGGGATTAGACCTGCAGGAACAAACCATGAACGATAGGTTGTAGTTTTATTGTTCGAAAATATATTTTTTACAACGGTATTCTATGAATTGACCGCAATGACATACTATTTTCCTATCAAAAAAATATGACATTTTAGGGGTATGAGGAACAGGGTGTAAAGTTCACTCATCCACCATAGAAAAGGGAGGATCCTCCAACCAGACGGGTATTATGTCTGGCGGGCAACTGCCCATATGTTGATTTCGGATAGTCTTATCTATGTTATTCGCTCAGTAAACTCTAACTGCGAGATGTAGGAATTGTGTGACGTCATGTCTTTTTGTTTCGTAGTTTTGTATGTGGCGGTCTAACCGCTACATCACTCCCCTCCGGAGACCGGAGGTCGATAGTGGGCTGAGTCTTGGATCTTGTGATGCTTCACAGTGCCAGCTGTGGTTCCAGTGAGTCGGAACCGGGTGCCGCATAGTTCACGGTGAGTCGGAACTGTCTGCGGTGATTCCCCAGTGAGTCGGGGAGGCGCTGCGTCGTCATCCAGTGAGTCGGATGTGGTACAGCGCCGGGTTTTTGGCTGACTGCTTGCGTCGACCAGGAGAGGGTAGAATAGGCTCTGCTTGTGAGACCGGCCGGAAGTGCAGGTGCTGTGCCAAGGTTGCTGATGAGGCTGAGGGTGATGACCAGGAATGCGCGTTCGCTGCATGCTGGTGGTCAGGATACCCGTTGAAGCCGCGGGTGCTGGCTGGCTGTGTGACTCGCCTCACGAAAGCTTGCGAGAGTGATGATGATGACGTCACGCTGAAGTAGTTGCACGAAGGCTGCGTTGACGTTCATACTCGGGGTCACCAATTTAGGGGTATGAGGAACAGGGTGTAAAGTTCACTCATCCACCATAGAAAAGGGAGGATCCTCCAACCAGACGGGTATTATATCTGGCGGGCAACTGCCCATATGTTGATTTCGGATAGTCTTATCTATGTTATTCGCTCAGTAAACTCTAACTGCGAGATGTAGGAATTGTGTGACGTCATGTCTTTTTGTTTCGTAGTTTCGTAGTTTGTATGTGGCGGTCTAACCGCTACATCACTCCCCTCCGGAGACCGGAGGTCGATAGTGGGCTGAGTCTTGGAGCTTGCGATGCTTCACAGTTCCAGTGAGTCGGAACCGGGTGCCGCATAGTTCACGGTGAGTCGGAACTGTCTGCGGTGATTCCCCAGTGAGTCGGGGTGGCGCTGCGTCGTCATCCAGTGAGTCGGATGTGGTACAGCGCCGGGTTTTTGGCTGACTGCTTGCGTCGACCAGGAGAGGGTAGAATAGGCTCTGCTTGTGAGACCGGCCGGAAGCGCAGGTGCTGTGCCAAGGTTGCTGATGAGGCTGAGGGTGATGACCAGGAATGCGCGTTCGCTGCATGCTGGTGGTCAGGATACCCGTTGAAGCCGTGGGTGCTGGCTGGCTGTGTGACTCGCCTCACGAAAGCTTGCGGGAGTGATGATGATGACGTCACGCTGAAGTAGTTGCACGAAGGCTGCGTTGACGTTCATACTCGGGGTCACCAATTTAGGGGTATGAGGAACAGGGTGTAAAGTTCACTCATCCCCCATAGAAAAGGGAGGATCCTCCAACCAGACGGGTTGTTATGTCTGGCGGGCAACTGCCCATATGTTGATTTCGGATAGTCTTATCTATGTTATTCGCTCAGTAAACTCTAACTGCGAGATGTAGGAATTGTGTGACGTCATGTCTTTTTGTTTCGTAGTTTTGTATGTGGCGGTCTAACCGCTACAACATCAATACGTCAAATTCATATTAAAAAACGTTCAAGTGCGTTGACCACGCACAAATAAGTAGTTGGAAAACATGTTCTCCCATAAATTCCAACCGCAAATGTAAGTTAGTCGATTATTATTACTCGATAACTTGTAAAGCATAGTACTAAGCTGTGATAGTTTTCCTTTTTCGCAAATGTATCCCTGAATCGAAAACATGTTTTCACACACCCACCCGACGCCCCATAACACGGGACAAACGAGAAAAAAAAATTACGTGTAGGGAGGCAAGGTACCAAAATAACAAATAAACATGATTTTATTTCACGACTTTGTCAGCGTGATTAATATGTATAGACCCATACCAAATTACAGGTTTCTAGTACTAAGATTCTCTGAGATAAGCCGCGACAGGCAGACGGGCATGGCAAAATTATATCAGTTCCTTGTTGACTACAAACCAGAACCCTAAAAACCAGACAATATATTATATGAGTAAAAAATTTGTAGGCCAGCTACAAAAATTAACAAATAGGTTTGAATAAATAGCGAGCAATTTACTGCATTTTAGGAGGTATTCTGCTCATCATGCCGCAGATCCTCATCAGATCTTCACCAAGTAAAATACGACCTGGGGGCCGATTCTACTAATTTGCAAATCTATAACCTCTCTACCGTTTCCACAATCGTTTGTTTTCGTTTGGTTATCGTCTGTCCCCCCTAAACCTATTCTACTATTTTTATGACAACACTGAACAGTGATTGAAACCAAAACGTAACCCAACCACAGCGGGAATGATTGCTAGTGAATGAGTGTTGCCTACAGTTCAATTAGTAAGTTTATAATGGTACCATAACAAAAAAAATGGTTAAATAAGAAATAAAGTTTATAGAAATAATAAGCTCATTAAACCATATTTTCCGTTAAATTTACCACAGGAAAGGTAAATTGTTATTTCCATACATTTTAATTAATGTAATGTGGCAGATTTGGTTTCAAAAATTTAAGAAAACAGCCGGGGCGGTTCGAATCGCGTAAATCGAAACGGATTTATAATGTAGGATCAATGATTTAATAAAATACATCAATGTGTAGGATGGATTTATTTTATTATAGACAAACAACGGGAATGCAGGTAGTAGCTGTTGCAGGTTATTGAAACAAAGATTCATAATTCAGTAAGATCAGATTATGGTGTGTGGTATGATAAGTATTCAATGATTTTCCTATAATTTCTGTATTAGTTCCATCTAACATCAAACTTATTAATATACCGGTGCGTAGGTACGTATGCCTACGATAGCAAAAAGTTAAAGTAAATATTTACGTTGATACCTACACTTATTCAATGCACACATAGTCACACAAGGTCAGTGTCACATTATGATGAAAAATATACAACTTTTATTATGTTATGCTGTAATTGTGCATCAATTACGTACTGTAGTAACGTTTCCTTATAATGAGAACAGTCATGGTCGCAGCCCAAGATTGTGAGTGAGGGTTCAACTTGACTCAAGTACAATTTCAAGGTCCTTTACAGAACAGTAACAACCATACTTTTACTATGAAGGCTATTTCGAATCATATTTTCACGAATACTCATCGAATACGAGGTGCACAAACGCTCTGTAGGTTTCTTGTTTATAAGTTGCCCTTAGTCAGTCGGCACTCGAGCTCCCCATTCAATAAACTGCACCATGAAATGCAATGGCTGTTATAACTTGGATGATTTCGTATCTCAGCTGATGTTTGTACCTACATTGAAAGTTTTATCACTTACAACTTAATTCACGAATGCACTGATAACCTTATGAGCAAATACAACCAGATTCATACGCTTAAACCATCATTTTCATGAGAATAAATGAAATTAATCTCGTATCGATCCGGATAAAGTACACACATCAAAAGTGTCTAGGGATCAAGCATTTTTATGCGGATTTCTTGAGATTGAGATGTGGCTTTGTAATAAATTTATGATTTTATAAATTTATATGGATCCTTTTTGGTGCATTTCATAATTTGAATCAGGAACTGTGAATCAAATTCGAGTAAAAGATGAAAATCAGCTGTCAATATTTTCCCTATAAAAACATACAACGCATTGAAGACATTATTAGTGCTACTGTTTCCCTACTACTGATTAAAACCAACGTTATTATGGAGCAGCGACGTCATTTAAGCAGGGAAGAAATGCTCAGAGCCGTGGGAATGATAGAAGCTGGTTCCCGGCAACGTACTGTGGCTTTAGCTCTGAATACAAGTCAGAGTGTTATCAGTCGACTTTGGACACGTTACCGAAGCACTGGTACCGTGGCTGAGCGCCATGGAGGACGGTATCGCTGCACCACACGGAGACAAGACCGATACATTCAAATCTTAGCTCGAAGAGCTCCAACAATAACCGCCATGATGTTAGCCGTGAGGCTTCATCACTCTTCAGGGAAGTTAATTAGCGACCAAACAGTCAGAAACCGCTTGCATGAAGTGAACCTTCATTCCCGAAGACCGCTACGGGTACCACCTATAGCAATGCACAATCGTAGGATTCGATATCAATGGGCTCTTGAACACAGAAATTGGGCAGAAGAACAATGGCGTTTCGTGTGCTTTTCTGATGAGTCTCGTTTTGGTATGAGACCGGATACAAGACGTATACGACACTGGAGAACCCCTGGACGCCAACAGCGATTAAAATCCTGCCAGGAAGTCCATCCTTATAGTGGTGGAACCATCATGGTATGGGCGGGTATTTGGATCGGCGGAAGAACTGAGTTGATTTGGATCAGAGGCAACCTCAACGCTCAAATTTATGCTGAGACGATTGTATCAGACGTCATCGTTCCTCTACAAGTGCAAATCGGTCCCTTATTTCAGTTAATGCATGATAATGCACGACCGCACACCGCAAGAGTTGTAAGACAGACTCTCGCCGCAGCTAACATCAATGTCCTGCCCTGGCCTGCTTAGTCGCCAGACTTGAACCCGATTGAGCATGCATGGGATATGCTACAGAGAAGAGCTCTGCCGAATATGGAGGGTATCCAGTCGCAAGAAGACCTTTTTTTGTTGTTGCAACGAACATGGGCGGCCATTCCACAGCGTGATTTGGATGAACTCATTTTGAGTATGCCAAACCGATGTTCTTGTGTTGTTAGTGTTCGCGGTAGAAACACGGATTATTAATTGTTTAAGTTACCCAATAACATTTTAAAGAAAACTGTTATTTCAGTCTTTTTTTCGAACTTTAATGTTAGTGGTTCAAATGTCAAAAATCCCTTTATTAGGAAAATGGCAAATTTCTTTATTAATGCAAAGGTGACTTGGTTTATCGTTACTGTGACAAACGAAAACACTTTATTTGATGAATCCTTAAAGAAAATTTTAATTAATATCAATCAGGAGAAAAGTTATTGCAAAAATATATGTTGATCCCTAGACACTTTTGATGTGTGTAGCTTTGTATCAACTTATGTTGAACTGCTAATTTTGACACATGAACCGGGACAGTTCAGTCCCGTTTCGATCCAAGTGGGTGTCAAAATATTAGTAGAATACGAGTTAACGTCACGTTCATGATCGATTGGTTTAGCAGAATGGATTTTAAGAATGTTTCGGTCGATCGTTGGCGTCAACTACATCGCTACCGCAGTGGGATCGTTGTTCATTAGTAGAATAAGAAAACGCTTAAAAGCCCTGATTAAGCTGAAGTTCAATTGCAATTTCAGAACAATGTTGTTAGTAGAATCGGCCCCCTGTACAGGAGTACGTACAAACTGACACACGAAAGAAAATTTTGCTAGTTGATGCAGAGACGCTTCGCTCGCTACGCTCGCTCGGTCAATAAGACTATCCAAAAACAACTTTCAGACAGTTGCCCGCCAGGCAGCCTCAGGCTGACTGCCCACTGAAGCGGAGAGGAGAGTAGCGGAGCGGAGCTGTGCCAATATTAACCAATGGAATTGCATAAAATCTCCGCTCCGCTTCAGTGGACAGGGATTTGCGAACTAGTTTAAAAATTCATACAAAACCGGGAAGCGGAGTATGGAAGCGGAGTGAGGAAGCGGAGCGGGGAAGCGGAGTGGGGAAGTGGAGTGGGGAAGCGAAGCGGGGAAGTGGAGTGGGGAAGCGGAGCGGGGAATAAAACTGGCCGCGAGGTTTTGCAGCCGGCTCAATTAACTCGGTCTGGCTCCGCACAGTGCGCAGGGTGCGTCTCATATCATATAAAGTTATTTGGTATATTTTCATTTCAATAACGTTCACAAGATATAATAAACGTGAGATATACCAACTGTTCATGTAATTTCTTTACATATAACATTTTTATACTCTAAAACCTATTTCGTATAACGTTATTGGATATAACGTTTATTTAATCAAAAATCATTAGTTCTATCGTTTAAAATATATATTGATACCATCATTATGGTTAACACCCCGATTCAAAACAAACCGACTCGGATAGGTTAGGTTAGAAGGCTAATAAAGGCTTTTGCAGACCAGCGCGACATGAACAATACAATTTCTTAAGGCGTGAGCGGCCGCCGAGTGCCAAATCCCCTCTCTTGTTGGTGAACCATTTGGGTTAGGTTAGGTGAGACTGAGAACAGTGACCATTAACGCGCGAAGGCGAGCGACCGTAGGGAGCGTGCCGCGGGAGCGGCCGCCGAGTGCTAGATCCCCTCTATTGTTGGTGAACCATTTGGGTTAGGTAAGAACAGTGACTATTAACGCGCGAAGGCGAGCGAGCGTAGCGAGTGACCATCTTGGCAGGTGGTAATCAGTTAGGTATATCTACAGTATCTACTCAGGTTACTAATTGTGATAGAAATTACATATTAGACTAAAGGTCTTATTCATAAAAAAACCTTATCGAAGGTTTTAGACATTACTTAGTTAAAATGCTTGATAAGCCTATAAAACCTTCGATAACATTTTGTATTCATAAACGTTTCATTACTAATATGTCGTTATAAATCAAAATATTGCCATTTTAATGAAGTCGTCCAACAAATTGACCAACACATCGAGTCGTCAAACGAGAATGTCTGTCTGCGCACCAAAAATTTGTGACCATAGACATTATTACGTACTGTAAACTATTTTATTGTCTACAGTTTCGACTCTTTTGACACGGCGCGTCTTTCAAAACACGTATTTGTCAATGAATTTGGTATTGAAGCGACGAAAATTTTTGAATAATTACATGCACATGTACTAAATAAACAAATGGAATCAATACCGTAGACTAGTTCCAATAAAAGGCAAAGAAGTGAAACTTGGTTGGAGGAGGATAAGGTTTGTACCATTACAGCTAGAACAAATTCAAAGTAAGTTTTGTTTTGTAAACATTCTCATATTTACATGCTTGCTTTTGCTTCTGTTCCTTAGATTGTTTTTAAAGAATTAGTCAGGAGAGGGTCTCCTTAATGGAAAATCAAAATACGGACGTAAACACCAACGCAAAAAAAGTGGCGGCCTGGCATGGTTTACGAATTAGGTACCTATCTTTTACGTTACATATTTTCTAACTAAGCATGTCAAGAATTTTGTTACAAAACTCATAGTAACAAAAACCCGCGGCCCTAAGAATATCTATTAAGGACTCGTAATATTAGTTATTCTTATGCCCCTACTGATTTAATTAATTTGGTAATAACTATAATTTACAAACAAACTATTACATTCATTTTGTATTTCAGGTTAGAATGGTAAGGATGGCGCTGCTACAAATAGCAGAAACTGAAACAGCCTGCAGAAAAGAATTACATGAGGCACAAAGGGCAAACGAAAAAGAAAAATTTTTGTTCTAAGAAAAAATCGAAAAATCAAATTAGAGTATTACAAAATAAATTAAACTGATATATTAAACAAGTTTTTTTATTAATTAACTACTCGCTAAATTGTCTTCTTATAAAAGTTTGTAAAATAGCATTAGCATTTGCGTTTCCCCTTGCAACTTCTTGAATTACTTCACTTGTATGATATTCATTGATATTACTACCCTCTAACTGCATGTCTCCATGGTGAACTGCAATGTTGTGAAGTATACTGCCACTATGGTTGTTTTCACATTTCCTAGTGTTCATGTAAAAGGCATTGAAAGCGTTTTTTTCACACACCAAAGCAGCGTTCCACAGTATTATGTTGTTGCAGTGCTTCGTGATATGTTTTCCCGCTTCTATTTTGAGGCGTTAAAATAGGAGTGAAGAGATATGCCTCTAACATAAGATCCTCTCACGAACAAGGTTAATTATGAAAGTCGCTGTAGATTTAATAAGGACAATGCTTCCAATCGTCGTCGTCCAAAGAAAATGGATCACTTCTATTTCTGTAAACCTTTCTTCGACGGTTCTCAAGACGTACAATTCTTTCAATAGTATCCAAGCTTTGCAAAGCTTGCATTTTATATAATAATAAACTAAATTAGTTAAACAGAAATTCAAAATAAATTAAACATACATGTACGATTGTTTACAAAACTGACATTTTGTAGACAGTAGACACACAGGTTAGATTTGTACGTCAAATATGTCGTTTTCTAGTAATCAGCTGCTGTTGAGTCTGCCATTTTTTCCTTATAGTACTGTTAAAGTAGGGTTCTGGCTTCTATAACTTTATAGTAGGTTTATAGAACGTTTTGGTGCTAAAATGCGTTTAAGAATACCATTTTTTGTAAACCAGACTTTAGCAAGTGTTTAGATGTTCGATAACTTTTTATGAATAAGACCGTAAATATGTTTTATCGGTCTTATTCATAAAAAAACCTTATCGAAGGTTTTAGACATTACTTAGTTAAAATGCTTGATAAGCCTATAAAACCATCGATAAAATTTTGTATTCATAAACGTTTCATAAACCTTCTATTACTAATATGTCGATATAAATCAAAATGTTGCCATTTTAATGAAGTCGTCCAACAAATTGACCAACACATCGAGTCGTCAAACGAGAATGTCTGTCTGCGCACCAAATAATTGTGACCATAGACATTATTACGTACTGTAAACTATTTTATTGTCTACAGTTTCGACTCTTTTGACACGGCGCGTCTTTCAAAACACGTATTTGTCAATGAATTTGGTATTGAAGCGACGAAAATTTTTGAATAATTACATGCATGTACTAAATAAACAAATGGAATCAATACCGTAGACTAGTTCCAATAAAAGGCAAAGAAGTGAAACTTGGTTGGAGGAGGATAAGGTTTGTACCATTACAGCTAGAACAAATTCAAAGTAAGTTTGTTTTGTAAACATTCTCATAATTACATGCTTGCTTTTGCTTCTGTTCCTTAGATTGTTTTGAAGGAATTAGTCAGGAGAGGGTCTCCTTATTGGAAAATCAAAATACGGACGCAAACACCAACGCGAAAAAAGTGGCGGCCTGGCATGGTTTACGAATTAGGTACCTATCTTTTACGTTACATACTTCCTAACTAAGCATATCAAGAATTTTGTTACAAAACTCATAGTAACAAAAACCCGCGGCCCTAAGAATTATATATTAAGGACTCGATTTAATTAATTTGGTAATAACTATAATTTACAAACAAACTATTACATTAATTTTGTATTTCAGGTTAGAATGGTAAGGATGGCGCTGCTACAAATAGCAGAAACTGAAACAGCCTGCAGAAAAGAATTACATGAGGCACATAGGGCAAACGAAAAAGAAAAATTTTTGTTGTAAGAAAAAATCGAAAAGTCAAATTAGAGTATTACAAAATAAATTAAACTGGTATATTAAACAAGTTTTTTTATTAATTAACTACTCGCTAAAATGTCTTCTTATAAAAGTTTGTAAAATAGCATTAGCATTTGCGTTTCCCCTTGCAACTTCTTGAATTACTTCACTTGTATGATATTCATTGATATTACTACCCTCTAACTGCATGTCTCCATGGTGAACTGCAATGTTGTGAAGTATACTGCCACTATGGTTGTTTTCACATTTCCTAGTGTTCATGTAAAAGGCATTGAAAGCGTTTTTTCACACACCAAAGCAGCGTTCCGCAGTATTATATTGTTGCAGTGCTTCGTGATATGTTTTCCCGCTTCTATTTTGAGGCGTTAAAATAGGAGTGAAGAGATATGCCTCTAACATAAGATCCTCTCACGAACAAGGTTAATTATGAAGGTCGCTGTAGATTTAATAAGGACAATGCTTCCAATCGTCGTCGTCCAAAGAAAATGGATCACTTCTATTTCTGTAAACCTTTCTTCGAAGCGGACGGTTCTCAAGACGTACAATTCTTTCAATAGTATCCAAGCTTTGCAAAGCTTGCATTTTATATAATAATAAACTATGTTAGTTAAACAGAAATGCAAAATAAATTAAACATGTACGATTGTTTACAAAACTGACATTTTGTAGACAGTAGACACACAGGTTAGATTTGTACGTCAAAATGTCGTTTTCTAGTAATCAGCTGCTGTTGAGTCTGCCATTTTTTCCTTATAGTAATGTTAAAGTAGGGTTCTGGCTTCTATAACTTTATAGTAGGTTTATAGAACGTTTTGGTGCTAAAATGCGTTTATGAATACCATTTTTTGTAAACCAGACTTTAGCAAGTGTTTAGATGTTCGATATCTTGTTATGAATAAGACCGTTACGGTCTTATTCATAAAAAAACCTTATCGAAGGTTTTAGACATTACTTAGTTAAAATGCTTGATAAGCCTATAAAACCATTGATAAAATTTTGTATTCATAAACGTTTCATAAACCTTCTATTACTAATATGTCGTTATAAATCAAAATGTTGCCATTTTAATGAAGTCGTCCAACAAATTGACCAACACATCGAGTCGTCAAACGAGAATGTCTGTCTGCGCACCAAATAATTGTGACCATAGACATTATTACGTACTGTAAACTATTTTATTGTCTACAGTTTCGACTCTTATGACACGGCGCGTCTTTCAAAACACGTATTTGTCAATGAATTTGGTATTGAAGCGACGAAAATTTTTGAATAATTACATGCATGTACTAAATAAACAAATGGAATCAATACCGTCGACTAGTTCCAATAAAAGGCAAAGAAGTGAAACTTGGTTGGAGGAGGATAAGGTTTGTACCATTACAGCTAGAACAAATTCAAAGTAAGTTTTGTTTTGTAAACATTCTCATACTTACATGCTTGCTTTTGCTTCTGTTCCTTAGATTGTTTTGAAAGAATTAGTCAGGAGAGGGTCTCCTTATTGGAAAATCAAAATACGGACGCAAACACCAACGCGAAAAAAGTGGCGGCCTGGCATGGTTTACGAATTAGGTACCTATCTTTTACGTTACATACTTCCTAACTAAGCATATCAAGAATTTTGTTACAAAACTCATAGTAACAAAAACCCGCGGCCCTAAGAATTATATATTAAGGACTCGTAATATTAGTTATTCTTATGCCCCTACTGATTTAATTAATTTGGTAATAACTATAATTTACAAACAAACTATTACATTAATTTTGTATTTCAGGTTAGAATGATAAGGATGGCGCTGCTACAAATAGCAGAAACTGAAACAGCCTGCAGAAAAGAATTACATGAGGCACATAGGGCAAACGAAAAAGAAAAATTTTTGTTCTAAGAAAAAATCGAAAAGTCAAATTAGAGTATTACAAAATAAATTAAACTGATATATTAAACAAGTTTTTTTATTAATTAACTACTCGCTAAAATGTCTTCTTATAAAAGTTTGTAAAATAGCATTAGCATTTGCGTTTCCCCTTGCAACTTCTTGAATTACTTCACTTGTATGATATTCATTGATATTACTACCCTCTAACTGCATGTCTCCATGGTGAACTGCAATGTTGTGAAGTATACTGCCACTATGGTTGTTTTCACATTTTTTTATGGTTGTGTTCATGTAAAAGGCATTGAAAGCGTTTTTTTCACACACCAAAGCAGCGTTCCACAGTATTATGTTGTTGCAGTGCTTCGTGATATGTTTTCCCGCTTCTATTTTGAGGCGTTAAAATAGGAGTGAAGAGATATGCCTCTAACATAAGATCCTCTCACGAACAAGGTTAATTATGAAAGTCGCTGTAGATTTAATAAGGACAATGCTTCCAATCGTCGTCGTCCAAAGAAAATGGATCACTTCTATTTCTGTAAACCTTTCTTCGAAGCGGACGGTTCTCAAGACGTACAATTCTTTCAATAGTATCCAAGCTTTGCAAAGCTTGCATTTTATATAATAATAAACTAAATTAGTTAAACAGAAATGCAAAATAAATTAAACATGTACGATTGTTTACAAAACTGACATTTTGTAGACAGTAGACACACAGGTTAGATTTGTACGTCAAAATGTCGTTTTCTAGTAATCAGCTGCTGTTGAGTCTGCCATTTTTTCCTTATAGTACTGTTAAAGTAGGGTTCTGGCTTCTATAACTTTATAGTAGGTTTATAGAACGTTTTGGTGCTAAAATGCGTTTATGAATACCATTTTTTGTAAACCAGACTTTAGCAAGTGTTTAGATGTTCGATAACTTGTTATGAATAAGACCGTAACGGTCTTATTCATAAAAAAACCTTATCGAAGGTTTTAGACATTACTTAGTTAAAATGCTTGATAAGCCTATAAAACCTTCGATAACATTTTGTATTCATAAACGTTTCATAAACCTTCTATTACTAATATGTCGTTATAAATCAAAATATTGCCATTTTAATGAAGTCGTCCAACAAATTGACCAACACATCGAGTCGTCAAACGAGAATGTCTGTCTGCGCACCAAATAATTGTGACCATAGACATTATTACGTACTGTAAACTATTTTATTGTCTACAGTTTCGACTCTTTTGACACGGCGCGTCTTTCAAAACACGTATTTGTCAATGAATTTGGTATTGAAGCGACGAAAATTTTTGAATAATTACATGCATATGTACTAAATAAACAAATGGAATCAATACCGTAGACTAGTTCCAATAAAAGGCAAAGAAGTGAAACTTGGTTGGAGGAGGATAAGGTTTGTACCATTACAGCTAGAACAAATTCAAAGTAAGTTTTGTTTTGTAAACATTCTCATACTTACATGCTTGCTTTTGCTTCTGTTCCTTAGATTGTTTTCAAAGAATTAGTCAGGAGAGGGTCTCCTTAATGGAAAATCAAAATACGGACGCAAACACCAACGCGAAAAAGTGGCGGCCTGGCATGGTTTACGAATTAGGTACCTATCTTTTATGTTACATACTTCCTAACTAAGCATGTCAAGAATTTTGTTACAAAACTCATAGTAACAAAAACCCGCGGCCCTAAGAATATCTATTAAGAACTCGTAATATTAGTTATTCTTATGCCCCTACTGATTTAATTAATTTGGTATCTATAATTTACAAACAAACTATTACATTAATTTTGTATTTCAGGTTAGAATGGTAAGGATGTAAAGGATGGCGCTGCTACAAATAGCAGAAACTGAAACAGCCTGCAGAAAAGAATTACATGAGGCACAGAGGGCAAACGAAAAAGAAAAATGTTTGTTCTAAGAAAAAATCGAAAAGTCAAATTAGAGTATTACAAAATAAATTAAACTGATATATTATACAAGTTTTTTTATTAATTAACTACTCGCTAAAATGTCTTCTTATAAAAGTTTGTAAAATAGCATTACTTAGCATTTGCGTTTCCCCTTGCAACTTCTTGAATTACTTCACTTGTATGATATTCATTGATATTACTACCCTCTAACTGCATGTCTCCATGGTGAACTGCAATGTTGTGAAGTATAGGTACTGCCACTATGGTTGTTTTCACATTTCCTAGTGTTCACGTAAAAGGCATTGAAAGCGTTTTTTTCACACACCAAAGCAGCATTCCACAGTATTATGTTGTTGCAGTGCTTCGTGATATGTTTTCCCGCTTCTATTTTGAGGCATTAAAATAGGAGTGAAGAGATATGCCTCTAACATAAGATCCTCTCACGAACAAGGTTAATTATGAAGGTCGCTGTAGATTTAATAAGGACAATGCTTCCAATCGTCGTCGTCCAAAGAAAATGGATCACTTCTATTTCTGTAAACCTTTCTTCGAAGCGGACGGTTCTCAAGACGTACAATTCTTTCAATAGTATCCAAGCTTTGCAAAGCTTGCATTTTATATAATAATAAACTAAATTAGTTAAACAGAAATGCAAAATAAATTAAACATGTACGATTGTTTACAAAACTGACATTTTGTAGACAGTAGACGCACAGGTTAGATTTGTACGTCAAATGTCGTTTTCTAGTAATCAGCTGTTGTTGAGTCTGCCATTTTTTCCTTTTAGTACTGTTAAAGTAGGGTTCTGGCTTCTATAACTTTATAGTAGGTTTATATAACGTTTTGGTGCTAAAATGCGTTTATGAATACCATTTTTTGTAAACCAGACTTTAGCAAGTGTTTAGATGTTCGATAACTTTTTATGAATAAGACCGTTAGTCTTTTGAGTGGTACATCAAACGATTTTATATTAAATGTATGTTATGATTATAAAAATTAGTTATTTTAAAAATATATCAATCGTTTACTACATTAACTGATGATTATATCAAATAAAATTATAGATTCAGTTATTATATCTTGTAAATATTAGTCATTAACCGACTTCAAAAAAAGGAGGAGGTTCTCAATTCGTCGGAATGTTTTATTTTTTTATTTTTTATGTATGTTCCCCGATTACTCGAAGACGGCTGGACCGATTTCAAAAATTCTTTTTTTGTTTGCAATGGTATACTTTCTAGTTGGTCCCATTCTCATCAAGTTAGGATTGGATGATGGAATCCTGGAGAAATCGAGGGAACTCTTGAAATATTATAGGCACACCTATAGCGATTTAGGTATTTTTTATAGTAACTCATGAATTTGCTCTCGGAAAGCACCATTTAGTGAAGTGGAACTGATGATGAAGACCACAGATGGCCACCGGAACTACTCAATAATACGTATTTCACGGGTTGCGAACTTGCGATTCGATTACATTAATATGGTTGCCAAGCAATTTATGCCCGTCACAATGCATAGGGTGAAGACGAGCTGATGGCGAAGTACCAGAAGAACTCCTCAACAATGAACGCCCCTGTATCGGGAAAAGCAATATTTAGTAAAAGGTGATGAGCAGTTGATATAGGCTATTGTAACTTAGATTAATTACAAACCGACCCACTAAAAAGTGAGAAAAAAAAACTTTTTCACAAAAAAAACAACCGACTTCCACTATAAAGTGAAAAATAACTAAAATTTCGGAAGTCGGTGGCGTATAACGAATATCCGTGTCTTTGGTTTTGTATTTTGTTTTTGCCACCGACTTCCGAAATTTTAGTTATTTTTCACTTTATAGTGGAAGTCGGTTGTTTTTTTTGTGAAAAAGTTTTTTTTTTGTAATTATACCATATCATTATTACTTACCCCAGTGCGCAACTCCGCTCTTCTACCTCGCTCCGTTTTACCAAAAACGCGACTATAAAGACGCTAGAAGGACCATTTGCTAGGGACCTAATTAAGGACTTAAGTTAAATGCAGTGGACTTGATATTAATGAATGTAATTTGAATAAGGTACAATGAATTCTTCGTTAGTAAACGTCTGGAGTGCTCGCGCGTGCTGTCGTCGGAGATCGGTAGCGAAGTGTGCCGTAGAGGTTTGCACCGGAGCAGTGAGTACCGGAGAATAACCGGTGATTTACCGGTAAAAGTACTCGATTGAAATAATCGGTAATTAACCGTTTGATCTCCGGTGATCCCGTGATCGACGCATCTTATTTTTTTAATATAATAAACATTTAAAGCCTTTAGACGAAATAGCCTTTAAAATACCTAGCTGTGCCTGCTACTTCTGTAAGTTCAGAGAGAGTATTTTCGGCGAAAAATACTAAATGATAAAAGAAACATGTTACGCTATGACGCTGTTGACATGTTGTGTTTCTTAAGAGTCCTATTACATACTAGCTTTTTCCCGCGGCTTCGCTCGCGTGGATGTCGGAAAACCAAGGAAACGTACTACCGGGATAAAAAGTATTCTTTGTCCAGGATATAAACTATCTGTCGCCTAATACAAATCCTATTAGTAGCATAACGTAATGATTGTACTTTTTGTTAGGTTACTGTTCAGAAATAGTGCACGATGTCTAATGATAGAAATTGATGAATTGATAGAAATTGAGAGAAGAATTGTAGAGGAGCTGGAAACTAAGTAATAACAGGCGCACGGATCGACCCATCAGGTTAAGCTACGGTTGCCGTGGATGGTCTGTGGATGGGTGACCATCTTGACATACCGAGACTCCTCCATGCCTCGGAAAGCATGTTAAGCCGTTGGTCCCGGCTGCCATTCATGGATCTTTGACAGTTGTTACGGGTCGTCAGAAGGAAAGTCTGACAACCAGTCTTACCAAGGGGTATCGTATTACCCAGTAACTCGGTTGTGGAGGTCAGATAGGCAGTCGCTCCATGTAAAATAATGGTATTCAGCTGTATCCGGTTACACGGGAAGCCGACCCTAACATAATTGGGAAAAGGCTAGGCAGATTGATTGTTTAATAATTGAAATACTATATCGTGAATTCATGAAACCCTAGTACTTTTTGTTAGGTTAGTTTAGGTAGGTACTGCTCAGAAATTGTGCACGTGTCATGAACAGAATACCGTCTTGAACTTCGATTGCAGCGTCACCTATCGGGCCCAATTGTGAATAGCAAATTCCAAAAAATAGATGTCGTTGCGTGTATCTTGATATAGGTCAGTGCGATGCAAATAAAATATTTCAACCCTTTTCATCCCGGTTGTTTCCGAAAAATATTGAAACACGTTATTCTTTGTTTTCGGTTTTAAGTATAAATACTGAGTTTCGAGTAAATCAGACCTCGCATACAAAATCTTTCATACAAACTTTGACACCCCTAATCCCCATTTATTACTAAGATACGTATTCGTACGAAGTACTCTCTATCGGCTTTAGCACCCTCAAAAACTACGAAAGCGACACCCATGACGAAAAATGACAAATTTGTCGCAGCCGCCATCTTGGATTTACATTTAGACCTCCCTTTCGGCTTAAGCACATTAGAAATCTATGTAAACGACACCCATGTCGATTTTTTTTTAAATATTCACATCCGCCATCTTGGATTAACTTTTTGACGTCACTATCGGCTTTAGTACCCTTGAAAACTTCGAAAACGACACCAATGACGAAAAATAAAAAAATAAGTCACAGCCGCCATCTTGGATTTACATTTTGACCTCACTATCGACTTTAGCACTATACAAAACTACGAAAACGACACCCATGACGAAAAATTTGAAAATATTCACAGCCGCCATCTTGGATTTACTTTTTGACGTCACTATCGGCTTTAGCACCCTTGAAAACTACGAAAACGACACCAATGACGAAAAATAAAAAAGAATTCGCAGCCGCCATCTTGGATTTACATTTTGATCTCATTATCGGCTTTAGCACCATCGAAAACTACGAAAACGACTCCCATGACGAAAAATAAGAAAACTTTCGCAGCCGCCATCTTGGATTTACATTTTGACCTCACTATCGGCTTTAGCACTATCGAAAACTACGTAAACGACACCCATGACGAAAAATGAGTAAATCGCAGCCGTCATTAAAATATTTTAACCCTTTTCACCCCGTTAGGGGTTGTTTCCGAAAAACCTTGATACGCATTATTCTTTATTTTCGATTTTAAGTATAAATACTGAGTTTCGAGTTATTCGGACCTTGCGTAAATTTTTTTTCATACAAACTTTGACACCCCCCAATCCCCGTTTAGGGGGTAGCTTAGAAAAAATAAAAATTACAAACTTTATGATTTACTTAGGTAAGTATTCGTGCAAAGTTTCAAGTCTATTAACTCAAGGAATAAGATTTTGCATACAATCGAAATCCCCCCTTTTCACCCCCTTAAAAGTCGAATTTTCAAAAACCCCTTCTTAGTGCTCCCCTACATTATTAAAGGAAGCTGTGTGGAAAATTTCACGTTCCTAGTCCCAGTAGTTTTGGCTGTGCGTTGATATGTCAGTCAGTGAATCAGTTTCTCCTTTTATATATATAGATAGATTTTACGCAAATTCATGATTTATGACGCTCTAATTCTCAGCAGCAGTATGATATTTTAATAATTTAATAATGTATAACGATAGATAGTGCCATTTTCTTTGTTTTAAGTTGGAGTTACACATTTTAATTTTTCTTTTCGTGATATTTACTATATAAATATTTTACGAACTCAGTTTACAAGAAAAACCGTCGGCGATGAAACTTTGACGCTCAAATTCACATTGTTTCATTCAATTCTAATAAAAGCAAAAATTACTAAAATATACGTTGACTGTTTAACTTGTTTATTGGAGTTCTAGAATTTCTTTAAATTCCTTGAGTTTTCACGGAAAAAATCGTAAAGAAAAGCAATAAATGTATTCAGCATCCGTTATTTAACAAATACACACTATTTTATGAAATAAATTAATATGATTAAAACTTCTGTCTACAATTAATACGTTGTTCTATGTTCTATGTTAAAGGGTTTGGTTTCCGCACTTAGTCCTTCAAGTGGACCATTGTGCGTGGGCCATTGCGGGCATTTGGGGGGTTATTTCAACCAGCCCACCTCCCTCCAGAAGTTAATTAAAACTCCCAGTCTGTTTAGAACGTCTGTGAAAGATCTGGGTGACTCGAGGGTTTGTGTTCTAATCTGGGTGACGCCTGTGCATTCAAAGAGCACGTGCGCGACGGTCTCCTCAGCCTCCATGCACGCCCTGCACAGAGGACTGTCCGTTATGCCTATTGTGTGGAATTAATACGTTTCATTCGTTTCCGTTTCTAAATATAGTAAGACAAAATTACAATAAATAAAATAAAAGTACTTTATATTCCGCGTCAATTCAGCAAATTACACGAAAATAATGTGTAACTCCAACTTACAAGAAAGAGAATGGCACTATCGTTATTATTATAATCAAATAATTAAAAATTACAGCGTTAAAAATCATGAATTTCCGTAAAAAAATGTACTTAATAGGACTCTTAATCAAAATCAGCATTTTCTTGTCTATAAAAAACGTTTTTTTTTTTTAAATAAATGATTATATAAAGTATATCAATTGATTATTCTTATTTCTTCATTTTTTATGTATAATTAAAAAAAAAGAAACAAAATTTCTTTATTCTCCGGAATCTCCGGTGACCTCCGGATTTTCACCGGAGATTGCCCAATCACCGGTGAATTCAATCGGTTGTTAAAATCTCGCTCCGGTGCAAACCTCTAGTGTGCCGCGTGTCCCGCACGCCGCACCTCTCGCCGCAGCCCGCGCCGCAGCCCGCGCCGCCCGCTGTTTTCAGACCAGCACGATTTAAATCTACTTATTGTTTTTATTTTCTTGTTCTGCTCGAACTTATCTTTTTTTTATGCACGTGTTTCTGTGACAAATAAACTTATTTTTCTTTCTTTCTTTCTATTTGTCGTGCGACGCGACACCGGTTATTGTTATACCGTGAAGTTTTGTATTGTTCATGTCGCGTCGCGCGACAAATCGCGCTGGTCTGAAAACAGCTTTACGCCGTCTCACGACAGCAGCCGAAGGGCCGCCACACATCTGGCGAGGCGCAGCGCAGCGCATTCGTCACTGCCAAACAAATATCGGCCTTGCATGAGTTGAAATAAAGTTGCAAATAAATAAACTTCTATTAGCTCGAGAGCGCGTCTTAGCGGAAAGACACGCGTGTCTCAGGATTTTTATTCTCAACTTTATTTTAGGCACGCAACGTTGATATTGGCCTCGCCCGGTGTGCGCCGGCCCGAAGATTGCCGAGCAGCCGAGTGGTCGGAGGCGCCCGAACAAGCTTTTATTAGTATGACATAGATACTTCAACTCACACTCGCATCGAATACACACACGCATTCTCATACTATAGAGTTATGAGGAACAATATGTTTTTTTACCTTCCATTGTACAGAAACACTCATCTAAACAACACTATGCAGCGCAGCGTTACAACTAAGGGATCGAGTGTTTTCGATGAACTCTGGCACCCAGAGTAAGATTTAACTTGTGTTTAGGGTGCCAGCGTCCTCGCCTATAATTTGAACTTATAACAGTAGTTGTACGACGAGCACAGTATATTAAATTATTATTAAGTTACTTACTAGTTAATATGATGTGGCCTATTAAAGTTCCTATGTGGGGGTATCTGTATGTATTGAGAGAGATAAATATGGTGAAAACTTGTGTTTATGTAATACTGTATAAATATACCTAACTAGCTTTTTCCCGCGGCTTCGCTCGCGTGGATGTCGGAAAACCAAGGAAACGTACTACCGGGATAAAAAGTATTCTTTGTCCAGGATATAAACTATCTGTCGCCTAATACAAATCCTATTAGTAGCATAACGTAATGATTGTACTTTTTGTTAGGTTACTGTTCAGAAATAGTGCACGATGTCTAATGATAGAAATTGATGAATTGATAGAAATTGAGAGAAGAATTGTAGAGGAGCTGGAAACTAAGTAATAACAGGCGCACGGATCGACCCATCAGGTTAAGCTACGGTTGCCGTGGATGGTCTGTGGATGGGTGACCATCTTGACATACCGAGACTCCTCCATGCCTCGGAAAGCATGTTAAGCCGTTGGTCCCGGCTGCCATTCATGGATCTTTGACAGTTGTTACGGGTCGTCAGAAGGAAAGTCTGACAACCAGTCTTACCAAGGGGTATCGTATTACCCAGTAACTCGGTTGTGGAGGTCAGATAGGCAGTCGCTCCATGTAAAATAATGGTATTCAGCTGTATCCGGTTACACGGGAAGCCGACCCTAACATAATTGGGAAAAGGCTAGGCAGATTGATTGTTTAATAATTGAAATACTATATCGTGAATTCATGAAACCCTAGTACTTTTTGTTAGGTTAGTTTAGGTAGGTACTGCTCAGAAATTGTGCACGTGTCATGAACAGAATACCGTCTTGAACTTCGATTGCAGCGTCACCTATCGGGCCCAATTGTGAATAGCAAATTCCAAAAAATAGATGTCGTTGCGTGTATCTTGATATAGGTCAGTGCGATGCAAATAAAATATTTCAACCCTTTTCATCCCGGTAGGGGTTGTTTCCGAAAAATATTGAAACACGTTATTCTTTGTTTTCGGTTTTAAGTATAAATACTGAGTTTCGAGTAAATCAGACCTCGCATACAAAATCTTTCATACAAACTTTGACACCCCTAATCCCCATTTATTACTAAGATACGTATTCGTACGAAGTACTCTCTATCGGCTTTAGCACCCTCAAAAACTACGAAAGCGACACCCATGACGAAAAATGACAAATTTGTCGCAGCCGCCATCTTGGATTTACATTTAGACCTCCCTTTCGGCTTAAGCACATTAGAAATCTATGTAAACGACACCCATGTCGATTTTTTTTTAAATATTCACATCCGCCATCTTGGATTAACTTTTTGACGTCACTATCGGCTTTAGTACCCTTGAAAACTTCGAAAACGACACCAATGACGAAAAATAAAAAAATAAGTCACAGCCGCCATCTTGGATTTACATTTTGACCTCACTATCGACTTTAGCACTATACAAAACTACGAAAACGACACCCATGACGAAAAATTTGAAAATATTCACAGCCGCCATCTTGGATTTACTTTTTGACGTCACTATCGGCTTTAGCACCCTTGAAAACTACGAAAACGACACCAATGACGAAAAATAAAAAAGAATTCGCAGCCGCCATCTTGGATTTACATTTTGATCTCATTATCGGCTTTAGCACCATCGAAAACTACGAAAACGACTCCCATGACGAAAAATAAGAAAACTTTCGCAGCCGCCATCTTGGATTTACATTTTGACCTCACTATCGGCTTTAGCACTATCGAAAACTACGTAAACGACACCCATGACGAAAAATGAGTAAATCGCAGCCGTCATTAAAATATTTTAACCCTTTTCACCCCGTTAGGGGTTGTTTCCGAAAAACCTTGATACGCATTATTCTTTATTTTCGATTTTAAGTATAAATACTGAGTTTCGAGTTATTCGGACCTTGCGTAAATTTTTTTTCATACAAACTTTGACACCCCCCAATCCCCGTTTAGGGGGTAGCTTAGAAAAAATAAAAATTACAAACTTTATGATTTACTTAGGTAAGTATTCGTGCAAAGTTTCAAGTCTATTAACTCAAGGAATAAGATTTTGCATACAATCGAAATCCCCCCTTTTCACCCCCTTAAAAGTCGAATTTTCAAAAACCCCTTCTTAGTGCTCCCCTACATTATTAAAGGAAGCTGTGTGGAAAATTTCACGTTCCTAGTCCCAGTAGTTTTGGCTGTGCGTTGATATGTCAGTCAGTGAATCAGTTTCTCCTTTTATATATATAGATTATAAACATACCTATGATTTTATTATCTACAATAGGTTAAGCGATTGATACATGTAGTAAGTCTTCAGTCGTATCGTAACTCAGTGTCAATAGCCACTTTGTGACCTGTCTTACATTCATTTAGGCACATGGGAGCAATGGTGCATAGTTTATTTATTTTATTATATAAATGGTTGGATATCATAATGACGCTGAGCAAGGGCCGTTCTACATCCGTGGGTTGAGCATACATCAAAGTATCTACTCTTTTTAGCAGCATCCAGTTTGTATACCACAGAGGGATGCTTGCGCAGAATAGTACCAAGAACAAAGAGCTGTCTCACAGTGAGGACCCGACATTCGGTGTAGAGAGCCGAGGTAGGGTATCTAAAAGGCTTCGAGGTCATAACCTTGAGGACAGCTCTCTGTGCTCGTTCCAGAGGCAGTAAGGTTGTCTTGGGAGCCCCACCCCACACTGTGATGCAGTAGTTTATTATGCTTTGACACAGGGCATAATAAACAGTTTTAATAAAATTGTACGGTAGTCCGCGGAGTGCTTTAGTTAAAAAAAAAAAAATAACAGGATGTAGAGTTCACTCATCCTCCATAGAAAAGGGAGAATCCTCCGACCAGATGGGTGTTGTGTCTGGTGGGCAATTGCCCAACAGTTTTTGACGTGACGTTGTGCATATTCCAGTCGCGCGGTTAACGCTGCTCAGTGCGATGCGTATACCTAAAAAAAACAACCAAAATATTAATCATCAAATTTTAAGGCTTCTTATTTTCCTCCACCAGGCAGGATACATACAACTGTTCACAAAGGACAATATCCTACCGACAGACCTACAAAATATATCGTACGACCTCTTCAGTATCATGCACTTTGGTGAACGAGATTACAGCAAGAATGGACATAGAACTATCAGATTGAAGGTAAATAACGTTGTAGACAATATCTTTACATACACATAGTCACGAACACCAATATGTTTCCACTTAGCAAAATTCAAAAGCGATTTTCTCGTGTAATATTGACTGGCACTTTGAGATAAGGCCTTATATTTCATATTAATTTGGGTTCCAAAATACTATATTCATAACAACATAAAAATAGCAATCAACACAGTAGGAGCATATCTTTTTTTAAAGTTGCTAAGTGTATACATATTGACTGTACACAAAACTGACCCCTTCATCCCATGGGGGTAAGCAGAAACTACAGAACGCCACCTGCTACGACTGCCGCGGATGAGGAGCGATGTGGTAAGGCAACGGTGCAGCTTCAAAGAAGATATAGTGACAAAAATTTAAAAGAGTATGCTTAGATGGTTTGGTCAAGTTGAGAGGTTGAGTGAGAGACGGCTAACAGAAGGTATTTACAAGGCGAGGAGCATAGTAGAAATGCTGAGGGGGACGCCAGAATAGTGGGCCATATTATAGATGGAAGACCATCAAACTCAAACTCAAACTCAAAGCATTTATTTCAATTAAACCATGTACAGGCACTTTTGAATTGTCAAGGAGTCAGTCAGTCAGAAATATGAAGCTAGTTGCCCATTCCAAAACGTAGTAGGTACCTATGGAGAAGAACGGGCAAGAAACTCCACGGACACTCTTTTAAACAAAAAATTGTTACATAAAATTGGTTACATTATTCAAGTTGAAATTATACATGTGAGAACAATGTAAAAAGACGTGCACGTTAAAAGCGTCCGTAATAAAAAGATAAAAATAAAGAACAATTCAAAAATTTCAATTAATTAAAATAAGCCATGGCAGATAAGAGATGACCAGTCACAACTGACGGCGCCCGTTCACGAACATGACACATGGATTAGCACCATTCAGCTCAACCATTTTGAAGGGAGCTAAATGATCCAACACACGCGCCACCATCAGCGAGACATCTGAGTGAGCATGACATACTCCCAGCCGCCAGGGCACACTCAGTCAATGAAAGACATATTACCCGGTGAATGGTAGCTCTTTAGTACATAGTACTCACACCAGTGCTATGCAATTATATAATACAAAGGAAATTGAGTTTATACAATGCAAAGATGGTGTTACAATCTTCAGCAGCTCCAACAGTATTTTCAAATGTTAATCAATTAGTTGTGGTTGTGGAGCAGGACCAGCATTGAGCCAAGCATTTTTATCAGAGATGTAATCCCCCAACTTATAATATGCCTGCCTGCATAGTGTGCGTTTTATACAAGATTTGAATTTCGTCTCATTCAGTTGAAGTATGTGGGGAGGAATTTTATTATAACATTTTAAACAGTACCCCATGAAGGATGAGTCTACTTTTGCCAGTCTAAAACCTGGTTGAACTAATAGGTCCCTATTTCTTGTGCTATAATTATGTCTATCACCTCTTTTACTAAAAAGATGTAAATTTTTTCTTACGTACATGATGTTTTCATAGATATATTGACAAGGTACCGTCATGATGTTAATATCCTTAAACAGTTCCCTTAGAGAGTCACGCCTGTGGAGATAATATATGGCTCTGATTGCTCTTTTCTGCAGAATAAAAATAGACTCGATGTCTGCAGCCCGTCCCCACAGTAAAATACCGTAAGACATGATACTATGAAAGTAACTAAAATAGACCAGCCTTGCGGTATCTACATCAGTAAATTGACGGATTTTTCTGACGGCATATGCTGCTGAACTTAGCCGTCCTGCAAGAGATGTTAAATGAGGACCCCATTGTAGCCTTGAGTCGAGCGTGATCCCTAGGAAAACAGTTTTATCGACGAATTCTAGTTTCTCTTGATTCAATACTATCTCACAGTCACTACTTTTGACATTTGGTAAAGAAAATTTTATGCACTTAGTTTTTTTTCCATTTAGTACTAAATTATTAGCAGTAAACCAATTTTGGACCTGCAGTAGGGCGTTATTTACGTCGTCAAAATTTGTAGCACGTCTATCTACCTTAAAAATTAAGGAAGTATCGTCAGCAAATAACACCATTTGTGGTTGATTTTTTAATAAATGGAGTAGATCGTTAATATCGTCACGCATAACGTCAATAATTGATAATTCTTCAGAAAGGCCAGGTGCGTACAGCCCCGGTTCTGGAGGGGTGATGGGCGCCAATTTCAGGGCGTGACAAATTCAAGCAAAATTCAAAAAATTCAAAAGTCATTTATTCAAACTAGGCTGAGAATCAGCACTTTTCGAACGTCAAAATTACATAAGACAGTCCCCCAAAAACGCCCGCCCTTCACCACTTCCTAGTGCTTTTGCTGGAGAGAAGAAGTGCGACAAGAAGCGTGGCAGACAAGTGCACCACCAAGGCCGAGCACACCGCAACTATGCAATAAATGACACGCGCAGCACTTATAATCTTTATCGGCGGGTGGCACAAAGGGGAAATCACTGGTTTGCGTAGGCATAAAGCTTCATGCAGACTAGCGCAACGCGACACCGATTACTGGTCTGCACGAGCTTTAAGTTGTCAAACGGTGTGAGCGGACGCAGTTAAATTCTGTCAGGATCTCGATGAGCGTATCTGTAGGCAAATGTTTAAGGGCATACTTTATTTTTGAAGTTTTACATCGCGTAACGCGGGCGCCAGGCGTCCCGCCTTCGGAGGACACGGTGGAGCATACGGTGGAGGTTTGCCCGGCTTGGGTGGACCACCGCCGTGTCCTCGTGGAGGCGATCGGCGGCAGTGACCTCTCGCGTCCGGCCCTGGTCCAGGCCATGGTGCGGAGCGAGAGGGCATGGCAAGCCGTCACCTCCTTCTGCGAAGCAGTAATGCTCGCGAAGGAGGAGGCGGAGCGCGCGAGGGAGTGGCAGAGGCCGCGCCCTACCAGCCCTAGCCGCCGCCGCCGTAGGAGACTTCCCGGGCGTCGGGAATTGATAGCCGATTTCCGGCCACCGTAGGCGCGGGCCTGCGGACGGAGAGCAGAGGGCAGCTCGCCGTCCGATAAGGACCAGGCCCGGGTCAACGGCGCGTCGTGTTCCACGCGCGCCTCAAAGAGATGTCAGCAAAACTGACGGGGTCCGTTAGGGCCGATGCCTGCCGGGGTTGCGGGTAGTCCCAAGGGGAAACCGTGGCCCCTGGCATGGCAAGGGAAGGAATACGGGTGGGTTTTAGTCAGTAAAAGTCTGACACGCCCTTCCGCTCCGCCCAGAGCGGGAGAAGTCATTGGATGATTTCCCACCCAAAAAAAAAAAAAAAAAAGGCGTCCCGCCTTTTCCGTCGCCTGTATGTGCACAGGAGAGACGATTACCTTTAAGTTTTACCGAAGTTTTGACGCCCCTGTTGGATTGGTTCATAATCGATCGTTTAACATTTCTACGCGTGAAAGTCAAAAGGAAAGAACAGAGGAGACGTTGCCAAACTTCGTTCACTCGTTTGAGTATGATTGTAATGTAATAAAAATATATTTTCAAGATATCGCTCGCGATGTTGATGTACTAGGAACAGCGCGCGGAATTTTTTGCATGATAATTTTTGTATGCTATTTTCAACGATTCAAATTGTGATATTTCTAGTAGGTACTAATGTATTTGATTCCAATTGAATAGAATTATTACAATTTATTGTAAGTGTAATAATTTTATTAATTCAAAATACGCAATTTTATTGTAAAATAAAAGTGCCTATATTTCGGCGGTATTAGAAACAGCAAGTCCCGTGAGTCTGGTTTTAGACGCTGAAATCTCGTCACAATAATAATTACCTACCTAGGTGTCGATGTTGTCAATTTAAATATTTTTTGGTCAACAATGAATTAAATTATTACGATTCGGTAAGCCACCAACGTTGTCACAAATAGCAAACATTGCTAATGCCAGTAAAATTGGGGGTTTCACCTCAGAATGAGAGATAGTCAGCTATAAACTTGTACAAACCTTTATTTTGACGCCCTACAACTTGTCTCAAAACCTACTTATCGTAGGGTGTCCGCTACTACTGATATTCCAAGGTCAAAGGTCAAAAAAACGATTTTTTACACTTTTATTGTAAATATAGTATATCCCTTAATAACTTTATAATTACACGAGTGGGTTTCACCTCAGAATGAGAGATAGTCAGCTATAAACTTGTACAAACCTTTATTTTGACGCCCTACAACTTGTCTCAAAACCTACTTATCGTAGGGTGTCCGCTACTACTGATATTCCAAGGTCAAAGGTCAAAAAAACGATTTTTTACACTTTTATTGTAAATATAGTATATCCCTTAATAACTTTATAATTACACGAGTAGGTAAGTGTTATTAAATGAATATACTGAATTATTGAAACAAATAATTAATTATTACGTAATAGTTACTAAAAAATGCAAATTATTTAGAATTATATATTTATCAGTAACAAAACGCACAACGACATCGTGTCAGGCCGAGACGAAGATGGCGGGACGAGCATGACTCTTACCAAAAGGACTGGCCGATACTAGCAACAGACAGAATTGTGTGGAAGAGGGAGAGGGAGGCTTTTGCCCTGCAGTGGGACAATACAGGCTAATATTAATAATTATAAACTTTATAGGGCGTGTTTTTAATCGGGACTACAGGTTGACCTCGAACGATACTCTAAATAGTTAAATACTGCGCGCGCTCTGCCTTCTATCTCGAAAATGGTTCAAGATATTAAAAAAAAAATTGAACAAAACTTGGCGAGAATTTAATCCTCTACAATATTTATAACAACTACTAATAGTATAAAACCCATAGGAAACGAGATATTTGCAATAAATGTGTAAGATAACTATTTTTTGAATAAATGACTTTCAGCCTAGTTTGAATAAATGACTTTTGAATTTTTGAATTTTTTGAATTTGACCTTGGAATATCTGTAGTCGCGGACACCCTACGATACGTAGGTTTAGAGACAAGTTTTAGGGTGCCTAAATAAAGGTTTATAAAGGGTTTATACAAGTTTATAGCTGACTATCTCTCATTCCGAGATACTTGCTCTAATTTGACTAATTTTCCTGGACTATAAATGTAAATCGAAGAATGGGTGGCGCGGTTGTGGGATATGGTTTTACCAGGTTATGTAAAGAATATCTTGTATGCATTTTACAGACAGACACACATTATTTTTAGTTTGTTGTACGTGCTGGGATTATTATTATTATACTCTTTGGTCACGTGCCTAGCAATCTTGCAGCGGCGGTGGAGCATGGCGGCACGATGTAATGTATTCAGAAACAATAAAATAATTGAGTTAAGTACTTACATGAAATAAACGTAATTTATTGTTTATAAATGTTATAACTTATTCTTATCAGTTTTTTTTCTCATATTGTCGTCCAATAATTTAACAGGAATTTATAAAGATAAGACAAATTTTACTGTACATTTTATTGTTTCATTTCTTACGACGTGTTCAGAGTTCTCAACGCAATCGACACGACAATGAATTCTGCAGCTGTGTGTATAAAAGTAACATATTGTTCAGTGTGTACCACAGAGTACATTATAGTGTGTCTCGTTGTCGTAGGGGCGGATTTGGATTCTGGATTCGGATACATGTAATACATAATAATTAATATTAGATTTTTCTATATTTCATCATTTAGATAACGTCTACAATGTTTACTCGAACAAGCAAGAGGGCGCACAAACGACACGAATATTCGGTGCCACGAAAATCGTTGAAACGTATTCGATGTGGACTAAGAAAATTTTATGATGAAGAGAGGTGAAGTAAATACTTATGCCTAATAAAACTAATTCTGTGTCCTGCTTCTCCGTAAAACACGGTCAAGTTTGGATGCAGTCATTTCATAAAATCACAAGAATCGAAACTGAATAATCTCCATTTCACAATTTCTTTCTCAATTTTTAACTTACCTACCTACTATTTTTGTCAACGTTTTCTGTTGACAAAAATTTACATTCGTAAATCATTTTATTGCCGTTTGAAAGTTTCGCGTGACGCCAGTGAATGAAGAAATTGTCGTAGATAATTATTATAAAGCGTATGTATCAAATTAATAAGCTTGATCTATTCTACTTGTTGCTCGTAAAAGTTACGGGACATGTAGGTGTACGGTATTTTTTGCATTATGGTCTTATCATTTTGATTTGTTTTTTAGTACCCATAATACACAACCAAGAAAATATGCACGTGTAAGACCAATTATACTTACTCCTTCTCCGAGACATATTTACAAGTAGTAGCGCGGGATTGTACCAGCGCCGTCACAATTATTTCAAAGCTATTAAAAAAAAAACAAAAAACTGTTCTCTCATTAGGCAACACTGTACTGTCATTACGTGTTTTTGTGCTTAGCGCTGTCACTACGTTCTCTCAACAAAATACAAATATTATTTAATTTTCTTAGATAATAATGTACAAAGTTATGTTAAAATTGATTACCATGATTATATCCATGATCCATGACGTGCGTAGTCCATTATTTATTGATAATAATAATTGCAGTGATCTCAGGTGCCTGCGTGAGTTTTGTCGAATTTTAGTTTTGTTTACAAAGGAAATAGGTATGTAATTACTGAAATTATGAAGAACGATCATTATATCGAAACATCAATAAGGTAAGAGTTAATGTTATTTACGAATTCTACGAAGAATTCCCAATATTATAGGTTATAACCTAAAAATAGCAATATACAATAAAATTTGGTTCGTTCGTTTTCCCTTTATGTCAGATGACTATTTCCGGTTGTCACTGACTATAACTCACTCAAATGAAAACATCTCGTCGTTCAGTTCAAATATTTCTAAAATTTTCCGCTAACGGTTTTTCGCGCTTCCGTGAATTACCTACTCATTCTCCTGTCTCCGATCATACGGACGGAACTAACTGTAACTTTCAAGAAATGGGTAAACGCAAGAATAAAGACCAAGAATACATCAAGAAAAAGATTAGAAGATTAGAAAAGAAACTGAAAAAGATACCAGTCGAAGTGGATTCAGATTCAGAAGTCTCATCGCCGCCATGTACACCGCTGCCATGTTCACCACCGTTATGTTCACCGCCGCCGTCGCGGCCTCCAGTTACTCAACCGACTGAAGCACCGTCGTCACCTATAATAAAGACACCTGCTCAAACGGATATGGAAAAAGAACTTAATACAGGTCTGTGAAACACAAAATTACTTATGATACCCATATTTTATTGAACAATGTAAACCTACAATGTTACTTCTTCAAACGCCTGGGTGATCCCTATAGAGGGATATGATATAAATGTTACGGCTAATACCCGAAGTGCGGCTACACCTAGTTTTAGCCGGTTAGAACTAGGTGTAGCCACTTACTCTTGGTTAAACCTAGTACGAGCCGATTGTTTTCGGGTAAAACTAGGTTTAGCCTTCATCATGCCGGCTACAACTAGGTCCAGCCATTCCCTGTTGGATAAAACTAGGTCTATCCGATATCATTCCGGCTAGAACTAGGTCCAGACAATCCCTGTTGGATAAAACTTAGATGCGTGTCCCGCCAAGCCTTCCGCCCCGCGTCACACTCATGACTCACAGCATCTGCAGCAGCAGGGAGGTGGAGGGCATAGCGAGGCACGCGCCTCTGCAGGTTGTGAGCGCCAGGTGCTGCTGATCTACTGCAGGTCTACTAGCGAGTGTGACTCACAGCGCCTGCAGCAGCAGCGCGTGTCTTACACATTGTAATAATTAACACAAATTATTAGGAGTACAATTTTTAATATAATAGGAACAATCAGGAACATTTTTTTAACAACAGACAATAAGTAGTTGCATATTATAATTTAAAGAATGTTATTATAATTATAAATCACACTTTTATAAAGTAACATAAACTATTTATTAGAACAACTTAAACTTGAGTGACATTTTGAGTTGCGTCTGTTTTGTACAACGGCACAACGCGTACTAAACTCAAACTCAAAGCGCAAGGGCAAACGCGGGTGTACGGGAGGCGGGGCGGCAGGGGCGCGCGAGCGCGACGCGTCTCGCGTGAGCCAGGCGCCTGTTACTTGTTTCAACTTGTTTGCATCTAGTTTTATCCAACAGGGAATGGCTGGACCTAGTTGTAGCCGGCATGATGAAGGCTAGACCTAGTTTTACCCGAAAACAATCGGCTCGTACTAGGTTTAACCAAGAGTAAGTGGCTACACCTAATTCTAACCGGCTAAAACTAGGTGTAGCCGCACTTCGGGTATTAGCCGTAACATAAACACTTAAGCGCCACCACGTGCGGGTGGACACTGTGTCAAATATCACAAAATACTTGGCAAGCGCTATCACATTGCGGGTAGACAATGCCAAATTTCTTTTTCCACACTGGAATACTATTGACTTAGCGCTATCACTAAGCGGATAGACATGTCTATATCTTTTATGTTCATCTTTTCAGAGGACAATCTACCTGAAGAACTCTTACAAGCCCTGGGAACTGAAGGCGAAGACATAACAGAAGTCGGAGAAGCTATTCGACCAGAACTAGCACTCCGTTGGACAAAGATATTACAGACAGGACTTGGCAAAGAATCTCGAGAGGCCATCATGAAAAAATATCCTACGCCTATCAATTTCCCAAGGGCAGTGGCTCCTTTAATGAATGCGGAGATATCAGCATCACTCTCGGAGCCAACCCTCAAAAGGGATAAAAGGATCAGGTATAGACAAAACCTAACAGGAAAACTTATGACTTGTCTAGGGAAGTCATTAAGCAAGGTACTGTTAGGTAATATTAACAGTAAAGTCCTTGTTGAAGAAATGAGCGATGCAGCAAAATTAGCTGCTGAAATTCACTATCAGGACTCTTCTTCAAGAAGATTTTTTACTTTGGCTGGTGTCAACAAGGTGGTACAAGATGCTGTACGGACAGCAACACCAGATGACACATTATTTGGGACAGACTGTAATGAAAAGATAAGGGCTGCGCAGGCTGTCCAAAAAACAGGCTCCCTGATTAAGACAACAGAAAAGAAAACAATCAGACCAGGGACTCAGAAGAAACAGGTAAACTGGAGAGGCCCGCCGCAGTACCAACAACAGCAACGAGCTCGCGGCGGGCATCAGCCTCAACAACACCAGCATCAGAGACAACCGCGACCAGATCAAACACGCTGGAAGACTCAGAAGCCAGCTCCTTCCAGTTCCAGGCCCAGATTCCGCAGATAGACCCTCAGGTACATGCAGGTAGACTCAAGTACTATAGGTTCAAATGGTGTGAACTGACCTGTGATCCAATAGTTCTAAAATGGATTGATGGTTATGAGATTCCATTCAGGGAAACTCCACCTCCTTTTCATGCTGCAGTGCAACATTGGTCAGTAAAGGAAAAAGAATTAATTAAACTAGAAATTGATAAACTTATTACTTTAGGCACAGTCTCAAAGTGTTATTCCTGTGCAAACCAATTTACATCTCCAATATTTTTAGTTCCCAAACCAAATGGCTCATATAGATTTATATTGAATTTGAAAAAACTCAATACTTTTATAGACACAGAACACTTCAAATTGGAAGATATTAGAACAGCTTGCAAACTTATATCAAAAGATTGCTTTATGGCCTCTATTGATTTAAAAGAAGCCTATTTTTCGGTACCTATAGCAGATAATTATAAAAAATATTTAAGGTTTACTTTTGATGGCAAGTTATTTGAATTTAATGCTCTACCTTATGGTCTATGCACAGCACCATATGTTTTTACAAAATTACTAAAACCAGTTGCTACTTACCTTAGAAACAATAACATTATTATGACAAGTTATTTAGATGACAGCCTGTATTTTAATAAATCAAAAAGAAAATGTGAGGAAAATGTAAGATTTGCAGTGAATCTTTTACAAGATTTAGGGTTTGTCATCAATTTTGAAAAGAGTCACCTTAAGCCAAGCCAATCATGTCAGTATTTGGGCTTTATTTTAGAATCAACAAATCTTGCTCTATCAGTTCCCCAACAAAAACAAATTGCAATATTAGAGAAAATTAAAACTTATCAAGTAAAAAGTCAATGTCAAATTAGAGAATTCTCTCAATTGTTAGGAATGTTAAGCTCAATTTGTCCAGCCATTCCTTATGGCTGGGTATATACCAAGATTTTAGAGAGAGAGAAATATTTAGGTCTGCTACAGTCAAATGAAAATTATGATGCAATAATGCCCCTGAAAGGTATAGTTCATCCAGAATTAGACTGGTGGAGTAACAATGTATACAAATGTAATCCAATAAAGCAACATAAATTTAAATCAGAAATACTAACAGATGCATCAACTACTGGTTGGGGAGCCGTCTGTGAACTAAATAAAACTTCAGGTTCATGGTCAGATTTAGAAAAGAACTACCATATAAATTACCTAGAATTAAAAGCTGCCTTCTTAGGGCTCCAATGTTTTGCAAAAGACTTGCATGACTGTGAGGTGTTATTAAGAGTGGATAATACCACTGCAGTTGCATACATTAACAAAATGGGGGGAGTTCAGTTTCCCCATTTAAACAATATTACTAGAGATATATGGCAATGGTGCGAAGTTAGGAATATTTGGATTTATACATCTTATATTAATACCAAAGATAACTATGAAGCCGACAGAGAATCAAGAAAAATCAACATTGAATGGGAGCTATCTCAAATGGCTTATAGTAAAATAGTTAATTGTTTTGGGGTACCGGATATAGATTTGTTTGCTTCTAGGATAAACAGTAAATGTGAAAAGTTTGTATCCTGGAAACGTGATCCTGAAGCCTTTCAAGTTGATGCATTCACTCTTAACTGGTCTAATTACTTCTTCTATGCATTCCCTCCATTCTCACTAATATTAAAATGTCTTCATAAACTCAAGACAGATAAGGCAACAGGTATCTTAGTTTTTCCATATTGGCCATCCCAACCATGGTTTCCACTATTGAATTCATTGTTAATTAACAAATTATTAATCTTTGAACCAAATATAAAATTATTATCCTCTCCTTTCAGAGAAACTCATCCCCTTCACCACCAACTTACCCTGGCTGCAGGGCTGCTCTCAGCGAGGCATACATAAGAAGAGGCACACTAAACTCAGCCCTTCAAATAATGTTAAATTCGCTGTCCAATAGTTCCATGAAACAGTATGACACATCTTTGAAATCTTGGTGGTTATTTTGTAAAAAAAATATAACATAGACACCTATCAAGCTTCCATTCCCTATATTTTAAATTTTTTTACAGAATCCTTTGAATCCGGTGCCTCATATGGTACAATAAATACTACCAGATCAGCCCTTTCACTGTTGATAAGTTCAAAAATTGGATATGACGACAGGATCAAACGATTCATGCGAGGAGTATACCGTTCAAAACCACCTGCCCCAAAGTATAATCTCACTTGGGACCCCGGTGTTGTATTAACATATCTATCAAATCTTTACCCCAATGAAGACATAAGTTTAGAAAAACTTACAAAAAAAGTTGTAACTATCCTTGCACTTACCACAGGTCATAGAGTACAAACTCTGTCTCTAATTAATATTAAAAATATTAAAGTCACTAATGATGGAATTCAGATCTATATTCCAGATCTAATAAAAACCTCCAAATCAGGCAGCCTTCAGCCACTGTAACATCTTAAAACTTTCGAAAATAAAATTGAAATTTGTCCTGTCACTGCAGTAAAATGGAACCAATGAGAATATTGGATAGAACTAAACCACTGAGAAGAGGTACTGACAAGCTCATACTAACCTTCAAAAAGCCACATCATAGTGCCTCAACCCAAACGATAAGCCGTTGGATTAAAACAACTTTACATGAGTCTGGAATTGATGTAAATACTTTCACAGCACATAGCACCAGACATGCTTCTACGTCAGCTGCTAAAAGATTTGGGATCAGTATAGACCAAATACAAAGAACAGCTGGGTGGTCTCAGAACTCAGCCACCTTTGCTAGACATTTTATCAGGCCAGTGATTCAAGAGCCAACTGTGTTCAGTGACGTAATATGTAACACCGTGAATAATATGACTTGATTTAGTTGATCTCAAAATTTGATTATTTTTAATTTGTATTCTGAATTGAGATTTATATTCAGAAAATTCTGTGATTTTAATAAATAATTATATTTTTACAACTAAGTATTTATTAATTAACCCATAAACAACCCTGTCTGACTTCAAACATCTACTTGTAAATATGTCTCGGAGAAGGAGTAAGTATAATTATGTGATTAAACGAACTTACCTTAAGTGAAGTTCTATCATAATTATACGAAGCTCCTTCTCCGAGACAGGTCTCCCAACCCATCCCTACTGAAGTTCTCCCCTAAATAGGGTTGTTTAAAAATAACTAGCTTTAAACGAAATGACAGTACAGTGTTGCCTAATGAGAGAACAGTTTTTTGTTTTTTTTTTAATAGCTTTGAAATAATTGTGACGGCGCTGGTACAATCCCGCGCTACTACTTGTAAATATGTCTCGGAGAAGGAGCTTCGTATAATTATGATAGAACTTCACTTAAGGTAAGTTCGTTTAATCACATAATAATAAAGAAATGAAAATATATTTACGTTTTTTGGAATAGGGACGGTTCATAAAAATTCGAAATGGGGCTAGTAGGGTATGAGGGGTATCATAATATTATGAAAGACCGCAATTTGCACATTCTCAATCATATTTTTCTTAGGCCGCATAGTTTTCGAAAGGAGATCCGCCTAAAATGCCCCAGGCCCGACACAAAAGAAATCTATCTTAGATTTCAGAGCAATAATAGTAGAAATATTGTAAAGTATCGCTATTGCCAAATTCGATGGCTAACATATTATGTATTAGTTTATTGCCCGTTGAACTTTCATAATCGCTAGATGTAAAAATGACACTTTTCAAAGGAAAAACTGCATCCTTCTGTGTTCTATGCTAATGCATAAATAAAAAAACAAATAAGTACAAACAAAAAAATAAATACATACTCAGTTTGTCAATGTTATAATTAACATTGACAATCTGATTATGTACTTATGTATTTTTATAATTATGTGGCATACTTATGTGTATATACGATTATACGTACATTATTTGTATAAAAATGCAATACTTGCTGCATAATTTTTGCTTATGTATATACATAATATTAAGAATAGCTAGAGGTGTGTGCGGGCAATTGGGTTTTTTTCGTTTGAAACCTTTTAATTTAGCAATTAATTTTATTTAATGTTTTAAGTGGAGTAATGTAAATTATTTTGCATACTATTGTACCTATAGAATCATTTTTTTCTAACTGAACAGACAGCTGTGCGACTGGGGAGTTTGTAGCGCCACTTCTTCTTCCCAGCTAAAGCACTAGGAAGTGGTGAAGGGCGGGCGTTTTGGGGGACTGTCTTATGTCATTTTGACGTTCGAAAAGTGCTCATTCTCAGCATAGTTTGAATAAATGACTTTTGACTTTGTTAGTTAAGTCCAAAATGATGAAGTTTTTCCCTAAAAGTGTCATTTTTACATCTCGCGCTTAAGAAACTGCACCAGACAAAAAAACTAAGTATGTTAGCCACCGAATTTGGGAATAGCGATATTTTACAATATTTCTACTATTATTACTCTGAAATCTGAGATACATTTCTTTTGTGTCGGGCCTATGGTTTTTTTGTACGGGATTTGGCAGATCTTTGTCGCAAAAAATTGAGTTAGGCGCAGTTCGAGCCCGCGCCGCAGAGTTTCGTGAAAATGTGTGGTGAAATAGTAACGAATTCGTTAATTTTATATATAAATCGAATTACAAAAACTTAATTATATTATTGCATTCCTAATGATGCAAGCTTTCATTGATTGTGATACTTTTCAGTTCTGAGCAGAGATCAGAGAGAACAGTTTATGACATCTTAAAACAACAGATTTTCTTACAGTTTCATAAAGTTGCTATTTTATTTGCGCAACATTAGATTTTTGTTGGCTCGTTGAATTCCTTATGACGCAAGCTTTCTTCGATACATATTTATTAAATTTCTGAGCATATTTTCAGCCGGTATGAGTCTTTTTGCACAGCCCCTTGAATCCAAGGGGGCCAGTGCACCCCTCCACCTCGCCGTCGAAGACAACCACTCAAAATCCAGCCCTCGAGTCGGCCACGGCTGATATTGTTTCAACGCCCGAGATTCAAAAATGGATGTCAGCCATCGAACAGCACTTAAATGAAGTTTGCTCTATTGCCGCGGATGGCAAACTCAACTCGGAGCAGAAAATGAAAATATCAAGCCTATGCCGTAAAATAGGATCTGGAACCTCACAAATGGCAGTCATATATCAGTCGCTCAAGCAGAAAGCCATTCACGCATATAACGCAGTTGATGCACTTCAAGAAAAGCGAAACCTGACGGAACATATTTCGGAGCTCAAGCAGACAATTAAGGACTCTGGTTCGGGAAATGTTTCGTTTGCCGATATGGTGAAGAAGGGAGCTAACGATTTCATTCGACCGAACAATTTAAGCTCTGTAGCTATTTATCCCAACGATAAATTAAAGTCTAGTGATGAAACAAAAGAATCATCCGCTCGTGCAAAAAATCATTCGCCCTGATCAAATGCATGCATGTGCGTGGTGTTCGCAAGACCAAAAATGGAGGCGTTATTATTAGTACAGAGACGAAACACGACGCTGATAAACTCAAGCAAGCAGTCCAGCTCTCTACATCCGGACTTACCGCCGACGAACCCAACAAGCGCAAACCTCGGATCGTGGTTATAGGTGTACCGACTACTTTGGCTGAAACTGAAGTCTTCAGCTGCATTTACGAACAGAACGTAGCAGACAAGTTTCCAGCAATGCCTATGGAGTCCTTTTTGAGCATGGTTAAATTAAGCCACAAATGTGGGAAGAAAGATGCGTCGACCTGTAACTACGTCATTGAAGTTACAGCGAATATACGTAAAGCCCTATTATCCCAAACAAGGGTTTTTATCAATTGGACATCATGCCCTATCAGAGACTTCACCCTGGTTACCAGATGCTACAAATGCCAACAATATGGTCATGCAGCAAAAACATGCAGAGAGCTAAAATCTACGTGTGGTCACTGCGGAGAAGACGGACACGTGATTTCAGAATGCGCAAGGAAATCTGACACACCGAAATGTGCAACTTGCTCACGCTTTAAAAAGCCCAATAACCACAAAACGGGAGACGCAGATTGCCCTGCTAGGAGAATAGCGGAGTACAGGTACATCAATTCTATCGACTACGAGGGCGCCTAGAGCGTCACATTCAAGGCTAGACTTGCCTGTTGCTGACTCAACAAAACACTGCACTGACCTACAAATCACCGTTTTTCTTGATGTCGAAGCAGATTGATCGCCCGCAGTAAAATCGAATATACACATATCGTCGAACAACATTGACTTTAACCCACTTACAAATTCTGCTGACGTAAAATCATATCTTGTATGTTATACTCGTAAAGTGCTAGAAACTATTTTACGCAAACTAAATAAGAAATTAAGTATTCAAGACTTTTTGTTATTTTTATTTTAAGGTAAATAGTATTTAAGTAAACTAGGTATAAAATAATGAATTAAGTAATAAAATTTTGTCATTATTTCATTACTTCCAATGTTAAATATTGTTAAGAATTTTATTGTCCTACAATTACCATAAAGTGAGAGCTCATGCCGCCAGTGATACAGGTTTATATAACCTAGTACAGGCATCTAACATTAATACCTTTGTAAATTATTTCTAAGATTTTATGTTAATATTTTTCCAATTTTTCCAATTTTAATTCTGAATAAATATTTATTATTATTATATTATATATTATTTTTATGAAATTATTTTGCCATTGTCAACTTCTAATGCATTTTTACCCATTTTACGAAATATTTTTGTTCTAGCGTGCAGAATATTTATTTACGTATTTATTGAATAAGTTTAGAGTTGTCCACTAACATTGGGTTTGATATTTTCTCTTCCTATTGGTTAAGATGTAAACAATTTTGAGTTTAACTTTATATTAAGTTTTAGGTACTAGTTATCATTGGCACGTAAGTTAATTTCAATTGCACTTTTATTGCTTTTATGTTGTTCAACACAAAAATCTTTTACTGGAGTTAGGTTGAAGAACCTATTCTTCCGGTCGTGCCACTGCTAGATCGCTTCGCTAGTTGGATCAACAACTGTGCTGGCTGCTCGGCTCGTGAATGGTATCAACAGGTTTTAACAGAGGGCTCACTTCGTCTGCCTGGTTCGTGAGACTGCTGGATTTGTTTGTTCGGCTCGAGAGAGGGCTTCGCTCGCTTGAGTAGTAAGTAGGCACGCAGTGGTCGTACTGCTTGATAGTGGACTCGCTGCGCTCGCCCGACTCTTAGGAGGCTTGAATGGGCACGCTTTGCTCGCTGGATCGTGAGGCGGTTCGCAGCGGTCGCTTTGATTGAGAATGGGCTCGCTTCGCTAACCGGCTCGTAAGATGGTTTGCACCGGTCGCTCGGCTTGAAAATGGGCTCGTTTCGCTCGCCGGCTTTAAGGTGGTTCGCAGCTGTCGCTTTGCTTGAGAATGGGCTCGTTTCGCTCGCTGGCACTTGAAGCGGTTTGCACCGGTCACCCGGCTTGAAAATGGGCTCGCTTCACTCGCCACCTTTGAGGTGGTTCGCAGCGGTCGCTTTGCTTGAGGATGGGCTCGCTTCGCTCGCCAGTTTTGTGGTGGTTCGCAGCAGTCGCTTAGTTTGACGATGGGCTCGCTTCTCTGGCCGGCTTTGAGGTAGTTTGCAGCGGTCGCTTTGTTTGAGGATGGGCTCGATTCGCTCGCTGGCTTTGAGGTAGTTCGCAGCGGTTGCTTTGTTTGAGGATGGGCTCGCTTTGCTCGCCAGCTCGCGAGGCGGTTCGCACTGGTCACTCGGCTTGTGAATGGGCTCGCTTTGCTCGCCAGATTTAAGGTGGTCTGCAGTGGTCGCTTTGCTTGAATTAATCAAGTGTTCTGCACTAATGGCCAGTAAACTGATTACATAAAGACTGTTAAAATTCGTTCAGTTTGCTTGGCGAGCGAACGGAGTGAAGATGCCGCGCTAACGGCACAAGATGTCTTAGTATCGAATAGGGAATATAACAGTTACAAATGCTCGGTTAAGGCTTCGTCCTCACTCGTTACGTCATGTTAAATTGTTTAAACCTATAATATGAAACAACGAGCAGAGCGAGCCATGCATACGAAGCGAGTCGTCTCACCAACCAAGTGAACAAAGCGAGCTCATTCTCGAGTTAAGCGAGCGTTGTTAGAGCAAGAGATGGCCCTAGCGAGCGAAACTTAAATATTACGATTCGAAAGAGGGAAGTGCGCCCATTCAAACAGAGAGAGCGGCACTAGGGTACCACTTTAAGAACAGCGTGTTCTACAACCTTCTCTGGGCGGTCTATTTGCAATATTTTTTTTGTGGTTTCTGATGCTGACGCAGCTGTCGTTTTCACTCTTTATTGGATTTGGTGGTCTTGTTATATTGCTTACGATGGAACCTGAACACAACATTCTTCATTTGTTTTTTTATTTTTATAATTCAGTGTAGATTTACGAATTATACGAAACGACATCTTAAGCTTTTTGCTATTTACAACAGATTTTCTTAAGGTTTCCGAAACTGCCGTAGCTATTGTATTTGCTCGGCACTTGACTTTTTAGTCTCATTCTATTCCTAATGATGCAAGCTTTCTTCGATAGTGATATATTTAAGTTCTGAGCAGATTTACGGCCGCTATGAAACGACAACTTTAATTTCCAACAGATTTTCTTACGGTTTCTGATACTGCAGTTGCTATTTTTTCTTGGTCGGCTCTAGATTTTTTTGGCTCATTGCATTCGTTATAACACACGTTTTCTTCGATTGGGATTTTTTTCATTTCTGAGCCTATTTACAGCCGTTATGAGACGATAGGTATATGAAATTATTGTAGTATTGTCAACTTCATATGCATTGTTAACCCTATTTTGCAAAATATTTTTGTTGTACCTCTTTAGGTGCTGGTAGTCCATTATACGTCCTCGCCAACAACATAAGAATCACCGTTCTAGCTTGACACGTTTTAACACTATACGATTTGGAATTTCGACATATAGTGAAAAATAAAGGGTCGCGCGCACGCGTCTGCCTTCGCGATGTGACGTCATAGGCAAATTATATCCTTCTACGAAAATTGTTATAAATATGGCCTACGTTTATCACACAGCGGTTCGCGGGGCAACGACGCAGCTGACGAACTTGCCAGAAGGGGGTCGAGCATGGCACCAGTGGGGCCTGAACCCATTGTGCCACTCCCCTTCGGGTACCTACGCACTCTGGTAAGGAAACCAACCAAGGACCAACATCACAAACTATGGTCGGACCACGGTGAGTGTAGACAAGCCAAGGAGGCACTCCCTACAATCGACGACCGCCTCACGAAAAAGGTTTTCCGGCTATCGAAACAACAGCTGCGCACAGTCATAGCTGTAACTGGCCATGGGTCATTTAATAAACACCTCTATGTCATAGGAGTCACAGACAGTCCGCTGTGCAGAACCTGCATGGAGGACGACGAGACAGCGGCAGATATGCTGTTAAACTGCCCGGTGTCGCCGCTTACAGGGCAAAGTACTTCGGTAACCCAGGTACCCTACGTGAGATTGTCAGTGACACCAAGGCGTTGCTGGCCTTCTTTGAGGAGCTGGGGTGGATCGAATAATCATTTTCCCACCCGTACGCAAAATACGCGCTTTGTCGTGGAGTTGCGGATACCAGCCCGTTTTACCTATTACCTATTATTACCTATTACGTTTTTCATGCTCAACCCTTACTCTAGCATTAAAAGTGTCGTAGTTATTAGCGATTGAAATCTTACATGTTTTTGACGGTCAGAAATATTGATTTTACCACCAGTACTCCGGGCGAAAAGATGTTGTCACGTCAAAAATCCGCTTATAGGCCCCCTACAGTGCTCCTAGTACTAGCACAGTAACATCTGAACCTGCGATTGAACCTTAAAAACTGTTTACTTCTGGCTTCGGCGTTGGCAAGAAAGCGGAAGCCTAGAAGCCCACCACCGCCAACTGTACGCGAGAGCCACGAGTCCACGACGCGGACGGCGGCAGACTATGCGGCTATGGTCGCTGCACACTGCCGATCCGTTTTTGAGCAGTCGAGTGACCTCAAGCCCGTACAGCGTGAGTCCATGTGTAGCTTATAATCACACTTATCACCTTAACTTATTCATCATTTACATAAAATATGGTTTTCATAAAAAGTGAATAACAAAATTAATTAAAATAATACCTACTTCCTAATAGACATGAGTTGGAACATCTGTTCCGTGGTTGGAACCGTTGGAAGGGCGCTCGGCGCTCACTCAAACCGGCTTTATGCGCGCCGCGCGGCCAGGTTCAGTAATTGTTATTAGATAAATCTTCAGTTCTTTACAACCCACCTCAACAAAAGTTGAAGTTCTCAATTCGACAGATTGTTTATTTGTGTACTAGCTTTCGCCCGCGTGGATGTCGCAAAATATCCCACGGGAACGTTCTACCGGGAATACATACCTAATGTAAAGGCATATTTTAATCGAAATTGAATGCCCAATTTAAATAACCTATTTAATTGGATAAGGATTAATAAGATACCGGTCAAAATAGCTTCGGAAATAACAACGAAAATTTTATACAATTTTGAAAGATAAAAATGGTTATTGTGGGTCACCCTTAGGAGATAGACATATGCCATCGCGGACTTTTTTGTTGCAATTTTTAAGATATACAATACTCTAGAACATAAATTTGATTTATCTCTCACGGCTTACGCAGCGCACGCCAGTAAAGCTCCCAGTCGGCATGATTTTTTCCGACATCTTCAACAATAATCATCATATTTCAGCCAATTTACACAAAACCTTAATAAATTATACACTAAAACCAACTAAAACCTTCCGCATGAATCACTCCGTCAAATGATGAAAACCGTTTGAAAATCCGTTCGGCAGTTTTTGAGTTTATCGCGTTCAGACCGACAGACAGACAGACGCGGCGGGCGACTTTGTTTTATAATAATGTAAGGATGTGGATTGCTCGTAGGGTATGTGTAGAAATGACAGGCGTTTTTGAAGTTGATGGTTGGTTTTAATAGAATATGCAAGACTTACAGTTGAGGTAGATATACGAAAAGAAACAAGCACTAGGAAGGAACAGAATCAAGAATTAGAAGGAAAAACTGAGAATTTATATAAACTAGATAGTAAACGTAGTGTCGGATATAAATAGATTAGCGCGTGCATTCGCCGTCGGAAAAGGCTAACGACTGGTGCGGATGACCGAGCGATCGCGGTGTGCGGACGCAGCCGGAGCGCGGGCGCAGGCGGCGAGGTACACACCTCACGCGGCCGATGAAGGTGCGAGCTACGTGCACTCCAAACAGGTGCATCCTCTGATCATGGATAGTGCCACAGTACTCCCCCGCTTAGACCGCTACTGCGGGCGGTAATAATCTGGGAAGTGCACACGACGCCCGGACCTCGTCCTCCTCTCTTCTTGTTTTGCTGGAACAGGGAGTGGGGCTGGCGGTTCAGGAACTGGTGGTCGCTGATCGTCTGGTTCCTGTATAACGTAGGCAGGCTTCAGCCGATCAACGCTGACGGTAACTTCTTTACCACGTACGTCGAGCTTGTAATATTTGGGCTGGCGCTGAATGACTTTGTACGGCATACGGTGGTTCCAGCGGTCTTCGAACGAAATCCTGCCGCAAGAACACATGAGATGATTCGCTGAGACTATGTGGTAAGTAAAATGGACCTTTTCTATGACAGGATGCAGGCCTTGGTGTGAGGTTGGCCATGCGACTTCGTAAGCGCGTTGCAAGGTCAGTGAGTTCAGATGATAGCTGTCAGCTGGAGCGATGAATTGCCCTGGTAGTCGCAGTTGTTTGCCGTAGACAAGCTCTGCTGGTGATGCTTCGATGTCAGGCTTCCATGCACTTCGTATCCCTAGAAATACTAGTGGAAGGACTTCGGTCCATTGCGGAGTAGAGTGACACATGATGGCTGCTTTCATGTGTCGGTGCAGACGTTCGACCATGCCATTCGCAGCAGGGTGGTAAGCGGTGGTGCTGTAGTGGTGCGCACCAACCATGGCAGCGACAGCTCGGAAGAGGTGTGACTGGAACTGAGTGCCGCGATCTGTTGTTATTTTGAGTGGGCAACCGAATCTGGCGATCCAGCCGGACACTAACGCGGTTGCGCAGGTCTCGGCCGTGATGTCTTTGATGGGGTACGCCTTAGGCCATCTGGTGAATCTGTCGATGACAGTGAGACAGTACCTGTAATCATAAGAGATAGGTAAAGGGCCGACGATATCAAGGTGGAAATGGGAGAACCTTGATATTGTGATAGGAAATTGGGAAAGAGGAGCAAAGGTGTGTCATGTCACTTCACTGCCTTGACACTTTAGGCATGTACGGGACCACTCTCTACATTGTTTGCGAATCCCTGGCCAAACGAATCTCTGAGCCTCCAGTCGCACTGTAGCTGTGTTACCGGGGTGACTCAAGCTGTGTAGCGAATCGAACGCTTGACGACGGAATTTCGGCGTAATATACAGTCGTGGCGGCGCAACCGTAACGTCACAGTAAACCTCGATGTCTGTATCGGGTACTCTAACTTTTTCGAGTCTAAGCGAGGATCCACTCTCAAGGAGACTTTGTAGCTCTGGATCGGTGTTCTTACATCTTGCAAGTGCTTGATAATCAATTCCTTTAGGAACTCGTACCGCCTCTATTCGGGACAATGTATCCGCGACTACATACTCGGGACGAGGTATATAGCGTATGTCCGTTGTGTACTGAGCTATGTAGTCGAAATATCTGTACTGCCTTGGTGAACAGTTCTCTCGTGGTGTTGTAAAGGCGTATGTTAGCGGGCGATGATCTGTGAAAACGATAAAGTTCCGAGCCTCCACCATTTGGCGAAAATATCTGATAGCTTCGTACACAGCCAGCAGTTCGCGGTAATAGGGGCTGTACTTCTTTTGCGCTGGGTTTAATTTCTTTGAAAAAAAACCCAGTGGTTCCCACTGCTCACCATTTCGTTGACTGTAGTACGGCTCCTATTGATACATCTGAAGCATCCGTTGTCATAGAAAGCTCGGCGTTAGTAAGCGGGTGAACTAAAAGCATAGCATTGGAAAGTGCCTTTTTGCATTCTGAAAAAGCTTCCAGCTGAGTCTACGTCATTTTAACAGGTTGATTCTTTGTGACTTGCCTCCAGCCAGTATAGCGTTAAGCGGTGCCTGTGCCTTAGCTGCGTTCGATATAAAGCGTCTATAAAAATTTAGCATACCCAGAAACCTTCGTAGCTCCTTCACAGTTTGCGGCACTGGAAACTCCTGGATAGCCTGTACCTTTGTGTCGAGCGGGTAGGTACCGGAAGCAGAAACATTGAAGCCAAGAAACGTTACCTCTGTCTGTCCCCAGACACACTTCGCCGAGTTCACCAATACTCCATACTCTCTTAGGCGATCTAGCAGTCGTCGCAGGTGTACTTTGTGCAGCTCTGGGGTGGGGGAAAAACACAACACATCATCCAAATAACAAAAGCAGAACTCGTCTAACCCAGCAAGCACTTCGTCCATAAACCTCTGGAATGTCTGCGCCGCATTCCTCAGACCGAAGGTCATATAGGGAAATTCAAACAAACCGAATGGCGTGGTTATCGCCGTCTTTGGTATGTGGGGTCCATAGATAGGTACCTGGTTATATGCTTTAATCATGTCAATTTTAGAGAATATAGTGCTGCCGGAGAACTGATGCGAGAAATCCTGTATGTGCCTCACCGGATATCTGTCAGGAATTGTGCGTGCGTTGAGTGCGCGGTAGTCACCGCGCGGCCTCCATCCATCATCCTTCTTCTTGACTAAATGCAGGGCTGAAGACCATGGACCGTCTGATCGCCTGGCCGTGCCATTGGCCAGCATGTCCTCGAATTCCTTATTGGCTATTTTTAAACGGTCTGGATCTAGCCGCCTAGGCTTACTTGATACCGGTGGTCCAGGGGCAGTATTAATATAATGTACCGTATTGTGTTTAGGCTCACGCACAGTACGAGTCACCTCCGGGAACTCATGGAGCAGCTGGTGAAATTCCGACTCGCCGGCAGTCTTGACAGACGCTACGTCGTCTGGTATCCGCTGATGTGATGCAGGCACGGAGAGAGATGTGGTGCCATCTATCAGTCTATGGTTGCGGCAATCTATAATTAAACTTTAAGAAATCAATTCCTATAATCGGTTTCGATATGTCCGCAACGGTAAATTGCCATGGAAATGCTCGGCGCAGTCCTAAATCCAAATGTAATTGTATCGGGCCATACGTATTGATGGCTGTCCCATCCGCAGCGGTTAGGCCGTATTTCGTGCTCGTGCAGGGCATCCTGACTGCTGAGCGTGAAAAAACACATAAATCCGACCCAGTGTCTATTAGGAACATCATCTTCAAATGACGGTCCGTTACATAAATACGGCTTGCGTGGTTTCCGCAGTAGTAGGCCGCTACTTCCGACTGCCCATGGAGTTTTCCGACGACCTCCGACAGGGCTGCCGGCATTTCTTCGCCTGCGAACCATAAACATAATGATACCAGCAATGAGGGTGGTTTTCAGGCGGCTGGCGTGACCGCGATGTAGACCTATGCCTAGAATTTCTACTTCTGGATCGCTGGCCGGAACGTTCATGACGCGGCACATGCATGGCACTCACCTGTTGACTGAGTAAAGCTACCTGCTTGGTTAGCTCGCCGATTTGCGCTTCCATACCCTCCATGAGGGTAGATGTCACCGGGGCCACCGCACTCGCTACCTGTTGGACACCGGTCGGCGCGATTTCGTGGACCTTGTCCGCCAATTCCACCGTCTTATCTATAGGTAAATCTGCTTGAGAAGCCACGATCGTTTGCACATTATTGGGTAAACGGCTAGACCACAACGTTCGCAGAAACTCTTCAGGTACTGCTGGTCCGGCCAAATGTTGCAGGTGTCAAAAAAACTGGGACGGCTTCCGGTCCCCCAACTCTTCGTGCATAAGCAATTGTTTTACCCTCCGCTCCTGCGAAGCCGATAATCGCTTGATCAACTCCGCTTTCAGTTTGTCGTACTTATTTACTGTTGGAGGGTTAGTGCTTATGTCCTTGACCTCTGCCACGAAACGTTGATCCAACACGCCGATTACATGGTAAAACTTCGTTGCGTCGGCGGTTATATTGACGAACGCGAACTGGCCCTCCATCTGGGCAAACCACAATTTGGAGAACGTGGTTCTTCGGGCCAGAAAGGGGGTGCGCGTACTCCCACTCGCAGGGTTTCAGGTCCGCCTTCATCGCCTTTTGTGCCCGTCATCTTGATCACGTCGGGGTCACCAATTTGTGGATTGCTCGTAGGGTATGTGTAGAAATGACAGGCGTTTTTGAAGTTGATGGTTGGTTTTAATAGAATATGCAAGACTTACAGTTGAGGTAGATATACGAAAAGAAACAAGCACTAGGAAGGAACAGAATCAAGAGTTAGAAGGAAAAACTGAGAATTTATATAAACTAGATAGTAAACGTAGTGTTGGATTTAAATAGATTAGCGCGTGCATTCGCCGTCGGAGTAGGCTAACGACTGGTGCGGATGACCGAGCGATCGCGGTGTGCGGGCGCAGCCGGAGCGCGGGCGCAGGCGGCGAGGTACACACCTCACGCGGCCGATGAAGGTGCGAGCTACGTGCGCTCCAAACAGGTGCGTCCTCTGATCATGGATGGTGTCTCATGTATGTTTTTATTTTGAAGAATAATTTTTAACCGTCCCATACTCATTTAGTTAAGTTGGCCCGTACAATTTGTCATAATAAAGAATCGTATGTAAGTATTTAAATTAACAAAATTTTCTTTGTTTTAGATATCAATGGACACTATCAGAAAGCGCCTGAAGGACGAAATTCTGTTTATTTATAAGAACATACAACATTCTGAAATAAATTTAAAACACTAATGCTTTTAGATTCTAGACTATAGAACTTGGCACCCGTTTAGATCTCAATTCTTTTTACGGCGAAATCGACAACCAAGCATAATATTCTTAATATTGAACTTGGGTCCCAATTTTCAAATTTATGTTTTTGATGCGATTTCATTCCTTTTTGTAAAGAAATTATTATTATTCGTTAATCAAAAGTGATCTGTAAAATCTATTTTCAAATATAATTAGCAAGATTGTGTTCCATACCATGTATTTATTTATTTCGGTTATGACAAACGGTTTCGGTTTCGGTTGTTAACACAATTGTTACAATTGTCCGCAATGATGTCAGATCGCTGAGCCAGCGCTGCCAGTTGCAGTTTGTGTAATTATTGGTTGTCTAAGTTTTATAAAAAAAACGTGTGCAGTTGGGGGAGCCCCGTCAGGAACGAAGTTCCTTCTCACATATGATTTAATTTAATAATTTTTGCAGCCGCCATTTTGGATTTATATCTTGACCTCACTATTGACTTTATCACTCTCGTAAACTATGAAAACGACACCCATGATCAAACTTGTTTAAAAAAATTAAAAAAACCCTAGTCAGAAAAATTTCCTGTTTTCTGATGTTTTCATTTGTATACACACAATATTACCCGTGGGTTAGGTTTTTGATGACCGTATATAAGTATCTATCTATGTAACTCAGTGATAAAAATGACGATTTTTAGACTTTAATATCTCTATAACCGTTTGAGCTGTATTTACGAAATTTAGGATTCTAGTCATTCTAAGGAGTTTTAAGCTGTTTTCAGACCAGCACGATTTATCGCGCGACGCAACACGAACAATACAAAACTTCACGGTATAACAATAACTGGTGTCGCGGCGCGCGACAAATCGCGCTTTTCTAAAAACAGCTTTAATAAATATACCAAATTTCATCTGTTTATGTTAAATAGATTTTGAGTTATTAAGTGGTCAAAAGTTTACACACGGCTGCTGCGTCGCCAGTTCTTGCCTTGAACTTGGTTTGACACGCTGCGCTGCCGCGTGTCTAGATCTGTTACAAATAAAAGCTTGTAAAAAATAAATATTATCTACCTACTTGTTTTAGTCTAAATTGTATAGTTTGGTTTTATAAATTTTGTTGCAAGTATATTTTAATTTAGAATACGTATTTGTTTTTAAGTTTTCAATTATATTAATGTTTAAAAATAATAATATTAAGATTGTTATTCCGCATTTTATTTTGATATTTGTCCCGCGGCTTGACACGCTTTCCCGTAAGAACCTATCCATGTCCTTTTCTGCACGCTTATCATGACCACAATACAAACGGGTTTTGTCAACGGAAGAATAGTCATAATGTTAATGACAGATAAACAATCACGATCTGTCATTTTGTCTATTCTTCCGTCGAAAAAACACGTAAACTGCGTTCGCAATTCATTTGAAAAACATGTAAACAAACACGAGTTTTAGGAAAAACATCTGTAATGCCTACACATAAGGTTCAGTTTGCGCTACAATTTCATATTTTTTATAACTATTTCAGTACTAGTCGGTCTAAACTGAACTTTATTTACACTTGCATAAAGTTGATGCTTGCCTAAGTGGAAAACTCGTTTTTGTTTACATGGTTGGGAAATAAATTACGAACGCAGATTAGAAAAGCTGTTGCTATGGTTGTCATGCATGCTACGCGTGCTGTTAGGTAGGTAGCATAGATTTATAAATAACAGGAGAAGTGGCATGGGGGCGTGTTTGTATCCGGGCATCATGATCACGATGCACATGTCTCAGGCAAATGGCCGTCTTGGCGAACTCGTTCGCTTTCGACCGCGATCGTGACAAAATTTAAGAATGCCATGTTGTTCAGTGGTTTCTTGTAAAATTGAAGCCAAACTAGAAACTTTATAAAACATAGAACCACTTAAAATATATCAGCACAAGTATTTTACTCTATTTGTGTTGAAAATCATGAAAAACATCAAATCGTAAAATATTTCTTGCCTTTACTACGTTATTTTTATTTTCACATATCACAGCGACTGTACTATTTTTGCAGTAAATACATTCCTTCTTATTCATTTCTTATTCATTACTACCATGAGCAACAAAATTATCTTGTTAATTTAAAGCGTAAAATCGAGAGTTAAGCTAGCAAGGCCGGTTTAAGATGATACCGGTCAGAAAGTCATCCGATCTTGCTTGTTTATTTTGTTGCTGACTCTCTGGGCATCAACAATCATTGCTACCATGAGCAACAAAACTATTTTGTTCATTTAAAGCAGAAAATTCGAGAGTTAAGCTAGCAAGACCAGTAAAAAATTGAATATCTAAAATAAAAATAAAAAACTCTAATTATAATTTTTTTTTATGTTTACTTGCAGCAACAAATTAGCAACAAATTTTGCCCTATTGTTTTTTCGGCTATCTCATATGTTACTATTTTTCCTGCTACCTTAACGTAAACCTAGCATGTTTGTAATTTAACACATTTTTTTTTGGCAACAAACAATCAACAAAAATTTTTTTTTTTTTTTTTGCCCATTTGTCGGTGCCAGTTTTTTGGAGCTGCATTCCGGCGTCATTTTCAAGTTGATTGACCTCTCATTAGACCTGTGCACTGTGCAGGTAGCCGATGCTGGGGCCAGGTCTGGCGACATTTCTATTGTTTTTACGGCACAAGAAATTAGAAATTGCAGCCATTATAAAGAGAATGGAGAGGGGTAAATCCCCGGGTCATGATGCCCTCAGCATCGAGCACCTGAGGTATGCGGGGGTACACTTGCCACGTGTGCTTTCCTTGTTTTTTAACATGTGCGTTAGTACAATTACTTAACGGATGACCTAATGTATAAAATGGTAGTGCCTATTCAAAAAAATAAAACAGGGGAACAAACTACATGATGCCCAGTTCGGTTTTAGGCCTGGGCTGTCTACTGAGAATGCAATCTTGTGCCTCAAGCAGACTGTTCAATACTATACAGACAAGAACACTCCTATTTTTGCCTGTTTTCTGGATCTGTCAAGGGCATTCGATCTCGTATGTTACGATGTTTTGTGGCGTAAACTAAAACGTGAAACTACTGTACCACCTGAGATAGTGTCAATATTTAGATACTGGTACAGTAGTCAAAGTAATGCCGTGAAGTGGGTTGGGTCGCACTCGGACGTGTATCGGTTGGAGTGCGGGGTGAGGCAGGGGGGGCTCAGCTCACCCCGGCTCTTCAACCTATACATGAACCAGCTGATCCTTGAGCTCAGCAGCACCAATGTCGGATGTCATATTGACGGGGTGTGCATAAATAAGTTATGCTGACGATATGGTGTTACTGAGCCCATCGATTGAAGCTCTGAGGCGGCTGATCGGTATATGCGAATGTTATGCGGTGAATCATGGGCTTAAATATAATGTCACAAAGAGCGAGCTCATGATTTTCAAAGCAGGTAACCTAACATACTCGTGTATTCCTCATGTCGCACTGTATGGAGAATCCCTGCGAAGAGTGGACAAATTTAAATATTTGGGCCACTGGGTCACTGAAGACCTAACAGATAACTGTGACATTGAAAGGGAACGTAGGTCGCTGGCTGTCCGTTGTAACATGCTGGCCCGCACGTTTGCACGATGTACGAAGGCAGTTAAAGTAACGCTTTTTAGAGCTTACTGTCAATCCTTCTACACGTGCAGCCTGTGGGTCAACTTCACTCAGCGGGCATACAGCGACCTGCGCGTTCAGTATAATAATGCACTGAGAGTACTGCTGCAATTGAGCAAAATGAGTTAAAAAAAAATACTTATTTCTGGTTTTAATCCTTACTGGCAAACATACTAAAAAATTGCTCTGAATATTAATTCAAGGGTAATATAAAAGTTAGTTATAAGTTAGAGTGAGCAGTGGTGGCCCAGTGGTAACGGCCGCGACTTACGAGTTGTAGGTCATAGGTTCCAACCCAGACAGGCGCTTTACCTTGTGCAAATTATTGCATTTCTAGTCTTAACCGATATAGCCCCACCGTGACCATATGGTCATTTTCTTTTGAACCCCGGTGACGCCCCGAGGCACCGCTGAGATAAGAGTGCGCTGACATAAACAATAACTGAGTGTTTTTTATTACATATACAATCTTATCGTTAATTGTTTTAGGTACCTGATTAGACAAAAGATCGTTTATAACACTTAGAATATTCGTGAGTGAACGCTAGCATTCATAAATAACGGGAATTCCTTTGTTCATTGTTTTGGTGATTTATGATAAAAGTACTGGTTCGAATCACATGAAACTTTTGAGAGGCTATTTTGAATAGACAAGCTACATAATAAAACAGTTTTTTACAAACAAACACAGAAGATAAAAATACCAAAAATTACGACGTACGAAAAAGTAGGCATTCTTACGTAACATTATTTGGTTCAAAAAAATTTTTGAAGGTGTTTTTTCGTTGAAATAGCGTCCAACTTTGTTAATTACCTGATATAATTAATTAAAAACATGACTTACCAGCGATTACGTACACAAAGTCAAAGTCAAAGTCAAAGCATTTATTTCAAATAGGCCTTTGAAGGCACTTTTGAACGTCAAAATTTACAAATTATAGTATTCATTCTACCGCCCCTTCCAAAATGTAGTTTTCGTATGGAGAAGAATGGGCAAGAAACTCCACCGTTACTCTTTCAAAATGTTTTACAATATTTTGTATAAGTACATTATTTATATAATTATAATAATTGTGAAGACGATGCACCTAGAATAAAATTACTGTATAGTAAAAAGAATTTAAATTGGAGCAAACGACAGATAAATTAATTATGTGGTAGATACATGGTGTTCACATATTCACAAACATTGTAAAAATAGACGAATCTACTAAAAATTTACAATTAATAAGTCAGTGTGTGAGGAAGTAATCACAGGATGTAAAATCAATGTCATATAATGAAAAATAAATACAATTAAGTAAGCAACCAGTTTGATTTTGTTTAGACTCTAAATTGTCATACGGAGCAGGACCAGCATGTTTCCAAGCATTCTTATCTTGGATATAATCCTCTAATCTGTAATATGCTTGTTTACAAAGTGTACTTTTTACATGAGTTTTAAATTTTCTTTCTTGTAATATATCACAAGGTATTTTGTTGTAACATTTAACACAGTACCCTATAAAAGATGTATGTACTTTAGATAATCTGAAAAATGGTTGATCTAGTTTATTGCACGACTCTTAATGCGAAGCATTAGAGTGTGCTCTACGATCGAAAATTTTTTTTTGCCCCATTTCTGTAACTGTTTTTATTGTTACACTCCTGCTAGTACACAGAACCTACTTAATTTATATCCCATTGTATAGATGATTAAATGGAGATTAATACTGTACTTTTTAACAATTGATTTAATGCAGCAGAAATGGAAAAAGCATCAAAATAGTTGAAAAAAAATTCCTGTCCGTCAATTTATGAACCCTGAAAACATTGTAGCTTGCGATAAAATCAATTGATTGAGTCAATTTTTTTTTTATACATTCGTTTCAGCCGTAGAAGGAACCCTATTGAAAATGGCTCTTTTATTCAAAGTAGTTTAATTATAATTAATAAAATACTAACTAAAATATAATATCTTTATCTAAATATTTCCTACCTTTGTCTTGATGTTGCTTAGCAACCGCCAAGTAAATATCTTTGTCAGTCTTTGACATTACGAGTTTACGACTTCATGAAAAGTGATAAATTGTTCATTTTTGTTAAAAACTATGTATTGAATTTCTTTTTCGTTTATGAATGAGTGTTATGTATGAGGCGTGCACTTTTGGATTTTCCAAACTATCTTTATTTCTAGTATTAAAATTATGTCTATCACTTATTTTATTAAAAAGATGTAGATTTTTCCTTACATACATAATATTTTCATAAATAAATTGGCAAGGAACGGCATAATATTAATCCTTTTAAATAGTTCCCTGAGAGATTCGCGACGACGGAGATCATAAATGGCTCTGACAGCTCTCTTTTGCAAAATAAAGATAGATTCAATGTCAGCAGCCCGACCCCACAGTAAAATGCCATACGACATAATGCTATGGAAGTAGCTAAAATAGACCAAACGCGCGGTTTCTACATCTGTTAACTGTCTGATCTTTCTAACAGCATAAGCGAACGAGCTTAGCCGCCCCGCAAGAGATGTTATATGAGGTCCCCATTGTAATTTCTCGTCTAGCGTGACTCCCAGGAAAACCGTTTGATTAATAAATTCCAGTTTTTCTCCATTCAATATAATGTCACATTCGCTACTTCTAACATTAGGTAATTTAAATCTAATGCATTTGGTTTTATTTTAATTCAGTACCAAATTATTTACCGTAAACCAATCTTGGACCTGAAGAATAGAGCTATTCACGTCGTCAAGATTTTGCGACCGTCGGTTGATTTTAAAGATCAATGATGTGTCATCTGCAAATAACACCATCTTCGGTTGATTTTGAAGTAATTGGGGTAAATCATTAATATAAACTAAAAAGAGGAATGGACCCAATATCGAACCTTGAGGAACGCCCATTGCCATTTCAGACCCTAATGAGTTTATGCCGTTTACTTGAACTTTAACCTTTCTATCTTTCAGGTAAGATTTTAGCAAATCTAGAGCTGTATTCCTAATCCCATGCTCCAGTTTCGGCAGAAGTGTCTCATGGTCTAAGCAAACGAACGCCTTCGAGAGGTCGCAAAAGATTCCAATGGCATCTTGTGCTTCTTCCCAGGCATTAAAAATGTTCTTTATTAGGGTGACACCGGCGTCAGTAGTACAACGTCCTTTGGTGAAACCGTACTATTGTTCATGAAAGATGGAGTTTTTATTAAAGTGACGTAACATTTGATTGAGCATCAACTTTTCAAATACCTTACTGAGAACTGGTAGAATTGACACAGGCCTATAATTGTTGGGTTCTTTACGATCACCGGATTTGAACAATGGAACTACTTTACTGTGTTTCATGAGATCCGGAAAGACTCCTTGGTCCACACTGTTGTTAAATATGAAAGCTAAATAGGGCGCAATGGTTTCGATAATAGATCTACAGACTTTTACAGACATTCCCCAGAGATCTTCTGTTGATTTAATTTTAAGATCTTTAAAAGCTTTTATAACAGCCTGAGGGTTTGTATGCTGAAACCTAAAATCCAAAGGGCATGCCTTCACATTCTGCCTAAGTAAGGCAGCAGAAAGCGCGGGCGAGGAATTTAATGCTTCAGTAGTTTTAAGGGGAATATTAGTAAAAAAGTTTTCAAATTCCTGAGCTATTTCTATATCTGAGTTGATAGGGCCATGTGCAGTCTCTAAATTAAATTCAGTATTTCGCTGTTTTTTCCTACCTGTTTCATTATTTATTATTTGCCAGGTAGTTTTTATTTTATCCTCAGCTGATTTTATTTTATTACTAATGTAAAGAGCTTTGGCTATTTTGCACACACTTTTAAACGTTTTTGAATATTTTGCAACATACTTATGAAAGCTTGTATTGTTCATATGTTGCTTTAGTCCATAAAGTTCAAATAGTTTTTCCCTACTTTTACGAATACCTGGAGTCGCCCAATCACTAAATAAAAACTTTGTGTAAATACTTTTAGTCTTTAGTGGAAAAGTGTCATTAAATTGCGTGTTTAATATTGAAAAGAACTCGGCGTAGAACTCATTTGGGTCACCTATATTATTAAAATTCGGAACACATAATTGACTGGCTAACGAATTATTATATTTCTCTAAACTTTTACATGTAATGCCTGGCCTAAACCTTATTTGTATTTTTTGTAAAGGTATGTAGGAGCAAAATGTTATTGTTTGTCCACTGTGATCTGATGGCAACTTGTTTACAATTTGTTTGTGTAAGTAATCACAATTACAAAAAATATTATCTATACAAGTGGCAGAAGAAGCTGTCACTCGGGTTGGTTCAAAGAAAACATTTGACAAATCAAATGACCTAAAAAGACTTAATCTAACAGTATTCGAGTTATTTTCTAATAAGTTAATATTAAAATCACCACATAATATGATTATTGACTTACTACTAGTACTGAGTTTATTTAATACATCTTCCATTACAGAATCAAACATGGATAGATTCTGGTAGCTTGGAGGTCGGTATACGCAAACTATAACATGCTTACCAAGCTCAACACAGGACAATTCAATGTTGTGCTCAACAGACAGTCCGGTGATGTCTTTTCTTTCTTTCGATTTAATAGAATTTTTAATTAATATTAATGACCCGCCATGCATCATACGTTTTCGGCTGAAATGGATAACTACACAATAATTTTCATAATTAATTGACATCACTTGATGATCTTTTAACCAATGTTCTGTTAAACAAATGACATCAAACTTGGTATTTTCCAAAAAGAATTATATTTCTAATAATTTGAAAGAGCAACCTTGGATATTTACAAAACATACACAAAACTCAAAATATCACAACAATCACTTGTATCATCAAGGGTCATTGACATTATTTTGGTGTGATCAAAATCGGTATAATACGGTGTTATTTAGTGCAAATATTTATCTATCTCGATGGTAAAACTACTTAATAATTTAATTAACATCTAACTTCCCGTCGATTTACACGCAAAAACAATAAAAAATAACGAATTATATTGCGAAGGGCGCGCGCGTGAATTTGACGTTTGACGTGCGCGAACTGTCAAATTCAATATTTTTTTCAAATGTTGCCTATTGATATTTCTGGATTTAAATTAATTTATTTTCATTAAATAGTACAATAATTTATCAAATTATAGTAATAATATGTACAAGTATAGTTAATTGACTCAGGCGTGACTTTGCGGAAATCCATTATAAAATACAATAGACGATGTATATTTAGTAACTTAATCCGCTTAACTGTTCTTAAAGAGTTAGAAAACCCTGTAAGAAATCGACACGTGTTTCGACGTGTACACGAGCCGAACGCAAATAACACTTTCTTTGCGTTCGGCTCGTGTCCGAGTTCACAAGGTCAATCGTTGTCCTGAGGATGCCTCGTTGAGAGGCGAAACACGTGTCGATTTCTTACAGGGTTCTCTTACTCTTTAAGAACAGTTAAGCGGATTAAGTTACTAAATATACATCGTCTATTGTATTGTACAAGTATATAAAAAAGGGGGGGGGGGAATAATTATAGGGCATCAAAAAATTCGTCTGCATCGCTGTCAACAGCAAAAGTGCCCAAAAGGCTGGCAGCATTGCCACGTTGTATGGCAATGCTTATTCTTTGTCCGAAGAAAAGGTCAGCCCTCTGGTCACGTGAAGGAAGAGTCGACCAACCGCTTGGCGATGTCTTGAAAAACCAAGTGGGCACTCGGGCCCCATGTCCCTAGTGTTTCAACCCCAAATGGCTCAAACATATAATTCCCAATAAGATTGGAATATTTGCGCCGTTTGATGTTTTCCACACCTGCAGCAGCAGCCCCAGCACAGCTCGCCGTGCTAGGAAGATGGGATGGCGCAAGGGTGTCGACACACGTTTCATCCCACACCAAAGGCCTACCCACCTTCCAAGGCATTATGATCATACCGTCTGTCTGGTCTCTTCCCATCTTCGCGTGCCAAGTCATTGGGTTCTAAAACACCCCGCACCCCGGCGGTGACAAGAGCACGACGGATGATGTCATTGGTGCTGGCGTGCCGTGCTATCCGGCCTGCGCTCTTACTGCAGGATAGGCCATGGTGTCCGAGACAGTCGACACCTTCACCGCATTAGCAGCGATGCGGAGCCACGCAAGGAGCGCCCAGACGCAGACAGGTAGCGAGCCGGAAGGTAGTGTCACCCAGCATAGTGCCTATGTTGGGTGACGGTAGAGCCTGAAGCCAAAGGCCCGACTCCCACTCACCCACAGCCAGCAGGCGGGCACGCTCAGCAGTATTGGTGGACGTATTAATAAGATTGTTCCGTACCAACCTGCAGAGCGGCTCGTCCCACTGCCTCTGGGAGGATGGATTCACGGGCCGATCTGTATTCGGGCAAGCCGCTTTCCAGGCGTTAAATGATTTAGTCGACGAGAATATCCGTCAGGCCATAGAGTAAAAGTGCCCACAGACGATACTAACCTTTAATTATTGATAATGATGATAATGATAATGATAATATCCCCACCGCCGTATCTCTACGTTGACGTCGTGGTGGGGCTTGCGCGCTCCAAACTCTGGGTCTGTGCCGATAGAGCTTACTTTGCCGAAACAGGTCTAGGATGAGGAGCCAAACCAAGAGAGATACAAAAACCGCAGGGCAGCATGTGGCGAGCTGTTGGGCAGTAGCGGCCCCACGGACCCTATCTCCCGGGAGAAATCTTGTTCCTCATCTCTGGCTTGCCTTAAAATTGGCCGGCTGGAGTGAACACTGACGAGGAACAGAGCTCCCACCTCATTTTTGCCTTAATTGGCCGACTTGAGTGGAGATTCGCAAGAGCAAACGTGCTCGGAGGAAGGAAGTATTCCAGTAAGATGTTGGTAGGGATCTTGACCGTACTTCCGGGATTGTCCTGATAGCCGTGGAATACCGCTCCACTCCTCATAAGCACCTTAGGACATGGTGCCTCCTTGTCACTACGACACTTTGTGCTAGCGACCGTTTTCGGGGGCCCATTATTGAGTGTGCAAGTCACCCCCTGCCATTTTATCTGTGTACATTATAAAACATTGATCGGGCAGGGGCCATAGACCTTCCATATTTCTAGGTCACCAGTCAACTTAAGCCACCCAAACCCATAGTCCAATGTTTTGTTTCCATGTTCTGCAATAGTCCTGCACCAACCGGGGGTTGTCCTTGGGTGCACTTGCATAGTGCATAGAGGGATAACCGTCGGTTGGTGCCTCATTTCATTTAAAATTGTCTAAGGGGCCTCTGCGAGTTGGCTTCGGCCCCTCGTACGCCTTCCAAAAGACCGGGATCCCATGGTCCCGAGATATGTAGATGATAATATATTTATTTGGTCAAAACATGGTATAACAGGTCTTACAGTTTAACATAGTACAAACATGTTTTGCCGGGTTTAAACTCAGCATGCAAATTCGAGAATAAAAAAGTAAGTACTTAACTAACATTTTGTGTCAAAAAACTGTTTCAGACTATAAAACTTATTTTGGCTTAGCCATGCACTCAATTTCCGCATAAAACAGTATCTCGTATTTAACAATTTAAAATCCGTACACACATAGCTAAGCAGCTTTTGTTATATTTTGCAAGCCTAGGCGCATTGCTTACTACGAGCCTGTATGGGTCTCGTCTATTTCGAGGACATATCGCACACCGGGTGCAACAACGTCATAAGTAACAAATGATGCTTTTTTCAGGAGATAGATTATAAGTTTATTGTTTTAATAGAATTAAATGTATTTATAATCCTATGATTTATATCGATGACCAAAATATTGTTTATACTCAATATTTTCAAATTACGGTTGATTCAGAAATAAATATGTTATATGAGTGGCAATTTTTTATTGTTTTTCATCACGATACCTACATTTATGATGTTGTTGCGCAGAAAGTTAAATTAAAAGTAGAACTTGTCTGTGCAATAAAATCATAAAGGCCGATCTACAAAAAAAATCAACACCCTAAACTTATAAAAAATAGCACTTACATAAACTTTTTGGTTAACAATATATTATTAAAATAAATGGCATAAGTATAAAATTTTAACAAAATTATGAATACTTAATTACTTTTATTTAGGTATCCGTGATCAAACTTGTGAGGAACTAAAAGGCTAGAAATTTGATCTGTCTTAGTAGTTTTATACTTAAAAATATCACTGTATGCCTTTATAAATGTTATAGATACCCCAGTTTTTTTTTGTTATTACCTTTATGACGTTGTTGCTACTACACTCCAACCCTTTCTGCGGGGGGCCACCCGCAACTGACCAATTAGGACGTTCTCGCACTAGCGTTTACAAAAACCAGCCAAAACCACATTGACATTTAGGCCCTCTGTGGGTCATTTTGAGAGTTACATTTATGATATTGCTGCACCTGATGTAGACGCATGTTTGACATCATTTGTGATCAAAAATTCATTTTACCAATTTTATTTAGTTATGACGTTATTGCACCCGGTGTGCGATATATCGTTCGCTGTTTTAAATAACTTTTTATGTTTCCTTACAAACATGCATATTTCGTAGATGTATAAACAAGGTAGCGGTAACAAACCAAGTTTTTTAAATACTGGTTTGCACGATTCGTCAGGTTGGAGTCCGTATAGCGCTGATATGCCACCGTGCTTAATGTTCCGTTCGGTCCGTGTATATTTATAGGCACTGTCTTTAGCAACATTTTACTATAACTGTCCTCGTTAATGTGGGTGACAGCCTCGCTAGGCAGCACCGAGGCTGAGCCCGACGCCGTAGGAGTCGCTGTAACGGAAGGTTGACACTGCTCATAACTGCGTTCATCGGAGAAATGCAGAAGTTGATGGTGCGGTTTTCCACAATTATCCTTCATCTGCCATCTGTCCTTACGCAACGCTTTTTTAAACTTTTTACAGTCTATTATTTTGTGTTTATTTATTTTACAAAAACGGCACTTATCGTCACCACTGTTACTGTCCGAAGAGTTTTGCACTAGCACCGTATGAGTTCTGTTTACGTAATCACCTTGTTTACGTTTGTAATCACTTGGATTATATATTATATTCACCGACGTTTTCGATATTTTTATAGCTTCTTGGTTCAAAAACTCGGATAATATAACAAGCTCCGCTGCTGATGATTGGATAACAGTAGTCTGCCCATTTTAAGATAAGCACTGTAGGTAATTTAGACAGGATAATTGATATCACGTTTGTTCCTTTCAGGTACTCATCTTGACCAATAGCGAGCACAGCGGCGACATAGTTTTTAACTTTCACAGAGAACGTTATTATTTCTTTGTGATATTCCTGGGCCATCGGTTGAAGCTTGTTGATCTCGTACATAACAAATTATGTACGAGATCAACAAGCTTCAACCGATTCTGGTATTTCGTCATCATAGCTCAAAAGCTATGATGTCGAAATACCATACAGCGTAAATGACAAATGGTTTTAAATTGGCTAAAACTCCTAAAAAACGTTGGCCGTATTCGATTACCTCGTTGTTATCATGCGAGCGTACCTAAGAGCGAGAGAGCGATAGTCGCACCTAATGCACCGGATAGCGAGGCGTCGGCACACGCGCAGCGGCAGCCTATTATCACAACAAATGAATCACGCGCGCTTGCCTCCGCTACGAGATTAAGTTATACAAACCTACAGCTACATATATTCAGCGATAGCTCGACTTACGCTACGGCCGCCGTGGCATTCTGGCGCTGGCAAGATAATGACGCTCAAACTAAATTAGCGTTCATTTCGAGTAAGTGCAGAGTAGCACCACTGAAACATTCGTCTGTACCACGATTAGAACTGCAGGCGGCGCTTCTTGCTGCTTGGCTTGCAGATACTATAACAAAAGAACACAGAAATAATGTTACCACAAGAAAGGTTTTTCTGGTGCAACTCGTCAACCGTTCTTTACTGGATTAGAAACAATGCGCGTGATTATAAAGCGTTTGTGGCGCACCGGCTTGGCGAAATCGATGAGTTGACACAAATAAAGGAATGGCACTATATACCTACTAAAATGAATATAGCCGATATCGCCACGAGAGATACCTGAGAATTAGATATGCTTCAAAATGAATGGTTATATGGTCCCGAATTTTTGTACAAGGGAAAAGAGACGTGGCCAGCGGATGTACAACCGGAAGTCAGCACCGATGTCCTGGAACGGGTTTCTCTCGTTGTCACTGAGAAGTACTCACCTGCTGTACTGGAACCCGAGAGATTTTCATCTTGGCTACGCCTCCTGAAAAGTACTTGTACAGTATTATTATTTATTGATAAATGCAAAAAGCTTACCAGTGAAATCGATGGTGATATGATGAGAAGAGCAGAACGCCTGTTGATCATGTACTCCCAGAAGCATACATTCTCCGAAGACCTGGAACACCTGAAACAGAAAAAACCATTAGATCGGAAAAGTAAGCTACTTACCTTGACTCCTGTGATTGACGAGTACGGAGTTTTACGCGTTGGAAGTCGCATCGACCAGGCACCTGGAATACCACCTAAAACAAAATATCCAGTAATACTTGACGGCCGCAACTACGTCGCTCAGTTGATAGTCAAGCACCACCACGTAAAGGCCGCCCACGGGAACCAGGAAGTTCTCGTAAATAATCTGAAACAACATTATTGGATTATACGTTTGAGACCTACAATTCAACATGTGACCTCAAAATGCATGTTTTGTAGAAAAAGAAAAGCACAGCCGCAACCACCCAGAATGGGGAACTTACCTGAAGCCAGAATGGCTTATAATCAACGCCCGTTCACGTTCTGTGGAGTGGATCTTTTTGGGCCCATGGAGGTGACAGTACAGTACAGGCGACGAGAGAAAAGCTATGGCGTTCTCTTCACTTGCTTGACTGTTAGAGCCATACATATTGAAGTAGTATCGAAACTCACCTCTGACGCTTTTATTATGGCCTTACGTCGCATGGCCGCGAGCAGAGGGTGGCCAAAACATATTATATACTCGGATAATGGGACTAACTTGAGAGGAGGCTTAAATGAAATAAGAAAGTCGATAAGCGAACTTGATGAAGAGAAGCTAAAAGGAGAAGCTGCTAGCTACGGCACTACATGGACTTTTTCTCCGCCTGCCAGCCCACATTGGGGTGGGGCATGGGAACACCTAATACGTTGTGTGAAAAATTCACAGAAGGTCAAATTCAAATTCAAATTCAAATAATTTATTTTCTCTTCACAAACAATGACATGATAAATTATTTAAAACAAACTTAAAAATTACGTGACAAAGTTTGTGAGAGACTGGTGTCTGCACTAGGAATACCTGTATCGCAGATCACCAGGGTCCCACCACGCGGAATGTATACATAATTAGTTATACAGTAAATGTGAAGGGGTTCAGCATAAAGTATACTTAAACTAAATATAAATCAATGATAAAAACCAAATCAAAGTGAAAAAACCATAACACAAAACATTAAAGTAGTGGAAATATGCGCGAAATATGATATGTGAGGAAATTACCGGGACGGACTATTTTGGATGATTAAGTAAGTCTTCAGTTGCATTATAATCTAATTTATGGAGCCATTCAACTAGAGTACTCTTACAGGTATTTTTAGTTAGGTGATAGATAGTAATAATTCGATTAATTTTATTATAAAGATGGGAACCCAGGAATGTATAAAATCTTTGTGAGAAGCTCGTTCTTAGACCCTTAGCTGTATTGCAAACAGAGTACTTTCTGCGTTTACTCGAGATAGAGAGGGGATCAAATATTAAGGTGGAGTGCTTCTTGAGAACAGTGTACAAAACAAAAAGTTGCCTCACTGACAAAACCTTGAAGTGTTTGTAAAGAGCAACAGTAGGGTATGGCCACCTTTAGTACCACCCGCTGGGCTCTTTCTAATTTCAAAATGTTAGATTTGGGAGCACCCCCCCATGATGTTATGCAGTAAGTCAGAAGACACTGACACATCGCATAATACACCCACCTTATAACCTCAGTGTCAGCTACGTGACGAAGACCTCTAAAAAGAAAGATTAATTTGCGAATTCTAAATGTTAGACTATCTATATGTGGCTGGAAGCTTAAATTATTATCTATTATAATTCCAAGGTACTTAATAGTGGTAGTCTTTTGGAGAACGGGACAGGAGCAGGTGTTGGAATTAGATTCAATGCAGGAGTGCGCCTTAATCTGAAACTGGCATAAGAATTCATTGTGTTTGTTTGTGAGGGAGAAAGCTAGATACTTGGTTTTGTCGACGTTAAGGGTAAGGACATTATTTTTTAGCCAAGCTAGGACCGTATCAAAACCTTTTTGTGCGTAATGGTAGACATCAGCCCATGAATCCGCTGTGAAAAGTAGTGCGGTATCATCGGCAAAAGATATGATTTTACCATGGGGTAGCTGTAGGTTACAGAGATCATTAATGTAGGCAAGGAAGAGGGAGGGCCCGATCACACTTCCCTGTGGCACACCAAAAGTGACAGGTAGGTCATCACTAACAAGATTACCTATTTTAACCCTCTGGAACCGATCAGATAAGTAGTCCCGGAAGAGTTTAAGTGGCAGACCCCTGATTCCCATGTTTTCTAGCTTATTGAGTAGGTTGGGTACAGAGACTGTGTCAAACCGGGACCGGGACCCATGGCCGGGATCCCATGGTCCCGAGATATGTAGATGATAATATATTTATTTGGTCAAAACATGGTATAACAGGTCTTACAGTTTAACATAGTACAAACATGTTTTGCCGGGTTTAAACTCAGCATGCAAATTCGAGAATAAAAAAGTAAGTACTTAACTAACATTTTGTGTCAAAAAACTGTTTCAGACTATAAAACTTATTTTGGCTTAGCCATGCACTCAATTTCCGCATAAAACAGTATCTCGTATTTAACAATTTAAAATCCGTACACACATAGCTAAGCAGCTTTTGTTATATTTTGCAAGCCTAGGCGCATTGCTTACTACGAGCCTGTATGGGTCTCGTCTATTTCGAGGACATATCGCACACCGGGTGCAACAACGTCATAAGTAACAAATGATGCTTTTTTCAGGAGATAGATTATAAGTTTATTGTTTTAATAAAATGAAATGTATTTATAATCCTATGATTTATATCGATGACCAAAATATTGTTTATACTCTATATTTTCAAATTACGGTTGATTCAGAAATAAATATGTTATCTGAGTGGCAATTTTTTATTGTTTTTCATCACGATACCTACATTTATGATGTTGTTGCGCAGAAAGTTAAATTAAAAGTAGAACTTGTCTGTGCAATAAAATCATAAAGGCCGATCTACAAAAAAAATCAACACCCTAAACTTATAAAAAATAGCATTTAAGTACATAAACTTTTTGGTTAACAATATATTATTAAAATAAATGGCATAAGTATAAAATTTTAACAAAATTATGAATACTTAATTACTTTTATTTAGGTATCCGTGATCAAACTTGTGAGGAACTAAAAGGCTAGAAATTTGATCTGTCTTAGTAGTTTTATACTTAAAAATATCACTGTATGCCTTTATAAATGTTATAGATACCCCAGTTTTTTTTTGTTATTACCTTTATGACGTTGTTGCTACTACACTCCAACCCTTTCTGCGGGGGGCCACCCGCAACTGACCAATTAGGACGTTCTCGCACTAGCGTTTACAAAAACCAGCCAAAACCACATTGACATTTAGGCCCTCTGTGGGTCATTTTGAGAGTTACATTTATGATATTGCTGCACCTGATGTAGACGCATGTTTGACATCATTTGTGATCAAAAATTCATTTTACCAATTTTATTTAGTTATGACGTTATTGCACCCGGTGTGCGATATATCGTTCGCTGTTTTAAATAACTTTTTATGTTTCCTTACAAACATGCATATTTCGTAGATGTATAAACAAGGTAGCGGTAACAAACCAAGTTTTTTAAATACTGGTTTGCACGATTCGTCAGGTTGGAGTCCGTATAGCGCTGATATGCCACCGTGCTCAATGTTCCGTTCGGTCCGTGTATATTTATAGGCACTGTCTTTAGCAACACTTTACTATAACTGTCCTCGTTAATGTGGGTGACAGCCTCGCTAGGCAGCACCGAGGCTGAGCCCGACGCCGTAGGAGTCGCTGTAACGGAAGGTTGACACTGCTCATAACTGCGTTCATCGGAGAAATGCAGAAGTTGATGGTGCGGTTTTCCACAATTATCCTTATCACACACGGGTGCTGAGCACGCGTCACGGTTATGACGCGACACCAGACACTTATAGCATAAACCGTTACGTTTTATAAACTGCCATCTGTCCTTACGCAACGCTTTTTAAAACTTTTTACAGTCTATTATTTTGTGTTTATTTATTTTACAAAAACGGCACTTATCGTCACCACTGTTACTGTCCGAAGAGTTTTGCACTAGCACCGTATGAGTTCTGTTTACGTAATCACCTTGTTTACGTTTGTAATCACTTGGATTATATATTATATTCACCGACGTTTTCGATATTTTTATAGCTTCTTGGTTCAAAAACTCGGATAATATAGCAAGCTTAGGCTTATCCCCGCTGCTGATGATTGGATAACAGTAGTCTGCCCATTTTGAGATAAGCACTGTAGGTAATTTAGACAGGATAATTGATATCACGTTTGTTCCTTTCAGGTACTCATCTTGACCAATAGCGAGCACAGCGGCGACATAGTTTTTAACTTTCACAGAGAACGTTATTATTTCTTTGTGATATTCCTGGGCCACATCGGTTGAAGCTTGTTGATCTCGTACATAATTTGAGCTATGATGACGAAATACCAGACAGCGTAAATGACAAATGGTTTTAAATTGGCTAAAACTCCTAAAAATCGTTGGCCGTATTCGATTACCTCGTTGTTATCATGCGAGCGTACCTAAGAGCGAGAGAGCGATAGTCGCACCTAATGCACCGGATAGCGAGGTGTCGGCACACGCGCAGCGGCAGCCTATTATCACAACAAATGAATCACGCGCGCTTGCCTCCGCTACGAGATTAAGTTAAGTACCTACAAACAGACACTTAAAATACAGCTATACAAATAAATAAAATTGAAGTGTCTGTTTGTAATGTCAAAATAACAGCTTTTCACTAAATGCATGAAATACGACCCATACAACAAAAACACAATTTTTTTTTGTCTGTCTGTCTGTCTGCTTGTTCCGGCTAATCTCCAAAACGGCTTTTCGACGGGAGTCTCACTGGCAGCTATGCAAATAAAGTTGATGTATAGAGATCATCACGGACGAAGTCGCGGGTAACAGCTAGTTTATTTGTATAGCTGATCGGAATAATAATGCGAATGTTATGCGGTGAATCATGGGCTCAAATATAATGTCACAAAGAGCGAGCTCATGGTTTTCAAAGCAGGTAACCTAACATATTCGTGTATTCCTCATGTCGCACTGTGTGGAGAATCCCTGCGAAGAGTAGGCAAGTTTAAATATTTGGGCCACTGGGTCACTGAAGACCTATTAGATAACTGTGACATTGAAAGGGAACGTAAGTCGCTGGCTGTCCGTTGTAACATGCTGACCCGCAGGTTTGCACGATGTACGAAGGCAGTTAAAGTAACGCTTTTTAGAGCTTACTGTCAATCCTTCTACACGTGCAGCCTGTGGGTCAACTTCACTCAGTGGGCAAACAGTGACCTGCGCGTTCAGTATAATAATGCACTGAGAGTACTGCTGCGGCTGCCGTGGCGTTGTAGTGCGTCAGGGATGTTTACAGATAATAACATTACCTGAAGCCAGAATGGCTTATAATCAACGCCCTTTCACGTTCTGTGGAATTAGAATTAGAATTTCTTTATTTTGCATAAAATATGGTACATAAAAGGTCTTAACAGTAACTTAAATATAAGAAGTTCCACATATTTTGCTTACTTACACATTTCAGCATGCAAAAAAAAATAAAAAAGTACCTTATAATAAAATGATATACAATGATGTAGGAAAACACTTCTATTGAGATCATGAGGTAAAAAAAAATTAAATCCTTAAAATTATGTTATTTATTTACATTACTAGTGAGATCATATCTCGAACTTTGCTTATAATTTAAGAACTCACTTATTGTATAGAACACATTACTATAGAGCCATTTCTTAAGTTTATTTTTAAAGTAGTTTAGTGGTAGCTCTCTAATCTGTTTGGGTATTTGGTTATAGATTTTGACAGACATATTGTAACAATTGTTCTGAACTAGTGTGCTTCTACATCTTGTGACAGCCAGTCGGGTTGGATCTCTTGAAAGGAATTTTTTATTTACTATGGCTTTAGTATATCGCTCGGAGTGCTTTTTAACAAATAATCCTACTTCTAATATATACAGACTAGGTAGTGTTAGTAATCCTAATTTCTTAAATAAAGGTCTGCAAGATTGAAACGGTCCAACCCCACAGATTGCTCTGACACATTTTTTTTGTGTGATAAAGACATTTTTAGCCTGAGAAGAATTACCCCATAAAAGAAGACCGTATCTAAGAACGGACCCGACGTAGCCATGGTACGCAGTCATAGCAGTTTTTTGACTCGCTACCTTCTTAAGCTTTTTCAGAGCAAAGACAAATTTGTTTAAATTAGAACATATGCGAGTTGTATGTGCTTTCCAATTGCAATGTCTATCTAAGATAATACCTAAAAATTTTGTATCAAGTACTTCTTCAATTTTGGTGTTTTTATAATATAGGTCTATGGGTTTTATTTGAGTATTGTTATAATTAGAGAATTGTAAAATTTTGGTTTTAGAAATATTAGCTGTTAAGTTGTTGTCCTTTAACCAGTTCATTATTGATTCTACAGTGTTTTTTAATGAATGTTCGTAGTTGCTTTCTGAAGTTTGTGGTACTATAACCGAAATATCGTCCGCAAATAGAATGCACTGATGTGATGTTACTTGAGGAATATCATTTATATAAATAAGGAAGAGAAGAGGGCCTAGTACACTTCCTTGGGGAACACCGAACTTATTTACTTTAAAAGTAGATCTGAATGGGGTAGACACAAGTTGATCATTTAATTGGTTTATTTCGACACATTGTTTTCTGTCGCTTAGGTAGCTTTCAATCCAATCGAGTGCTTTGCCTCGGATTCCATATAGCTCGCATTTGTTGAGCAAGATTTTGTGATCAACGAAATCGAATGCTTTGCTCATGTCAAAGAAAATGGCAGCAACTCTATTACGTTTATCGATGTTTTATGTAATTTTTTGTATTAGTGAGAATGCAGCAAGTGTTGTAGATTTGTCTTTTTGAAAACCATTTTGGTTATTTACTATTAAATTAAATTTGTTTAAGAAATTCATTATTCGAGAGTGCACTATTTTTTCAAAAATTTTAGATAAAATCGGGATTAATGTGATGGGCCTATAGTTGTTCATATCTTGTTTAGAGTTTTTTTTGTGAAATGGTTTTACTATTGATGATTTTAATTTTTCTGGAAAGGTTCCTTGCGTAAACGATAGATTTATAAGGTGACTTAAAATGTCTGATAATTCTTTATTGCAGTTTTTTAATATGGCTGTAGAGATGCAATCATAACCAACAGCTCGTGTGTTATTAAGTGAATTTATGGTTCTTGAAACTTCTTCACAGGAGGTGGGTCTCAGATAAATAGTCGAATTTGATGAATCTATTAACTTGTAATTTGGACGAGAGTTATTCTCCTTATTTGTTATAGATATGAAGAAATCGTTGAAGGCAGTCGCAATTTTCATTGGGCATTCAACGCTTTTTTTATTACTATCTATGGATTTGATGGAGTGGATCTTTTTGGGCCCATGGAGGTGACAGTACAGTACAGGCGACGAGAGAAAAGCTATGGCGTTCTCTTCACTTGCTTGACTGTTAGAGCCATACATATTGAAGTAGTATCGAAACTCACCTCTGACGCTTTTATTATGGCCTTACGTCGCATGGCCGCGAGCAGAGGGTGGCCAAAACATATTATATACTCGGATAATGGGACTAACTTGAGAGGAGGCTTAAATGAAATAAGAAAGTCAATAAGCGAACTTGATGAAGAGAAGCTAAAAGGAGAAGCTGCTAGCTACGGCACTACATGGACTTTTTCTCCGCCTGCCAGCCCACATTGGGGTGGGGCATGGGAACACCTAATACGTTGTGTGAAAAATTCACTGAAGGTCGTTCTGAAGGAACGAGCACCCCGCGATGAGGTTCTAAATACCCTGCTGGCAGAGGTGGAACACATGGTAAACAGCCGTCCGCTGACCCACGTGAGCGTCGAACCACATTCCGATAAGTCACTGACGCCTAATCATTTTCTTCTTGGTTCTTCATCTAACCTACATACGATCAGGGGCCGTACCATGAACATTTTAAATACTTGTCAAGTACAGGACAGGTCAACTTGGCATTTTAACCTGACAGGTTTTCTATTTGTACCATGAGCATTTCAGTCTGACCTGCAATGTATCAACTTCAGACCTGCTACGCTACCGTTGACCGGTACGTCATATTATAAACAAACGTTCGGAAATACTTTTTCGGAATGTTACCGGTTTTACGGTTATATAAAATTAATTTGATAACAGTATAAAATGATCAAAAAAATTAAATAAAATACCCCCTGGCTGGAGGCTTTGAGTTTCTTTTAGGAGCTTAAGGCAGCCACAGGAAAGTCCGGTTAAGCAGACGAATACCTCAGTGGTAACCTGCGAGATGCCCTAGTCAAAAAAAAAAAAAAAAAAAAAAAAAAAAAAAAAAAATATAAACTGAAATATAAATAAAACTATGTTTCGCAGCAAAAAATCTTATGTAACACGATTATGACGTGGAGGCCTTTTAGATGTAAAATAAAGGTACCACCAACAACACCAACCTACTTGAATGAAAACTTACCAAAGCTATTGCTATTTTCGAACGACTAATAGCGTGTCAAATAAATTGTCAACAAGACAAGAATATTTATTGATGACATATAAAAATTGGAAATATAAAAATATTAGATTTTTTTAATACTTAATCACAAGGATTGCAATGGGGACTGGGGTACATAAAAAGGGCTCAAACTCGAGAAATGTCCCGCAGATTGTGGACGGAAGTGACGGAACATTGGAACATGATGTGAATTCTATTGTTGGTGGAGGCATGAGGAACAGGGTGTAAATTTCACTCTTTTCATGAGAAATGGGAGGCTCCTCCGACCAGACGGGTGTTATGTCTGACGGGCAACTGCCCGAAAGTTGTTTTCGGATAATCTTATATATTTATCATGCAAGATTTTTGTAACGTCATGTCTTTACTGCGTAGTTCGTATGTAACGTTTTTTATTAGTGATCGATGTATGCAATGAGGTTATACAATACTAGAGAAGTAGTGGACGGCACATAAGCGTCACCACCACTTAGGTGTCCGCAGGCATATCTGAATTCAGTTGTCAGCTTGACGTCAAGTGAGCAATTGCTTAGCGATAAAAAATAAAAAATGGTGGAATTTGCGGTTAAAATTAGTATGTCACGGTCTGAAAGGATTAATAAAGCATGTGGTGTTACATTTCACAATCAAGTTTGCTAAATTTTCTTCAGATTATCCAAAAAAACATTACAAAACGAAATAAATTTAGCAAACATTGTTTTTGCGATCAATGTTACCAGGAAAAACGATGTTGATTTTGCCAGACTGTTGGGAGTTTAGTGAATGACGACATGTAAAAATATTTCGTACGTAGCTTTTATCATTTATTTAGTAGGGATAGATGTAGTAGTGTGTATAAAACTGCACATAACTAGGTATTAAAACGCTCGTGTTTTAATACCCCTCCAACAGTTTCATAAACTACTACTAACTATTTTTTAATTGATGTTATTGTTCTAAGAAATTTGAACTGGAGGATGAGCTCGTGGCTAAGTAATAACAGCCGCACGGGTCGATCCATCAGGTTAAGCTACGCTTGCCGGGATTGGTCTGTGGATGGGTGACCATCTTTAAATACCGAGACTAATCCGTGTCTCGAAAGCACGTTAAGCTGTTGGTCCCAGCTGTCATTCGTGGATCTTGTGACAGTCGTTACCTACGGGTCGTCAGAAGTTCGAAAGTCTGACAACCAGTTTTACAGGTATAGGTCTGATAAGCAGTTGCTCCATGTAAAATACTGGTGGTATTCAGCTGCATCCGGTTAGACTGGAAGCCGATCCCAACATAGTTGGGAAAAGGCTAGACAGATTGATTTAGATTATTCTAAAAAAAGTGAATGTCGCTGGTTAGTGCGTTACATCACTTTAATTAATTTAATCGATTATCATGAATATATAAATTATATATTACATTATGAACAATATTATTTGTCACAAATCTTAAAACTTTTGAAACATTTTTTTTTTGCCTATGTTTTGTAAGTATACCGTAATCCTTGTAAATTTTTTAAAATCTTTTATTTACACCCATGCTATAAATCCTCTATAAAAGTTCCTGAAACAGTTAGCTTATTGCCAAAATTAAAACAGCCTGTGTCATAGTAACCCTAATGACATCCAAACGAGTGTTATAATGTTGTACTAAATTTCATAATGCAACTCGTTTTTTACTCATCGAACAGCCACATTCTCGTGGTATGTTTATGAATTTCAAAAAAAGAACATTGTCATGCACGCGCGTTTAATTAGAAATTAGAAATTAGAAAAGGTTGGGTAGGTTCTTCGAATTCACGTCGTATCCCGCCATTCTTGTTAGATATTAGTATTGCAAAAATTTATTAAGTACTTTGTTGTTTATAGAGGATTCATATCATGGATTTTTAGAGGTATGAGGAACAGGGTGTAAAGTTCACTCATCCACCATAGAAAAGGGAGGATCCTCCTGCCAGACGGGTTGTTATGTCTGGCGGGCAACTGCCCATATGTTGATTTCGGATAGTCTTATCTATGTTATTCGCTCAGTAAACTCTAACTGCGAGATGTAGGAATTGTGTGACGTCATGTCTTTTTGTTTCGTAGTTTTTGTATGTGGCGGTCTAACCGCTACAGATTCATGGGTGTAGATAAAGTCTTGAATGCAACTGTTATAATTAGGTATTAAAACACTCATGTAATACTATTTTTTACAAACCCACATTCGTGTTTTAATACCCCTTATTATACCCCCAGTTGCATATGTAACTATTATCTATTGAAAGTTCCATAACACAACCTTTCATAGTACTCTAATTGATTCAATAAAACCTTCATTCATTCTGGGCAAATTATGTTGATAATTGGCAACTCTGGTCGTTTTTCCGATAGCAATGTCTTGTCTCATTCCAACGTCATTAGTTTGACGGTAGAAGAAATGAGACAAACATAGATTATTTTGACAGATTGACATTTTATGTATCCGTTTCAAAGCTACGTCTTTAAACTCGTAAGTGGTGACGTTTTTCAGAAATTGTTTGTAGGACGCTGCGCCTCTAGTATTGTATAACCTCATTGGATGTATGTAACGGTGTAACCGCTACAGTGCTATTGATGATTCAAGAGGCTGGGCAGCTGTAGTTTGTTTTTTTACTAAGACTACGAATATTGTTTTTACCCAAAACTTCTATTAAACATTAAATTGGTTTTTATTTATGTGTATTGTGTTCTTTATTTATATTTCTTTCACATCTACCACTCGTACCATTTCTACAACATAAGTAGACGACAAAGAGACGTGTTTTTTTGTGGTCTATAATTTTAAATAACGCCACAATAGTATTATATTCACAAATTAACATATACTTACGTTTTTTATTTTAAATTAAAGAAAACAGTTCAATAAAAGTAAGTTTTACACGCCTGCTTAATATGACAGCAGGGCAGCTCAGTTTTCAAGGATTTACATGTCAAAAATTCTTCATGGTAGAGCCTATCGCAGGTCAGACCAGTGAAATGTTGTCACGTGACCACTGAGCGGCTTTAGTCACGTGATCGCTGGCTCGCCTGTTATTTGACGTGTTCATGGTACAAAATAGCCCGACAGTTCACTTTCCGTCGAAAATTGACCTGCTATAAGAGTGCATGGTAAGCCCCCTGTACATACGATGAGTTAGATACATACCTACGAAAACAATCGCGCATCTCCCAACGACTCGCAGATTTGTTTTGGAAACGTTGGGTGAGGGAGGTACTACCAGATATGCGACCTAGAACAAAATGGCATCAGGAACAAACGCCCTTGAAAGTGGGTGACCTTGTGATAATCAAAAAAAAAAAAAAAAATAAGGGAAAGAAAATGTGCTAGCTGATGCACTTTCCAGGATAGTAATCTCTAGTGATGATTTGAAGACGATGCGTGAAAAGGCGATATCGGTAATGATGAGGGCGCAGCGTAAACAATTGGGAGAACTGAATGATTGTGATAAGAGTTCTGTGGTGTCTAGGACTGATCACCCTAGGATCGTAGAAGTTCTTAAGAAACAAGGAAATGATATTGAAATATGTTTCAGTGAATGGGAGAAAATGTTACGTAACACTACTAGTAGGAAAATATTTTCAAAGTCGCGCTGCCTTTTTTTAAATTAAGTTTCACTTGTCCTATTCCAGCAGTTAATAATTTTTCTCCATTTGCAATACTCACTGCATCAGTTTTATTAGAACTATTGTTAATCATTAGTTTTTTATTACTGCACATATGGTTTGTGGCTCCGGAGTCTGTATATAGACTCCGGAGCCACAAACCATATGTGCAGTCGCACACATCACTATTCACTTTGACAGACGGAGCAGCTATAAGAGCCTTGTCCTTTGGTTTAGTCTTCGGCTTGTTCCTATCTCGACCATGACTGTGACTCTGTGTCTCTTTATCTGCTGCAGGTTGTCCTGCAATTGGTTTACCGGGACAATTCTTCAAGAAATGGCCAATACGCTTACACTTGAAACATCTGGGTAGTTTCCGAGTGATCAGTGTGGTTATACTATCCTGCTTGTCCTCTCGCCTCCGTGTCTCTTCCAATAGTTTGACCGAGACAAGTTCAGTACATAATTTTGTACCAGCATTTTCAATGGCCATAATCAGCGGATCAAAGTCTTCAGTTAGACCACTCAACATTATAACAGCTACGAATTCATCATCTAGTGGTGACTCAATTTCATTCAACTGATGTGAAGCTTCCTTAATTTTGTTGAGGTAATCCTCCATCGAGCTGCTATCACATAGTTTTGTGCCAAACAAACTTCTGAGAAGACCTAGTCTTCTACACAATCCGCGACCTTCGTATGCCTTCTTCAGGTTATTTTCATATTCCATGCTTCCTAAGCAGTTTTTGCCGAGCGAATGTATGGAATCACTGCTGGTTGAACTGATAGGGCAATTCGTGCCAACGCCTATTCCGCCTTCTTTTGTTTCTCATCGTTCACGTTATTCTCAACAAATTCCCATAGTTCTTCATGGATCAATAGCATTCGCATCGAGAACTTCCAAGTTGAATAATTTTCTGACCCCTTGAGTTTCTCAATAGAATTCATGTATTGTGATGAAGAAGCCATTTTTGCAATTTTTGCCGTTGGCGTGATACTATTAAATATTTACCGATTTTCTTCGACAATCTGTCCAAAATACGAGCGTTTTTCAAGTGTTTTTAACCACGCTCGGCTACCATGTTGGATATTTGGGCAGAAAAAGAAAGTTTTATAGAGATTACTAAGGGATTTATTATTGAAACTAGAAAATAGTAGATTGTTATACAAGGGTCGAAAGAAATCAATTCCCATACGAGGTATTTAGACGCCCGAGCGTAGCGAGGGCGGCTATAGTCCGAGTAGGAATTGATGTCTTTCACCCGTGTTAAACACTCTACTTTTCATTTCGAATATAAGGAAAGTAAAACATAGTGTTTAAAATAGTTATTGATAATAAATAACATGATTAGTACCTATTTAAAATGAATTGAGAAGTTAGAACAATTTGTGTTTTTGTTTAAATATAGAACACCGCGTCGCTGCTGCGGGCCGTCCCGCGCATTATGTATTTTTTTTAATTCACACGGGCTGTTTATATAAAACAGCCAGTGTGAATTAAAAAAAAATACGTCACAAGACCGGAGCCCAGTGTTTCCACTTTTAGGGATTTCTCCCTTTTTTTGGGAAAAATGGCCAGTAAATAATAAGCATGGTATAGGGATATTTTATTTTGGCAGGGATTTAGGGAATTTTAAGGAAAATTTAACTTGAGTTGGTAGCCCTATTGTTTATACTAGGCAGCACCCGATGTACTACTTCACTCTATGGCACCACCGATTGAATAAAAGGGGATTCCCTGAAACTTGTAATAATTGTAATACGTCAAATTTTAGTTTACCATGTTATTGTATAGTGTAGTTATTGTATTGTATAGTGTAGTCTGTACACTACACTATACAATACAATAACTACAACACACACATACAATGCCTATTTCTGTGGCTAAAGACGAAATCGGAAATAAGTCGCATTATACCTAGAGTTGGTTTGTTTCGTCTCTCTCGATTTATAATGAATGTTTTCCAGGTATGTATGCTATAAAAATGAAAAATTCCCTAAACCAAGGAATTTTTATATTTTTTAGGAAATTTTAGGGATAATTCATTAAGAAACTGGGGAAAAACCAAAAACGTAAGTGGAAACACTGCCGCAGCTTTTTTGTTTTTATTCTATTCGATATTCTTCATGTAAAAAGTTTCGTAGCAGACTACCTAACCAAAAGTTCTATTTTTAAAATTCATTCCCGCCCTAGGGCGGGAAGCAATTACTATGAGTTTTTCCCGCCCTAGAGAGGGAAGCAGCGTTTTCCACCCGCTACTCGGATCAAACAAACACTACTTTCCGAGCATGAGAGATGAAATAGTAGATTGTTACACATGGGTCAAAAGGAATCAATACCCATACGAGGTATTTAGACGCCCGAGCGCAGCGAGGGCGGCTATAGTCCGAGTAGGAATTGATGTCTTTCACCCGTGTTAAACACTCTACTTTTCATTTCGAATATAAGTATAAAATAGTAAAACTTCTAAAATACTTATTGATATTAAATAACATGAGTAGTACCTATTTAAAATTAACTGAGAAGTTAGAACAATTTGTGAAATTTTTTAAATTTGGAACGCGCCGCGTCACCGCCGCTCAGTGTTTCCACTTACGTTTTTGGTTTTTCCCCAGTTTCATAATGAATTAAAATCCCTAAAATTCCCTAAAAAATATAAAAATTCCTTGGTTAAGGGAATTTTTCATTTTTATAACATTAAATACCTACAAAACATTAATTATTAATCGAGAGAAACGAAACAAACCAACTCTAGGTATAATGCGACTTATTTCCGATGTCACCTTTAACCACGAAAATAGTAAAATTAACAATAACATGGTAAACTAAAGTAAGACTAATTGAATTTAATCAATCGGTCTGCCATAGAGTAAAGTAGTACATTGGGTGCTGCCTACTATATACAATAGGGCTACCAACTCAAGTTCAATTAAGCCCTAAAGTTCCCTAAATCCCTGTCAAAATAAAATATCCCTAAACCATGCTTATAATTGGCCATTTTTCCCTAAAAAAGGGAGAAATCCCTAAAAGTGGAAACACTGCCGCCGCGGGCCGTCCCGCTTAATAGGTTCTTTTTTTTTTATTCGCACTGGCTGTTTATACAGTGCAAGACCACAGCCTTTTTATTTTTTTTCTATTCGATATTTTTCATGTAAAAAGTTTCCTAGCCGACTACCTAACCAAAAGTTATATTTTTAAATATCATTCCCGCCCTAGGGTGGGAAGCAATTACTATGAGTCTTTCCCGCCCTAGAGAGGGAAGCAGCGTTTTCCACCCGCTACTCGGATCAAACAAACACTACTTTCCGAGCATGAGAAATGAAAACACATATTCGTACATCGAGATATAAGTACTACTTATATCTCGATGTATTCGTACAAAGTCTTGAACGGGGCGTCTGTCAAAATAACAAAACAGATATCACAAAAAAAGGTTGCGTTTAGAATAGTTCTAACAGTCTAAAGATTGTTTGCTGTAATAAATCCTAATAAATCATTTGATGAAAGACCAAATGCCTTAATGACATAATCCTTGGTAATATTCTGCTGAGTAAAAATTTTACCAAATGAAAGTGAGCGTACTAAAATCATTCTAAATATTGCATTGGTATAAAAAAAGGTTGCTAAAATTTGTTTGGATAATGAAATTTTGTCAAAATCATTTAGGCAAAACGGCAGGATCCCAATGGGTGAATATCTCAGCGGAAAATTTTACGTGTCCACGTTGAGAATCGAGGTGTTAAATGATAGGATGTTCCTTATTTTTTTTTATAGTGAACTTGGTAACTTGGTTCAATTAGGGCCACATTTTTTTTAATATAACTGTACATAAATAAAAATATAGCCTTAAAATTCAAGTTGGGTGGCTTGTCCCAGCTCCATTTTTTGATATAATTGCGTTCACCTAAGTAACAATTTAAGGTACAATAAAAAAATAAACAATTTCAATAGTATAAGCATAAGACGCATTATCTAAAAACAATTAAACCATATTAGAAAATCTAATTTAAAAGCACAGGATACTTGATCAAAGTTTATCCAACCAAAAATCAAAATTTTGGTGGCACTTGTTCAACTTACTATAACATGAAGTTTCGTGCGTGTGCGTTCAATACCGTTTTATTATTTCGCATCTCTCAGTAGTGGGCCGGCCACTTGCCCGTAACAGATGTGTAATTAATGCTGTGATTTCCCGCAGAAAACGTAAGTATCATCTTGGGTGGCACGGGGGACAAGAACTGTTCAATTTTTGGTGGATCGATTTGCTGTTGATTTTAAAGTGTTTTAATAGTAAGCTACACGTTATAGATAGTGATTTGGGTAACGCATTAATTACTGATATTAATGTAATTGTAACTTAAAACCCCTATTTTTAAAGATTTTTTTTATGCCTGGTTCCAATTTTAGTGGCTCAACTTTGGTGGCTTTGGTGGCGGTTTCACGCCACACGAACTGAAAACGAGCCACTAAATTTTAAATATGTACTGTATAATATATTGTTTGTACCTTTATAGCCAGTTTTTAGGTTGCAAGATAGTTTGATTAACAAACTAAATGTTATGCACGGATGCCAGCACATCAACCAGTAGGTTGAGGTGCTAAAAAAAATAATGGGGAGAATTTGACAGATTGTCAGACCAATCTGTCAAATTTTCTCAATCAACATTGAACCTTATTCTTCAGCGATAAAGTTGAAAATCTATTAAAGAAATTTGACAGATTGTAGTAACTTGATGTGTTGGCGTTTGTACTTGGCATTAAGCAAGACCTATTAATAAGTTATTATAAGGGTGGCATACTAATGATCAAATAAGAAACTTGTTAAAATTCATATATTTTTATTTTGTTGCTTTTTGGAAGGCCAAAACAGACCAGCGAAGAGAGGCTTATTAAAAAGAGAATGGCAGAAAGAAGAAGAAAAGCAAGAATAAAGCAATCCCGAACAGGCTGAAACACTACGAAAAAGAGAAAGGGAAAGATAATTATCACCAAAAAGAGCGAGAAGGTAAACTTGTTTCACAGCAACAAACGTCACAACGCGAGCGTCGAGCTTTACAAAGAAGAAATAAAATATATCAACACTTTTGTAGTTAGTTGTTGTCAAGTAATTTTGTTAACAATAAAAAAGATTAATGTTTTTGTTTTTTCGTGCAATAAATTCATAATCTTCATCTTTATGAGTTTATCAGATAAATAATAATATTTATTTATTTATATAAATTTTATGGTACACCAGATAATACATTACAAAAAGAAAAAGTAATACACTACAAAATATACAATGGGCGGCCTTATCGCTTATTGCAATCTCAATATAATAAATAATAAATCAATATATGCAATCTATAATAAATATTTTTTACAATAGAGTTTTATTAACCGATGAAAGTTATTGGTAATTCCCGAGAAATAGGTTTGTGACAGAGAAATCCAATTTTGGTGTCACTGATTTTCAATTTTGGTGGGCACTTTCGATCTTGGTGGGCGATTTTCAATTTTGGTGGCCACACTAGAGTTTGAACCAAAATATCTCAAAAAGTTATCGAGATATTCTCAGACCTCTTGCAGATCCTTCTAGCTTGGACTTTCTATTCTTATACCAGGTCCTTATTTTTCACGAAAGCTGAAGAAAACATTTCGCCACCAAAATTGAAAAGAAATGCACTTTGTTGAAATTGACCCCAATAATATTACATAGGTGCATATTACATGCATGCGTATCAATCGAATTGATAACCTCCTTCTTTTTTTTAAATCGGTTAAAGTTTAAGAAGTTCATCAAGTGTATGTACATTTATATTCTTATGCTCCATTAACAGATAATTTTACTTAGAATATACGAGTATGCGCCGAAAAAACTAAAACTACCATTATATATTTTCAATCGGACACTGTGATCCATATGATTTAAAAAAATTATGTAAGTAACCGAAGATTAAAACTGAAGTGCAAAAACTCCAATTGTATAAGTGTATTTTGTAATATAAAATCAAATTGTAATTGTAAAAAATCGTAATTAAAGTCTTAAAATTATTTACGTCTTTCAATTCATTAAAATTAAAATCAATTATGATTTCATCAGTAGGTGGTAGATAAGATCTGTTACTCTACCTAAAACCGACATAATTATTACTATATAATATGCAAACTGCACACAATGCCACAATATTGGACAGCCGATTTTGCCAGCCTCAACGCTACAATGCTGGACTGCCGTGGGCACGACTAAACAATGATCTAGCTCTCTTCCTGAGGATGCCATGAAAGCCGTCGGTGGCCGCATTAGTATCCTAAAGGCATTGTTATACTGTACGCGCAGGGTGCATATTATTATTATAAGTTCCTTTATTTCACTTTAAACATATAAATTATACTGGTCCAGGCCATGGGAAGCCGTCACCTCCAGCTGAGCAGGTGAAGCGCGTGAGGGAGAGGCAAATTTCACGCCCTCATGCCCCTAGCCGCCGCAGAAGAAGCCCTGGGCATCGGGAATCGATAGCCGATTTAAAATTAGCTAGTATATACTGAAGAAATTGGGATGATATTTTTTATTTTATTTTATAATAAGTAAATAACGTATGTTAGCAACAAAATCAATCAGTAAAATTAACTTAACTGTTTTAAGTACAGTTAATAACAAAAGATGTTGCCTATCAGGGACAAAACATTTACTGTTGACAACATTCCATAAACTTAAATGTTTATAAATGGTTTTGTAAAATGTTAAAGCCAACTCCCACGGTGCGCCATATCGCGGACGCGCACCAGCCCGCACGAGGACGCACCGCCACGCACGCGTACAACGCGCGTCTGCGCTACCACGCACGCTAGGTTTCCCACGGTGCGTCGTGCGCGTGCGTCCGCGATATGGCGCACCGTCGGAGGGCGGCTTTACATAGCTAATGTGGTTGGTTAATACGAGTATTTAATAAAATAGTTTTGTTATACTGGGGTTTCACTACCAATAGCAGTAGTTATGTTGTCGCTATTTTTGGTAACTATTTTTAGTAGTCTAACTTTTTGTCATAAATTACTCAAAAGTTTTTTCAATGTAAGAGCGAGCGAAACGAGCTGGAAATTTCGAGCATCCTGGAAATGAAATGAAATTGTTTATTCTGTAAATAGGATATCAGAATCACTTTTACACATCATATTAAAACATATTAAAAATAAGCTAGATGAGGTCGGCGTTTCCTAACTGACTGCTCTGAGAAGAAAGGCCGAAACAAACTCAGAGGTCACAGTCTCTTTTAAAGTCCAGACATAATCTTGGTCAAGCCATATGAGGACCATGTAGATTAGTGTCTGAAATGGTCTTTTAACTCGTAGGTTAGATTTGCTGTGTGATTTTACTCAATGAATGTTAGAGCTAAAGAGTTGGATCGTGCCTTTAGCTTGAAGCCTCAGTAAGCCATAAACAAATAACGTAAATTTTCATATTTTCGTTAGGTATTCATTCATTACTGACTTATCATCAATAACAATCTCTCCTCATTATCATTGATATAGCTGATACAGCGGTAGCTATGCCCCTACTACATCAAGAAAACTTATATAACTACATAATATCAGTACCTACAAATGTAATCAACATTTTTATTGGCTTCAATAAAAGTTTAACGATGAAAAAGACATAAAGGTATTATTGGCAAATCAAGAAAACCTTATATAACTACATTTATATAAGTACAAATGTAATCAACATTTTTATTGACTTCAATAAAAGTTTAACGATGAAAAAGTCATAAAGGTAAAATTGGCAAATCAAGAAAACCTTATATAACTACATTTATATAAGTACAAATGTAATCAACATTTTTATTGACTTCAATAAAAGTTTAACGATGAAAAAGTCATAAAGGTAAAATTGGCAAATCAAGAAAACCTTATATAACTACCTACATTTATATCAGTACAAAATAAATGTAATCAACATTTTTATTGGCTTCAATAAAAGTTTAACGATGAAAACCTCATAAAGTTAAATTGGCAAATCTCCTATATATACCTTATACAACTACTTAATATTATAAATATAATCAAAACTTTGATCGGCTTCAACCAAACTTTCACATTAAAAAAATCATAAAGTAACAATTGAATCAAAATATTTTGTACAGTTGTGTTTTAGACTAGCTGCAAAATGCTGACATACTTTTATATACTCACCATTATAATAAATTTAATTTACATCACAACACAGACGAAAGAAACCAAAACATCAAACATAACTAGAAGAATCGCAAGGCAAAACCAAGGTAACAGTGAGTTTTTTATAAGTTTCTATGATACAGGCAAAAGGATTTGAGCAGTGGTACCGGCCGCGACTTACAAGTTGTAAAACTGCCGTGTAAACTGCCTGCTTGGGTTCGAAATTCGAGATTCTTTGTGCTAATTATTTCATCACCACTGCTCTCGAAACAGTGTAGTAAAACATCGTGAGAAAACAGGCATGCCTTAAAATAAAAAATCGAGACATGTGACATCTGCCAAATTGCACTAGGCCCGCGTGGTCTTTAGCCTATTGGAGGCCCTGGGCACATAAAGATTACGGGGCCCCAGTGAAAATAGGAGTAGATAAGCAAAATTCTGAAATCATTCAACACCTACCTACGCGCACCGTGCACCTACCTACCCTAACTACCTACCTACATACATACCTACCTACCTACTTACCTACATACCTACCTACATACCCACTTTACCAACATACATACCTACCTACTTGCATACCTACGTACCTACCTACCCTACCTTCACCTACCTATCCTAAGAACCATCTCCTTACTATAACAAACACAACAAAAAAAGAATTAGCGAAATTGGTCCAGCCGTTCACGCGTGATGCCGCGACCAAGGAAATAGGGATTCATTTTTATATATAACTAGCTGCCGGCCCCGGCTTCGCACGGGTGGCACTAAGTACTTATTTACTCAACGTTTAAACCTTCCCTGGACTACGACAAACATTTCAAAACCAAAATCAGCAAAATCGGTCCAGCCGTTCTCGAGTTTTAGCCAAACTAACGAACAGCAAATGATTTTTATATATAAGAAGAAGATAATATAGATTTAACTTTGATTTGACTGACTCGTTGGTCTAGTGGTAGCAAGCGCTACTGCTGAGCACGAGGTCCTGCGTTCGATCCCCGGGTCGGGCAAAGTGTTATTGGGTTTTTCTATCTGGAATTTCTCAGTAGCAGCCCGGAGTCTGGATCTGTGCCCGGTTGATGGCAATAGGCTCGCCCCCTATTACATGGGACTTAAAACATAACTGCCGTACCCTTCGGGGAAACAAGGCTTGATGTATGTTGTTATGTTATAGATTTAAATTTATTTATACATGCTTTTTTTTTTTTTTTTTTTTTTTTTTTAATTCATAGCAGATTGAATATAATTATGTCAATATAAAATATTTACAACTCATTTTTAACGCAACTAACTATTTACACCATATTTTAAACTATATATATATGCAAATAACTATGTAGTTAAATTATGTACAGGTATGTAAAGGAAAAAATTAAAATATATAGAGAAGGGCTCATTGGGCATCAAAAAATTCGTCCGCATCGCTGTCAGCGGGGAAAGTGCCCAAAAGGCTGGCAGCATTGCCTCGTTGAATGGCAATGCTGATTCTTTGGCCTAAGAATTGGCCAGCCCTGTGGTCACGTGTAGAGTCGACCAACCGCTTGGCGATGTCCCGAAATACTCGGTGAGCACTCGGACCCCACGGCCCTAGTGTTTCAACCCTAAACGGCTCAAAAATATAGCTACCGGTAAGGCTGTTATATTTGCGCCGCTTGAGGTTTTCTGCACCTGCAGCAGCCGCCCCGGCACAGCCCGCCGTGCTAGGAAGATGGGATGGCGCGAGGGTGTTGACACAGGTTGCATCCCACACCAAAGGCCTACCCAACTTCCAAGGCATTATGGTCATACCGTCTGGCCTCTTCCCATCGTCGCGCGCCAAGTCATTGGGTTCTAAAACGGCTGGCACCCCGGCGGTGACAAGAGCCCGACGGATGATGTCATTAATGCTTGCGTGCCGTGCCAAACGACCGGCGCTCTTGCTGCAGGAAAGGCCATGGTGTGCGAGGCGGTCGACTGCTTCACCGCACTGACAGCGATGTGGAGCCAAGCAAGGAGCGCCCAAACGAAGACTTGTAGCGAGCCGGAAAGTGGTGTCACCTAGCATAGTGCCTATGTTGGGTGACGGTAGCGCCTGAAGCCAGAGGCCCGACTCCCATTCTCCCACAGCCAGTAGGCGGGCACGCTCAGCAGTATTGGTGGACGTATTTATAAGGTTATTCCGTACCAACCTGCAGAGCGGCTCGTCCCACTGTCTCTGGGAAGACGGGTTATCGGGCTGCTCCGTATCCGGACAAGCCGCTTTCCAGGCGTTCAACGCATCAGTCAAACACGCCACTTCAGAGTCAACCTGAGAAGCAGTTAATATTTTTCTGGTCAACTCTTCGGTGCTGTGGACCGAGGAAAGGAACACCGGTAAGCTTACACTAGAAATTTTGCGGACGCCCGCGCCGAGCCCACCAAAGCGAATGGGTAGAGTGGCTTGCAGCCACGCGCGGTCGTCCAATGCCACATTTATAATTGATGTAAGGGTACTTTGAATGATTTTATCAATTTTATCTAAAAGGTGTGGTTTCTTCCATAAAGAGGATGAGCGGAGGAAATACATAAAATTTGGACCGAAACAGCAGTATCTGATGAGGGTGAAAGCTGAATGTAGGTTAATTTTAGACAGTCTATCTGAAATATCGTCGAAATGTTTAATTTTTTCGTCAACAAAAGATGAGAAACTATCTTCTAAAATAGGAGAACCTAGGAGGTGCAGTGAACTTTTTTCCAAAACTTTGATATTTGGTGTTATTGAATTGAATTTTTGTATGGTCGATTGTCTGTCGGTATTGTCACAAAGAAAAATTTCGCATTTGGAGGAGTTGAGGTCAAGGCCGATAGATTGGAACTGTTGCTTTAGGAATTTTAGATCTTTTAGAACAGTATCTACGTCACCTCCTAGAGTCCCATCATCCAAATACCACACATTAAAATTTGAATTATTTATACATGCTGAAATCGGAAAGCCTGATTTTCGAGCGAGAGTAGAGTAGCTTCGCGCATGCAAAAGCTAATAAGCAAGTAGGTGTTGTAACATAGTCAGTCATTATCGTTTGATTTTTTCGAATTATACATGTTTTTAGATAATAATTTTATCGGTTATGATTCAGTGATCTGCCAGAAACTAGGAGGTAGGATCGTGACCTAGGCACGTGCCCAATTGTCTTTCTTGTTGTATTATGTCACCATAAGATTCTTATCATTCGTAGCACTCTTAGTTTTTATTCTATCTAGCGAGATTATAAACAATCGAAAAACTGTGAACTGTTACAATGTAACGTATTTGTAGCGGTTACACCGCCACATACGAATGCGATGCAGGATTTGCGTGACGTCATGTCTTTGCTGCGTAGGCAAAGACATGACGTCACGCAAATCCTGCATCGCGCAGTTAGTTTACCGCGCGAACAACATAGATAAAACTATCCGAAATCAACATACGAGCAGTTGTCCGCCAGACATAACACCCGTCTGGTCGGAGGATGAGTGAACTTTACACCCTGTTCCTCATACCTTTCATTTTCGGTAGTTTATAATCTATCAATGTCAAAGTGAACGAACCTGCACTTATCGACAGGGTTCATAATCTGTTCGATTTTATCACCCATAAAAATAATAAAAGTAAAAAGAAACAAAAAAAAATTGTTTATTCTGCACAAACCGCAGACCGCCGTTGTTTTGTCTGTTCTGTTGTTTTTTCTGAAAATTGTGATCCGTCCCTGATTGGTAGGTCTTGGCGGCCAAATTGGTCGCAGTAACTAAGCCAGAGCACCCCGGCCACTTGGTTGGTTGCGCTGACCGGACAGGCCGTAGCTGTGACTAACCGCGATTCTTCCGACTTGGTCGCAGTTACTGGCTATTTAGTATTAGCGCAAGGTTAAGCACTCACTTGTTCGAGGTCGCGCACTAACGTACCTACTGCTCGCGTTTCCCCGGGGCAACAACAATCCAGTCCGCACTCTCGGGCGTCCGCATAAGGTACATTTTAGCACACACGAAAAGCTTGTAATATTTTTGAAGATAAATATAGCGTTAGCTATCTAGTATCTATAGAAGTGAAGTATCTATCTAATCTATGGTAAGGTGCGTTCGTCGCATGCAAGTTTGATATCCGTTCACAATTTATCGGTTTGCCATGGATAGATGGCGAGAAATTAGATTATAAACTATCGAGAAATTGGTAATTGGTTTGTTGCACTTCACAAACTTTTCATACGACCAACTCTTAAGATCGCGGCGACTGTTGAATTATCCATACAAACGTAATACCTAAATCATTTGCAATTTGAGCATATTTCCATCATATTATGTTATTATTCGGATTTAGACAGTATTTATCTATGCTTGTACATCTTTTTTTTTTAAACTTACCTAAAATAAAGTTTAAGCGAATTGAATTTCGCACATTTTTACAGCTAAATGACATGTTTTCATATTGTTTTTTCTGTATTATAAACCACAATATTTGGAATATTGTTTCATCAAAAGCATAGCTTATATTATCAAGTTACAAAGTATTGAAAAAAATATGAAAGAATATTAAGTTTTCATTCATCATTTTTGGTATTACGGAACACATCCAAATTTATCATAAATTCCGATAGCTAGTAACAACGCTAACAATACACAACACACATAACACACAACAGACACAGTCAACAACAACAACACAAAATCACAACAGAACAGAGATAACAATATTCCAAATGCATTTTCCTCCCATCTCGACTTGCAGTTGCGAGCCATGTTTGCTGGACCCTTAACTATACAGGATGGAAGGGTAAACACCGTTGTCACTCAAACTATGGGTAGTTGGCTTAAATATAAACATAAAAAACCGAGTAAAAAAAAATACGTTATTTTCTTTAACAAATATTAAAAAGGTTGTTGTCCGACACCGTCCGCAAATTCATGGATATGCGCCCGCCCGAGTGACGTAATCGATCGCCGCCCGTCCTAACTACCTACACAACACATGAATAAATACAATACCACCTTTTCCTGGCTTAAGACAGGCAAAAATACCTACCTTAGGAATTGCGTGACGATTCTAAATGTAAATCTTTAAAAAAAAAATTGTGATTTTCCATTGAATTTATGTTCTATAAACGAAACCAAACCACTGGTTTGAAGGATAACGGTGTTTACCCTAACACCCTGTATTTCCAATGTTGTTAGTAAAAACATGCTGTTTTATAATAAGACTATTTTCTATTTCATAGGACAAAATTTCCGGAAATACTACTACTACGTTCAAGCAGGAAATAAATTTTACAAATACCACTCGACAAAGAAGAGTTGGTTTGATGCCAAGGAAGTGTGTGCTCAGGAAGGAGCCAGTTTGTTCGTCCCAGAAACTGGACAGGAACTTGGTGCTGTGCTTTTAATTTTTGAGTGGAATTTAGAATATTTGCATGTGGGAATTTACGCAGACATTTTCCCCGTATTTAAAACCATTGATGGTAAGTGTATAGATAGTTATGCATAGCGAACCCTTACCTAGTACTGCATTGGTAAACTAAGCCCTCATCTATACCTGGTAGTAATTTATATCATGTAACAAATAACCAATTAGGTACAATAAATTAATGATGACTAAATCAATTAGACATAATTAAAATCATGTGACAAATTACCAATTACAATAAAATTAATGCTAACCAAATCAATTAGACATAATTAAAATCATGTGACAAATTACCAATTACATTAGGCCCTTTGCCCACTGGTCGGTAAGTGTGCGGGGCGATATCGTTTCGGTACTGCGTGACGTCACACATTTTAGTGCATCGGTACTGGAAGCTTACCGCGCAGTGTTTCCACTTTTAGGGATTTCTCCCTGTTTTGAGGAAAAAATACCAATATTAAGATAGTTAATTGACTCAGGCGTGACCTTGCGGAAATCCATCATAAAATACAATAGACGATGTATATCTAGTAACTTAATCCGCTTAACCGTTCTTAAAGAGTTAGAGAACCCTGTAAGAAATCGACGACGACGATTGACCTGTTGCGAACTCGGACACGAAGTGTTATCTTTGCGTTCGGCTCGCGTTGATAACACTTCGTGTCCGAGTTCGCAACAGGTCAATCGTCGTCCTGAGGATGCCTCGTTGAGAGGCGAAACACGTGTCGATTTCTTACAGGGTTCTCTAACTCTTTAAGAACGGTTAAGCGGATTAAGTTACTAGATATACATCGTCTATTGTATTTTACCAATATTAAGTTTGGTTTAGGGATATTTTATTTTGACAGGGATTTGGGAAATTTTGGGGTTAATATGAATTTAAGTTGATAACCTTATTGTTTATAGTAGGCAGCACCCAATATATTACTTGACTCTATGGCACCACCGATTTATTAAAGGATTCGATTTATTCCACCACCGATTTATTCCCTCAACAAATGAAAGCAATTCATCAAATTTTAATTTACCATGTTAATTGTGCCATTAACTTATTATTTATAATCATGCTCCCTAAACCAAGGTTTGAAGATTTTTTAGGAAAATTTTGGGATAATTCATTCAGAAACTGGGGAAAAACCAAAAACAAGTGAATTATAGAGTACGAGAGCCCATGACCAAAACCATGTCACATCGTTTTACGGGAAAAATTGTAAAAAAATCGTTACGTTTTGATGATTCTGAACCCGACTCGGTGGGCAGTACAGTACCGGTCAGTACCTCTACCATGAGTTGCCATCGAAAATTTACTCGCTAGCGCTAGCGTATTAACCCGTTCAGTGCCGGGAGCCCTCCTGGAGGGTTCACCTAGTCGCATATGGAATACCGGGAGCCCTCGCGGTGGGCTCATTTTAAATGTTGGTTTTTCTTAGCGAATACAGCTGGCATTATAAACCGTGATAGTAAAATCTGATATTATAATTTATAATTTAATTACTCGTATCAACAAAAAAAATTGTTCACTGTTACAAATATTCACACAAATTAACTTCGTTTTACAGTGGTTTATTTAATACGGTTTTAAACCTAATGCCGTAGACCGTCAGCGATGGTTAACTTTAGCGCAAACGAAATGCCGGTGACCCTCCCGGAGGGTTTACTTCCAATATGTATGGCGGCATGACGTATGAGCTCTATGAAAAGCGGGTGGAGTTGGAAGTGTTGACGTAGATCAAACTGATTTCGATAATGCTCGCACCATGAGTTTTACGGAGTCTCATGCAGGCGCTAAGGTAAGCTCGATAGATCGTGTCACCTACAGTGTGACCATTTCATAAATGGCGAATCTGCCACAGACTGGGCAAAAAAACTGACAAAATCTGCCACACTTGGCGCCAAAAATGCCAAAAATATGCCTTCATGGAAACGGAAAAAATACACACAAATTCAATGAAATATCATTAATCAACAAAAATATTTAATAATTTTCTTATACATTATTATACCTAATAATAATAAAAAAAGGAAAATTCTAATAAGGTTATGTGAATTTCCTTGAAGTCTTTTAAATCTGCCAAAATCTGCCACTTTTGTAAATCGTCAGCAGGATCTGCCAAAGACAAAATTTTGGAGCGAAATCTGCCAAAATGGTAGAAATCTGCCACACTGGTCGTCTAGCTAACTTCACTCTTATGTTTTGTTTCTATCTTTCTCAGTAATAAGAAGAGGGAACGGCTCATATTATGATCAAAACGTCACATAAGTAGTGTTGGGTCGGGAGAATATTCTCACACGGAGAATATTCTCGGATCGAGAATGTTCTGCAATATTCTGGAATATTCTTTTCGACAGAGATTATACGAGAATTTAAAAATGGAAGTAAAATTGCTAAATTTTAATACAATAAGTTTCGATTTCAAGGTCTAAAGTAAACTTCTATTGTTGTTATTTAATACTTTACTCGAAAAAACGTTACTGTATTATGTTTCGGACTGGAAATGGCGCCGATTTTCTTGTACACCGAACTAAACTAACTAAACTATCACTAAAATTCCTTACTTTTGGCTATGAGAATCTTAAAGCTATTCTGACAAAACCAAAAATCTGTAAATTAAAAAAATATTTTGACACATCTAAAATCGAATTTGACAATCACGTGACGACTCCACATGGTACTTGTTTACTCTACCCTGTGAATGATTTTAGAGCGGGGGGTGCAGCCTCGACGAGTTTTATATGGAATTTTAATACTATAACATACTTTAACATTACTTACTACCTTAGGAAATTTAAGAGAATTTATGAGAATTTTCTCGAAAATATTCTCGGGAATGTTTTCGCTCAGGAGAATTTACTGAGAATTTAAGTTGTGGTGTAGTTTATTTTAAACTCAAACTTCGTAAAACGTTCAAATGCACTAAAAACTATTAGTCTAAAAAAATACCGATTCAATACAGTTATCCAATTTTTAAATTCTCGTATGTTCCCTACCAAAAGAATTTTCTCGAGAATTTAACAGCAAAGTTCTCGCAAGGAGAATATTCTCGAGAATTGCCCATCACTACACATAAGGTATCGCTATGGTAACAATGTTATGACAGTCAATAAGTATCATGAAACAATCCGACTAAATAGAAAGGGTTAGTGCACCTTTTTATGGTATTTAGGGGTTGTTGAATTTTTATTCCTTATAGGCTTATATAGGTAATAATTATTTACCTCTATTCAATTTGTAATTTTGTTGACAATGTGTGATTCGCGGCGTTATTTATTTAAATTTAAAATGAACTATGTTTACAATAATAGTGTTGCGGACGGCAGAGGTACCTACAGTACCGCAGGCAACCTGGGACGATCTCCCACTGATATTATTTTGATGTGCGCTCCCTGCTAACTGACCCTAGGTGAATCCGCTGGCTGCACAACCACCACGGACCCCTGAATACGTACCTAGGTTGGGTACCATAACCCACAGTGACCACGATGAGGACTATCTTGAGGCAGCGAAATAAAACACTGATTTACTATCTTCAATTATTCCGGAGAATTCGGCTTTTCTTGGTATGTTTCTTCTTTGGTGGCTGAGCTCCGTATTTAAGTGTATTATCTATGGCTGAACTGCGACTGAATTGCCCACAAAATGGTACGCCTTTTATAGTAGGTAAATCCGTTAGGATACTGTGGTGCAAGCCGAATTCTGGGAATTGTGCATTTATTTATTTCTTATTAGAATTTCTTACAATCTTTGTAGATTATTCATATAAAACACTATACAATTAATTAACTTATGTAGTTAAAACTTTTAGAACAAACCGGTCCCGTCGGCTTCGCCGGCAAATAGAATATTTTGTAAGAGAACTAAATAAGATAGTTTCTTGAAATTTATGTTCTTCCATTGTTGGCCTCCAAATTTTGGGGCTACTAACATATTCCATGCTAAATAATCTCTTCCAGGCATTATTTTGCCTTTAATAGACTCAAAAACGTATATAATTTGAATGTAAACATGTTTCACACGTCAAAATGGTAGTGAGCAACGTAACTACTATCGCAAGCGTATTTTTCGATAGCGTCTGTCGATTTAGTGACTCATGGTGCCGTTTTGTATGGTGACAGCTGAAAAACGTTAGCGACTATCGAATAGATTACGTTAGGTTTCTTACCTATCGAAAACTATAGTGCTCTTGGAACAAATTTTAATTCTTTCTGTGATCGCTAGGGGCGCTGTACAATATCTTTTCATATAAATGATTTACGGGGACGCTAGCAAGTTTTGACATTATCGAAATGTTTTTGATTAACGTTAATACGCTAGCGAGTTTAACGCTAGCGAGTAAATTTTCGATGGCAACTCATGGTAGAGCTACAGAAACGTTACAGTTTTATGGGAGCCTATTTCTGCTATGTCAAAAAAAATTGGCAGACGGTTTCATCACAATATGTCTGATAATACAAATATACAAAGATTTCGTAATTTTATTACTAAAAAAATTGTTTTCAGATATTTCATTTGCGTCACTTTGCGTGTCAAATATGGCCTGAGCACATTTCCAAAAATGACGTATTCGAATCAACTGACCAATGTTCACCAGAAAACAAGATTTTCAGATGGATTGCTATGGGTTTTATTGTTTGCCTCATATTTAATTTTCTCAAATGGTCTCTTGGGTACGTACTCGAAGCTACTGGTTTCTGAAAATGGTGTTTTCGGCATCTAAACTCTATCATTTTTAAACATGATAAAAAAGAATTATCGACATATTTAAAAATGCGGTCAGGTCAGAAGATGTGACGCGGAAAATTTCTGAAAATAGGATTTTTGAATTTAAGAATAACCAAATCTATCGTTTTTATACGATTTTGTTCGTAAAACGATAAGGCACAAATGTTGGTCATGCGCTCTCGTACTAATTGAATTAATTTGAATTTGGAATTCTAGATGAAAGCAGTGCAGTCCACAGATATAGATATATTATATAATAATACCTAGATAAGACAAGTATCTCGATCTGTATGAAAACCAAGCGTGGCATTTTTGAAAAATTATCAAAGCGCCTATACCATGAAACTGAAGCGAAATACGATAGTATCACTTGTTTCGATAGTCATCACCTGTTAACACTCAACGTCACATCAACCGTTCCTAGTAAAAAGCTGTAAAGTATTACGAATATAGGCATTTTCTATTTTATTATTTATGTCCGACTAGCGCGGCGGACAGGCGCAGACCATAGACTATATTATATAAAATGAGACGCACTGAGCCACGTTCGGGCACGAGAAGTAGATGCTCTTGCGCTATCTAGGTATATCTATATCTGTGTGCAGTACCGATTCGGTACCTAATTACCGAATCGGTACTGCACACAGATATAGATATACCTAGATAGCCCTATGGCTTAGTATGAGTTTCATTTTACCATCTCGATCAAACGCATCGACCGCGTTTGGCGCTCCGATTGGCAGCCTTCACCGGTGAAGGGCCAATCGGAACGCCGAACGCGCTCGATGCGTTTGATCGAGAAGGTTAAATGAAAGTCATGGTAGCCACACGGAGTGCTTACCGACCAGTGAGGAAACATAAGCAGTACCGTGCAGTACAGTACTGTGCGGTAAAATACCGACCAATGGGCAAACGGCCTTAAAATTAATGATAACCAAATCAATTAGACATACGATCGACAGAGTGTTTCTGGCCAACTGTGTGGTTCAATCACAGTCACAGACGTGTAAACCTTTCAACAGTATTATAATAATATGTACCTACCTAAGTCCAATGTAATCTATATTTAAAGTTCCAATATTTCATAAGCCGACGTTGGCACGGACGTAATAAAATCGTGTGGCACGCTTGAAATGGAACAACTAGAAAGCGGTAGGGCGGTAGGTACATCAATTCGCACGGCCGCAATTTTTCCCCGTCGCAATTTTTTATCGCGCAGTGTTCGATTTTCAACGCTCTCGGAGTTTAGCGTTGAATGAATGCGACATACGAAGTTCTGTACTTGTATTCCCACTTATGCGAAAAAATCGGTGGTCAGTATTATACAGGGTGGACCAAAAATTCACATCATAAAAAAAAATTGATTCCTCATGTCCAGGGGTATTCGAAAAAGCTTATTATTTTCCGAGTGACTAATAACTTAAAAGTCGACTAAATGTTTGCAACAAATAAAATAACTTGCCAGCGATTAAATATTTTCGCGACTATTATATTATGTAAGGTTCAAATTTAAAGATGTTATAAAAACTAAAAACTAGCAGCTGCGTTTAGGTAGCAAATAAACTATACCAGTCAAATAAAATATTAGGCGAGGAGCTATAAATAATGACTTGGCGACTAATAATTTTAGTAGGGTGGCAAAGAAAATATGTTACCAACTATTTCGTATGTGGTTAGGTTAATGTTTAGGTTTAGGTAGGTAATGGTTAGGTTAGGTTAGGTTAAAACTGTGACCTCCTACGCACGAGCCGAGCGAGCGAAGCGAGCGGTGCCGCGGTAGCGGCCGGCGAGTGCCAGAAACGACTAGATTATATATAATATTTTTATTTTTATTTAGTTTTTTTTTTTTTTATCTGATTTATATTATTTATGAATGCCCATTTTCTATTTTATTTTCGCCATTAAGTTTCCGCTTAGATATTAATTCTGTTCCCAAAAGAAAAACTTGATGCTAGTTTAAATTAAAACGGAGCTTATTACTGATATATTAATATGCTACCTATTACTTATTACGATACTCCTTATTAGCTGCCAACCCATTATATATGGTACCCACTCTATTTTTTTTTAAAACCTATATTCATTTTACTTAGTTGCCGCATTAAATACATGCCATTCGAAAATACCCCATGTATGTTCCGCGATTTTTTGTAGTTTTCTTGCCGGTGGAGCTTCAAAAATTCATAATTTTTTTTGTTAGTGAGTATATTCCAGTTTTTTTTTTGCGATAGTTACAGACTACAATTATACAGGATAATTGTAGTCTGTGGTCAGTATGGCGCGCCGCCGCGCCGGCTCGTAGAGTGCGGACGTGCATGCTCAAGGCGGTAATAAAACATTGGAACAATCAGCGGGGCTAGCACGGGCGTACCCAAGACGTTTGTGACAAGACATGATAAATTTTATCATGTCTTATAATTTGTCTTAAATACTAGCACGGTTCAACCATGTGATAAAATCTGAGGCGCGACATGCCTTTCTTGTTGCTAACTTCATAGTGTGACACAGTAACTCTAAAAAATTAAAATGTCTATGATCAGTGAATATGCGACCAAATAAAATAATACGTTTTTATAGTGCAGGTTCATACAGTTTTACAACTTTTTAATTTTGTTGTGAACTAATTCACTTTTGACGTACGGACGACAGTCATTATGTGGTATTTGTGACAAAATTGGTGCGCCCATAGTAGCAAATAAGACATAGAATCCCAAATAAACGTCAAGAAGTTATGTCACAAGTCAAGAGATTATCTCACGCCGCCGTGCTAGCATTTGTGATAAAACTGTTTTATGGTCCAAATTGTGATAAAAGTAGGCCATGCTCGGTGCGCAGTCAGTTCTAGGCATGGGTAGGTATTTGGGTGGAGTTTATCATAAAGAAAGTACGGCAACATTAAACGGGGTTTTATTTGAGAAAATATAGTACAAGAAACATGTTATTTATTATAATTTTCAGGATTAAATAATTATAGGGCTTAAAAAAATTGACTTTTAAATATAGTTCATTATTTAAGGGATGCATCCAAAATTTTCTTTGTCGTCTCCTGGCCTCGAAAGTAGCGACCGCTAATCATTTTGCGGAACCCATCGTACGTCCGCATTGTATGAATTGTCAGTTCCAAGAGATTTTTTAACGCTCGTTCGTTGGAAGGCGGGCAAGGCAATTTTATTCCGCCACGATTCTATTATGTCCGATCGTAGGCTAGCGCTCATGCACACGTGCATTTAATTAAAATAAATGTATTTTTAACCCCCGACGGAAACCGAAGGGGTGTTATAAGTTTAACGTGTGTATCTGTGTATCTGTGTGTCTGTGTATCCGTGTATCTGTCTGTGGCATCGTAGCTCCCAAACGGTTGAACTGATTTAGATTTTTTTTTGTTTTGTTTGAAAGGTGACTTAATCGGGAGTGTTCTTAGCTATGATTAAAAAAAATCTATTCAACCGTTTGAAGATTATCATTTCTTATTGATGAATGATTGAATTTAAATTGGGTAATCTGTTACTTCAATGGTATTAGAATAACATAGTAACCTTGAACTGATGCTGCAGCATTACCTGGTATTTGCAGGATACCCAACTCCTCAACAATTTACAGCAATGGTATCGTGTTTGGGCTCATTGGAATGGTCTCAATGAATAGGTTATAGATAAAATTATATATTTATCAGAGTCTGAGGACGGCGAATGAAAAATTGAAAATATTATTTTCTACAATAGCATGCCGCGTCCCCCGACGCGACGACAAAATATTAACTACAAATTATATTAAACTTAAAGGGCCAGTATATTTTATTTTTTAGCTATTAAAAGGATTTTTTTTGTGTCGGGGTTTTTTGTATTAAGTCTTGCACGTTCATATTTGATTAGGTATGTTAATCTTTGTTGTGGCGATCCCAAATGAATTGGGATAAGGACTGGAAGATAACATTGTCCAGTGTAAAAACATACCCACTAGTTTATTTGGTTCTGCTATAAGGGCTAACTAAGGCTTTTAACTTTCTTAATTCATTAATACGTTTTATATTCTAGGTAGGTCAATCAATGAGGTGTACATCAGGTGGTATGACGGAGAGCCGAAATATCGAGGGTACGGGTTGACCTGTGTTACTTTGTTAGGCTATTTCGGCTTTTCCAAAGGATATATGACTTCCCCATGCAACGGCAAGAAGCGCTTTATTTGCCAGAGACGCACCAAATGGACAACCACAACCAAAAGGACAACTACAACCAAAAGGACCACCACAACCAAAATAGCATTCGCCATAACAAGTTAGTTTTTACCACTCTCTAGCTCCATTAGAAAACAGTATGTACAGAGGAATGTAGTTTTTAGGGTTCCGTACGTCCGAATGAAAAAACGGAACCCTTGTCGGGACGCAACTCGTGTTTCTGTCTGTCCGTCTGTCACAACCTATTTGCTCCGATCTACTGGACCACAATCGGCTATAATATTATTTCATTGAATATTTCGTACACCGTCCGTGGATACTTTAACATACCGAGAACCTCCGTGCCTCGGAAAGCACGTTTTAAAGCCGTTGGTTCCGGCTGTCATTCTTGGATCTTTGACAGTCGTTAGGGTCGTCATTGTATTACCCAGTCATTGGGTTGTGGATGTCAGATAGGCAGTCGCTCCATGTAAAATACTGGTATTCAGCTGCATCCGGTAAGCCTGTAAGCCGACCCCATCATGAAAAGGCTAGGCAGATTGATTGATTTACCATGCTGCAGTCAAAAAAGGTGTTTTCAACTTACACCACAGAAGAGTCCGGGATAGTTCTTCTTTCGCATCCGCACGAATTATTTTCTGGAACAGTTTGGCCGTGTGTGGGATAGCGAAGTGGACTGTATGATTACGCTGGTTGTAGAATGGAGATAGGTAGTTCTGTACGAATAGAGTTATGTCTGTTCATCTAATCAATAAGCAAATTAAACAGAGAAACATTTGAGTACGACTTACAATTTTTTCTGCTGTCGTGGTTTCCCATGGATTCTAAACGGTCTTTTGACTGAACCGTCGATCCCGGAGACAGGCACGAGTGACAAAACACTGTAATGCACAATTTGTCGTTTGTTATTATCAATTTTCACGCACGGAGTCAAACACTAGATCGTATTTGAGCGAACAATGGTAAGCCAATAGCGAACCGAGCCACTTAGCGAACGTACACTACATAGACAGCGCGTTCACCATTACATTCGTCCAATCATGGGCTATAGGTATACAGAACACCGTGGTTAAATATTAGCCCAAAATCTAGTTAGCTTGTCCACGGAGCATGGAGACGCGACGAGTGAGCTCGGCGACCGCTGCTAGAGGTGGCAGACGGCGATCGTTTTAAAATAGGATAAGCACAGACCCTCTTCTTTTTTTGACGCTCTTTTTTTTTCAGCTTTGAAATCGTTTGTGTTTTGGCCAAACGCAACCGTGCCGTTTTACATAAATCCTGACAATTTCGGTAAGTACTTATTGATTTTTACCTTGACACGCTAGGAAGGTATTATTTTGCCGACTGTACTGTCATAAAATGCCTGTATTTCTTGAAGGGTAAGGCAGAGTTGCAACGGATATTCGGCCACTATCCGGTATCCGGCCTATCCGGCCGCCATTTTTTAATTGGATTGTCATCTTGTGCCGGTTATCCGGCTAGCCGGATACTTGGTCTTATTTTCGTAATAACGTGTAAATAATACTACTCATTTCGAAACCAACATGTTTATTTAAAAAATATATTATACATTTTTGTCTGTAAGCACTTTTGGTAGGCAATTATAATCAACTAGCTTTTACCCGCGGCTTCGCCCGCGTGGATGTCGCAAAGTATCCCACGGGAACGTTCTACCGGGAATACATACAGCCGAGGAAAAGATCATTGACTAACTTTCAGCGGACGCAGTGGTAGGCTACAGCGCCCGCGTTGTCAACCATAATTATTTTGTTACGCGTAATTTTGAAACTGTGATATCTCTTAAACTATTCATTTAAATTATGTGATGTAAAGGCATATTTTAATCGAAATTGAATGCCCAATTTAAATAACATATTTTATTGGATCAGGATTAATATGATACCGGTCGAAATAGCTTCGGAAATAACAATGAAAATTTTATACAATTTTGAAAGATAAAAATGGTTACTGTAGGTCACCCTTAGAAGATAGACATATGCCATCGTGGATTTTTTTGTTTAACTTTTTAAGATATACAATACTCTAGAACATAAATTTGATTCATCTCTCAAGGTTTACGCAGCGCACGCCAGTAAAGCTCCCAGTCAGCATGATTTTTTGCGACATCATCAACAATAATTCTCATATTTCAGCCAATTTACACAAAACCTTAATGAATTATACTCTAAACTAAAAACTACTAACTAAAACCTTCCGCATGAATCACTCCGTCCATTGGTGAAAACTGTTTGAAAATCCGTTCGGTAGTTTTTGAGTTTATCGCCTTCAGACAGACAGACAGACAGACGCGGCGGGCGACTTTGTTTTATAATATGCAAGGATGATTGAAATCTACTAAAATCAAACAGTGATGTACGAAAACAATTTTTTGTACTTTAAAGATAATAACCGATATCGTATATTCTCATATACCAAACCACATTCGGAAAAATATCTTTCTTTAACATGCATGACGTAAGCTTCAGCAGGATATTCGGTATCCGGCCAATCACTATCCGTTGCAACTGTAGTGTTAAGTAGTTACCAACGCCCACATTTCGCCAGTTATATTTAAGTCCCATGAACCTAACAGGAATCTCAAAGAGTAGTCTATTGCCATCAATCGGGCACAATTTCAGACTTCTACCGTTCTATTCTGTAGAATTGTCATCGTGTCAATAGTGTCAGTCCCTAGTCTATGGTCTAGTCCAGTGTGAAGTAGAATGACAGCTCACGTCAATATCACTCTGAGTCAATTAACTATGTCATAAGAAACTGAGCTTTCTATGTCTCTCATTCTTTAAAACCCCCAAAATTCTACATTGTGTTCTTTTTCAGACAACGAGCAAGCAACGATCATATTGAAATCACTTCATAAGATTCAGATCGAAACTTGTATTCAATTCGCACCGATAATGGTGGCTCCTGGTGAGGGACAGCATGTGATGACGTTTATCAACCCTAAGGGCGTCAGGAGATGCACAATTGAGACGAAGGGACACTCGAATTATTCTCCTCATGTAAGTATATTTTGAGAGGCTCGAGACTAATGATGTGGCCGTAAATTACCGCACAAGCTAAGGGCGAGGAGCGGTTGGACGAGTGGCATGCTTCCTGACGACACATTGTTTAAATCTAAACTTCAATTCTAACGAAAACATTTAAAATGGTATTACCAACTCTATTCATATTATTATCGGGCTCCAAAAGTCATGATATTCATGTGACGCCTACCAAATTTTTGGATGGCCCCTAAGTAACAGCCGGACGGTTCAACCGATCAAGGTTGAGTACTGCTTTCCAAGGTCGATCGTGAGAGCATTAAACGAGGGGTTGTTCCCAGAGGTCCACGAGTCTATTGTTCTCGAAAAAGATCCCTCCGTGCCTCTGAAAGCCAAATTTTGACGAGCCACTTCCGGATCATGAATAATGTTAGGTTATCAACTCTTTTTACTTATAGAGGACTAGAAGCCCAAAAAGTTTTGAGAGGTTCATTAATTTAAAAAAGTGTTCATTATTAGGTCAATAAGTTTTTTAGAGCAACAGTTAAAAAAATCCCGTTTTAAAAGAAGCAGCGGTACCATCCCAGAGACAAAGCTGAAATGTATCAACCGGAACACAGCAACGCTTGGCGGTGGCAGAATATTATGTGATGGGTATCGATACATAATGAGGATAAAACAAAACCAAAACGAGCGAGTCTACAGTAGTCGCATATATTATGATTTGTAACATCTGCATCTTGGCTCACGTTTAAGATATAAACAATATTCGTCATCATCATCGTCATCACCCTGTTTACAACCTGTCGAAAAATGTATTGGTACCATGTGACGGCAAACCGTAGAACCGCACGCGTTCATTTTTCAAATCAAATAGCGCACGCTTCCCCGGCTTCATGTTACACACTTCCGTCCCTTTTGACGAAATCATTCTCACAGATTGCAGGAAAGCGAAACGAAAGATGGTACACATCAAAAATACGTGTGTGGTCGGGGGACCCTTGTCAGGAACGTAGTTCCTTACGTGATACACGCACGCACACACACTTGTATATGAAAGAGACAGAGAGAGAGTCGCATAAAGGGCCCATAAGGATTTTTCGTTACATGACGATTTCTACCAGTCAAACTTAACACTTAATTTCAAGTAAAAACAGCTGACTACGCGGTCAGCGATCACTAGCCGTGTAGTTACATGAAATAAATTCATTTGACCTTGCAGATACAGTACATTACAGATGATATGGCTAGAAAGGCAGTGACTACCGAGATAACGGCTAATAGAGTATGGAAGACAAAGACATGTTGCGCCGACGACAAATAAATTGGGATAAGGGCAGGAGAATGGTGATGATGAGATACAGTTACTTCCCCGGACGAGCTTCTTCACAAATACCTCTATTACTACTGCCAATTTAAATTTGATCTGTTCTTCCCGCAGTTAATTCAACTGGGATATGACTGTTTCGACTCACGAGAACTCGATATGATCATTTTGAGGGCTCTCGGCTTACCTTTCGAGCACAATCGGGCCGACAGAGACGTCTATATCGATGTTTGGTTCGAGAACATTGAACCAAGTAAGTGCTTTAATTAACTCCAAAAACAATATTATACGTCCAAATTATGTAGGGCACGCATACGCATAACGCTTGTTATCACTGAACAGAAAAAACTGTTATCATGGTTGGTGTCATACTCTTACTGACTAAAACCGACCCGTGTTACTTCAGTTGCCAGGGGCCACGGTAACCCTTAAGGACTTTCCCGCAATCCCGGCAGGCATCGGCCCTAGCGGACCCAGTCAGTTGTGCTGACATCTCTTTGAGGCGCGCGTGGGACCGTCGAACCGTCGAACCGTCCTTATCGGATGGCGAGCTACCCATTGCTCTCCGTCCGCAAGCCCGCCCCTACGGTGGCCGGAAGTCTCCTGCAGCGGCTAGGGGCGTGAAATTTGCTCCTTCCTCAGGAGTTCAGTCTCCTACTTCGCGAGCATTACTGCTTAGTAGAAGGAGGTGACGGCTTCCCATTCCATCAAAGATATTATTTATATTTCGAACTGGCTTAGCAAATAGAGTTGTTTAAGTGAAGAAGAAACAAATTAACACATTGGCGCGTGAAAAACTCTCTTTGTTCGTCATTGATTCTGGAATTTATATTTCCGCGCATTGTTTGAGAAAAGTACTATACAAGCCTTGGCCGCCATCTGGCATTGATGGACTCACGTTTGGATCGTCCATCAATGCCCTAATTGCTGGCCGCGACAGTAATGTACAATTTCACTTAAAAAACCAACCAAAAATATCAATCTTTAAAAATTTTATGTTTCTTTTTTCCTCCACCAGGTTTCATACAACTGTTCACAAAGGACAATATCCTACCGACAGAGCTACAAAATATTCCGTACGATCACTACAGTATCATGCACTTTGGTGAACGAGATTACAGCAAGAATGGGCATAGAAGTATCAAATTTAAGGTAAATAACGTTGTAGACAATATCTTTACATACACATACACAAAACCTTCACTCCATGGGGGTAGGCAGAAACTACAGAACGCCACCTGCTACGACTGCCGCGGATGAGGAACGATGTGGTAAGGCAACGGTGTGGCTTAAAAGAAGATGTAGTGACAGAAGTTATCAAAATCGGGGGTGTTTTTTTCCTTTTGAGAATAAGACCCTTTGCCCACTGGTCGGTAAGTGTGCGGGGCGATATCGTTTCGGTACTGCGTGACGTCACGCATTTTACTGCATCGGTACTGGAAACTTACCGCGCAGTGTTTCCGCTTTTAGGGATTTCTCCCTGTTTTAGGGAAAAAATACCAATACGATTAAGTTTGGTTTAGGGATATTTTATTTTGACAGGGATTTGGGGAATTTTGGGGTTAATATGAATTTAAGTTGGTAACCTTATTGTTTATAGTAGGCAGCACCCAATATATTACTTGACTCTATGGCACCACCGATTTATTAAAGGATTCGATTTATTCCACCACCGATTTATTCCCTCAACCCAAACTCATAATGAATGCAATTCATCAAATTTTAATTTACCATGTTAATTGTGCCATTACCTTATTATTTATAATAATGCTCCCTAAACCAAGGAAATATTTTAGGGAAATATAGGATATTCATTCAGAAACTGGGGAAAATCCAAAAACAAGTGAATTATATATTACGAGACCCCATGACCAAAATCATGTCACATCATTTTACGGGAATAATTGTAAAACAATCTTTACGTTTTGATGATTCTGAACCCGACTCGGTGGGCAGTACCGGTCAGAAACGTTACAGTTTTATGGGAGCCTATTTCTGCTATGTCAAAAAAAATTGGCAGACGGTTTCATCACAATATGTCTGATAATAAAAATATACAAAGATTTCGTAATTTTATTACTAAAAAGTTTGTTTTCAGATATTTCCGTTGCGTCACTTTGCGTGTCAAAAGTGGCCTGAGCACATTTCTAAAAATGACGTATTCGAATCTACTGACCAATGTTCACCAGAAAACAAAATTGTCAGATGGATTGCTAAGGGTTTTATTGTTTGCCTCATATTTAATTTTCTCAAATGGTCTCTTGGGTACGAACTCGAAGCTACTGTTTTCATTTCTAAATTCTCCCACTTCCCCTAGTTATCTAGCCCCCCACTTTCAATACATTTGTGAAATCCACAGTAAAAATCTACGCTCATCAAATAATCGCATGCTTCAATGTCCTACTCATCGCACAGACTTCATTCACTCTTCCTTCTTCGTCCAGTCTATCTCTCTGTGGAATGCGCTCCCCCTGGAAATCAGGATGGCAACCAACCGATTATCCTTTAAAGTTAAAGTTCGCGAGCACATTCGTAAGAAGCTGGCAGTATCATCACAACGGTAATGTTTTCCCATTGTTTGTTTTAGTATAATTTTGTATTTATGTATATTTATTTGTTCTTATATTTATACTATATAATTAGTTATATTTATATAATATGTATAGTTTGGAATAGGTATCTGTTTATCATTATATTTAAAAAATGTTTAGTCCTCATTTTTTTTTTTTTCGTAATTGCACCTACCACTGTTTGTCTCTGAACCACCCAAAGGTTGACTGGTAGAAAATGCCTATGGCATTAAGTCCGCCTCTGTACATCTTTGTGCTTGAAGTATAAATAAATAAATAAATAAATAACTCGAAGCTACTGGTTTCTGAAAATGGTGTTTTCGGTATGTAAAATCTATCATTTTTAAACATGATACAAAAGAATTATCGACATATTTAAAAATGCGGTCAGGTCAGTAGATGTGACGCGGATTTTTTTTAATATAAGAATAACCAAATCTATCGTTTTTATACGATTTTGTTCGTAAAACGATAAGGCAAAAATGTTGGTCATGCGCTCTCGTACTAATTGAATTAATTTGAATTTGGAATTCTAGATGAAAGCAGTGCAGTCCACAGAAATAGATATATTATATAATAATACCTAGATAAGACAAGTATCTCGATCTGTATGAAAACCATGCGTGGGATTTTTGAAAAATGATCAAAGCGCCTATACCATGAAACTGAAGCGAAATACGATAGTATCACTTGTTTCGATAGTCATCACCTGTTAACTGAACACTCAACGTCACATCAACCGTTCCTAGTAAAAAGCTGTAAAGTATTACGAATATAGACATTTTCTATTTTATTATTTATGTCTGACTAGCGCGGCGGACAGGCGCAGACCATAGACTATATTATATAAAATGAGACACACTGAGCCACGTTCGGGCACGCGAAGTAGATGCTCTTGCGCTATCTAGGTATCTGTGTGCAGTACCGATTCGGTACAGAGTGCTTACCGACCAGTGAGGAAACATAAGCAGTACCGCGCAGTACTGTACAGTACTGCGCGGTACATTATTGTGATGAAACCGTCTGCCAATTTTTTTTGACATAGCAGAAATAAGCTCCCATAAAACTGTAACGTTTCTGACCGGTACTGCCCACCGAGTCGGGTTCAGAATCATCAAAACGTACCAAAAGATTATTTACAATTATTCCCGTAAAACGATGTGACATGGTTTTAGTCATAGGCTCTCGTACTATATAATTCGCTTGTTTTTGGATTTTCCCCAGTTTCTGAATGAATTATCCCTAAATTTCCCTAAAAAATCTTCAAATTTCCTTGGTTTAGGGAGCATGATTATAAATAATAAGGTAATGGCACAATTAACATGGTAAATTAAAATTTGATGAATTGCATTCATTATGAGTTTGGGTTGAGGGAATAAATCGGTGGTGGAATAAATCGAATCCTTTTATAAATCAGTGGTGCCATAGAGTCAAATAATATATTAGGTGATGCCTACTATAAACAATAAGGTGACCAACTTAAATTCATATTAACCTCTAAATTCCCCAAATCCCTGTCAAAATAAAATATCCCTAAACTAAACTTAATATTGGTATTTTTCCCTAAAACAGGGAGAAATCCCTAAAAGTGGAAACACTGCGCGGTAAGCTTCCAGTACCGATACAGTAAAATGCGTGACGTCACGCAGTACCGAAACGATATCGCCCCGCACACTTACCGACCAGTGGGCAAAGGGCCTGAGGAAACATAAGCAGTACTGCGCGGTACTGTACAGTACTGCGCAGTACTGTACAGTACTGCGCGGAAAAATACCGACCAATGGGCAAACGGCCTAAGTTAGTAATAAGTTTTGTTTGAGTTTAGTTATTTTTGTTAATTTCCTTATCTAAATAGATACATTAAATTATTTGATGTTGTAGTATTTCATTTTCTTTAGGGTATTGTTTTTGATTTTGTAGTATTTTAGGGTAATTCAGTCGCGGGTGAAAGTTAGCGTTAGCCCAAAGTTACTATTCCACGCGGACGAAGTCGCGGGCAGAAGCTAGTCTCTAATAATAACCAACTTTATCTTCCAGAATCCTAGCTTGTTCCAAGCCAGAAACGGCCTTTCACGCGCCTTTATAAAAAATATTGGCATAACACCGGATGATTACAAAAAAATTGCACTAATTTATAAACCTGAGTGCCGGACCCGAGATCGTGCTGAACAGATCAATCTGTGTCGGACTTACCCTGGAGTAATCAGACAAAAGAGGGAGAATAAACAGTGGGCGACTAAGCCTTTCGGGGGCCGGGGAGGCAACTAAATGGGGTCCTCCCGCCTAGGTATGCAGAAAACTATGACAACTAGAAGAACTTAGAATTTAAGAGGCAGCGAAGCGAGCTCGAAATTTTAGCACACTTCCTCGAAAACTTTAGATGGTCAATTAACGTTTTCTAGGAAATGTGCTAAAATTTCATGTACGTTTGCCCCGCACGGCATAAATAAATAAATTTGTGATAAAAATTGTTATTTTTATCTTTGAATATCTCAGAAACGTGACGCTTTATGATGTTATGTTATATGAAGTTTTATGTTTGTATAAGTGTCCCATAGCCAAATATATTTATTGTACACCTCGATTTTGAAAAAAAAAACAAAATGGTGGCCGATTTTAGGGCCAAAATCTTCAAAGCCCTTTCGAGCTCGCTTCGCTCCCTCTTAAATTCTAAGTTCTTCTAGTTGTCATAGTTGTTGCGACCTTTTTGAAAAGAAAAGAGAAAAACACCATAAATATATGTATATTTATGGTGTTTTTCTCTTTTAATTTAACTTTTAATTTATTTTTTAATTTATTTTATTATTTATTTTATTAATTTATTTTTATTGTTAATTTAACTTTTATTATTTATTTTATTAATTTATTTTTATTGTTAATTTAACTTTTAATTTATTTTTATTATGTCATAATTAAAAGTTATAAAGTGTGTTAGCGATTCGTGTTTTATTATATCTATAAAAATACAGTCCACATTTTGCCTCCATTTTTTGGTCCTATCTCGCCGTAACATGAACACGAGATCCAAAATTAAGCAGCTTGCACAGCTCTGGGCTACTGACGAAATGCATTCGGAGCCGAATGCGCCCGTCGTGGGTGGGCTCGGTTGGTCCCCTGAATTGGACCCCTTTTCGGCCGAAGTCACGCATACACCCGCGGCCGTCGATCCGGTCTCCGTAGCATCTCGCCAGAATCCCACTATTAGCACTGAACCTGCTAAATCAAGTTCTAGATCTGTTGTATCAGGTTCCTCACGGTCATCAGCCACTATCAAGGCACGTAAGTTGACCGCAGAGGCACTTTTAGCTAGAAGATCGCTGGAAAGGGAACAACAACAAACATACATAAAAATTAAATATACATTACTAAAACACAAAAGATGGTTAAAAGACAAAAGTTCTTTATTAAAAATGTGAAATTAAATAGAGAAAGACTGAATTTACTTAAACAATTAGATTTGTATTCTTTTAATTTGGAGCAAAGTACTAGGAGATACAACATTGACACAGAGTACTTGCAATCTGAGCTTGACCATTTACAGGAGAAACTTAGTTCAATGACTAACAAATATAATACCTCTGAAGATCTAATGAGGGAATACGTGTTGGCAATGAATGAGCTGGTAAACTCACAAACAAACAACTGTGAGCAGTGTCAAACAACATCTAATGTACTTACGCCAGACCATTCAGTGTCGTTTCCTACTATTATTGGTTCCAATAAACAATGTAAGCAAATTGTCAGAAATGATTAAATGTAACTTTAACAAGGACACTATATTATTAATTTTTATGGGTAACAGGGGAAATGTGAACAAAGGAGAATTTCTCCAATACTATAGAACATTGTCTAATCTTAGTTTAAGAAAAATTGTGTTGTTTACATTCCCTTACAGTAACAGTTTGCCACAGGAAGAAAATAACTTAAGATTTACAATTAATATGACATTGCATAACTTGACATTTAATAATAATTTATTTCATTTAGTTGATACCAACAATTATGTTGGAAACAATTTGTATTTGACAAAAGATAGACATAATATTGTTATGTACTATCTTGCCAACTATTACAAAAGACAGATAGCTGTGTCGCTATCATATTTTTTTGTATTTCAGCCAAAAACTTGGCTAAACAACTAGCTTCTTTTGAGCAATGCAATGACAATTTTAAGTAATTCTGCCAATAATTTGGCAACAACTATTGACATTGATTATCATTTAAATTAGAAACTAGGACAATAGAGGAACCCTCTTGCTTAATAAATGAAGAAAATTTAAATACTGGTTTAATATCACACCCATCAAATTGCAGTAACCTAAATAAATATAATAATAATATTCTAAAAATTGTTCATCAAAATATACAGGGTGTGACAGGTAAGGAATTAGAATTGGAGCTGTTCATGAACTGTAGCTATATTGATATCCTATGTGTAACTGAACATTGGTTAAAAGTCCATCAGTTCATGTTCAGCTTTAACAACCACCAGGTAGCCAGCTCATTCAGCAGAGTTAATATGATACGTGGTGGCTCTCTAATAATTGTTCGTAAAAATATGAAATTTAAAGAACGTAAGGATATTGTGAGCCTCTCTGTTGAGCGAGTAATTGAAATAGCTTGCATTGAGCTTGAGCAGTTCATTGTATTGAGTGTGTACAGGCCCCCATGTGCTTCATTATATATATTTTTGAGAAATATATGGAAGAAGTATTATTAAAGACTTGTATAACAGTATTAAAACGGTTGTTGTCTGAGGAGATTTCAACATTAATATACTGAAAAAATCTGCTGTAGTAAATAAATTCATAACTTTATTAAAGTCATATAATTTGTACAATATTTTCTTCGAGCCGACTAGAATAACTGCCACTAGTGCTACCTGTATTGACAATATTTTTACAAACTTAAAACCTTCTAGCCATTTAATTATAAATGAGTTGGACTCTGATCACTGTGGCCAGTTAGTCACTTTCCCTCAGAAAACAGTCAGAGCTCATAGAAAACTTGTGAGTTTTGTTCCTGTAAATAAAAGTCGATTAGCACAATTTAAAAATAATTTAATGGAAAAACTACCAGGTTTGCCTTATCACGACGACCCGGATAAAGTTTATACTTTATTATTTAACCTCATCAATTGTGAGTTTAGGAAGGTTTTCACCCCAAAAACATTGCCTGTTTGTGATCGCGTTATATTTAGTGATTGGGCAACACCAGGTATTTACAAAAGTAAGCAAAGGTTATTTCAATTGTATCATGAAAAAACATACAACCATGATGAAACTTTTAAAGAATTTGTTAAGAAATATTCTAAAACTTTTAAAAGAGCCTGTTCCTCAGCAAATGCCATACACATTAAAAATAAAATAATATCTTCTGGAAATAAAATTAAAACAACTTGGAATATTATTAATTCAGAAACGGGAAGAACGACAGTACGGAATCGTGACTTCCATCTAAAAATCAATGATGTAGATATTAAGGCAGACGTGGAGGTGGCAACTGAGTTTGAAAATTTCTTCACTAATATTCCCATTTTAACAACCAAAACTCTGTCATCGTCATCCTCCACTTCTGCTTACTCAATACTAAACAAATGTGTACCAGAATGTGAAAAACTTTTTGAATTCAAAATTACTACTGCTAAAGACATTATAGAATCTTTTAAGGATCTTGATGTGAAAAAAACTGCTTTTTAACTCTTGTATTGCATCTGGTGTATTTCCTGATCTGATGAAACTTAGCAAAGTGATTCCACTGTTCAAGTCTGGCAGCACAACTGATCCCACAAATTTTCGGCCTATTTTGATATTACCTACTTTGAGTAAAATCTTTGAAAAATTAATTTTTAAACAATTGTTAGGACATTTCAATGCACTTAATTTACTACAGTTGCTGTGTGTTTCTCAAAATCGTGCCCGTAGAAGTAACCGGCCCTAGTGGAACGTATGACACGTACGCAAGGGTAAGGAAAGTACTGGCGCAGCAGAACATTCCTGGGACCGTCACACTCCGAAAACCTGATAACACACTCACGTCGTCACCTGAAGAAACAAGACGCGTCCTAATTGAAACTCACTTACCTGGATGCGTCTTCGCGCAGGTAATTGACTGGCAAGACGAAACCCAAACACCGTCAGACAATGATTGGAGTTACGCACGCAGGGTGATCGCACGTTGGATAAACTCCAATGGGCCGTCCAGAGCTTCCATCCTTTTAAGGCAGCTGGTCCTGATGGAGTATCCACTTTACTACAGTGGGAGGGCGCTCTGGTCGCAATAAGGCTGGTGCCTTTAATGAGAGCGTGCCTGGCATTCAGATACGTTCCTAAAGGATGGAGGGAAGTGAAAGTGACATTCATCCCCAAGCCAGGTAAGGGTGACTACACAAACGCCAAATCCCACCGACCAATCAGCCTGACCTCCTTTCTCCTAAAAACTATGGAAAGGTTATGTGATAGGGAGCTGAGGGACGGCGCGTTAAAAACTATACCGTTTCATGGTAATGAACACGCTTACAGCTCAGGTAAGTCGACCGAATCTGCTTTTCATCTAGTGGTCAGCCAGATAGAGGACGCGATTCACCAAAAGGGCACCTGGCTGGGCACTTTCATAGACATCGAGGGACCCTTCGACAAAACCAACTTCTCCAGTATCAGCAGCGCCCTCTCCAGACATGGAGTAGAACAGGTACTAACGGACTGGATTACAAACATGTTAAGCAAACGAGTAGTTCGCCTTGAAGATGAGCGGCAGTTGGCTATGATAGCCAGATGCTGCCCCCAGGGAGGGGTTCTGTCTCCCCTTCTATGGAACCTGGTAATCAATGATCTCATTACAAAACTCAATTCTAACCGCTATTACACAATAGGGTATGCAGATGATCTCGTTATTCTTGTATCGGGGAAGGTGACGGGAACGATCTGTAACCTCACTCAGCAAGCACTACGCATCGTAGAAAGTTGGTGCAGGGAATTTAAACTATCAGTGAACCCCACTAAAACTGAACTAGTCATGTTTACCCAAAAACGATTATTAGGCCCTTTCCGCCTACCAAAACTGTTCGGATACAGAACTTCAGTTGGCTAACGAGGTCAAGTACCTCGGGGTCATTCTAGACAGTAAGTTAAACTGGAGTAGTCATGTGGACAACAAGCTAAACAGGGCCTGCATCACCTTCTGGCAGTGCAGGAAAATGATAGGTAAGAAGTGGGGCCTATCCCCCAAAATTATACTGTGGCTGTACACAGCAATGATCCGCCCTATGATCGCTTACGGGGCCGTGGTCTGGTGGCCCCGCACTCAGTTGGTTACAACCTCCAACAAACTACAACGCATGCAAAGGCTAGCCTGCGTGGCGACCACGGAATGCATGAGGACTACTCCGACTGCAGCAATCGAAGCCATGCTGGGGCTGCCACTGCTCCACCTGTTTATACAGCAGGAAGCGACAACGGCGGCGGTGCGTCTTAATGCAATTAATCTCTGGGGTAAGAGAGACACACAACACACCGCGCTGCTTGAGGGGTTCAACAATGAGTTCCCTATCACTAAAGCCATTAATGACCGGGTACCCAAACAATTTATCTTTGATAAAAAATACAGGAACCAACTTCACGAGGATAGCCGATGCGAGGGTTTGCGCCCCGCAGAGCTGCGGATCTTCACCGATGGATCCAAAACAGGTAGTGGCACAGGTGCTGGAATCTTCTCGGAGGACTTCAACATACACATAGCCACGCCATTGGGAGTCCATAACACAGTTTTCCAGGCCGAATGCATGGGTATTTCTCTTGCCGCCTCAGCCATTATGGTTAGGGAAGTTAAGGACCACTCGATACGCATACTCTCGGACAGCATGGCTGTTCTGCAAGCGCTAAACAGGCACACTGTTGACTCATGTATGTTTGCCCAGCACGGCCCTCCAAAATTTGAGTATAAGGTGTGCACCAATGCAATGTACTCGCCTCTAGGAGTAGGTATATACGTACCGGTTTCTTTTTCAATGTACCTCTGTACTTTTGAAGAACTATGCAAAAAAAGGGGGCCGTGCCAGCCAAACGTTTTCAGCACGGCCCCCGTGTCACTTGAAAAATATATAACGTATTTAAAAAAACTTATACTCAAGGAATGTACCCTATTAACACGTTATATGTACCGCAACAGATATTGTGAATTCGTAATAACAAATAATATATAGAAGTGGAAAAAAGCCGTGCTGTATTTTTTTTTATAAGAAAATATGTAAAAAAGACAAATCAACCTTAGTTTTAAACAATTAAAAAGTAATTTATGTTTGGCGAGTAACATATTATGTACCGCATTGGTTTCTCATACAACTTGCTAGATTTGAAAAATAAACCCATTTTAGTTTATTCAGCACGGCCCTCTATAGTTGCCTATATGTTTTTAAATATGACATGTTTGTTTACAAAATTCGACTTCCTGAATGCTGTATAGGAGTACATTCGTTCCACATAAATTGAAATTCTGCTGTATTAGTACTTTAAAAGATAAATTGATTCCAAAATATCATATATTACAACTGATGGGGTGACCATGATTCCATATATTAGGTTCATACAGGGTGACTTGTTGACGTATTCCTTCCAGGACGTGAAAGTGTGACCCATTTGCAACAATTAAGCACCCCATAAAGCCTAGGTGAAAATACATGGGATTGGAGAAAATACAACTTATAAGAATTTTTGAAAATTTCCCAGAATGTGTCACTAAATATCATTTTTCTCCAAACTCTCAAATTTAATGGCCTTCATTGCTATTCCATTGGATACCTAATACTTAAAAAAACCTTTAAGTGACCAACAGTAATCAGGTTCAGGATTTAAATTATTTCAACAATTGCCAATTCTATCTTTTTGGGCAGTATCGACTATGGGCCCCACAATATTTTTTGTTTACAGAAGCTTTTTCAATGTATTAGCTTTCAATTAAATTAGCAATGAAGGCCATTCAATTTCATATTTTAAAGAATTAATATTTTATTCGGAAAGGGAAGGGAAGGAAACGGAATTTCCTGAAACTAATGATAATTAAAGGATTTATTCTAAAGTCTCAGAAGTCACGTATGTCGCTTACGTGCGCTGTAAGTTTAAATACACGCAAACTAGTGGCTGTGTAAACCGTGACCAGCGAGTAGACCGCGAGTCATGATAAAAACTTCAAAGCCATTCCGCAACTTGTGACCTGCAATCAGAATCTGAATCGTTTTGAAACAGATTGCTATCTAATCTAAATATCCATTGCTTCAAAAGTTTGAAAATAAATTCTGCTCAGCAACGTAAATAACGCAATGAATATTGTTGAATTGTCAAAATTAAATAAATTAATCGGAATCGTTTACGAAAATGTGTTGCGTAATTAGATAGCTGGTCATGATGAACTGGGTGTCTAACGTGCAATGGACTGTTTGTAGGTTAGAAAGTAGTGGGCTGCATAAACCAGTTATTTAATTCGATTTCAAACAATTTTTTAAATATTTCAACAATTTGCAAAGGATATGTCTGGTGGCACAATAAACGATTGCCTAGGTAGTCAAAAACTCAAAACCAATGTTCAGTAATGATTGTTATATTATTGTAATTGTTGTATTGAATAGTTTATCAATTAATAAGTTATAGGAGTCAGAAACTTACGCAAACTGGTCAAATTAAGGTTTATACGCCCGGGATTTTCTTAGTTTTTTTTATTATAACGCCATCTGTGAGCGACCACAGGTACTTATTGGTGGCATGCCTTTGTGAGGTTAGAGAAAGATTTATTTTGTTGGTCTGAGATCAGATCTATATTTGTATTTGTATTTATTTGCCTAAAACATGGTATACAAAGGTGGTACATGAGTTAAGGATGAGATCATACATGTTTTGCTTAAGACTAAAGCATGCAAAATGATTAACACAACTTATGTTCAAGATATTTCTTAATGCTATAAAAATTATTATTATTTAGCCATTTAAACAAATGAATTCGAAATGAATGAACAGTCTGATATTTAGTCATTTAAGTTTACATGGTAATATGTTATATATACGTATCTTGTAGTATTTGTTAAATATTTCTCTTTTTGTGCACCTATTATAATTGTAAAAAATACTTTGTTTTATACAAAGTATTTTTAGTGAACACATAAATACACATAAAATTATATTTTTATCATCTTTAGTTACGTACATTTTTCTATCTTCAATACCCATCATATTATTTATCTTTACCTACTTGTTGGTATTGAATGGGAATAAAAAAAAGAAACTATGTAATCATTGCCAAATTCTTTTATCGTCGGTACATACTTAAATAAAATGATAAAAAATTCACTGTCTTCTAGAAGACAGTGAATTTTTTGGATTTTTTGGATTTGGGTGTCCATAAATGACGCTCGTGCTAGCAGTTTATCTTGATGCCTAGCCCAGCCAAGATACCATATTATTATTATCGACATGACAGCTACAACCGGTGTTGGTTGTAGAGACAGTGGTGGCGGCGGCAGCGGTGTTGATGACCCATGTTCCACGGATGTAACAACTTGTAATACCTTTGATGAGTCATGAATCAGGTGTCGATTCACTCCAACCCAACAGGCTTGACATGCATATGTTTTTGCCATATCCTAAAAATATATTGAAATACATTATATTAAAAATGACATGACCTAACTGGCGAAATGTGTTGTAATATAGGTTCGCCTCGCCCAAATCCTTCGAGAATCACTGGCGTGATGTTATATTTATGTTGAGTTTTTACATGACTAACACTCCTTCCATCTTTCCTGATCGTCATTTCCATCGCTCGTCTATCCAGTTTTGAGGGATCTATCCCATTCGTTTTGCCATTTTCTTTCAAAACGCCTTTTTTATTTATTAGATAGATTTTCTAGCCGGGTAATAAATAATTTAAGTACTTACCTGATAATTATTATAATTGGAAATAAGGGTGACTAAACAAAGGCTGTCCATTGCAACAGTATAAAAACGTCGACGTCTTGGTTTTCTGAGCCCGACTGAGATACCACATCCACAGTAGACCATTATAAGACCCAACAATCTCTCATTGTCAGCAGCTTCAGTATTTAATTAATTATAACAGTCGAGACAAGCGTATCCATCTAATGGGAGCTGGAACAATAACAAATATCATTGTATTTTCAAATTATAACACAACTACATGATCAATATATTGCCACTACTGCATGGTTTACGCAAATGCCATACTTCGTACCTGATTAACCATCCATCGAGCGAGTCTCACTTGCAGGGGTAACGCCAGGCTTGACACGATATGTCTACGAATCCGCTGCACAGCGATGCCACAATTGATGCACCTTATCATAATATCCAAATCGAAAAGTAACACAGAATCCTACAATGAAGTTAATGTGTATCCTCATTGGGATCCTTATGAACAGCAATAGTAATCTAGATGACATCAGTCTATAGCAATGGTCGAAAATAATAAAAAGAACGCATATAGGTACACAACTTGGTACTGTAATGCAAATAAAGCAAGCAGAAAATAACTGGTCAATTCAAAGTAATATGCCAATGTCATGTCAAAGAAATAATAAATACTTACCTTCATTTTATTAAAAAATGGGTAAAGCCTCTCCCCACGTGCGTGTTTTGATCACACGATAATAACGCAAGCGTTTTTGCTATAACTGCTTTTAGTAATTTTGTGTTAGGACGGCCACGAATTTACTCACGGCTGCTATTATAACGACGCAATAGAAGTAGGACGCTTGCGTTCCTCCATCTTGAGATATTCCGATATGTTTTCTTAGAACATTTTGTATGAGGATGCATGCGATTTCACACACACCTGCGTTAATACACGACACGCAGACGTTAGAAATATCGAATGATAAAAACGCAGGAATCGGGACGCATTATTGCAATAACGCTTGCGTTATTATCGCGCGATAAAAACGCGCTTGTAGGGCAGAGGCTTAAGTTTTTTTTTTGTTAAACACGTATGATGTGTACACAAAAATATGTTAGTAATAATGTCGTATTTTATAAGCAATTACATTACAACAATTGCATACATTCCTTTGATCTAAAATAAGCGGGTTGTAGTTATTGTTCACACTCTTTAAAGGTAAATATGGGATAAAATGGAACGTCAAAAACATTTTTAGTACTTCCCATTAAAAATGGCAGGGCGGAAGCTATAGGTAATATTGAGTATTATTTATTTGAGAATTATGCTACGCAAGTTATACTGAATTTATAAATCCATAATAATTTAAATCTAAGTTTTTTAATCTTATTGTAAAATCTTAAATCTTGAACATTTTCGATTCAGACCACGACCAAAGGGCAGAAACTGGACATGTCTTTTGACCTTTGCCAGCATTATCGACTGTTTAATTGGCTCCTCTAAATATTTTTTGAACTTTTGTACTTCATTAGATAGTTGATAAAATGAAGATGTCTTCCCCGTAATTTGTACGCTTAATGCCTCAGTAAAATTTTGAGACCGGAGAACCGGTGTCAAAGTTAATGTTCGTGTATTGAAAATGGTTAGTTATCATCTTCCTCTAACTTTTAAGTGTTTGATGTTTTAGAAAATTTGGTTACATTGAAATGTTTGTTGAAGTATTAGGTACCCAATGGAATAGTAATAAAGGCCATTCAATCTGAGAGGTTGGAGAAAAATGATATTTAGTGACACATTCTGGGAAATTTTCAAAAATTCTTTAAAGTTGTATTTTCTCGAATTCCATGTATTTTCGCATAGGCTTATGGGCTGCTTAATTGTTGCAAATGGGTCACACTTTCACGTCCTGGAAGGAATACGTCAAATTACAAGTCACCCTGTATGAACCTAATGTATGGAATCATGGTCACCGAATCAGTTGTAATATATGATATTTTTGATCTAATTTATCTTTTAAAGTACTAATACAGCGGAATCACAATTTATTTGGAACGAATGTACTCCTATACATAATTCAGGAAGTCGAATTTTGTAAACAAACATGTCAAATTTAAAAAGATATATATGGATAGGGGGCCGTGCTGAATTTTTTTTTATAAGAAAATATGTAAAAAAGACAAATCAACCTTAGCCAAAAACAATTAAAAAATAAGTACCGCATTGGTTTCTCATACAACTTGCTAGATTTGAAAAATAAACCAATTTTGGTTTATTCAGCACGGCCCTCTATAGTTGCCTGTATATTTTTAAATATGACATGTTTGATTACAAAATTCGACTTCCTGAATTATTTATGTGTGCGTTACGATTGCTCCGCCAAGTTATCCAAACAAAAAAAAACTTCGCCCAAAAAATTGTCGGAATTTGTCAAAATCGAAGGGAACAAACCAAAAATTTGTCAAAGTAGAAATAAAGAAGATACAAGGGTTTTAAGTTGGCCGCGCGAACGTAACGTGGAGGATTGCGCGGCCATGGAGATCTCAGCAACTACTTGGGTTAGAGGTCTATTTTTTTTTGTCAATTGAAGACTGAATTTGTCAAAAATTGTCGAAACAAGAATTATAAACTCTAGATCAAAATTTTACGAAATATTCGACTTGGAAGTTATGGCCGCGCAATCGTGCACTTGTTGTTTCTTGATTGTTGATTATTTCTTTAAAACTTAACACTTCATACGGTAAAACTGTTACAAGAAGAAAGGCCTTAATTTGTCAAAACTAACGAAAGCAATAAATTCTACAAAAGTTTAGTTAAACAGACGAAATCAGTCCATAACAAAGAGTACGTGGCCGCGCGATCGAAACGTTACTTTGTACACTGATATCTCACTATCTATAATTGCTAGGATTTCGGTGTGAACATCCAATTATTCGACATATTAACCTCATTAGAACGACATATCGTTTTACCCTCAGAACGGTTTCTAAAGCGTGTAATCTCAAAAATATGTTATCTCATACAATGTTCGAGCAGGGTAACCATAATTTCGATTTGATTTGGGAATAAGTAACTCTAACTGGAGACTACATTGGACAACATCTAGTAGTAAAAAATAACAAATCTAATCATTATTATTATTAACATTGATCAGGCAGGGGCCATAGTCCAATATATTTGGTTCCATATCCTGCAATAGTCCTACACCAACTGAGGGTTGTCCTTGGGTGCACTTGCATAGTGCATACAGCGATAATCGTCAGTTGGCGCCTCATTTCTTTAAAACGTTCGGCCCCTCGTACGCCTTCCAAAGGTCCGGGACCCCAAGGTCACGAGAAATGTCAAGAGACAAAAAATAATTATTAAATAAAAAAAACTTGTATATTTCAATAATATTTTTATTCATCACAGCTTACACAGTTTTGCGCTCTCAACCTGACAATCATATGATTTCACACTCGCACAACTGCTGGGCAGCCGACCACCCCGGCCGAATGATAGCCGCTTGGTTGCCGAGAGCGGCCACGGGTAGCGCTACGAGCGCGTTGCCTCGCAGTTTAGCAACAATACAAAAAATCGCGTGACCGATTTAATAAATAAAAAGGTAGTTCACTACATACTTACATAAAAATAAAAAGATTTAATAATTACTTTTCCTTCTGAGACAATTCCGAGATTTGTTTAAAAAAAAATCACACACGAGGTAAAATATCGCGGATTGGACAGTGATATTCCGGTAAAAAGAACCTGGCTGTTGACTGTGGCTGTTTATTTAATAAAAACGTTCACATTCAAGTCACAATCTATCAAACTTGTCTAAAATAGGTAAATTATAGGGGAAACCGGGGTGCGTAAATACAAAAGCGGATGCAACACAGACACCCATAGTCTGTGCTGCATTATGTCGTGTATGGCTTAAAGCAGTAATAATCCGTCCGGACCCAGCTGCAACACAGAGCGGTCTGTAGTACAGCCGCATTTGTTTGTATAAGGCAATACAAATGCGGATGCAACATAGACATCCATTGTCATTGCTGCATTATCTTGTGAATGGCTTAAAGCAGTAATAGTCCGTCCGAACCCAGCTGCAACACAGCGCAACGCATTTGTTGTGTGTTTGTGATGTAGCGGTTACACCGCCACATACAAACTACGCACCAAAGACATGACGTCACACCATTCCTGCATCGTGCAGTTAAAATTTACCGAGCGAAAAACATAGATAAGACTATCTGAAATCAACTTACGGGCAGTTGCCCGTCAGACACAACACCCGTCTCGTTGGAGAATCCTCCCTTTTTTATAGAGGATTAGTGAACCTTACACCCTGTTCCTTATACCATACTAAGGGACACCCATAGTTTCATTATGTTACGAATCACTTGAAGTATTATTAATAGTATCATTATTCCCTTAAAAGAAGCTAACAGTCGGTAACTGGTCTCTCCTACCCTACGTTGAAGGGGCGCGCGCGCCACCCTCCCTCTCCGTCGCCCGCTAACTTCGTTCGCTCAAGGACCGTCGTCTTTGAAAAACGCCGCATGGCTCGTGCCGCCTTTTGGAAGAAGCCGCCAAAAGACTCCGCTGCCGATGTACACCCGCAGGAAATGTAAGCGCTTGCCAGTGAAAGATTGTGTTTGTGTAAATTGCAAAACACAATTTCGACCATGGCAGGTCGAGGACGTTGCTGCAGAGGAAATTCCAAGTACTCTTCATCATCTACCTAGCCGTTTCGCAACTATGTTGGGGTCGGCATCCAGTCTAACAGGATGCGGCTGAATGCCGGTATTTAATACCAGTAATTCCAAGAATTAAAGTCGGGACAACATTCAATTTTATCATCCTACCATTCCCTGCACACTAATGCACAGGTCTCCTGTCTGTGAGATGGATTGGGCGGTTGGGCCGTACCGTCACAGTATGAAAATCTACACACAACGAACGTACTTGCGTAGAGCAACAGCCGGCTTGGATCGCGCGGGGAGTCGGGCGATGCGGTCTGCGGCCCCCATACACCACTGTGACAACCAACCCGTGAGACAACCATACCCAGTCTCCCCTATTTTTGACAGATTGCGAATGGGATTAGAATGCGCGTTCGCATTTAGTCTTTTCTTAATAAATACGGGAATTGCTCTGGTTTGTATTTGGACCTGATATTTGTGAAATTATTATTATTTCCTTTATTCCATATAATTATATACATATTAATTATATTTTTATAAAAACAAAATAAAAACAAAAACATTTAAAAATATAAAAAATAGTAGCCCACCGGTATCGGGAACAGGGTCCAAGCTACCGGTGGTCAGGGCTCCTGAGAGAGGAATCTCCTAACTATACGCGCCGTGTCCAGAAGTACCGCTTTCTGGATCAAGCCCTTGATCCAGCTGCCTAACGAGAGCCTCCTAAGGTGTTGGTCGAGGCTCTTGGCTATTATGCCATTGGCCGTCACGACTATCGGCACAATGACTGCTGTATCCACATCCTACATGTCGACAACCTCGCGAGCCAGATCAATATACTTAATCTGTTTATCTTTTTCTGCTTTCACGAGGTTCTCGTCATGCGGGACCGCTATATCAATAATCAAATTATTATGTCGTTTATTCATTTATATACATATTTATTTGCATTTTTAAATATTTCTTAAAAAAAAAAGATATAAAAAACATTTAAAAATATAAAAAATAGTGTTCCGCCGGTGTCGGGAGCAGGGTCCAAGCTACCGGTGGTTAGGGCTGCAGAGACAGGAACCTCCTCACAATGCGAGCCGTGTCGAGGAGTACTGCCTTCTGAATCAGGCCTTTGATCCAACCGCCTAACGAGAGCCTCGAGAGATGTTGGTCGAGGCTTTCGGCCATCAGGCCGTTGGCCGTTACGACTATCGGCACAATGATAGCCGAGCTCACATTCCACATGTCGACAACCTCGTGCGCTAAGTCGAGATATTTTATTTGTTTCTCTTTCTCAGCTTTCACGAGGTTCCCGTCATGGGGAATGGTAACATCGATTATCATTGCGCGGCGCGCTAATCGGTCTATCACCACTATATCAGGCTTATTGGCAACAATAGTCCTGTCAGTAATGATAGACCGATCCCAGTATAACGTGACATGGTCATTTTCGAGAACTGGGTCGGGCACATACCTGTAGTACGGTACCTCAGAATCCACAAGTTTATATTTCAAAGCAAGTTGCTGGTGAATAATCCTAGCCACTTGGTTATGCCTGTGCAAGTACTCGCCGTTAGCCAGACGTGAACAGCCAGAGATAATATGTCTGATGGACTCACCCGGACGGTGGCATGCCCGACACACGTCAACCGTACCGTCCTTCATTATATGTCTCCGGTAGTTATTCGTCAAGATAACTTCGTCCATAATTGCACAGACGAAACCTTCAGTTTCCCCGAAAAGGTCACCGAAACGTAGCCAGGATACGGACGCTAAGAAATCTACACCGGGCTCATGGAGAGCCCGATAGAAGCGCCCGTGAAGCTCCTTGCTTTGCCATACCTCCTTGCGGTCATCTGTAGTAAGTACCACAGGTTTGCGCCAGTTCTCTTTAGCCATGGAGAGCGGGGTGAGTCCCTTGTCCACTGCGACCACATCACGGTGCATACCCACTTCGGCTTTTAGGAAATATTCCCTGAGGCTGCACACCTCGCGGTTGTGGAGGGTCTTCGCATTTAAAAACCCTCGACCCCCGCACTTCCGAAATTATTATTATTATTACCCGTGGCCGCTCTCGGCAACTAAGCGGCTATCATTCGGCCGGGGTGGTCGGCTGCCCAGCAGTTGTGCGAGTGTGAAATCATATGATTGTCAGGTTGAGAGCGCAAAATTGTGTAAGCTGTGATGAATAAACATATTATTGAAATAAACAAGTTTTTTATTTAATAATTATTTTTTGTCTCTTGACATTTCTCGTGACCTTGGGGTCCCGGACCTTTGGAAGGCGTACGAGGAACCGAACGTTTTAAAGAAATGAGGCGCCAACTGACGATTATCGCTGTATGCACTATGCAAGTGCACCCAAGGACAACCCTCGGTTGGTGTAGGACTATTGCAGGATATGGAACCAAATATATTGGACTATGGCCCCTGCCTGATCAATGTTAATAATTATTATGATTAGATTTGTTATTTTTTACTACTAGATGTTGTCCAATATAGTCTCCAGTTAGAGGTACTTATTCCCAAATCAAATCGAAATTATGGTTACCCTGCTCGAACATTGTATGAGATAACATATTTTTGAGATTACATGCTTTAAAAACCGTTCTGAGGGTAAAACGATATGTCATTCTAATGAGGTTAATATGTCGAATAATTGGATGTTCACACCGAAATCCTAGCAATTATAGATGGTGAGATATCAGTGTACAAAGTAACGTTTCGATCGCGCGGCCACGTACTCTTTGTTATGGACATGTGTTTCTATCTAGCTGGCCCCCCTGAGCTACAGCAACGAAACCAATATAGACTGTTAGCTTATTGAATGTACTTGTCTAATCGAACGAAAATTTTCAATGTACCTCCACCGCTAAGTCAGAAAGGACATTTAATCTCGGTTTCTATCCAGCGAGCCCCTTCGTTATTCTTTTACTTAGAGACTTGAAATTTTTATTGGAGATACTCCTTCCAATGTACTTTTCAAATTATTCATTTATTTTCAAAAACCTTGGATACTATAGCAGAAATTACATTCGTAAGTATTTTTCTATCCAGCGGGCCCCTTTTTATCCTTAATATTTACAAGTGAAAATCGCACGCCATATTATAGCATTTTCAATGTACTTCCAGGGATTAATACGTTTTTTTAGATGCGATAAGTACATCATTGTATTTTTGAATAATAAACGTAGGTAATGCAGAAAATTTACCTACGCGCGCGTTCCGTCAAATTGTGAGTTTAAGTTGACGCACCGGCCTGACCGGTGTCCTAAAGTTGGCATCAACTGGCTGATGGTAAGCTGGGTAAGTAAAAATAACTTTATTTAAAGCGAATTGCATGTAGGGTCAGCAAAATATTAGCTTAAGTAAGAAACTATTATCAACATTTCACGTGTCTCGTGTCAAAACACGAGTGTTTTAATACCTCGTTATCTGCAGTATCATACACCACTTTATCTAAACTCATAGTAAAGCATTGATCAAATGCAGGAAATTCATAAAAAAGTAGTTAGATACTAATACCGTAAGGTGCCCCAATCCAACATTCTACCGTGGGGGTGTGCGCCACAGCAGCCGAACAGCTGGTTTGATGATGTGCCGCCATTACAGTCACAGATAATGTAAAAACGGTTGAGCTAATCTAATATCGGATTTGGACTTGACCAAATGCAGAAAACCACTTTTTTTGTTTTATCTAAGTAGGTATTAAATTCATATACCTACATAAATTATTGTTATTGATTGCACTATCGTGATATCAGTATCACTTTTAAGTTCGTCGACGGCAACTAAAACCTAAGAATTGAGAACTCATATATTTTGTGGTAGAATGTATAGAACTAACAAAAATATTATTAACATCATTCTATGTAAAACTACATTCTGACAAATAAATAAATTCTAATTCTAATTCTCATTGGAAAAGTTGTATGGATTTTATACAAAAATTTCCGGCTGGGTGCTCGCATGTATTCGGCCAGTACAGCAATTACGATTAATCTGGAAGAAGGTTGTTAAAATATTGCTCTTTCCAAGCATGATTGAGAAAAACTTATTTTAAAGCATTATTTTATTAGGGAATGTGTGCTATTAAATACCTAACTTTTTCTTTTTAGTTCCACGTGAATAAAGTCGTATCTTAAGGTAACATTCAAAAGGTCCTTTCTGATTTCATAAATAACTAGCATTTTACGAGTGCAGATAAAGCATTTAACGTAAATCATATTTATTATGGTCGTCATCAATCATAATTTTATTAATATACGCGTTTTATGCGTAATCTATGTGAAACAATAGTTTTTGATTATTCATTTGAAAAATATACCCTATGTCAAAATATATTCTGTGCGCATCATTATTTATTTACCCTACAAACGAAACGTTGTTATGCTGACCTTACTTTTTGGACAAAACTAGTAAACTTAGCAGATCCTTTTTGGCCGTTAAATATGTTGTTTATCACAAAAAACGCATTAATCCCTGTAAGTACATTGAAAATGCTATAATATGGCGTGCGATTTTCACTTGTAAATATTAAGGATAAAAAGGGTCCCGCTGGATAGAAAAATACTTACGAATGTAATTTCTACTATAGTATCCAAGGTTTTTGAAAATAAATGAATAATTTGAAAAGTACATTGGAAGGAGTATCTCCAATAAAAATTTCAAGTCTCTAAGTAAAAGAATAACGAAGGGGCTCGCTGGATAGAAACCGAGATTAAATGTCCTTTCTGACTTAGCGGTGGAGGTACATTGAAAATTTTCGTTCGATTAGACAAGTACATTCAATAAGCTAACAGTCTATATTGGTTTCGTTGCTGTAGCTCAGGGGGGCCAGCTAGATAGAAACACATGTTATGGACTGATTTCGTCTGTTTAACTAAACTTTTGTAGAATTTATTGCTTTCGTTAGTTTTGACAAATTAAGACCTTTCTTCTTGTAACAGTTTTACCGTATGAAGTGTTAAGTTTTAAAGAAATAATCAACAATCAAGAAACAACAAGTGCACGATTGCGCGGCCATAACTTCCAAGTCGAATATTTCGTAAAATTTTGATCTAGAGTTTATAATTCTTGTTTCGACAATTTTTGACAAATTCAGTCTTCAATTGACAAAAAAAAATAGACCTCTAACCCAAGTAGTTGCTGAGATCTCCATGGCCGCGCAATCCTCCACGTTACGTTCGCGCGGCCAACTTAAAACCCTTGTAACTTCTTTATTTCTACTTTGACAAATTTTTGGTTTGTTCCCTTCGATTTTGACAAATTCCGACAATTTTTTGGGCGAAGTTTTTTTTTGTTTGGATAACTTGGCGGAGCAATCGTAACGCACACTTATTTATAGGAGTACATTCGTTCCAAATAAATTGCGAGTCCGCTGTATTAGTACTTTAAAAGATAAATTGGATCAAAAATATCATATATTACAACTGATTCGGTGACCATGATTCCATACATTAGGGTGACTTGTAATTTGACGTATTCCTTCCAGGACGTGAAAGTGTGACCCATTTGCAACAATTAAGCACCCCATAAAGCCTAGGCGAAAATACATGGAATTCGAGAAAATACAACTTTAAAGAATTTTTAAAAGAACCATGCCCAAAGTCCTATACATGCATACCCTAACCAAAACAATCATGTCCAAAAGCTACACATGGTGCATTTAAAAGCACATGAGACCTAGATTTTGAAACAATTTCTATATTTTAATTTAATGGTAATTTTTTTGCATATTTCATAAAAAAAAAAATACTTATCCTGCCAAACAGCTCATTCGATAGACTTCAAAAAACGATTGATTGCTTATCATTTTCTGTCAGGCTTTTCCATAAACAATTAGTTCAACATCGAGGTGTACATAATCTCTCTCTAAGTGCTTGACTAGATTTAGCAAGATAAATAACTAAATGTTGTGGCACAACTCGTCACTAGGTCCGGCAGCAGCGTGTGCGTTACGATTGCTCCGCCAAGTTATCCAAACAAAAAAAAACTTCGCCCAAAAAATTGTCGGAATTTGTCAAAATCGAAGGGAACAAACCAAAAATTTGTCAAAGTAGAAATAAAGAAGATACAAGGGTTTTAAGTTGGCCGCGCGAACGTAACGTGGAGGATTGCGCGGCCATGGAGATCTCAGCAACTACTTGGGTTAGAGATCTATTTTTTTTTGTCAATTGAAGACTGAATTTGTCAAAAATTGTCGAAACAAGAATTATAAACTCTAGATCAAAATTTTACGAAATATTCGACTTGGAAGTTATGGCCGCGCAATCGTGCACTTGTTGTTTCTTGATTGTTGATTATTTCTTTAAAACTTAAGACTTCATACGGTAAAACTGTTACAAGAAGAGAGGCCTTAATTTGTCAAAACTAACGAAAGCAATAAATTCTACTAAAGTTTAGTTAAACAGACGAAATCAGTCCATAACAAAGAGTACGTGGCCGCGCGATCGAAACGTTACTTTGTACACTGATATCTCACTATCTATAATTGCTAGGATTTCGGTGTGAACATACAATTATTCGACATATTAACCTCATTAGAATGACATATCGTTTTACCCTCAGAACGGTTCTTAAAGCGTGTAATCTCAAAAATAAGTTATCTCATACAATGTTCGAGCAGGGTAATCATAATTTCGATTTGATTTGGGAATAAGTACCTCTAACTGGAGACTATATTGGACAACATCTAGTAGTAAAAAATAACAAATCTAATAATAATAATTATTAATATTGATCAGGCAGGGGCCATAGTCCAATATATTTGGTTCCATATCCTGCAATAGTCCTACACCAACCGAGGGTTGTCCTTGGGTGCACTTGCGTAGTGCATACAGCGATAATCGTCGGTTGGCGCCTCATTTCTTTAAAACGTTCGGCCCCTCCTACGCCTTCCAAAGGTCCGGGACCCCAGGGTCACGAGAAATGTCAAGAGACAAAAAATTATTATTAAATAAAAAAACTTGTATATTTCAATAATATGTTTATTCATCATAGCTTACACAGTTTTGCGCTCTCACTCTGACAATCATATGATTTCACACTCGCACAACTGCTGGGCAGCCGACCACCCTGGCCGAATGATAGCCGCTTGGTTGCCGAGAGCGGCCACGGGTAATAATAATAATAATTTGAGCGCGTTGCCTCGCAGTTTAGCAACAATACAAATAATCGCGTGACAGATTTAAAAAATAAAAAGGTGGTTCACTACATACTTACATAAAAATAAAAAGATTTAATAATTACTTTTCCTTCTGAGACAATTATGAGATTTGTTTAAAAAAAAAACACACACGAGGTAAAATATCGCGGATTGGACAGTGATATTGCGGTAAAAAGAACCTGGCTGTTGACTGTGGCTGTTTATTTAATAAAAACGTTCACATTCAAGTCACAATCTATCAAACTTGTCTAAAATAGGTAAATTATAGGGGAGACCAGGGTGCGTAAATACAAAAGCGGATGCAACACAGACACCCATAGTCTGTGCTGCATTATGTCGCGTATGGCTTAAAGCAGTAATAATCCGTCCGGACCCAGCTGCAACACAGAGCGGTCTGTAGTACAGCCGCATTTGATTGTATAAGGCAATACAAATGCGGATACAACACAGACACCCATTGTCATTGCTGCATTATCTTGTGAATGGCTTAAAGCAGTAATAGTCCGTCAGAACCCAGCTGCAACACAGCGCAACGCATTTGTTGTGTGTTTGTGATGTAGCGGTTACACCGCCACATACAAACTACACAGCAAAGACATGACGTCACACCATTCCTGCATCGCGCAGTTAAAGTTTACCGAGCGAAAAGCATAGATAAGACTATCTGAAATCAACTTACGGGCAGTTGCCCGCCAGACACAACACCCGTCTCGTTGGAGAATCCGTGAGTGAACGTTACACCCTGTTCCTTATACCATACTAAAGGGACACCCATAGTTTCATTATGTTACGAATCACTTGAATTATTATTAATTCGTCCGAATGCTGCTTTAATACAGTAATCTTTATAGTAAATAGTATAATCATAAATATTTATCAGAAGAATGTAACAAAAAATACGAATGCAATAAAATTACGTTTTATTTTTCATGAAAGACCGTAAAAAATTGAAAATTGTCTGTGTGGAACTTAGCTCTACCCAAAAACTTACTAAGTACTGGTAGTTTTAGGAATACATTTTGAAAATATGGCAGTTTTATATTTTCCCCAATATTGTGATTTCTTCCTTTAAAAGTCTCTTCTTGTGTCTGTTTGAAATTTAATAATGTGTACTCCACACAGTATGTATTTAAAAAAGTCGTTAACTTGTCTTTATTAATAATTTTTCAATAGTTAAACAATTTATTTAAACGATAATTCACGCATGCACGCACTGACTCGTCGCTAGGTCAAGGGCAAACTAATTTCAAAATCATTGTTAGTGTCTCCCGCGATCGGTCTGTAAAGCCGCCGCATTCGTGCGACGTTACCATTCCGAACGCGATCATAGTACAGACACTAGTTACCTAGCGATCTGCAGTGTAGACAGCGAGTACTAATCTACATATAAGCTGTACTGCAGTCGTTTTTCATAAGACAATGTCTTCCGAAACCGATCACATTGCAGACAGTTTTCAAATATCTGTGGTGTAATCGTGTTTGTAATACTTTATTCATACGGATGCGGCTGCGTTACAGAGGAGCTCCTGTCTGTGTTGCATCCGCCTTTGTAATTACGCCAACGGGGTTGGAAGTCACATTTACGATGTTTTGATTTTTTACTGCCTATATTCTTGGTATAGCAATGACATTTATATATCAATGGACAGTGTAACTAATATTAAAAAAAAATACTTTTTGTCTTTTGAGAAAAAAACTACATTTTTGAGAAAAAAGATAAGTGTGATTTTTAACCCCGTGTCAGGGATGGTTGTCACAGTGTCTAGGGTAGGTATTCACATAGTAAATCAAGGGGGGGAAATAAAATAAAAACACCTATTTAAATTAAAAGAGTATTTTTTATAAAAAAAAATAATGTGGAACTGGTACCCATAAAAAGGACGTAAAATATTTTATTCATTATGAAAAAGAATAGTCATCAATCATAATCATAATCATTTTTATTTGTGTAACATGTAGTGAATACAGTTCTTAAATTAAAGTTCATAGGTCGCTATGTTATGCCAAGAGGCGTACAAATATGATTGCATGCGAAATAAAAAACAATATGGAATAATTTCTACAGTCAATGCATAAATAAACAATCATAAATTACAATTAGTCACAATATTCAATAAAAAATTGTTTTAATCGGTTGCTTCCTATTCGCAACATGTAAAAAAAAATTGGTTAGGTACTTTTACTTTATTAATTTTATCTCTAAATCTACTTAATAATATTAATATGTAGATTTAGAGATAAAATAAATAAAGGCAAAGGTTTTTTTAAAGTGTGTTCTTATTAATTTAATAAGAACACACTTAAAAAAAAGAAAGCTGTATAACTATTATCATAAGAGTACGATAATTCCAAAAATACTATGCCCTAAGTATTTTAAGCTAAACAGCTGTTTTTGTTTATCATTATTCCCTTAAAAGAAGCTAACAGTCGGTAACTGGTCTCTCCTACCCTACGTTGAAGGGGCGCGCGCGCCACCCTCCCTCTCCGTCGCCCGCTAACTTCGTTCGCTCAAGGACCGTCGTCTTTGAAAAACGCCGCATGACTCGTGCCGCCTTTTGGAAGAAGCCGCCAAAAGACTCCGCTGCCGACGTACACCCGCAGGAAATGTAAGCGCTTGCCAGTGAAAGATTGTGTTTGTGTAAATTGCAAAACACAATTTCGACCATGGCAGGTCGAGGACGTTGCTGCAGAGGAAATTCCAAGTACTCATCATCATCTACCTAGCCGTTTCGCAACTATGTTGGGGTCGGCATCCAGTCTAACAGGATGCAGCTGAATGCCGGTATTTAATACCAGTAATTCCAAGAATTAAAGTCGAGACAACATTCAATTTTATCATCCTACCATTCCCTGCACACTAATGCACAGGTCTCCTGTCTGTGAGAAGGATTGGGCGGTTGGGCCGTACCGTCACAGTATTAAAATCTACACACAACGAACGTACTTGCGTAGAGCAACGGCCGGCTGGGAGTCGGGCGATGCGGTCCGCGGCCCCCATACACCGCTGTGACAACCAACCCGTGAGACAACCATACCCAGTCTCCCCTATTTTTGACAGATTGCGAATGGGATTAGAATGCGCGTTCGCATTTTAATCTTTTCTTAAAAAATACGGGAATTGCTCTATATTTGTGAAATTATTATTATTTCCTTTATTCCATATAATTATATACATATTAATTACATTTTAAAATATTTTTATAAAAACAAAATAAAAACAAAAACATTTAAAAATATAAAAAATAGTAGCCCACCGGTATCGGGAACAGGGTTCAAGCTACCGGTGGTCAGGGCTCCTGAGAGAGGAATCTCCTAACTATACGCGCCGTGTCCAGAAGTACCGCTTTCTGGATCAAGCCCTTGATCCAGCTGCCTAACGAGAGCCTCCTAAGGTGTTGGTCGAGGCTCTTGGCTATTATGGCATTAGCCGTCACGACTATCGGCACAATGACTGCTGTATCCACATCCCACATGTCGACAACCTCGCGAGCCAGATCAAGACACTTCAATCTGTTTATCTTTTTCTGCTTTCACGAGGTTCTCGTCATGCGGGGGACCGCTATATCAATAATCAAATTATTATTATTATTACCCGTGGCCGCTCTCGGCAACCAAGCGGCTATCATTCGGCCGGGGTGGTCGGCTGCCCAGCAGTTGTGCGAGTGTGAAATCATATCATTGTCAGGTTGAGAGCGCAAAATTGTGTAAGCTGTGATGAATAAACATTTTATTGAAATATACAAGTTTTTTATAATTATTTTTTATTAATAATTATTTTTTGTCTCTTGACATTTCTCGTGACCCTGGGGTCTCGGACCTTTGTAAGGCGTACGAGGGGCCGAACGTTTTAAAGAAATGAGGCGCCAACCGACGATTATCGCTGTATGCATTTAGGCAAGTGCACCCAAGGACAACCCTCGGTTGGTGTAGGACTATTGCAGGATATGGAACCAAATATATTGGACTATGGCCCCTGCCTGATCAATGTTAATAATTATTATTATTAGATTTGTTATTTTTTTCTACTAGATGTTGTCCAATATAGTCTCCAGTTAGAGGTACTTATTCCCAAATCAAATCGAAATTATGGTTACCCTGCTCGAACATTGTATGAGATAACTTATTTTTGAGATTACACGCTTTAAGAACCGTTCTGAGGGTAAAACGATATGTCATTCTAATGAGGTTAATATGTCGAATAATTGGATGTTCACACCGAAATCCTAGCAATTATAGATAGTGAGATATGAGTGTACAAAGTAACGTTTCGATCGCGCGGCCACGTACTCTTTGTTATGGACTGATTTCGTCTGTTTAACTAAACTTTAGTAGAATTTATTGCTTTCGTTAGTTTTGACAAATTAAGGCCTCTCTTCTTGTAACAGTTTTACCGTATGAAGTCTTAAGTTTTAAAGAAATAATCAACAATCAAGAAACAACAAGTGCACGATTGCGCGGCCATAACTTCCAAGTCGAATATTTCGTAAAATTTTGATCTAGAGTTTATAATTCTTGTTTCGACAATTTTTGACAAATTCAGTCTAGAATTGACAAAAAAAAATAGATCTCTAACCCAAGTAGTTGCTGAGATCTCCATGGCCGCGCAATCCTCCACGTTACGTTCGCGCGGCCAACTTAAAACCCTTGTATCTTCTTTATTTCTACTTTGACAAATTTTTGGTTTGTTCCCTTCGATTTTGACAAATTCCGACAATTTTTTGGGCGAAGTTTTTTTTTGTTTGGATAACTTGGCGGAGCAATCGTAACGCACATGCAGCAGCTGGAGCCAGCTTAAAATGTACCAAGACTGGTGAGAACGATGTACTTACCCATATTTTTAAAACCTGAGAATTAGGCAGTCTTTCCATCGAGAATGTGTGAGGTCGCATATGTAGGTCGCGTATGTAGGTACTTCGTTTCATTTAACCCTTTTCGAGTAGAATTAAACCATACTAGGCTATAAAAATCAAATAATCGTATTGGATCGATCGCTAAGCTGCTTAGCACATCTCTGGTTGAAAGGTTGCTTTAGGATAGTTATAAATATCAGGAGTGGTCCTACCAGATGCTTATAACTTATGGGAGCATTCCACATACTAATAAAGCAGATCATACAGTGTAGAGGAAAATAAAACAAATCTCTCAAAAACAACGTAGGTACCCCTTTTTTATTCAATCTTAAGGCATTTATTTCAAATCTTAAATAAATATAAGCCAAGGTAGTGAAGAGGTAGCCAGTCCCAACAACCTAGTCCAACCACCATTTAGCTTAACCACACTTTGAAGGGAACTGAATTCTTTTCAACACGTCATGTTGTTTTGTCCTCTCTCAAGATGCTTTGCAGTTGCACGGATAATTCACTGACTGCACGTCTCTAAATACGTTCCACGCGCAAAACACATTTGATGTACCGAAACATTGATGCATGATTTCAATCAACTCAGCACAGCAATATCGTATTTCACCAAAGACATTAAATTATTACTACCAATAGACGGGACATAGCAAGCAAAATCGTAACCCAATACATTTGTCCTAGTGGTCAAAAGTCGCTCAGTCTAGTGTGGTACGTCTGCATGACAAGTCGCACAGAGTACATGACAAGTCGTATCGTGTCAATCAGAAAAATAACGATAATATGATAATATGCCGCGTTGCGCACTACGATATTGTAAATCTCGATACGGTAAAACAACTGGACCTAACTTCGGTTTATTTTCGTAAATATTTTTTATGTTTACTCAGTTATTATAATTAAATAATTTTCCTAAATAGTTCTAGAACATTTACTAATTTTGTAATCAGCGCCCCCTATTGCTGAGTAGCTTTACTACTGCCTTGTAGAGATGTGATGTTGTTTATCGATCTTGTTATCGATAATATTTAATGAGGTAAATAATAAATAGTTTGGAAAATCCAAAAGTGCACGCCTCATAACCATAAGTTCATAACACTCATTCATAAACGAAAAAGAAATTCAAAACATAGTTTCTAACAAAAATTTCTCATGACCAGCACCCTAATTACTTAATGCACGATCAATTTCAAATTGAAACCAATTGAAAAAGATTGCCAGTCCATTGCTTCATAAGTTCGACAAAAAAAAATCTGCTTTATTTTTTTAATAGTAATTGGGGGGCCGACCGTAGAAACCTTTAAAATTATTTAGGTTATTTAGGTAAAAGTCACAATTTACTTATTCTACATCTATTATACACAATAATAAATAACACATTATAATATTGACAAACTCTTTTGTTTTCATTACTCTATCATTAGTATTGCAAAATGGCAGCGCCCGGCAGCTTTATAAGGCGGGAATTCATGTTAGTGGAAGAACAGATCTCGTTTGGATCAGAAACACCATGACTGCTGAAAAATACCGTAACCAGGTGCAGGTGCTTTATAAGAGCTGTGTAGCCGGCTATAAAGCCCTTGTACAGAAAGCAAAACAGCCTCGAGTTTTCAAACATTCTGTTGTCCAGTGACAACCATGTGAGCTACTTGGGTTGACATTATAACGTCATAAGAGGGCTATCACAAAATTGCGTTTTGACAGTACGAGCGCCCGATGCATCGCATTAAGTAGCAATTTGGCAGTCGTAATTATATGCATATGTAGTAATTTGGCAGTTGTAATATTATGTTGCTTGCAGGACGCTATGTACTATACTAATAACTATTCTCCACAACTCAATAAGTCATAGTTGTCCAAGTCTTTCAGTAACTCAGAACAAGAACGCCAAAGTTGTATGTCAAAATAATATTATAAATAATTAACTTGTAAACATTGAAACTAAGTCCTCCTAATCATTTTATTGCGTATTTAATTTTTGATGATTTAGATTTTGAATCTTTCCTGCAATCTGTGTCAGCTAGGATGCCAGATGTTACACATCTTAAGCGACTTCTGTAAGTCTCAGTATTTTTGCATTTGTTTCAATCTATTCAAATGTAAAAAAAAACCTTAGTAACTTTTATCAATATTATCGATACCTTGATAACTAAATGGTAACATCCCTACCATAATTTTCTAGTTTCTACTTATCGTCACCTGCATTGCCAGACCTACGAATTTTCCAAAAATCTACGAATTTTGGACCTCGCATCCAAAATAAAAAATCCAACATCAAATCCGTACGTCGTCCTTACGTATCATCATCATCATCATCATTCTTCTGCCCTTATCCCAATTTATTTGGGGTCGCAAATCGATAGAAAATCTACAAATGTATAGGCTTAATCAAGTTATTCTCTGAACCGCCCAAACAATAGAGTAATTTTTTTTTTTTCCTAAAACGAAACTCAACCGACAATTGCAAATAAATATGCGGTTTGTTACTCATTAGGTCTACTTTACACAAAATGTCCCAAAAACACACAGTGAAACAGAACTGATACTCATAGACAGTGACACGGACAATTATGTAGTCAGAGACAGATGAAACTATTTTAGAATTTTATTCGCTAGGTGAATAAAATTCTAAAATAGTTTCATCTGTTTTAGACAAGTTTTGCGCGTGAATCAGTCGAGCCACATGTATCGCGCTTAACCGGCACGTTAAATATGATTCCGCAGAGTTTTATTTCATTTCATTTATTTTCAGACAAAGTCCATAACATTACATTACATTAAATTAAAATTTAAAGCACATACATAATACATAATAATAATAACCCCACCACCGTATCTCTACGTTGACGTCGTGGTGGGGCTTGCACGCTCCGAACTCAAGGTATGTTTCGGTAGAGTTTACTTTGCCGGAACAGGTCTAGAATGAGGAGCCAGACCAACAGAGATACAGAAAACCGCAGGGCAGCATGTGGCGAGTAGTTGGGCAGTAGCACGGTATACGGTATTCCAACTTCATACAAACGGACGAAGCGCGAGCTATACCTACGCGCCTCGATCGAGGTATGCGCGTGGTATGCAGACAGTCGCGACTGTGCCGCAGTGACGAACGAACGGAGTGTTGTTTTTTTAATGCTACGGCTACACTGTCACGTTATCGCGAACTTTACTTCGCGCGCTCTCCCTCACACACCGCTCGACGTCTCGCTGAGCAACAGAGTGCGCACGAAGTAAAGATCGCGATAACGTGACAGTGTAGCCGTAGCATTACAATAACCCCGCGATTTTTACACTAAAAAATAAGCCACCCAAAACCATAGTCCCATATCTTTGTTTCCATATCCAGCAATAGTCCTACACCAACCGGGGGTTGTCCTTGGGTGCACTTGCATAGTACATACAGGGATAATCGTCGGTTGGTGCACCAATACTTAAAAAATTCTAAGGTGCCTCTGCGAGTTGGCTTCGGCCCCTCGTACGCCTTCCAAAGGTCCGGGACCCTAGGGTTCCGAGATATGTCATAGACATTTAAAAAATAAATAATAATAGGCCTACATAATAAAATTTATAGGTTTTTGTTTAGTTTTCGATATTTGTTTACCTACCTGATTTGAACAATATTAAATTTTTTTTTCGGGTTTATTCCACGGATTGAAAATCGGATGTGGCAACACTGGCCACCTACCAAGCGATAGCTGAGTTATATTTTAATAAATTTAATTCGTATGTTTGCTATTTAATGCTAGATGGAGTTACTGACGCTCGAAATCAAAGTTTTGTATGAAGATGTTCCTAATAGCCACTCTAATTTTGCTATATCATGCTAGATGGCGTCACTGAGACACGAGATCACAGTTTTTCTATGACATTTCTTCGCATAGCCTCTCTATTGGTAGTATCTTAAATCTCTTTGTATTTCACCTATAAACTGACACGTATCGTAAGTCCAGTAGAAAAACCAAAATCGACAATGAGATATCGCTTTCAAGAATATGTATATCGAACTAAAATGTTCAAAAAACGTACGGGTAAGTGTTAAATAAACAATAAATTAACAAACAAACAATAACACACGCACAGAGCACCAGTTTGAATGTAACAGCAGGTTTCTATGGCGACGAGTGACAAGCGAGTGAATGTAAGAGAGTGACACCTACAATCAGTGTTTCCAGATAGTTGATTTTTTTTTACCCAAAATCTTTTCAAGAATCTGCTTCGGATAAAATACTATTTACACCAACCTACCTACTATTTATTATCTACCTACAAAAGAACTTATAAATCAAAATATATTATAATAAATAAAACATCTGGGTAAAATCATTCATATTGAAACTATATAGAATACATCCTATAAAGAATAAGTTCTCTGCCAGTGCACTTCTGTAAGTGACGAATTCACAATACCCAATTAAAACTGTATGTGATTTTTGTATGTTACTTGTTGAAGTGCCATATCATTAAATAAATAATAATATGGTGGCCTCCATGGTTATCTCCTGTACCTCAAAAATAAGGTATTCTCCCACCACTCATCTGATCACATTGGCCGAATGAACTGAATGAACAGAACGAACTGTAATCTTTCACTTATCGCCATTAAACCGAAAATGTAACCGGAACTACAAATAATATTTATTATTATTCAATCTTAAAAAATACCTTTGATTGACTCTAGACTATTATCTAAAATCTAGTTTGAATAAATGAAGGATACTAAATATTAATTCGCTGGACATGGTTAGGGCATATCTTGTCATGGTCCTTTCCCAGAATGTGTCACTAAATATAATTTTTCTCCAAACTCTCAAATTGAATGGCATTCATTACTATTCCATTGGATACCTAATACTGTTGTTGTTGTTGTTTACATATTGTTGTTGCGAACACTGATTAAAAATACTACAATACTACAATTCATCCTGTAGGTGCTGAGTGCCGGTATCATACATAGTGCCGGTATCATGCAAGAGATCATCTGAACGTGTCTGTCGAGGAACCAAATATGCACGACTGTAACAGATTATTAATTAAAATTGGGTCTGAATTAGCAATACTTGCCTTATATCGACCCCCCTCTTTTAGAAATATAAACAATTTCACGGACTCGGAATTTCGAATTTCGGAATTTCGGAAGTCGGTGTATTTGGTTTTGAACTTTCGTTTTTTGCCACCGACTTCCGAAATTAAAGTTATTTTTGACTTTATAGTGTCTTTTTTGGAAGTCGGTTGTTCTTTTTTTGTAAAAAGTTTTTATTATGTTTGATCCCTCCTCATTGTTTTGATGTGTGGTGTAGTGAGGTTAATCATGTGCGTTCAATAAATCAGTATGAGGACCGCTAGTGTTTAGCACAAATCGGTCATTACTTGAAAGTCGATGCAAGGCAAGTGGGAATTTCAAACATGTGCCCACTTTAGTAAGATATTGCGAACATTTAGTTCGACGTTATAAAAATAAATTCTGATAACCGAACATGTAAGGAATAGGCTGGACGTTGTTTGCAGTGGCGTGCCTAGGGGTCAAACTTAGGGCAAGCCAACATATTACTATTAAAAAAAAAACAGCTAAGTGAGGGATTGACTGATTATCATGTACAACATTATTATAATATAATTTTGGTTAGAAAAATGCGAAGAGTTCTACATAATTATTTCAAGCATTCGTACGTAATTGTCATAAGCGCCATCTATATTATTTAATGCGCGTAATCACACCGTTTAGCCGAACCTTTTCACCGCAATATTCGCTTGTCACATGCATAATTTACTTTCAATCAAAGGCACTAGATGGCTCCCAAAATATCGATTTGTCGAATTAGTTGATTGAAAATTAATTATGAGATATTACCAAAGTTTTTAATAATCTAATACAATGACAATAGTCAACACTCTCAATCTTTATTTCAAAACACCTATGAAGAATCTCTTCGATACGAACATTATTTTAATGTAGTTATGTATTATGTAATCAGAAGCTATGGACTAAAATTATGTCTGAAATAAATAAATAAATAAATTATTGTGTTTTGTGATGTCAATGAGATGTACGTTTTTCAGTGGTTTACCAAAACTACAAATGCCATATAAACAACACTATTCATGTGCTTTCATGAGTTTCAAGGCACCAGCACAATCGAATGCCTACTTTATTTTAATCTGTGAAGTAACGAGATTGTAATATTTTGTCTGTAAAACTCAAAGTATTTACCTTTCCGAGTAAGGATTGCACACACTTTAGTACTTCACAATGCGTTTCCGAATTCATTTTATGATAAGAAACTTTTTAATCACTCCAAAACAAACATAATTACAGTAAAAACTAATCACAACACTTAATTCACAGAAAATAAAAAAAAATCTAAGCGAAAAAGTGCCAGTAGCCGCTCAAAACTAAAACAAAAATTGAACTTGTATCTTTCTATAGAAATTCACGCACTGCGCAAAGACTTGCGCACTGCGCAGCGCCTTGCAACGACATACGCTCCTACTATTCATAATCAAACACAAGATTCGTTCCATTCATAAAAAATCAAAAGCCTGGCTTAAAAATTAGAACAATTTGCGAAATAAGTACATACAAATGGTATCAACAAAGTTCACAATTTCTATGCGAAAGTTGAGAGGTCCAGAAGCCCGGTTTAAGCCAATTGGTGCGAGCGAGAAAGCTATGCACGTCTTCATTCATCGATGTGATCTCGCGTCCTGCTTATCGCTGTTGTGTTAGAGCGAGATCGTAACTGCGGTATACGAGAAAAACTTTGGCAACAGTGCGTAATGCAAAACGGCGCGGAATTTAAATATTATTCTTTGATACGAGAAAAACTTTGGCAACAGTGCGTAATGCAAAACGGCGCGGAATTTAAATATTATTCTTTGAGTACGTAGCTTATAAAGCGCGCGGCTGATATTATTCTTATCAATTCTTGCGACATGATTATTGACTGATTGACTTGGTTGGTTTTACAAGTTTAGAGGTGAAGTTTTTTTTTTTTTTTGGTGGGGTCATATTTTTAGGCAAGCCTGGCTTTTTGGCTTATATGAAAGGAACGCCACTGGTTGTTTGTTATGGTGCCTTTCCATGCTTGCCAAGGCTCGGCAAGTGTCCACAAGTACAAGCGTATAAAGAGGGCGTTTGGCTTGGCTTGCATGAGCTTTTGGACGCTTGTCTCCGATCCGGTCTAGTGTTTTTGGACACAGATCAAAGGGCGCTTGCGGCAAGCGCTTGCGACACATTCACACGTTGGTGCGCGTTTAGTAGCCATTGTGATCTGGCCACGAGCGCATGTTTAGTTCTTTGTTTAAAATGAGTGGCTGGTCGAACGAAGAGAGTTCATCGTTTCTGGAATATTACCAGAGCGAATTGTCTATCTGGAACCCCAAAGACGTTAATAATACACAAGTTCGGTGTCCGCCATGCTTGGGTGTAGGTACGTAGCACACTGATGCATTCACAAGCATGAAAACGACTTCCAAATGCCAAGCGAGATTTGTGGACGCTTGGGTTTGAAGACGTTGGCCAAGGCTTGGCAAGCATGTGAAGCCGGCATTACGATTTCGTATATCACAGCTATCTGCCCTTTGGTCGTTGTCTGAATCGAAAATGTTCAAGATTTAAGATTTTACAATAAGATTTAAAAATTTAGATTTAAATTATTATGGATTTATAAATTCAGTATAAAATAATAAAATAAAATAAAATTCATTTATTTCAGGCAAAACCCATATTACATAAAAATAAATTTCACAATACCGCAACAGAATAAAAAACAGAATAAAATGTCAATGCAGTTAAAATAAGTACAAATTATATAGATCACAGAATTAACATTAAAAATTAAATAAAATTAATAAATTTAAATAAAATGTCAAATGCAATTAAAATTAACGAATGAGTTATATAAATTATACGGGTCACAGAATCAATATTAAAATTAAATGTCACATTATAAACTCAGGGACTCAGGTACAATGCAAAAAAATGTGAATTATTAGTATTCAAGGCGGGCACCAAATGTTACGCTAACGTGCCAGATGTGACAATAAATAATACTCCGTTATCTAGAGTAACAAAATTTAAGTACCTGGGTCACTGGGTCACTCATGACCTGAATGATGACCTAGACATAGAAAGGGAACGCAGGGCGATGGCTGTCCGAGGTAATATGCTGATCCGCAGATTTGCACGTTGTACGACGCAAGTCAAAATAACCCTTTTCAGAGCATACTGCCAGTCTTTTTACACGTGCAGTCTGTGGGTCAGGTATACGCTGAGGGCATACAACGCCCTGCGTGTCCAGTATAACAATGTATTCAGGATGCTGTTGGGTCTACCACGCTTTTGTAGCGCTTCCGGGATGTTCACCGAGGCCAGGGTTGATGGTTTTCATGCCATTATACGGAAACGGTGCGCTTCTATTCTTGGTAGAATACGTGCTAGCTCCCACAGCATCCTGAGTGTATTGTGTGATAAGTGGGACAGCCCCATGCTGGCTCACTGGATACGGCTGCACACGTAGGTGTCAGTCGTTTTAATTTTGTACATAGGGTGTGGCTTTTTACTAACATTAGGTTAAGACCTTTACTAACAACTTATGGATCCTGTACCTAATTAGATCTGAAATAAATATATTATTATTATAAAGGTCACAGAATAAAAATTAAATTAAAAATAATAATTTCATCAAACAAGTCATTATAGAATGTAGAATACATGTAGGTCAGTGTCAATGAGATTAAGTGCCCTGGCTATACATGGCTGTTACAGCATTGTCGTATGTAGGGACAGTCAAGTCGCTCAGCGATCATTTTCAGGACAGTATTGGAGCTGGCACGCACCCTGCGCACTAAGGACGCGCACCGCTTGCGCATGGTGGCGTGAAAACAGTCGGTGCGCGCTTCCGCAAACATGCCCGAAGCGCTGCAGAAGCGGGGGAGCCTCAACACTGCCCTGAACGCGTTGTTATACTGGACGCGGAGGGCGCTGTAGCAAGCTTGTGTGTAGCGGGCCCACAGGCTGCACGTGTACAGTGAGGTGCAATATGCCTTGAAAAGGGTGATCTTAACTTGATCAGAGCAACGTGCAAACCTGCGAGCCAGCATATTTGCTCTTTTCGACAGGGCCCTCCGCTCCCGTTCGATGTCAGCATGGTCCTTGACTATATGCCCTTGGTACTTAAACTTATCCACTCTCTCTAGGGGAACACCATTGAGAAAGACTGGTGGTTCATCTTCCAGCCATTTAGCACCGCCGGCTCCAAAGACCATGCATTGGCTCTTGACCACATTATATTTGAGCCCATGCCCACACGCGTACTCCTCACATACCTGCACCAGTTTCCTTATGCCACAGATTGACGCGCTCAGCAGCACCATGTCGTCAGCGTAACTAAGATTATTGACGCAGACACCATCAACGTGGCACCCGACATGACGACTGCTGAGCGCGACGACCAGCGCATCCATGTAGAGGTTGAAAAGGGTTGGCGAGGTCAATCCACCCTGCCTCACTCCACACTCGAGCTGATACGGTTCCGACATTGCCCCCGCCCATCTGACGCTGTTGACCTGGTGCGTATACCAATACTTGAAGATAGTCACAAGTGCGGGCGGCAGGTTAATACTGTTTAGTTTCTCCCAAAGAATATCATACGCAACCAGGTCGAAGGCCCTGGACAAGTCGAGGAAACACACGTATACAGGAGTCTTACGACCCGTGTAGTATCTGAAGGTATGCTTAAGACACACTTTCTGTAGACAGTTGAGGTCTAAAACCAAACTGGTTATCGTGCAGGCTTACATATATATTCAACTGTGTGTTAAGAACGCGGCGACCTTTGAATTGTCCATACAAACGTAATACCTAAATCATTTCCAATTCGAGCATATTTCCACCAAATAAATTTGATATTCGGATTGAGACAATAATTATCTAGGCTTCCAATTCTTTTTTTTTTCAAAAACCTACCTCTACATGAAGTTTAAGAGAATTGCATTTCGTACATTTTTACAGCGTAAATGACTTGTTTTCATATTGTGTTTTCTTTATTATAAACCACAATATTTGTAATATTGTTTCATCACAAGCATAGCTTATATTATCAAGTTACAAATTATAGAAAAAAAATTGGAAAAACATTAAGTTTTCATTCATCATTTTTGGTATTACGGAACACATCCAAATTTCTCATAATTTCAGATAGCTAGTAGTGCTATCGCGTCAAGCAATAATTGTCAATGTGTGTGTGCTCCCTGTAGGTGTTTATCGCTCCGACAGGCACAAGGCACACTAACGCAACGTGCTTGGTTGGAGTTCGTTCATAGTATTTTTTGTCAACTTTAGACGATTAGGTACATACAGTGTGCTGTACCTGTACGCGCGTACTTATTTGTTTGCTAAATTGTATTGTATGTAATATTTCTGACACTCCTCTTGACTTGACCTATTTTTAACCGACTTCAAAAAAAGGAGGAGGTTCTCAGTTCGTCCGATTTTTTTTTAAATGTTTGTTCCCGGAATACTCGAAGACGGCCGGACCGATTTAGAAAATTATTTTTTTGTCAGAAAGGGTATACTTCACAGGTGGTCCCATTGTCATCAAGTCAGGATTGGATGATGGAATCCTGGAGAAGTCGAGGGAACTCTTGAAATATTACAGGCGCACCTATAGCGATTTAGGTATTTTTTATAGTCACTCTTGAATTTGATCTCGGAAAGCACCATTTAGTGAAGTGGAAGTGATGATGAAGACCACAGATGGCCACCGGAACTTATCAATAATACGTATTTCACGGGTTGCGATTAGAGAAGATTACTTTAATATGGTTGCCAAGCCATTTATGCCCGTCACAATACATAGGGTGAAGTGGAGCTAATGGTGAAGTACCAGGAGAACTCCTCAACAATGAACGTCCCTGCATCGGGAAAAGCAATATTTTGTAAAAGGTGATGAGCAGTTGACATTAGGCTATTGTAACTTAGATAAATTACAAACCGACCCACTAAAAAGGAAGAAATAAAAACTTTTTCACTCTTCTTGCTCAAAAAATCCGTCATTGTAGCGTACCAAAGCGGAGATAAAATAGCATATCATCCTCTAGGGGAAAAAGTTTTTTTTTTTTAATTTTTGTCTGTTTCCAACGAGCCTACCACCCATAAACGAAAAAGTCTTTGTTTGATCTATATTTTTATATAAAAAAGAATCCCTATTTCCTTGATCACGGCATCACGCGTGAACGGCTGGACCAATTTCGCTAATTCTTTTTACCCGACTGCCCCAGAAGGAGGGTATTACCCGACTGCCCCAGAAGGAGGGTAATGTTTTTCAAGAGTATGTATGTATGTATGTATGTCTATTTCTTTGGCACGCTCTGTAGCCTAAACGGCTTGATGGATTTTGACATATGAGGTGTCGTAGATTCGTCTTAATTGAAGAAGTGTCATAAGCTATATAATATTTATATATTGCATCTGCAAATACAAAAAAAAAGGGACGGGAAGGTTTAAAAAAAAAATTATAACAATATTGGTATCAAATAAAAGCTAGTAACGAGTCAATGCCAAATTTTGATTTTTATTAATAAAACTAAAAAGCTTGAAATAAAGAAAATTATTCAAAAAACAAAAAACCCGACTGCAAAAACACCTAACTGAAAAGAGAAAAACAAGCATTATAATCTATAGAATTTTGGTATCGCAGGCGGGGCAAACAAAACTTACACCATACGTATATCCGGTTATTAGTTTGTCCCCGCCTGCGATACCAAAATTCTATAGATTATAATGCTTGTTTTTCTCTTTTCAGTTAGGTGTTTTTGCAGTCGGGTTTTTTGTTTTTTGAATAATTTTCTTTATTTTGTTGTGTTTGTTATCTAGTAAGGAGATGGTTCTTAGGATAGGTTGGTGAAGGTAGGGTAGGTAGGTAGGTAGGTATGCAAGTAGGTAGGTATGTATCTTGGTAAAGTGGGTATGTAGGTAAGGTAGGTAGGTATGTATGTATGTATGTAGGTAAGTAGGTACCTACCTACTTACCTACATACATACATACATACATACCTACCTACCTTCCTACTTACCTACCTAGGTAGGTAAGTAGGAAGGTAGGTAGGTAGGTATGTATGTAGGTAGGTGTAATTAGGGTAGGTAGGCAAACCGTAGATGAGTGCATACCCGTGCGAAGCCAGGGCGGGCAGCTAGTTACTACTATTATTCGATAGGTACCTACTTACGTGTCTAAAGAGCCTCAGCTATGGCCTCAGCGAGTATTTTGTAGTTTGTAAGTTACACAATTGACATAAAGTTCATTATGCTTTGACCCAATTTCGTGCCAAAAACTCGCTTCCATTCCGTTCTGCGCCAACGTAATATGAGCCGTAGCGTGGTGAGTATTGGCCGAGACGGTATAAGCTAGTTGCTCTCCGTACGCGACGAAGCCATAGCCACCACCAAGTTGTAGTATTGTAAGTAGCTACCTATCATAACGCGGTTGTACGAAGTTTTGTCATGTCATGTCACTGTTCCTTTTCTTTACTTATGTGACCGAGCGGGCGTAATTATTGTCTCAAGGACACTATCGAGAACACTGCTCGCTCTAAATTGAGTTCGCAATGTATTTGCCAAACATGTAAACAAACACGAGTTTTCCACTTAGACAAATATGAACTTTATGCTAGTGTAAATAAAGTTGATTTTAGACTGACTGGTAATGTTGAAAAAGTCATAAAAAAAATATGAAGTTGTAGCGCAAACTGAATCTTATGTGTAGTCCATTACAGTTATTTTTCCAAAAACTCGTGTTTGTTTAGATGTTTGGCAAATGAACTGCGAACGCAGATTTTTATTTGTCGGTGCAGCAGCGGTGCGACATCAGTATGTTCGGATGATAAAAATATAGGTACCGCCACCACCTGTCGCTTGCACTTACGCACATGTCGGTAAAAAATTATCCCAATAATTTATATTTACGCGACGTGCGTATGACTACTCTAGCGTCGTCCGTCGGTCCGCCGATTTACCCACAAGTCCATGCTCGATAACGAAGTATAGGTACCTACACTTCGCGTCAAATAACTTTGGCCGCTCTGAAGTTAGGTTGCGCATGCGTACCTACTGGCATGCGCGCTACTGTTTTATAAGACAGATTGACTACTCCGCAGTCATATAGAGTCTACTTCAGAGCGGCAAAGTTATTTGACGCGAACTGTTGGTACCTACCTACCTTATTTGTATGACGTATCTACTAGCTAGGTTTTCTCTACAAGGCCTTCTATCTTGAGATTAGTCGAGATATCCTAAAATATTGAGACATCGGCATGGTAAAGAAATTTCCAAAAAACGCATTACTAGTCTGTACATTCACTAGCGATTCCCCAAATTAGTCAACAAAAATAAAGCAAATAATGAACATACCTAATTATTACTCATAATAAGTATTTATGCTGTCGTATGAATGAATGGCATACAGTACCTACATCTAGTATTATCCGCTCACACACACTGCGAAGCGCGCCCGTAATCTGTGGCCCCGCCTTCTTTTGTCGAACAGAGATAGCGATATTCCAAACGCATTTTGCTCACGTCTCGAGTTTGCATTTCGTGCCGTAGTACGTCGGCCTCTTAAGCAAACCGTCAAATACTTTGGCTATGATGGTGGCTAGGGAAATAGGCCTGTAGTTAGTTTTATCGGCAAGGTCACCGGTCTTATTTTTCACAACAGGCACCACCACAGTCTTCATAAGATCCGACGGCAGGTAAGAGTGACTCACGCACAGTGAGAAGAACATCGCTAAAACTCTAGAGATATGTGGACCAGCATGTTGCAGGTGTTCAATGCTGAGCCCGTCGTGACCCGGGGATTTGCCTCTCGTCGATTCCTTAATAATGTTATGTATAACTTGCGTAGCATAATTCTCAAATAAATAATACTCAATATGCCCGCTTCCGCCCTGCCATTTTTAACAGGAAGTACTAAAAATGTTTTTGACGTTCCATTTTATCCCATAATTACCTTTAAAGAATGTGAACAATAACTACAACCCGCTTATTTTAGATCAAAGAAATGTATGTAATTGTTGTAATGTAATTGCATATAAAATACGACATTATTAATAACATATTTTTGTGTACACATCTAATGTGTTTGAAAAAAAATACTTAAGCCTTTGCCCCACAAGCGCGTTTTTATCGCGCGATAATAACGCAAGCGTTATTGCAATAATGCGTCCCGATTCCTGCGTTTCTATCATTCGATATATTTTCTAACGTCTGCGTGTCGTGTAAAAACGCAGGTGTGTGTGAAATCGCATGCGTCCTAATACAAAATGTTCAAAGTAAACATATCGGAATATCTCAAGACGGAGGAACGCAAGCGTCGTGAATATCTGGTTGGCGGGTGTAATTTTCAGAAATGGTCGAAATATATCAAAAGATTTAGTACCTAATTAGTACCTAATTGTACCACTAGTGAAATAATTTGTACCTCGTGGGATCGCAAGTTATTGCAATAGTTTTATACACCCGCCATTCTGATATCAGAATGGCGGGTGTATTTTTGTGTAGCCGAGATTACTGAGAAGTTAGATATAAAACATACATGGATATTTAGTACCTAATTGGTACCTCCCTAAACATACCTTAAGTCAAAGAAATCTCATCGGAATTCGGCAGAAATTGAAAAATTCATATTTTTATACAGAGTGTTATTTTTTTACAGATATGTTGCTTGTTTGACACAAAGAGTACGAGAGTCCACGACCAAAACCATGTCGCATCGTTTTACGACCTCTACCGTAAAAAATCGTTAGTTTAGACGGTTCTGAGCCCGACTAGATGGAGGTCCATTTTTGCTATGACAAAAAAAATAGGCAGACGGTTTTATCACAATATGTCTGATAGAACTAAAAATGTAATTGGTTTTGTCATTTAATTATGAAAAAAAAAAAAATCTAACATTTTGCGGGTCATTTATGTTGCCAGAGCGCATTTTCAAAACTGTCAAAATAAAAATTTCAACCTGTCTCTTAGCAACCTGATTCTATTTTATTTTAAATTAATCTTTTGTATGGTTACCAAAAACCTGTTTTCAGACATTTTAAATGTCACGTAGAATTCCAAAAAGGAAAAGAACGTTTTGGAGTCACCCGTGGTTAACGCGCGGTGCTTGTTACGCTCCTATCTCTTACGACCTTTGATCAACAATTTGTTGATCGAAGCTTACGACAACGATGATGAGTCCGACAATGATTAAAACGATGTTTTTTTATTCAATAAGCTGCATTTTTCAAACATTATTTCAGTTTCCTTTTGTCCAATTTATTTAAAAACTCCTTCAATATCAATTCGATGGTTTCGGGTTAGCTCTATGATAATCGTACGTAAATACTCCGCAATATGATTTTTTCATCATTTCTGATTATGGAAAAGTTGTCTGATATAATTTTTTTCTACATTTGGGCAACCTTTTTGTTCATACCCAAGAGTTTTCAGACAGACAGACATGCTATGTTACCCACTGGAAAAAATATTCAACACGTTAAAAATGGATTCAACACATAAGTTACTCACATTTCTGAAAAATGATTTATTCGCATCAACTGACCAATGTTCACTTGAAAACAAGATTTTCAGGCTATGGCTTTATGCGTAATTTTTTATTTCCTCGAATGGCCTCCTGTGTACGTGTGATGCTACTGGTCTGAAAATTGTGTTTTTGGTATCTAAAACCTATCGTTCAACTACATTCCGAAAATCAGGCAAATTACTATGATACAGTTCGGATTTTTTTTTTCACATTGAAAAAGCGGGTAGGTCAGGCGAGACGTGAAGAAATTCTCAAAAAGGGGTTTTTGATTCAGAATAAGCAAAAGATTTTATACGGTTTTGGTCGTAAAGCGATGAGGTAAAAATTTTGGTCATGAGCTCTCGTACCAGTTGAGGAAATCGGGGATTCTTGACTATAGGGATACTTAGCATCAGGTGGAATGACAGCTCACTTCACCTACATGAACAAAATAATGATTGTTAGCATTTCTATGCCACTTGCAGTTCTACAATATGGTTCTAAAAGTGAAAGAACAACCAGATTAATGTGCGTGTGAACTGAGGGACCAAACTGGGAATTCGCGAAATGAAAATCCTAGGATTTAGTAGTAGACTTAAAACAATTGTAGAACGAATCTGGGAATTTGTAAGCAAATATATTAAAAACTACGACCCATAAAGTGTGGTCCCTCAGTGCTCACAGACGATCAGCAAGATCTCGGAAAGTATCTTAAAAAAGATGGTTTTGTGAATACAGACATTTAGTAAAGAATTTGTAAAGATATTTACTAAATAACAGACCACAAAGCCTTAAAGATTAAAAAAATATAACGACTGAACTGTGGTCCCTCAGTCCACATAACAAAGATAAATATTTTAGTGAATATTACTAAATAAAATTAATAAAACCGTTCTTTTTCTACATAAAGTTTTAGTAAAAGTCTTAAACCATTTTGTAAAAAAGAAATGGAGCTTAAATATCGAAGCATTTTGAAGATAGCCGTGATTAAAACTGGTCCCTCAATCCTCTCCTCCACTAACATAATGTGCGTGTGGTAGCTGCTAAACGAGAGGAATATCAGAAAGTCTAGTGTACTTAACTTTTAGTAATAAGTTTCTACTAAATAATAGGTATCTAAAATTGTGTATTTCTTACCTCTTAGCTGAGATAATATAATTTTTATAATCCTATGAAAATAGATAGAGCAGTGTGACCACACAATTAAACAAAATGTAGACAGTACTATAATACTTTATTTAATATATAATTATTTAGACGAAACGAAAACAAGGTTGTACGGTTAATTTAATGCTATATTACATGGCTTATGTGTATTTACTAAAAAGTAGATTACAATTTTTTTACATAGTTTTCGGGTTATGTTGGAATTTAAACATCGAAATGACGAACGTTCCACAGAAATTTAACTATTTTGTCAGTAATTGTTTTACTTGATAAATTAATTTCCGCACAACATTGTGCACATTTCCCGTGCAAATTAATTTTATCATCCTCAATCTTGTTTTTCTTAAATACCCATGGGGGTAGGGTAGCTTTGAATGTATCCAAATGTTTTCTTTCAACATGTGGCTCAATTTGTACTTTGGCAACGTTTTATATTGTGTATTATTGACCTTAGAACGAAATGGCGTATTATTCCCAAAAACCGCGATAGTGCAACGTGTTTTTTTAAATCAGTGATAGACTTTGACGAACAATATTTCTGTGCTAGTGTCAAGTCGCACGTTTGTGTTTTTAGGGGGAAAAAATAAAAACGAAAATCTGAAAAAAAAAAAAATACTTGGTATCCGGTGGTGATTTTTCAAAAATAATAACTAGAAAATATGCGCCCAAAGATGCTCTATCAGACTATATTTATATAAAATAAATATCTTGGACAGTTACGTTTTCAGAATTTATTTAAATTTTCTAAATGAAATGATCAATTTTTTTTGTATCAATTCATCATTTTGTATGTAATATCTGTTGAAAATAACGTGAGATAAATAATACATATTATATTTATTTTATAATAGAGAAAATAAGTGCCAGTTTAACTGGAAGTTTAGTGAAATTTAACTAAACAATTTTGTCTTGATCAGCACAGGTACGTATCATTTTCGTTAATTATAGGAATGTGTCAGTTCGTAGGTTGATTTCAACGGAGATTACGAGTAAAAAGTAGTAAGGTGATATTGAAATTGGTTTTCGCCTCAGAATTCGCGTGCTTTTCCTGAAAGGTAATCGATGGTTACTTTCAAGTAGGACTTGTATAAACCCTTCCTCTAAAATCCATACATGTTTTATTACAGTGGTATAATGGCCAGAGGTCGAAAACCAAAAATTTGCTATGTAGAGCAATGGAATATTTTTAGGAAACATGCTGAACAATTGCAAGATCCAAAAATCAATTATAATGATCCAATTTTTTCGATGTTATCTGAAGAACTTGAGCACAGAATGACTCCTTTGGCTTTGTATGTATCACTACAACGCAATCGAAATATTATTTTCGGTAGTGATATTCGATCGCCTGATGACCCCACAACTTTGAGTGATGAAAAGAATTGTTCTGCAAGCAGTAGTCCTTCATCATTGACATCGGCAAGTAAAAGCAGTAATTTTAGCTCAGGTGTAGGAAAATCCAAATCATTTTCATTTATTCTTGATACATATGAATGGAGAAAAATAAAACCGTTAAGTGGATATAAAAAACGTGGTGGTACTTCAACGTACAGACAATATAAAACGTTGCCAAAGTACAAATGGAGCCACATGTTAAAATAAAAAATTTGGATACATTCAAAACTACCCTGCACATGGGTATTTAAGAAAAAAAAGATTGAGGATGATAAAATTAATTTGCACGGGAAATGTGCACAATGTTGTGCGGAAATTAATTTATCAAGTAAAAAAATTACTGACAAAATAGTTAAATTTCTGTCTACATTTTGTTTAATTGTGTGGTCACACTGCTCTGTCTGTTTTCATAGGATTAAAAAAATTATATTATCTCGGCTACAATTGTTTTAAGTCTACTACTAAATCCTAGGATTTTCATTTCGCGAATTCCCAGTTTGGTCCCTCAGTTCACACGCACATCCAGATTATGGGTTCAGTTTGCATAGGAAATGGTTCTATGTAAAGCTGTAAGCTGCAAATTTTCAAGGTTCTAATATTGATTTAATAATAGCTTTACATATCGTGTACTTGACTGAATATATCAAACAATTCAAGAGTCTTATTATTATTTGTAAACAAAAGAACGCACGGACACAAATACAAAAAAAATGTTTTTTATCTCATTTATTCAGAAAGAGCTAGTTTATTCTTCGTAAACAGGTATAGTTCGATTCAAAATTAATGGCGGCTCGGAAGTTAGTTGCTCTTGCTCACTGCGCAGTACCCCACCCCTCACCCCCGCTGATACATGAATTAGTTACTGCGCAACGACTCGCTCATGTTCCGACCCGCCATTAAGTTTGAATCGGGCTGTACTAACCCATTCAAGGCGGGTCAAAAAATCGCCCTTGTTATATACGGGAGGGCGGTCTAAAGGAATAATGCTGATAGGCCTCGGACGCATCTCATATTGAAACACTTTGACGCCGATTGGCGTTTTCCGTAAATGAAAATGATTTCTAGCATGTTGTGACAGAATTTTATTGAAGCTGATCAGTCTACGCCATGTGCATGTGCTGCGTAGGTACTAAGTGGCCAAGTTGCATTTTGTGTATAATTAATTTTATTTTGTTACTAACAGTGTATTTAAAAATACTGGCGATTTTCTATTTACTATAAATATGGCTAGAAATAGTAAGTGAATTTGAAGATAAACATTATTTCATATTATATTGAGACTCAGGTCGGCTATCTGCAAACAGATATCAAAATTATGGGCAATTCGCTTATGATAAATGTAAACTAATATTTAAGATACCTACCTACTAAGACCTATGATTGTCATTCATGATTTAGTGTGTAACGTGATCTAGAGGCAGATTGTTTTTTAAGAAAATTCCTGCGAATATACCTACATACCTTTTTCAAATAAATTTTAACGTCAAGTGTTTTCAGGCAACTAAATAACATCCCGGTCAGCCGGTGGAACGAGACCTGCTGCGGTCTATTCTGTAAAAAAATTACCATGAAATGAGCTGTCATTCCCCCTGATGCTAAGTATCCCTATAGTCAAGTATCCCCGGTTTCCTCTGTTGTGTTTCTTGTGTCAAACAAGCAACATATTGTAACACACTGTATAAAAAAAAACTATTTTTCAATTTCTGCCGAATTCCGAGGAGATTTCTTTGGTTTAAGGTATGTTTAGAGAGGTACCAATTAGGTACTAAATATCCGTGTGCGTTACGATTGCTCCGCCAAGTTATCCAAACAAAAAAAACTTCGCTCAAAAAATTGTCGGAATTTGTCAAAATCGAAGGGAACAAACCAAAAATTTGTCGAAGTAGAAATAAAGAAGATACAAGGGTTTTAAGTTGGCCGCGCGAACGTAACGTGGAGGATTGCGCGGCCATGGAGATCTCAGCAACTACTTGGGTTAGAGATCTATTTTTTTTTGTCAATTGAAGACTGAATTTGTCAAAAATTGTCGAAGCAAGAATTATAAACTCTAGATCAAAATTTTACGAAATATTCGACTTGGAAGTTATGGCCGCGCAATCGTGCACTTGTTGTTTCTTGATTGTTGATTATTTCTTTAAAACTTAAGACTTCATACGGTAAAACTGTTACAAGAAGAAAGGCCTTAATTTGTCAAAACTAACGAAAGCAATAAATTCTACAAAAGTTTAGTTAAACAGACGAAATCAGTCCATAACAAAGAGTACGTGGCCGCGCGATCGAAACGTTACTTGCTGTAAGCGGCTAGGCTACGCATACCGCACACCATGTTCCAACACAAATCTTTTCCTCTCATGTATTCCCATGTCGAAGACACGATCTCAGCTTCTCAGCCAAATTGTTTCTTGTTCGCACTTCGGATGGGTCCCAATTTAAAACTATTTAACCCCATAGGTTTTCTATGGGATTCAAATCGGGACTTTTAGATGGCCAGTTAATAACTGTTACCTACACCTTCTTGAGCAGCGAATAGGCATAGACTTTGAACATGGCTTGCAACAATAGTCTGGTGGCGGTCGAATTCGGGACTATGACCTGGACAATTTCGCTATATATTTCCAGTGTCTCCATAACGTCTTAGCCATAACCTGACCGTATTTCACTAAAACAAAAAAAAAAGCTTATTAATATTTTTGGAAGCATGCAGGCTTGTAAGGAGTGAGTGTAATGGAAAAATAGCCAAATACACGGCTGTAAGAAATACTTATACTCATCTAGAAAAAAATCTGTTTGGACAATTTTAACGGTAAAATAAAATAATAAAACACTTACCGCTATAATATAGCGGTAAGTGTTTTAATATTTTATTTTACCGTTAAAATTGTCCAAACAGATTTTTGATCGTAGACTTAATATTATTAAGTCTACGATCAATCTCTTTGATTCCAACAATCAATCTGCTCATGTAAAAATATAATTTTATACTTATTTAGTATAAATCACTGAGTTGCGACATGACGCTTTGGTTACTTCCAACAAATTCAGTAAAATGATTTAATTTTGATGTCACTTTTCACGATTCACGTCAAACGTTTTACAAAATGTTTGTGCGTATAGTCACTGCTATTAGGCGTAGACTGACCAGTGTCACTTATAAATTTTTAGTATCGATCTACCGCACAAAGTAAATATGTTTTACTTCGTAATCTACTCATCCTTGGTAATTGTAAGTTCTATGGACTTAAATATTTTTTATCTACCCACCTGTTTACAAGATAAGTTTGTTAGGCGAAAATCATATTGGCCGTTATATATTAATGCAAGAAATATTATAGAAATCATAAATGAAAACATTTAAAAAACAAATAATTATTATGCAGACGTTGAATTCGAACCCAAGCACTGTTCGTCACCAATCCAGCGTCCCGCCGCGAGGCCACAATAACCTATTGAATACATGCGAAATTAACGATTAGATAGTAGCAGTGTAAACACTAAACATAATACTTCTTAATAAGCCATTCAACCTTAACGACAACAAGATAATGATTAGAATGGCTTAACAGATGATATTTTATTTAAATGGGGCGGGACTTTACAATTCGTTCCGAGCGTCGCACCTACATACTGGGGGGTCAGACAATGTTGGGTAGGGACTGTACACAGTTATTTTCTAGTTACGACACGAATTCTTGCGTAGGCCCGGTGTATTTTCTTACCGTGTACAAGCGCCCTAACTGCGCAATGCGTGTGACGTCTTTGCTGCGTAGTTCGTATTACATGTGATTATCTTTTCTGTTATTTTGAAATAAATACTTCTTTGTAGTTTTTTAAGTTCTTCTTTCAAAATAAACAAATGAGCTTCTGATTCATGACTATGGTATATATTCTTTTTCATTGTCAAATATATTTTTCAAGTAGAAGTTTCAAATAGAGTTATTTTTAATCAGCTTAATTTTATTTATTGTTATTACGGTTAATATAATATAACTGATATATTTCAATATATTCTGAGTAGCAACAGGGATCTGGTAGCGATCTGGTGGTGGTGATAACAGTGCTGGTGCGTATCGACCTTCAACATCGCATCGCGGTTCACAGCGAACATCTCTCCAGGATGCTCAGATTCTGGAGAGATATCCGCTGTGTACCCAGGAACGGCTTTTTAAAGGTAAGCGGGGTCTCACCTTAGACCTTAGACCAGGGTCTAAGGTCTAAGGTGAGACCCCGCTGTTGTAGATGTAGATCTTGATATAGGTATCAAGATCTACATCTACAGCACCATATACATCCACTTTTGACCCGTTTTGGAAAACTCCTTTCAAAATCTCTGTTCCTGTTTTGAAGCGAGTAGTTCCCTGCGGTGCTAGAGCTCTTCTGGCACAACACTTAGCAGAGTGCGTTCGTTTTGACGCCCGGGGGAACTCGCAAAGTGCTTGGGAACAGCTGCTCACCTTCCATCTTTCCACAGACGGTGCAGTGTGTAGGCCACCGGAGCGGAGAGGAGAGGAGAGGAGCGGATATGTGTCAATATTAACCAATAGAATCAAAACTCCGCTCCAGAGGAGGAGGTGCGATTCTATTGGTTAATATTGGCACATCTCCGCTCCTCTCCTCTCCTCTCTGCTCCAGTGGGCAGGCAGCTTAAGAACCCGATTTTTGTTTCATTCTGTTTTTATTCAAGTACCTAATCGATAGTTTCTATTATTTCGGCACGACGTCTTTGCTACGACAAGAAAATATAAAAAAAAAAAAACGCTATATCCGCATAGAGAATAACAAAAAAAATAACTTATTTTAAAAAGAAAAAAGCGGCCAAGTGCGAGTCGGACTTGCCCATGAAGGGTTCCGTAGCAGCAATTAACATAATATGTATAAAAGTTCTTGTAGTTCGTTAAAGGTAAATTACGGTTTACGATTTATGACGTATTAAAAAAAAACTACTTACTAGATCTCGTTCAAACCAATTTTCGGTGGAAGTTTACATGGTAATGTTACATCATGTATTTTTTTTTAATTTTGTCATTCTCTTATTTTAGAAGTTACAGGGGGGGACACACATTTTACCACTTTGGAAGTGTCTCTCGCGCAAATTATTATTCCGTTAAGAGAAAAATTATATTAGACTAGCCGCTATTATTTTACCCGCGGCTTCGCGCGCGTGGATGTCGCAAAATATCCAAAATATCCCACGGGAACGTACTACCGGGAATTCATACCTAATAGCCGAGGTAAAGGTCATTGACTAACTTTCAGCGGACGCATTGGTAGGCTACTGCGCCCGCGTAGCCGTCAACCATAATTATTTTGTTACGCGTAATTTTGAAACTGTGATAATTATCTCGTAAACTATTCACAATATTCAAATGATTTGATGTAAATTCATATTTTAATCTAAATTGAATTCCCAATTTAAATAGGCAGTGTATAGAGTGCCACCAGTGGCATTCTATCCCTATCGGATAAAGTGCCACTACACCGCCTCGGCCCGGCCAAAGTGCCGCAAGCATTGGATTGTTACTGTTACTAAGTCACGTCACTTGGTATTTTGTTTGATTGTCGAGGTTAGATCGCTGTAAAACACCACATTCCCAAAACATTACATTCTCTTGTGCCTAAACGGACCCTGGTCACAGTTCTAACCTATCCTAACCTAAATGACAAGTGACAGTGCCACAAGAATACTCGCGGCACCTTTCTTTTTCTTTTTTTGTTTTCGGGGGGAAACCTTCAAACGGCGCCCGGTCTTTGGGGATAAGACCGGGGAGTGTAGGATTCCTACCTCACTAAAGGTGAGGTAGGCTCGCTCATTATAGCAGCACGCCTCCGACACGGCAAATAACTTGTCAATCAAGTTAGGACTTTAAGTTAAATGTATTAAACCCTATTTTACGATGGCTAAACAAAATAGTGGACGGCTCGCCGGCAGCGAGCGGCCCGCGAGCCGTCACCCGTCCGGCCGACAGCGCGCTTCAAAGCGCAGGCCATACCGCCAGCTAACTTGCGGTCGAACATCGTTTCACCTCTTTACATACTTAGTCGGTAGCTCGCGGTGTGAACCGAAGTATGTAAAGAGGTGAAACGATGTTCGCCCGCCCCGCCCGCCCGCCCGTTAGCTGGCGGTGTGGCCTGCGCTCAAGCGAGGAGCCCGCTCGCCGGCGCCTCACTGTCCGCGGGGTGACGCCTCGCCGTAAGCGTGGTGACACCTTGCCGGCCGCACGTTGACGCCTTGCTTGTGAACAAACAATAAACTGTCACGGCTAGCGGTCGCCTTGCTTACGGCGCGTTGACGACTAGCCGTCGCCTTGCTTCCGGCGCGATGGCGACTAGCCGTAGCCTTGCTTTCGGCGCGTTGACGACTAGATTTTTCGAGGCGGTGTCGGGGCGCTGTCGTGCTGGAGCGGTGCTGTTATAATGGGCGATGACCTTTAAACCACCCCGGTGGTCACCATCTACACATGGAAGGGGCACCGTTTCCTCTCAAAAGACCAATCCGGGCTCACCTATAATACAAACCTAACATCGTATTACTTCGTGAATTTTACATCAAAATATAGCTTATACTTTCTATTATAATATGTAGTATTAAAACGAAAACATAATTCCGTGTTATGCATACGTTATTGCAAATTATAATTTTTCTTCAGGGCTGTCACTTTTGTGGATCCCAAAAAATATTAACTAAAATATAATTATTTTATCCGACAAAAAACAATTTATATTAGGTGGTTCCTCAATGGGTACTCATCCTCATTACTAATAACAACAAATTCAACATGAGAATAATAATTGATTTCTAGATATTTTTCGTTAACAGTAGGAACACGACAAGCGCGAGAACGATCTTCTTCGCGTTTTGTCTAAATTTGTCTACGATTCTGACGTCATTCTAATTCCTAGTATGGAGATATCATCGCATATTTTTGGCAGGTCATTGATGTATATAAGGAAAAGTATGCATCCTATCACACTACCTTGATGGATAGACCAATTAGTGGTAATTATATCCGAGCGCACGTTTTGTAACTCACATGTGTCGCCATCCAGGTGTTCGATCTGTACGTACTGTTTCCTGTCAGCAAGATATGATCTAAGCCAATCAAGAGCGTCTCCTCTGATGCCAACCCCATTTAATTTGGTTAACAAGATTGAGTGATACCTTATCATAGGCTTTAGTCATGTCGAGCAAGAGGCCTATTGCGTAGTTATTGTTTAATATATGTAAGGATTTCCTGTGTGTATTTGTAGACCGCTTGGGTTGTCGATCAATTTGCTCGGAATCCAAATTGATTATTGTCGAGTAAGTTATATTTTTCCAGGAATTAACACATACGGTTGGTGACTGCTTTTTCAAATATTTTTGAGAATGCTGGAAGAAGTGCTATTGGTCTGTATTGGCTAGGGTCATTGGAATTCCCACCTTTTTTTGGTATAGGTTTGATAATTGCTATTTTTTATCGAGACGGGAATGTTTTTTCCTCAAAGGATTGGTTTACAAGGTATGTTAGCGGGGGAGTTAGTTCCAGGATACATGAATTTATTCATGTAGGGGGCATCTCGTCGATGCCACATCTGCGCTTGTCAGGGATGTTCTGAATAATATCAAATATCTCTTTTTCTGTAACAGGCTCTAAGAACATAGAATTAATGGCAGGCGTAATTACTGTATGGTCTATGGGTGCCTGTGAGCTGTTGTTCTGCATGTTTGGGGAACCTACGGACGCAAAGTATTGGTTGAATGTGTTAGCAATAGTGTATGGACAATTTGTTAGGTTAGTATTTATGTTTATTTTTAGATTTTCAGGGTAATTTTTTTTGGGTTTTTGAGTTCTACGTTTTATTAACTGCCACATTTTTTTCGTTTTATTTTTAGATCTTTCCATTTCTTGTGAATAGTTTTGTTTTTTGGAAAACTTTACACATTTTTTGAGAATTTTTGAGAATTTTTTTTAATGTTTTTTTAATACTTTATTTTTAGATTAATTTACTAGTGTTTTTAGAAGTCGTTTATGTTTACATGAGTTACTTATTCCTCTAGTTACATGTTACAGTTATGGTTTTTTAAATTAGATATTTTTAGTCGTTTAAGTGGGATGAAAGCGTCTAAAAGTTCTTTTAATTTGTTTTCGAAGAGGTTGTAGTTATTGTTGACATTATTTTCTGATATTAAGATGTTATTCCAAGCAATTTGTCTCAGTCCGAGTTTGAAAGGTATGAAATACTTTGGATGGTTAGTTAGACGGACTTTTTTATAGATGGGTTTATTTTGTGACCTAGAAAACTGTTCAAAACCGTAAGTTACGCATTTGTGGTCAGAAATTCCTTTATCATTAACAGATAGCGAGAAGTTTTTATTATTTGTGAAGATTAGGTCTATGCAGGTTGATGACGTGGGCGTTTCTCTAGTCGGCTCTTTGACAACTTGGTGTAGGTTATATTCAAGCATAGTTGCCATCAGTTTTTATAGTGATTTGATTTTTGAATTGCATTTATATTAAAGTCACCTCCAATGATGATGTGTTTCTTATAGTGATGAGACTATAAGTAACAGTTCGAGGAAGGTAAAAAATTGGTCTACTTTTCGGTCCGTTCGGTACAGAATAATGAGAAGTATATTAGGTTTAATTTCTACCGCACAACATTCGATGACATATTCTATAGTTAGCCGTTAAGGTCTGGCCTCTCAGTATACATTGTTCCAGTTGGCAGAAGGATGGCAACGCCTCCACCGCGGCGCTGTTGACAACAATATGCTGCGGCAATCTCGTAGCCGTCAATTTGTACGAAGGGGCGTTGTTTTTCAGTTATCCAAGTTTCTGTTAGTTTTATTCCCTCATATCTTCCAAACCAGTCGATGGATTTCTTTAAATAAGGTATGGTTAGATTTGTCTCATTAGTCGCAAGTGTCCTTAGATATGTAGGTGACATAAAAACAATTAATTATGGGGGCTGCTAGATCTCATTGTTTTAAGGTAATTTTTTTAATCTTCTTTTTCTGCAATAGGGGTATCAAATTAAAGGGCTCATAACAAGGATTCCAAATAGATGGGTGTATTTTGCCAAACCTAAAGGGCCATTTAGACGGGGAGAGTTTCTCGAACGTTTCTTGGCGAGAAATCGTAGCGTGGTACTTCCTGGCAGCGCCACAGTCGCAGTTTGAATCGGGGTTAATAGGAATAAATGTACGTAATATGTTCGTAATTGTACGTAATAATAAAAAAAATGTACTTCAAAGATACGCGAGAAATTTAACAAAATTGGTGGCGCGGCCAGAAACGGTGCTTCCTAGCCGCGCCACCGTGTACACTGCAATAAATAGTCTAATAATGTACAAGTCATTGGTAAACAATTGTACGTCTATTGTTCGTTCTATTGGCAAAGAGAAATACTGCAAAAGTCATTACCTACATGGACAAATTTAGTACTGAAAAATCCTATCAAAAACATAAATGTGAAAATTGGGAGCCAAGTTCTGTAGCTAATCCTGATAAGAACATACAACATTCTAAAATGAATTTAAAACACAAATTCTTGTTTTTTTCTGCTATAACAATGGTTGCTATTTAGAAATATAACTGCTCTTTGAACAGTCGAATTATTTACACAAAGCACTTAGGATAAATTGAAGCTCAAGATTTGACTTTGCTAGTTTTTATCAGTAAATAAAAGTTTTAGAGGAGTAAGTAAGATATGTTGACCGTACAGTTACAATATAGAAACAGTAACTTGCGCATAATATAAAGAACAAAGATATAAATATTCCTAGATAGACCGTCAACTTGAAAACTCGTCGAAAAAAATAGTACCAGCTGTTAGCTGCTATTATTTTAACTTAAGACGGTTTACGTCGTTCGGCATTTCATACCAACTTACAAGCCCTTATTTTTCGAAATGACTGAACCGATTTTGATGAAACTTCATACGCATATGCAAGATACAAAGGTCTAAAAACTTAGTTAAGAACATTTTCGAAATGTCTTATTTAAAAGCAGATAACTGGAAATCTCTGTTTCTATGGAAAATTAAAAATCGGTCTAATTTGGCTGTAACACTATTTTTCGAAAATGTTCTTAACTAAGTTTTTAGACCTTTGTATCCTGGATATGTGTATGAAATTTCATTAAAATCGGTTCCGAAAAATAAGGGTTTGAAAGTTTGTATGAAAAGCCGTACGACGTAAACCCTCTTAAATTATTTTAGCACAATTACAGCACAGTGACGTGGCGCGAGTTTAAGACGTAGCTGTCACGCACACCAGCATAATAAAGTTGCCCTATTTGTTTTGCAGCGCGAAACTCTATAGACATATAAATAGTCAAAGATAAAGAAGATAAATTGATTAGCCAAATATAAGATACCTTGTTTAGGGGTATGAGGAACAGGGTGTAAAGTTCACTCATCCACCATAGAAAAGGGAGGATCCTCCAACCAGAAGGGTGTTATATCTGACAGGCAACTGCCCATATGTTGATTTCGTATAGTCTTATCTATGTTTTTCGCTCGGTAAACTCTAACTGCGCGATGCAGGAATTGAGTGACGTCATGTCTTCGTTGCGTAGTTCGTATGTGGTGCTGTAACCACTACATTACTCCCCTCCGGAGACCGGAGGTCGATAGTGGGCTGAGTCTTGGATCTTGCGATGCTTCACAGTGCCAGCTGTGGTTCCAGTGAGTCGGAACCGGGTGCCGCTCAGTTCACAGTGGGTCGGAACTGTCTGCAGTGATTGCGGCGATGGTGATTGTGGTTCTAGTGAGTCGGAACCGGGAGCCGCACAGTTCACGGTGGGTCGGAACTGTTTGCGGTGATTGCGGCGATTGTGGTGATTGTGGTGATTGAGGTGATTGCGGTGATTCCCCAGTGAGTCGGGGTGGCGCTGCGTCGTCATCCAGCTTGCGGGAGTGATGATGGTGATGACGTCACGCTGAAGTAGTTGCACGAAGGCTGCGTTGACGTTCATACTCGGGGTCACCAATTTAGAGGTATGAGGAACAGGGTGTAAAGTTCACTCATCCACCATATAAAAAGCGAGGATCCTCCAACCAGACGGGTATTATATCTGGCGGGCAACTGCCCATATGTTGATTTTGGATAGTCTTATCTATGTTTTTCGCTCGGTAAACTCAAACTGCGCGATGCAAGAATTGAGTGACGTCATGTCTTCGTTGCGTAGTTCGTATGTGGTGGCGTAACCACTACACTCTATAGACATTTAAATAGTCAAAGATAAAGAAGATAAATTGATTAGCCAAATATAAGATACCTTGTATGTAAAAACTAGCCAAGTCAAATCTTGAGCTTCCATTTATCCTAAGTGCTTTGTGTAAATAATTCGACTGTTCAAAGGATATAATTCATTTTGGGCTAAATGTGAAAGTGTTGTATTCCGTTAGAACATTCTCTTCACTTTTCACTATGGGACCAAATCTGTACGGCCATTCCCAGCGCTGTTATACGTTGTGATGTAACGCTTAGCTCCTCGGAGCTAAGCGTTGATACAGTTAAAATAAAGAAAGGTTAAAGGTTAAGAGTTAGAGTCTAGAGTATAGTTAGGTTATAAGAGGTAAAAGGTAAAAGGTTGAGAGGCCGGCTTCACACGACGTGGGATGCTCAGGATAGGCGGGGCCAGGACCGAGCTGAGGTACAGGTAGGCTGACGGACAGGAAGGCAGGCAGGCAGGGAGTACAGAGGAGCCGCCGCACACGCCGCACGCTGAGTAGGAGGTTCCTTCACCCTGTTGAATGAAGAGGTAGATGTGAGAGGTAGCTAGGAGGCGGAGGTACCTTCGTGGTACCTCACGCTAACAGGAGGGACGCGTCGGCGCCACTCGTGACGTCGTGCTGTGAGGGCTAAGATCACGACTCCTGACGTCACGTCACTCGACGTCGGTGCCCTCTCTTGTTCGAGTAGTATGTGTGGCTTTGAGGCGTGGCGTCTTGCGCCACGCTGCCAGATGACTGGAGTAGGGCCCTCTATAGGGCTAGGTGAGAAAGTCGGTGGAATGATAAGCCGGGTAGACACTGAACACCAAAAGTTTATTGATTGAAATTACACAATAGCTTATGTTATACGCGGTATTATGTTAGTTACACGGAATTAGGCTAGGATCTAAGTAGTAAAATTAGATTCAAGGTAAAAAGTAGTACATCACACGGCTAGAGCCAAACTTCAACTCCCCAAAGAAAAAGAACCCGTTTTTATCGTTCTGTGTCATATTTTAAAACAATTCAAAAGTTAGTTCTTAATTGAATGATGGCCAGAACGGATAAAAACGGTTTACAGACCGATAAGCTACAACTGTCTTTATTGAGAGCAATACAGTGTATTCACCTGCCTTATAATAGGTTTAGTAGAACATAAAGTGTCTAACACACATTATGTCTATGGTTAAGAAAAGTAAATAAGACAGATGACAGCTTTCAATCAATATAAAATATTCTAACGTCTTTACAAAAGGAAGTTAATAAATAGTATTAAATAGAATTTAGATGCAAAAACTGTGGGAAATAGGTCGCAGGAGGAAAGAAAAAGGCGTGTACAGTTTGACGGACCGATTTTATAATAATCCGTTAGAAAACATTTGAATGACCGACATCTACGAATGATCGAATGAGTGAAAGATCGATTGTTATAATCGAATGATTGAATCGAGTAATTATTATAATCTGTTAACACTGGGATTTTTGTAATATTCCAACAGTCCCCCTCAAAAATGCAAGTATACAGAAAAATAAAAGCTCATTTCAATCACATAACAAAAAAAAACTGTTTGTATACCTATAGTAATTAATAAACATTATAATATAACAAACAAAATGTTGATTTAAGTTAATGATTAATGTTATTTTAATGTTCACTTCAAATTCACGTGAAATAAATTTTACTAATTAAAGTTTAATACAAATTTAAATTGTGTCTTAAATCTAGAAACCTTTTGGAAGGAATCGCTTTCGTAAACATATTATCAGCTAGTTGATTTCCTGTGGAAATAAATTCTAGTTTTATTATTTTACTAGCGATTTGTTCCCTAATGAAATGGTATTTTATGTCTATGTGTTTAGATTTTTTATGGTTTGTAGGATTATTTGCGATACAAATGCAACTATTGTTGTCTTCGTATATTATAATGGGCTCTTTTATTTGGATTAAAATGCTATTTAGTAATGATTTAATCCAGACTGCTTCTCTTACAGCCTCAAATAAAGCCATATACTCAGCTTCCGTTGAAGAGACGGCGACAGTATTTTGTTTTCGTGTGTTCCACGAAATTGTACAATTATTAAAAGCTTTGAATAAATAGCCTGTTGTACTTTTTCTGTCGTTTTCATCGCCTCCCCAATCAGAATCTGCATAGCCAGTTATTAATTCCTTATAATCACTTTTATGATAAGTCAATTTTATACCGACTGTACCTTTTATGTATCGCAAAAGATGTTTTAAACATTTCCACAATTCTTCATTATTTTTAGATTGGTATCTACTCAATATACTTATAGGAGCACAAATATCTGGCCGTGTACAAAGCATTGCATACATAAGACACCCAATTGCATTTCTACAGGGTGCTTCATAGTATGTGTCAGAATTTAAAGTTAAATGATTTAATTTACAAGGTAAAGGTGATTTAGAAGGGTTGCAATCACTCATAGAGAATCTATTTAAAACATTTTGTAGGTATGTAGATTGGTCTAAAGAGATAGTATTTTTTTAACTTTCGATTCTGATACCAAGGAATAACTTTATTTCTTTTAAATCAGACATTTCAAACTTTTGCATAAGACTGTTCTTATAAACTTGTAATGTATCAATACTTTTAGTGGAAATTATTAAATCATCGACGTACAATACAATATAAACATTTTTATCTATACCATTTTTATCTAACACATATAGACAAGGATCTACTTCAGAATTTGTAAAACCCATATCTTTAAGAACGAGATCCAGACGTTCGAACCAACATCTGGACGACTGTTTTAGGCCATACAATGTTTTGTTTAGTTTACACACCTGATTATCTTTAGCTAAAATGCCTTCTGGTACCTCCATATAAATATTTTCTTTTAGTATTCCATTAAGGAATGCCGTTTTAACATCCATATGGTGTACATGTAAATCAAGCTAAAATGAATCTAAATGTAGTGATCCGAGCTACTGGTGCGAAAGTTTCGTTATAATCCTGCAAGTACTCTTGAGTAAAACCTCGAGCAACCAAGCGAGCCTTATAACGTACGGGTTCACCTAACTCATTGTTTTTAATAGTAAATACCCATTTACAACTTATTATATTGACATCTTTAGGTTTTTCTACTAAAGTCCACGTTTGGTTGCTACGAAGTGACTCAATTTCACTCTGTACTGCTTTTAACCATTTGTCAGAATCATGTCTATCAAATATATTCTTAAATGACAATGGCAATGATTGCAAATTAATCGTGAATATCAGGTTGGCGGGTGTAATTTTCAGAAATGGTCGAAATATATCAAAAGATTTAGTACCTAATTAGTACCTAATTGTACCACTAGTGAAATAATTTGTACCTCGTGGGATCGCAAGTTATTGCAATAGTTTTATACACCCGCCATTCTGATATCAGAATGGCGGGTGTATTTTTGTGTAGCCGAGATTACTGAGAAGTTAGAAATAAAACATACATGGATATTTAGTACCTAATTGGTACCTCTCTAAACATACCTCAAGTCAAAGATATCTCATCGGAATTCGGCAGAAATGGAAAAATTCATATTTTTATACAGAGTGTAATTTTTTTACAGATATATTGCTTGTTTGACACAAAGAGTACGAGAGCCCACGACCAAAACCATGTCGCATCGTTTTACGGCCTATACCGTAAAAAATCGTTAGTTTAGACGGTTCTGACCCCGACTGGATGGAGGTCCATATTTGCTATGACAAAAAAAATAGGCAAATAAGCATACGGTTTTATCACAATATGTCTGATATCCTTACATATTATAAAACAAAGTCGCCCGCCGCGTCTGTCTGTCTGTCTGTCTGAACGCGATAAACTCAAAAACTACCGAACGGATTTTCAAACGGTTTTCACCATTGGACGGGGTGATTCATGCGAAAGGTTTTAGTGTATAATTCATTAAGGTTTTGTGTAAATTGGCTGAAATATGACGATTATTGTTGAAGATGTCGGAAAAAATCATGCCGACTGGGAGCTTTACTGGCGTGCGCTGCGTAAACCGTGAGAGATAAATCAAATTTATGTTCTAGAGTATTGTATATCTTAAAAAGTTAAACAAAAAAGTCCGCGATGGCGTATGTCTATCTTCTAAGGGTGACCCACAGTAACCATTTTTATCTTTCAAAATTGTATAAAAATTTTATTGTTATTTCCGAAGCTATTTTGACCGGTATCATATTAATCCTTATCCAATAAAATACGTTATTTAAATTGGGCATTCAATTTCGATAAAAATATGCCTTTACATCACATCATTTAAATGAATAGTTTAAGAGATATCACAGTTTCAAAATTACGATTAACAAAATAATTATGGTTAATGGCAACGCGGGCGCTGTAGCCTACCACGAGGCGTCCGTTGAAAGTTAGTCAGTGATCTTTTCCTCGGCTATTAGGTATGTATTCTCGGTAGAACGTTCCCGTGGGATATGTTGCGACATCCACGCGGGCGAAGCCGCGGGTAAAAGCTAGTTAAAAATATAATTGGTTTCGTAATTGTATTATGAAAAATTAATTTCAAACATTTTGCGAGTCATATGTTGCCTGAGCGCATTTTCAATACTGTCAAATTAAAAATTTCAACCTGTCTCTTTAGCAACCTGATTCAATTTTTTTAAAATTAATCTTTTGTATGGTTACCAAAAACCTGTTTTCAGACCTTTTAAATGTTACATATAATTCCAAAAAGGAAAAGAACGTTTTGGAGTCGCCCGCGGTTAACGCGCGGTGCTTGTTACGCTCCTATCTGTTACGACCTTTGATCAACAATTTGTTGATCGAAGCTTACGACAACGATGATGTGTCCGACAATGATTAAGACGGCGGCGACCCTTGAATTGTCCATACAAACGTAATACCTAAATCATTTGCAATTTAAGCATATTTCCATCATATTATGTTAATATTCGGATTTAGACAGTATTTATCTAGGCTTGTACATCTTAATTTTTTTCCAAAATCTTACCTAAAATGAAGCGAATTGAATTTCGCACATTTTTACAGCTAAATGACATGTTTTCATACTGTTTTTTCTGTATTATATACAACTATATTTGGAATATTGTTTCGGCAGGAACATAGCTTATATTATCAAGTTACAAAGTATAGAAAAAAATATGAAAGAATATTAAGTTTTCATTCATAATTTTTGGTATTACGGAACACATCCAAATTTATCATAAATTCCGATAGCTCGTAACAACGCTAACAACACAGAACACACATAACACACAACAGACACAGACAACAACAACAACACAACAGAACAGAGATAACAATAATTCCAAACTCATTTTCCTCCCATCTCGACTTGCAGTTGCGAGCCGTGTTCGCCGGACCCTTAAAACGATGTTTTTTTATTCAATAAGCTGCATTTTTCAAACATTATTTCAGTTTCCTTTTGTCCAATTTATTTAAAAACTCCTTCAATATCAATTCGATGGTTTCGGGTTAGCTCTATGATAATCGTACGTAAATACTCCGCAATACGATTTTTTCATCATTTCTGATTATGGAAAAGTTGTCTGATTAGTAGTATGATACACAAAATTTGCCTGATATAATTTTTTTCTACATTTGGGCAACTTTTTTGTTCATGCCCAAGAGTTTTCAGACAGACAGACATCCTATGTTACCCACTGGAAAAAAAAATCAACACGTTAAAAATGGATGTAACACATAAGTTGCTCACACTTCTGAAAAATGATTTATTCGCATCAACTGACCAATGTTCACTTGAAAACAAGATTTTCAGACTGTTGGCCATGGCTTTATGCGTAATTTTTTATTTCCTCGAATGGCCTCCTTGGTACGTGTGATGCTACTGGTCTGAAAATTGTGTTTTTGGTATCTAAAACCTATCGTTCAACTACATTCCGAAAATCAGGCAAATTACTATGATACAGTTCGGATTTTTTTTTTCACATTATTGAAAAAGCGGGCAGGTCAGGCGAGACGTGGAGAAGTTCTCAAAAAGGGGTTTTTGATTCAGAATAAGCAAAAGATTTTATACGGTTTTGGTCGAAAATCGATGAGGTAAAAATTTTGGTCATGAGCTCTCGTACCAGTTGAGGAAATCGGGGATTCTTGACTATAGGGATACTTAGCATCAGGTGGAATGACAGCTCACTTCACCTACATGAACAAAATAATGATTGTTTTCATTTCTATGCCACTTGCAGTTCTACAATATGGTTCTAAAAGTGAAAGAACAACCAGATTATAGGTTCAGTTTGCATAGGAAATGGTTCTATGTGAAGCTGTAAGCTGCAAATTTTCAAGGTTTTAATATTGATTTAATAATAGCTTTACATAATTATCGTGTACTTGACTGAATATATCAAACAATTCAAGAGTCTTATTATTATTTGCAAACAAAATAACGCACGGACACAAATACAAAAAAATGTTTTTTATCTCATCTATTCAGAAAGAGCTAGTTTATTCTTCGTAAACAGGTATAGTTGTATAACCTCATTGGGTATAGTTCGATTCAAATTTAATGGCGGCTCAGAAGTTAGTTGCTCTTGCTCATTGCGTAGTACCCCACCCCTCACCCCCGCTGATCCATGAATTAGTTACTGCGCAGCGACTCGCTCATGTTTCGACCCGCCATTAAGTTTGAATCGGGCTGTACTAACCCATTCAAGGCGGGTCAAAAAATCGCCCTTATTACGTACGGGCGGGCGGTCTAAAGGAATAATGCAGATAGGCCTCGGACGCATCTCATATTGAAACACTGACGCCGATCGGCGTTTTCCGTAAATGAAGATGATTTCTAGCATATTGTGACAGAATTTTATTGAAGCTGAGCAGTCTACGCCATGTGCAGGTGCTGCGTAGGTACTCAGTGGCCAAGTTGCATTTTGTGTATAATTATATTTATTTTGTTATTAACAGTGAAATTTTATTAAAAAAATTTGGGGGTTTTCTATTTACCATAAATATGGCTAGAAATAGTACCTAAGTGAATTTGAAGATAACATTATTTCATATTGAGTACTTAAATAAGAATATAGGAAAAGAAGAGACTCAGGTCGGCTATCTCCAAACAGATGTCAAAATTATGGCCAATTCGCTTATAATGAATGTAAACTAATATTTAAGATACCTACTAAGACCTTTGAGTGCCATTCATGATTTAGTGTGTAACATGATCAAGAGGCAGATTTTTTTTGATGAAAATTCATCTGTGAATATACCTACATACCTTTTTCAAATAAATTTTAACGTCATGTGTTTTCAGGCAACTAAATGACATCCCGGCCAGCCGGTGGAACGAGACCTGCTGCGGTCTATTCTGTATAAAACTCACCGTGAAATGAGCTGTCATTCCCCCTGATGCTAAGTATCCCTATAGTCAAGTATCCCCGGTTTCCTCTGTTGTGTTTCTTGTGTCAAACAAGCAACATATTGTAACACTCTGTATAAAAAAAACCATTTTTCAATTTCTGCCGAATTCCGATGAGATTTCTTTGACTTAAGGTATGTTTAGAGAGGTACCAATTAGGTACTAAATATCCATGTATGTTTTATATCTAACTTCTCAGTAATCTCGGCTACACAAAAATACACCCGCCATTCTGATATCAGAATGGCGGGTGTATAAAACTATTGCAATAACTTGCGATCCCAAGAGGTACAAATTATTTCACTAGTGGTACAATTAGGTACTAATTAGGTACTAAATCTTTTGATATATTGTTAGCTTTTGATAATATTTAATTTAATGATGTAAAGTAATGTTCTAAATATAATTTATTTTTATAATCATGTATTTGAAGTTTTTATATTTTATTTTGTAAAGTTGTAACCATGTGCCCAAGTGAAATGACATTGATATGATTATTAGTTGTTAAACTGACTTTTGCCGGTTGACAGCATTTAGCTGTCAAACGGTAGACTACGTGTATAGTCTCACTTGGGAACATGGCAGTCGAGCTTGAACACTCGCAGAGTGTAGACGTATTTTGTAAAAGTGTTATCAGAGTGTAATACTGGTATTAAACGGATTATATAAAGTTATGCAGACTTTGGTTTTCTTTGCAACATAGTGGATAACAGTTCAGAATTGGGATCACACCAGAACGCGTAATAGTTTTGGTGAAAACTTAACACCCACATAAAAAGGTAATTGAATCTTTTGTTATTCTTCTTCAAACTGTAACTGCAAATAAGTAAAATTCATATATTTTATTGAAATCAGGTGGAATTGTAGTACCAAAATACCACACGCCAGATTTGTTACATTTAATGATTTTGTTTTTTTTTTTCTCTGAACATTTAAAAAGGAGACCCCTTAAGTGTAACAAATATGATTGTTAAAAAAAAAAAAAAACGAAAAAATTAACTTCGAATAGAACTTAATTGATAAAGCAGTTCATGAACGGAGTTTTTCGTTAAAATTGAATTTGGATGGAAGATATTTTATGTTGAGCTATTGCATTCCAATTCATTCCTACCCTTTTATTTAATCTAGTACATTTTTCAATTTAATGAAATGGATTTTTGTTTTTCTTTTTGTACATACCTACATATTTGTGGTTTCTTTCTAAATCTATATTGTACAATAATTAAATCCTGGTTATTAATCAAACATAGGATATTTATTCGTTTAAGGAATAAGCCACATGTACTTCTTTTTATTATAATAGTTTGTGGTTTAAGGAATGTTTACTTGTTTTTTTTTTGTGTTTATATTTGGTTTCAGCTACGTAAGAACCATGCCAAGTAATATATCGCGAAAACGCGTACGAGACTCTAAGTCTAAGGACTCCAGCAGTGAGTCAGAACCATCTCCAGAGAGTTGCAGTCGTCGCAGATCACGGCGCAAGTACTCGAGACAGGAAAAAGGCACACGGCGGCCGGAATTAGTCGAGGACCCGGCAGGGCAACTGCGTGCTGGGACCAGCAGTCAGCGTTGCAATAGTCAATCAAGCACACCAGGTGCTCCCAATCATACTACATCATCATTAGCAAGTAACCAATTTACTGTTTTAGACTCTAGTTTCGCGGATGTATTTAGAGAGCTATTTAAACCCATTCGCTCGGACAGCAGTTCAGACCATTATTCGAAAATGAAAGTTGTAACTGAATTCAACCCAACTAAGCAATACCAGAATATTGCTATTTGGATTACTAAAGTTAACGAATGTGTAAAGATTTATAATTGGTCAGAACGACAAATTATCAGTCATGAAAAATTAATGTACATTAATTAGAATATGAGATTACTTAGAGTAGAGAATATGAATTTCATAGAAGAATTAATAGACAATAATAATTTAACCTGTTACATGCAGGGGCTACACAGTGAGGCATTTAGTTGTTGTTATGATTATGAAGAGGCCATAATAACTTATAAATATCAATTTATTTTTCATTCATATTATTCATTCTACCATTGTATTGTCGCTGGCGTGTTGTGGACATGAAGGGGCCACAGCATGCTTGAGTTGCGGTGGATATGTAGAGGCCACCGTAATTCCTTCAATGCTGGTGCAAATAAATTAAGTCAGTAAATAAATTATGCTTGCAACTGTGGTATTGTCGCTGGCGTGTTGTGGACATGAAGGGGCCACAGCATGCTTGAGTTGCGGTGGATATGTAGAGGCCACCGTAATTCCTTCAATGCTGGTGGTGCAAATGTAATTAAGTCAGTAAATAAATTATGCTTGCAACTATGGTATTGTCGCTGGCGTGTTGTGGACATGAAGGGGCCACAGCATGCTTGAGTTGCGGTTAGGGCATGCAATTATCCGCCCATTTTACTGTTCGGATATTTCGGATAATGCCAGACAACTATTCGAATATATTCGGATAGTATGGATATTTTGGATACCACTGTAAAAGAGGTAAATCAAACTTATATTAGTTTACAATCGACATTTTTATTACAAAAACTCTCCAACAATCGTATACTAAAATACTTCAGTTCGCACTAAAAGCAAAATCTGTCCGATATGTCATTGACAGATACGAGAAAAGCTATCATCCACGGGTTATCTACCAATGGTATAATAGATCGTGAGCTCGTCAAATGCTATCTTTGTAAAGATGGCTAGAACAATTGAAAGCACATTAGATGAAGACTGGAAGTCTTACAAAGTAGTGCTTGGTAATAAATGAGTCAAAATCACACCACTGACATTGCTAGATGTCAAAGTATCTGATGTATAAGTTGGATCAGCACAAACTAGTAGCCGCGAATGACATGTGCTTTCATCAATTTCCTGAATATGAACAATCTTCTGTGCGTTTCGGGTCAGTTCTCGTTATCGCGATTGTGCAGTCCTATCTTCCATTGGACATATATGTGAAACTTTGAATATTCCTAAAGAGGACTTTCCGGATTGGGTTTTTATGGTCCAGGCAGGAAAGCAAATCATGAATGCAGAGAATCATGATGAGGCCTCTGCTCCAAATTCCTACTTCCCATATCAATCTGATTTTGGCTTGGTTACCAAAACAGCTTATTCAAGTGTAGCAAAGCCTAACCTTTTCTTTATGTTGCATTTAACAGGAACTCTATTTTGGTTCTGTAAGATCTCGTCAAGCAAGACACAATACCGAGATGAATCTAGAGAACAACACTACTAATCAAAGCCATCATTCTTGCCAATGCCTTTAAAGAAAATGCCATGCTTGTCAAAGCATTCACTGTTGATGATCAACCTGCAGAGTCCTTTCGATCTTTTTGCTTATTTTCTCTGTTAAAGTAAATGATATTTCAGTTTCTGCTGCTTGTAACCATTGAGTGCTACGTCATTACCAGCGTTGTCGTCAACTGAAGTCGAGCTCTGTGCAAAAGCACTTTTAAATTTTCTCTATGATGATTTGATGAATCTACATACTAATTATGTCATTAGATGGATTTTTGAAGATATAGCATGAATTGTCACGATTGCGAATACCAATTTTAAAACACAACGTTAAATGTTATATTATCAAAAGGAAAATGGAACAAAAGTAACTATCCGTATTGTCCATTTTGTCCGGATAGTAAAACAAATTATATTCGGATAATATTTTCGACGGATATCCGGATAATTCGGATATCCGAATATCATGCCCTAGTTGCGGTGGATATGTAGAGGCCACCCTAATTCCTTCAATGCTGTTGGAGCAAGTGTAATTAAGGAATCGGGAGAAATTTTCCGATTTCTCCTGATTCCGAGTTGCCTTTCGCTGCGAACCGTAGTGGTGCAAGGTGCGGCCATGGCGGTATGAGGTGCAGCCGTGGCGGTGCGCTGCCGGAGCGATGCGAGGCGCTGCCAGAGTGGCGCGAGGCGCTGCCGGAGCGGTGCGAGGCGCTGCCGGAGCGGTGCGAGGCACTGCCTGAGTGGCGCGATGCGCTGCCGGAGCGGTGCGAGGCGCTGCCGGAGCGGAACGAGGCGCTGCCAGAGCCGTGCGAGGCACCGTCGGAGCGGTGCGAGATGCACCCGGAGCGGTACGACGTGCAGCCGGAGCGGTGCTAGGCGCTGCCGGAGCGGTGCGAGGCGCTGCCGGAGCTGTGTGAGGCGCTGCCGGAGCGGTGCCAGGTACTGCCGGAGCGGTGCGAGGCGCTGCCACAGCGGTGCGAGGCGCAGCTGGAGTGGTGTCAGACGCAGCGAGAGCGGTGTGAGGCGTGGCCACGGTAATTCTGTGCGCAGCCATACCAGTACCAGGCAGTCTTGCCGCGACACCAGTCGCAGACAAAGCGGAGCCAGGAGCAACCGCATCAATACTAGGCTTTACCAAGGTGACAGTAACGTTGCCGAACAGGTTAGTGATAAATTGTTATTAGCTCAAATGTTAAAAGGCATCCTTCAGACCATAAAGAGTGATGGAAACAATGACAGCTTTCCCATTTTTTATGTTATTCCTGAATTTGATCCATTAAAACGAAATCGGGAAGAATGCAATTGTTTAGAATTGAAGATTGTTCTATCAGAACAAGTGCGGAAGCAGCACAGGCTTCTGATCTTGATAAATTACTAGTCTATTTACATTTATTTGCATAAATAAGGTACAGAAGTTTGGTAAAACGTACTGAAATTTTTCTCTTATTCTGCCTTTAACTTCGGCGTGCAAATATAAAATAAAGTTACACATTTTAATTAAATTAATTGATCATAATCATGCAGTCATTAAACACATAATCCCATTAAAATTGTATTATTGAATTAAATAAACGTCAGTAATATGACAATGAAAAAAAAAAAAACAAAAACATAAATGTCAATAATAGTCATGTCAATAATTGGAGAGATTCGCCACAATATTAATTACAATAATAATTTCAAATGACCGTGCAGTTTACAAAACTTACAATTTATAATCCAAAGACCATCATGTAGGTACACTATAAAAGCATTTTTCAATTAAAACCTCGTCAAATAAAGGAGTTCAAATTAATAAAAGTAACTAATAGGATTAAGACTATCACAACCGAATCTACAGCTAAAAGCTATAACTGTGGTGAAGAAGGTCACGCGTATTATAAGTGTAAACAAGCAATCAAACGGTGCACTGCTTGTAACTTGTAGTAAGACATTGAGTTGATGACTGTCCCAGTAAACAGGATGCGACTGCTAAAACGGTTTAACGTATTTCCATAGAATTATTTTAAATATTTTAAACAAGCCTCTGTTAGTGTGCACACTTGATTGTTTCCGTTTCATTTTGGGAAGTCAACAATACTCCTTAACTTGTCAGTTTTGAGAGATTTCGGAGATTACCTGGTTCGTTGTTCAGTAAAATGTGATGTAGGTACACACACAACGGATACGGTTGTTCAGTAAAATGTGATGTAGGCACACACATAGTAGATTCCGTGCAGGCAGAGTATCGGACAGAGGAACCTCTTTTACTTCCAGAAAGTTTAAATAATTTCTTAATTTATTAAGTGTTAAACATGTGTGTGGTGTACATGCGGTTCAATAGAATCGTCGTCGCTGCTCTTAGTGACAAAATATTTAATAATGACCATAAAGGAGATTATCTCTCCAGATATTTATTATAGTACCTACCCATTTGTTTGTTGCCAATGAATTATTATTTGTGTACTAATGATTATTAAATTCAATTTCCCGACTTTTTATGATTAAAAGTAGCTTTCACTGAATCAATAAATATTGCTTTGATAAGCAAGTTGATTAAAGTGAGTTAATGAAGTTAATGGTGCATTTTGTATACAAATCGTCAGACCACTGAAAATATGTAGAAGTTTCAGTGGAATGACTTGACCATGCTGAAGACATGAAGGGGCTTCAGTGTTGTATTGTATATATTTAATATTTTGAGGCGAAAACATGAAGGGGTTTCGTCCTCAGTATAATCGTCAGACCACTGAAAATATGTAGAGGTTTCAGTGGAATGACTTGACAATGCTGAAGACATGAAGGGGCTTCAGTGTTGTATTGTATATATTTAATATTTTGAGGCGAAAACATGAAGGGGTTTCGTCCTCAGTGTAATCGTCAGACCACTGAAAATATGTAGAGGTTTCAGTGGAATGACTTGACAATGCTGAAGACATGAAGGGGCTTCAGTGTTGTATTGTATATATTTAATATTTTGAGGCGAAAACATGAAGGGGTTTCGTTCTCAGTATAATCGTCAGACCACTGAAAATATGTAGAGGTTTCAGTGGAATGACTTGACAATGCTGAAGACATGAAGGGGCTTCAGTGTTGTATTGTATATATTTAATATTTTGAGGCGAAAACATGAAGGGGTTTCGTCCTCAGTGTAATCGTCAGACCACTGAAAATATGTAGAGGTTTCAGTGGAATGACTTGACAATGCTGAAGACATGAAGGGGCTTCAGTGTTGTATTGTATATATTTAATATTTTGAGGCGAAAACATGAAGGGGTTTCGTCCTCAGTGTAATCGTCAGACCACTGAAAATATGTAGAGGTTTCAGTGGAATGACTTGACAATACTGAAGACATGATGGGGCTTCAGTGTTGTATTGTAGATATTTAATATTTTGAGGCGAAAACATGAAGGGGTTTCGTCCTCGGACCATTATGTATGTAAGATATTTGTTATAGATATGTAGAGGCTACAACGAATATTATGTAATTTAATATCAGTTATTGTACTAATTATTATCTTTTTTTTTGTGTTCTTTGGTTTAAAGATAAAGATCAATAATTTATTTGTTCAAACATGTGTAACATGATACATGAATATGCACATATTATAGATGGAGACATTTTGCAATTTTACCGGACCAACATGTTTTGCCTCACTCGGTGTACAAATATGGTTTTTAAATAATTATGTTATACGATTGGCGATTATAAATTAATTGAGAATGTCAGACTCATACATAAAAATTAGAGTCAGTGATAAATATAGTCAATAATTCAATTTACGATCAGTCAGTACAAAAAGTAGTCAGTATTAATTACAGGCAAAATATGTCAATAGGATATAATAAAATAATACAAATAAATATAAAAAATAATAATAAAAACAAGCGGACACTTAGGCGTCAAAGTATTCGTCCGCATCGCTGTCATTGGGAAACGTGCCCAGAAGACTGGCAGCATTGCCACGTTGAATGGCAATGCTAATTCTTTGGCCAAAGAACGAGCCAGCCCTCTGGTCACGTGAAGTGTCGACCAGTCGGCGAGAAATGTCCTTAAAAAGGGGACGCGCACTTAGTTAGTATAGTTTTTTAATACGTAGTGTAAATAGTTTTAATATATTGTTATGTAGATTTCCATTATAACTAAATATTGCAAATAATAAATCGTATGGAAAATAAAATAATGATTAATCTTGTATACCTACTTAATTTAATTATTTTCACGGGACGTGAAATTTGTCAGAAAAGGCCGACTGTTAGCTTTTGATAATATTTAATTTAATGATGTAAAGTAATGTTCTAAATATAATTTATTTTTATAATCATGTATTTGAAGTTTTTATATTTTATTTTGTAAAGTTGTAACCATGTGCCCAAGTGAAATGACATTGATATGATTATTAGTTGTTAAACTGACTTTTGCCGGTTGACAGCATTTAGCTGTCAAACGGTAGACTACGTGTATCTTAGAATAATAACTAAAGCATAGAAGGAAAGCAAAAAAATGAATTCTGTAACTACTTTTATACTCGTTCTATCTTATGGCACGAAAAAGGATGTGTGAAAGAGCTAAATGATTTACTCTTTGTTTTACTTTTTGGCATTTCACAAGATGAACTGTCATTTGGTTATATTGGTTCTAATTCAACCCGGCCAAATTTGATAGTACTTTGCTTCAATGCCTGAAATGTCGTTCATTGAACTACTTGACTTGTTCGCGTGTTCATTGTTTATTGCGTTTGTTGTAATCTGAGTATGTTTTTGCGATATTTTAGTAATATTTGTACTAACAGTACAAATATTACTAAAATATTGCACGAATTCTTTGTGTAACTACAAATAGTGAGTGTGTGGAGCAATGTCTTGTGTGGTTGGGGACTGCAAGTCCCATTCATCAACGAAAGAAAATAAAAAAGAAATATTGACCTTCCATCGGTAAGATTTTACAATTTTTTTTGTTGAATGTGAACTGATAAATGAATTTAAATACATAACAAATGTTGCTGAATCAGTTTGTAGCGGAAACCAGACGTAATATCTATTCCAATAGCAGTTATTAGCGAATATTCGGAAACTGTTTTGAGGGTATCTTGATCATACATAGTGACGTAAATAATGTTGTCGATACTTTTATTTTACAGTACAATTTTAAGTATCGTTGATTTAGACCACGATTATTTATCATCGTTTCAGCTTACTGAATACTCAGTAGATGTGGTTCACTACATTGCAGGCTTTGTGGTTAGAAAGCTCAAAAAAGTTTTAAAATGCGAAATATGCATGGAAAGTTTATGTGGTAATATAGATTCCAGACCGTCACTTATAAAAGTTAAAGATAGAGGAGGTCTAGTCAAACCATCAAAATGTGTAATAGACGTCTGTAAAACTACAGAGAAGATTATACGGGAGCAAATTTCAAAGGCCGGTGGACAGTTCTTGGGTCGCAAAGAAATAATAATGATGATGATGAATAAAGTGTTTTCAACATATGCAGTATCAAGGGTTTTCCACAACCTTGTTCAGCATTGTTTAGAGCAAGATTTTGCTGAAAATCATCGAAATCTTCTGATCAAATCTATATGTCAGATATATCTAACAATAAGAATTCACTATTCAACAAAACAGGTGAATCAGCCTCATGAGAAGGTGCGAAGTTTTCTCACAAAAACTATTTTATTTAAAGGGCAGTAATTTAAAAGAATTACCACCTCCACCTTCCGAAATGTAAGTAATTTTTCACTTTTCAGTGTTCTTTTGGAAGTCGGTTGTTTTTTTTTGTAAAAACGTTTTTTATTTTTCAGTTTTTTGTGGGTCGGTTTGTATTTTATGGTGTGCAAACAATAAAGTATCCATCCATCTATTTGTCTTTTATTAAAGATTATTATCAATTTCCACTTTGTATCCTATTTAAATGTCTAAAATCCAAATAAATATGAAAAAGTAATTTGAAGCAAGAGTTGCTAAAAACATTCGTAAAGCCGAAGTCTACCACATTGTTTTCATCAATTACTACATATGGCAATTAAATACATTCGGGGGTAGCCGGGTCAGGTTTAATACTTGGATACATAAAAAACTGTCGGGAACCAAGGAGGACTTTAGTGACGAACTTCATGAATCGAACGATGATTGATGACGAACTATCTAGTTCGTACTTAGGTACGAACTAAATAGTTCGTCATCAATCATCGTTCGATTTTTGAAGTTCGTCCAAAATGAAACTACTTACTTACTTTTATTACCTAATAAAGTACAGTTTCATTTTGAACGAACTTCAAAAAAACGATTTGAATGTTATATGTATAAATCGTAATTACTCGTCTACCTAGAAATTACAATGATATCCATAAAAAAAATAATACATTCACACATGCATTGTAAATTCTATCGATGTTGAAATTTAGTGGGTCACATCACTAGTCTGAATATAGTGAGTGAAAACCTTGTGACAACCAACGAAATTTCAAAACGTTTTCTCTATAGGTGTCCTTCTCTAACATCGAAGCGTCTCCATAAGTCAAAATGAAGCAAGTATATTGAGTTCAGTTGCTATTTTAGCCCTCCTTCTATGCTTTAGTTATTATTCTAAGACGTGTATAGTCTCACTTGGGAACATGGCAGTCGAGCTTGAACACTCGCAGAGTGTAGACGTATTTTGTAAAAGTGTTATCAGAGTGTAATACTGGTATTAAACGGATTATATAAAGTTATGCAGACTTTGGTTTTCTTTGCAACATAGTGGATAACAATATTTCGACCATTTCTGAAAATTACACCCGCCAACCTGATATTCACAATTAATCAATGACAAAAATAAATCAGGATCATGCATCTGTTTATAATTTTTCGGGGGTAAATTGAGAATTCTTTCACTTCGTCTTATATTATTAGGTTGACTTCCTAATGACGAATTTTCGTTCAAAGAATCTTGAGGTTGACTTTCTATTAGTTTTGCCGAATCATTGTCGGGCTTACTAATTTTTGAGGGAATCACAATGTTGTCACTACTGCTACTTGTTGGACGCGACTGTGTAAAATTCAACGTGAATATCAGGTTGGCGGGTGTAATTTTCAGAAATGGTCGAAATATATCAAAAGATTTAGTACCTAATTAGTACCTAATTGTACCACTAGTGAAATAATTTGTACCTCGTGGGATCGCAAGTTATTGCAATAGTTTTATACACCCGCCATTCTGATATCAGAATGGCGGGTGTATTTTTGTGTAGCCGAGATTACTGAGAAGTTAGATATAAAACATACATGGATATTTAGTACCTAATTGGTACCTCTCTAAACATACCTTAAGTCAAAGAAATCTCATCGGAATTCGGCAGAAATTGAAAAATTCATATTTTTATACAGAGTGTTATTTTTTACAGATATGTTGCTTGTTTGACACAAAGAGTACGAGAGTCCACGACCAAAACCATGTCACAGCGTTTACGACCTCTACCGTAAAAAATCGTTAGTTTAGACGGTTCTGAGCCCGACTAGATGGAGGTCCATTTTTGCTATGACAAAAAAAATAGGCAGACGGTTTTATCACAAAATGTCTGATAGAATTAAAAATGTAATTGGTTTTGTCATTTAATTATGAAAAAAAAAAAATCAAACATTTTGCGGGTCATATGTTGCCAGAGCGCATTTTCCTGTCCCTAGAATCATGTTGCTAACCTGTCTCTTAGCAACATGATTCTATTTTATTTTAAATTAATCTTTTGTATGGTTACCAAAAACCTGTTTTCAGACATTTTAAATGTCACGTAGAATTCCAAAAAGGTAAAGAACGTTTTGGAGTCACCCGTGGTTAACGCGCGGTGCTTGTTACGCTCCTATCTCTTACGACCTTTGATCAACAATTTGTTGATCGAAGCTTACGGCAACGATGATGAGTCCGACAATGATTAAAATGATGTTTTTTTATTCAATAAGCTGCATTTTTCAAACATTATTTCAGTTTCCTTTTGTCCAATTTATTTAAAAACTCCTTCAATATCAATTCGATGGTTTCGGGTTAGCTCTATGATAATCGTACGTAAATACTCCGCAATATGATTTTTTCATCATTTCTGATTATGGAAAAGTTGTCTGATGATTAGTAGTATGATACACAAAATTTGTATGTGTTTCTATCTAGCTGGCCCCTCTGAGCTACAGCAACGAAACCGATATAGACTGTTAGCTTATTGAATGTACTTGTCTAATCGAACGAAAATTTTCAATGTACCTCCACCGCTAAGTCAGAAATGCCATTTAATCTCGGTTTCTACCCAGCGAGCCCCTTCGTTATTCTTTTACTTAGAGACTTGAAATTTTTATTGGAGATACTCCTTCCAATGTACTTTTCAAATTATTCATTTATTTTCAAAAACCTTGGATACTATAGCAGAAATTACATTCGTAAGTATTTTTCTATCCAGCGGGCCCCTTTTTATCCTTAATATTTACAAGTGAAAATCGCACACCATATTATAGCATTTTCAATGTACTTCCAGGGATTAATACGTTTTTTGTGATAAACAACATATTTAACGGTCAAAAAGGATCTGCTAAGTTTACTAGTTTTGTCCAAAAAGTAAGGTCAGCATAACAAGTTTCGTTTGTAGGGTAAGAAAATAATAATGCGCACAGAATATATTTTGACATAGGGTAATATTTTTTCAAATGAATAATACTTAAATACTATTGTTTCACATAAATTACGCAATGCGCCTATGCGGTATGATTTTGCTTTTTTTTATTAGATGAGTTTTTACGTTAGTATCCAGATCGTCATGACATTCCCAACTGCCATTTTGACGTAAACAGGCTTTGTAATGGCCAATGTCGCTTATACATACCAGGACAGTATTGAATTACAGATATTAATTTGTACGTTTTTTTTTTGATTCAGAAATAAATGTTTAGGAACATCCGATAAATCAATTGCATTAATGCCATTAACATCGAAAGCTACCATATTTTGTACTTACTTCGTATAAAAAGTTTCGAATACCAGTGCAACCATCATGACCACACACTGTTCCAGCATGAGTGATGCCTATATTAACATATGCGCGGAAATTCAAACCAAGTAAATCTAAGCTGAAGAGTTTGTTTGTTTGTTTACTTGAACGCGGTAATCTCAAGAACTACTGGGCCGATTTGATTATTGTTAGATAATCCATTTGTCGAGGAAGGCTATATAGGCTAATATTATAATATCATGCTAAAACCAAAAGGAGCGGAGCAACAATGAAGAATGTTTCAAAACCGGGGGTTTTTTTTTAAGAAGTCGTGGGTTAAAGTTAGCGTTAGCCCAAAGTAACTATTCCACGCGGACGAAGTCGCGGGCAGAAGCTAGTTATTTATAAATTCCAGATTCAAAAACGAACAAAGATAATTTTTCACGCGTCATTTGTTTCTTCACAGCTCTACTTGCTAAGCCAGTTCGAAATTTAAATAAAATCTTTGATAAGTTACCTTCTTGGTTGCCATGTGTTGAAATAAAAAGTTAGTTCCATTTTTAAATAACACGACAGATATGAGATTTTATAGTAATTTATTTGGCTGCTAAACACGACAGATTGTGTATTTTCATACTAAGACTGGGCGGTCGCTTGTTTTTGCCTACAGCAATTTCGATTTATCTCGAAGAAGGTTGTCAAAATAATGTTCGAATTTCCAAGTATGTTTGAGAAAAAAAAAATAGTTTTACGCCGCGGCATTCTCCAGAAGCGTTCGATATTTTTGAACTACAATCTTTTGTTTGTATTTTTTTTTTTTTGTTACGCCTATGTAATGACATTCTTTTTTTTTTAAATTTAGCCTTATGCCTTAATGCATATTGCAAAACTTTTTGAGAATTCTGGGTTTATTAAAATAAAATAAACATCAATTCATAAAATGATTTGCTTATCTCAACAAGTTAACATTAATTTGGGTAACAAATACAAAAACATTTAGTTTTTTTTTAATAATATGCTGTTTGGCGGTTTTGTCAGTGCGACATTACAGTTTAATTGGCAAAAAATAACTACCTACCTACATATAAAGCAAGCGAGTCGGTTAAGGTGGATCCGCAGTGGTAGCCTGCATATTCAAAGTTTCTTACGTTTTTTTGCATTTTGCAGGTCAGGTTGTATATTAATAAAATTATGATTGATGACGACCATAATAAATATGATTTACAGAATTATAATCATTAGAATCATTAATACCTACATCTCTCTAACTTAACTTCTCTAAGTTACATTTGTTCCATAAGAACTTTTCCTTGAGATTTGTTCTTATGGAACAAATTTTCAGGTCAGCCCCCCAATTACGCAATGCACGATCAATTTTAAATTGAAACCAATTGAAAAAGATTGCCAGTCCATTGCTTCATAAGTTCGACAAAAAATATCTGCTCAATTTTTTTTGTTGAACTTAAGTATGAAGCAATGGACTGGCAATCTTTTTCAAATGGTTTCAATTTAAAATTATTACGTAATTAGGGTGCAGGTTTTACCCTGGCGCTTTCACGTTAAATGCTTTATCTGCTCTCGTAAAATGCTAGTTATTTATGAAATCAGAAAGGACCTTTTGGATGTTACCTTAAGAGACGACTTTATTCACGTGGAACTAAAAAGAAAAAGTTAGGTATTTAAAACACACATTCCCTAATAAAATAATGCTTTAAAATAAGTTTTTCTCAAACATGCTTGGAAAGAGCAATATTGTTACAACCTTCTTCCAGATTAATACTAATTGCTGTACTGGCCGAATACATGCGAGCACCCGGCCGGAAATTTTTGTATAAAATCCATACAACTTGTCCAATGAGTTCTCAATTCATAAGTTTTAGTTGCCGTCGACAATCAAAACAACTTAAAAGTGATACTGATATCACGATAATGCAATCAATAACAATAATTTATGTAGGTAGGTATATGAATTTAATACCTACTTAGATAAAACAAAAAAAAAGGGGTTTTCTGCATTTGGTCAAGTCCAAAATTTGAGAATAATGTAATCCGAAATTAGATTAGCTCAACCGTTTTACATTTTACATTATCTGTGGCTGTAATGGCGGCACATCATCAAACCAGCTGTTCGGCTGCTGTGGCGCACACCCCCACGGTAGAATGTTGGATTTGGCACCTTACGCTATTAGTATCTAATACTTTTTTTATGAATTTCCTGCATTTGATCAATGCTTTACTATGAGTTTAGATAAAGTGGTGTATGATACTGCAGATAACGAGGTATTAAAACACTAGTGTTTTGACACGAGACACGTGAAATGTTGATAATAGTTTCTTACTTATGCTAATATTTTGCTGACCCTACATGCAATTCGCTTTAAATAAAGTTATTTTTACTTACCCAGCTTACCATCAGCCAGTTGATGCCAACTTTAGGACACCGGTCAGGCCGGTGCGTCAACTTAAACTCACAATTTGACGGAACGCGCGCGCAAGTAAATTTTCTGCATTACCTACGTTTATTATTCAAAAATACAATGATGTACTTATCGCATCTAAAAATACGTATTAATCCCTGGAAGTACATTGAAAATGCTATAAAATGGCGTGCGATTTTCACTTTTAAATATTAAGGATAAAAAGGGGCCCGCTGGATAGAAAAATACTTACGAATGTAATTTCTGCTATAGTATCCAAGGTTTTTGAAAATAAATGAATAATTTGAAAAGTACATTGGAAGGAGTATCTTCAATAAAAATTTCAAGTCTCTAAGTAAAAGAATAACGAAGGGGCTCGCTGGGTAGAAACCGAGATTAAATGCCATTTCTGACTTAGCGGTCGAGGTACATTGAAAATTTTCGTTCGATTAGACAAGTACATTCAATAAGCTAACAGTCTATATCGGTTTCGTTGCTGTAGCTCAGGGGGGCCAGCTAGATAGAAACACATAAAATTTGTCTGATATAATTTTTTTCTACATTTGGGCAACTTTTTTGTTCATACCCAAGAGTTTTCAGACAGACAGACATGCTATGTTACCCACTGGAAAAAATATTCAACACGTTAAAAATGGATTCAACACATAAGTTACTCACATTTCTGAAAAATGATTTATTCGCATCAACCGACCAATGTTCACTTGAAAACAAGATTTTCAGGCTATGGCTTTATGCGTAATTTTTTATTTCCTCGAATGGCCCCCTGGGTACGTGTGATGCTACTGGTCTGAAAATTGTGTTTTTGGTATCTAAAACCTATCGTTCAACTACATTCCGAAAATCAGGCAAATTACTATGATACAGTTCGGATTTTATTTTTCACATTGAAAAAGCGGGTAAGTCAGGCGAGACGTGAAGAAATTCTCAAAAAGGGATTTTTGATTCAGAATAAGCAAAAGATTTTATACGGTTTTGGTCGTAAAGCGATGAGGTAAAAATTTTGGTCATGAGCTCTCGTACCAGTTGAGGAAATCGGGGATTCTTGACTATAGCAACTACTTAACTACTTAGCATCAGGTGGAATGACAGCTCACTGCACCTACATGAACAAAATAATGATTGTTAGCATTTCTATGCCACAAGTTGCAGTTCTACAATATGGTTCTAAAAGTGAAAGAACAACCAGATTATGGGTTCAGTTTGCATAGGAAATGGTTCTATGTAAAGCTGTAAGCTGCAAATTTTCAAGGTTCTAATATTGATTTAATAATAGCTTTACATATCGTGTACTTGACTGAATATATCAAACAATTCAAGAGTCTTATTATTATTTGTAAACAAAAGAACGCACGGACACAAATACAAAAAAATGATTTTTATCTCATCTATTCAGAAAGAGCTAGTTTATTCTTCGTAAACAGGTATAGTTCGATTCAAAATTAATGGCGGCTCGGAAGTTAGTTGCTCTTGCTCACTGCGCAGTACCCCACCCCTCACCCCCGCTGATACATGAATTAGTTACTTACTGCACAACGACTCGCTCATGTTCCGACCCGCCATTTAGTTTGAATCGGGCTGTACTGACCCATTCAAGGCGGGTCAAAAAATCGCCCTTGTTATGTACGGGAGGGCGGTCTAAAGGAATAATGCTGATAGGCCTCGGACGCATCTCATATTGAAACCCTTTGACGCCGATCGGCATTTTCCGTAAATGAAAATGATTTCTAGCATGTTGTGACAGAATTTTATTGAAGCTGATCAGTCTACGCCATGTGCATGTGCTGCGTAGGTACTAAGTGGCCAAGTTGCATTTTGTGTATAATTAATTTTATATTGTTACTAACAGTGTATTAAAAATACTGGCGATTTTCTATTTACCATAAATATGGCTAGAAATAGTAAGTGAATTTGAAGATAAACATTATTTCATATTATATTGAGACTCAGGTCGGCTATCTGCAAACAGATATCAAAATTATGGGCAATTCGCTTATGATAAATGTAAACTAATATTTAAGATACCTACCTACTAAGACCTATGATTGTCATTCATGATTTAGTGTGTAACGTGATCTAGAGGCAGATTGTTTTTTAAGAAAATTCATCTGCGAATATACCTACATACCTTTTTCAAATAAATTTTATCGTCATGTGTTTTCAGGCAACTAAATAACATCCCGGTCAGCCGGTGGAACGAGACCTGCTACGGTCTATTCTGTAAAAAAATTACCATGAAATGAGCTGTCATTCGGTCATTCCCCCTGATGCTAAGTATCCCTATAGTCAAGTATCCCCGGTTTCCTCTGTTGTGTTTCTTGTGTCAAACAAGCAACATATTGTAACACTCTGTATAAAAAAAAACTATTTTTCAATTTCTGCCGAATTCCGAGGAGATTTCTTTGGTTTAAGGTATGTTTAGAGAGGTACCAATTAGGTACTAAATATCCATGTATGTTTTATATCTAACTTCTCAGTAATCTCGGCTACACAAAAATACACCCGCCATTCTGATATCAGAATGGCGGGTGTATAAAACTATTGCAATAACTTGCGATCCCACGAGGTACAAATTATTTCACTAGTGGTACAATTAGGTACTAATTAGGTACTAAATCTTTTGATATATTTCGACCATTTCTGAAAATTACACCCGCCAACCTGATATTCACAAATTCAACTCATCGAATATTACATCACGAGCTATGAATACTTCATTATTTTCAACATTAAATAATCTATAACCATTTGCATCGTAACCAACTAATATTGACTTATGAGATTTTTGATCAAATTTCGTTTTTCTAGTTTTATTATGAACGTATGCAGTAGAGCCAAACATTTTTAAATGATTTATTTTCGGTTTTTTACCATGCCACATTTCGTATGGTGTTTTATTTATCAGAGCTTTAGTGGGTAGAATATTAGTCAAATAAGTAGCTGTTAAAACAGCTTCACCCCAAAATATTTTGTCCAATTTCGCACTTGTAACCAATGTTCGAGCCATTTCGGTTAACGTACGATTCATCCTCTCTGATACACCATTTTGTTGTGGAGTGTAAGGCACCGTTAAGTGATACATTATTCCCTTTTCAACACAAAATTCTTTGAACTCGTTAGAAAGATATTCTCGGCCATTATCGCAATATAGATTAACAATCTTAGAATTAAGTAAGTTCTCACTCTTAGCCACAAAATCCCTAAAACATTTAAATACTTCTGACTTTGAATGCATTAAATATGTGACTGTATAATGAGTAAAATCATCAACAAAAATTGTAAAATAATTTTTATCATCAAATGTAGGTGGTGTTATAGGACCGCAAACATCAGAATGAACAATAAAAAGTGGTCTGTTGTTATTAGATTTCACTTTTGCCTTAGCAAAAGGTAGTCGTGATTGTTTACCAAGTATACAAGGCTCACATAACTCATCACTAGGAATTATATCATTGATAATATGATTATCCTCAATTAGGTCTTTTAAAATATTAAATTTTTGTTTATTCAAATAACCGAGACGTTTGTGCCATAAATCATAAGTTTTAGAAGTCTCAGATAAAGGAGATTGCCTAGGTTTGGACCAAGTGCTGCCTAGGAATGTGAGTTGGTCTAGTGGTACTGTAGCATACACATGAACTATAAAAAAATTTAAAAAAAAAAATTGGTCCCAGGAAAAATAAATAAATCCAGTTTTTGTGATAATGACTAATCTTGCATTAAACAACGTTTTTGATATATTTTTTCTCAAAAATTTATTTATAAATACCCCCCTATACTCCCTTATGGACCTAGCAACCGCCCCCCCCCCCCTCCCGTGCCTTTAGCGAGCGTTCGCCTAATTTTAATTTAGAATAGTTTATGCCCCTGGATGGAGACTTTTAGTGTAGTAGCTAAAGGCAGCCACAGGAAAGTTCAGTTAACCAGCCAGGACCTTAGTGGTCAGCTGCAAGATGCCAGAATTAAAAATAAAAACCGACTACATTTTGCTGTCTTACATCACTTGAGATCCATAGCCTTCTTCATTGCTGTTTGGGTGACTTTTAGTCTTCTGATAAGGCCCATTGTGAGCCACCATGTTTCAGTGCCATAAGTCATCACTGGCAACACGCACTGGTCAAAGACTTTCGTCTTGAGACACTGTGGTATGTGGGACGAGAAGATATTGCGTAGCTTCCCGAACGCTGCCTAGCCGAGTCGGATTCGACGATTGACCTCTTTCTCGAAGTTGGACCTACCTAGCTGGACAGTTTGTCCTAGGTAAATATACTCATCTACAACATCGAGCGTAGCGGTTCCGATCTTTATGAAAGTGGGTGTTACATGGGCATTTGACATGACCTTTGTCTTTTCTATGTTCATTTTAAGACCTACTCTTTTGGAGGCTCTACTGAGGTCATCAAGCATTATACTGAGGTCCTCCATGGCCTCAGCCATGATAACTATGTCGTCGACAAACCGAAGGTTAGTGATATACTCGCCATTGATGTTGATGCCTAGCCCTTTCCAGTCCAGAACCTTGAAGACATCCTCCAGTGCAGCGGTGAATAATTTCGGAGAGATAACGGCTCCTTGTCTCACACCTCGCTGCAGAAGGATAGGTTTCGAGGTCTGGTCGTAGAGTCGGACTGACATACTCACACACCTTTTTAAAGAAGAGTATTACCACACCTCTGTTCCATGCGTGTTGCGTTTTACCCCGAGTTTGACGGAATCAAACAGCTTGTCGAGGGCCTTAAGAACGGGTTTCCCACCGGCCTTTAGGAGTTCCGCCGTAATTCCGTCATCACCGGCTTTGTGTTTTTAAGCTGCTTTAGAGCCATCCTAATCTCATACAAGCTGACGTCCGGGATATCTTCGGTATAGTGTCGGGTTAATCTAGCTCTTGGGTCGTTTGCCACATTCGTAACGGGGTTACTGGTTGACGTGTATAACTGTCCATAGAACCTCTCAATAGTTCAAGTTTGGCGGATACGATCCTGCCATCATCGGTCTTCAGTTTTGCATGCTGGCTCTGCCCAATATCACATCCTTAATGCGGTCTGCACTAAAGCGGTGAAGGTCGCTTTTCAAGGACTTAGAGATCCGTCTATTGAGCTGCCGGTACTTGACCGCATCGTCTAAAGATTGGAGGATCATCTCGCGCCTCTCCTTCATGAGCTGAATAGTAGGATCAGAGAGCTTCTTGTTTCTATTTGTACGACGGGTCTTAAAGATCTTGGACCCGACCGTATGGACAGTTTCCACGAACCCATCGTTAAAATCGTCCACGGAGCTCCCTAGGCACTCGAAACGATTCTGAAGTTCGAGCTGAAAGCTCTCGGGGTTTTGGACTTGGATTGGTGCTGGACGGAGCGTAGACTTCATCAGTCGAGATCTTTCCAGCTTGATAATTAAGTTCAATGTGCCTCTTACCATGCGGTGATCGCTTCCGGTTTTCACCACGTTGATCACAGAGACATCATTGAATACTTGCTTCTTCGTTGACATAATGAAGTCAATCTCATTTTTTGTTGCACCATCAGGGCTCTGCCAGGTCCACTTTCTGTGCTCACGTTTTTTGAAGGAGTTCATCATAAAGAGGCCTTCCTTCTCCATAAAACTGGCCAGTAGGTTACCCCGGTGGTTCCGACGTCCAACTCCAACTACAACATCAAAATACAATTACTGCAATTATAATTGAATGCACAATAACTGTTTAATAGTTGATTTTGTACATTTGTTGCTACTAAGTTAATTTTTTCCAATAAAAATATTCAAAACAAGAGACTGTTTTTCTTTGGACTCCTGGGATAGATTTTTATGCGCTTTGAAATACAGGTTAGTGATGGTCTGAAGAACAAAATGCACTATGTGAGTATTCTAGGCAGCACTTGGTCCAACTTCCATACAAAATTAGGCAATGTCTTTTAAATTACATTGAGATCGCAGTACTTTAAAATGTAACCTAAAAAGGTTATTACTACATATACCGGATATTAAGCATTTGTTATTTTTGTAAATATGAACTTTATTATTGTTAAAAATAACCGACATACCTGCTTCTTGAATACGATTTACCGATAATAAATTATATGGAACATCTGGTGAATATAGAATATTATCGATTGATCCTTGAAAACCTAGATTACTAGAAACGTTTATTTTTCCTTTACCAAATGCAGGAATGTTAGTGCTGTTCTTAGCTACTCCAATTTTTTGCGGAGTGGGTAACTCTAAGTATGAAGAGAAAAAATCCTTTGAATTCACAATGTGGTCAGTTGCGCCCGAATCTAAAAGAAAAGTAATTGTATCATTATTGGAATTAAGATGCGGATGAGGTAACTTACATGTTGTAAACATAAAAGCGAAACTGTCCTCATCATTGCCGGAAATCTGCATTGTATTTGCAGTTGGTGTCTGGTTGCTACTACCGCTGTCTTGCTGAATTTTCTTGTAGAAATGGCAATCCTTCTTGACATGATTTCGTCGACCGCAATGATCACAATATAACTTCGAAATCTTATGCATAGAGTTTCCAGGCTGTGGCTTCTTCTTATATCGAGTACTATCACGGAATTTTTTCTTGTCAAATCCAGGTCTTGCTGTAAATTTCTTCACAGATGTATGTAATACTTTCAGTTCGGTTGTAGTATCAGCTTTTAATTTCACTTCATGATCTAAAAGACGTGTCTTAACAAACGCTAGGTTTAATTGTTCTTCTCCTAATGTTTCTAATGCTGTTATAACGCCGTCGTAGGAAGTAGGTAAAGTTAACAATAAATGTGATACTTTGTCCATCTCATCTAATTTTGCACCAGCTGAAATTAGTTCCGTAATTATATTGTCAAAATTATTGAAGTGTTGGAATAACGTCACATCCGGTGCTAATTTTAAATTGAGTAATTTTTTTCGCAGTGCCAATTGTGTAGCTAAGCTCCTCCTTTCGTAAATTTTATCCAAATCATCCATTATAGTTTTTGCCGTAGCAGCACCTTTTGCAAAATTCAAAAATGCATCGCCTAAATATTCCACTATCGTACCTTTCGCCAGCATATTTTTCTTTCTCCACTCTTCATCTGGGTTTGATGGCGGTGGTTCATCAATCACACTTAACACTTGCAGTTCTCCTAAAAGTGATCTAACGCGAAATTTCCACGTGCTATATCTTTCACCGTTAAATTGTTGAATATTTCTTTTACTTCGCGACTCCATTCCATTTCAAATAATTTTTTAACGAACAGTGTTTTTTTTTTTTGTTTTGTTTTGAACACTAGTTATAATCTTAACACTGTATTACTACGTAACCTGAGCTCATAACCTGTGGGAAATAGGTCGCAGGAGGAAAGAAAAAGGCGTGTACAGTTTGACGGACCGATTTTATAATAATCCGTTAGAAAACATTTGAATGACCGACATCTACGAATGATCGAATGAGTGAAAGATCGATTGTTATAATCGAGTGATTGAATCGAGTAATTATTCTAATCTGTTAACACTGGGATTTTTGTAATATTCCAACAAAAACAATCAAATAATATAAAAGTATGCTATTACAGGTATAGTGTGATTAAGAATAAATACAAGGAAGTTTATATGAATGATGATGGATTTTTTCAAAAGGTGAATTGTTTAGAATAGTAGCTTAAAAAACATAAAAGTAGATAAAAAATTGTGGTTCTGCACAGCAGATGCCACAACGTTTTTGTAAAATACTGTTTTCAGTATGTTTTAGTTAAGAGAATAACAGTAATCTAATCATAATAATAGATTTTTATGGCAGTAATAATTACAGCCATCATCATTTATTGTGAAACTAAGGTTCTAGGGTTATTCTCCACATAACTACAGTATGGGAAAAAAGTTTTCTTTTTATAGTAGAGTAGCTAGTCTAAGCTGATTGAAATAGGTATCACAAGTATTAACTGGTTTTATGTCCATAAAACGCCACAGGCATGGAAAAGAGGTGTGGTGGTACTCTTCGTTAAAAAGGGCGACAATTTCCTGCTTAAGAACTATAGGCCCATCACACTTCTGACCCATATCTACAAGCTGTTTTCAAGAGTCATCACGAACCGTCTCACGCGCAGGTTTAACGACTTCCAGCCTCCTGAACAAGCCGGATTCCGTCAAGGCTTTAGCACCGTGGACCACATACATACGCTGCGGCAGGTTATACAGAAGACCGAAGAGTATAACCTGCCTGTCTGCTAAGCGTTTGTGGACTACGAGAAAGCCTTCGATTCAATCGAGAAATGGACTGTACTGCAGTCTCTTCAACGGTGCTAGATCGACTATCGGTGCATCGAGGTGTTAAAGTGCCTATACGAAAACGCCACTATGTCAGTCCGACTCCACGACCAGACGTCGAAACCTATCCTTCTGCAACGAGGTGTGAGACAAGGAGACTATCTCTCCAAAACTGTTCACCGCTGCACTGGAGGATGTCTTCAAGGTTCTGGACTGGAAAGAACTAGGCATAAACATCAATGGCGAGTATATCACTAACCTTCGGTTTGCCTACGATATAGTTATCACGACTGAGACCATGAAGGACCTCAGTACAATGCCCGATAACCTAAGTAGAGCCTCCGAAAGAGTGGGTCTTAAAATGAACATGGATAAGATAAAGGTAATCATGACAAATGCCCATGTAACACCCACTCTCATAAAGATCGGAGACGCTACGCTCGAAGTTGTAGACGAGTATGTTTACCTAGGACTAACTGTCCAGCTAGGTAGGTCCAACTTCGAGACAGAGGTCAAGCGTCGAATCCGACTCGGCTGGGCAGCGTTCGGGGAGCTACGCAATATCTTCTCGTCCCAGATACCACAGTGTCTCAAGACGAAAATCTTTGACCAGTGCGTGTTGCCAGTGATGACTTATGGCACTGAAACGTGGTCGCTCACAATGGACTTTATCAGAAGGCTAAAAGTCACCCAAAGAGCAATGGAGAGGGCTATGCTTGGAGTTTCCCTACGTGATCAAATCAGAAATGAAGAGATCCGCAGGAGAACCAAGGTAACCGACATAGCCCGAAGAATTGCTAAACTTAAGTGGCAATGGGCATGGACACATTGCTCGCAGACCAGATGGCCGATGGGGCTGAACGATTCTGGAGTGGCGATCGCGTACCGGAAGACGTAGCGTTGGAAGGCCTCCCACATGATGGACCGATGACCTAGTAAAGGCCGCAGGAACCCGCTGGATGCGGGAAGCACAGAATCGATCGAAGTGGCGGGGCTTGGGGGAGGCCTATGTCCAGCAGTGGACGTCTTTTGGCATAAAATAGACCTAAAACCAGTTAATACTAGCGATAACTATTTCAATCAGCTAATAATAGTACTGTAAAAAAAAATAACTTTATTTCTCATACTGTAGATATGTGGAGAATAACCCTAGAACCTTAGTTTCACAATAAAAGATGATGACTATAATGATTACTGACATAAAAGGCTATTATTATAATTAGATTACTGTTATTCTCTTAACTAAAACATACTGAAAACAGTATTTTACAAAGACGTATAATAGCGCAGGGAATGGCCCTACAGATTTGGTAGCATAGTAAAAAGCCATTTAGCCCAAAAATGTATGGACCGTGAATGTTCTCCTTTGAGCAGTTATATTTCTTTCTAAATAGCAACCATTGTTATATAAAAAAAAACAAGAATTTGTGTTTTAAATTCATTTTAGAAGGTTGTATTGTATGTTCTTATAAATAAATTTCAGGATTATCTACAGAACTTGGCCCCCATTTAGATCTCAATTCTTTTTTTGGCGAAGTCGATAACAAAGCCTATTCTTAACTTGGCTCCCAATTTTCACATTTATGTTTTTGATGATTTTTCGAAATTATATTTGTCCATCTAGGTAATGACTTTTGCAGTATTTCTCTTTGCCAATAGAATGAACAATAAACGTACAATTGTTTACCAATGACTTGTACATTATTAGACTATTTATTGCAGTGTACACGGTGGCGCGGCTAGGAAGCACCCTTTCTGGCCGCGCCACCAATTTTGTTAAATTTCTCGCGAATCTTTGAAGTACATTTTTTTTATTATTACGTACAATTATGAACATATTACGTACATTTATTCCTATTAACCCCGATTCAAAATGCGACTGTGGCGCGGCCAGGAAGTACCACGTGAAAATTACAGCATATTTTATAACTTTAAATTGTTTAATAGCGAGTTAAGAGTTCAAGAAGCAATCTTAAGTTGCATATTGCTTCCGATAACGTCTGTAGCTACAAAAGTAACTAAGAGTTGCAGTAATGGAACCAAATACTACCATTGCCTTTATAATAGTTCATTCTTCAGCCCATTTATTACTTACGAGTGTAACAGAGAGTTTAAAAAAGCGTGAATATCAGGATGGCGGGTGTAACTTTCAGAAATGGTCGAAATATATCAAAAGATTTAGTACCTAATTAGTACCTAATTGTACCACTAGTGAAATAATTTGTACCTCGTGGGTTCGCAAGTTATTGCAATAGTTTTATACACCCGCCATTCTGATGTCAGCTTGGCGGGTGTATTTTTGTGTAGCCGAGATTACTGAGAAGTTAGATATAAAACATACATGGATATTTAGTACCTAATTGGTACCTCTCTAAACATACCTTAAACCAAAGAAATCTCCACGGAATTCGGCAGAAATTGATAAATAGTTTTTTTTTATACAGAGTGTTACAATATGTTGCTTGTTTGACACAAGAAACACAACAGAGGAAACCGGGGATACTTGACTATAGGGATACTTAGCATCAGGGGGAATGACAGCTCATTTCACGGTGAGTTTTTTACAGAATAGACCGCAGCAGGTCTCGTTCCACCGGCTGGCCGGGATGTCATTTAGTTGCCTGAAAACACATGACGTTAAAATTTATTTGAAAAAGGTATGTAAGTATATTCACAGATGAATTTTCATTAAAAAAAATCTGCCTCTTGATCACGTTACACACTAAATCATGAATGGCAATCAAAGGTCTTAGTAGGTATCTTAAATATTAGTTTACATTCATTATAAGCGAATTGGCCATAATTTTGACATCTGTTTGCAGATAGCCGACCTGAGTCTCTTCTTTTCCTATATTCTTATAAGTACTTATATGAAATAATGTTTATCTTCAAATTCACTTAGGTACTATTTCTAGCCATATTTATGGTAAATAGAAAACCCCCAATTTTTTTTTATAAAATTTCACTGTTAATAACAAAATAAATATTAATGATGTACTCTTTCGGCATACTCAAATGGACTCAGACCGAACTCGACGCCCTGGACAGGAGGGTCCGTACACTCCTGACCGCAAACCGGATGCATCACCCACGTTCTTCGGTGATGAGACTGTACATCCCGCGGAAGTGCGGGGGTCGAGGGTTTTTAAATGCGAAGACCCTCCACAACCGCGAGGTGTGCAGCCTCAGAGAATATTTCTTAAAAGCCGAAGTGGGTATGCACCGTGATGTGGTCGCAGTGGACAAGGGACTCACCCCGCTCTCCATGGCTAAAGAGAACTGGCGCAAACCTGTGGTACTTACTACAGATGACCGCAAGGAGGTATGGCAAAGCAAGGAGCTTCACGGGCGGCTAGAAATCTACGCCAGGCTCATGAAGAGCCCGATAGGGGCTCTTCATGAGCCTGGCGTAGATTTCTTAGCGTCCGTATCCTGGCTACGTTTCGGTGACCTTTTCGGGGAAACTGAAGGTTTCGTCTGTGCAATTATGGACGAAGTTATCTTGACGAATAACTACCGGAGACATACTATGAAGGACGGTACGGTTGACGTGTGTCGGGCATGCCATCGTCCGGGTGAGTCCACCAGACATATTATCTCCGGTTGTTCGCGTCTAGCTAACGGCGAGTATTTGCACAGGCATAACCAAGTGACTAGGATTATTCACCAGCAACTTGCTTTGAAATATAAACTTGTGGACGCTGAGGTACCGTATTACAAGTATGTGCCCGACCCAGTTCTCGAAAATGACCATGTCACGCTGTACTGGGATCGGTCTATCATTACTGACAGGACTATTGTTGCCAATAAGCCTGATATAGTGGTGATAGACCGATTAGCGCGCCGCGCAATTATAGTCGATGTTACCATTCCGCATGACGGGAACCTCGTGAAAGCTGAGAAAGAGAAACAAATAAAATATCTCGACTTAGCACACGAGGTTGTCGACATGTGGAATGTGAGCTCGGCTATCATTGTGCCGATTGTCGTAACGGCCAATGGCCTGATGGCCGAAAGCCTCGATCAACATCTCTCGAGGCTCTCGTTAGGCGGTTGGATCAAGGGCCTGATTCAGAAGGCAGTACTCCTCGACACGGCTCGCATTGTGAGGAGGTTCTTGTCTCTGCAGCCCTAACCACCGGTAGCTTGGACCCTGCTCCCGACACCGGCGGAACACTTATATTTTTTAATGTTTTTTGTATCCTTTTTTTTAAGAAATATTTAAAAATGTATTACATTATGTAAAAAAATTAAATAAATATAATTATACACAAAATGCAACTTGGCCACTGAGTACCTACGCAGCACCTGCACATGGCGTAGACTGCTCAGCTACAATAAAATTCTGTCACAATATGCTAGAAATCATTTTCATTTACGGAAAACGCCGATCGGCGTCAGTGTTTCAATATGAGATGCGTCCGAGGCCTATCTGCATTATTCCTATAGACCGCCCGCCCGTACATAATAAGGGCGATTTTTTGACCCGCCTTGAATGGGTTAGTACAGCCCGATTCAAACTTAATGGCGGGTCGGAACATGAGCGAGTCGCTGCGCAGATCAGCGGGGGTGAGGGGTGGGGTACTACGCAATGAGCAAGAGCAACTAACTTCCGAGCCGCCATTAAATTTGAATCGAACTATACCTGTTTACGAAGAATAAACTAGCTCCTTCTGAATAGATGAGATAAAAAACATTTTTTTGTATTTGTGTCCGTGCGTTATTTTGTTTGCAAATAATAATAAGACTCTTGAATTGTTTGATATATTCAGTCAAGTACACGATAATTATGTAAAGCTATTATTAAATCAATATTAGAACCTTGAAAATTTGCAGCTTACAGCTTCACATAGAACCATTTCCTATGCAAACTGAACCTATAATCTGGTTGTTCTTTCACTTTTAGAACCATATTGTAGAACTGCAAGTGGCATAGAAATGAAAACAATCATTATTTTGTTCATGTAGGTGAAGTGAGCTGTCATTCCACCTGATGCTAAGTATCCCTATAGTCAAGAATCCCCGATTTCCTCAACTGGTACGAGAGCTCATGACCAAAATTTTTACCTCATCGCTTTACGACCAAAACCGTATAAAATCTTTTGCTTATTCTGAATCAAAAACCCCTTTTTGAGAACTTCTCTACGTCTCGCCTGACCTGCCCGCTTTTTCAATAATGTGAAAAAAACAAATCCGAACTGTATCATAGTAATTTGCCTGATTTTCGGAATGTAGTTGAACGATAGGTTTTAGGTACCAAAAACACAATTTTCAGACCAGTAGCATCACACGTACCAAGGAGGCCATTCGAGGAAATAAAAAATTACGCATAAAGCCATAGCCAACAGTCTGAAAATCTTGTTTTCAAGTGAACATTGGTCAGTTGATGCGAATAAATCATTTTTCAGAAGTGTGAGCAACTTATTTGTTGCATCCATTTTTAACGTGTTGAATTTTTTTTCCAGTGGGTAACATAGGATGTCTGTCTGTCTGAAAACTCTTGGGCATGAACAAAAAAGTTGCCCAAATGTAGAAAAAAATTATATCAGACAAATTTTGTGTATCATACTACTAATCAGACAACTTTTCCATAATCAGAAATGATGAAAAGTTCGTATTGCGGAGTATTTACGTACGATTATCATAGAGCTAACCCGAAACCATCGAATTGATATTGAAGGAGTTTTTAAATAAATTGGACAAAAGGAAACTGAAATAATGTTTGAAAAATGCAGCTTATTAAATAAAAAAACATCGTTTTAATCATTGTCGGACTCATCATCGTTGTCGTAAGCTTCGATCAACAAATTGTTGATCAAAGGTCGTAACAGATAGGAGCGTAACAAGCACCGTGCGTTAACCGCGGGTGACTCCAAAACGTTCTTTTCCTTTTTGGAATTATATACGTAACATTTAAAATGTCTGAAAACAGGTTTTTGGTAACCATACAAAAGATTAATTAAAAAAAAATTGAATCAGTTGCTAAAGAGACAGGTTGAAATTTTTATTTTGACAGTTTTGAAAATGCGCTCAGGCAACATATGACCCGCAATATGTTTGAAATTAATTTTTCATAATAAAATGACGAAACCAATTACATTTTTAATATCAGACATATTGTGATAAAACCGTATGCCTATTTTTTTTGTCATAGCAAAAATGGACCTCCATCCAGTCGGGCTCAGAACCGTCTAAACTAACGATTTTTTACGGTATAGGCCGTAAAACGATGCGACATGGTTTTGGTCGTGGGCTCTCGTACTCTTTTTGTCAAACAAGCAATATATCTGTAAAAAAATTACACTCTGTATAAAAATATGAATTTTTCAATTTCTGCCGAATTCCGATGAGATTTCTTTGACTTGAGGTATGTTTAGAGAGGTACCAATTAGGTACTAAATATCCATGTATGTTTTATATCTAACTTCTCAGTAATCTCGGCTGCACAAAAATACACCCGCCATTCTGATATCAGAATGGCGGGTGTATAAAACTATTGCAATAACTTGCGATCCCACGAGGTACAAATTATTTCACTAGTGGTACAATTAGGTACTAATTAGGTACTAAATCTTTTGATATATTTCGACCATTTCTGAAAATTACACCCGCCAACCTGATATTCACTAAAAAAGCATTTCGTCACTGAAACCTGCTTACGGGATTCTCTTACACCGCTTAACTGCTTAGAAGAGTTAATTGTAGCCTAATTAAAGCAGCTGTGTAAAAGTTGAAATAACTACTGTTATTCTACCGTTATTCCGTTAATCTGATATTTAAAGTTCTGGTAATAGAGGTAATAAGAACTTTTATACATACCCAAGTTGCAGAAAATCAATAAATATTACTAAAGCATATTTGGAACTTTAGAAATGGGAGCAATGCTCCAAAGTGTATAATAGAGTAAACTTGCAGCGTTTAAAATCCTGAATTGAATTTTTTGGTCGCCGTCTCTGCGTAACCATATTTTATAGAAGCCCAAATGATAAGTCAAGTTTCATAAATACGGGTGAGGGTTCCGCTGGCAGATTTTATTTAACTAATAATGGTGATGACTCCGTTATTGATAAGAGAACGCAGCATCCCCTTTGCATCACACTCACCCTGGTATCCATGCCTGTTATTAGGGAAGCATTTTCTCGAAAGTCATTGACTCCAGAAACTATGTAAATTATCACTTCTGCGTTATTTAGAAACAATATAGGTAATATCGCATAATCAAAATGGTGACAGTTTTGTCAAACCCATAAGGTAGACTGCTACACCGCATCTATACAACCGGTACTGCAATTTTTGTCCAGAGGATTTGAAACAGGAGCCAGGTATACTACAACGAACACGTTTCGTTCGGCGCTCGGTTTAAAATTATAGGTAGACAATTAAGTACAAATGATATTGTCAGCCGATTTATGAAAGGCGTTTTTAGACCAAAATCAGTTTTTCCCTCGATATCAGTCTACTCACACTAATGTAGTTTTAGATTTTTGGTTCAATTATTTTTCTAATAAAAATCTGTGTTGTAACTTGTAACTCTGCTCGCGTTGTCGACTGAACAACGCGTGCAGACGTTCTTTATTCGTTCGTCTAATATAAATATTTGTGATTCAAATCTTATAATAACAATTAACGATTTGCTAAAAACCTCTGCACCTGGCAGACAAACACCTCGTTTGATTATCCCATTATTTCCTAATAAAATAGATATATGTCCAGGAAGGACTTTATGTTCTTAATGTTACAGATACAATATCTGCAACATGTGTATGTAGAACTGAATTAAATACCGAAAGGTTACTAATTAACTATTAAAAGAATAGTCCACAACGCCAACGCCTCTGCATCAGCGCCTGATCGAAGGGGTATTTCTATAGATTTAAATACTAATACTGCCGGTTGGTCCGGTTGGCTATTTATTATTATTCGGCAAATTTTGTAACAGACCTGTTACAGACCGCTTACAGAGGAAACCGATGATTATTTGCTTGCGTTGTTTATAAAAATAACGTTTAAATATTGCTAAAATTACAATTTTTTTTTTTTTTTTTTGCTATAATAAGTAATCACTGGGTTGATATAATTTAATAATATAAAACAATATCATGAGATGCATTTATTTTCTTCGCCACTAATGTATTGGCTATTTATCTCAAAACTCTGAACATCTACCTAGTGAATTATGTAAATCTCGAGGATGCAGCGACGAAGTGTAATTAATGGTTAAACAAACTTACCTGAAGTGAAGTTTGACCGCAATTACACGAGTCGCTGCATCCGAAGAGATTTACAAACCCGCCCAACCCTTCTTTGCAAGATATCCCGATATTAAAATGTATAGTTTAAGATAAATAGCCCTCTTAAATGAATGACAAGTGAACGATCGTAGATGGCCGGGTGCGGCGGACGCCCCACCACTGCAGGCACTACGGAAGTCGTGTAAGATCTAATTTTATTTTTATTTTTTAGTTATTTATCTAAAAATTGTGCGATGCCTAGTACATTGAGGAGTGTACTACCTAGTGAATTATGTAAATCTCTTCGGATGCAGCGACTCGTGTAATTGCGGTCAAACTTCACTTCAGGTAAGTTTGTTTAACCATTAATTTAACATCGAAAAGACGAAAGTTCCACAGAAAGGATGATGCCTTTTTTGGTACCCACCTCCAATAGCCATGTGTAATATATCGTTGGATAGCTAAACTGAATCGAAGTTACTATGGCGCCTAATTCCAAATCCTTGTCCGTTTGGAGTTATACTGTACTAAACATGTCAGTTTTAGCAATATCCAAATAAGGTTTTTTTTTTGTTATTTCATTATTCACACCCCTTTTGAGCATCATTAGAGACGCGTCGCCATGACACGCTACCCAGTAACCGATCATGGGATCACTACTCCCCCCCCCTTCTTTCTAATGGTCAATCTTGGGTTTCTATCGTATGCGCTGTCGTCAAATAAAGCTTGCAGCATTTCAGCTTAGCACCGCATCGGCATCACCATGACCGTGGTGCTGATCCGATGCTGGGTTTAAGCCCAGCATCAGTCCAGCACAATGCATATATGTTTGTGATGACCTTAATGGCCGCAAAGTAACGGTTGTCCTGTAAAACCTTCATTTACACCCATGTTTATTACGGTTTCAAATAAATATTAAATGATGGGAAAAAATGTCAGTCGATCGTTCTCGTCTCTCGTCTGCGAATGTTTAGGTATTCGCACTCTGGACTGGACTGCCGGTTACAGTTTTTCATATTGACTCCGGGAATCTCTTGGACTTGGTTACCTGTTACAGCAAGCGATTTGGATTTTCCGAGCTATCACATTAAATAACAGTAGGTATCTATTTGAGAAAACACTAAATGAAGCTGGAAAGGTCTTTGTGCAGCGAGCATTAACACAACGGTATAATTATCCAAGAGTTTAAAGGCAAAATGCACTGGAGATGTATCTGATTATGGGATTAGTGAAGATGTTTGGCTCTTACGTGGTCGCATCCAGTCACGACATGTAATAGCTAGAATGTACCTACTGTTGTTACTTATTAATTAATAATGTTAACAACAGCATCTACAAACTTAATCTTACATGCTTAATCGAAAGACGCATTGTGTACACCGGTGCACTCATATAATATCAATAGGGATGCTGACTGGGCAAAAAAAACGATTTAGTCCGTCTCGTAGTCGCGTAATAAAATAATATTAGACATGTATTTTTTGCTTTAAGTATCTTAATTAGTTTAGATAAAACGCATTAAAGTAGGGGCTCGCTACGACACAAGTTAGTATAAAAGGTACCGGGTAGTGACGTCATGCGACATTTTAACTCAATGTATTGTCGTAATCATTTGATTACTTACGTATAAAAAAAAACTTGTTCATTATTTTTTAATAATCTACTTTACGGACATAAAAAAGTATTTTAGGCAACATCCCTATAGTTTGGTACTTAGGGTACTCCAGGCATGCGTGACAGCCCCTGCCTTATTTCTTAAAGATGCCTTAGTCTACTAAGGCATATGCTTTCTGAGGTTAGTCCGTGGATGAGTGACCATCCATTACAGCCTATTTGACAGTAGTCGGGTAGAAAGAAGCCCGAAAGCCCGACAACCATTCTTACCAAGGGGTATCATATTACCCATTTACTGGGTTATGGAAGTTAGATACGCAATCGCAATTGTAAGATGACCTTTGCATGGTTGGGAAAAGGCTAGGCAAATGTTAAATGTATACATTGCATACATAACATAACTCCTTTATTTTAATAATTAATAGCAATTGCCGTAAAAGACCGTGGATAAGATGATCGATCACTATAACAAAATGTGGGTAGGGGAAAAGTTTTTTAGGATTTGTGACTTTTCGAGTACTCTTACCTCAGTTGCTCCAAATAGTCTTTGAATCCTTATACAAAACTGCATCGATTGTCACCATTAAAATAAAATGTTAGAATTAACTTTTTTCTAGCCAACTGTACCATTTTTCCAAAATCTGTGAATGCAGTTAGCAATTACTCAAGAAGTTAAGGACAGTCTCCTAAGCACATTTTTCTTTATCTACAACGATTAAGGTACCTTCCCTTACTGCCTTGTCTCAACTTCCACCCTGTATTACTCCGATCGGACAAGGAATCAAGACATGGGCCTTTGGAATTCTTGTACTAGATCTAAATACCTTTCTAATGATATATCATTTATTCCTATTGGAGCGGGTACCAGCTTCCATACATTTTGTGTCATCATCCTTTAACTATTGCACGACTCTTAATGCGAAGCATTAGAGTGTGCTCTACGATCGAAAAATTTTTTTTGCCCCATTTCTGTAACTGTTTTTATTGTTACACTCCTGCTAGTACACAGAACCTACTTAATTTATATACCATTGTATAGATGATTAAATGTAGATTAATACTGTACTTTTTAACAATTGATTTAATGAAGCAGAAATGGAAACGGCATCAAAATAGTTGAAAAAAATTTCCTGTCCGTCAATTTATGAACCCTGAAAACATTGTAGCTTGCGATAAAATCAATTAATTGAGTCAATTTTTTTTTTATACATTCGTTTCAGCCGTAGAAGGAACCCTATTGAAAATGGCACTTTTATTCAAAGTAGTTTAATTATAATTAATAAAATACTAACTAAAATATAATATCTTTATCTAAATATTTCTAACCTTTGAATTGATGTTGCCTAGCAACCGCCAAGTAAATATCTTTGTCAGTCTTTGACATTACGACTTTATGAAAAGTGATAAATTGTTCATTTTTGTTAAAAACCATGTTTTGAATTTCCTTTTCGTTTATGAATGTGGAATATGTATGAGGCGTGCACTTTTGGATTTTCCAAACTATTTATTATTATTATTTATTTATTTTTTTACTTGATAAATTAATTTCCGCACAACATTGTGCACATTTCCCGTACAAATTAATTTTATCATCCTCAATCATGTTTTTCTTAAATACCCATGTGCAGGGTAGTTTTGAATGTGTCCAAATTTTTTCTTTCAACATGTGGCTCCATTTGTACTTTGGCAACGTTTTATATTGTGAATCATTTGACCTAAGAACGAAATGGCGTATTATTCCCAAAAACCGCGATAGTGCAACGTGTTTTTTTAAATCAGTGATAAGCTTTGTTACGAACAATATTTCTGTGTCAAGTCGCACGTTTGAGTTTTTTGGGAGAAAAAAAAATAAAAACGAAAATGTGACAAAAAAAATTACTCGGTATCCCGTGGTGATTTTTCAAAAATAAAAAATAAAAATATGCGCCCAAAGATGCTCTATCAGACTATATTTATATAAAATAAATATCTTGGACAGTTACGTTTTCAGAATTTATTTAAATGAAAATATCAATTTGTTTCAAGTATTTTCTTGGTACCAAAAACAAATGGCAAGATGCGTTTTGTTATAAACTAGCTGACCCGACAGACGTATGTTCTGTTGAAATTTCAACCATCGTCGTTCAAAAATCCCATAGGAAAGACGTTTAGATGCGTTTGTGCTCGGTTTTGTTACAACATCCCCCGCAGAAGTCATGTCACACCTTTTCTAAACAAGCATTTTACTCTAAGTCAAAGTCAAAGTCAAAGTCAAAGTCAAATCATTTATTTCAAATAGGCCCTTGAAGGCACTTTTGAACGTCAAAATTTACAAAATAAAGTATTGATTCTACCGCCCCTTCCAAAAGGTAGTTTTCGTATGGAGAAGAATGGGCAAGAAACTCCACCGTTACTCTTTTTAAAATGTTTTACAATATTTTGTATAGGTACATTATTTATATAATTATATGTGAAGACGATGCACCTAGAATAAAATTACTGTATAAAGTAAAAAGAATTTAAAGTCGAGCAAACGACAGATAAATTAATTATGTGGTAGATACATGGTGTTCACATATTCACAAACATTGTAAAAATAGACGAATCTACTAAAAAATTACAATTAATAAGTCAGTGTGTGAGGAAGTAATCACAGGATGTACTCGTAAAATCAATGTCATATAATAAAAAACAAATACAATTAAGTAAGCAACCAGTTTGATTTTGTCTAGACTCTAAATTGTCCTATGGAGCAGGACCAGCATGTTTCCAAGCATTCTTATCTTGGATATAATCCTCTAATCTGTAATATGCTTGTTTACAAAGTGTACTTTTTACATGAGTTTTAAATTTTCTTTCATTTAATTGTAATATATCACAAGGTATTTTGTTGTAACATTTAACACAGTACCCCATAAAAGATGTATGTACTCTAAAAATGAAGTCCAGACGCAAGCTCCACTTGGCATGCCTCCTGTTCGGGGTGATTAAATATCAGAAGCCGGACTACTTATACAACAAACTAAGTTGGGTTACGAGTAGACGGGAATGCGGGAGAAGGCAATGCTCGCAACAACTATCGACTCAGTCTCAGGGTACAGCCGCTTTCAGAGGCAGTTTTCGTTATGCGGCTTCTAAAATATGGAACAACCTGCCACCACCGATAAGAGTTATTAACACTATAGGCGCTTTTAAACGACGCTTACGACAGTACCTCATTGATGTGCAACGGAAGCTGGACATGGTCACACTTAATGTCTCAATTATATGATAGATTATGTACCTGCCTACTTTCAGTATGTTTCAGTGTTTTGTCGGCAAATGTTGCTTGAAAATGTAAATGACTGCTGTTGTACGGTTGCTTTGGTGGAAGTTGTTCTTGCCCATTCTCACGCTCGGTTCAGCTCGCCCGCTCATGTCCCCTGTGCTGGGATTGCTGTTGCGATATCCGCGACACTGCTACGCCTCATCGCAGATGTGAAGCCTGTAAAATACAAGGCAACATATTAAAGTCATCGTTTATCACCAACTTATGTATTGCTAAACTACGTTGCATTTCAACGTACCCCATGTGCATGGCCTGTATGCACGCGACTGTAACGTACAATGTCGGGTGGCGCCATTTCTCCCATACTTTCATCAAGACTTGGAGTGGGCGAGCCTCGGTGTGGTTTGTTTTTGTATTTGTCACCTCCTCCATAGAGAAGCATAGGGCTGTAAGAAAGGAATCGAAAAATAAAAATGGGTGGGTACCTTTCACTTTATAAGGAACTTATATCGTATTTATTTATTTTTCCTGCAAATAACACTATTATTGACTAGCGCTTACCTTGCATCCTTATCTTTATCTTCCTCGTTTGTCTACGCTTTTTTTTGTTTTTACTTCCACTTTCACTTGTGCCAACGATGTTTGGCTGACTTATTTATGTACGTAAATACCATCGTCACAGATTACACCATATTACGCCAATGTCAATGCAACCCAAACGATAAGTTAAAGGATTTATAGGTGGGAAACGATTCTTAACAAAATCAGTTGCATAACTGTCCGTGAATAGTCCGTCGCAATCGGCTGCTTGCAGCGTATTGTGCGATGAAGACGCTGAAGTGCACGGATTATCTAATTATGTTTGTTGGAATATGGAAGTCTGGCAACGTTTCAAAGCAGGCTTTTTTTATTGTGTTCGTTTCGTTAGTTTTATATTATATCATGCGTTCGTCTCATTTATTTATTTATCAGGTTGATTTGTTTTGTTGTTTTGCAATTTTAAATATTAGAATATTATTAATTATTGTTACACTGGTCTTTCTTAAGTATTTAACTGTATTAATCGAATTTGGTATTTGTAATTATTATTATTATCTTACACAATTTATTTTATCTAAGTATACATACACACACACTGTAGTATAAAACTGATTTGCATCCGTCACCTCACACGCCAGGTCCAGTTGAAAACCAGCGTCGGGCACTAAATGTCTGGCATTTTTGCTGAACTGGGCCTATTTGGCGCAGCCGTGAGGCACACATTCCTGTATAGCTTTTATTTTTTTAATGTATTATAATTATGTTGTGCTGTGTGTCTTTAAGTCTGTGCTAAATAAATGTATTTTCTTTCTTCTTTCTTTTTCTAGATTTTCCTGAATTTGAAAATTTTCCGGGTCTAATTTTTCTTTCCATAAAAACTTTATTCGGACTATTCCTTACAAACAAAAAATAGACAATCGTTCCAGACATTCTCAAGTGATGCGCTTACCAACGCACAGCATTTAATTTTTTATATTTATATTGATTTAATTAAAATCCTAATAAATTGGTTAAAACGTACCATTTTAAATTAGAGGATTTAAGAACTGCATTAGAATTGTAACGTATTCTATCATTTTATTGTGAAATAGCATCAATATTGACCTCAAAGGCTCGTTAATTATCTTAATTTAGATGCACAAAGAATCTCGAAAATATCTAAGATTCTGCTTCGAGGGTAAATTATTCTAATTTAACGTTTTTTGCCATTTGTGTTAAGTACAGTCCCATACGCTTTTCACGATATATGTAAACCTAGGTAGCTTTCCACTATTTGTTGTTTATACAATTAGCTATTGCTTGAATATTACCGCCTGGAATGTGTAAGTAACATATAGATCTAACTAAAGAATAGTAATTTAACTTGATTTCAATTTAATAAAGAAAAAAGCACTTTGCACAATTTCCTTCGACTAAATGCAGATTCAGGTATGATAATCGGTTCAGTTCAGGTGCGCAGATCACGTATCGATCGTAGCGTATGTACTAGTAATACGTATATAAAGTTAAAAAGCAGGAAATAAAAGTTAAATTAAAAATTTTTAAAACCCCCGACACAAACAAACTGCTATAAAAGTTCTAAAATAAAATATACTGGCCCTTTAAGTTTAATATAATTTGTAGTTCATATTTTGTAGTCGGACGGCGAATGAAAAATTTAAAATATATTTTCTACAAAAGCATGCCGTCCCCCCGACTACAAAATATTAACATGTGCGTGTGAACTGAGGGACCAAACTGGGAATTCGCGAAATGAAAATCCTAGGATTTAGTAGTAGACTTAAAACAATTGTAGAACGAATCTGGGAATTTGTAAGCAAATATCGCTCACCTAGTAATATATTGGCACATCTACGTTTTTCATATTTTACAGAAACGAGGATCAAAGATTTTATAAATGTTTAAAATTAATTTATGGGTTCATTTTACGTTTTTTTGCAGATTTTATGGGTTTGATTAGTAGTATAGACGTTAATACATATTCAAAGATGAAAATTTCCACTTCAGGTTTTCAGGAAATACTTCATAAAGATCAACGAAGTGGAAGAGTCATGCATTTGTGCCGTTGTCACATTGATCAACTTCTAAAAATGTCATTTATCACCCGGAAGCTTGCAAAATCCTGTGTGAAAGTAAATAAATAAAAGGACTGGTCGATGGAAAATAAACGTTTTATTTTGTAAGAATCATACAAAAATATTTCTTCTTAAAGTTCAACATTATAATCGTCATAAATAAGTTTCCTGTATTTGGTTAGGGTCACTTAGAAAGTAATCAAGATCAAATTATTATTAAAAACGAAATAAAAATGTATTAACACCTTTAAATAAGGTAAAAAGTAACTATTAAAAAAAAACACAAGTAATAAAAAACACAATAGCTACGATCTTTAAGAGGGTGCATCCTAAAAGTTGGCAACGTCGTAAATAGCTGTCAAATAGTTACCTGTTTTGATTAATTTGGAAATAATACTGTATGAAAATAAGAAATGTGGCTAACTAACTAACTAGAATATTAATAGTGAATTGCAATTATAACATTGAATTTGGTGTTGTACCCGTTTTAGGTGTAAAAAAGTCATTTGGAAAGTTTCCAAACACTTTTTTTACATCTAAAACTAACTATTCGGTGTTACGATATTAATGATTGCATTTCATAATCAATATTCTAGTTCGCTAGTTAGCCACATTTTTTATTTCCATACAGAAATATTATCAAATTAATCAAAACAGCGAAATATTTGACATCTATTTGCGACGTTGCCAACTTTCAGAATAAACCCTCTTAAGTAAAATCCACATTCAAATCAGCAGATTGAACATAATCGATCCAATAGTTTAAGGCTATAAAACTTATCATTGTATCTTAGTTAAATGACCAAGCACTTTTAAACACATAGCATAGTAGGAACTTTGTTGAATTACCCAGTAGGCGTGCAATAGTTAAGTAGTTTTAGATAACGTACCTACCCACATTGAAAAAAAAAATAGAGTATCAGTCTTTAATACAATAATAATTTACGGGCCGGTTTTTCAATTGCCAGTTAACTTATAACCGATGAATAAGTTTGTCATTTTGACAGTTTTTGTATAGACAATCTTTCAAAACGTCACATTTATTCCTCAGGTAAAAGTTATTTAATCATTGAATCTAATCGGCCTAATCTAATCTAAAATGTATTTAATGAAAGACTATTATAGAAGCCTTCATAATAGCTGAGCACTATGTCAGACTGAAGTAATTGTATCAAATCTCTTTTCTTTGCATCAGAAATAGTCATTTTTGATTGATAAGCTTCTTTTAAATTAATTTCTATTGGTTGAGTAACTTTTTTTCGCCCCCGTGCCAATTTAAGACGAGCTTGGATCCATTCTCCATCAAAAGATGTTTTAAATTCGTAAGAATCACTATTTTTAGTGAATTTAATCATAATAATAATAATATTTGTTGACGTTCATCTATCGTAAAGTTATCGCAACAGGAAAATTTGCAATTACGGCACGGGGGTCTCATGTTTTTGGCTTCTATTTGATTGCCTGTTTTAGATGAGTATTCCTTTCCTAAGTTTTTCAAAGTTTTCCTGAAATTCTGTTTCCACTTATTTGGGTATCTCACTCTTTTCTTTCCTCTTTTGATTTTAGAAGAAACTATGGATGAACTCGTAGATGACGACCTGTCACGCCTTGGTGGTTGATACTCGTCACCACTACCTGCAGAAAAGTCTGAGCCTCAAGTCAGATTCAAGCAGATATAATGAGAACTTGGCTCTTGATTTTCTTTACCTAGAATTAAGATTTTAAATAAAATCGAGAGCTCATAGTTGAGAAGTAGTGAACAATAAATAATAATTATGCGTGCCAAGCTCAGCAGAATCATGGCCTCCAATTGCTAGTTGTCGCAACGAAATGTGACGCGATTTGTGTATCCATTTGTTGGTTCTGCATATTTTCAGCGGTATTTGTTTGAAGTATCGTAGGTGACGATAATCTACTTCCAGCAATACCTATTCAACAAGAAATAATCAATGAGAAGAACAAGAAATAATTTTAATAGTCAAGTTAAATCAAGCAGCTAAATATTATAATAATTATAACTACGTATAATACCTTCAAGAACGATTTCTTCATATTCTACAATATTTTCACCGATAATTTGTTCACCAGCGATATCAGTATCAGGAATAGGGATCAAGTTTTCGTGCATACCAAGTGCTTCATAATCGAAATAATTTGCGTGTCTTAAGGCGAAAGCCTAGATGATCTCACTGCCATTTTGTCGATAGATGGCGACACATCCACAATTTCGAACATTTTCAATTTTTACACCTAACATAGAAATTTTTAATAAACAACTTTATTATGTGCGAAACCTAGGGCATTAACTTGATTTTTTTAGATCATCACTGTGCTTGTTAACTGGTATCATACAAAGATTAGATCAAAATAATGATTTAGCCTCATGAATTTACTCTTTACACACACATGCAAAGTAAATAGTAGTAACTTCCGACTCCACTAGATGTCGTTTTATTCAAAAATGGTTGGAAATTAAAATGTCCCTGGACCAAATTATTTATAAGATTAATATCCTTACATTATAGCAAAAACTGAAAACAAATATTAATTTACTAATTAAGCATACTTTAAATTACTAGAGGATTTTTTTCCAAAGGCCTTTTCGTAATTTTTGACGCGCTCGTTTTACTATAAACTATTGTGCGTTTCACTCAATAATGTTCCCCCGGCGCGGGTGGCGCGGTGCGGAGGGTGACGCTCGCGCACACATGCACGAAATGTCACACGCACGCCTGAAGCTCTTTCGTTTGATTCAGGCACACACGTGCGTGTTGTAGTGTTTCCACTTTTACCTACTTTATCTGTTTGACTTCGCCCTGAGAAAATTATCGTAGGTATCGTTTGAAATTAGAATAAAATTTTTGGTTTGAGTGGACGCTGTGTCAGTGAATTTGTGTTGGTTGATTGAAGAACAGTACCTACCTACCAATCAATCTTCCTAGCCTTTTCCCAACTATCTTGGGGTCGGCTTCCAGTCTAACCGGATGCAGCTGAATACCAGTATTTTACATGGAGCGACTGCCTATTTGACCTCGGTACCGATACCCCTTGGTAAGACTGATGTCAGACTTTCGGGCTTCTGACGACTCGTAACGACTGTCAAAGATCCACAAATGACAGCCGGGACCAACGGCTTACGTGCTTTCCGAGGCACGGAGTCTCGGTATGTAAAGATGGTCACCCATCCACTGACTAACCCCGGCAAGCGTAGCTTAACCTGATGGATGGACCCGTGCGGCTTGTTATTACTTAGCCACGAGCTCCTCAGAAGATTGAAGAACAGTACCGTAATTACGTAATACACGATCAATCAAAATTTGAATAGTTTTGAAACATATTACTAATCCATTGCTTCCTATGTTCGGAAAAAGATCTGCTCAACAACGTAAATAACGCAATGAATATTATTGAACTGTCAAAATGAAACTGATTAGTCGGAATCGTTTACAAAAATGTGTTGTGTTGTGTAACAGACGCCAGCACACCAACCTACTCCAATCTGTCAAATTTTCTCAATCAACATTGAACCTTATTCTTTAGCCATAAAGTTGAAAATCTATTAAAGAAATTTGACAGATTGTAGTAACTTGATGTGCTGGCGTCTGTACAATTTATTATACGTAATCTATTTTCGTAGGTACCTACCTACCTCCTCGAGCAATTTTGGCGATGTGCGAACATAATACATTATAAAGTCTCATTATACTTGCTTTTATTCTGCAGAAACCGTTTATTTACGGAGATTACATCATCTGAAAAATGTATGGCGAGGCCTGTCTAGGCATCCACCTTAACTTTTCTACATGGGCATCGACCAGCAAAGAATCTGCAAAGTAACATTTACTCATCCGACTTGAAATGCAACTAGAGGTCGTAAACTGAAAGACTTGTACGACTCTCAATTTTTCGAAAAAAAATACGAAAATAACATTGTTTGTTGTTGTATGTATAATTTTACTTAAGTATAATTATTAAAACATAAATAATATGTAACATACCTTGTTTCTGAAGTCTTCGTGTATTAGATGATGAAGAACTACTGGATGAAATACTTGAAGAGCTACTAGAACTAGTAGTCTATGACTAGAACTACTCGAGCTACTCGAGCTACTCGATGATGAGTCACTGCTCGATGAGGATTTAGATCGTTTGCGCTTTTTTGGCACCACTGATTGATCTTCTTCTTTGGCACTACCTAAAATTTATTATTGTAATTCAATAAAAATCATCTTTATCAAATGCTTTGATTTTACATAGATTTTAATTATAATAATATACAATTCACATACCGTCACAAATAGTATTAATTTCTTGAATATTTATTTTATCTGAAGGGTTGTGATTTAAAAGAGGTGATGTTAAAACTGTTTCGGAATCATTAGTGGTCGATGCTATAGGTTCAGTTAGAATATTATTATCAGCCTTCTTCAACGATGACGTTTCCGCTACAAAAAATGCTTTATGATATTAGGGTGATTTGTATAATTGTTTTCTATAAAAATCATCGTAAATCAAAACAAATTTATGTATTTATTCTGTTCAACAATCTAGAAAGGATACGTACCGCTTATATTTAAATTAGGATTGGGTATAGAAAAAGGTGGTGGAACTAAACCCTCTTTTCCTAGTTGTACCAATCGCTGCATTCGATTCGCCATTATTTCAGTAAATTATCGTTTTTCTAAAATACCAAATTTTAACTTATCATTTTAACAATCACAGTAGGTACCTAGTTAGAAGGTAGGTCGGACCACCCAAAACAACTAACGCTCTCGTACCCATTTTGAACATTTAGGTATAATAATTTGTTGTTGAATCTAGTTTTAGATTGGACCGACCTTCCTTTTAACCCAAATAATTATCCATCCACCATTGAACTTATGACATAAGTACCAATACGCTTCATTTAATGTAATTAAAATGGCACATCAGTCAAATAAATAGCAATAAGTTTCAGACAATAATAATTGAAACGACACATCTGTCAAATATGTCATTCGTTTTACTACCATTAGAGCATTAGGTATAAAAACGATGTCATATTTGTCAAATGTGCCATTTTTTTACTTATTAACTTAATTTACGAAATGTCACAATTGTCACTTACGCCAACGCAGTTCTTGAAGCGGCTGCACCTAGCGGAGGGGCCCGCACAACTGACCAATGAGCCGTTGTTTTACGTGAATGCGGGGGGAAACAACAATAATGGTATAATGACACTAACGACCTCTCTCAATGAATACGGAAACTAGCGTTGTGCCGTTTTACCACTATGTAGATTATGCACTTTTAAACACTTAAGCCGTAAAAACTCAATTTCGCATTTTTTGCAGATGTGCCAATATATTACTAGGTGAGCGATATATTAAAAACTATGACCCATAAAGTGTGGTCCCTCAGTTCTCAAAGACGATCAGCCAGATCTCGGAAAGTATCTTAAAAAAGATGGTTTTGTGAATACAGACATTTAGTAAAGAATTTGTAAAGATATTTACTAAATAACAGACCACAAAGCATTAAAGATTAAAAAAATATAACGACTGAACTGTGGTCCCTCAGTCCACATAACAAAGATAAATATTTTAGTGAATATTACTGAATAAAATTAATAAAACCGTTCTTTTTCTACATAAAGTTTTAGTAAAAGTCTTAAACCATTTTGTAAAAAAGAAATGGAGCTTAAATATCGAATCATTTTGAAGATAGCCGTGATTAAAACTGGTCCCTCAATCCTCTCCTCCACTGACATATGTGCGTGTGCTAGCTGCTAGACGAGAGGAATATCAGAAAGTCTAGTGTACTTAACTTTTAGTAATAAGTTTCTACTAAATAATAGATAACTAAAATTGTGTATTTCTTACCTCGTAGCCGAGATAATACAGTTTTTTTAATCCTATGAAAATAGACAGAGCAATGTGACCACACAATTAAACAAAATGTAGACAGTACTATTATACTTTATTTAATATATAATTATTTAGACGAAACGAAAACAAGGTTGTACGGTTAATTTAATGCTATATTACATGGGTGTACATTACATTATGTGTATTTAGTAAAAAGTAGATTACAAAATTAACTAATCACATAATAAAATACTTTTATTTAAGTTAGTGACATTTGGATGTAGCTTAATGAATGTAAGTATATTTGTTGATCAGTACTTTCAATAAGTTTGAGATGTTGATCATCATAGCAAAAGAAACGCTCATTCATAAAACAGTGACATCGGTAATGGCCAAGACCGCCTGGAATGAATGCTGGAATGAATTCAGATGCGCCCATGATTTTGTAGGTTTTGTTCTTTACTGTTATGGTAACAGGAACATTAGTAAGAGAATTTTTATCAGTGCCATTCAAATCGAATGATATTATTTTTGAAAGCTCGTAATTGTAACTCAATTGGTCATCACAAGTGGTACAGTTCCTGTTTCCTTCATCGATGTTAATTGCCTCTTCTAAAATACCTATGCCAAATATTTCAATAAAATTTATATTTAAGGGTAAAAACGCAATGTCTCTTTTGATTAAGTTTGATTGGCAGGATGTATTTAAACACTTTTTTATGAAAGTTGCACTGAAAAAATATCTTAGAAGAATATGTTCAAATATATATTATTATGTGATATTACACTGGCAATCATAGCTAATATGGTTTCCTTGCTCATTTAATGAGCTAAAATATTGTGCAGCAATTTTTGCTCTCATTAAATAAATGTCATCGTCTGTAGATTCAATGTCGCAGAGGTTCTTTATATACTGTGGAATTAAATCTTTGTCAAAAGTGGCCATAACGTCTCGAATATTCTCATTTTCGTTAAATCCTGCACTCAAAAAGTACATGACAGAATCGAAACCACAAGTATTCTTAAGAGTGATATATTTATCATTTAGTAATACCGAACGACACAAGTTACCATTTTTTAATAATTTTACATTATGATTTGTTTTCTCTTTATTTATTTCAGCTTCTCCTCTCCAATTTTCAATAAAAGAGGGTTGATCAGAAAATATTGAATCCGCATTAAAATATCCAGTAGAAATATTAGATTGAACTTTTTTGGTGTTTTTTTTATCTCGACTTACATTTATACGTTTTCTCTTTCTCGAGCGTTTTTTGTGTGGAATTACTTTATTCACTACATCTTCACCTAGGTCAGCAAGTGCAGTTTTTATTATTCCATCTACAAAAATGAAGTAATTTTTGATGAACTCGTCGATTCTATATTTTTGTACTTTTGTTTTAAAAACTAAGTGTTTTAAAGTAACTTTCTATACCTGACGATCAATCAATCTTCCTAGCCTTTTTCCCAACTATCTTGGGGTCGGCTTCCAGTCTTACCGGTTGCAGCTGAATACCAGTATTTTACATGGAGCGACTGCCTATCTGACCTCCACAACCCAGTAACTGGGTAATACGATACTCCTTGGTAAGACTGGTGTCAGACTTTTCGGGCTTCTGACGACTCGTAACGACTGTCAAAGATCCACAAATGACAGCCGGGACCAACGACTTAACGTGCTTTCCGAGGCACGGAGGAGTCTCGGTATGTGAAGATGGTCACCCATCCACTGACCAACCCTGGCAAGCGTAGCTTAACCTGATGGATCGATCCGTGCGGCTTGTTATTACTTCGCCACGAGCTCCTCTAACTTTCTATACCTGACGATGATGGTGCTTTATTTTCGGAATCGAAGTAAGAACACGATAAATTTGACCACAATGGAAGTCTTAATATTATTCTTCTTAACGTTGGAATAAATGGTGGAAAATAGTATATATTTTCTGTATGGCTCAGAGGTAGTTAGCAGTTTGCCTGTACGTGAACCGTACATTTTCATTACATTTTAAGATCACGTTAGCTTGATTTTTTCTTTTTACAGTTTTAAGAATATCTTCAAACCAAAGTGAAAAATTAAAATCCTCAGTAATATCATCAAATTTGTAAGTTTCATCCGATTTTTTTCTTTCTGAATCTAACTGGTCAACTTCTTCCTCTACTCCGTTTAATAATTTATCAAGTCGTAATTTTCCTTCTTTGCAGTCATTGTCCATATCATTGGTATACTGACCAAGGCAAACATTAATAATATCTTGAACGGTTTCCTTTACGGTTACATAATTTTGTGAATATCAGGTTGGCGGGTGTAATTTTCAGAAATGGTCGAAATATATCAAAAGATTTAGTACCTAATTAGTACCTAATTGTACCACTAGTGAAATAATTTGTACCTCGTGGGATCGCAAGTTATTGCAATAGTTTTATACACCCGCCATTCTGATATCAGAATGGCGGGTGTATTTTTGTGTAGCCGAGATTACTGAGAAGTTAGATATAAAACATACATGGATATTTAGTACCTAATTGGTACCTCTCTAAACATACCTTAAGTCAAAGAAATCTCATCGGAATTCGGCAGAAATTGAAAAATTCATATTTTTATACGGAGTGTTATTTTTTTACAGATATGTTGCTTGTTTGACACAAAGAGTACGAGAGTCCACGACCAAAACCATGTCGCATCGTTTTACGACCTCTACCGTAAAAAATCGTTAGTTTAGACGGTTCTGAGCCCGACTGGATGGAGGTCCATTTTTGCTATGACAAAAAAATAGGCAGACGGTTTTATCACAATATGTCTGATATTAAAAATGTAATTGGTTTTGTCACTTAATTATGAAAAAAAAAATTCAAACATTTTGCGGGTCATATGTTGCCAGAGCGCATTTTCGAAACTGTCAAAATAAAAATTTCAACCTGTCTCTTAGCAACCTGATTCTATTTTATTTTAAATTAAATATTTTGTATGGTTACCAAAAACCTGTTTTCAGACATTTTAAATGTCACGTAGAATTCCAAAAAGGAAAAGAACGTTTTGGAGTCACCCGTGGTTAACGCGCGGTGCTTGTTACGCTCCTATCTCTTACGCCTCCTATCCCTTTGATCAACAATTTGTTGATCGAAGCTTACGACAACGATGATGAGTCCGACAATGATTAAAACGATGTTTTTTTATTCAATAAGCTGCATTTTTCAAACATTATTTCAGTTTCCTTTTGTCCAATTTATTTAAAAACTCCTTCAATATCAATTCGATGGTTTCGGGTTAGCGCTATGATAATCGTACGTAAATACTCCGCAATATGATTTTTTCATCATTTCTGACTATGGAAAAGTTGTCTGATTAGTAGTATGATACACAAAATTTGTCTGATATAATTTTTTTCTACATTTGGGCAACTTTTTTGTTCATACCCAAGAGTTTTCAGACAGACAGACATGCTATGTTACCCACTGGAAAAAAAATTCAACACGTTAAAAATGGATTCAACACATAAGTTACTCACATTTCTGAAAAATGATTTATTCGCATCAACTGACCAATGTTCACTTGAAAACAAGATTTTCAGGCTATGGCTTTATGCGTAATTTTTTATTACCTCGAATGGCCTCCTGGGTACGTGTAATGCTACTGGTCTGAAAATTGTGTTTTTGGTATCTAAAACCTATCGTTCAACTACATTCCGAAAATCAGGCAAATTACTATGATACAGTTCGGAATTTTTTTTTCACTTTGAAAAAGCGGGCAGGTCAGGCGAGACGTGAAGAAATTCTCAAAAAGGGGTTTTTGATTCAGAATAAGCAAAAGATTTTATACGGTTTTGGTCGTAAAGCGATGAGGTAAAAATTTTGGTCATGAGCTCTCGTACCAGTTGAGGAAATCGGGGATTCTTGACTATAGGGATACTTAGCATCAGGTGGAATGACAGCTCACTTCACCATGAACAAAATAATGATTGTTAGCATTTCTATGCCACTTGCAGTTCTACAATAAATGGTTCTAAAAGTGAAAGAACAACCAGATTATGGGTTCAGTTTGCATAGGAAATGGTTCTATGTGAAGCTGTAAGCTGCAAATTTTCAAGGTTCTAATATTGATTTAATAATAGCTTTACATATCGTGTACTTGACTGAATATATCAAACAATTCAAGAGTCTTATTATTATTTGTAAACAAAAGAACGCACGGACACAAATACAAAAAAATGTTTTTTATCTCATCTATTCAGAAAGAGCTAGTTTATTCTTCGTTAGCAGGTATAGTTCGATTCAAAATTAATGGCGGCTCGGAAGTTAGTTGCTCTTGCTCACTGCGCAGTACCCCAATCCTCACCCCCGCTGATACATGAATTAGTTACTGCGCAACGACTCGCTCATGTTCCGACCCGCCATTAAGTTTGAATCGGGCTGTACTAACCCATTCAAGGCGGGTCAAAAAATCACCCTTGTTATGTCTATATGGTCTAAAGGAATAATGCTGATAGGCCTCGGACGCATCTCATATTGAAACATTTTGACGCCGATCGGCGTTTTCCGTAAATGAAAATGATTTCTAGCATGTTGTGACAGAATTTTATTGAAGCTGATCAGTCTACGCCATGTGCATGTGCTGCGTAGGTACTAAGTGGCCAAGTTGCATTTTGTGTATAATTAATTTTATTTTGTTACTAACAGTGTATTAAAAATACTGTCGATTTTCTATTTACCATAAATATGGCTAGAAATAGTAAGTGAATTTGAAGATAAACATTATTTCATATTATATTGAGACTCAGGTCGGCTATCTGCAAACAGATATCAAAATTATGGGCAATTCGCTTATGATAAATGTAAACTAATATTTAAGATACCTACCTACTAAGACCTATGATTGCCATTCATGATTTAGTGTGTAACGTGATCTAGGGGCAGATTGTTTTTTAAGAAAATTCATCTGCGAATATACCTACATACCTTTTTCAAATAAATTTTAACGTCATGTGTTTTCAGGCAACTAAATGACATCCCGGTCAGCCGGTGGAACGACACCTGCTGCGGTCTATTCTGTAAAAAAATTACCATGAAATGAGCTGTCATTCCCCCTGATGCTAAGTAACCCTATAGTCAAGTATCCCCGGTTTCCTCTGTTGTGTTTCTTGTGTCAAACAAGCAACATATTGTAACACTCTGTATAAAAAAAAACTATTTTTCAATTTCTGCCGAATTCCGAGGAGATTTCTTTGGTTTAAGGTATGTTTAGAGAGGTACCAATTAGGTACTAAATATCCATGTATGTTTTATATCTAACTTCTCAGTAATCTCGGCTACACAAAAATACACCCGCCATTCTGATATCAGAATGGCGGGTGTATAAAACTATTGCAATAACTTGCGATCCCACGAGGTACAAATTATTTCACTAGTGGTACAATTAGGTACTAATTAGGTACTAAATCTTTTGATATATTTCGACCATTTCTGAAAATTACACCCGCCAACCTGATATTCACCATAATTTTCACAATGCTTTAAAAATACTAAACAATGTAAAAATACTTTATCCGCACATCGATATCAGACTTAAAACATACTAAATTATGGAGTGACTTGATGAAGTGACTCGTATCAAGTCTGATAAAAGCTTTAGGCCTCTGTGAATTGTTGCCGTCGAAAATGGAAAACAATTGTATTATATAACTTTTTGTGGAGTTAAATAACGCAAACGCCTTAACGCAAGCGGAAACCAAAGCCGATGAATCGTCCGTTATGATTTCGTGTGGTGGATTATTTACGAACGTTAACCACTTTTTTAACCAAATCAAAATAGTTTCATCAGAATGTGAGTCTGTCACCATTTGAAAAATTGGCACGGACTTCAACTTAGCGTTACCTGTAATAAGCCCTACGTATAAAAATAATCGTTTTGTGACGTTTGTACCATCTGGAAGACACACTTTTTCGAAAAAGGAACCAGTAGCATCTATTGTTATAGTAATTCTATTAAATTTTGCGTGATACTCATTATAGTACTTAATTTGGCAGTCACTCCAAAAAAACAAACGAAAATCTGGAAATATACATATTTCACGAATAATATTCTTATTGGCATGATCAACACTTTGAGCCAACATCAATAACGAAATAATTGGATTATTATGTGGCAAATGCTCCAATCTAGCATCTGACTTAATTTTTCTTAAAGCCGATATGGATGGCAATATAGGAGAACTTTTGTAGTCTTCGCTCTCAATCAGTTTCGAAGCCAACTCATTATGTACCATGACAGCAGGCTTATAACGTAGTTCTTTGGCCAATTGTTGCCTCCTATAAGGCGTTAACTTGGACTTAGTTTTTGGGTTATGTTTGAATTTAACATCGAAATGACGAACGTTACACAGAAATTTAACTATTTTGTCAGTCATTTTTTTACTTGATAAATTAATTTCCGCACAACATTGTGCACATTTCCCGTGCAAATTAATTTTATCATCCTCAATCTTGTTTTTCTTAAATACCCATGTGCAGGGTAGTTTTGAATGTATCCAAATTTTCTCTTTTAACATGTGGCTCCATTTGTACTTTGGCAACGTTTTATATTGTCTGTACGTTGAAGTACCACTCCGTTTTTTATATCCACTTAACGGTTTTATTTTTCTCCATTCATATGTATCAAGAATAAATGAAAATGATTTGGATTTTCCTACACCTGAGCTAAAATTACTGCTTTTACTTGCCGATGTCAATGATGAAGGACTACTGCTTGCAGAACAATTCTTTTCATCACTCAAAGTTATGGGGTCATCAGGCGATCGAATATCACTACCGAAAATAATATTTCGATTGCGTTGTAGTGATACATACAAAGCCAAAGGAGTCATTCTGTGCTCAAGTTCTTCAGATAACATCGAGATAATTGGATCATTATAATTGATTTTTGGATCTTGCAATTGTTCAGCATGTTTCCTAAAAATATTCCATTGATCTACATAGCAAATTTTTGGTTTTCGACCTCTGGCCATTATACCACTGTAATAAAACATGTATGGATTTTAGAGGAAGGGTTTATACAAGTCCTACTTGAAAGTAACCATCGAATACCTTTCAGGAAAAGCACGCGAATTCTGAGGCGAAAACCAATTTCAATATCACCTTACTACTTTTTACTCGTAATCTCCGTGGAAATCAACCTACGAACTGACACATTCCTATAATTAACGAAAATAATACGTACCTGTGCTGATCAAGACAAAATTTTTAAGTTAAATTTCACTAAACTTCCAGTTTTCTCTATTATAAAATAAATATAATAAGTATTATTTATCTCACGTTATTTTCAACAGGGAAATGACTGATATTGACAACTGATTAATGACACTAATATCACAAACTCTATCGTTTGTTCTCTTGTTGTTATCACGTGTAATCCCACCTATTTTCAGTTTCCTGTTTTATTTATCATCATAAACACTATGCGTACGTTAAAAACCTCTGAGCTGATACACATTAAACAAAAATTTAAAAAATCAGGGTAATTTAATTTAATGTTACTCCAAGTATGCGTTCGGAAACAGCTTGCTAATCAACTTAGTTATTTAAAGTTACGAGTAGCAAAAAAAAATTGATCATTTCATTTTGAAAATTTTAATAAATTCTGAAAACGTAACTGTCCAAGATATTTATTTTATATAAATATAGTCTGATAGAGCATGTTTGGGCGCATATTTTCAAGTTTTTATTTTTGAAAAATCACCACCGGATACAGAGTAATTTATTTTTTTAAGATTTTCGTTTTTATTTTTTCCCCCTAAAAACTCAAACGTGCGACTTGACACTAGCACAGAAATATTGTTCGTAACAAAGCCTATCACTGATTTAAAAAAACACGTTGCACTATCGCGGTTTTTGGGAATAATACGCCATTTCGTTCTAAGGTCAATAATACACAATATAAAACGTTGCCAAGGTACAAATTGAGCCACATGTTGAAAGAAAAAATTTGGATACATTCAAAACTACCCTACCCCCATGGGTATTTAAGAAAAACAAGATTGAGGATGATAAAATTAATTTGCACGGGAAATGTGCACAATGTTGTGCGGAAATTAATTTATCAAGTAAAACAATTACTGACAAAATTGTTAAATTTCTGTGGAACGTTCGTCATTTCGATGTTAAATTCCAACATAACCCGAAAACTATGTAAAAAAATTGTAATCTACTTTTTAGTAAATATACATAAGCCATGTAATATAGCATTAAATTAACCGTACAACCTGGTTTTCGTTTCGTCTAAATAATTATACAATGTCGACCATGCGCATGTGACCGCCCGTAATTTTCTGAATATTCATGAAAAAATATCGAAAATGAACTTCAAAAGGGGGGGTCTATCTATAACATTTTTCACTAGTTTTTTTAAAATAAATACACAATTTTTTACCAAAAAAATGACTTCGATTCCGTTTTTTTTTTCGTAGTCGATATTTTTTTGTAAAAATTTTAATTAACCTGTTAAAATAACTCATAAGCTTTTGGAAATAATAAACAGAATCCAAATCGACCCATAAACTTCGGAGATGTGTCAAAAAACAGAAAACAAATCTTTAAAAAATTAAAAATTGAATAACATGAAAAATGTTATAGATAGACCCCCCCTTTTGAAGTTTATTTTCGATATTTTTTCATGAATATTCAGAAAATTACGGGCGGTCACATGCGGATGGGCGACATTGTATATTAAATAAAGTATAATAATAGTACTGTCTACATTTTGTTTAATTGTGTGGTCACACTTTTCTATCTATTTTCATAGGATTAAAAAAACTGTATTATCTCGGCTACGAGGTAAGAAATACACAATTTTAGTTATCTATTATTTAGTAGAAACTTATTACTAAAAGTTAAGTACACTAGACTTTCTGATATTCCTCTCGTCTAGCAGCTAGCACACGCACATATGTCAGTGGAGGAGAGGATTGAGGGACCAGTTTTAATCACGGCTATCTTCAAAATGCTTCGATATTTAAGCTCCATTTCTTTTTTACAAAATGGTTTAAGACTTTTACTAAAACTTTATGCAGAAAAAGAACGGTTTTATTAATTTTATTCAGTAATATTCACTAAAATATTTATCTTTGTTATGTGGACTGAGGGACCACAGTTCAGTCGTTATATTTTTTTAATCTTTAATGCTTTGTGGTCTGTTATTTAGTAAATATCTTTACAAATTCTTTACTAAATGTCTGTATTCACAAAACCATCCTTTTTAAGATACTTTCCGAGATCTGGCTGATCGTCTGTGAGAACTGAGGGACCACACTTTATGGGTCGTAGCTTTTAATATATTTGCTTACAAATTCCCAGATTCGTTCTACAATTGTTTTAAGTTTACTACTAAATCCTAGGATTTTCATTTCGCGAATTCCCAGTTTGGTCCCTCAGTTCACACGCACATAATATTAACTACAAATTATATTAAACTTAAAGGGCCAGTATATTTTATTTTATAAGTTTTTAAAGGATTTTGTTTATGTAGGGGGTTTTTTGTAAACAATTACGACTAATCTGTTCATATTGACAGTTCAACAACATTCATTGCGTTATTTACGTTGTTGAGCAGTTTTTTTTTCGAACTTATGAAACAATGGATTAGCAGTCTGTTTTAAAACGATTCAGATTTTGATTGACCGTATATTACTCAATTAGGGTACAGCCCCGTGGCAGACAGACGGACGGACAGACAGTGGTACCGATTCTCTTGTCACAAATGCCTAGCTCTAAACTAGACTAAAAATCACCGAAATTTTGTATATTCTCGTCAAATGACGATTTCCCATTCTGAAATAGACTACAGTGACACAACTTCACTATATTTTAGTTTGACAGCGCTAAGATGGCACTGAGTTATTAGATTAGTGAAAATGGCATTTTTCGCTATTCTGAATACGTTAATAATTGACGTTTTCCACCTAACTATTTTAAATCGCGATTAATAAGGAGTGGAATAAAATTGGTTGTTATGGACTAAAATTCACATCAATACTTCGACTTCAGGTGCTAAAACAGTACTGTATTTTTTTTTCTTTTGCTTATGTCTCGAAAATAGTGTGTCCTATCGCAAAAAAAATTAAAATTTCGACCCTCTTTATAAAAAAACATAAACCCCTATAATTAATGATTAAACGAACTTACCTGTACGTGAAGTTCTATCATAATTATACCAGCGCCGAGTCCGAAGAGATTAGTAATTTACACATGTAGTTACGCATAGTTCTCACCACTCATGCACTAAGTTGAGAAAAAATATTATATCCTATTTTTCTTTATGGCAATTTTATTTGACATAACTTTTTTATTTTTTTTATTTTTTTGGATACTTTGTCCAGTTCCGCTTTCAGACGATTGTCGCCAGTCATTTAGTTTAGAGTAAAATATCCTGTGGTTCATTGATGTATCTCCGAGACACCATAGACAATTTGGGGTGTGTAGGTACAGCACTGGGAGGGTGGGATTACTAATCTCTTCGGACTCGGCGCTGGTATAATTATGATAGAACTTCACGTACAGGGAAGTTCGTTTAATCATTAATTATACCAGCGCCTCGTCCTCGAGATTAGTAATTTACACATGTAGACTTTGAGAGTATTGCGGAAATATTATCAATGATAAGTAATGTTTGTAAATATCAAAATAATTGTATTATTATTTCTTTTGTTACAATCAATAATAAGAAAGATCAACTTTGTACTTCTAGGATTGACAATAATTAAGCGTTTCCTTTGAATACTCAAAGGGTAATATGAAACAAATGAATTCTAATTAAGGAATAATATTTCTTATAGATAATAGCTATCACAGCTAGCTGTAGACAATTATGTATAAATACTTTAAAATAATATATAGTACTATAAAAACGTGTTTTGTACGAGATGTGTGTGTCTCGCGCTGTGTGCACTGAACACGCTCGGGTCAACCCCACACTAATTGTGTGTATGCTTTATCCAGCGGCCAAGGGTTTGCGTTCCTACTAGTTTATGATTACGAGGTTTCGTAATTCCAACAAATAAATCGTCAATGTTCCCAAGGTTGCGTTTTCTATAACACAGTAATTTAGTGGCTGGGCAGGATATGGCTGTTTTTAGATAAAAAGGTAAATTAATAATAGGTTGTTGAAATCCCGGTCTAGAAGTCAGAAATATAAATAATAACAGAGTAATTGTGATACACTAAGAAAGGTTTTGAACTTTGCTTACTTTTATCTCAGAGAGAGTTTGAACTCTGTGTGCAGTCGACAGATACAGTAAAGTAATGGTTTTATTTGTAAGCTTATGTAATTCCTCCTAAGGATGCCAAGTATCAGATACTAAATTGGTATCCCCAGGTAACGTCATATTTAGTTCTTGGTGGTTTTAGTGTAAAAACCCCTTTGTGGAATCTTTTTACTCCGTCATTAACTACTTAGTGGGTACTAGGCTCGGCACCAGGGAAGGAATAGATCCGAATGAATTGAGGCTACCATAATTAACAACCGTCCTACAAGAGTTGGGTTAAAAAGGTAATTACTGTGGGTACAGAACTATAGAGGTGTGCGTTACGATTGCTCCGCCAAGTTATCCAAACAAAAAAAAACTTCGCCCAAAAAATTGTCGGAATTTGTCAAAATCGAAGGGAACAAACCAAAAATTTGTCAAAGTAGAAATAAAGAAGTTACAAGGGTTTTAAGTTGGCCGCGCGAACGTAACGTGGAGGATTGCGCGGCCATGGAGATCTCAGCAACTACTTGGGTTAGAGGTCTATTTTTTTTTGTCAATTGAAGACTGAATTTGTCAAAAATTGTCGAAACAAGAATTATAAACTCTAGATCAAAATTTTAGGAAATATTCGACTTGGAAGTTATGGCCGCGCAATCGTGCACTTGTTGTTTCTTGATTGTTGATTATTTCTTTAAAACTTAACACTTCATACGGTAAAACTGTTACAAGAAGAAAGGCCTTAATTTGTCAAAACTAACGAAAGCAATAAATTCTACAAAAGTTTAGTTAAACAGACGAAATCAGTCCATAACAAAGAGTACGTGGCCGCGCGATCGAAACGTTACTTTGTACACTGATATCTCACCATCTATAATTGCTAGGATTTCGGTGTGAACATCCAATTATTCGACATATTAACCTCATTAGAATGACATATCGTTTTACCCTCAGAACGGTTTTTAAAGCGTGTAATCTCAAAAATATGTTATCTCATACAATGTTCGAGCAGGGTAACCATAATTTCGATTTGATTTGGGAATAAGTACCTCTAACTGGAGACTATATTGGACAACATCTAGTAGTAAAAAATAACAAATCTAATCATAATAATTATTAACATTGATCAGGCAGGGGCCATAGTCCAATATATTTGGTTCCATATCCTGCAATAGTCCTACACCAACTGAGGGTTGTCCTTGGGTGCACTTGCATAGTGCATACAGCGATAATCGTCAGTTGGCGCCTCATTTCTTTAAAACGTTCGGTCCCTCGTACGCCTTCCAAAGGTCCGGGACCCCAAGGTCACGAGAAATGTCAAGAGACAAAAAATAATTATTAAATAAAAAACTTGTTTATTTCAATAATATGTTTATTCATCACAGCTTACACAATTTTGCGCTCTCAACCTGACAATCATATGATTTCACACTCGCACAACTGCTGGGCAGCCGACCACCCCGGCCGAATGATAGCCGCTTAGTTGCCGAGAGCGGCCACGGGTAATAATAATAATAATTTGATTATTGATATAGCGGTCCCGCATGACGAGAACCTCGTGAAAGCAGAAAAAGATAAACAGATTAAGTATATTGATCTGGCTCGCGAGGTTGTCGACATGTAGGATGTGGATACAGCAGTCATTGTGCCGATAGTCGTGACGGCCAATGGCATAATAGCCAAGAGCCTCGACCAACACCTTAGGAGGCTCTCGTTAGGCAGCTGGATCAAGGGCTTGATCCAGAAAGCGGTACTTCTGGACACGGCGCGTATAGTTAGGAGATTCCTCTCTCAGGAGCCCTGACCACCGGTAGCTTGGACCCTGTTCCCGATACCGGTGGGCTACTATTTTTTATATTTTTAAATGTTTTTGTTTTTATTTTGTTTTTATAAAAATATAATTAATATGTATATAATTATATGGAATAAAGGAAATAATAATAATTTCACAAATATCAGGTCCAAATACAAACCAGAGCAATTCCCGTATTTATTAAGAAAAGACTAAATGCGAACGCGCATTCTAATCCCATTCGCAATCGTCAAAAATAGGGGAGACTGGGTATGGTTGTCTCACGGGTTGGTTGTCACAGCGATGTATGGGGGCCGCAGACCGCATCGCCCGACTCCCCGCGCGATCCCAGCCGGCTGTTGCTCTACGCAAGTACGTTCGTTTTGTGTAGATTTTCATACTGTGACGGTACGGCCCAACCGCCCAATCCATCTCACAGACAGGAGACCTGTGCATTAGTGTGCAGGGAATGGTAGGATGATAAAATTGAATGTTGTCCCGACTTTAATTCTTGGAATTACTGGTATAAATAAAAAAATTTCAGCAGCATATAATAAATTTTCAGCCGCATCCTGTTAGACTGGATGCCGACCCCAACATAGTTGCGAAACGGCTAGGTAGATGATGAAGAGTACTTGGAATTTCCTCTGCAGCAACGTCCTCGACCTGCCATGGTCGAAATTGTGTTTTGCAATTTACACAAACACAATCTTTCACTGGCAAGCGCTTACATTTCCTGCGGGTGTACGTCGGCAGCGGAGTCTTTTGGCGGCTTCTTCCAAAAGGCGGCACGAGCCATGCGGCGTTTTTCAAAGACGACGGTCCTTGAGCGAACGAAGTTAGCGGGCGACGGAGAGGGAGGGTGGCGCGCGCGCCCCTTCAACGTAGGGTAAGAGAGACCAGTTACCGACTGTTAGCTTCTTTTAAGGGAATAATGATACTATTAATAATACTTCAAGTGATTCGTAACATAATGAAACTATGGGTGTCCCTTAGTATGGTATAAAGAACAGGGTGTAAGGTTCACTAATCCTCTATAAAAAAGGGAGGATTCTCCAACGAGACGGGTGTTGTGTCTGACGGGCAACTGCCCGTAAGTTGATTTCAGATAGTCTTATCTATGTTTTTCGCTCGGTAAATTTTAACTGCGCGATGCAGGAATGGTGTGACGTCATGTCTTTGGTGCGTAGTTTGTATGTGGCGGTGTAACCGCTACATCACAAACACACAACAAATGCGTTGCGCTGTGTTGCAGCTGGGTTCGGACGGACTATTACTGCTTTAAGCCATTCACAAGATAATGCAGCAATGACAATGGGTCTATGTTGCATCCGCATTTGTATTGCCTTATACAAACAAATGCGGCTGTACTACAGACCGCTCTGTGTTGCAGCTGGGTCCGGACGGATTATTACTGCTTTAAGCCATACACGACATAATGCAGCACAGACTATGGGTGTCTGTGTTGCATCCGCTTTTGTATTTACGCACCCCGGTCTCCCCTATAATTTACCTATTTTAGACAAGTTTGATAGATTGTGACTTGAATGTGAACGTTTTTATTAAATAAACAGCCACAGTCAACAGCCAGGTTCTTTTTACCGGAATATCACTGTCCAATCCGCGATATTTTACCTCGTGTGTGATTTTTTTTTAAACAAATCTCGGAATTGTCTCAGAAGGAAAAGTAATTATTAAATCTTTTTATTTTTATGTAAGTATGTAGTGAGCTACCTTTTTACCCGACTGCCCCAGAAGGAGGGTAATGTTTTTCGAGAGTATGTATGTATGTATGTATGTATGTATGTATGTATGTATGTATGTATGTATGTATGTATGTCTATTTCTTTGGCACGCTCTGTAGCCTAAACGGCTTGATGGATTTTAACATAGGAGGTGTCGTTAGATTCGTCTTAATCGTAGAAGTGACATAGGCTATATAATATTTATGTATTGCATCTGCAAGTACAAAAAAAAAGGGAGGGGAAGGTTTTTTTTTAAATTAATTTCAACAATATTGGTAGGTATCAAATAAAAGCTGGTAATGAGTCAATTCCAATTAATAAAACTAAAAAACTTGAAATAAAGAAAATTATTCAAAAAACAAAAAACCCCACTGCAAAAACACTTAACTGAAAAGAGAAAAACAAGCATTTTATTCTATAGAATTTTGGTATCGCAGGCGGGGACAATAATGTGTGCGTTACGATTGCTCCGCCAAGTTATCCAAACAAAAAAAAACTTCGCCCAAAAAATTGTCGGAATTTGTCAAAATCGAAGGGAACAAACCAAAAATTTGTCAAAGTAGAAATAAAGAAGATACAAGGGTTTTAAGTTGGCCGCGCGAACGTAACGTGGAGGATTGCGCGGCCATGGAGATCTCAGCAACTACTTGGGTTAGAGATCTATTTTTTTTTGTCAATTGAAGACTGAATTTGTCAAAAATTGTCGAAAAAAGAATTACAAACTCTAGATCAAAATTTTACGAAATATTCGACTTGGAAGTTATGGCCGCGCAATCGTGCACTTGTTGTTTCTTGATTGTTGATTATTTCTTTAAAACTTAAGACTTCATACGGTAAAACTGTTACAAGAAGAAAGGCCTTAATTTGTCAAAACTAACGAAAGCAATAAATTCTACTAAAGTTTAGTTAAACAGACGAAATCAGTCCATAACAAAGAGTACGTGGCCGCGCGATCGAAACGTTACTTTGTACACTGATATCTCACTATCTATAATTGCTAGGATTTCGGTGTGAACATCCAATTATTCGACATATTAACCTAATTAGAATGACATATCGTTTTACCCTCAGAACGGTTTTTAAAGCGTGTAATCTCAAAAATATGTTATCTCATACAATGTTCGAGCAGGGTAACCATAATTTCGATTTGATTTGGGAATAAGTACCTCTAACTGGAGACGATATTGGACAACATCTAGTAGTACTAATAATAATAATTATTAACATTGATCAGGCAGGGGCCATAGTCCAATATATTTGGTTCCATATCCTGCAATAGTCCTACATCAACCCAGGGTTGTCCTTGGGTGCACTTGCATAGTGCATACAGCGATAATCGTCGGTTAGCGCCTCATTTCTTTAAAACGTTCGGCCCCTCGTACGCCTTCCAAAGGTCCGGGACCCCAGGGTCACGAGAAATGTCAAGAGACAAAAAATAATTATCAAATAAAAAAATTGTATATTTCAATAATATGTTTATTCATCACAGCTTACACAGTTTTGCGCTCTCACTCTGACAATCATATGATTTCACACTCGCACAACTGCTGGGCAGCCGACCATCCCGGCCGAATGATAGCCGCTTGGTTGCCGAAAGCGGCCACGGGTAGCGCTACGAGCGCGTTGCCTCGCAGTTTAGCAACAATACAAAAAATCGCGTGACAGATTTAATAAAAAATTAAGTTTCAAAAGGTACCTTGACCATTTTTGTACCTATGTCTTGATTTCTGTCTGAAAGATTTTCTTGTTTCGTACTTTTTAGATCACTTTTATTTTCCCGTAGTCGGGTTACAGTTTTTGAAACTTAATTTTTTTATTTATTAAATCGGTCACGCGATTTTTTGCGCGCGCGCAATCAAGCGGCTATCATTCAGCCGGGGTGGTCGGCTGCCCAGCAGTTGTGCGAGTGTGAAATCATATGATTGTCAGGTTGAGAGCGCAAAACTGTGTTAGCTGTGATGAATAAAAATATTATTGAAATATACAAGTTTTTTTTATTTAATAATTATTTTTTGTCTCTTGACATTTCTCGTGACCTTGGGGTCCCGGACCTTTGGAAGGCGTACGAGGGGCCGAACGTTTTAAAGAAATGAGGCGCCAACTGACGATTACCGCTGTATGCACTATGCAAGTGCACCCAAGGACAACCCTCGGTTGGTGTAGGACTATTGCAGGATATGGAACCAAATACACACATCAAAAGTGTCTAGGGATCAAGCATTTTTATGCGGATTTCTTGAGATTGAGATGTGGCTTTGTAATAAATTTATGATTTTATAAATTTATATGGATCCTTTTTGGTGCATTTCATAATTTGAATCAGGAACTGTGAATCAAATTCGAGTAAAAGATGAAAATCAGCTGTCAATATTTTCCCTATAAAAACATACAACGCATTGAAGACATTATTAGTGCTACTGTTTCCCTACTACTGATTAAAACCAACGTTATTATGGAGCAGCGACGTCATTTAAGCAGGGAAGAAATGCTCAGAGCCGTGGGAATGATAGAAGCTGGTTCCCGGCAACGTACTGTGGCTTTAGCTCTGAATACAAGTCAGAGTGTTATCAGTCGACTTTGGACACGTTACCGAAGCACTGGTACCGTGGCTGAGCGCCATGGAGGACGGTATCGCTACACCACACGGAGACAAGACCGATACATTCAAATCTTAGCTCGAAGAGCTCCAACAATAACCGCCATGATGTTAGCCTTTCTTAGCTTCATCACTCTTCAGGGAACTTAATTAGCGACCAAACAGTCAGAAACCGCTTGCATGAAGTGAACCTTCATTCCCGAAGACCGCTACGGGTACCACCTATAGCAATGCACAATCGTAGGATTCGATATCAATGGGCTCTTGAACACAGAAATTGGGCAGAAGAACAATGGCGTTTCGTGTGCTTTTCTGATGAGTCTCGTTTTGGTATGAGACCGGATACAAGACGTATACGACACTGGAGAACCCCTGGACGCCAACAGCGATTAAAATCCTGCTAGGAAGTCCATCCTTATAGTGGTGGAACCATCATGGTATGGGCGGGTATTTGGATCGGCGGAAGAACTGAGTTGATTTGGATCAGAGGCAACCTCAACGCTCAAATTTATGCTGAGACGATTGTATCAGACGTCATCGTTCCTCTACAAGTGCAAATCGGTCCCTTATTTCAGTTAATGCATGATAATGCACGACCGCACACCGCAAGAGTTGTAAGACAGACTCTCGCCGCAGCTAACATCAATGTCCTGCCCTGGCCTGCTCAGTCGCCAGACTTGAACCCGATTGAGCATGCATGGGATATGCTACAGAGAAGAGCTCTGCCGAATATGGAGGGTATCCAGTCGCAAGAAGACCTTTTTTTGTTGTTGCAACGAACATGGGCGGCCATTCCACAGCGTGATTTGGATGAACTCATTTTGAGTATGCCAAACCGATGTTCTTGTGTTGTTAGTGTTCGCGGTAGAAACACGGATTATTAATTGTTTAAGTTACCCAATAAAATTTTAAAGAAAACTGTTATTTCAGTCTTTTTTTCGAACTTTAATGTTAGTGGTTCAAATGTCAAAAATCCCTTTATTAGGAAAATGGCAAATTTCTTTATTAATGCAAAGGTGACTTGGTTTATCGTTACTGTGACAAACGAAAACACTTTATTTGATGAATCCTTAAAGAAAATTTTAATTAATATCAATCAGGAGAAAAGTTATTGCAAAAATATATGTTGATCCCTAGACACTTTTGATGTGTGTATATTGGACTATGGCCCCTGCCTGATCAATGTTAATAATTATTATGATTAGATTTGTTATTTTTTACTACTAGATGTTGTCCAATGTAGTCTCCAGTTAAGAGTTACTTATTCCCAAATCAAATCGAAATTATGGTTACCCTGCTCGAACATTGTATGAGATAACATATTTTTGAGATTACACGCTTTAGAAACCGTTCTGAGGGTAAAACGATATGTCGTTCTAATGAGGTTAATATGTCGAATAATTGGATGTTCACACCGAAATCCTAGCAATTATAGATAGTGAGATATCAGTGTACAAAGTAACGTTTCGATCGCGCGGCCACGTACTCTTTGTTATGGACTGATTTCGTCTGTTTAACTAAACTTTTGTAGAATTTATTGCTTTCGTTAGTTTTGACAAATTAAGGCCTTTCTTTTTGTAACAGTTTTACCGTATGAAGTGTTAAGTTTTAAAGAAATAATCAACAATCAAGAAACAACAAGTGCACGATTGCGCGGCCATAACTTCCAAGTCGAATATTTCGTAAAATTTTGATCTAGAGTTTATAATTCTTGTTTCGACAATTTTTGACAAATTCAGTCTTCAATTGACAAAAAAAAATAGACCTCTAACCTAAGTAGTTGCTGAGATCTCCATGGCCGCGCAATCCTCCACGTTACGTTCGCGCGGCCAACTTAAAACCCTTGTATCTTCTTTATTTCTACTTTGACAAATTTTTGGTTTGTTCCCTTCGATTTTGACAAATTCCGACAATTTTTTGGGCGAAGTTTTTTTTTGTTTGGATAACTTGGCGGAGCAATCGTAACGCACACCTATAGAGGCGTCATAAACATTTAACGAATTAATTTCACAGAATTTTCAACATTTTGTCAAGTGAATGTCATATTGTTTCATGCAGGTAGGCGCTAAGGATGCTAGCATTATATTAATATATCTCAACTAATTATTAAATCTAAACACGGGGTTCCATGGCTGTGTTGGCCAGAAGGGTGCGATCATGATACCCCGTGCCTTGTCTATTATTATTTTCACAATCAAATTCGGAAAATAATACTGTATGACTCAAAATGTCGGGAATGCGTGGAAATCCTAATTTGACCATAAAACTGTAAACGAGTCCATCGCGGATGCATCTGGATCTCGGTGATGTGGCACATTTGTTATTTATGCGACTTGCTAAAGAAAAATTTTTGGATGATCGAATGTGTGAGACTGTCAGAGGCTCAATCGGACAGCTCCTATTTTATGTCTGGTAGGTTCTTTGTGATACGTAATCTGCAATTACAATGATCACTAGATTTTATGTACCAGGCAAAGATGAAAGGCTTTTTGCTTTACTTAATTATATATTACCTTCACCGGTTAACATATTTCACGAGTTATTTTTGTGAGATGAGGGTATTCTATACCCCTATTTTATTTATGTATGCTACTGCTGTTGAATTGTCAACGCTTTTTGTCAATTAAAGAACTTTAACAAAAACTTTTAGGGCAATAAATGCGGCAAGAAGTTCTAAATAATTTGTGTGGTTCTTGTTCGGTATTCGACCACCGCCCGCTCGAAGACCTTCCTTCACAGGCGTCCCCCCACCCCGTCGTTGAGGCGTCAGGAAATATATTTCAACTTGGTAAACACCAATTTTTATTCGAGGTTCAGAACGTTCTATTTTATTTAGCCAGCAGTCATAGAAATGACGTATGGTTGAAATTATTCAGGTAAATTCATGGATTTAATATAAATAGACCTTTCGAGTTGACATATTTATATCTTAATTTCCATTTCTTGATTGTGCTGCCATCCGTATTCGATCGCTGGACAACAGGAAACTAATAATCCTAATATCTTTATGCAAAAGTTACAACGTTTCGCTTTGAAAATATGACAAGTTTCGCTTTCGTTCGTATAATCTTTTAACTGTTGTTAAACTAATCTGAAACTCGATGTGAATGTATTATCATACCTGAATCTGCATTTAGTAGAAGGAAATTGTGCAAACTGCTTTTTCCTTTATTAAAATGAAGTCAAGTTAAACTAATAATCTTTAGTTAGATCTATACACATTCCAGGTGGGAATATTCAAGCAAGAGCTAATCGTATAAACAACAAATAGTGGAAAGCTACCTAGGTTTACATATCACGTGAAAAACGTATGGAGCTGTACTTAACACAAATGGCAAAAACGTTAAATTAGTATAATTTACCCTCGAAGCAGAATCTTAGATATTTTCGAGATTCTTTGTGCATCTTAATTAAGATAATTAACGAGCCTTTGAGGTCAATTGATGCCATTTCACCATAAAATTATAGAATACGTTACAATTCTAATGCAGTTCTTAAATCCTCTAATTTAAAATGGTACGTTTTAACCAATTTATCAGGATTTTATTTAAATCATTATAAATAAAAATGAAATGCTGTGCGTTAGTAAGCGCATCACTTGAGAATGTCTGGCACGATTGTCTATTTTTTGTTTGTGAGGAATAGTCCTAATAAAGTTTTTATGGAATGAAAAATTTGACCCGGGAAATTTTCAAATTTAGGAAAATCTAAACGTCTTTCCTATGGGATTTTTATATGAACGACGATGGTTGAAATTTCAACAAAACATACGTCTGTCGGGTCAGCTTGTTTATAACAAAACGCATCTTGCCATTTTTGTTTTTGGTACCAAGAAAATACTTGAAACAAATTGATTTTCTCATGCAGGAATGAATACTGCACCTATTTTGAGTTGATTATTATTCAGTTTTAAATAATTCGGTCCCCATTAGCCGAGGAATTGTTCTACAACATAAATGGTATTTTCAATGTTGATAGATAAACGGCCTGCATACTTAGCTGGATCTCTCCGCGTACCCATCTGGAGGGGCTCGTGGCTAACTTACAACAGCCGCACGGGTCGATCGAAGGTTAAGCCACACTTGCCGCGGTCAGTTCGTGGATGGGTGATCGTCCATTACGAAATTACGATAAGCCGCTGGTCCCGGCCCTCATTCGCAGATCCCTGACAGCTGTTACTGGCATTCAGTAACTGGATTGTGGAGGCCAGACAGGCAGTCGCTCCATGCAAAATCCGGTGTGTTCCGGTTAGACTGGAAACCGACCCCAACATAGGCAGATAGAATACTAGCTGACTTCAATGTTTCTACGAAATTTTCACTGAACAGAAAGGTATATTAGGTACTTGGTGTATAAATACGATGTTCGATCATGTCATTTTTTAAATCAAAAAGAAATTCTGCTTGTATTCATGAATTTTTGCAACACTATAATAATAATGTTGGTTAAACAAGTTATTTGTTACGTTTTATTTGCCTTTATCGCTTTTAACTGCGCTATCAGCATACCGTCATAAGATTTATTTTAATTTTATTTATTATATCTATTTTTAGGTAATAGATATTTTGAGGTCAAATTTTCGGAACGCCTTTGAAAATGTGTAAAACGGTTGGCAAGTTTGTTGCGTATTTCAGACCCGTATTGGTCTGTGTTAGTAGGACCATTGCCTAAAATTTCTAGAATTCCGGGATCAGGAATATTGCCGAAATGAGTAAAGACTCTTCGGGGGTACGTCCGTGGAAGTACTAGGGCCTGGGTGAAGTTAATCACATTTTTAATTCGAAACTGACCAGTTTCATCTTCAGGTGGCCATTCTAATAACCAATATTTGGTCGCAGTGCCAGTGCGCAATGTGTCTGAAAATTATCATAAATATGATAATTTGAATACGTAAGTTAAATAACTTACTTAAAGATGATTTAAAAGTGAACTTGAATAAGTGTTTCATCTTGGTGGCCATTCTAATAAACAATATTTGGTCGCAGTGCCAGTGCGCAGTGTGTCTGAAAATTATCATTTATATGATAGTTTGAATACGTAAGTTAAATAACTTACTTAAACATGATTTAAAAGTGAACTTGAATAAGTGTTTCATTTTGGTGGTTGGTCATTCTAATAACCAATATTTGGTCGTAGTGCCAGTGCGCAGTGTGTCTGAAATTTATCATAGATATTATGATAATTTTATTACGTAAGTTAAATAACTTACTTAAAGACGATTTAAAATTGAACTTGAATAAGTCCATGACTAAATTTTATTAATTTCATAAGCTTTTATCTTTATACAAAGCTACATAATTATTGAATTATTTTGTGATTTATTCAAATGATAACTGAACCCTTATATCCTATTTTTTTAAATTATGACATACGTACAAATAATATCTATTTTTACTTAATAATTCTAAAGCATGCTACTTTTCCTATTGTAATAAATTGTTGTGCCCGACAGGGACAGGGGCCCATGTGAACTTTGTAACTACAGCTACATAATTATTGAATTATTTTGCTAATATTGTTCCTACATCATAATACTTTTTAGGTTAGGTTACAATCCCCAGCGGAAGGAACGCCAACCGTATTTTAATGCGTTGAAACAGCCCCAGTGACTGTTCAGGGTGCATTTAAAGACCTTCAATACGTAGATACGTAAGCAGGGCGGTATTAACATAGTTTTCACTGTACAATAAATAAGTAGGTAGGTAAATACCTGGTCCAATATCCTCATCGTGTAGAAAAATAGCTTCCTCCAAGTCTGATTCACTTTCATAAGCACTAATTTGTTTATTACGATTTTGAGTTCTAACTATTTAAATTTTATTTTATATTGTCAACTTTACAAGACCGAGAATTCTTACATTTCGGTATTTTTTTATAACAAACGGTGCGAAGACGCTAAATAGATGTTGAGTGGTTGAGCACTAAAATGCGAATGACTGGCGACAATCGTCTGAGAGTGGAACTGGACAAAGTACCCACAAAAAATAAAAAAAATAAAAAAGTTATGTCAAATAAAATTGCCATAAAGAAAAATAGGATATAATATTTTTTCTCAACTTAGTGCATGAGTGGTGAGAACTATGCGTAACTACATGTGTAAATTACTAATCTCGAGGACGAGGCGCTGGTATAACTCAACATTTAGGTAATAATTTTTCGTTACATTTTCCATACGATGTGAAAAAAAATACCTTGTGGCTGCTCCCCGTGCTCGCCTCCGGCTCTAAAATTTCCCGTGGTAGGACAAACAGTTGGTACCACGTGGAGTCGACGCGATTGTCAAATTCGATTTTAGTTGTGTCAAAATATTTTTTTAATTTAGAGATATTTTTTTGCGGAATAGCTTTAAGGTTGTCATAGCCAAAAGTAAGGAATTTTAGTGATACTTTAGTTAGTTTAGTTCGGTGTACAAGAGAATCGGCACCATTGTAGACTTGGTAAGTAATAGAGTCCCGTTTTCGAAATTTGGGTACTGAACCCTAAAAAACGTTACACTCCTTTTTGGGCAGTCGTGTAAAAAGGCCAAAGGCTGGCATGGTCTTGAATTTTATCTTTGGCATAACGATAGCGATGTGTTGCCATCGTGATGCCACCTAAAGTATAAATAATAACATTACCTGTCTTAATCATGCACGAGGTCACATTTGCTTCGCACGTAACTTTTAAATCTTTGAAATATTTTAAATCTTCGCATTCTCGAATTGCATTGTCACAATCGTAGCATTCAAATGATGAGGCTGGATTGTACAAATATAATCAGTAAATTAATGGGTGCAACCGATAAGTTTAACCGAACTAAGTCCGTTTCCACACACACTATGGTTTTCCTTTACGGTGAAAGCGTTAGGGGTTGTTTGTTGACCTACCTATGATTCGCGGTCGTAACAAATGTTTATTTATATGTTGAAGCCGGTCATTAGTACGGTTATGAAACGAATCGCAAGCGCGCCACTGGCGATATCACGTGATCTACCCACACCAAAAGCGCGCTTCTACAGAGTCGTGATGTTTTAAGCCCACGGCGAGGAGGACATTCAGTGTCTGGACTCTGGTCGCATCGGAGTCGCGGAACTGTACCCGATTCGTTGTGCTCAGTTTATTGTGTTAATAATTGTTATTTGTGATCTGTTATTTGTGATCGCTGGATACGGGTTCAGGTAGGTTGTAAGGCTATCCTGGTCCAAGCGGCGCTGACGTCCTACACCGAATTTGTGCTGGATATTTTCAATACTCACATAGCTATGTACTCGACCTTTTGAAGGAAAACGGGCTCGGCAGGAATGACAACACTGTTTATTGATAAGTCTTCATAACTATTCAGGACACGATTTCAGGACTCCTCAGGACTACCTTTTGAGTTGGAGATGGTTAATAAAATAATAAATGAAAAAAAGAAAACAATAATAGTAATAATAAGAAATTCTCAGTCAAACCAAGTCAGTGACGGGTTCTGAATCGTTATGATCAAGCCACGATCTGCGACCTCTGAGTTTGATTTTGAAATAAAAAACAAAATCTTAGTCAAGCCAAGTCAATGACGGGCCTCTGAATCTTATAAGATTAAGCCACGATCTGCGACCTCTGAGTTTGATTTTGAGTTGGCAAAATGTTGTGTTTAAAGGCCTTGGTCATGGCCGGGTGAATTACTTGATAAAAAAGTAAGTGTCATTAATTCCTTAAGATAAATACTTCACCTAATTACGTTTACATTATTGTACTATTGATTGTATAGATACTATAACAAGTACATTACCTAATAACATATAAATATTATTGTATTGTTGATTGTATAGATACTATAGCAAATACATTACCTAATAACATATAAATATTATTGTATTGTTGATTGTAGAGATATATAATAATAAGTACTTTACCTAATTCAAAATAAAATAAAAAAGTAAGTCTTTTCTAAAGTAAAAATCCACTGGGCTATCATTTGCTTGGTGCAAGTCTATCCCACGAGCAGCGGGTGGAGGACTTGACACGTCTAGGCAATTGGCAAAACAAAAGTAAATTACAAATTGTAAAAAAAAAGAGTATGTAATAGGGGGATTAGATGAAGTGGTTGAAAATAATGAAGACGAAATTATAGACGTAACTTCTGATAGGCAATTGGCACGACAGCGCCTTATAAATGTAGCAAACAAATTTAAAGAACGTCTTGATCAAACTCGTAGAGATAATATCGACTATAACATAGGCGACACTGTTTATGTAAATCAGGACCATAGACATGACAAATTAAAGGCAAAATTTAAGGGACCCTATGAAATAATCAGCATAATTATTACAAAATGATAGGTTTCATTAAGGGGTGTTTTAAGAAATATAACAGTTGGCAAAGAAAAACTTCGTCTATGGCCTGGTAATTGGGTTGAACAAAACGCTGATGCAGCAGATAATGTTGTATTATGTGTGTAGTTTTAATTTAATTATAAATACGATGATTGTAAAAAAACATATTATAAATGAGAATGAAGGAAGATATTATGAAACATTATGTATGGAGTCTAATGAATCGATTATTGTACGATGAGCTTTGTCTTAACTGTATTAAATTGCGGCGTGTTTCGCCACTTATAGTAAGATGTGATTATGGTGATATGATTATGTAACGAAAATTGTATAATCAAGTTTTGGTCACAGTATTGCCAAAACTGTGGTACTGGTATGTAATGATGATTATCTTGTACTTCGAGAGCAAAGTACTTGTCAGTATGGCCGTGTTAGATAGTTTATTTTGAGGTTATTATAATATAACAATAATATAATAATATATAATAATATATATAATATATTGGTTGTTGTATAGTGACATCTGTCACACTTACGAAGCTTGAGACCAACGTAGAAGTAGCTCATTTGACTACGTATTGTGTTTACCTAAAAATTAACTTATCTTGTAAAATTCATTTAGATATTATGTCTATTAATTACCGAGTAATATTTAATGAGACATTTAGTATATCTTAGATTTTATATTGTTATTTTAATATAACAAACTGTTTCAAACGATTGTTACGTTTCAAACAAGGTGGGGTGACCTTGTTTACAAGAATCGATGTTATAAAAGACCCGTTTTCGGTGGGGAGTCAGTTTCTATTTGGCTTTTGAGCTGTGCGGACCGAATCAAGTGATGGAATAGTCAGTTACTCAGTAAATGTTCAGTTGGTTGGTTATAGTGCTGTTAGTGTGTGGAATATACCGATCAGATGTCACGTAAGTTAAGTAATTTGATATTATACTGTAATTATTGCTTATTATGATTATGTTGGTGTATTATTGCCAGTATTGCTATATTTATAATGTTGCTATTATTCTGAATCCAAGAAATAGAATAAACTGTTAACAATAAACGATAATTTATGGAAATAATAAGAATTGTGTTGATAGAATACTGTAATATTGTTTCCATGGAGTTTCTTGTCCTTCTTTTCCGTGAAGACCTAGATTTGGAACGGACAACTAGCTTTCTGATTAAATACTGACAAGTCTAATTGAATAAATATCTAGTCTTGTCCTTCTGTGCTTTATTTTATGAAAACCATTCCCTACACAACTTATCCATAAGAACATTCATAAGTAATTAATAATCAGTAGTCATTCTGACATTCAAATGTTGCTATTTGGGTAATATCTATACATATACTTATAGTGCCCACCGTATTTTCTACGACCGCGTCTGCGCTTTTCTCTAACCGGAGCCTCGACATCACCGATGAATGGAGTCAAATCAGAGACGTGGTAACGTCCTACGTGCTCACCTCTAGTAACTCCTTCCACTAGGTAAGTAGTAGGGCTTACTACTTCGCGGATGCGGGCCATCTCTCCGGGGTATAAACTTTGCAGACTGCCCGGGGCCGACATCATTCATACCTTGCGTTTTCAACAAAACGAGATCACCTACCTTGTATTCTGGAGGGGCGCGTCTGCCTTCATCTGCGTACTTCTTCTGCAGAGACTGGTTACGTTCGTGGACATCTCGGGCGTCAAGCAGCACCGTCGACAACTTACGAAGGTAAGGAGTGATATTGTGGACGAAATTATCGCTGTTCACAATGGTCTTCATGTCTGCCACGACGTGCGATGGCGCGCGCAGCTCTCTCCCGAAGGTAAGGAAAGCTGGTGAAAATCCAGTGCTCGCTGTAACAGCGGAGTTCATCGCGAACCTTATGGCTCCGAGATGAGTATCCCACGATGCGTGATCCTTTCCTACTTGTATCGCTAACTGTGGTTTAAGGTCACGATTTTTGCGCTCAACGGGGTTCGCTTCTGGGCGATACAACGGTGTCAAAGACTGTTTGATACCCATCACATGACAGACCTGCTGCATCACGTCAGCAACAAACTGAACTCCGTTGTCGCTGATCATCCTGCGCGGGACTCCATACCTCAGAAAGACCTCGGATATTAAAATCTCAGCGCATTCCACGCTGGTGGCCTTCTCCAACGCAAATAGCTCAACCCAATGGGAGCACGCGTCTTCTAGAATTAAAATCCAACGGTTACCTTTCGAAGTCTTTGGTAGGGGTCCGAACAAGTCGACCGATACCACTTCGAATCGCCGGGTTGGTGCAGGAGTCTGGAGTAGTCCTGCAGGCTTCCTGTTATCTATCTTGTATCGCTGGCAAGCTGCACAGCGTTTAATATAGTCTGTGACAAAAGACTTCATACCTGGCCAAAAGTATCGTAATCTGATGCGTTGTAGGGTACATTCAGCACCAAAGTGCCCTGCTGTGGGAGCGTCGTGGAACTCTACAAGGACAGGTTCTCTCTCGTGTTTAGGAACCACGAGGCAGGCAGACTCGGGTGCGTCTCATATCATATAAAGTTATTTGGTATATTTTCATTTCAATAACGTTCACAAGATATAACAAACGTGAGATATACCAACTGTTGATATAATTTCTTTACATATAACATTTATATACTCTAAAACTTATTTCGTATAATGTTATTGGATATAACGTTTATTTAATCGAAAATCATTAGGTCTATCGTTTAAAATATATATTGATGATACCATCACATCATTATGGTTAACACAACGATTCAAAGCAATCCAACTAGGATATGTTAGGATGGAAGACTAAGGCTTGAGCGGCCGCCGAGCGTCAGATCCCCTCTATTGTTGGTGAATCACTTGGGTTAGGTTAGGTTAGAACAGTGACCATTAACGCGCGAAGGCGAGCGACCGTAGGGAGCGTGCCGCGGCAGCGGCCGCCGAGTGCCAGATCCCCTCTCTTGTTGGTGAACCATTTAGGTTAGGTTAGGTTAGGACAGTGACCATTAACGCGTGAAGGCGAGCGAGCGTAGCGAGTGACCATCTTGGCAGGTCGTAATCAGTTAGGTATATCTACGCATGTTACTAACTGTGATAGAAATGACATATTAGACTAAATAATATATGTTTTATGTCTTTTGAGTGGTATATCAAACGATTTTATATTAAATGTATGTTATGATTATAAAAATTAGTTGTTTTAAAATTATATCAATCGTTTATTATATTAACTGATGATTATAACAAATAAAATTATAGATTCAGTTGTTATATCTTGTAAATATTAGTCATTTTGTAATTATACCATATATTACTTACCCGGCGGACTCGGCGTCTTCCGATTCGGGTGCGCACCTGTACAATACACCATCAGATACCAGGTATCCTCTCTCTGACCATCCTCTCCCCCTGAAGGGATCGTCGGTTATCTCGAGGTCCTCGACGATACTCTTCAGCTCTGAGTCCTTGAGTTGGTTAGAGCGCACATCCTCAGGTATGTGGCATATCTACGGTCACTAAGCATACCTCGCAACCAGCTGGGTTTTCCTCGCAACAAGTTGGGCGCCTTAGTGCATCGGCGATCACATTCACCTTTCCGGGAGTGTACTATATCTGCAGGTTATAGGCCTGGAGGATCAATGCCCATCTGGCAAGACGACCACTGGGTGACTTAAGGCTCATCAGCCAACGTAGCGGCTGATGGTCGGACTTAACCACTACTTCTGAGCCTTCCACGTAACTTCTGAACTTCGTGACCGCCCAGACGACGGCAAGAGCTTCGCGCTCAGTGGTGGTGTAGTTGCGCTCGGCTGGCGAGAGTAGGCGACTGGCGTACTCTATGGGCCTTTCGTCGGGGCCCTCCCCCTGCATCAAAACTGCGCCGAGACAGTAGCCACTGCTATCTGTCCGGAGGGAAAAAGGCTTGTACTCGTCAGCTTGGCGAAGAATGGGAGCGGTGACCAGGAGGTCCTTGATACGCTCGAAAGCAGCCTGCTGCTCATCATGCCATCTCCAACTACTGTTCTTCTTGAGTAGGTCAGTCAAAGGCTTTGCGATTGTAGCGTAGTTCGGTACAAACCTTCGAAACCAGCTGGATGTGGCCAGGAATCCTTTGAGCTGCCTCTCGTTCTTCGGGGCAGGCATGTCAGCAATAGCTGAGGTTTTCTCTGGGTCTACTTGCAGACCTCCAGGAACAATTATGTGACCAAGGAATTTCACAGCAGGTGACAGCTTCGTTCCTTCATCCTCTCTCAGCGCCAAGCCGGTGGTATCAACTTGCATCAGCTCTGCATCGCTGGTGGATGTAAGGCTAAAAGACTGCACAAAAGTATACTTCTGCCCTGGGAAATTACTAAAATACCAACAGTTATGTTGGAGGTCCACTAATATACCTGCTCTAGCGATAAAGTCCTGTCCTAGAAGCGTCCTATTATTCGCTTCCGGTATCACTAGGAAAGTGGTGGGGATAACACGTCCCTGAATGGTGACGTTCGTATCACATGATAATAACTCACGTACCTGCTGCGTTCCATCGGCGAGGCCGAGGTTGCGACGTGTTTTCGTAAAAGTGGTCCCGCTATCTAATAATATTTTATAGAGTCCGGGACTAGTGAGACTCTCAGTAGCACCTGTATCCAGCACTGCAACACCTACTAAAGACGCAACTTCTATCTTGACCGTAGGGTGTGACAGATCAGACTCATGGGTGATAGCACTTTGAAAACTCACCTTATCAGCGGAACTCGCCTTATCAGCGGAGGGCGTGCCTTTACACGTCGGACACTTCGAGCGTATTACTCCTTCTCAACCGCAGTCGTAACAAGACAGCGGTGAATTATTATTACATTGGTCACCCGATTTTATTTTAATTTTGCATTCATCTATCGAATGACCAAACCGTTTACAGAAAGCGCAGCGCGGTCGAACACGTTTCGTATTCGAATTCGTTTCGTTACAAATATTCGAACTAGATTCGGACACAGCGCGCGAAGGGTTACTTTGATTAACCGTCGCCGTCGGAGGGTTAATGTTTACATTTCGACATTCCGCGGAACTTGCAGTGTTATTACTGTTATTAGTCGAGATACTCGCGTTATGAGACTGAATTACTGATTGAGAATGACTTACCTCGCCTAGCGTCTCCTCAACATACCTTGCTCGCTCGAGTAGACAGTCGACACTCGACACTCTTTTACGGAACTTTCGATGTAAAAGGCCATAAACTATGTCTACTTGCATAACATCTGGTAGCTTATAAGGTATACGCGACATTTCTGCTCGCACTCGCGAAATAAACGAATCGACACTATCGTTATCACTTTGTTCGCGCGCGAATATTTCTCGTAAGATCCGGTGGGCGGGGTGCGGGGCGCCGTACATGAATCGAAGGCGGCGTATCGCGGCGTCCCAGGTCTCCACGGTAGATTTCACTCCTTGCCACCACACTGCGGCGTCTCCGGTCAGCAACATTGGTAGACCTCGAAGAGCGTGTTCGTCGGATACACTTGCGCACTCTTTGTAGATGAGCACGCTCTCGACAAATGCTTCTAGGGCTTCGGTACTGCGGGCGGCTCCGTCGAAGCGGGCCGTGCACCGGGTAAAGTTGCTGTGCATGCCGTGCATGCCATGCACGGGCGGTCCAGTGTGTGTAGCGGTGGGTTGAGTCGGTCCCGTAGGGTCGCTACTCGTTGACGTCGGCGTCGACGTCGCGACGCTTCTCATAACGTTGGATAACAATCGTGTGAGCTGTTCTTCGGACATGGAAATCATGTTACCACATGTCGTCGCCGGGATCGGTGTAGCAGTTGCCGTGGTGTTCACGCTCGCGGGGTTAGCTATCGCGTGACTTTCCTCATCACTACTGGAACCATCGTTTTCCTCCAAGTTTACGTGCGCGCCGCGTGTTTTCGGCGGCATTTTCTCGACGGTAACACTCGGTGATGAACGCAAACGGTAAATAACAGCAGTATAGTCCAGTAGGTGCACTAATTACTCGATCCTTGACTAGGTAGAACACTAAACACTGTTCGCGTGGATTTCGTTCGCACTCGCGTCGGTTATTTTTCGTTTCGTAGGTACGTATTTGCCGTACGGAGCACGTGCCACGAGTTGGGCGCAATTTATAACACAATATGTAGCTTTATTATGTACCTATTATAATATTCTATGGGTCGGGGCACACCTGCCGAACGTTCCGCGGCGGAACGCTCCGTCGCGTCATATTTCTATGGACGTAACGTTCGGCTGATGTGTCATAGGTAACTTGAAAAACATTAGGAGCATATTCAACCGAACGTTCCGCCGCAGAACGTTCGGCAGGTGTGGCCCGACCCTAAGATTTATAACGTATTCACGAGAGGTAATCAGCGTACAAAATAGCGGTCCGTCGCACGATCGCAGCGTGCGCGGCGCGGTCTATCTCGATACGTAGCGAGGAGCCGACTGACCACGCGAGCGAGCGCGGGAGGGGGGAAGCAAGTGAAGTACCTATTCATGACGCGGGCGGCGACGCGGGTGTAACTTGCAACATATCGCTACAAAAGTCTTTTCTAACAAAATATTTTGATGACGCATTATTGCGTATAACAAGGATTCTACATACTACATGCTATTATAATGCATATTGCGAAGAAATACTTATCCTATACATACAAGATTTTAAGCCAAGTTAAAATTAATGATTTTAAACAAGCTAAAATTTACGGTGACGCCTCGTCGCGAACATGATCATTGTGTGATTTTAATAAACGCCGTGTATCGCACCGAGTGTGTTTTCATTGCACGAAACTCATCCTCTGCCCACATGATGTTTGAATGTAATGGAATAAATCCTGACGATCTGACATCAGAAATGGGATCACATCGTGCTAATGAGAGCACACGCGGGGACAGTGACAATAACAATCAGTGGCGGTTATTTTTTTAAATGCAAAACCAACAAATGCACGCGCTGATATAACAAACTTAAAAAACCAAGCCAGTGAATAGCAAGTTAGTGTTGCCGGAATTCGACCCCGACAAACCTGATTCCAATACACGATCATGGTGCGCTACCGCTGACTTGTATTTTGACAAAGAACAAGGCATTGAAGGGCTCTGCATCTACATGGCTGTCGCAGATAACCTATCCAAGGACTAGCTCGCGGCGCCTATCAACGCCAATTGGGGCTCAATTGCGCCACACACCTGAAGCCAGATCGAGAGCACGTGCTGCAAGCAGTGTACAGCGAGTGGAAGTTTGCGTCGCACAACTACCTTCAGGCACGTTAGAATGAAAAGGTGAGCTGTACTGTTTTGTTTACAATTGTGGTGCTGAATGCTCGTTAGTAAAAGAAGGTTGTGCAGCCAAAACGAGTTAATAACGTTGTTTTGTTGACTGGTATAGGTCTAACACGTGTATACAGTACAGAACAAAGTTTATGTAGCGTAACAATTAGCGAATACCAATTTGAGTTTTTGTGTTTTGTTTCCTTTTGTTTTAAATTCTAAGCGTACTCACAAGAACGCACATGATAGATTAAGGAGAACGCCCAAGTACAGTTTGAACTAGAGGATTTGGAATTGAGAGATAGTGTGGAGACATAGTTCGGATGGTCGGACCGTGCCAGGGGGTCTACTCCCTAAGTCCGTCAACTAAAAGACGGGCCCGTCCGAAAGTAGTCCGAAACGATGGCGTGTACCCTACTCCCTATTGATTTCGGATTCATAAGCTTCGAACGGAATCATAGACAATATTTGTGCGCGAATGATACATGACGGTAGAGTTGCGCTATTTTACCGGTCGATTACCGGTTTACTTATTTTGTGGTTATCATGCTTACTATTCCAAAAATAATATTGTTGTCGTTAGAAAATTACCACATTTTTAATAATTTAGTTTTTATTACGCCTTTAGTTGAGCAATTGAATTATTTTTGCCATTTTTGTCTCGATGGTGGCTTTATCGTGTTGATATCTTTGCCTTTTTTCTTTTTGACGTTAAGTGTTTATTAACTATGACGGCAAAGTATTTTGACGCGGCGCGTCTTTCAAGACTTTCAGTTTCAGATTTGTCAATGAATATGATATTGAAGCGAGGAAAACTTTTGATAATTACCTACATGTACTAAATAAACAAATGGAATCAATACCGGAGACTAGTTCCAATTAAAGGCTAAGAAGTGCAACTTGGTTGGAGGAGGATAAGGTTTGTACTGTTACAGCTAGAATAAATTTTGTTTTGTAAACATTCTCAATTTCTCATAGTTACATGCTTGCTTTTGCTTCTGTTCCTTACATTGTTTTGAAAGAATTGGTCAGGAGAGGGTCTTTTTAAATGGAAAATCTAAATACGGACGTAAACACCAATGCGAAGAAGGTGGCGGCCCGGCATGATTTACGAATTAGACCTACCTAACCAATTTACTTTTACGTTACAAAGTTCATAAGAAGGCATGTCAAGAATTTTGTTTGCCTGTACAAAACTCATAATATTACTTAGTTATTCTTATGCCTCTACAGATTTAATTAATTTGGTATAACTATAATTTGCAAAAAAAATATTACATTAATTTTGTATTTCAGGTTAGTAGGACTAGTAAGGATGGCGCTACACTACAAATAGCAGAAACTGAAACAGCCTGCAGAAAAGAATTACATGAGGCACAGAGGGCAAACAAACTAGATATATGTTTGTTCTAAGAACAAGTTCTAACAGTCAAATTAAAGTATTATAAAATAAATTAAACTGATAGAATAGACATGTTTTTTATTAATGAACTACTCGCTAAAATATCTTCTTATAAAAGTTTGAAAAATAGCATTTGCATTTCCCTTGCAACTTCTTGAGTTGCTTCTCTTGTATGATATTCATTGATATTACTGGGTACCCTCTAACTGCATGTCTCCATGGTGAACTGCAATGTTGTGAAGCACTGCCACTATGGTTGTTGTTAGGTGCTAACCCAACATTAAAGTCAATGCAAGTGCAAAATGTAAGTATGCAGAAAATGTCAAGGAATGTCAATGAATGCTCAACGGGCATGAATCTAAATAAAAATGCAAGTTATCCGACTCAAAGCACGTCTAATTGAACACTAATTAAAATATGTACAAAAATGTATCATCTAGGCTCCGCCGTATGACAATGCATTTCCGAATGTAGGTCGCGATCAAAGTGCACATACGCGACCCTACTAACTAACTTATTGCATCAAAAATACATATTTAAAAACCATGTACGTACACCGTACATATTGCCACCACAAAGAATGGTAACAGTTATTAACTGCAAGACATGTAAACAAATAAAGAATGTATAAATGTAAACTAAAATCATAGTTATGTATAAATGTAAGCTAAAATCATAGTTATAATAAATGTAAAAATTAAATGTAAAGTAAAATCTTATACTATGTAAAATGTAAACTACAATCCATAAATATAATGTCACACTTAATTAGCACACGTCACTATGTCTCTCAGTGTCAAATTTCACTTCACTACAGGAGGGGTTTACCCTTGTCACCGTATTCACTTCACTATGCACTTTTGACTCCCGTTTGTTGACCTTGCTGTACCCGTCCTCGATGTCATCTTCTTCTTCTCGTCTTCCTCTGCTTCTTGCATCTTGAGGACCCTCCCCCTGTCTATTGGTTGTCATCTTTCGCCAATAATACATCGATGTTACAAACAGTGCAATGCTAATAATAATTACCACATAGATCGCGATGTAGTGATGAACGTCATGAGGAGATAGGTTTTCTAGATTCGATTGTTCTTTAATCGAGCGCAGTTCCGTATCAATCTTCTTGAAAGACTCTTCGTGCGTTTCAATGTGCAAAGACGAGTTACGAACAGAGGTGTTGATGATATTGTTGATGGGTGAGATCGTAGGTATTATCATGGCGTATGGTTCATTAACCAAAATGTCGCTTGTGTGTTCCATATATGCGTGAAGCATGAATGAATCACCTTGCAGGTTACAACCTCGTTTGAGTGTTATCAGACCCGAGTGACGTAGCGTCTCCGATGTCATTTGAGCTCCGCACACTAGTTGCATTTCGCACGTGTCACAACAATAATAAAACCATGTGTTTTGCTTATGTAATTTTACCCACTTGTCAGCGCATACTTTTATTTCGGTATGGCAATATGCACTATGTTCTTCGTTGTCTCGAATCAGCTGTACTTCGCAAATAGACTTACGTCGATCGCCAGTGCTGTATATAGGGTGATTTAATTTGCACATCAGGGTTTTGTCATGGATCTTTTGGCATTCTTGAATCTCGGGTTGTTCTAGGGGTATAAACGAGTATTGGTTAGCGTTAAATGCAATCAATTCAGAATTGGGAATAACGTACATCACACGAGTAACGTCAATCCGTTGAGGTATGCTGATTAGTTTATTTAGCTCGTATAGTGCATCATTCAAGATCGGTATTTTTATTTCCATCAATAGGTATTGCTGTGTAATGCGTGCATGTATTCTGAACAGCCTATAGATGTCTCTGACGTCATTCTGTACTTCTGGTAGCGCAGAGTCGCGAGGTAGTTGTCGAGCTACTTTATCTAATTCACTTTGCATTTGGTTTGGCGATAATAAGTGTACGTCCATATGTCCCTGGTACATATTTGTCAATGTGTTGATAAGGGTTTGTTGAATGTCTTTTAGATTCTGAGCCATTCTTTCGGCAGCCATTGCCGATGTTATTATGTAGAAGGCGTTTGCAGTGTCAGCTTTATCTTTTATGGAACTATTTTCTAAAGAATCAAGATGTTGGTTTATCAAAGTAAACTGCTTTATCATTGTCGCTTCGTTGCGCTGTACAATATTATGTTCGGTTTCCAGAATACTAGTCTGGTTTTTAAGCAATTGTAGCAAGTGTTTCTCGTTGTGCTTAATTGTGTTAATGTCAAGTTCGTATTTATCTGCAAAACGCTGATCTAGTACGCCAAATAATGAGTTTGCAACATATCCCACTCCGTCGATTAATCCTCTTTTAAACCTGTGTTGAATTAATCGCTGGGATTTCAGTATCTCATTGTAGTAGTTTAATTCATTTGTAGTTTGGTCAAGTTGGTTGATTAAGACATGAAATTGCATCAACCACTCGTCACAACGAAACTGTTTTATATGTGACACGAATTTTTGCAGTGTATCGACGTTTCGCCAGTAATTCGTCATATTATAATAGAATACTAATTTCCATTCGTCTCTAATTTCTTGCAAGTCCGCTATCTTGTCAAAGTAAATTGTTTGATTTTTTGTCAGTGGGGTAAGTTTCATATCTTGTTGGACAGTAGGTGTTATTAATGTAATAAATAGCATCAATGTGTAACAAACCAAACTCTTCCAGGTAAGGTTTTTAGATCTGTTGCGCCTGTTTTTCGTCAGTTTGTCATTGTCAGTGCAGTTTTCTTCAGCCTCGACTATTGGTACTAATTTTGAAATTGGTCGTTTAGTTTCTCCTTTTGCAGTTTGTACTGTGACAACTCTAGTATGGCCGTCTTTTCCAGGGTGTAGCTTCGCTACACGTCCCAGTGCCCATTTTCCTGCAGGTAATTTCTCATCTCTGATGCACACAATGTCATTTTCTCGTGGGTCGGTAGTCTGTCGTTTCCATTTTAATCTTGCTTGTAGTTGTTGCAGATATTCTTGCGACCATTTCTTCCAGAAATCCTTACTAAGCTTCTGCACAATTTGCCATCTTTTGCTTAAGTGGTAAGTATTGTCAATGTCCGGTTCTGGAATTGTCATGAGTGATGTGCCGGTTAGAAAATGTCCAGGTGTCAAGCAGTTGATTTCGTCCACGTTTTCTGTTACAGTGCATAGCGGTCGTGAGTTCAAGCATGCTTCGATCTGGCATAACAGCGTGGTGAATTCTTCGTAAGTTAGGCGCTGTTCTCCAATGACACGTTTTAAGTGGTACTTCATGCTTTTTACGGCAGCTTCCCACAGTCCGCCTGCGCTCGGCCAAACAGGGGCATTAAAGTGCCACTTCACTCCCATCTCTGATACCTTGCCCAAGAAGAAGCTGTCAATTGTTTCGACAATGCATTTATATTGTTGCAATAGGATCCGATTTGCTCCCACAAAATTCGTTCCGTTGTCGCTGTACATGTCTCGTGGCGTGCCTCGACGTACACAAAAGCGTTTGAAAGCCGATAAAAACGCTGTGCTGGTCAACTCTGTGACAAGTTCCAAATGGATAGCTTTTGTTGCCAGACAGACGAATACGGCAATGTAAGCCAGCAATGTTTTTACTCCTCGGCCCTTATTAGCCTTGATCTCGACGTGACCAGTAAAATCGACCCCTGTATGTGTGAACGGGCGAGATACTGTCACTCTAGGCTCCGGTAGATCTGCCATAATCTGATTAGGAATTTTTGCATTAAATCGCCGACATGTTATGCATTTATGTAGATTGTGGTCATGTGGTAGCAACATTGGGTGTTTGGTGTCATTATTTAGATTCGAGTTATGTAACCTTCCCCCCACTCGTAAAATGTCATGCTTGTCAAGAAATGGGTTTAAACTCAGGAGGTTACTTTTAGTGCTCACGCTTTTATTTTCCTTCAATCTCATAATCTCGTCCTTGAAGGCATGCAGTTGAATTTCTTTCAGTATGAGTTTTTCGGCGCTTTCTATTTCTATTGATGTCAAATAAGCAGTAGTATTTGTTTTGATAATTGAGCAGTTGTTAATAAAACGTTTTATCCACGCTATGACCCTTGTAATGTGAGTCATATCGCTGTGCCTGTCTAATAACTCAATTACAATTGACGAAGGTTCAGATTTCACAACACACGCTTTCATTTGTTTTTGTTTTGATTCGCATGTTGTCGGTGTGATTGTAACTTTGTCAGCTGTTTTTTCATTGTAATTTTTCACCCATTCTGGCCCTTGCCACCACAAAGGATGCTGTAGCAGTTGCGAACAACTGATGCCACGTGATGCACAGTCTGCAGCGTTGTCCTCAGATTTGACGTAACTCCAGTGTCGTTCTGGTATAACTTCAAGCACTTGCTGTACTCTGTTGCTCACAAACGATTTCCATTTTGTGACGTCACCATGCAGCCAGCCTAATACAATCATAGAGTCCGTCCAAGCGTATGTGTTTTTGTCAATGTTGTCCCATTTGAAAGATTTTATGACCTTTTCCATGAGACGTGAAAGTAGTACTGCTCCACATAGTTCAAGCCGTGGTAATGTTAATGGTTTGTTGATTGGCGATAGCCTAGACTTTGCAGCTATAAGTCTACTCACGGGCTCATTTTTGTCATTAAATGTCAGTAGATAAATCGCGCACGCGTAGGCCTTTTCTGACGCGTCGCAGAACCCATGGACTTGCAGGGGTTTTGTAGTGTCCCCCAGCCATCTCGGTATCTCAATTTTCGTTATGTTATGCAAGTCACTTGTAAATTTTTCCCATTCTATTTGTACGCTCGTAGGTAAGGTTTCATCCCAGTCACATCCTGATAGCCAAACGCCTTGAAACATCAGTTTTGCTTTTACTGTCAATGGTGTAAGCCAGCCAAGTGGGTCAAAGATTTTTGATATTTCAGACAGTAGCTTTCTTTTTGTCAGTTGTTTATTATTGTCAGATTTTATTTTGTTTGTGAATGCAAATGTGTCAGTTGTAGGGTTCCACTGTACACCCAGGGTTTTCGTAGTCCCGTCGTTTGTAAAGTGCATGGTAGTCTGGTTAAGATCTGATGATGATAAGCTTTCGATCAAGGTCGGGTCGTTGCTTGACCACTTCCGTAGCGTTAGACCAGCTCCTCTCAGCATGTCGATGAGTTGTTTTTGGATTTCTTGGGCTTGCTCAATGGAATTGCTACCACTTAGTACGTCATCAACGTACATCTTGTTTGTAATGACGTCTGCTGCTAACGGATATTTCTCTGCGTCATCATTAGCTAGCTGCTTTAGTGTTCGAAGTGCTAGAAATGGTGCCGCCTTAGTACCGTAAGTCACTGTGCATAACTGGTACTCCTTTAATGGACCTTGGTTTGGTTCTCTCCACAATATCTTCTGCAAGTGTTGATCTTCTTCATGTACTAGGATCATGCGATACATCTTCTCACAGTCTGCTGTAAAAACATACTTGTATAGCCGCCATCCCAGTAGTAGTGTCAATAGGTCTTGATGAAGCTTAGGACCACACTCCATCAAATCGTTCAAGCTGTACCCGGTGTCAGTCTTCTGCGAGGCGTTGAAAACCACTCTAAGTTTCGTTGTCACTGAGTCCTGTTTAAGGACTGCATGGTGAGGTAGGTAGCATGTTAGATTGTTGTCATTCTTGCTCTCTTTCATGTGTCCCATCTCCAAATATTCTTGCATGAACTTAACGTAGCTTTCGGATAATTTGTCATCCCTTGTCAATCTCCTTTCTAATTCCATGAATTGTGCTACTGCACGTGGTTTTGATTTTCCTAACAACTGTTTAAAATTAGGTTTCATCGGTAAACGAACTGCATATTTGCCATTTCGTAAGCGCTTTGTAGTTGCACTGAAGAACTCCTCGCAATATCTCTCTTCTGTCGTCATTGAGTTGCATGTATCCCCGTTGATGTCTTCCACTTCCCAATACTTTGTCAAATCATCAACTTGATTTATGACGACGTTGCAGTTTAGTGTCTTGTTGACGTTGCCTGACAGAATCCACCCTAAACGTGTCTGTTGAGCCATCGGTTCGTTAACCTCTCCCTTAGCCAAGCCATTCATTAGAATTTCCGAAAATACGTGTGCATCTAGAAGTATGTCAATGGGCCTAGATAAGTTGTAGTCTGGATCGGCTAGTGTAATGTCTGTCACGTGAGCCCAAGGCTTCTTTGCAAATGTAACGTTAGGTAGATTATTTACCACTCTTGTCATGACTAATGCTTCCGTTGTAAACTGAAAATCATTGTGTAAAGACTTGCAGAATAGCTGAACCTTTCCTTTACTCCTATTGGATAAGGTGCCGATACCACTTATGCTTGCGCTTAACTGCTGACGCTGTATCCCAAGTCTTTGAGTTGCATTCTCGGTGATCAGGGTTATTTGTGACCCTTGATCAACTAATGCCCGTAGTGTAATATAGTCGCCACTAGCTGTCGCTACTTGTATTAATGCAGTTGCCAATAATATCTCGTCATCATTATTCGAGGCGAAGTTATTTTGCACGGTTTTTGTTGACCTGGTTGTCGTTGATGACGACGATTTAGGCACAGTGTGTGTTGCGGAGGGCGTTTGCGCTGACTTGACAATATCAAAGTGCAATAATGTGTTGTGTGATTCGTTGCACTCTTTGCATCTTTTTTGTGACGCGCAGTAACCCTTAGTGTGCACAAACAGACAATTTTTGCAGATTTTATTATTCTCAATAAATTGTAACTTTTCCGAACCTGTCATATCAGTGAATTTGGAACATTGGAATAATGCGTGATTGGTATTGCACAATGAGCAAATAATTTTGTTAAATTGCCCAGCGTTGTATGCATGGAAGTTTCGAGACTGGTTTGATGAACTTTTATTAGGTTGCGAATATGTTGGCTTATGGTTTTTGTTAAATGGATATGGCGCATTATTGAATTGTGGTTTTTGTGCAGGTTTAATGCTGTTTTCTGGCTTCTTCCTATGCAAAGGTTCTAGTGCCATAAATTTGTTTTCAACGAAATCCATAAAATGATTAAATGTAGGTATCTCCCGCGGATCTGCCCTGGACTGCATGTATTCAGAATAGGTTTCGGCGTCAAGTTTTTCGCATAAAACGTAAACCAGTACAGGATCCCAAGAGCTTGTATCTACGCCCAAGTTATGTATGGCGTTTATAGTTTCATTGCTAGTGTCATATAACCGCTTAAGATCAAGTGCAGATTGTTTTTGTAAGTTAGGTTGACGCATAAATACTTGAAAGTTCCTGGTGAATAGCAGAAATTTGTTATTATATCTATGGTTCAATATTTCCCAGCACGTGTCGTAATTTTCGGGTGCAATGTGTAAATGCTGTACAAGCTTTTCCGCTTCACCGCGCAACCTTCCTTTTAGATGTTGCATTTTTTGAGTTTTTGCAATAGCGGGGTTATTATGAATCGCTTCTACGTACAGATCCATGAAAGTAGGCCATGATGTATAATTTCCGTTAAAACTTGGTATGTCAATTTTAGGTAAAGTTTGTTGTTGATGCATAGAGGCATTTAGGTTCATGTTTAACGCCCGTTTTATTTTTGAGAACGCCATTTCGTGACGACAAAAATCGTCATAATAATTGTCAGGTATGCCTTCTAGTATACCGTCAATCTGTAAATGTAACTTGTCAATTGCAGCCCACCGAGACTCTAAGGTCTTTAACATATCCTCAATCTCCCATTTTTCCTTAACGTCGTCAACGTTCCTACTCGCCACTAACCTATTAAATGCACGGAAATTAGCTTGTTGCAACTGCTGTAACTCGAATAACTTGTCCTCCGCTTTCGGGAATTTATCGAAAAGGGTCTTGTCAAACTCAACGCTTGACTTACTTTGACTGGCGTTGGTCGGTCCGCTCTGAGGCTTGATGTCGTATGCTGCCACCTCCTGACGAGCTCCTTGGTACCAACTTTTGATTACCTCATAAATGTTATTGGTGAAATATTGATGACTTTTATCTTCTACTGTGCTCAGCTCCTGGTTCATCTCTTCACATTCCGCCCATAACTGATCCAATCGCTCAAGCCTTTGTCGAATGTAATCGGGGGTCTTCCTGCTCGCTGAATCCTTCTTAAAATTAGAATGAATTCTCTTCACCTCCTCGAGAATCTCGGCTTGACGCGCGATTAAACCTTCCATTGTCAAAGTGATAAGTAAAAATGAACGATCTTACTTGAACTTCAGGAACTCTCCCTTCTTCTGTAACGCCAAATGTCGCTCCGGAACCTGGATCGCTGCTACCTTCCCGAATGCTCCTGTACGGCAACACACGTGGCACGGTATGACGCGGCACGACACAGTTCACACGCGACGTATTACTGACCGATGTATCGGACTGTACGGTACTTGCAAAGGTTTCGAAGGACCAAAAAAACTATGTTAGGTGCTAACCCAACATTAAAGTCAATGCAAATGCAAAATGTAAGTATGCAGAAAATGTCAAGGAATGTCAATGAATGCTCAACGGGCATGAATCTAAATAAAAATGCAAGTTATCCGACTCAAAGCACGTCTAATTGAACACTAATTAAAATATGTACAAAAATGTATCATCTAGGCTCCGCCGTATGACAATGCATTTCCGAATGTAGGTCGCGATCAAAGTGCACATACGCGACCCTACTAACTAACTTATTGCATCAAAAATACATATTTAAAAACCATGTACGTACACCGTACAGTTGTTTTCACATTTTCTAGTTTGCATGTAATGGTCATAGGTTGTGCCATGTAAAAGGCATTGAAAGCTTTGTTTCCACACACCAAAGCACCGTTCCACAGTATATGTCGAAAGTAAAGTAAACAAAGCCAAAAGGGGTATTATATCCTCACACAAGTCCTCAAAAATGTTCTCGTGTGAGCCTATAGTTCCCAACTAACTCAACGTCGGAAATACTCGCCAACCGAAAGTTTCGGCGTCGCCGCCGCTCTTCCTGGAGAGTTTTTTCGAGCAATTTCAGCATTAAAAAAGCAGCCATCGTTTGGATTATTTAAAAAAAAAAAACATTCGTCGACAGCACGACAACTATTGTGATGTCGTATCAACTGACATATATCTCCGTCAAAACAAGTGTCAAATTCAACTTTTCGGACGGGCAAAAACACATCGGGAGTAGGGACAACTGTCAAATCGTATCGTCATTCATTCTTAGGTCGGGCTTCCAACTAATCGTATGTCCGTAGGTGTTAGGGAGTAGAAAAGGCCCGTAACTAAGCCCGAAATGACGGACTTCGTGCTTAGGGAGTAGACCCCCAGTATCCATTTAGTAACCGTAGTTCGGTAGAAGTCGGTGTCTGGGGGTCTACTCCCTAAGTCCGTCAACTAAAAGACGGGCCCTTCCGAAAGTAGTCCGAAACGATGGCGTGTACCCTACTCCCTATTGATTTCGGATTCATAAGCTTCGAACGGAATCACAGACAATATTTGTGCGCGAATGATACATGACGGTAGAGTTGCGCTATTTTACCGGTCGATTACCGGTTTACTTATTTTGTGGTTATCATGCTTACTATTCCAAAAATAATATTGTTGTCGTTAGAAAATTACCACATTTTTAATAATTTAGTTTTTATTACGCCTTTAGTTGAGCAATTGAATTATTTTTGCCATTTTTGTCCCGATGGTGGCTTTATCGTGTTGATATCTTTGCCTTTTTTCTTTTTGACGTTAAGTGTGTAGTATCTATGACGGCAAAGTATTTTGACGCGGCGCGTCTTTCAAGACTTTCAGTTTCAGATTTGTCAATGAATTTGATATTGAAGCGAGGAAAACTTTTGATAATTACCTACATGTACTAAATAAACAAATGGAATCAATACCGGAGACTAGTTCCAATTAAAGGCTAAGAAGTGCAACTTGGTTGGAGGAGGATAAGGTTTGTATCTACTGTTACAGCTAGAATAAATTTTGTTTTGTAAACATTCTCAATTTCTCATAGTTACATGCTTGCTTTTGCTTCTGTTCCTTACATTGTTTTGAAAGAATTGGTCAGGAGAGGGTCTTCTTAAATGGAAAATCTAAATACGGACGTAAACACCAACGCGAAGAAGGTGGCGGCCCGGCATGATTTTACGAATTAGACCTACCTATCCAATTTACTTTTACGTTACAAAGTTCATAAGAAGGCATGTCAAGAATTTTGTTTGCCTGTACAAAACTCATAATATTACTTAGTTATTCTTATGCCTCTACAGATTTAATTAATTTGGTATAACTATAATTTGCAAAAAAAATATTACATTAATTTTGTATTTCAGGTTAGTAGGACTAGTAAGGATGGCGCTACACTACAAATAGCAGAAACTGAAACAGCCTGCAGAAAAGAATTACATGAGGCACAGAGGGCAAACAAACTAGATATATGTTTGTTCTAAGAACAAGTTCTAAAAGTCAAATTAGAGTATTATAAAATAAATTAAACTGATAGAATAGACATGTTTTTTTATTAATGAACTACTCGCTAAAATATCTTATAAAAGTTTGAAAAATAGCATTTGCATTTCCCTTGCAACTTCTTGAGTTGCTTCTCTTGTATGATATTCATTGATATTACTGGGTACCCTCTAACTGCATGTCTCCATGGTGAACTGCAATGTTGTGAAGCACTGCCACTATGGTTGTTTTCACATTTTCTAGTTTGCATGTAATGGTCATAGGTTGTGCCATGTAAAAGGCATTGAAAGCTTTGTTTCCACAGACCAAAGCACCGTTCCACAGTATATGTCGAAAGTAAAGTAAACAAAGCCAAAAGGGGTATTATATCCTCACACAAGTCCTCAAAAATGTTCTCGTGTGAGCCTATAGTTCCCAACGAACTCAACGTCGGAAATACTCGCCAACCGAAAGTTTCGGCGGAACTACTCTTCCTGTAGAGTGTTTTCGAGCAATTCCAGCATTAAAAAAGCAGCTATCGTTTGGATTATTAAAAAAAAAAATACTTTCGTCGACAGCACGACAACTATTGTGATGTCGTATCAAGTGACATATATCTCCGTCAAAACAAGTGTCAAATTCAACTTTTCGGACGGGAAAAAACACATCGGGAGTAGGGACAACTGTCAAATCGTATCGTCATTCATTCTTAGGTCGGGCTTCCAACTAATCGTATGTCCGTAGGTGTTAGGGAGTAAGAAACGCCCGTAACTAAGCCCGAAATGACGGACTTCGTGCTTAGGGAGTAGACCCCCTGCTTGTAGTAGTCCGTTGATGCTCGGTGCGCTGGTGGCTCTGGCGGAGGTTGCTCAATTTGCTCAGTTTAATTGTTATTTGTGATCATTGTGTTATTTTGTGATTTTAATAAATGCCGTGTATCGCACCCAGTGTTTGCATTGCACGAAACCCACCCTCTGCCCACATGATGTTTGAATCTAATGGAATAAGTCCTAACGACCCAACATATAGAATTATAATCATAGAAATCATCAATACAACTCTATAAGTTCATGTAATCGTATTGAATGACTATTTCATGAAATCATGATTATATTTGGGGATTTCTGCTCCAGCATGGATTGAGTATGTTTGAATAACTTAAGTTATAGTCCGGTCAATATAGACATTTCAAATAACAAAAATTCCCGGAGAGCCAAATATTGGTGGAGAGCTGGGGGTTTAACATTACAAATACAGTTTAAAAAATCCCCATCGATCTTAAGTGTGCTATAAAAGTTAGGCAGTGTATAGAGTGCCACCATTGGCACTCTATCCCTATCGGATAAAGTGCCACTGCAGGCACCCTAGTAACACCGCCTCGGCCCGGCTCAAGTGCCGCAAGCATAGGATTGTCATTGTCACTGTCACTAAGTCACGTCACTTGGTATTTTGTTTGATTGTCGAGGTTAGATCGCTGTAAAACACCACATTCCCAAAACATTACATTCTCTTGTGCCTAAACGGACCCTGGCACTTCGCCGGCCGCTACCGCGGCACCGCTCGCTACGCTCGCTCGGCTCGTGCGTTGTGTGGTCACAGTTCTAACCTAACCTAACCTAAATAACAAGTGACAGTGACAATGCAACGCTCACGGCACTCTAGCTGGGCCGAGGCAGTGACACTAGAGTGCCACAAGAAACTCGCGGCACTCTATACACTTCGTAAAAGTTATTCGGTGTCAAACGTCAAAATTTGAGGTTTTTTGAATTTTTCTCGAAAACGGTAAAAATCAATGCTCAAAAATGTATGGACACCGTCCCCACCCTTGTAGCACTTTAAAACCTATGTTAATCGAAGGGCCATAGCCATTTCATTATTTTATTGTATTACACCGACGCTGAAATGTCTGTCCGAAAAAAGTTATATCGACTTGAAAAACCGGAATCAGTCACAGTTATGTTGTCGTTTAATGTTCTTTGTTATTAAAAATATGGCAAAACATAATCGAAGATGTGTGTTCCAACTACGTACTTATATCTAGCCGTAGATCGTATTATTTTATTGACTGACGGCAAAAAAAAAAAAACAAACAAATCCTTAACATTTTTTTTTGTATTTTTTTTTTTTGTTGGGAAATCGTCAAATAACTTCTCCCGCTCTGGGCGGAGTGGAAGGGCGTGCGTGTCAGACTCTTACGGACTAAAATCCACCCGTGTTCCTTCAGTTGCCTGTACGTTGCCAGGGGCCACGGTCACCCCTTAGGACTTTCCCGTAACCCCGGCAGCAGTGGCACCCTCATATCAGCAACTGAGTCTTATTCACCACGCGAACGCAATATATAGGTAGATTGTTTATTTCCATTACTTTTAATAACTTACAAGATGTCTGCACTATTCATGCACGCCACGCAAAGAACCTTTCGTAATCGTAAGATCTTATCCTTATATAGAATGACGGCAAAAGAAAAAAAAATCCTCACTATGCTTTTCTTCTTTTAATGAGAAACGTATATTATTACTGTGGGATTATTAAATACCTTCGTACGAAGTTTTAAAACAACTTTTGGGAAGAAAAATGGTGATACTCGCACGGGAATAAAACTCCCGAGGCAGCTAGAAAAATGTTCAAATCGTTTTTGTGAAGTCGGGTGCCGTGTCTGGCGGGCAACTGCCCAATGACCAATCATTGGGCAGTTGCCCGCCGTCGGATAGTTTTATGATGTCGTTCGCGCGGTAAACTCTTATTGCGCGATGCAGGATTTGTGTGACTTTGATAATTTTTTCATTTGTAAACTCCTAAAAAAACGTCAATTGTTACTTCACGAAAACGATATTCAACAGAATTCTTCATTGAACTTTTTTCTTGCTGCCCTGAGAGGTGTAATCACCATTTTGATTCCAAAGAGTTCTTTGAAAACCCTGCACGAACGTTAATCATCCCACAGTAATAATTATATTTCTCATTATTTTATAAGAAGACTAGAGCTTCTGCCCGCGACTTCGTCCGCGTGTAATGGTTACTTTGGGCTAACGCTAAAAAAAACCCCCGATTTTGAAACATTCTTCATTGGTACTCCGCTCCTATAGGTCTTAGCGTGATGATATATAGCCTATAGCCTTACTCGATAAACGGGCTATCTAACACTGAAAGAATTCTTCAAATCGAACCAGTCGTTTCGGAGCCTATTCTGTACAAACAAACAAAAAAATCGTTCCTCTTTATAATATTAGTATAGAAAAGCATATTTATATATCGAGAGGGAGCGGAGCGCTTTGTCAATTAGAGCTAATATGATAGCCCGCAGGTTTTCACGCTGTTCCAGGTCGGTCAAGCAAACACCTTTTAGAGCTTATTGTACCTCCTTGTACACGTGCAGTCTGTGGGTGAATCACACCCATAAAGCATACGAAGCCCTCCGCGTCCAATATAATAACGCTTTCAGAGCGCTGATGGGGCTGCCGCGACACTGTAGTGCCTCGGGCATGTTTGCGGAAGCTAGCGTCGACTGCTTCTATGCAACGATGCGTAAGCGGTGCGCGTCTCTGGTGCGCAGGGTGCGCTGCAGCCCCAACAGCGTGCTGATGATGACAGCTGACAGGCTCGACTGTCCTTACATACGACGCTGCAGTGACTTGCACGTCACCTATAGTCGTCGGCCATTAATGGTGTATTAGTGTAAGTGTTGAATGTACTGTGGTTTTTGTATTGTAATGTTAATGTATTGTTTGATGTAATATTGAATGTTTTATGAGTCATTGTAATTTGAATTAATAATAATAATAATAATCTCCCCACGGCCGTATCTCTACGTTGACGTCGTGGTGGGGCTTGCGCGCTCCAAACTCTCGGTCTGTGCCAGTAGTTTACTTTGCCGGAACAGGTCTAGGATAAGGAGCCAGACCAAGAGAGATACAAAAAACCCGCAGGGCAGCATGCGGCGAGCTGTTGTACAGTAGCGACCCCACGGACCCTATCTTCCAGGAGAAGTCTTGTTCCTCACCTCTGGCTTGCCTTTATTGGCCGGCTGGAGTGAACACTGACGAGGAACAGAGCTCCCACCTAATTCTTGCCTTAATTGGCCGGCTTGAGTGGAGATTCGCAAGAGCAAACGTCCTCGGAGGAAGGAAGTATTCCAGTAAGTCCTCGTAGGGATCTTGACCATCTTCCGGGCTCTGGGGTTGTTCTGAAAGCCGTGGAATACCGCTCCACTCCTTAAGCGCCTCAGGACATGTTGCCCCCTTGTCGCTACGTCACTTCGTGATAGCGACAGTTTTAGGGGGCCCATTATTGAGTGTGCAAGTCACCCCCTGCCATTTTACCTGTGTTTGTTATTTATTAAATATTGGTCAGGCAGGGGCCATAGTCTTTCCATAGTTCTAGGTAACCAATCCACTACAGCCACCCAAACCCATAGCCTAATATTTTTTTAGTTTCCACTTTCTGCAATATAATATATATTGGTGCAGGACACCAACCGGGGGTTGTCCTTGGGTGCATTGGCATAGTGCATACAGGGATAATTGCCGGTTGGTGCCTCATTCCATTTAAAATTGTCTAAGAGGCCTCTGCGAGTTGGCTTCGGCCCCTCGTACGCCTTCCAAAGGACCGGGACTCCATGGTCCCGAGATATGTAAACATATAATTATCTAAACATAATAATCAGATTCATACTGTTGAAACTTGAAAGTCTACTTCAACAGTCATGTCTTCTTCGATTTCTTCTTCTTCTTCTTCCTCTTGCTGGATGTTCATAAATTGTTCAAATGTGGCTTAGTCATTGGTCTCTTCATTAAAATCACAGGAATCTTCCTCTATTGTACTCAACTCGACATTTGAGCATGACTGATCTTGGCAATTGGTACACGCTGGATTAACACAGCAATCCGACTTTTTTACAGCCACATATGGCACTACAACCTTTTTTGCAATTGCAAAAAATTGTGTTGAGGAGTTTTTCTGGAGCAGGTGGGAGTAAAGTTTGAATCGGTTCCAGAGTATTATCTATCAATTTCCAACCCCAGTCTTCTGGGTTCAGTTGATTGCCGAGCCATGTTTGAACTTGATAGTATACTCGATACAAGTGTAATAAGTGTTGAATAGCAGATGCCGATGTTGGAGGAAGACATGATAGTTGTACTTGTTTCTTGTTTCGCGTATTTTTTTTTAGGAATAATGACTAAACATTTTTTTTGTCCGTCGTCTTTTTTACATTATCTTTAAAAAAAATATTGGATACGTATTTATTCTTTTTTTACGTAATCAAAAGATTACGGCGATACAATGAGTTAAAATGTGATATGACGTCACGCCTTGGTAGATTTTACATAGTGAGTTGTGACGTAGCGGCCCCCACTCCCTGTAAAATGCGTTTTATTTAAGTAATTTCTTATGATAAAGGAAAAAATACGCGTCTAATATGTTTTTATTGACTGACGAACTACCTAAATAGTTTTTTTTTTGACCAAGCATCGTCCCTATTTCTATGCAAAGAATTTGATTTTTGGTGTTAAAAAACGCTATTAGCGGTAGCGCACGCAAAATTTTGTGTTTGTAAGCTAAGTTATAATAACATTTAAAACATCCTCTTGTGAAAAAATCCGAAAACCTGAGGGGCCAAATGCATGCAGAATGCTCCGCTGCACTCCACTGGAAATACTTGACACCTTATTTTTACAAAAGTTAAGTATCGGTATTTTATTATTGCAAGTAATTTTTTTTGGAGCTCCACCTTCAGCTGTCATTAACGAGAATTTTAATTGTTATGCCCACCTGATGTCCACTGTAACGGTCAAGCGGATAAATCTTAAGAAGAAAGCGAAATTCCTTCCATAATTATTGTTTGAAGTGTGGAATCAATTTCTGTAAATACTTTAGCGCAGTCTGACACGATCTGGCTACTGCATCCAGGATTGGCTTCAGACGAGGGAACTCCTCAACGGTTAACAGTACAAACAGGAAATTTTATATACGATTTAATTATCACGGTCCGATCTGAATTCCACCATGATTTGGCTGTTGTACCCAGGATTGGCTTCAGGTGAGGGAACTCCTCAACGATCAACAGCGCAGACACAAAATTTTATATATCCTTCAAATATGATAGTCCGTTCTAAATTACACCATGATCTGGCTGCTGCACCCAGGACTGGCTTCAGACGAGGGAACTCCTCAACAGCCAATAGTACAGACACGAAATATTATATACGCTTTAATTATGATAGACTGTTCTAAAGTCCACCATGATCTGACTGCTGCACTTAGGATTGGCTCCTGACGAGGGAAGTCCTGAACGATCAACAGTACAGACACGAAATTTAATATACGATTGAATTATGATGGTCCGCTCTAAAGTCCATTATGACCTGACTGCTACACCCAAGATTGACTCCAGACGAGGGAACTCCTCAACGGCCAACAGTACAGACACGAAACATTATATACGCTTTAATTATGATAGACCATTCTAAAGTCCACCATGATCTGACTGCTGCATCTAAAATTGGCTTCAGACGAGGGAACTCCTCAACGGATAACAGTACAAACAGGAAATTTTATATACGCTTTAATTATCACGGTCCAATCTAAATTCCACCATGATTTGGCTGTTGCACCTAGGATTGACTCCAGACGAGGGAACTCCTCAACGGTTAACAGTACAAACAGACATTTTTATATAGGCTTTAATTATGACGATCCGATCTAAATTCCATCATGATTTCGCTGTTGCACCCAGGATTGGCTTCAGGCGAGGGAACTCCTCAACGGCCAACAGTACAGACACGAAACATTATATACGCTTTAATTATGATAGACCATTCTAAAGTCCACCATGATCTGACTGCTGCATCCAGAATTGGCTTCATACGAGGGAATTCCTCAACTGTTAACAGTACAAACAGGAAATTTTATATAGTTACGCTTTAGTTATCACCGTCCAATCTAAATTCCACCATGATTTGGCTGTTGCACTCAGGGTTGGCTCCAGACGAGGGAACTCCTCAACGATTAACAGCGCAGACACAAAATTTTATAGATCCTTTAATTATGATAGTCCGTTCTAAATTACACCATGATCTGGCTGCTGCACCCAGGACTGGCTTCAGACGAGGGAACTCCTCAACGGCCAACAGTACAGACACGAAACATTATATACGCTTTAATTATGATAGACTATTCTAAAGTCCACCATGATCTGACTGCTGCACCCAGGATTGGCTCCAGACGAAGGAACTCTTCAACGGTCAACAGTACAAACAGGAAATTTTATATACGCTTTAATTATTACAGTCCGTTCTAAATTACACCATGATCTGGCTGCTGCACCCAGGACTGACTTCAGACGAGGGAACTCCTCAACGGGCAACAGTAGAGACACGAAATATTACATACGCTTTAATTATGATAGACCGTTTTAAAGTCCACCATGATCTGACTGCCGCACCCAGGATTGGCTTCAGACGAGGAAAGTCCTGAACGGTCAACTGTACAGATACGAAATTTAATATACGATTGAATTATGATAGTCTGTTCTTAAGTTCACTATGACCTGGCTGCTGCACCTAGGATTGACTTCAGACGAGGGAAGTCCTGAACGATCAACAGTACAGACACGAAATTTAATATACGCTTGAATTATGATTGTCCGTTCTAGAGTCCATTATGACCTGACTGCTGCACCCAGGATTGGCTCCAGATGAGGGAACTTCTCAACGGCCAACAGTATAGACACGTAACATTATATACGCTATAATTATGAGTCCACCATGATCTGACTGCTGCACCCAGGATTGGCTCCAGACGAGGTTACTCCTCAACGGTCAACAGTACAACTAGGAAATTTTATATACGCATTTAATTATGATACTCCGTTCTAAATTCCAACATGACCTGGCTGCTGCACCCGGGATTGGCTCCAGACTACGACATTTCTCAATAATCAACAGGATAAACACGACATTTTATACATGGATATGTATTGTGCTATTATACTTCAATGGAATTCAGGGTCTGGTGATGGAGCCGAAAGATTAACATAGGAACTTCTAAAAAAAACTAGACTACCATCGAGTTGGTTTTGTCTTGACTAGAACTATAGCCCAAAGTAGTATCCAGGGTCTGATAATAGAGCTGAAAAGAGATGACACATAGAAAGTGGTCACAGAAAATCCTGAACTAAATAAGATCTTTTGACAAAAACTATTTCCCGAGGTGTAGTCTAGGGTCTGATGATAGTGCCGGAAGGTAGTAACAGGAAAACCTCAACTTTACAAGGTAGCCCTGTTGTGTTGAACTCGTTGGATTTGTTTAGACAAGTGAAAGTGATAGAACAGATATTTTATCAAAATACTAATGCTAAAAAACACAAAATAAAATATTAGTAAAAATCTTTTTAAAACAAGCTTTTATTGAACTAAAAAGTACAAAATAAAACTTACGTAAACAGATAACTTTAATGTTTTCTTAAAAGCTTGAGGCGTGAACGTCCTTCTTAAACATAAAGATAAGCCTCAAGCTTTTAACAAAACATTAAAGTTATCTGTTTACGTAAGTTTTATTTTGTACTTTTTAGTTCAATAAAAGCTTGTTTTAAAAAGATTTTTACTAATATTTTATTATGTCTGAATTGACCGGACTATTATGCAGACGACATGGTGCTGCTGAGCCCTACTATTAGTGGAATTAGAAAGTTACTATTGTAAAGGATATGCCAAACAGCAGGGGTTTAATATAATCCTACAAAAAGTGAGCTGCTGGTGTTTCGAGGTAAGAATAAAAATCCTACATTTATCCCTCCGACTAAATGGTTCACTTTTGCAGAGCATTGACCACTTAAAATATTTGGACCACATTTTTAGTTGTTACTGAAGAATTAAAAGATGACTTGGATATAGAAAGGGAGCGTAGGGCACTGGTTGTGAAGGGAAATATGATAATATGTAGAAGGTTTCATTGTTGTTCAGTTTCTGTAAAACGAACTCTTTTTAAGGCCTACTGCCAAACATTTTACACCGGCAGCCTTTGGGATAACCATACCCTAAAAGCAGACAATGCCCTGCGCATTCAATACAACAAGGCCCTGTGGGCGCTGTTGAGGCTTCCACCTTACTGTGGTGCGTCAGGGGTTGTGGTTCGGTGATGCGCACACTGACGACTATTTTGCGATAATGCGGAAGAAAGTTGCTTCAGTATTATCTCGAGTGGCCGGCTCTGGTCCAGGCCGGACCAGGACGGTACGGAGCGAGAGGGCATGGGAATTTTATTTTGCCCGGCTTGTAGCTCAAACTTGCAACATCTGTTGTGCACATTTCACTAAACTTATAATAAATAACTTTGGCGGAACACGGGCGGCAACATCCGTGCCCTTCAACGACCGATGACCGAATCTTGATGCCTAACAATAAAATATTTTTTTAAATATTTTTATTTTTATTTTTACTAGTTTACTTGTAAACATAATAAACCATCTTTTGTTTAATTTTTTCATTATAATCCGTCACGGAATCGTTAATAAGTGCAACCGTGTGTGTGTGAAAAACGGCTAAACCGAGCTTAATATTACGATCTTCTACTAACGGTCATAGTTAAAGCAATGACACGTGAAATTTTATCGGAGAGGCTACCGGATGACGATTGGTAATCTGGGTCTTGAAGTGATACCGAACCCCCCCGTACCGTCCGAATGGACCCCAAATGGGCGGGGGCGGAGATATGGGGGGGGCAAAGCATAAAAATTTTTGGAGAGACTACCGGATGGCAATGCGGTAGCATTGAAGTTTATACCCTATTTATATAGTAAAATTTTTTTGCCATCCGAAACACGCGGGCTGTTTTCGAACCCACGAAATTTGAAAAAAATAAAAAAATAGTTTTGAGGCTACCCCGCTTCAAAATTGGTGAGCTTATTTATTGGTACCACTTTATGTTGCAAAAAAATTGCCATCCGATCCTGCTGCGCAGTTTCTGAGAAACAACCCTTTAAACTCGCTAAAGAACACTTTATTTATTCCCACGTTTAAACAAAAATTGTAGAAATAGTTTAAATCGGATGGCATTCGAAAGTTAAACTCTAATAAGTCCAAGAAATTGTGTGTAACAATGCCATCCGGTTTTGATAAGTTCACCCCCATTTTCGCCACCTCAAAAATCGTTATAATTGAAATAATGTCTTTTCATGAAACTCCTTACCAATGACATATACCGAAAATGGAGTAAATTTTATCGACATAAAGTGGTACCAATAAATAAGCTCACCAATTTTGAAGCGGTAGCCTCATAACTTTTTTTTTTTTTTTTTTTCTAAATTCGTGGGTGCGACAACGGCCCGCGTGTTTCGGATGGCAAAAAAAAATTACTATATAAATAGGGTATAAACTTTAATGCTACCGCATTGCCATCGGCTAGCCTCTCCAAAAAATGTTATGCTTTGCCCCCCCCCCATATCTCCACCCCCGCCCATTTGGGATCCATTCGGACGGTACGGGGGGGGGTTCGGTATCACTTCAAGACCCAGACCACTCGCCATCCGGTAGCCACCCGATAAAATTTTACGTGTCATTGCCTTGATCAGCATATACTAAGTAGCAAAATGCTTCAGCATATTCTTGGCCATCATTAAAACATACGCGAGCATAGTCAAACAGCTCTAGTACGATGTTTTCAACTTAAGTTTGCCCGTGATCAATCTATCGAAGTAAAATAGTTTGAATATTTTGCTGGTTAGTGTGTGCTGAAAGACAAAAGAAAAATACAATATCCTGATAACACTGTCCCCCTTACTTATAATCGTTGCTTAAAGTTAACAGAAGTTTGAACGTTTAAAAATGTAAGGCTAAGCAGAAGATATTCATTACTTAACTAGAAGAGAGCACGAATAGTTGGCCGTTTTGTTTACCTAATTATTTTGTCAATATTACAAACCTTCAGCTGTCATTAACGAGATACAATAGAATTTTAATTGTTATGTCCACCTGATGTCCACTGTAACGGTCAAGCGGTGTAATTTATTATGAAAAATGCCTTTGTAACAGAAGCTCCATCTTTCCAATTGCTTGTTTTGTTTCTCACGTAAAAGTAACACCTTATTTAGTGTTATTTTTACATTAATAATTTAATTAATCTTATTTATTTTTCCTTGGTCACGCCTTATCTTGCGAACGACTGCACCAAATTGGATAAATCCTTTTTTGTTGTGTTCGTGCGAGTTATTTTCGGACAAGGTTTTAGGTAGGGTAGGTTGGTAGGGTAGGTAGGTAGGGTAGGATAGGAAGAAGAAGATAAGTACTTAGTGTTATCCGTGCGAAACCGGGGCGGGTAACTAGTAATCAATATTTTATTGCCCTATACAGGGTGGCAGGGACATCGACGCGAAGCCGGTTACCATGGATTCAGTACATGATTCTGAAACCCGGCGTTGAAATTTTTCGTCGGTTATTAAAAAAATTATCAGCTGTTTCATACATTTTCACCGCGTAGGTATTGCACTTTTCTATGAAACAGCAGATTTTTTTTACATAACCGACGAAAAAAATCAACGCAGGGGGGTTCAGAATCATGTACTGAATCCATGGTTACCGGCTTCGCGTCGATGCCACCCTGTATATCGATTTTTTACCATTTTAACTTATTAATATTGACAAATTAATCAAAATAGCGAAATATTTGACAGCCATTTGCGTTGCAATGTTCTCAACTTACTGTTTGCACCCTCATAAGCAACGTTTATAAGCTAGGGTGTATGGATAGATCATTAATAATATCATTACTGTAATAATTATGTTAGACTCACCATATTTAACAGACAAAAACAGGAACAGCGGGACCAACCACAAATTAATTGAGGACTTCATTATAATTTTCGGGTAATCGTTGGAATACCTAAAATCAGAAATCAATCAATTAGTTACGTGCAGTCATGTTTTTATATAACACAATAAGCATAATCAGCCATGCGTGCCACTGCTGGGACACAGACCCTCGCCCTGTGAGAGTGAGTAGGCTGTATGTTAGCTTAACTGGACCAGTGAACAATGGCAGGACTCTATGTAATCGGAGTGTCACCTTAGACTTCGCGTATTTTTGTAAAAATACCCTCAAAAAGTCAAAAGATAGATCCCGGTCAAATTAAGATAAAAAGTAATCGCAGCATATTTTTTAAATATTCAGTTTCACCAGAAAAAGGTTCGCTTGCTCTATTAAGACGCGCTCTTAAGTATTGTGGGTTATTTGATTAGTGAAAAGGAGGCCATCAATGGATTTAATGAGACAACCTGTCGTTTGCAATATTATTTTGAATATTACAAATACATAATATGTATATTTATGTGAAGGCATTATTATTATAAATATTTATAATATCACTGTGTGACGGTATTCTTTGTATTTTTACTCAATAAAACGTTAAGGTCATCGCCCACTATAACAGCACAGCTCCAGCCCGGTAACGCCCTTGCACCGCCTCGAAATATCTAGTCGTCAACGCGCCGTAAGCAAGGCGACGCTAGTTGCCAACGCGCCGTAAGCAGGGCGACCGCTAGTCGCCAACGCGCCGTCAGCAAGGCGACGGCTCGCTGACGGCACGCCGCCGGGTTGAGGTGAAAGCTTGTTTTTCATTCACAAGCGAGGTGTCACCGCGCGGACTGCTAGGCGTCAACGCGTGGACGGCGAGGCGCCGGCGAGCGGGCGCCTCGCTTGAAGCGTGCTGTCGGCGCGCCGTGTGACGGCTCGCGGGCCGCTCGCTGCCGGCGAGCCGTCCACTATTTTGTCAAGCCATCGTAAAATAGACTTTAATACATTTGACTTAAAGTCTTGACAAGTTATTTGCCGTGTCGGAGCCGTGCTGCTATAATGAGCGATGACCTTTACAGTGCCAGCTGTAGTTCCAGTGAGTCGGAACTGTCTGCGGTGATTGCTGCGATTGTGGTGATTGTGGTGATAAATTGTATAACAATGTAGGTTGCGAAGATATACAGATAGTCAAAGATGGGCAATGTTTTCCGAAAAGTGAAAAATTTTGTTAAAAAATAATTTCTGTGACTGACATACAAAATAGTGCTCTGTTGGCAAGCGGCGGGAGATATTGTTGATTAGCTAGCGCTAGATTAAAATGGTTACTGTGGGTCATCCCTAGAAGATAGACATATGCCATAGCGGACTTTTTTGTTGAACTTTATAAGATCTTCAATACTGTAGAACATAAAGGATAGTGGGCAAAAAAGGGCCGACGCAAGTGTGCGAGGGAACACCGGGGTGGTTTTAGTCAGTAAAAGTCTGACAGACCCCTTCGCCCGCCCCAGGGCGGAGGACACCCATGAGGATTTCCAACACGTGAAAAAAAAAAAAAAAGGTTAGGTTATGTTAGGTTTCGACGCGATCCGACCAGTGCTTGACGAACGATGGACAACGCCCTCTTCCAGCCCCCATACCCTGGCAGCACCATATTAAGTGAATGTGCCAGCACAACATTATTCAGTTCTGACAATGTTAGGTTAGGTTAGGTAACGGGGGAAGTTTCAACAGTTGGTCCCACTACCGCCACAGTTCATACCACTGTAGTTTTGAAGACATTACTTCTCCCTTTACTCAGGCCAAAGCGCATCAAAATCTGTCCCGGGGTTATTCAGTTCCAACAGTGTTAGGTTAGGTTAAGTTAGATTGAGGGTGTATTTTGCCTAACCTAACATTGTCGCAACTAAAGAACCCCGGGACAGATTTTTATGCGCTTTGGCATGAGTAAAGGGAGAAGCAATGTCTTCAAAACTACAATGGAGTCGCCCGCCACGTCTGTCTGTCAGTCTGTCTGAACGCGATAAACTCAAAAACTACCGAACGGATTTTCAAACGGTATTCATTAATGGACGAAGTGATTCATGCGAAAGGTTTTAGTATATAGTTCATTAAAGTTTTTAAATTGGCTGAAATATGACGATTATTGTTAAAGATGTCGGAAAAAATCATGCCGACTGGGAGCTTTACTGGCGTGCGCCGCGTAATCCCTAAAATATACATAAAAAATGTGTTCTAAGAATGGTTCATCTTAAAAAAATCAAACAAAAAAGTCTACGATGGCATACGTCTATCTTCTAAGGATGACCCACAGTAACCATTTTTATCTTTCAGAATTTGATAAAAATTTCATTATTATTTCCGAAGTTATTTTGACAGGTATCATATTAATCCATAACCAATAATATATGTTATTTAAATCGAAGTGTATAGAGTGCCGCGAGTATTCTTGTGGCACTCTAGTGTCGCTGCCTCGGCCCGGCTAGGGTGCCGTGAGCGTTGCATTGTCACTGTCACTTGTTATTTAGGTTAGGTTAGGTTAGAACTGTGACCAGGGTCTGTTTAGGCACAAGAGAATGTTATGTTTTGTGAATGTGGTGTTTTACAGCGATCTAACCTCGACAATCAAACAAAATACCAAGTGACGTGACTTAGTGACAGTAACAATCCAATGCTTGCGGCACTTTGGCCGGGCCGAGGCGGTGTAGTGGCACTTTATCCGATAGGGATAGAATGCCACTGGTGGCACTCTATACACTGCCTATTTAAATTGGGAATTCAATTTAGATTAAAATATGAATTTACATCACATCATATTTTGAATATTGTGAATAGTTTAAGAGATAATTATCACAGTTTCAAAATTACGCGTAACAATATAATTATGGTTGACGGCTACGCGGGCGCAGTAGCCTACCAATGCGTCCGCTGAAAGTTAGTCAATGACCTTTACCTCGGCTATTAGGTATGAATTCCCGGTAGTACGTTCCCGTGGGATATTTTAGATATTTTGCGACATCCACGCGGGCGAAGCCGCGGGTAAAAGCTAGTCTAATATAATTTTTCTCTTAACGGAATAATAATTTGCGCGAGAGACACTTCCAAAGTGGTAAAATGTGTGTCCTCCCCTGTAACTTCTAAAATAAGAGAATGATAAAATTAAAAAAAAATACATGATGTAACATTACCATGTAAACTTCCACCGAAAATTGGTTTGAACGAGATCTAGTAAGTAGTTTTTTTTAATACGTCATAAATCGTAAACCGCAATTTACCTCTCTAAGTCGGGGCCGTCGCCGAACGGCGACTAAAATTTCCAATACCGTAAAGCGGGTCTGTCGCCGAACGGACACAGTACGTTCACGCTGATTCAAACTGTATTTGTACTATGCATAGGGCCTAATATGGTCTACAGTTAATTTTATTCTATGGATTTGGTAATATACTTGTCAAATACATCGACTAAAACGTCAAAATATGCAGAAACAATTCTAGAAAAAAGTAAAAATTGAACATTTTGGTACGGCAAAATGGCGACTGCGCATGCGTTCAGCGCGCTGCACTCCGCGTCGTATTTATTTGTTTTCTATTGTTTTTTAAGTGTAAATCGACGGGAAATGGTGATAATTCAATAATTAGAAAGAAAGAAAGAAAAGAAAGAAAGAAAAGAAAAATAGGTTTATTCATCACAGAAACACGTGCATACAAAAAGAAATGAGTAAAAAAAAATAAAATAGAAAACAGAAATAGTGCACGTCATGACTGTGATAAGAAGGCTTCCACTCAGCATAATGCTGTACTATGGGGGACCCACAGCACAGCGCTGATTTTCATGTCTTAATGTTCGGTATCATTAAAACACACAAACCGGAATACCTTTTTAAAAAAATTTGCTGGAGGCACGAGCACTACAGTTACTCTGCTCGATCCACGTCCAATCCGATCTCGATGCCTCGACATAGGACCACAGCCTTCAGAGGATGTTTCAAGTATGCCGCTTCTCGCTGCTGGAATGATTTACCACCTCCCATAAGATCCCTGAAAACAAAACAAAATTTTAAGTTACATTTGAAAAAATATCTATTGGAAAAACAAAAGTATGATCAGCAAATATATTATAAATAAATACTCACCTATGGTTTATCATCTATGGACCAGGTGTATAAACATTCCGCGGCTCGACGCGGCATGGTTATGCGTGGGACGGACGCGTCTCGTCATCTTCCCTCATGCCTCATGGCAATGTATGGGTACATCATAAGTACCTAGTATCGCTAAGCACATCACGTTAGTCATGTTTAGTCAAGCAAGCGTTTAGGCAAGCCCAGTTGCCCACTGGCGATGTGTTGGTTGGCGGTAATATATTATTTTAAACACAAATCGCGCGGCGCGCCGCGTGACCTCGCAGGTCTCGTGAGCGGCACGCGCCGCTTGCCCCGGCCGGGCAGCGCCGCGCGCCGCGCGCCGCGGCCGGGCGCCCGGCTCGATGGCTCATACACAGCACAGTACGTCATCGCAATCGCAACAGGGAAATGCAACTGTACTTTTTTAAATGGTGAGCGCACGCGCCGGCGGTGACGCGAAGGCGAAGGTGGGAGCGAGACAAAACACTGGATATTCTCGTGTAGTAAGAAATAATATTATGTTACAAGTAGGTACTTACATTATTTATGCACAGTGATGCCTGCGGATAAACTTTTTATGTTTTTTTGTTATATAATAATATTTATTCATAGATAAACTTAATTAGTTGTATATGTTCTATGTATTATGTTCTAAGTACTGTTTATTTTATTTTAATACTTTTTATATATTCACAAATGACTGAACCTAACTTGATTTCCGTACGTCTGTTTCGGGTGACCACTGAAAATCAGCGCAAATTTATTAATATATATAATATTAATTAAGTAGTGTCGTCATCGTATATAGTTAATACTTGCGCTAAATAACATCGTAATTACCTATTACGGACCCATCAAAAAATGTAAACAAACTCGTTTGTGAAAAAACGTGTTGATGTGATATTTGTTGTTTTGTGTGTGTTTTGTGCATGTAATCGCTGGTAAGTCATTTATTTTATATTATTTAATAGTTAGTCGATAATAAAAATGCCATTTTTCAGAAAAAAATAAGAGTTCAATATTTTTTATCAACTAAGTAATGTTACGTAATGATACGGATACCTATTATTGAACTTTTTTAATTATTGGTGTTTTTATTTATTGTGTTTGTTCGTAAATAATGGTTTTGACCGATAGTATATGTATTCATAATGTATCCTGCGAAATTTCATGTGAATCGAACCAGTAGTTTTATTATAAATAATCAAAACAATGAACAACGGAATTTCTTATAAGAATCTTATAAGAATGTTTATTTATCAATACTTGCGTTCGCTTACAAAGATTCTAAGTATTATAAAAAATCCTTTGTCTAATCAGGAACCCAAAACCATTAACGATAAGACTATTTACGTAACAGAAAGCTCTCAGTTTTTGTTTATATTAGCGAGCTCTTATCTCTGACGCGCCGCGGGCGTGCCGCGCGGCTTAACGGGTTGTCGCGAAACCGCGCCGCGCGGCCTGAGAGGTTAACGAACTACAAGAACTTTTATATTATGTTACTTGCTGCTGCGGAACCCTTCATGGGCAAGTCCGACTCGCACTTGGCCGCTTTTTTCTTTTTAAAATAAGTTTTTTTTTTGTTATTCTCTATGCGGATATTATGTTATTTTTTTTTTTTTTTTTTTCTTGTCGTAGCAAAGACGTCGTGCCGAAATAATAGAAACTATCGATTAGGTACTTGAATAAAAACAGAATGAGAGGAGAGGAGAGGAGCGGAGATGTGCCAATATTAACCAATAGAATCGCACCTCCTCCTCTGGAGCGGAGTTTTGATTCTATTGGTTAATATTGACACATCTCCGCTCCTCTCCTCTCCTCTCCGCTCCGGTGGCCTTAACACACTGCACCGTCTGTGGAAAGATGGAAGGTGAGCAGCTGTTCCCAAGCACTTTGCGAGTTCTCCCGGGCGTCAAAACGAACGCACTCTGCTAAGTGTTGTGCCAGAAGAGCTCTAGCACCGTAGGGAACTACTCGCTTCAAAACAGGAACAGAGATTTTGAAAGGAGTTTTCCAAAACGGGTCAAAAGTGGATGTATATGGTGCTGTAGATGTAGATCTTGATACCTAAATCAAGATCTACATCTACAACAGCGGGGTCTCACCTTAGACCTTAGACCCTGGTCTAAGGTCTAAGGTGAGACCCCGCTTACCTTTAAAAAGCCGTTCCTGGGTACACAGCGGATATCTCTCCAAAATCTGAGCATCCTGGAGAGATGTTCGCTGTGAACCGCGATGGGATGTTGAAGGTCGGTACGCACCAGCACTGTTATCCACCAGATCGCTACCAGATCCCTGTTGCTACTCAGAATATATTGAAATATATTAGTTATATTCTATTAACCGTAATAAAAATAAATAAAATTAAGCTGATTAAAAATAACTCTATTTGAAACTTCTACTTGAAAAATATATTTGACAATGAAAAAGAATATATACCATAGTCATGAATCAGAAGCTCATTTGTTTATTTTGAAAGAACAGCATAAAAAACTACAAAGAAGTATTTATTTCAAAATAACAGAAAAGAAAAAATAATCACATGTAATACGAACTACGCAGCAAAGACGTCACACAATTCCTGCATTGCGCAGTTAGGGCGCTTGTACACGGTAAGAAAATACACCGGGCCTACGCAAGAATTCGTGTCGTAACTAGAAAATAAGCCCTCGTACCCACGGACGCGAAAACCACGCGCGTGATAAAATCGCGTGGCGCGCTTGGAATGGAACAAATGCAAAGCGGTACATCTGTTCACACGGCCGCGATTTTTCCACGCCGAGATTTTAAATCGCGCAGTGTTTGATTTTCAACGCTCGGCGTTGAGCGTTGAATAAATGCGACATACGAAGTTCTGTACTTCTGTTCCCACAGACGCGTAAAGATCGCGCGCGTTGGTCAGTACGGCACGCCGGCTCGTAGAGTGCGGACATGTCGCAGGCTCAAGGCCGTAATAAAACATTGGAATAATCAGTCAGTTCTGGGCATAAGTAGGTATTTAGGTGGAGTTTATCATAAAGAAAGTAAGTAGGTACTAAACGGGTTTAATTTGATAAAAAACAGTAGAAGAAACATGCTATTTATTATAATTTTCAGGATATTATTTCCAAATAATTGTATGGCTTAATAAAATGGCCTTTTAAATATAGTTCATTATTCAAGGGCTGGCCGCTGGACCGATGACCTTGTGAAAGCCGCAGGAAACCACTAGATACGGGAAGCACAGAATTGCTCGAAGTACCTGTGCTTGGGGGAGGCCTATGTCCAGCAGTGGACGTCTTTCGGCTGAAATGATGATGATGATGATTCAAGGGATGCATCCAAATTTTTTTTTGCGGTTTTCTGGCTTCCTAACTAGCTACCGCTAATGATTTTGCGGAACCCATCGTACGTCCGCACTGCTCGCAGATTTAATTCCAAGTGATTTTTTCACGCTCGTTCGAACACTCTGTTGAAGGCGGGGAAAAATCGCGCTGGGCGATTTTATCCCGCCGCGATTTTATTACGTCCGTGGGAACGAGGGCTAACTGTGTACCCTGCTCGCAGAGGTGCACGAAAAAAAAACTTGTCTGCGCAAGACACGACACGGCGAACGTTGTTGCGGAGCGGTGGGGGGCGGAGTAGTAGGGTTCAGCCAGTAAAGTCTCTTGTTTTTTGTTTGTTTCCTTTTTCATTTTGTTATAATAATAATTTATGCAATTATCATTCTTTTTACCCGACTGCCCCTGCCCTGCCCCTGAAGGAGGGTAATGTTTTTCGAGAGTATGTATGTATGTATGTATGTATGTATGTATGTCTATTTCTTTGGCACGCTCTGTAGCCTAAACGGCTTGATGGATTTTAACATATGAGGTGTCGTTAGATTCGTCATAATTGTAGAAGTGTCATAGGCTATATAATATTTATATATTGCATCTGCAAATACAAAAAAAGGGAGGGGAAGGTTTAAAAAAAAAAAAAACAAATACAATATTGGTATCAAATAAAAGCTAGTAACGAGTCAATGCCAAAATATATATTAATAAAACTAAAAAGCTTGAAATAAAGAAAATTATTCAAAAAACAAAAAACCGACTGCAAAAACACATAACTGAAAAGAGAAAAACAAGCATTATAATCTATAGAATTTTGGTATCGCAGGCGGGGACAAACAAAACTTACACCATATTATATTCCGTTATTCAGTTATGTGTTTTTGCAGTCGGTTTTTTGTTTTTTTTGCTTTGTAGTTAACATTTTTATAAATAAATGAAAATGATTATCAGACTTGTTATTACTTGCGCGCCCTACGCCCGACTGACGGCTGCACGAAAAAATCGTGTCGTGTACACGTTCCGATTGGTCTTGTCTGTGGAAGACACGAAAAGTTTTCGTGTGTAGAACAGACAAAATTCTTCTCGTGTACACGAAGAATTTGTCTTGTCTGCCGCAGACACGGTAAATTTTCTTACCGTGTACAAGCGCCCTGAGAGTTTACCGAGCGAAAAACATAGATAACACTATCCGAAATCAACTTATGGGCAGTTGCTCGCTAGACATGAGACCCGTCTGGTTGTAGGATCCTCCCTTTTCTTTCTATGGTAGATGAGTGAACTTTACACCCTGTTCCTCATACCCCTAAATTGGTGACCCCGACGTGATGAACGTCATCGCAGCCTTCGTGCAACTACTTCAGCGTGACGTCATCATCATCACTCCCGCAAGCTTTCATGAGGCGAGTCACACAGCCAGCCAGCACCCACGGCTTCAACGGGTATTCTGACCACCAGCATGCAGCGAACGCGCATTCCTGGTCATCACCCTCAGCCTCATCAGCAACGTTGGCACAGCACCTGCACTTCCGGCCGGGGTCACAAGCAGAGCAAATTCTACCCTCTTCTGGTCGACGCAAGCAGTCAGCCACAACTCGGCGCTTTACCACATCCGACTCACTGGATGACGACGCAGTGCCACCCCGACTCACTGGGGAATCACCGCAGACAGTTCCGACTCACCGTGAACTATGCGGCACCCGTTTCCGACTCACTGGAACCACAGCTGGCATTGTGAAGCATCGCAAGATCCAAGGCTCAGCCCACTATCGTGCTGCCCTGCCGTCTCACTTGATAAATCCTCTAAGACGGCCTCTCCTGACAGCTGAACGTCCTCGTCAGCTTCGCTCCCTAGCGTTGGTTGCTCATTTGTCTGGTCCTCACTTGGTCGATTCACGTTCGTAGGCGTGTCACCTAAAACTTAACAAAGCCAACACCAGTATAACAAAATCTGTAAGTTTAAAGTTTTAACAATCCATTGCTAAATAGCAAGCGTTTGCTCTAGCAGTCACACCAATATTGGCAGAAGCTGTAAATTGTATCACCAATGAAAGAGTTTCGGATCTCAATCATTACTGAAACAACCACAACATCGCCTGGTAAACATTGTCGGGTTTCCATATTTCATGTGTCACAAATAGCCCCTTTTAGGGCAAACAGCAGTGCAGGCCGAGCAGTGGTGGCCCAGTGGTAATGGCCGCGACTTACGAGCTGTAGGTCGTTGGTTCGAACCCAAACAGGCGCTTCACTTTGTGTAAATAATTTCATCACCACTGCTCTCAAAACGGTGAAGGAAAACATCGTGAGGAAACCGGCATGTCTTAGAACCAAAAAATTCGAAGACATGTGACATCTACCAACCCGCACTGGGCCCGCGTGGTAGATTACGGCCCACTCCCTCTCATAGAGGAGGCCTGTGTCCCAGCAGTGGGAACATTAATAGGCTGATTATGTATGGGCAAACAGATAGCCATAGTGTCGAGGATATAACACACGCCATATGTAGCTGCCATAAGGCAAGCGCACGTGGCTGTCACAACAACACAGCACACGCCATAAGGCAAGCGCACGTGGCTGTCACAACAACAACAACACAGCACACGCCATTAGTTAGCTGCCATAAGGCAAGCGCACGTGGCTGTCACAACAACACAGCACACGCCATTAGTTAGCTGCCATAAGGCAAGCGCACGTGGCTGTCACAACAACAATAACACAGCACACGCCATTAGTTAGCTGCCATAAGGCAAGCGCACGTGGCTGTCACAACAGCACAGCACACGCCATTAGTTAGCTGCCATAAGGCAAGCGCACGTGGCTGTCACAACAACACAGCACACGCCATTAGTTAGCTGCCATAAGGCAAGCGCACGTGGCTGTCACAACAACAATAACACAGCACACGCCATTAGTTAGCTGCCATAAGGCAAGCGCACGTGGCTGTCACAACAGCACAGCACACGCCATTAGTTAGCTGCCATAAGGCAAGCGCACGTGGCTGTCACAACAACAATAACACAGCACACGCCATTAGTTAGCTGCCATAAGGCAAGCGCACGTGGCTGTCACAACAACACAGCACACGCCATTAGTTAGCTGCCATAAGGCAAGCGCACGTGGCTGTCACAACAACAACAACACAGCACACGCCATTAGTTAGCTGCCATAAGGCAAGCGCACGTGGCTGTCACAACAACACAGCACACGCCATTAGTTAGCTGCCATAAGGCAAGCGCACGTGGCTGTCACAACAACACAGCACACGCCATTAGTTAGCTGCCATAAGGCAAGCGCACGTGGCTGTCACAACAACACAGCACACGCCATTAGTTAGCTGCCATAAGGCAAGCGCACGTGGCTGTCACAACAACACAGCACACGCCATTAGTTAGCTGCCATAAGGCAAGCGCACGTGGCTGTCACAACAACAACAACACAGCACACGCCATTAGTTAGCTGCCATAAGGCAAGCGCACGTGGCTGTCACAACAACACAGCACACGCCATTAGTTAGCTGCCATAAGGCAAGCGCACGTGGCTGTCACAACAACACAGCACACGCCATTAGTTAGCTGCCATAAGGCAAGCGCACGTGGCTGTCACAACAACACAGCACACGCCATTAGTTAGCTGCCATAAGGCAAGCGCACGTGGCTGTCACAACAACACAGCACACGCCATTAGTTAGCTGCCATAAGGCAAGCGCACGTGGCTGTCACAACAACACAGCACACGCCATTAGTTAGCTGCCATAAGGCAAGCGCACGTGGCTGTCACAACAACACAGCACACGCCATTAGTTAGCTGCCATAAGGCAAGCGCACGTGGCTGTCACAACAACACAGCACACGCCATTAGTTAGCTGCCATAAGGCAAGCGCACGTGGCTGTCACAACAACACAGCACACGCCATTAGTTAGCTGCCATAAGGCAAGCGCACGTGGCTGTCACAACAACACAGCACACGCCATTAGTTAGCTGCCATAAGGCAAGCGCACGTGGCTGTCACAACAACAATAACACAGCACACGCCATTAGTTAGCTGCCATAAGGCAAGCGCACGTGGCTGTCACAACAACACAGCACACGCCATTAGTTAGCTGCCATAAGGCAAGCGCACGTGGCTGTCACAACAACAATAACACAGCACACGCCATTAGTTAGCTGCCATAAGGCAAGCGCACGTGACTGTCACAACAACAACAACACAGCACACGCCATTAGTTCGCCATTAGTGTCCTGGGAGTTTCTTGCCCGTTCTTCTCCACAGAGATCTACTTTTTGGAATGGGCGACTAGCTTCAACTTTCTGACTAACTGACCGACTCTTTGACAATTCAAAAGTGCCTGTAAATGGTTTAATTGAAATAAATGCTTTGAGTTTGAGTTAGCTGCCATAAGGCAAGCGCACGTGGCTGTCACAACAACAACAACACAGCACACTGCACACGCCATTAGTTAGCTGCCATAAAGCAAGCGCACACGTGACTATCACAACACACCACCCGTAAATAACGCTGCACACGCGTGGTAGCGCTTGCGCGACACCACAGGGGCTGTTCCTCTAGGAGTTCAGCTTCCAACTGCCTTGGGAACCCCATCACCAGGTGCACAGCACTGGCGTCCGGCTGCACGGGCGTCCAGCTGCACTGATGTCTAGCTGTACCGGCGTCCAGCTGCACCAGCGTATCCGGTTCGTGCTGACGGACGCTGCGCATAAGACTCCGACCACGGTGCCTGCGACCTACATCCCATCGGCTATGACTGCGACAGTTCCCGGTTCTACCTCTGAATGGCTACTACCGGGGTTGTCAGCCGGCGCCCCGTGAGGATGCTTCACTGTCGCGAAACATTATCTGAAACTCATAACAACGGGTTTGACTCCTTTTCGAAAAATCCGTGGAAAAGTTAAAATGTCCAAAATCTTCGAAACGGTTGGTCGTAGCTCAAAAATAACAAGATTTTACTTACCCTTGTAGTCCCGAACGTATTCAGGAGATAAACTTAGAGAAAGAAAAATGTGACCTTCGCATGAACTTAGTTAGTTTTACGCAGATTGGAATTATTACCACTTGTAAATCTACCAACGCGCGACACATGGTAATAAAATTCTTTTTACGGTCGGTCAACTTTAGACAGTTGCAATGGGTAATTATTTAAAATCTCTTCACCGATTAAATAATGCCAAACATTTTGTAATGCACGAACAATAATTGCAAAGGTCTCGAGTTTGTAACTATGGTACCGGAAGTCAGTGCCCTTTTTGGATCTGTTAAATAGCCAACAACTCGCTTTCGTTTACGTATACCCTCGTGCTTTTGCATTAGAATCTTACCGTTGCAGATAGCACTGACGTCGGTATGAAGCTCAGTGGTCGGCTTGTGATTACTTAAGGTGTATAGTAGGCTCACTGACCTTGTGCATGTGGGCGGAGCTAAACGCCCTACTCTCCAATACGTAAAACGTGCAACGGTGGCGCACTACACTAAAACGACAATCAAAGACTAGACAAAGGCGCAGACATGCGCACGTATGTCGCATTTTATGCCTAAGATTCCTAGTCCTAAGAGAAGGAATCGTAGGCAAATCTGAAATTGTACGCCGACTACCATATTTTGACCCGCATATTATTTTAAATACTTTGTTTGTTTTTTAAGAACATTCCTGGCAATAAATAAAATATCGGTGTGCGTGTGTTTGTAATTCTTCTTATGCTAAATGGCTTGACTGATTTAGATGTTTTTTTTTTCAATTCTTTTTGTGTCACTTGGATGGTTCTTAGCTATAGTTGGACGCGCTGTTGGGAGGCGCTGTTGTCGCATGACAACGTCTGCCTACCGGGTCTGCTACTTATATTTTGGTGCCGATTCTCTTGTCACAAATGCCTCTAAACTAGACTAAAAATAGATTGCACTGAGTTATTAGTTTAGTGAAAATGGCAATTTTGCTATTCTGAGTTTGACGTTTTTCACCTAAAAATTTGGTGTATCCAACTAAATCTGACTATTTTTAAACGCGATTAAAAACGTGTGGAATAAAGTAAGTTGGCATGAACTAAAACCCCAACACTTCGACCTCAGTCCAAAAACAGTATTGTATTTTTTTTCTTTTGCTTATATCTCGAAAATGGTGTGTCCTATCGCAAAAATAATGAAATTTTCGACCCCCTTTAGGAAACCCTTAAACCCCTATATCCCAAATTCTCATAGCCAAAAGTAAGGAATTTTAGTGATTGTAGTTAGTTTAGTTCGGTGTACAAGAGAATCGGCCTTTGACTGTAGAAATTTTTTGTAGGTATCATAGTTTTTTTTTTTAGGAAAAACTGCTTTAAGCGCGTTGAGTGATATTTGGTAGGGGCAGCCCCGGATCTAGAACGGAACGGATCTTTCGAGGCGGGGCAAAACCTATCGCCTGACCCCGAATCTTTTTTTTTTCTTAAAAAAAAACCGTTTTTTTTTTAAATATACTAGTACGTGTCAGACATTTATTTTGATTAGCCTTATTCACTCTGCCTGAGATAAGTTGGATTTTTGCTTTAGGAGTTACTTTACTAGGTTGCGAAAATTTAGGCATAATAAACATATTAATCAAAAATCGATCGAAAATGCGCCAATCCAACAGGGGCGCCAAAACTGTGGTAAAAGTTAAAGTAAGTCGTGTCACAGGCGTCGTCGGCGTTGAAGCAAGACGCCCGGCACCGCAAAACTTAAAAAATAGACCACAGAAACGCTCATCGAGTTCCTGGTAGAATACAACTGCGCCCGCTCACAAGTACTCACAACCCGCTCAGACCGTTTGACGACCTAAACCTTTGTCAGGAGACATAACGATCGGTAGAGGAGAAATAACGATCAGAAGAGGAGAAAACGAAACATGCAGAATGCAGTTATTAAGAAGGCGGTCTAGTTATTGAGAAGATCTGCATTCAGGTCATAGTAACACACATCATCATAGTCAATTATGGGAAATATTAGGGACTGTACAAGCATTGCCTTTATGTGTGATGGGAGAAGGTTTTTCTTATCGCAAAATGGTGCGTCCTATCGCAAAAATAATGTGAATTTCGTCCCCCTTTATGAAATCCATAAACCCCTATAACTCAGCATATCATCATTATCATCATCATATCAGCCGAAAGACGCCCACTGCTGGACATAGGCCTCCCTCAAGCACCGCCACTTCGACCGATTCTGTGCTTCCCGCATCCAGCGAATTCCTGCGGCCTTTACTAGGTCATCGGTCCATCTTGTGGGAGGCCTTCCAACGCTACGTCTTCCGGTACGTGGTCGCCACTCCAGAACCTTTCGGCCCAATCGGCCATCTGTTCTGCGAGCAATATGTCCTGCCCATTGCCACTTAAGTTTGGCAATTGTTCGGGCTATGTCAGTTACCTTGGTTCTCCTGCGGATCTCTTCATTTCTGATTCGATCACGTAGGGAAACTCCAAGCATAGCCCTCTCCATTGCTCTTTGGGTGACTTTTAGCCTTCTGATAAGACCCATTGTGAGCGACCACGTTTCAGTGCCATAAGTCATCATTGGCAACACGCACTGGTCAAAGACTTTCGTCTTGAAACACTGTGGTATGTGGGACGAGAAGATATTGCATAGTTTCCCGAACGCTCCCAGCCGAGTCGGATTCGACGATTGACCTCTTTCTCGAAGTTGGACCTACCTAGCTGGACAGTTTGTCCTAGGTAAACATACTCGTCTACAACTTCGAGCGTAGCGTCACCGATCTTTATGAGGGCGGGTGTTACATGGGCATTTGACATGAGCTTTGTCTTGTCCATGTTCATTTTAAGACCCACTCTTTTGGAGGCTCTACTGCGGTCATCGAGCATTATACTGAGGTCCTCCATGGTCTCAGCCATGATAACTATATCGTCGGCAAACCGAAGGTTAGTGATATACTCGCCATTGATGTTGATGCCTAGCCCTTTCCAGTCCAGTCGCAGTCAATTCCCGACGCCCGGGACGTCTCCTACGGCGGCGGCGGCTAGGGCTGGTAGGGCGCGGCCTTTGCCACTCCCTCGCGCACTCCGCCTCCTCTTTCGTGAGCATTACTGCTTCGCAGAAGGAGGTGACGGCTTGCCATGCCCTCTCGCTCCGCACCATGGCCTGGACCAGGGCCGGACGCGAGAGGTCACTGCCACCGAAGTTTGACAGCACTAAGATTGCAATGAGTTATTAACTTAGTAGTTTAGTGAAACAGGGAATTTTGTTATTCTGAATTTGACGATTTTCACCTAAAAATTTTGATTATTCAAACTAAATTTGACTATTTTTTTTTACGCGATTAAAAAGGAATGGAATATAAAAATTAGTTGTCATGAACTAAACTTCACACCAACACTTCAGGTGCAAAAACAGTACTGTATCTTTTTTTTTTTTTTGCTTATAACTCGAAAACGGTGCGTCCTATCGCAAAAATAATGAAAATTTCGACCCCCATTAAGAAACCCTTAAACCCCTTTACCCCAACACAAAGGTAACAAATTTTCGTATTTTCCATACAAAAAGTTAAAAATTCCATACAAAACACGTCGACGCTGCCCCCCTGCGCGCCTGTGGACCTAAAAATTTCACAGAGTAGAGCAAACAAGTACCACGTGGAGTCGCGAGTTCGCGACGCAAATTCGATTATAGATGTGTCAAAGTAATTTTTTAATTTAGAGATATTTTTTTGCAGAATCTCAGATTCTCATAGCCAAAAGCAAGTAATTTTAGTGATAGTTTAGTTCGGTGCACAAGAGAATCGGCACCAATCAAGATTTATTTCTTAACCTTCTTACCTACGTAACTTAAGAAAATAATCGGCACCAAATGGTGCCGATTCTCTTGTACACCGAACTAAACTAACTAAACTACGACTAAAATTCCTTACTTTTGGCTATCCGCTCATACGTCAAGCGCGCGTGCGCGCGATCTTCTATCGAGAGAGAATCTAAAAGCTATTCTGCGGAAAAATATCTCTAAATTAAAAAATAATTTTGACACATCTAAAATTGAATTTGACAGTCACGTCGCGACCGACGTGGTACTTGTTTGCTCTACCCCGTGAATTTTTTTAGAGACAGAGGCGCGCGGGGGGGGCAGCCTTGACGTATTTTGTATGGAATTTTAAACTTTTTGTATAGAAAATATGATTAAATATTACCAATGAGTAGGGGCATATGGGTTTACGGGTGGCAGAGGGGGTCGAAATTTCCATTATTTTTGCGCTAGGACGCACCGTTTTCGAGATATAAGCAAAATAAAAAAAAAGATACAGTTTTTGCAGCTGAAGTGTGTGAAGTGTGTGTTCATGCCAACTAATTTTATTCCACTCCTTTTTAATCGCGTTTAAAAATAGACTGATTTAGTTGGATAATCTAAATTTTTAGGTGAAAAACGTCAAATTCAGAATAGCAAAATTGCCATTTTCACTAAACTAATAACTCAGTGCAATCTTAGTGCTGTCAAACTAAAATATAGTTAAGTTGTGTCACCTTAGTCTATTTCAGAATGGGAAATGCTCGTTTGACAGGACTAAACAAATTTAAGTGATTTAAAAAAAATTAACTTTAGAAACTTTAAGAGGTGCTTTAGACCATCAAACTGAATAACTTTTACTTTAACTTTGAAATCGCGAAAAAAAAAAAACAGCTGTCCCATACAGTTTAGAACAGTAGGTATTAAACTTTACTATGGAACAACAGATTTTTTTTTTCGCGATATCAATGTATGTCCCAAAGTAAAAGTTATTCAGTTCGATGGTCTAAAACACCTCTTAAAGTTTCTAAAGTAAATTTTTTAACACCTTATATAGGTACCTCTGCCTAACCCTTCGGGGAATACAGTCGTGATGTTATGTTATATTTTACATTTACATTTTTTTAGTTTATATTGTAAATTGTGAATTTGTATGTAATTGTCAATGTAAAAAAGTATTAATAATTGTACATCAAAGAACAACTCAACAATAAAGCGCCTACGCGCACAATCGATTTGGACTCTCTGCAGCAAGCTCGTCTATAAACGCACACTAATACAATAAGTTCATAAATATTCGCACTAACACATACGTATGCGCATACTCGGTCGATAGCCGGAGCGGACCAGCGAGCGACACAGCCATCCCGTCTCAATGCTCACGGGCTCTATTACTATACTCTATGCGACTGCCGCCCGCGTCCCGCGCAGAGCCCCTCTGAACCTCTATCTCTAAATGGGGACATTTTGTTTAACAAATATTGATTGATTTACAAATGCAGTTTCAAATTTGTAGTACCTTTAATCAACAATTTTTCAGTGTAATTTTTTTTCCAATCGTCAAAGCCGTTTAGAAGTAGTTAGGAATATTAGCCAAAAATAGCGTTATGGTAAATATTTTTTTAAGGCAAAAGTATTAGTCATACGAAAAAACCCGGTTTCAGATATGTTGTAGATGAATCTATAGCAAACATATATTTTTTTCAAATCATTTAACTAAGCCGTTAAGGAGAAGATAGCTTTTTAAAGTGACCGTTTTACGGTACTAAACGAGACGTAGGCCCTTAATTACGTGCTGTCTTGTGTTTCGCGCCCCATTTCAAAAGCTCGCCTTTTCTGAGCAATGTACTAGCTTGTTAATCCCTAGAACTGACGAACCACTCTGACATTAGAAGGTATCGCGGACTTAACTAAAGCTTTAGTCTTACTTCAGCTCGGCCGTACCTGACCATGCCCAATATTTTTACCATTACCGACAGAATTAGACGCCAAATATTCTACAAGATTCGCCTATGCGATCATCAGACATGGTCGCCCTCTAAAGGGCTCTCTAAGAATAGAAAACGATATCCCACGGTACCTGTATTTAAGGCTCCGAAAATTCATACAGAGTTTGTCACCACAATCTCCTTCTCAACATTGGGCTTATGGTAGGGGAGCCCAAGCGGGGATTTCGGGATTTACTAAAGCGCGGCAGATTAATATACAGGGGGATACCTTGAACCTGGATAAGTACCTCCACCAAATATGAGCCCCATATATACAGCCGTCAGCCGCTCGTCAAGGATAAAGGATCAGATTAGTAAAATAAAATTGATCATCAGATATTCTCGAGCGCGTCAGATTAAGGTAGGGTGAGTTAATTACATGCTAAAAAGTGTATATTCCACTAATCTGACAATTTGAGAGCAACGTAAAGAAAGGGGAAGGCTACAACGGCGGCGCCGTTTGTAAAATGACGAATCATACAATATGCCTGCGACATATCGATGGTAAAAAATGTAAGTTGAGAGTCTCATTGCCTACAAAATGTATGGGAAAAGGTTTTTGTTATTTCTGACTTTTCTAGTACTCAAATCTCAAACCTCAGTTGGTCCAATAAAGGTTTTTAATCCTATGAAACAGGATCGATTAGCATAAAAAAAAAGTCTTGCTGACTGTACATTTTTTTCAAAATCTGTGAATGCCGATCAAATTTTAAAATAAGAGGTTTGTAGTCTCCTAAGACCGTTTTTATATACTTTTTTATTTACATGCTATTTCCTGAGCTTTTCAATGAAGTAATTAAGTTCAATGATTTTTTTTTTGTTAGATTAGGCGAATCCCTCTAGATAATCGTCAGATTATGAGACAGCACGTGTAGGACATAAAGATGAACCATAATATATCTTAATCTGACGCGCTTGAGTATGTCAAAATGGCGAATTTTTTTTGCACATTATAATAATGGCCGCAAGTTCGCGTCACATCAAAATCGTCAGATTATTGAATGAAAGCCTTTTTTTAGGTTCACTTAACACGCCTTTAGAAAATCTGACGCGCTCGATTTTTTTTTTTTCATGTTCAACCCTTACGTATGACCACCCCCATCACGCAAACGATCAGATTAATATATGTACACTATTAAAAATACGTAGGACATTGATGCTATCAATATCTGACGCGCTCGAGTATGTCCATGCAACAGTATTTATTTACATATTTGAAACTCTATAGGCGCTCCCCGGTTTACCAATGTTTGCCATAATTTAAAATGCCATAATTTTATATGCCATACTTTTATTTGCCATAATTTCATTAGAAATAACGCTTCAGTTGCCATAATCGTGAAATGACATAAAATCATTTTCACTAATTTCATTGGTCATAATCGATCAAGTGTCATAATAATTTTAATCCATAAATTCATTAGCTATATTTTTTATTTTCAATAATGTCGTTTTCCATAACATTTATTAATATTCATTTGCCCATACTAGCACAACAATGCTAGTTCAGTATGTACCATGCTTGCTTTGCAAAAGAGGTAATCTAGCACTCGGCGGCCGCTGCCGCGGCACGCTCGCTACGCTCGCTCGCCTTCGCGCGTTGTTTGGTCACAGTTCTAACCTAACCTAACCTACCCGTTTCGAATTTGACAAACTGTTTATGGTCTGAACAAGAAAACCTAAAAATTAACCTAATCTGCCATGCATGCTTGCTTTGCAAAAGAGGAAATCTAGCACTCGGCGGCCGCTGCCGCGGCACGCTCGCCTTCGCGCGTTGTTTGGTCACAGTTCTAACCTAACCTAACCTACCCGTTTCGAATTTACAAACTGTTTATTGTCTGAACAAGAAAACATAAAAATTACCCTAATCTGCCATGCATGCTTGCTTTGCAAAAGAGGAAATCTAGCACTCGGCGGCCGCTGCCGCGGCACGCTCGCTACGCTCGCTCGCCTTCGCGCGTTGTTTGGTCACAGTTCTAACCTAACCTAGCCTACCCGTTTCGAATTTGACAAACTGTTTATTGTCTGAACAAGAAAACCTAACCTATCCTATTTTGCAAATGTACGTAGGTATGTATGTATTTAAATGAACATTCGGAATAATACATGCATATCATATAATACAATACTGAGGACTGTCTGATCTGTCTGTAACATTTCTAAATTTCTAAATTTGTCAAGTGTCGATTATGTAATGTGTTACTTATAGAAACTAATGATTATGACACATGTTATTATGGAAACTAATATTATGGCAAATAAAAGTTATGTCAAATAAGTTGGTAAGGCAAGCGTTATTAGTATAAATGATAATAGTGCAAGTAAATATTATGAGTGGGGACGATTATGGAAAACAATAATAGGACAAATAATATTATGGAAAACAATATAATACCGCGCTCCCCCCACCGATGAAAAGGTATACATTATATAACATTTTTTTCTTCTTATCATCTAAGATTTGCAACCCATTATGTCCCGTTGACGCGCGAGTAAATCCCCATTTAGCATCATGACCTCCCCTACTATTAAAAACTCGGATTTGGACTCCATCATAATTTGTTTATGTAAAAGATCTTAAATTAATAATTTCTCTAACGCGTAGTTTTTCGTCATGAGACATTTTAGAAGACAAACGACTGGGTTTTATCATGTAAACGAATGTGCATAGAAGCCGTGTGCACATTACCTAGTAGTAGCAGACCTGTCACCAGATTATCCGCTTGTATTCAAAGCATTTGCACCCTACATTTTGCATTTGGACGAAACAATACATTATTCGACATTCATTCGCATAGTTATCAGTGTGTTCCATACATTTTCATAGAATTACGCGTCAAGTCAGTTAGTGCAAAAGAGCCAAAAATCTAATTAACAAGTAAAACTTATTCGTAATCATATTGATGTATATATAATATTGGTAATAGTCTCTGGCTAGACCTTTCCATCACCATCGCAGGCCACGACAGCGAAGAGCTCGTCGTATATAGATATTTCTGGATAGCGACTTGGCAAAAAAAATATAGAATTGGATTGACAATAAAACACTAAAGAAGGACTTGAATTTTTATATGAGTAGATAGGATTACATTTGCTTGTAAATTGAATCTAATTTTTTTACAGACATTTTAGCAAAAACATCATTGCAATTACTCAGACAAGACATTCAATATGTTCATCCACTCTGAATCAAGGAATGAGGCTGGTGCCGTTATATTTGCTTTCCTCTAGTTCTTCAAACTGTTTATATTCAGTTCAGCTAAGCGCCACTCATCAGTGGCGCCACTGATGAGTGGCGCTTAGCTCGCATCGAACAGGGATGACATGCTTGCAGATTTGTCCTCCGTCCTGTAACAATGTTTGCCATATTTTATATAAAATCTTCACCTTTACCTTTTAAAGTAAATAGTAAAAGTAGCGCCGCGGGCCCGCCGCGCTCTCGCCGCGGAACGTGGCGCTCTCGCAACGAGAGCGCGGCGAGTGCGCTGTCTTAACGTAGGCGTCCCCAGTCAAACACGGCGAAACGCGTATCCGTTGCGATTCTCTCGTTCGTCGAGGCGGCCCCCTAAACAAAATTCGTGGTTTCGGCCGACGTTACAGGCACTTCGTTCTCCGTCTAACTTATGGTGTGTCCGTAAGTGAGACGAAGCACGAAGCGAACTACAGATTTCGCTTAGGGTACTCCCTAAGCGAAATCTCCCCCTGCACCCTAAGTGCTCGTTTACGGAAACGCGGGGCGTTGAGCGTCGCGTGCGGCGTGATTCGCGGCGCGTCTGACGTTTTTTCAGTTTGCAGACAGGCGGCGCGTGCAGGGGGCCGCGTCATCACACGCTTTAACACAAACATATGGCAATGTACGATGTTTTTTATAAGGACGTGGAGCGTGGCGCGACGCGTGGTGCTGGGCGTGAAAAGTAGCGTTGCCTGCCGCTGCGCCCGGGTATCGCCGATGTTCGTAATGGCGCGTACGACGCCGCGGGCCTGGCCGTGGTTGTCGCTACGTTTTACCGTGAATGGAGAATTCATTATAGGAATAATACCATAACAATTTACAGCAGCCCCCACGGTAAGATAGAGATAGATATATATACAACACACTAACCTGATTGTGGGTATTCCATGAGAAGAAAATGTCGATTCATAGACTGTTTTCTTCAAAGGTGGTGTCGCACTGAGTAACGCCTCCCCATAACAGAACATCCACAACCAATACACAACATTGTGTAGCCCAGTAGTCAGTACTCTGCTATGTGTACCTTCGGTCGGTGGGTCGTCTTAAGGGCTCTTCACCGCGTTGGTTGAGTAATACATAACATGCATAGCAAATCAATCCATTCAAAGGAAGCTGAAAAATATGAGATATTGTACTCGGTAAAGTAAAAGTTTTCGGATTATAGAACTCCACTGTTTAAAAGGGGTACATACCATTCGGTGAATATAATTATTTTGTACAGAGCACAGGGCATAGAGTGACAGATTGTGACAGACAACGCAGCGTGAGCGCGCGCAGTACAAACGTCAAAATAACTAAGAGTTCGGATACACACTCTTGAATATATTGTCGAATCATAATGCGTAACGTGATCGGCATCATGACAGGCTTCGGCAGCTCGAAAAATGGTGTCTGCGATAATCATGAAACCGTTGACTTTTATTATAGGTATTTATATTATTATATTTATTTATATTTATCTTAGCAATACGATTCTGGCAGTCGTGGGTATTTTTTATTTAAGTCTGACCTTTATTCGAGCCACATGTACAGTGTTTGTCTTATGCGTGTATCCAAATGCAAATGACCATTTGTCCAATTTAAAAACCACACTCACAAAATCAATTACCACACATTTTTTTTTGCATTTTTCCTCGCCTGTTCTAGAGAAATGTAATTGTTGCGATTAATTTTAGTATATTTAAGAAGTAAGTTTCATAGATTAATAATTACTGTATGTTTATTTTTTTGAATTGATTCTGAGGGCACGATCCGGCCACTCATATCATTTTAAAAACCTTTTTTTTTTCTTTTTAAATTTTTTTTCTTATCAAAATTAAAATCCCTGATGGTGGCCATGCCAGTGTCAGCCACACCATGTATGGACGCTATACTATTGCGTATTAACGGGAACGCCCTCTATTATTCTGTTAACATAGTGTATAAAACATTGATCAGGCAGGGGCCTTAGTCCTTCCATAGTTCCAGATCACCAGTCAACTTAAGCCACCACAAACCCATAGTCCTTTGTATCCATATCCTGCAATAGTCCTACACCAGCCGGGGGTTGTCCTTGGGTGCACTTGCATAGTGTATACAGGGATAATCGTCGGTTGGTGCCTCATTTCATTACAAACGTCTAATGGACCTCTGCGAGTTGGCTCCGGCCCCTCGTACGCCTTCTAAAGGGCACACACCCCATCGTCCCGAGAAAAAAAAAAAAAAACTTTATTTAATTCCATGCATAGTACATATTAAACGATAACAATTAGTAACTTATTAACCTATGATATATATTCAATTACATTTGTTACACTTAGATAAATTATATTTTGTAATTAGTTTTTTTATTATTTGCTTTACCTATTAACTTCCTAATTATTTAATGCATGGACCCCGTTCGGGTAAAAGCCTCCCCCAAGGAATGCCATCGTTCTCTGTCATTAGCTATGTCTAGCCAACTGCCACCCGCGCACGTTACAATTTCGTCTGCCCATCTGGCCTTTGGTCGACCTCTTGATCTGGTGCCTTTTGGCCCAGACCACTTTACTGACCGTAGAGTCCATCTATTGTCCTTGTAACGGGCCACGTGACCCGCCCACTTCCATTTAGCCTTCATTGCAAAAGTTAAGGCATCGCATACTTTTGTCTTCTTTCGAATGTCAACGTTCTTTACCTTATCCTTCAATTTTATACCTAGGCAACTTTTTCCATTCTTCTCTGGGAAGTCTGAATTTTGTTCCTGGTTTTGAGATCGAAGGTCCAAGGGACTTTGTCCACGCTGTATGGGAATTTGGCTCGGTGTGGACAGGTACTTTAAGTATAAATATAATACAGGTTTATTAGTTAATACCAGTAGGAAAGAGAATATTGTAATAAGATTGTATCGCGATGCTTCTAAATCTTGTTTTGGGTACTTTTTGTTTGGAATAAAACACATTTTTATTTATACATTTTGTTATTATTCTGACTCATAAGTTAATAATATACTGTCTAGGAACTGAGCAGATGGATATATTATCTTGGTACCTTGTAGAGCTTAAAAACCAAATTATAGTCCGTACATGAGCACAGCAACCCACTGTTCTTCCCCCTACTATGCAGTTGGAGCAACACTGTTTGATTGAATTTCATCCCTGACTGTTATTTTCATGTAACATTTTCGTGTTTTCGTTGACATGTACCACTTTTGGAGCGATCCACTGCCTTATAACAGATTCCACTTCAAGATCGAGGGTATGCTTTCTCCTTTGCTTGATATCAGTACCACAATTCGCACATAGGATCTGTAACACTGTTTCCACCACATGCAGGAGTTGAAGCGAAATTGCTTCGTTCGTATCCATACGATTCAAGTTTTGGCGAGTTCGATATCCATATTTAAGCTAGGGTCAACGGTGGGATTGGTGTCGGAGTTCATAGGCTTGCCGTTGTCGACGTGAGAAGTTGTATGAGTACTCAAAACCAAAACAATACTTGAAAAAATATCACAGTAAAACGAGGAAAACAATATTCACGATGCCAAGAAATAAAGTGACCATAGATATTACACTTATTGAAAGTGACTTGAAGTGACAACTCTGACATTACCTAAACTTTTTTTTTAATAATCGATTTAATCCACAGACATATAAAGAGTAGATTTAATCATTGTTATAAGTGAAACTCCTTGACCAACTCGATGCTTTAAAATACTTTCGTTTTCCAAATACAGGGTGGCGCAATAGAACGTGCATATGGCATCATCTTTTTTTGCGGGGAAGAAAGCGCCGGGCGCATGGAGAGCCTACTTCGTTGAGTAGGCGGGCTCATGGAGTTTTAATCACCAATCAATCAATCTTCCTAGCCTTTTTTCCCAACTATCTTGGGGTCGGCTTCCAGTCTAACCGGATTCAGCTGAATAGCAATATTTTACATGGAGCGACTGCCTATCGGACCTCCACAACCCAGTAACTGGGTAATACGATACCCCTTGGTAAGACTGGTGTCAGACTTTCGGGCTTCTGACGACTCGTAACGACTGTCAAAGATCCACAAATGACACCCAGGACCAACGGCTTAACGTGCTTTCCGAGGCACGGAGGAGTCTCGGTATGTAAAGATGGTCACCCATCCACTGACCAACCCCGGCAAGCGTAGCTTAACCTGGTGGATCGACCCGTGCGGCTTGTTATTACTTAGCCACGAGCTCCTATGGAGTTTTAATCACCATGAGTCACTTTGACGGGAAGCGTCGCGCATTTTGCGTGCGCGCATTTTACGAGAACTCTTGTTCATACATTGTTACTGATGACTATATTGTTTTGAATATGGACTACGGCGAATTAGTGAAGCTCCGAGTGCTAATTTAATTAAAATATGGGTAAAGCGTTTTGCACACACCGGTTCAACATTTAAACCACAAACAAAAGGTCGTCCCAGAACATTTAGGACCAAAGACAATATTGAGAGAGTTATGCAGTCGATACGAGAAGATGCACAAATGTCTACTCGCAAGAGATCGTCAGTCTTACACTTATCGCGACGAAGTTTGCAACGAATTTTAAACTTGGATCTTAAACTGCATCCATACAAGCTGCAATTGAGACAAAGGTCTCTCCCTCGAGCCCCTAGCCGCCGCGGTAGTAGACGCCCCGGGCGTCGGGAATCGATTGCCGATTTCCGGCCACCGTAGGCGCGGGCTTGCGGACGGAGAGTGATGGGTAGCTCTCCGTCCGATCAGGACCAAGCCCGGGTCGACGGTGCGTAGTGTTCCACGCGCGCCTCAAAGAGTTGTCAGCGAAGCTGAAGGGGTCCGTTAGGGCCGATGCCTACCACTGGGGTTGCGGATAAGTCCTTAGGGGAAACCGTGGCCCCGGTCTAAGCAAGGGAAGGAACACGGGTGGGTTTTAGTCAGTAAAAGTCTGACACGCCCTTCCGCTCCGCCCAGAGCGGGAGAAGTCATTTGATGATTTCCCAGCCAAAAAAAAAAAATACAAGCTGCAATTAACATAAGAATTGAAAGAGTCTGAGCAAGGCTCGCATTTGCTAATGAAATTCTTAATCGATTTTCCGATTTTGACAATATCCTTCTCTGATGAGGCCCATTTTCATAACAATGGATTCGTAAACCGTCAAAATTGTCGTTACTGGAACAGTGAGAATCCCAAACTCAAACAACAGAAACCACTGCATAGTCATAAAGTGATGGTGTGGGCAGCAATCTCTGGCAGAGGAATTATTGGTGATTTCTTGTGTGAAAATGCGCGAGGACTAATAAATTCCGTTAGCGGCTAGAGGAGTGCCGTCGTAGAGAGGGTCATCATTTAAAGATGATGTTTTTAAAAAAAATAAACTTCACTTATTACTTTACAATTCCTCAGTTTTATTTTAACTATACCTTTTATATTTATTTTTTTATCTACATTTTAAATATGCACGTTCTATTGCGCCACCCTGTATATGGATAAAAAATGTTTGAAATAATGTAGGTAAGTGATTACAAATAACATCTTTTATTGACTGTAAACTGCAGACTCTAACATGAATGAGGAGGAAGTAGTTGAGCTTCAAAAATAACAATTATAATCGATTTGTAAATAATTATTTTAATATATACTTACGATTAATCGTTGGCATCACTATGAATTAATGAAGGTCGAGTATGGTCAATATGTCGAATTAAACAATTTCAGTACTTATTAAATACGGTCAGTCTCTGAATATCATATTCTCAAAATATCATAATCGCAAAACACCACATTCGCAAAACATCATATTCTCAAAACACCATATTCTCTAAACACATGTCATCCATTGATGTGGCACAGCTTCTTCACCAAGTATTTTATTCCATAGGATAGTGATTGGTGCCAGTAGTAGAGTCTTCGCAACCTTGATACATTCGTTGGTTCCATCCAGTCTTGGGCTTTTTTCTGGCTTAATTAAGAGAGTTTATTCTGAACGTTGGCAACGTCGCAAGTAGATGTCAAATATTTCGCTGTTTTGATTAATTTCGCAATATTACTGAATGGAAACATGAAATGTGGCTAATTAGAGAACTAGAATATATTTACTAGAATATTATAAGAAATGTGGCAAACTAAGTATCTTGAATATCAATAATGAATTGAAATTATAACACTGAATTTGATGTTGTAGCCGTTTTAGGTGTAAAAAAGGCATTTGGAAAGTTTCCAAACACATTTTTTACGTCCCTGGGTTTCACATAAACCGACAAAAAGTTGAGTCAACTATGATTATCGGGCATTAACAATTTGGGGATCAGTAATACCACTCATAATAATAGCTGTGATCAGCTCGTCACTTAATCCTCTGATGATACGAAATCGTAATGCCGGCTTTACATGCTTGCCAAACCTTGGCAAACGTCTTTAAACCCAAGCGTCCACAAATGTCGCTTGGCATTTGGAAGTCGTTTTCATGCTTGTGAATGCATCAGTGTGCTACGTACACCCAAGCATGGCGGACACCGAACTTGTGTAGTTGATTAACTTCTTTGGGGTTCCAGATAGACGATTCGCTCTGGTAATATTCCAGAAACGATGAGCTCTCTTCGTTCGACCAGCCACTCATTTTAAACAAAGAACTAAACATGCGCTCGTGGCCAGATCACAATGGCTACTAAACGCGCACCAACGTGTGAATGTGTCGCAAGCGCTTGCCGCAAGCGCCCTTTGATCTGTGTCCAAAAACACTAGACCGGATCGGAGACAAGCGTCCAAAAGCTCATGCAAGCCAAGCCAAACGCCCTCTTTATACGCTTGTACTTGTGGTCACTTGCCGAGCCTTGGCAAGCATGGAAAGGCACCATAACAAACAACGTTCAGCCTATTCCTTACATGTTCGGTTATCAGAATTTATTTTTATAACGTCGAACAAAATGTTCGCAATATCTAACTGAAGTGCACATGTTTGAAATTCCCACTAGAAATTAGACCAGCTTCAACCATTCGTTGAGTCATAGCCTTGCAAATATTATGAGTGGGGACGATTATGGAAAACAATAATAGGACAAATAATATTATGGAAAACAATATAATACCGCGCTGGTTTACCAATGTTTGCCATAATTTAAAATGCCATAATTTTATATGCCATACTTTTATTTGCCATAATTTCATTAGAAATAACGCTTCAGTTGCCATAATCGTGAAATGACATAAAATCATTTTCACTAATTTCATTGGTCATAATCGATCAAGTGTCATAATAATTTTAATCCATAAATTCATTAGCTATATTTTTTATTTTCAATAATGTCGTTTTCCATAACATTTATTAATATTCATTTGCCCATACTAGCACAACAATGCTAGTTCAGTATGTACCATGCTTGCTTTGCAAAAGAGGTAATCTAGCACTCGGCGGCCGCTGCCGCGGCACGCTCGCTACGCTCGCTCGCCTTCGCGCGTTGTTTGGTCACAGTTCTAACCTAACCTAACCTACCCGTTTCGAATTTGACAAACTGTTTATGGTCTGAACAAGAAAACCTAAAAATTAACCTAATCTGCCATGCATGCTTGCTTTGCAAAAGAGGAAATCTAGCACTCGGCGGCCGCTGCCGCGGCACGCTCGCCTTCGCGCGTTGTTTGGTCACAGTTCTAACCTAACCTAACCTACCCGTTTCGAATTTACAAACTGTTTATTGTCTGAACAAGAAAACATAAAAATTACCCTAATCTGCCATGCATGCTTGCTTTGCAAAAGAGGAAATCTAGCACTCGGCGGCCGCTGCCGCGGCACGCTCGCTACGCTCGCTCGCCTTCGCGCGTTGTTTGGTCACAGTTCTAACCTAACCTAGCCTACCCGTTTCGAATTTGACAAACTGTTTATTGTCTGAACAAGAAAACCTAACCTATCCTATTTTGCAAATGTACGTAGGTATGTATGTATTTAAATGAACATTCGGAATAATACATGCATATCATATAATACAATACTGAGGACTGTCTGATCTGTCTGTAACATTTCTAAATTTCTAAATTTGTCAAGTGTCGATTATGTAATGTGTTACTTATAGAAACTAATGATTATGACACATGTTATTATGGAAACTAATATTATGGCAAATAAAAGTTATGACAAATAAGTTGGTAAGGCAAGCGTTATTAGTATAAATGATAATAGTGCAAGTAAATATTATGAGTGGGGACGATTATGGAAAACAATAATAGGACAAATAATATTATGGAAAACAATATAATACCGCGCTCCCCCCACCGATGAAAAGGTATACATTATATAACATTTTTTTCTTCTTATCATCTAAGATTTGCAACCCATTATGTCCCGTTGACGCGCGAGTAAATCCCCATTTAGCATCATGACCTCCCCTACTATTAAAAACTCGGATTTGGACTCCATCATAATTTGTTTATGTAAAAGATCTTAAATTAATAATTTCTCTAACGCGTAGTTTTTCGTCATGAGACATTTTAGAAGACAAACGACTGGGTTGAAAACACATGTAAACGAATGTGCATAGAAGCCGTGTGCACATTACCTAGTAGTAGCAGACCTGTCACCAGATTATCCGCTTGTATTCAAAGCATTTGCACCCTACATTTTGCATTTGGACGAAACAATACATTATTCGACATTCATTCGCATAGTTATCAGTGTGTTCCATACATTTTCATAGAATTACGCGTCAAGTCAGTTAGTGCAAAAGAGCCAAAAATCTAATTAACAAGTAAAACTTATTCGTAATCATATTGATGTATATATAATATTGGTAATAGTCTCTGGCTAGACCTTTCCATCACCATCGCAGGCCACGACAGCGAAGAGCTCGTCGTATATAGATATTTCTGGATAGCGACTTGGCAAAAAAAATATAGAATTGGATTGACAATAAAACACTAAAGAAGGACTTGAATTTTTATATGAGTAGATAGGATTACATTTGCTTGTAAATTGAATCTAATTTTTTTACAGACATTTTAGCAAAAACATCATTGCAATTACTCAGACAAGACATTCAATATGTTCATCCACTCTGAATCAAGGAATGAGGCTGGTGCCGTTATATTTGCTTTCCTCTAGTTCTTCAAACTGTTTATATTCAGTTCAGCTAAGCGCCACTCATCAGTGGCACCACTGATGAGTGGCGCTTAGCTCGCATCGAACAGGGATGACATGCTTGCAGATTTGTCCTCCGTCCTGTAACAATGTTTGCCATATTTTATATAAAATCTTCACCTTTACCTTTTAAAGTAAATAGTAAAAGTAGCGCCGCGGGCCCGCCGCGCTCTCGCCGCGGAACGTGGCGCTCTCGCAACGAGAGCGCGGCGAGTGCGCTGTCTTAACGTAGGCGTCCCCAGTCAAACACGGCGAAACGCGTATCCGTTGCGATTCTCTCGTTCGTCGAGGCGGCCCCCTAAACAAAATTCGTGGTTTCGGCCGACGTTACAGGCACTTCGTTCTCCGTCTAACTTATGGTGTGTCCGTAAGTGAGACGAAGCACGAAGCGAACTACAGATTTCGCTTAGGGTACTCCCTAAGCGAAATCTCCCCCTGCACCCTAAGTGCTCGTTTACGGAAACGCGGGGCGTTGAGCGTCGCGTGCGGCGTGATTCGCGGCGCGTCTGACGTTTTTTCAGTTTGCAGACAGGCGGCGCGTGCAGGGGGCCGCGTCATCACACGCTTTAACACAAACATATGGCAATGTACGATGTTTTTTATAAGGACGTGGAGCGTGGCGCGACGCGTGGTGCTGGGCGTGAAAAGTAGCGTTGCCTGCCGCTGCGCCCGGGTATCGCCGATGTTCGTAATGGCGCGTACGACGCCGCGGGCCTGGCCGTGGTTGTCGCTACGTTTTACCGTGAATGGAGAATTCATTATAGGAATAATACCATAACAATTTACAGCAGCCCCCACGGTAAGATAGAGATAGATATATATACAACACACTAACCTGATTGTGGGTATTCCATGAGAAGAAAATGTCGATTCATAGACTGTTTTCTTCAAAGGTGGTGTCGCACTGAGTAACGCCTCCCCATAACAGAACATCCACAACCAATACACAACATTGTGTAGCCCAGTAGTCAGTACTCTGCTATGTGTACCTTCGGTCGGTGGGTCGTCTTAAGGGCTCTTCACCGCGTTGGTTGAGTAATACATAACATGCATAGCAAATCAATCCATTCAAAGGAAGCTGAAAAATATGAGATATTGTACTCGGTAAAGTAAAAGTTTTCGGATTATAGAACTCCACTGTTTAAAAGGGGTACATACCATTCGGTGAATATAATTATTTTGTACAGAGCACAGGGCATAGAGTGACAGATTGTGACAGACAACGCAGCGTGAGCGCGCGCAGTACAAACGTCAAAATAACTAAGAGTTCGGATACACACTCTTGAATATATTGTCGAATCATAATGCGTAACGTGATCGGCATCATGACAGGCTTCGGCAGCTCGAAAAATGGTGTCTGCGATAATCATGAAACCGTTGACTTTTATTATAGGTATTTATATTATTATATTTATTTATATTTATCTTAGCAATACGATTCTGGCAGTCGTGGGTATTTTTTATTTAAGTCTGACCTTTATTCGAGCCACATGTACAGTGTTTGTCTTATGCGTGTATCCAAATGCAAATGACCATTTGTCCAATTTAAAAACCACACTCACAAAATCAATTACCACACATTTTTTTTTGCATTTTTCCTCGCCTGTTCTAGAGAAATGTAATTGTTGCGATTAATTTTAGTATATTTAAGAAGTAAGTTTCATAGATTAATAATTACTGTATGTTTATTTTTTTGAATTGATTCTGAGGGCACGATCCGGCCACTCATATCATTTTAAAAACCTTTTTTTTTTCTTTTTAATTTTTTTTTCTTATCAAAATTAAAATCCCTGATGGTGGCCATGCCAGTGTCAGCCACACCATGTATGGACGCTATACTATTGCGTATTAACGGGAACGCCCTCTATTATTCTGTTAACATAGTGTATAAAACATTGATCAGGCAGGGGCCTTAGTCCTTCCATAGTTCCAGATCACCAGTCAACTTAAGCCACCACAAACCCATAGTCCTTTGTATCCATATCCTGCAATAGTCCTACACCAGCCGGGGGTTGTCCTTGGGTGCACTTGCATAGTGTATACAGGGATAATCGTCGGTTGGTGCCTCATTTCATTACAAACGTCTAATGGACCTCTGCGAGTTGGCTCCGGCCCCTCGTACGCCTTCTAAAGGGCACACACCCCAGGGTCCCGAGAAAAAAAAAAAAAAACTTTATTTAATTCCATGCATAGTACATATTAAACGATAACAATTAGTAACTTATTAACCTATGATATATATTCAATTACATTTGTTACACTTAGATAAATTATATTTTGTAATTAGTTTTTTTATTATTTGCTTTACCTATTAACTTCCTAATTATTTAATGCATGGACCCCGTTCGGGTAAAAGCCTCCCCCAAGGAATGCCATCGTTCTCTGTCATTAGCTATGTCTAGCCAACTGCCACCCGCGCACGTTACAATTTCGTCTGCCCATCTGGCCTTTGGTCGACCTCTTGATCTGGTGCCTTTTGGCCCAGACCACTTTACTGACCGTAGAGTCCATCTATTGTCCTTGTAACGGGCCACGTGACCCGCCCACTTCCATTTAGCCTTCATTGCAAAAGTTAAGGCATCGCATACTTTTGTCTTCTTTCGAATGTCAACGTTCTTTACCTTATCCTTCAATTTTATACCTAGGCAACTTTTTCCATTCTTCTCTGGGAAGTCTGAATTTTGTTCCTGGTTTTGAGATCGAAGGTCCAAGGGACTTTGTCCACGCTGTATGGGAATTTGGCTCGGTGTGGACAGGTACTTTAAGTATAAATATAATACAGGTTTATTAGTTAATACCAGTAGGAAAGAGAATATTGTAATAAGATTGTATCGCGATGCTTCTAAATCTTGTTTTGGGTACTTTTTGTTTGGAATAAAACACATTTTTATTTATACATTTTGTTATTATTCTGACTCATAAGTTAATAATATACTGTCTAGGAACTGAGCAGATGGATATATTATCTTGGTACCTTGTAGAGCTTAAAAACCAAATTATAGTCCGTACATGAGCACAGCAACCCACTGTTCTTCCCCCTACTATGCAGTTGGAGCAACACTGTTTGATTGAATTTCATCCCTGACTGTTATTTTCATGTAACATTTTCGTGTTTTCGTTGACATGTACCACTTTTGGAGCGATCCACTGCCTTATAACAGATTCCACTTCAAGATCGAGGGTATGCTTTCTCCTTTGCTTGATATCAGTACCACAATTCGCACATAGGATCTGTAACACTGTTTCCACCACATGCAGGAGTTGAAGCGAAATTGCTTCGTTCGTATCCATACGATTCAAGTTTTGGCGAGTTCGATATCCATATTTAAGCTAGGGTCAACGGTGGGATTGGTGTCGGAGTTCATAGGCTTGCCGTTGTCGACGTGAGAAGTTGTATGAGTACTCAAAACCAAAACAATACTTGAAAAAATATCACAGTAAAACGAGGAAAACAATATTCACGATGCCAAGAAATAAAGTGACCATAGATATTACACTTATTGAAAGTGACTTGAAGTGACAACTCTGACATTACCTAAACTTTTTTTTTAATAATCGATTTAATCCACAGACATTTAAAGAGTAGATTTAATCATTGTTATAAGTGAAACTCCTTGACCAACTCGATGCTTTAAAATACTTTCGTTTTCCAAATACAGGGTGGCGCAATAGAACGTGCATATGGCATCATCTTTTTTTGCGGGGAAGAAAGCGCCGGGCGCATGGAGAGCCTACTTCGTTGAGTAGGCGGGCTCATGGAGTTTTAATCACCAATCAATCAATCTTCCTAGCCTTTTTTCCCAACTATCTTGGGGTCGGCTTCCAGTCTAACCGGATTCAGCTGAATAGCAATATTTTACATGGAGCGACTGCCTATCGGACCTCCACAACCCAGTAACTGGGTAATACGATACCCCTTGGTAAGACTGGTGTCAGACTTTCGGGCTTCTGACGACTCGTAACGACTGTCAAAGATCCACAAATGACACCCAGGACCAACGGCTTAACGTGCTTTCCGAGGCACGGAGGAGTCTCGGTATGTAAAGATGGTCACCCATCCACTGACCAACCCCGGCAAGCGTAGCTTAACCTGGTGGATCGACCCGTGCGGCTTGTTATTACTTAGCCACGAGCTCCTATGGAGTTTTAATCACCATGAGTCACTTTGACGGGAAGCGTCGCGCATTTTGCGTGCGCGCATTTTACGAGAACTCTTGTTCATACATTGTTACTGATGACTATATTGTTTTGAATATGGACTACGGCGAATTAGTGAAGCTCCGAGTGCTAATTTAATTAAAATATGGGTAAAGCGTTTTGCACACACCGGTTCAACATTTAAACCACAAACAAAAGGTCGTCCCAGAACATTTAGGACCAAAGACAATATTGAGAGAGTTATGCAGTCGATACGAGAAGATGCACAAATGTCTACTCGCAAGAGATCGTCAGTCTTACACTTATCGCGACGAAGTTTGCAACGAATTTTAAACTTGGATCTTAAACTGCATCCATACAAGCTGCAATTGAGACAAAGGTCTCTCCCTCGAGCCCCTAGCCGCCGCGGTAGTAGACGCCCCGGGCGTCGGGAATCGATTGCCGATTTCCGGCCACCGTAGGCGCGGGCTTGCGGACGGAGAGTGATGGGTAGCTCTCCGTCCGGTCAGGACCAAGCCCGGGTCGACGGTGCGTAGTGTTCCACGCGCGCCTCAAAGAGTTGTCAGCGAAGCTGAAGGGGTCCGTTAGGGCCGATGCCTACCACTGGGGTTGCGGATAAGTCCTTAGGGGAAACCGTGGCCCCGGTCTAAGCAAGGGAAGGAACACGGGTGGGTTTTAGTCAGTAAAAGTCTGACACGCCCTTCCGCTCCGCCCAGAGCGGGAGAAGTCATTTGATGATTTCCCAGCCAAAAAAAAAAAATACAAGCTGCAATTAACATAAGAATTGAAAGAGTCTGAGCAAGGCTCGCATTTGCTAATGAAATTCTTAATCGATTTTCCGATTTTGACAATATCCTTCTCTGATGAGGCCCATTTTCATAACAATGGATTCGTAAACCGTCAAAATTGTCGTTACTGGAACAGTGAGAATCCCAAACTCAAACAACAGAAACCACTGCATAGTCATAAAGTGATGGTGTGGGCAGCAATCTCTGGCAGAGGAATTATTGGTGATTTCTTGTGTGAAAATGCGCGAGGACTAATAAATTCCGTTAGCGGCTAGAGGAGTGCCGTCGTAGAGAGGGTCATCATTTAAAGATGATGTTTTTAAAAAAAATAAACTTCACTTATTACTTTACAATTCCTCAGTTTTATTTTAACTATACCTTTTATATTTATTTTTTTATCTACATTTTAAATATGCACGTTCTATTGCGCCACCCTGTATATGGATAAAAAATGTTTGAAATAATGTAGGTAAGTGATTACAAATAACATCTTTTATTGACTGTAAACTGCAGACTCTAACATGAATGAGGAGGAAGTAGTTGAGCTTCAAAAATAACAATTATAATCGATTTGTAAATAATTATTTTAATATATACTTACGATTAATCGTTGGCATCACTATGAATTAATGAAGGTCGAGTATGGTCAATATGTCGAATTAAACAATTTCAGTACTTATTAAATACGGTCAGTCTCTGAATATCATATTCTCAAAATATCATAATCGCAAAACACCACATTCGCAAAACATCATATTCTCAAAACACCATATTCTCTAAACACATGTCATCCATTGATGTGGCACAGCTTCTTCACCAAGTATTTTATTCCATAGGATAGTGATTGGTGCCAGTAGTAGAGTCTTCGCAACCTTGATACATTCGTTGGTTCCATCCAGTCTTGGGCTTTTTTCTGGCTTAATTAAGAGAGTTTATTCTGAACGTTGGCAACGTCGCAAGTAGATGTCAAATATTTCGCTGTTTTGATTAATTTCGCAATATTACTGAATGGAAACATGAAATGTGGCTAATTAGAGAACTAGAATATATTTACTAGAATATTATAAGAAATGTGGCAAACTAAGTATCTTGAATATCAATAATGAATTGAAATTATAACACTGAATTTGATGTTGTAGCCGTTTTAGGTGTAAAAAAGGCATTTGGAAAGTTTCCAAACACATTTTTTACGTCCCTGGGTTTCACATAAACCGACAAAAAGTTGAGTCAACTATGATTATCGGGCATTAACAATTTGGGGATCAGTAATACCACTCATAATAATAGCTGTGATCAGCTCGTCACTTAATCCTCTGATGATACGAAATCGTAATGCCGGCTTTACATGCTTGCCAAACCTTGGCAAACGTCTTTAAACCCAAGCGTCCACAAATGTCGCTTGGCATTTGGAAGTCGTTTTCATGCTTGTGAATGCATCAGTGTGCTACGTACACCCAAGCATGGCGGACACCGAACTTGTGTAGTTGATTAACTTCTTTGGGGTTCCAGATAGACGATTCGCTCTGGTAATATTCCAGAAACGATGAGCTCTCTTCGTTCGACCAGCCACTCATTTTAAACAAAGAACTAAACATGCGCTCGTGGCCAGATCACAATGGCTACTAAACGCGCACCAACGTGTGAATGTGTCGCAAGCGCTTGCCGCAAGCGCCCTTTGATCTGTGTCCAAAAACACTAGACCGGATCGGAGACAAGCGTCCAAAAGCTCATGCAAGCCAAGCCAAACGCCCTCTTTATACGCTTGTACTTGTGGTCACTTGCCGAGCCTTGGCAAGCATGGAAAGGCACCATAACAAACAACGTTCAGCCTATTCCTTACATGTTCGGTTATCAGAATTTATTTTTATAACGTCGAACAAAATGTTCGCAATATCTAACTGAAGTGCACATGTTTGAAATTCCCACTAGAAATTAGACCAGCTTCAACCATTCGTTGAGTCATAGCCTTGCATCGACTTTCAAGTAATGACCGATTTGTGCTAAACACTAGCGGTCCTCATACTGATTTATTGAACGCACATGATTAACCTCACTACACCACACATCAAAAGAATGAGGAGGGATCAAAGTTGGACATAATAAAAACTTTTTACAAAAAAAGAACAACCGACTTCCAAAAAAGACACTACAAAGTCAAAAATAACTTTAATTTCGTAAGTCGGTGGCAAAAAACGAAAGTTCAAAACCAAATACACCGACTTCCGAAATTAAAGTTATTTTTGACTTTGTAGTGTCTTTTTTGGAAGTCGGTTGTTCTTTTTTGTAAAAATTGTTTTGGAAGTAGGTTGTTCTTTTAAGCTATTGCATAGCTTCTATCGCGGGCCTTGAGCGTGGAGACCTAATCCAGAAATTCCGTAACGAAAATACCTAACGAGAGTGTTTTGTATTGAAAATTATGTTTAACTGTTTGACAACAAAGTTCAAATTTACTTAGACGAATGATACGAGAGTGTTGTATTGAAAATTATGTTTAACTGTTTGACAACAAAGTTCAAAGGGGTTTGAAGATTTTTGTATGGAGGGTGGCCCTAACATGATGGCGCCATTTTGATTTTTTTTCAGAATCGCGGAAATAATCGAAAGTTACATATTTAGATAGAGGACACTTATACAAACAAAAAATGTCATATGACATAATATCCTAAAGCGTCAGGTTTCGGAGTTATTTACCGAAATATAAGTCAAAAACTGAACCCAAAAACAAGGATTTTTTTGTTATTTTCCCTTCAGGTAAGTATATTGAACTATGAAAACATAATTGTATCATGTATAGGTAATATTTTAGTTAGAGCGAAAGAGACAAAAATATATGTATACCCTCCGCCGAATGAGGACGTATGTTATATGGTATATGTATTATATGGTGCATGGCATGGACGCGACACCAAGAAAATCCTATTCAGCCTCCCGCTGCCTTCTTGGATGATATTATTTATACTGAATATGATTAAAAATCTTAATGTTTTATCCACTAGGTGTAGTCAATTAATTCATGTGTAAATAACTTAATCAACATGAAGTAACTACAACATGATATTTTTATCTTTGAATATCTCAGAAACGTGACGCTTTATGATGTTATGTTATATGAAATTTTATGTTTGTATAAGTGTCCCCTATCCAAATATATGACATTAATTATGCACCTTGATTTTGAAAAAAAAACAAAATGGTGGCTGATTTTAGGGCCAAAATCTTCAAACCCCACTTAGACGAATGATCCTTGACTATTAATAGTTAAATTAAAACCTTTTTATTAGTTTGATGTTCCCATTACGTTGTGTCAAGTTTTAAAAACTATAAATGTGAATAACAGTTCCTGTCAATGTCACCATTTCTATTTCTTGTATTCGGGTTAATATTTTACAATGCCGAGAAAGGATGATGACACAAAATGTATGGAAGCTGGTACCCGCTCCAATAGGAATAAATTATATATCATTAGAAAGGTATTTAGATCTAGTACAAGAATTCCAAAGGCCCATGGCCCATGTCTTGATTCCTTGTCCGATCGGAGATAATTTAATGTCTTTGGATCGGAGTAATACAGGGTGGAAGTTGAGACAAGGCAGTAAGGGAAGGTACCTTAATCGTTGTAGATATAGAAAAATGTTCTTAGGAGACTGTCTGACTGTCATCTTGAGTAATTGCTAACTGCATTCACAGATTTTGGAAAGATGGTACAGTCGGCTACAAAAAAAGTTAATTCTAACATTTTATTTTTATGGTGACAATCGATGCAGTTTTGTGTAAGGATTCAAAGACTCTTTTGGAGCAACTGAGGTAAGAGTACTCGAAAAGTCACAAATCCTAAAAAACTTTTCCCCTACCCACATTTTGTTATAGTGATCGATCATCTTATCCACGGTCTTTTACGGCGATTGCTATTAATTATTAAAATAAATGAGTTATGTTATGTATGCAATGTATACATTTAACATTGGCCTAGCCTTTTTCCAACCATGCAGGGGTCATCTTACAATTGCGATTGCGTATCTAACTTCCATAACCCAGTAACTGGGTGATACGATACCCCTTGGTAAGAATGGTTGTCGGGCTTTCGGGCTTCTTTCTACCCGACTACTGTCAAATATCTACAAATGACAGCCGGGACAAAAGGCTTACGGTGCTTTTCGAGGCGGGGAGGCGCATGGTAAGTAATGGGTGGTCACTCATCCACGGACCAACCTCAGAAAGCATAAGCCTTAGTAGACTAAGGCATCTTTAAGAAATAAGGCAGGGGCTGTCACGCATGCCTGGAGTACCCTAAGTACCAAACTATAGGGATGTTGCCTAAAATACTTTTTTATGTCCGTAAAGTAGATTATTAAAAAATAATGAACAAGTTTTTTTTATACGTAAGTAATCAAATGATTACGACAATACATTGAGTTAAAATGTCGCATGACGTCACTACCCGGTACCTTTTATACTAACTTGTGTCGTAGCGAGCCCCTACTTTAATGCGTTTTATCTAAACTAATTAAGATACTTAAAGCAAAAAATACATGTCTAATATTATTTTATTACGCGACTACGAGACGGACTAAATCGTTTTTTTTGCCCAGTCAGCATCCCTATTGATATTATATGAGTGCACCGGTGTACACAATGCGTCTTTCGATTAAGCATGTAAGATTAAGTATGTAGACACTGTTGTTAACATTATTAATTAATAAGTAACAACAGTAGGTACTTTCTAGCTATTACATGTCGTGACTGGATGCTACCACGTAAGAGCCAAACAGTCGTTGTGTAGTTGTTAGTTGGAGATCAGTCTTGTCATCATAGTGAACAGACGTATCGAACAATTATTAAAATAAACAAATAATCACTTGCGAAATCGTGACCTAGTTTTACAATTAACGCAAACTGTGCTATTCATTAGGTATGTGTAAAGTGTGTAAATTGTGGAAATGACCCGTGATCGATAATTTAAGAAAAAACATTTAATCACAATGGAAAATAGTCCGTTCAGCCGGAGTAGCAGGTGTGCTCGCTCCCCACCCACTACACCCGTACCAGCAGCCGTACCCGCAGCCGTCTCCGAAGCCGCTCCTGCCTCTCAGGAGCCTCAACAAAAAACAAATGATGCCCTTGAAGTGATCTCGACGCCAGAAATTAGAACTGGATGGTGACCATCGAGCAGAACCTGAAGGAGGTGTGCACTATTGTAGCCGCCGACGGTAAAATGAATACGGAACAGAAGCTACGTATAAATGCCTTATGCCGTAAAGTATGTCACGGCACATCGCAAATGGTCGCATCGCTACCAGTCCATCAAAGCGAGAGCTGTCCAATACCACCACGCTATGCAAAGCCTTGAGAAGCAACTTGACCTATCGAAGCAACTACATAACCTTAAGCAGAGTATCGGAGAATTTATGAAACCTGCTCATGGAACTTCTTTTTCGGACATGGTAAAAAAAGGAGCCAACAATTTTATACAGCCCGTAAATTTAAGTTCTGTGGCCATTTATCCTAATGACAAATTGAAGACCAGCGATGAGACAAAATCTCTTGTCCAAAAAATTATCCATCCTGAACAGATGAAGCTCCACGTGAGAGGCCTGCGCAAAACGAGGAACGGGGGTGTTATTATCAGCACTGAGACGAAGGACGACATCGAGAAGCTAAGACAATCGGTGCAGCTAACGAAGTCGGGCCTAACAGTCGACGAGCCCTATAAAAGGAAGCCTAGGGTGGTTATTATAGGAGTGCCGACATCCATTCCAGAAAAAGAGGTATTTTCTTGTCTATACCATCAAAATCTGGCCGAGAAACTACAGGACAGCAGCCTTGAGACGTTTTTGACCTCAATTAAGTTGAGCCACAAGTCAGGTAAGAAGGACGCTGAGACCTGTAACTATGTTGTAGAAGTTTCTGCAGTCATACGCAAAGCCCTGATGTCAAAAGACCGCGTGTTTGTGAATTAGTCATCATGCCCTGTCAGAGATTTTACTCTGGTCACACGGTGTTATAAGTGCCAGCAGTATGGACATGCTGCCAAGTCATGTCGGCAGGCATCCTACACCTGTGGGCACTGTGGCGATCAAGGACACTCTATAAAAGAATGTCCAAAGAAAGCAGATGATCCAAAATGCGCTACTTGCTTGCATTTCAAAAAGCCCGACAAACAAACACAACACAGGTTCTGCTGACTGCCCCGCGAAACAAATGGCTGAAAACAGGTACATCAATTCCATCGACTATGGAGGCGCCTAAGAGCGCCGTAAATAAAATTGGTTATTTTTCGGACCTTTTTAGTTTTATTTTTCTTTTCTTTCTTTTTTACGTTTTATATTTGTTTTTTTTTTTTTTTTTTTGTTATTCTGCTGTCATAAATATGATTAATAATTTAATTGATGATTTAGATAATTTCTCTGTGTCCGAGTCTAAGATTTGTGAAGCTGAAAACTGCAAACAATATCTATCCGGCTACAAAAATCCGTTAACCATACTAACACAAAATATTCGCAGTATTTTTAAGAATTTTGATAGCTTTAGTACATTTCAGAAACGGCTAAACATAAATTGTGACATTATTGTTTTAATTGAATGCTGGCTTGCGAAGCAATATAACATCCCACTAATTCCGGGATATAATATGTATAGAAGTAATATAAATTATAATCAAAACGATGGGGTGATAGTTTATGCAAGAAATCATCTGAATGTCTCTGTTGAGGAACCAAATATGCACGACTGTAACAGATTGTTAATTAAAATTGAGTCCGAATTTGCTATACTAGCGCTATATCGACCCCCCTCTTTTAAAAATACCACCAGTTTTACTGACTCTCTGAATGACACCTTGCAAAACCTATCATCCTTCAAAAACACTATTTTAATTGACGATATTAATATCAATATTCTTCCAGGTAGTGCTAATGCACCTGCTCAGGACTATCTCAATTTATGCGCCTTTCACGGCCTGCTCCCCGCACACAGCTTTCCTACACATCACAGTGGATCTTGTTTAGACCATATCATGCTTAAATCAATTTTTCCCTCACTTGCACTTGTTGTTAATTCAACAATAACCGATCATAATACTGCCCTACTAACCCTTAATTGTGAATTACCTAAATTAAACAATCGAACAATTTCTAAATTAAATATAAATAAACTTGAAGAAGATTTACGCGTCATCGATTTTGAGCCAGTCTATAATTCCGCTGACCCGCAGTTTTGTATGTTGTACGTAATAGAAAATGTTCGACATGCAATTCAGAAAAACACAGTTTTATCGCAGTTGAACAATAAAAATCACAACTTAAAACCATGGATCACGCCAGGGCTTATTCGCTGTATGAAACATAGAGGCAAACTGCATTTGAAAGCAAAATCTAATCCAAATAATGTAATATTTAAACTGTCGTATAAAAGATACAGGAATTTTTGCAATGATCTTCTGAGAAAAGTTAAATGCAACTACGATAGAATTGAACTGGAAAAGGCTGGCACAAATAGTAAAAAGATCTGGAAATATATTAAAAATGCAACATATACGTCAAAACAAAATGAGTCATCATCAGGTTTATTACAAGCACATTCGTCACACCTGACATCTGCTAACACAGCGAATAATTTCTTTGTTAATGTTGGAAAGTGTCTGGCAGAAAAAGTTCGGGGTCAATCACATTATCTAACAAGCACTCCTTTTATTTGTAGCACCACTTTAACATCCTTTGGGCTTCTGGATACTGATAAAACTGAGGTAGAAAGCATAATAACGACTTTGAAAGACGACTGTGCAGTTGGTTGGGATAACATATCCAATAGAATTATTAAGCAATTCAAGCATATTTTAGTACCACCACTGACTTATATTTTCTGCATTTGTTTATCTTCAGGTATTTTTCCCGAATGCCTAAAAAAAGCAGTAGTTCTCCCTATCTATAAATCTGGCAGTAATCTGGCACTGCATTATTAAGGAAAAGTGTTATATGTATGTGCCCGGTTATCTTTAACAAAATACCCGATGGAATAAAAAACGAGTCGATTCCACTGTTTAAAAAGAAATTGTCAGTCTTGTTAATTGATAAATGTTATTACTCTATTTGTGAATTTCTAAATGATAAAAATTTATAATTACCAAATTTATCCTGACATTTTTTTTAATCTTTATTTTATTTTATTGACCATAATTAGATATTTTCATATTGACAGTATAATTTGACTATTAAGGTAGAATGTAAAGAATCTCTAATTATTTTGTGACATTTTTTAATCTTTATTGTATTTAATTGGCCATAATTAGAAATTTTCATATTGACAGTATAATTTGACTATTAAACACTTGTACTAAATGTTTGCATGCCTAGTTTAAGGTAGAATGTATAAGGATCTCTAATTATTATAAAACACCAGATTTTTTTTTTTTTGTACCTACATTCTATGCAAATAAATAATTATTCTATTCTATTCTATTCTATTCTATTCTATTCTATTCTATTCTATTCTATTCTATTCTATTCTAAAGAGCAAGTGACAAATTATAGACCTATTTCTTTACTGCCTTGTATGTCTAAAATATTAGAAAAAATAATCAATAAAAGATTGTTCAGATATTTGGAGGATAAATCAATTTTATCCAAGCGCCAGTTTGGATTTAGGCCTAAAGTCTCAACCGCCGATGCCGTACATCATCTGACTGACTATCTAGCACAAGAACTTGACAAGGGTAACCACACAGTAGGAATTTTCCTGGACCTCGCCAAAGCTTTTGATACAGTTTCCATTCACACCCTGTTGCACAAGCTTGAGACCATTGGTGTAAGAGGAACCCAGGTGAAACTCTTTAAAAGTTATTTGGAGGATCGTACCCAATGCGTAAAGATTGGCAATGTTCTCAGCGCTGATAAGAAAAATACGTCATTTGGTGTTCCCCAGGGAAGCGTCTTAGGACCTACTCTGTTTTTGATATACATAAATGACCTTTGTAATCTAAAGCTTGAAAACGGCATAATTGTATCTTACGCTGACGACACTGCTCTACTTTTTTCGGCAGAATCAGAAAATGAAGTGTACAAACTTGCACAAAATGGATTCAATATTGTAAATAATTGGCTTCAACATAACTCACTAACACTAAATGCAGATAAGACTAACTACATTAGGTTTTCGATGCGCAAACAGACAACTAATATTGCCCCAACGTTGTATGCTCATTATTGTGCTGACTTTACCGATAGCCAGTGTGGGTGTCCCAATATCAATATGGCTAATAAAATAAAATACCTGGGTATCATCATAGATGAAACTCTAACAGCACATAGAAGCTTTAAATAATAGAATTCGTAAGCTAATATTCGTATTTAAAAAGCTACGATATATTGCAGACCCACGACTAATTAGGCAAGTTTACTTTGCTCTATGTCAGTCAATTTTGACTTACTGCATTACCTCATGGGGTGGAGTTGGCAAAACTTTGTTACTACCCATCGAGAGAGCGCAGAGAGCGATCCTCAAGGTGTCTACTTTCCGCCCGTTCCTATTTCCCACTAACCTCCTCTATAAATCTTGTGAAGTACTAACAGTTCGACAATTATTCATAATGAGCATTGTATTAAAACAACACGCAGCCCTCCCCTATCGCAATGAATATACTAAAAAAAGACGGAGAGATGTAGTTTGCCTTCAAAAAAGTACGAAACATGCATTCACAGAAAAATTTTACCTGTTCCTCGGACCACTACTCTACAATAGACTAAACGTAACAGCAAACATTTATTCCCTAAATTATTGTAACTGTAAGAAAATTCTCAAAGAAACTCTACAATGTATGTCCTATGAAGACACAGAGAAGTTATTACTGATACTAAAATAGGTATTGTGCATATTTTATGTATTTTTATATTTTAGTATCTAAGATGTTAGAAAATAAGAATTATATTATTAATAACACCGTTTAAAAAAAAAAAAAAAAAATTACCTAAGACTACCTTATATTTGATTTGCAGTGATTATTTAGATAAAACTATGTACTCTTTTCGCCTGAAACACAGGATTACCTAGTTCAGGCACATCACACGTGTGAACTTGACATAGATTTAAGCAAAAATTGTAATTATTGTTTTACCTAATGATTTTTAAATAAACTTTATTATTTCGTTTATTCATTTATATACATATTAATTTACATTTTTAAATATTTCTTAAAAAAAAAGATATAAAAAACATTTAAAAATATAAAAAATTGTGTTCCGCCGGTGTCGGGAGCAGGGTCCAAGCTACCGGTGGTTAGGGCTGCAGAGACAGGAACCTCCTCACAATGCGAGCCGTGTCGAGGAATACTGCCTTCTGAATCAGGCCCTTGATCCAACCGCCTAACGAGAGCCTCGAGAGATGTTGGTCGAGGCTTTTGGCCATCAGGCCGTTGGCCGTTACGACAATCGGCACAATGATAGCCGAGCTCACATTCCACATGTCGACAACCTCGTGTGCTAAGTCGAGATATTTTATTTGTTTCTCTTTCTCAGCTTTCACGAGGTTCCCGTCATGGGGAATGGTAACATCGATTATCATTGCGCGGCGCGCTAATCGGTCTATCACCACTATATCTCTATCTGATTACTTTAATTTAGATGAATTTTGAATATTTTTTTTTTTATGACTAAGTAGATTTTTTTATTTCACTTTTCAGTTTAAGTTGTTATAATTATTTTTTCAATTTAAAAATGTTAAACCTGTTAGGTATGTTGTACCATTATTGAAATAATAGTAAATGGTGATTAGAAGGTATTATAATACTTAATAAATGTTGATTTCGTATTTCAGGTAGTTTTATTTTAATTGAATCGGCCATTATTGGGTATTAGAATAATAATAATTGAGTTCCTACTAATTCTGAGAGTAACAGGATTGTTTATTAGTCAGAATTCAATTGATCTATGATTATTATAAATGGTTAATAATACAAAAAAAAATACATACATGGGTTTTTACGACAGTAAATGTGACCATAAGCTTACCAAAAATGGATATACGACCTATACAGTTTTTTAAAGTACATTTTCATGGGGTGTATTAACCAAGAATTGATATTTTCTTAGACGTAAATCCAAGCTAACTTTAAAACTAAAGAAGATATATAGGTTTTGATGATTTATCCTTTTTCATTTGCAAATTGTAAGAACCTTTCTCATAGATCATTTTTTTATAACTTCAAAAACAGAAAAGTTATGATTTTTTATGTAAAAAAAAAATAGTTTTTCTGCTCTCCTGAAAAGTCGGGTTTTGGTTTATACGACCTTTCTACCCAAAGGTATCGAGATGTAAAAGGAGAAACTGACTCACTGACTGACATATCAACACAGAGCCGAAACTACTCGGACTAGGAACTTGAAATTTTGCACACAGCTTCCCTTTATAATGTAGGGGAGCACTAAGAAGGGGTTTTTGAAAATTCGACCTTTAAGGCTGCCTGTCCACTGGAGCGGAGAGGAGAAAAGAGGAGCGGAAATGTGTCAATATTAACCAATAAAATCTTGACTCCGCCCCTGAGTTTAGATTTGATTGGTTAATAATGGCACATCTCCGCTCCTCTCCTCTCCTCTCCGCTTCAGTGGACAGGCAGCCTAAGGGGGTGAAAAGGGGGTTTTCAATTGTATGCAAAATCTTATTCCTTGAGTTAATAGACTTGAAACTTGGCACGAATACTTATCTAAGTAAATCATAAAGTCTGTCATTTTTAGTTTTTCTAAACTACCACCTAAACGGGGATTGGGGGGTGTCAAAGTTTGTATGAATTTTTTTTTACGCAAGGCCCGAATAAATGGAAACTTAGTATTACTTAAGACAAATTGTAAGACATGATAAAAGGGGTTTGAAGATTTTTGTATGGAGGGTGGCCCTAACATGATGCCGCCATTTTGATTTTTTTTTCAGAACTTGGGAGAAAATTGAAAGTTATATACATAGTTAGTTATAAGACACTTATACAAACAAAAATGTCATATTATGACATAATATCCTAAAGCATCAGGTTTCGGAGTTATTCACCGAAATATAAGTCAAAAATTGAACCCTGAAACAAGGATTTTTTTTTGTTTTTTTCCCTTCAGGTAAGTGTATTGAACTATGAAAACATAATTGCATCATGTATAGGTAATATTTTAGTTAAGAGCGAAAGAGACAAAATATACACCGTGAAATTTGAATCACAGTTTTGCTAGAACAAACGTTGTTCAGACCATGGTCTACTACCATTCTATACCGTCCAATATGTTATTAAAACAAACTAAACTAGGCGTTCTCAAATAAGTCTTATGTTGCTCAAACGTGTTCAAACATTAACCGTAACATCAAAGGACTCATCGCGATAGCAATATGGTATTCAGAAGAGTTATGAGGAGTCCACGTGGACTACAAGGAGGTTCGGCCAATGCGGGCCGAACTGCAAATAAATAACTCAGTCTTTTTGTGTTTTTTTCAAATACCATTGACGTTTTTTTTTTATTGAATGGTATAGAATAGTTGTAGACCATGGTCTGAACAACGTTTGTTCTAGCAAAACTGTGATTCAAATTTCACGGTGTATGTATACCCTCCGCTGAATGAGGACGTCGTGTGTTATATAATATATATTATGTATTATATGATGCATGGTATGGGCGCGACACCAATAAAATCCTATTCAGCCTCCCGCTGCCTACTTGAATGATATTATTTATACTAAATATAATTAAAAAATGTTATGTTTTATCCACGAGGTGTATTCAATTAATTCATGTGTAAATAACTTAATCTACATGAAGTAACTACAAAAAATAAATAAATTCGTTATAACAATTGTTATTTTTATCTTAGAATATCTCAGAAACGTGACGATTTATGATGGTATTGTATATGAAGTTTTATTTTTGTATAAGTGTCTCCTGTCCAAATACATATATGACATTTATTGTGCACTTCGATTTTGAAAAAGAAACAAAATGGTGGCAGATTTTAGGGCCAAAATCTTCAAACCCCTTTATCATGTCTTGTCACAAACGTCTTGGGTACGCCCTGTGCTAGCCCCGCAGGACTGTGTTAGGTATCAAGTAGGCAGAAGACGCAGACTGTGTCGCATCTGCGGGTGCATTACTCTATGAGAATCTCCTCGCACCGCGCATGCACCGCAGTAGTCAAACTTGGCATCCAAGGGACACATTTTTTGTTCGCGGTTCCCTATATAAAATGTACTCTGTGTTCGCGATGTCTTCTCTGATAGTATATTTTAGAAGGGTTTTATTAATTATAATTAAACTACTTTGAATAAAAGAGCCATTTTCAATAGGGTTCCTTCTATGGCAGAAATGAATGTGTTAAAAAAAATTGACTCAATTAATTGATAGCCACAATGTTTTCAGGTTTCATACATTGACGGACAGGATTTTTTTTTCAACTATTTTGATGTTTTTTTTTTATTTCTGCTGCATTAAATCATTTGTTGAAAAGTACAGTATTAATCTCCATTTAATACAATGGTATATAAATTAAGTAGGTTCTGTGTACTAGCAGGAGTGTAACAATAAAAACAGTTGCAGAAATTATTAATAACAGAAAAAAGGGCAAAAAAAAATTTCGATCGTATAGCTAATGCTTCGCATTATGAGTCGTGCTATAGAGATAATAATATGACGTGTTGAATTACAATGGTATTTTTGTAGGTAAACATGAATTAATTGAATACACCTAGTGAATAAAACATAAGATTTTTAATCATATTCGGTGTAGATAATATCATCCAAGAAGGCAGCGGGGGCCTTCTCCCAGTCTGCTCCGACTTTCGGTATCTCGGTTCACTCGTGCAAAGCGATGGCGAAGTAGATCGGGCGGTTAAGCACAGAATAGATGAAATGGCAGCAGGTCACGGGAACAATCTGCGACCCCCGCATTCCCCTTAAACTTAAAGGGAAGATTTATAAAACAATAGTTAGACCTGCTGTCTTGTATGGTTCAGAATGTTGGGCCGCAAAAGGGATGAATGAAAGGCAATTGCATGCAGCTGAGATGAGAATGCTAACAGGGATGTGTGGTGTTACACGAATGGATAGAGTAAGAAATGAGTACATAAGAGGAAGTCTGAAAGTGGCACCGGTGACCGAAAAGTTGTGCGGAAATCGGTTGTCATGGTATGGGCATGTGATGCGGAGGAATGAGGAAAAAGTCGTGAATAAAGTTTCTAGTATGAATGTCGATGGCTATAAGAGTAGGGGAAGACCAAAGAAACGATGGACAGACTGTGAAAGATGATATGGCTAGAAAGGGGGTGACTACTGAGATGACGACTAATAGAGAAGTATGGGCAAAAGGGACATGTTACGCCGACTACTAACAAATTGGGATAAGGGCAGGGGAATGATGAAGTTAGCGGGAGGCTGAATAGGATTTTCTTGGTGACGACACCAAGAAAATCCTATCCATGCTATGCACCATATAATACATATATCACACGTCCTCATTCGGCAGCATTTTAAGTTGTGTATTATAATATATTTTTTACTTTAGAAATATATTTAAAATAATAAACAACAAAAACTTTTTACAAAAAAATTAAAACCGACTTCAAAAAAAAAACGCTACAAAGTGAAAAATAACTTTAACTGGAAGTCGGTTACTACTTTTTTGTAAAAAGTTTTTATTTTTCACTTTTTGGTTTTGGTACCTGCTACATACCCCACACAAATTCGAATACCACTACCTGCTATGAAAATAACAGTTACAGGAAGATATCATCATATCATTCATAAAAACTAAGTGGGAAAAATATGTATTATCATGGGCGTACCCAGGGGGGGGCAGGGGAGGGCAGCTGCCCCCCCTGGATTTTGTATGCCTTAGTACTGTTATCGATAAAAGTTATGTTCTTACTTTACAATTACAATTTATTATGCATTATTTTTTAGAACAAACCGCGCTGCGCGGCCGTTCATGCTATCATGCATAACCGACTTTAAAAAAGAGGAGGTTCTATGTTCAGCTGTTTTTTTCTGTTCATGGTAAACAGAAAAAAACAGCTACTTCGATAATTTCGTCAATAGGGATGATGCCTGGGTAAAAAAAAGGAATTCTATTTAGTCCGTCAGTCAGATAATAAAAAAAATATTCGACACGTATTTTTTGCTTTAAGTATCATATTAATAAAAAATGACTTAGATAAAACGCATTAAAGTTGGGGAGTGGGGGGTCGCTACTTCACAAGTACGAATAAAATCTACATACACGCGACGTCATGGCTCATTTTAACTCAATGTTTTTTTTCAAATTCTTTTTTTGTAACATTTTACCTTTTTTTTACCATAAGAAAAATTTGTATCCAATATTTTTTAATAATCTGCAAGACGGACAAAAAGTATATTTTTAGTCATCATCCCGATTGTGGACCAATATTGAAAATTCTTTTATCATTAGAAAAAAAATCAAAACAAATATTGATGAACTTACATTATAAAAAATAAGAACACCTTTGAGGAGTGGCTTGAGAGGCGCCACGGCGTCCTCACCTTCCGCCTGACGCAGGTCCTCACCGGACACGGTTGTTTCGGGAGGTACCTGTTTCGCATAAGGCGGGAGGAAACGCCCGGGTGTCACCATTGTGTGGATCGTCCGGAGGACACGGTGGAGCATACGGTGGAGGTTTGCCCGGCTTGGGTGGACCACCGCCGTGTCCTCGTGGAGGCGATCGGCGGCAGTGACCTCTCGCGTCCGGCCCTGGTCCAGGCCATGGTGCGGAGCGAGAGGGCATGGCAAGCCGTCACCTCCTTCTGCGAAGCAGTAATGCTCGCGAAGGAGGAGGCGGAGCGCACGAGGGAGTGGCAGAGGCCGCGCCCTACCAGCCCTAGCCGCCGCCGCCGTAGGAGACTTCCCGGGCGTCGGGAATTGATAGCCGATTTCCGGCCACCGTAGGCGCGGGCCTGCGGACGGAGAGCAGAGGGCAGCTCGCCGTCCGATAAGGACCAGGCCCGGGTCGACGGCGCGTCGTGTTCCACGCGCGCCTCAAAGAGATGTCAGCAAAACTGACGGGGTCCGTTAGGGCCGATGCCTGCCGGGGTTGCGGGTAGTCCCAAGGGGAAACCGTGGCCCCTGGCATGGCAAGGGAAGGAACACGGGTGGGTTTTAGTCAGTAAAAGTCTGACACGCCCTTCCGCTCCGCCCAGAGCGGGAGAAGTCATTGGATGATTTCCCACCCAAAAAAAAAAAAAAAGACAAACATAGAACCCCCTCGCGCGAAAATACGCGAACGCAATGCAGCAATATCAAACTATGTAAAACAAAGCGGAGGGAAAGTTTCGGATTTGCCCCCCCCCCCCCCCCCCCTGGACCAAAAGCTGGGTACGCCATGTGTATTATTGAGGCTAACTCAAAAACTATCCAAGCAAAGTTAATAAAAATCATATGGGACCACCTCGGGAGCTTTCCCTTTCAAACAAAAAAATAATTTTCAAAGATTTAAAAGAAATTGGGTTTGATTAAATTTATAAAAACATACTTAACTTTTATTAAAAAAGAATTTTCTTTTTCAGTTTTATATATTTATCAATAAACATTGTAGTAATATTTTTATTGAATTTTTATAATCCTTACCTAAATCAAAAAAATAATTTTCAAAGATTTAAAAGAAATTGGGTTTGATTAAATTTATAAAAACATAACTTTTATTAAAAAAGAATGTTCTTTTTCAGTTTTATATATTTATCAATAAACATTGTAGTAATATTTTTATTGAATTTTTATAATCCTTACCTAAATCAATAAAATGCAGTGTCTGTTTGTAATGTTATTTTGACATTACACAGCCTTTTACTAAATGCATATCGACGCTTGAAAGGCAAGACTGACTTAGCGACATTTTGGGCCATATTGAGTTACATACATAGTTCGAACCGCCTGATTTTTCTACGTCGCTTGGTCGCACTTCGTCTTCCTACAACGACTTTTGATGTCGCATCAGCATTTTGGATTTTACGAATTTTCACTTTTTTTTGTTTACTTAGCGACGAAATTTTTTACTTCTTTTTAAGAAATTGTGGTTGTCCTAATCGTAATATGCAACTTTAGCCCTTGGTCAATTTTTACCCTGCCCATGGCAATACATTTTTATGCGTATGGTATGTTTTTTCCTGACAAAGAAGATTTTTAGTTATCATCTAGGTCATTTTTTGAACTCATTTTATTTTTCTGCTAAATGGCGTTTAGTTAAAAAATAAGCCCTTTAAAAAACAAAAACCTGTTGTTGCCTGTTGATTTGTATTTCTCGTTTTATTTGATTAAGAAGTACCTACCTTTAATAATTTTACAAGCGGCCTTAGATATCTATTAGCTATATTCAATGTCTCTATTTCGCAACCTTTTTGATTCTGGTTAGGTTATTTTGCTCTGATATCAATTCGATATAATTTCTCTTTATAACATTTTTACTGTACTTTTTTAGATGGACTCGTGTTGGTTAGTATATTTTTGCGGTTTAAATTTTCTGGTAAAATTTAATAACCGACACTTAACTTTTGAAATAATAGTATTTTTTAATAGTTGCATATACCACAATGTAGATGATAAAATAAGATTTCCAAAACAGTAAAAATTACGCCTGTGGAATGGTTACAAGAATTTACATGATTTTATTTCTGAAAAGTCAAACTTTAAACTGTTCTCCTGTAAAATTAGCCCTATGTCGCTTAGTAATGTCGCCTTTCAAGCGTCGATATGAAATTATATAAGGTGCCTATAGCTAAAAATCTATATACAACACTTTTGCCTGTCTGTTTAATCCGGCTAATCTCCGAAACGGCTGGACCAATTTTAACGGTATTTCCACAGCACGGATAGCTGATGAAATATAATATAAATACTTATATTTTAGAAAAATAATTAAGGTCCACGCGGACGATGCAGTGGGCGGCAGGTATTTGTGAACAAAAAAAAAATTATGTCTGTTTGTTTGTTCCGACTAATCTTCGAAACGGGAGGACTGATTTTGAAGGGATTTTCACTGGCAGTTAGCTGCTGTTATAATATAAAACTTTTATTTTAGAAAAAGGAAAATAATGAAGGTATATGCATGCGCAGCCGTGGGCAGCTAATAGTAGAAATCAAAATAATTGAATGTGTGTAAAATGTTTTATGATTGCACCATAAAAATGTTAGTATTTTTATATCAAAATGAAAGTGCGTACTTGTTTTCTGCTGTTCAGGATATTTGGTATTTATTTTGCGTTAATTTTAAGAATGCTTTCTTCTAGAATTTAAATTGTTGGTTTTAAATCCCAACTAGTTTGAACTATCATCAATTCGTTTAATTACCTATATCTAACGGGGTGGTAAGGCTGCCTGTCCACCGGAGCAGAGAGGAGAGGAGAGGAGCGGAGATGTGTCAATATTAACCAATAGAATCAAAACTCCGCTCCAGAGGTGCGATTCTATTGGTTAATTTTGGCACATCTCCGCTCCTCTCCTCTCCTCTCCGCTCCAGTGGACAGGCAGCCTAACCTGGTGACTAACTGGCGTTAATATTGAAACAGAAAAAAGCAATAAAACTTCACATAGGTATAACAAGTGGCAAGTTCTGCCCGTAAGTTCCGACCAGCACCCTAATTACGTAATGCACAGAAAGAAAGATTGCCAGTCCATTGCTTCATAAGTTCGACAAAAAAAATTGAGCAGATTTTTTTTGTCGAACTTATGAAGCAATGGACTGGCAATCTTTTTCAATTGGTTTCAATTTTAAATTGATAGTGCATTGCGTAATTGGGGGGCGGAATGGCACCAGGCAAAAGTATTATTCAACGCAATGACACGTAAAATTTTATCGGAGAGTCTACCGGATGGTAATGCGGTAGCATTGACGTTTATACCCTATTTATATAGTAAAATTTGTTTGCCATCCGAAACACGCCGGCCGTTTTCGCACCCACGAATTTTGAAAAAAAAAAAAAAAAAGTTATGAAGCTACCGCCTCAAAATTGGTGAGCTTATTTATTGGTACCACTTTATGTTGTAAAAACATTGCCATCCGATCCTGCTGGGCAGTTTCTGAGAAACAAACCTTTAAACTCGCTAAAGAACACTTTATTCCCACGTTTAAACAAAAATTGAAAAAAAAATAGTAGAAATAGTTTAAATCGGATGGCATTCGAAAGTTAAGCTATAATAAGTCCAAGAAATTGTGTGTATCAATGCCATTCGGTTTTGATAAGGTTCACCCGCATTTTCGCCACCTCAAACATCGTTATTATTGAAATAATGTCTTTTCATGAAACTCCTTACCAATGACTTATACCGAAAATGGAGTAAATTTTATCGAAACCGGAGCCATAACTTTTTTTTTTTGTTTTCAAAATTCGTGGGTGCGAAAACGGCCCGATGGTTCGGATGGCAAAAAAATTTTACTATATAAATAGGGTATAAACATCAATGCTACCGCATTGCCATCCGGTAGCCTCTCCAAAAATGTTTATGCTTTCCCCCCCCCCCATATCTCCGCCCCCGCCCATTTGGGGTCCATTCGGACGGTGCGGGGGGTTCGGTATCACTTCAAGACCCAGATTACCACACGCCATCCGGTAGCTTCTCCGATAAAATTTTACGTGTCATTGCTATAGCTTTCTCTCATTTCATCAAACAAACTATAATATCCCATTTATTTATAATACTTTTTATTAGTTTAGAAGTTCAGATTACCGCCTGTTTTAATGTGACATTCTAAATTATGTTTCAGTTTACACTAATTCAAGCCCTATTAACACACCGAAACAAGATATTGAAGACAGCAATCTAAAACTTGAACTTGTTCTAGAATTAAACGTAGAAAAAAACTCACAAGAAAAAGTTATCAGTGAGAACAAGATCCCTCGACCAAACTACAGAGCGCCGAGAGTTGAAATCTTCACGGACTTCATTCAGGGAGTCGCTAACATACTCAACACTTATGATGATACCACATTCGAAGATTTTTTCGACATACTAGATGAAGAAATCAGAAAATATCATTACAAAGGCTGCAAATTTTACGAATTGACTGAGAATTATGAATTTAGGAGTGTAATGGCCGAGACATTAGATTTGATTAAAAGGAAATCAGTTCCACTTTTGAAAGCAGAAATCAATGAAGTAGCGGACATGATAAAACATGAAAAATACAACAAAAACGTAAAAGAATTGTTGGAATATATCAATTCTTTGTACAGAGAGGATGCCAGAGAAAAAATTGGAAAATTCTTAACAGATCTTAAGGTTTATGACAGCTCAAAATCTGAAGGACCAAAAAATGATTTAGTGAAGATAATTAGAGATGGCGTCCGGGCTAATATTTTTAATCATTACACAGAGCTTAATATTAATGTCAGACGAGAATTGAAAAAAGAAATCGCGACGTTTTTGAAAAAAATCAAAGATGCTCCTACGTCAAGTGTTAAAACTAATTTATTTTCCTATAAACCTGCAGTCAGAGAATCCGAGAATACTGTCAAGGTCTCTGGATATAACATTGGAAATGAAAAGCCCGAACGATATTTAAAAATACATCCAACATCAACTGCCGACAACAACAACATCTTTATATTAAAGGCAAGTGATGAAAAACATCAAGAAGAAGCAACAAAACTTGAAACTTCTAAAGAAGAGAGTACCAGTCAACAACTACAAATGACATATTTAAGTACAGATTCATCAAATGAAACAGTAGAAGGTAATTCTATAGAGTTATCTCAGAAAAGACGGCGTAAATTTAATTTACAGCCATATGCAACTTCATACACGGAAGACATATCGTATAAGAGTACGCAGAAACCAGAAATAATTTATAAGTCTGATTTGAAAAGCAAGCTAGTGCAGAGGATGTTGGTAGAGGAGGCTACAGGCAGGCTACCAACTGTACAACCAACCACCACGACCAGGCTAAGGTACGCATGAAACAACCAGCTATATATTTCTGATATAAGCTGGCATTTCATTGTAAGGAAGGCCTATACAATGCGAGATCAACTTATACTGGAATTATTAAACTTAACATTCTATGGCATTCAGGGATCACTTAAAAATAATTTTAATCATTAACTTTATTTTAGATCGATGAGCAACGAGGACCTCAGGAGGAGCATACTACCTCCCATGCCTGACGAAGAGCTTTCTATTGATATATTTGACAGAGATGAAAGAAAAAGACAAAAGTCACTAGCAAAGAGTAAAAAAATTACTACTATGAAACATGGGATGAAGGATTACATTAAAAGAATTAGGAATCTCCAAAATGAAGTAAACCAATTAAAGAAAATTGATGAATATAATAATATTATTAGGATGAACGTTATTAGTAACGGAGATAAAATAAAGAAAAAACGAAAGCAAAAATCAAGAAAGAAGAAGAATAAGAAGGCAAAAGATAAGAACCATAAATATAAAAATAAAAGGATAGAAAGCGAGAAGATTAAAAAATCTAAACATGTCAGTGAAAGAGAAAGTTATATATATGAAGCAAGAGCTCAGACAGAGAAAAGTAAACATAAAGTGAGTGAAGGTAAAAGAGATGGTAAAAAAACGAATTCTGTAAATAAAGATGAACAAGATTTAGAAAGTATTAAGGAAATAGTAAAAAATAACGATAGGCATGGGCACAACCTGAAAATACAAAAAAAGGTCTCCAGAAGTAAATCTACCAAAGCAACAAAAACAGACAAAAAATATAAGGGTACCACTGATGCAGTGACATCAGTAAACATACGAGTTCGTAGATCTATAAAACTACTGCCAACTGCTAAGAATAATGCTCGGAATACAACAGATAATGATAACCTTATGATAGTTACTAAAACTACATTCAAAGACACAAAAAGGTTTCGTAATAGCACTGAAGTGGTAAAACAAAAAAGAAACAACAATACAGCGAATGATGGTTATGTAACAAAAGATGACACTTTTTAGATATAGAAGGATCTTAGAATTTTCCTCTCCACAACTTTACTACCAACCTTTTGATGACCACGCATTCCGGGAAGGATTACATCTTGTAAATATATTGGATTGAATATGAAAGACAATGGCGTCGGTTCTGTCACTGTCAAGGTCGCGGATAGCGTGACTATATTTAGGACGAAATAAATAAAAATCATTTATCAATTTAAGTTGATGACTGATTCGTAACGAGCCTTAGGAATTTTGAGCCTTATGGAAGTGCCATTTCAATCACGCATCACCAAATTAATGCTTATTAAGAGTGTGCTTCCTAAAAGTTGGCAACGTTGTAAATAGCTGTCAAATATTTACCTGTTTTGATTAATTTGGAAATAATACTGTATGGAATAATAAGAAATGTGGCTAATTAACTAACTAGAATATTAATAATGAATTGCAATTATAACATTGAATTTGATGTTGTACCCGTTTTAGGTGAAAAAAAGGCATTTGGAGAGTTTCCAAATACTTTCTTTTACATCTAAAACTAACTATTCGGTGTTACGATATTAATTATTGCATTTCACAATCAATATTCTAGTTTGCTAGTTAGCCACATTTTTTATTTCCATACAGTAATAATTGCCAAATTAATCAAAAGAGTGAAACATGTGACAGCTATTTGCGACGTTGCCCACTTGCAGAATGTTAGTGCTATAACATCTTTCTGTATTTCTGTGCCTGTCTTTTTTTTTTTTGCGTGGGAAATCATCAAACGGTTATCAATCCTCACTTTTTCGAGCTACGCTATTAGTGTAAGCTACGCCGTAGCACAGTGCGAGCTACTACGCCGTAGCGAAGGTTGCGCTACGCCCCACTGCGGAACGAAAAAAGTCCCTCGAAGACATTTAAGAGACAGTTAAATGCCAGTGACCTTGAGTGGTTAGCTTGCGTGTTCTGTACTGAGCTCACGCAATGCGTCGAACATCCAGCCAGTAATAGAACTCGCGCATCAAGGAGCGCTCTCACCAATTTGACGCATTATTAATTTATTATACAAAAAACAGAAGGTATTGTAATAAAACTCTTAGACTAAAAGTTTAATATTTTAATAATTATCCTTAAAATGGTGAAGGTTTCAGAATCATTCGCTTGACAGCTTTTGAGTAATTATTAGTTTTTTATCCGCGTTAGACACAACTTTACAAATTAATTTCACTATGTAATGTAAACATAATCTAAAATATTCGTAAATTAAATTATTAAAAAAATGCTCTAATTTAACATATATATTTTTTTCCAAATCATTAACACCACTCGTTTAGACGTAATTTCCGGTATAAAATCATTAAAAGTAGCTTGTCGTCGCCTTAAATTTCAAAGTGTCGGTTTTTGCTTGAAATGGCTTCTAATAGAAAATATTATTTATAAATATATCATAGGATACAATCTGGTAAGCAAATTGGAAACTTACATTTTTTTTTTCCAAAAAAATATGGAGCTCATGCTTGTATCTCCGGAACGGAGAGAATAACAAATAAACCCTTGCACACGGTGATGTAACTATTTATCTATGATTTTTTTAATATAAGTACTTCGTAACGACATATAATGCGTTTTTTTTTTTGGAAAAATCCGTTCCTAGTCTGAAAAAATCGAGTACGTCATAAAATCTATAATATAAAAATGAGTTGCTGAATGTGTTGCTAAGCGCAAAACTCGAGAACGGTTGGACCGATTTCGCAATTTTTTTTTTTTAAATATTCCTTGAAGTACGAGGATGGTTTTTACGGAGAGAAAAATTCTAAAAAAAAAAAAAAAAAAAAATTACTTAAAAAAATAAAAGATTAAGGAATCGACTGTTAGGCGATACGAAGTTCTCCGCTGCCGCGAGAAATCACGGTACAGCGGACAGAGCTCGTGGCGGGATCTCATGGCGGCTTGGAGTGTGCGATTGTCGCAACCCAGATTTGGGCACGCCACAATTACGGCGATAAGTCCCCTCTTTGAGGAGTGGCTTGAGAGGCGCCACGGCGTCCTCACCTTCCGCCTGACGCAGGTCCTCACCGGACACGGTTGTTTCGGGAGGTACCTGTTTCGCATAAGGCGGGAGGAAACGCCCGGGTGTCACCATTGTGTGGATCGTCCGGAGGACACGGTGGAGCATACGGTGGAGGTTTGCCCGGCTTGGGTGGACCACCGCCGTGTCCTCGTGGAGGCGATCGGCGGCAGTGACCTCTCGCGTCCGGCCCTGGTCCAGGCCATGGTGCGGAGCGAGAGGGCATGGCAAGCCGTCACCTCCTTCTGCGAAGCAGTAATGCTCGCGAAGGAGGAGGCGGAGCGCGCGAGGGAGTGGCAGAGGCCGCGCCCTACCAGCCCTAGCCGCCGCCGCCGTAGGAGACTTCCCGGGCGTCGGGAATTGATAGCCGATTTCCGGCCACCGTAGGCGCGGGCCTGCGGACGGAGAGCAGAGGGCAGCTCGCCGTCCGATAAGGACCAGGCCTGGGTCGACGGCGCGTCGTGTTCCACGCGCGCCTCAAAGAGATGTCAGCAAAACTGACGGGGTCCGTTAGGGCCGATGCCTGCCGGGGTTGCGGGTAGTCCCAAGGGGAAACCGTGGCCCCTGGCATGGCAAGGGAAGGAACACGGGTGGGTTTTAGTCAGTAAAAGTCTGACACGCCCTTCCGCTCCGCCCAGAGCGGGAGAAGTCATTCGATGATTTCCCACCCAAAAAAAAAAAAAAAAAGGCGATCTGAAGTTCGCCGGGTCAGCTAGTCATAAATAATATATGATCAAACGAACTTCTGCGAAGTTCGATCAATGTTATATGAATCGCTTCATTCGAAGATATATTATAACCAGGTAGTCCTTTTAATCTACAAGATAACATGCACACTTTCAGAGATTTATGAAAATCGATATAAGTATCGACTTTTTACAATTAAATCGATTTTTTACTAACCATATCCACACCACTAGTCTAGCTGTCATTCTTTTAGAGATAGTTAAAACAAATGCAAAACTTTATCGCCGGGATTGGGTTGGGAGGGAACCTATATCTTCGAATGAAGCGATTCATATAATATTGATCGAACTTCGCAGAAGTTCGTTTGATCATTATTATATTTCATCGCTTCATTCTTCAGATATATTATAACCAGGTAGACGTTCAGAGAAAAGTTTTGTGTTTGATAATTAAAAACAAATATTTTGTAAAAATACAATGGTTTTAATCAACCTAAACATAATAGTTAAGGATAAGTATCTAACTAAACATGTATTTATTTCGAATACTTAATAATTTGTAGGAACATAATTATATTGAACATTAGTCTCAAAGCTATGCACTAATATTAGTCTGTAAAATTTAGACGATGATAATATTGGGCAAAAACCTTAAACGTTTTCGTCCATGCCGCGGCTTTCCTTATAGTGTCGACGGACACCCCGGCCGCGGCGGCTGCGGACGTGGCAGCGTGCTCGGCCAATATCTGCTTTATCCATCTGCTCATTGACTGGGCTGTCGCGTCCTTGTAGGGGCGCTTCACAGCAGGTCGGTCTGTGTCTGTGACGTGAAGATAATCTTCGAGAGCAGTCGCGGGGCAGATGCGAAGGTATTCTCTAAAGTACCTACGGCAGAAATAAGGTCGGTTGACCACGACCTACCGCAGATGTTTTTTATAATATCTTTGATGGCTATGTTTATGTGATAATAAAATTACCACGTTTTTCAAGTTTTATATTGGGAAACATATTCTAGAACAATCTGTGGGTCCCATGTATGTAGTGCAGTACTTGGGGAAACTTATAGGTTTTAATTTAAACGCTCCTTTGAGCAGCCGTTTAATTCGGTCATCCGATCCGATATTACCGCCTAATAAAAGGGATAACGCGGATCTGTGACTGTTGAGAGATCCGTACGAAATTCTCTTAACAAACAGGGGCCGTACCATGAACATTTTAAATACTTGCCAAGTACAGGACAGGTCAACTTGGCATTTTAACCTGACAGGTTTTCTATTTGTACCATGAGCATTTCAGTCTGACCTGCAATGTATCAACTTCAGACCTGCTACGCTACCGTTGACGGGTACGTCATATTATAAACAAACGTTCGGAAATACTTTTTCGGAATGTTACCGGTTTTACGGTTATATAAAATTAGTTTGATAACAGTATAAAATGATCAAAAAAATAAAATAAAATATAAACTAAAATATAAATAAAACTATTTTTCGCAGCAAAAAATCTTATGTAACACGATTATGACGTGGAGGCCTTTTAGATGTAAAATAAAGGTACCACCAACAACACCAACCTACTTGAATGAAAACTTACCAAAGTTATTGCTATTTTCGAACGACTATAGCGTGTCAAATAAATTGTCAACAAGACAAGAATATTTATTGATGACTTATAAAAATTGGAAATATAAAAATATTAGATTTTTTTAATACTTAATCACAAGGATTGCAATGGGGTACATAAAAAGGGCTCAAACTCGAGAAATGTCCCGCATTGTGGACGGAAGTGACGGAACATTGGAACATGATGTGAATTCTATTGTTGGTGGAGGCATGAGGAACAGGGTGTAAAGTTCACTCTTCTCATGAGAAATGGGAGGCTCCTCCGACCAGACGGGTGTTATGTCTGACGGGCAACTGCCCGAAACTTGTTTTCGAATAATCTTATATATTTATCATGCAAGATTTTTGTAACGTCATGTCTTTACTGCGTAGTTCGTATGTAACGGTGTAACCGCTAAAGTGCTATCGATGATTCAAGAGGCTGGGCAGCTGTAGTTTGTTTTTTTACTAAGACTACGAATATTGTTTTTACCCAAAACATCTATTAAACATTAAATTGGTTTTTATTTATGTGTATTGTGTTCTTTATTTCTATTTTTTTCACATCTACTCACTCGTACCATTTCTACAACATAAGTAAACGACAAAGAGACGTGTTTTTTTGTGGTCTATAATTTTAAATAACGCCACAATAGTATTTTATTCACAAATTAACATATACTTACGTTTTTTATTTTAAATGAAAGAAAACAGTTCAATAAAAGTAAGTTTTACACGCCTGCTTAATATGACAGCAGGGCAGCTCGGTTTTCAAGGTTTTACATGTCAAAAATGACTTGATGGTAGAGCCTATCGCAGGTCAGACCAGTGAAATGTTGTCACGTGACCACTGAGCGGCTTTAGTCACGTGATCGCTGGCTCGCCTGTTATTTGACGTGTTCATGGTACAAAATAGCCCGACAGTTCACTTTCCGTCGAAAATTGACCTGCTATAAGAGTGCATAGTAAGCCCCCTGTTCCTATATAAGTGTAATACTATTGCGACAGACCAATCAAAAAAGTTATAATTATTATTTACGCAATATTGCCACCACAATTTTAACGACACGTTATATTGCTGCATCATGTTCTTTAACAGTGACGCCAGCATCAGGTCCAGGGCTGATTCGGGGACGTCACATAAGAATAAGTGGAAAAAGAAGGAAAAGCATAAAAGAACATGTTCCAGTTCGCTGTAAAGGCATCTATGGAAAGAGCGTCAGTATCCTTTCTCCATGACATATAATTCGGACATTTGGCATTGGCCCGAGAGGCAAATAGGTCGATTTCGAGTTTACCGAGACTTTTTGATATTCGGTCGAAGGCTAAATCGGAAAGTTCGCATTCCGTGTCGGGATTTATCCTTCGAGATTCTTCGTCTGCTTCGTAATTAGCCGTGGTATTAATGTACACGGCAAATAACCAGATGTTTCTCTCTTCAGACCATTGCCTATCAAATGGGGAAATTGGATCCCATCCATCCGATTCACATAGCTGATGGCTGTTGTGTTATCAACACGCAGTAAGACAGAAAAATCAGATTTTTTTGCTTGCGAAATACTTTAAGGCTAAGAAAACAGTTAACAACTCTAAGTAGTTGATAATTGGGCACGCCACAATTGCGGCGATAAGTCCCCTCTTTGAGGAGTGGCTAGAGAGGCGCCACGGCGCCCTCACCTACCGCCTGACGCAGGTCCTCACCGGACACGGTAGTTTCGGGAGGTTCCTGTTTCAGATCAGGCAGGAGGAAACGCCCGGGTGTCACCACTGCGTGGATCGCCCGGAGGACACGGTGGAGCATACGGTGGAGGTCTGCCCAGCTTGGGTGGAGCACCGCCGTGTCCTCGTGCAGGCGATCGGCGGCAGTGACCTCTCACGTCCGGCCCTGGTCCAGGCCATGGTGCGGAGCGAGAGGGCATGGCAGGCTGTCACCTCCTTCTGCGAAGCAGTAATGCTCGTGAAGGAGGAGGCGGGGCGCGAGAGGCAGAGACTAAGGTCGCTCCCTCGAGCCCCTAGCCGCCGCGGTAGTAGACGCCCCGGGCGTCGGGAATCCATCGCGGATTTCCGGCCACCGTAGGCGCGGGCTTGCGGACGGAGAGTGATGGGTAGCTCTCCGTCCGATCAGGACCAAGCCCGGGTCAACGGCGCGTAGTGTTCCACGCGCGCCTCAAAGAGTCGTCAGCGAAGCTGAAGGGGTCCTATTGGGCCGATGCCTACCACTGGGGTTGCGGATAAGTCCTTAGGGGAAACCGTGGCCCTGGTCTAGGCAAGGGAAGGAACACGGGTGGGTTTTAGTCAGTAAAAGTCTGACACGCCCTTCCGCTCCGCCCAGAGCGGGAGAAGTCATTTGATGATTTCCCACCCAAAAAAAAAAAAAAAAAAAAAAAAGTAGTTGATAATTATGTTGTTCAAGTTCACAATTTTTCTATGCTCCATGAGCTCGTTCTTTGTTACACACTGTTCCCCGGCCAGTACGTGAAGCGGCCATATAAACCTTTAATTCGAAGTTAAGCATTTTCATACTGTTTTTAGAATTTAGCACATTTCTTCGCCAACAGTTTAAAAAAAAAATCGTTTGGATTTACAGGATGAGGAAAAGGAAATCCTTGTGACATATTTGATCACGGGGCACGCGGCTATTAGAACTCCAATTAACTGAGAAAATTCTCAAACTGAGCACCATCTGAGCACTGACACGATTCTGAGAATTTGTGAACTAGGTTTACAACTTTTTGTGTTTTGTCGAATGGCAAAGAAATTGATTGATTTACTGAATCGAACATAAATCCCAGAAATTTACAAGTTTGTTTAGGTACGAGAAAACTCTTTTCATAGTTCACTACGAACCCGAGACATTCTAAAAGGTTTAAAGTAGCTTTAAAATTTTTTAGGCATTCTTGATAAGAATCACCCGACGCAGAGGATATTGTCGAGAAATATAACATTTTTGAAGCTTTGATAGCGTAAATGGGAAACCACTTTGTGATCCGAGGGCTCTCGGAACTACCGAAAGGCCATAATTGTGACATACAATATTGAACTCGTAAGTAAGGATGTTTAAGTTCTCATTCTCGAATTGTAATCTTAAAAATTTGCAATCAGATTTAAGAATTAGTTTATGGAACTAGAAGCTACTTTTAAATCGATAGTGGCCATAAAGCCATGAATTGGTAATAATTTTGATGCCGTTCGGTAGTCTTCCATTTTGAAGTGTATTTTGAAACATAATGATTTAAGTTTTTTAAATTAAAAATAAATCTTTTACGCCATTTAAGGCTTAAAATGTTTTTGAAATAAACTATTCCTCAATAGGTTTGCAAGGGCTTACCGCACCTAATGTTAACAATTTCTGAATAGTTATAAACATGTCGACTTTTTCAGTCGATGACATTGAAATGTAAGGTACATGAGTTTGTGTCACATTAGAATCAAACGATATAAGAAGACCATTACGTATCCAATTTAAAGTTACAGAATTAGATGATAAGTTGAGCCAACAATCATAAAAATTAGATATTCTACCAGCGTGTTGTACCTGGGTTATTGGCGCATCGCAGATGCCCTCGACTTGTTCGCAGCGATCCAGCTCGACTTCTGCTGACATGGAGGCCGACGGCTCGTGGTGCTGTTCGCCCTGTTCGGACCTCTCCGCCCCCCCCCCCCCTGTTCTGTAGGAACCGCGAGGGGCCTGTCCAGTTTCCCTGGTAGGCACGGTTGTCGAAATGTCGATATTAATACTGGGGACGTGAATTAGATGTCGATCGTTCCATCGCGGGGTTACCTTTCTGACCTTTTGGACCTTTTTCAATCGACATGCCTTGCTTCTCGATTGTTTTAGAAGCTTTTATTGTTTCCTCTAATTTGTTGCCATAATTATAACGTTTCGTTATCCTGAACGACGACGTTTAGAAAGGGTTTGCCTAATGCGTAATTGATGACGCTAATTCGCGATTGTGTTTCCTGATAATGAAGATCACTAAGGATACGACATTCATCGCTTATAATCCTTATTGCTTCAATTTTGTTGTCGCTCGTAAGCAATATTGTCAAAGCTTTATTTAGCTGCGGCTGAGACGCCAGCATCCTATATTCCTATTGCTGCTGTTCAGGTTCCTTCCTCGTATCTCTATGACGGGATGCTTCAGAAATAGCCGCCCACTTCATTATTTAGTTTGGGTGCTTGAAGCAGAGTGCAGTTTTCAGGTGCAAAATAGTCTTTGAACAACTTATCTTTTGCTTCCTTTGATAATCTTTTCATATCTTTTCATTTTTTTTTTTTCCTGTGGCAACACTACAGCTAACAGCTGATTTGAATTTGCTCTTGTAATTTTATTATTAAATATTCAATTAATTTGTTTTTAAGGCCTATTTCCAATTACTCATCAAGTAATTAGGCTAATAATGTGTATTTTGTATTAGTTTCACTTATCAAGTGCAAAGTGTAAATATTTCAATTAAATCGGTGACAGTTACCGGCACAAGTGAATTTTTGCATTGTCATCTTGGTAATATCAGGTACAATTCTTTATATTTTACTTGCTATTCGTTTGTTTACGTACTATAATTTCACCAGCAATTAGATAGTTCACTTTTAATAAGGCTACTTATTGATGCCAATGACCTTTAAAAGTAAACATAACCTTAGTTTGGTTTGGTGACAGAACTTCCTTATTTACATCTAAATTTCATTTTTCCTTTTAAACTAATCATCTCTTAAACTACTGCCACAACTATCTTCTCTTTTCCTATTTCTTGTCGCTTCCTTATTAAGTTATAATCATGATTATGACTCGCAGCGCCCGTGCTCGCCTCGAAGAGTCCAAACTCAGTCAGGCTTTGAGCGAACTAAAGGCTTCAAAGGAGTCCTGTGACCAACTGAATAAGGAAATAGATGACAATGAAAAGGTGCTCTTTGATGCCCATGAAAAGAATAGGAAGTTGAAAATTGAAATGGCTCAGATATATAATCAATTCACTGATGCCATAGAAGAAAGGGACAGACTTCAACTTGTTGTGGACGGGTTCAGCCAGTGTAGCATAGAGTATGAACAAGCTCTTAGTCAGAAACATTTATTACAACAACAGCTACATGAGGCACAAAGTCAAATAACAGAACTTCAGACTACAAACCATAACATCACCGCCTCGCTGAATCAAAGTCTGTTCAATGAGTTGATGCCTATTGCCCCGTCAATGGTTTCTGCCCTAAACCCCTCTCACATTATTGATTTAACAGCGGATGAGGATTCAAAGTCATGTAATTCAGTGAGGGTAGTCACCAGTAAAAATAAACTTAAAAAATACATTAAAATTAATAAATACATTGTTAGAACACAAAAGATGATGATTAAAAGACAAAAGTTCTTTATTAAAAATGTTAAACTTAATAGAGAAAGGCTAAATTTGCTTAAACAATTAGATATGTATTCTTTTAATTTGGAACAAAGTACTAGGAGGTACAACATTGACACAGAGTACTTGCAATCTGAACTTGACCATTTACAGGAGAAACTTAGTTCAATGACTAACAAATATAATACCTCTGAACATCTAATGAGGGAATATGTGTTGGCAATGAATGAGCTGGTAAACTCACAAACAAACAACTGTGAGCAGTGTCAAACACCATCCAATGTACTTACACCGGACCATTCATTGACAACATGCAATACCACCTTACCGCAGTCCTGTGTTGATTTGATATTTCCTGCTATCAATTGTTCAAATAAACAATTGAAAAAAATTGGAAAAAATGATGTAGTATTATTCTGCGATGAGATTGGAAAGGACTTAGGCAACTTGTTAACAGATGAATATCCAGGTCACTCCATACTAAATTACTGTATGCCTGGTTGTTCTTTATTTCATATTATGAAAGAAATTATTAAATGTAACTTTAATCAGGACACTACATTATTAATTTTTATGGGTAATAGGGGAAGTGTGAACAAAGGAGAACTGCTCCAATATTATAGAACGTTGTGTAATCTTAGTTTAAAAAAAATTGTGTTGTTTACATTCCCTTATAGTAACAGTTTGCCACAGGAAGAGAATAACTTAAGATTTGAATTAAATATGACATTGCATAATTGGACATTCAATAATAATCTGTTCCATCTAGTTGATACTAACAATTATGTTGGTAAAAATCTGTATTTGACAAGAGATAGACATAATATTGTTATGTACTATCTTTCAAACTACTGCAAAAGACAGATAGCTGTGTCGCTATCATATTTTTTTTCTATTACAGCCAAAAATTTGGCTAAACAACTTGCTTCTTTTGAGCAATGCAATGACATTTTTAATAATTCTGCCAATCTTTTGGCAACAAATACTGACATTAATTATAATTTAAATTAGAAATAAGGACAATAGAGGAAACCTCTTGCTCAATAAATGAAGAAAATTTAAATACTGGTTTAAATCATAAGAAGGTTTCAAAAAGTTCTTTAATATCTCACCCATCAAATTGTAGTAATCTAAATAAATGTAATAATAATATTCTAAAAATAGTTCATCAAAATATACAGGGTGTGTTAGGTAAGGAATTAGAATTGGAGCTGTTCATGAACTGTAGTTATGTTGATATCCTATGTGTAACTGAACATTGGTTAAAAGTCCACCAGTTCATGTTCTGCTTTAACAACCACCAGGTTGCCAGCTCGTTCAGCAGAGTTAATATGATACGTGGTGGCTCTCTAATAATTGTTCGCAACAATATGAAGTTTAAAGAACGTAAGGATATTGTGAGCCTCTCTGTTGAGCGAGTTATTGAAATTGCTTGCATTGAGCTTGAGCAGTTCATTGTATTGAGCGTTTACAGGCCCCCATGTGCTTCATATGATATATTTGAGAAATATATGGAAGAAGTATTGTTAAAGACTTGTAACAGTAATAAAACAGTTGTTGTCTGTGGAGATTTCAACATTAATATATTGGAAAAATCTGCTGTAGTAAATAAATTCATAGGTTTATTAAAGTCTTATAATTTGTACAATACATTCTTTGAGCCGACTAGAATAACTGCCACTAGTGCTACCTGTATTGACAATATCTTTACTAACTTAAAACCTTCATGCCATTTAATTATAAATGAGTTGGACTCTGATCACTGTGGCCAGTTAGTCACTTTCCCTCAGAAAACAATCAGAGCTCAAAGAAAACTTGTGAGTTTTGTTCCTGTAAATAAAAGTCGCTTGGGACAATTTAAAAATAATTTAATGGAAAAACTACCGGGTTTGCCTTATCATAACGACCCGGATCAAGATTATGCTTCCCTATTTAACGTCATCAATTGTGAGTTTAGGAAGGTTTTCACCTCAAAAACATTGCCTGTTTGTGACCGCGTTATATTTAGTGATTGGGCAACACCAGGTATTTATAAAAGTAGGCAGAGGTTATTTGAATTGTATCATGAAAAAACATATAACCATGATGAAACTTTCAAAGAGTTTGTTAAGAATTATTCTAAAACTTTTAAAAGAGCCTGTTCCTCAGCAAAAGCCATACATATTAAAAATAAAATAAAATCTTCTGGAAATAAAATTAAAACAACTTGGAATATTATTAATTCAGAAACGGGAAGAACGACAGTACGGAATCGTGACTTCCATCTAAAAATCAATGATGTAGATATTAAGACGGACGTGGAGGTGGCAACTGAGTTTGAAAATTTCTTCACTAATATTCCCATTTTAACAACCAAAACTCTGTCATCGTCGTCCTCCACTTCTGCTTACTCAATACTTAAAGAATGTGTACCAGAATGTGACAAGACTTTTGAATTCACAATTATTACTGCTAAAGACATAATAGAATCTTTTAAAAATCTTGATGTAAAAAAAACTGCTGACCTTTGGGGATTATCAGTACATACCATGTCTTCAATAATTGATGTTATTTCACCCTTTTTAGCAATCGTTTTTAACTCTTGTATTGCATCTGGTGTATTTCTTGATTTGATGAAACTTAGCAAAGTGATTCCACTGTTCAAATCTGGCAGCACAACTGATCCCACAAATTTTCGGCCTATTTCGATATTACCTACTTTGAGCAAAATCTTTGAAAAATTAATTTTAAACCAAATGTTAGGACATTTCAATGCACATAATTTACTGCATATTAAACAGTTTGGGTTTACAAAGGGTCGTTCAACTACAGACGCGGGCGTGGAATTACTGAAGAGCATATTCGAGGCCTGGGAGGAGTCGCAAGATGCTCTTGGCATTTTCTGTGACTTGTCCAAGGCCTTCGATTGCGTACATCATGATACACTCATCAGGAAACTGCACCACTATGGTATGAGGGACAAGGCTCTTGACCTTCTGACTTCTTATTTGAACAACAGAATTCAGAGGGTCGATGTTAATGGCAAGAGATCTGCAGGATCCGCGGTCACCATGGGCGTTCCGCAGGGTTCAATTCTAGGTCCTTTCTTATTTCTAATTTATATTAATGACTTACCTTACCACATAAGGGATAATCACAAGATCGTATTATTCGCAGATGATACATCCCTCATTTTTAAAATCAAACGTCAGTTAGTCAACTTTGAACAAGTTAACGATGCACTCTCTAAAGTTGTGCATTGGTTTAATGTAAATAATCTTCTCCTGAACGAAAAAAAGACTAAACTCATTAAATTTTCAACGCCAAATGTCAGGCAACTAACTACCAATGTTCAAGTTAACGGAATAGAGTTGAACCCTGTTGAGTCAACAGTTTTTCTTGGAATAACTATTGACGGTAGATTACAATGGGGCCCACACATAGAAAAATTATCAGGAAGGCTAAGTTCGGCCGCCTATGCTGTTAAAAAAATTAGACAGATAACTGACGTAGATACAGCCAGAATTGTTTATTTTAGTTATTTTCATAGTCTGATGTCTTATGGGATTCTTCTCTGGGGAACCTGTGCGGACATTAATTCTATCTTTGTTCTACAGAAAAGGGCTGTCCGAGCCATTTACAACCTAGGTCCAAGAGAGTCCCTTCGAGAGAAATTCAGAGAAATTAATATTCTGACTGTAGCCTCACAATATATTTTTGAAAACCTATTGTATGTACACAAAAATATATCAAATTTTAAGAAAATGTCCGATATTCATAGTTTAAATACCAGGAACAAACACAACCTTGCTGTACATCGCACACGTCTCCACAGAGTAGGCAACTCGTTCATGGGTCAATGTATACGCTTTTACAACAAACTTCCCATTGACATTCGAAACTTACCTATTAAACGATTTAAAAGCTGTATTAAAACCAAACTTTGTAAAAAAGGGTACTATAAAATTTCAGATTATTTAGAAGATAAAAAAGCTTGGGATTGAGCTGCTCGCTCTGCTAAGCCTTGTGATAAAACCATAATACTTGAAATTTAAATTATTACTTATAAACATCAAAATAAACCAGATTTATATTCACATTGACATTATTTAAAATTATATACAAAATGACATGATTACTTTGTAAAGTATTAAATTATTTTTAATTATTGTGAATGTGAGGACTATGTGGGTTTTTTTTCCTCTTTAAATTTTATTTCTCAGGTAGTTTTAATGATGGTCTGGCAGTTTGAGTAGTTGATGCGGCCTACCCAAATGTCCTTTCTTTGGTATTGTTCGTCGATTTGAGCTCCTTAAGTTCTGAGTTGAGCTCCACGATTACTGACAAATGCTTGCACTGACTGGACAGGTCCACTCAAATCTGTGTGGTTCTTTCCTCAAAAGACCATTTCAGACACTAATCTACATGGTTCTCATATGGCTTGACCAAGATTATGTCTGGACTTTAAAAGAGACTGTGACCTCTGAGTTTGTTTCGGCCTTTCTTCTCAGAGTAGTCAGTTAGGAAACGCCGACCTCATCTAGCTTATTTTAAACATTTTTTTTAATATGACGTGTAAAAGTGATTCCGATATCCTATTTACAGAATAAACAATTTCATTTCATTTCATTTCATTTCATTTCATTTCATTTCATTTCATTTCATTTCATTTCATTTCATATTCATATTCATATTCATATCTTTATTTGCATTCCATATTTTCTTGAAAATACCCGTTGTTCCCGTCGCTGAGCTAAGCTGTGATGAATTTTATCACCGAACTTTGGAGTGTTATCTGTGTCCTCTCCTCTCATTAGCTCTGGGTCAAGCTCTGGGCAGGTACTATCTTCTTGAGTAGAAGTTGATGCTTCGATTGGCATGGGAACGTCGTCAGGGGCAGGGGTATCATTAAATGAAACTTCAGTCGCCGTCAGATTTACCTCTACGTTGGCACCAGGGGCAGAACGTAAGGATTCGTTATCGTCTGAAATGTAGGTATAAGACATAACTTTGAATTCCACATTTTTGTTCTTTGTGGTAACTGACGGTTAACCACTAGAATTATGTATAAAACGGCTAGGTTTAGGTTGAATTCTACATTTTTGTTCTTTGTGTTAACTCACGGTTAACCGCTAGAATTAAGTATGTATAAAACGGCTAGGTTTAGGTACTTTGAATTCCACATTTTTGTTCTTTGTGTTAACTCACGGTTAACCGCTAGAATTATGGATGAAACGGCTAGGTTTAGGTACTTTGAATTCCACATTTTTGTTCTTTGTGTTAACTCACGGTTAACCGCTAGATTATGGATAAAACGGTTAGGTTTAGGTACTTTGAATTCCACATTTTTGTTCTTTGTGTTAACTCACGGTTAACCGCTAGAATTATGGATAAAACGGCTAGGTTTCATTCTGTTGGGTCATTTAGATTGTAATAATTATGTACATAATCGATCATAGAGCAGCCATCGTATTAACGCTCGGTTAACTGCCAGGCGAGAGAATCTCACGTGTGATTGAAAAATCATAGCCTTCGTGTTAACTCACGGTTAACCGCCGGGCAAAAAACTGTACTAAACAAAAAACAAAAAACCCGACTGCAAAAACACATAACTGAAAAGATAAAAACAAGCATTATAATCTATAGAATTTTAGTATCGCAGGCGGGGACAAACTAATAACCGGAAATACGGTGTAAGTTTTGTTTGTCCCCGCCTGCGATACTAAAATTCTATAGATTATAATGCTTGTTTTTATCTTTTCAGTTATGTGTTTTTGCAGTCGGGTTTTTTGTTTTTTGAATAATTTTCTTTATTTCAAGCTTTTTAGTTTTATTAATATATCGATATTTATTATCGATTTATTAATATATCTGCCATTATCTTAATTTTAGTGTAAATTATGTCAATTTTGGGATCTGTGAGTGCTATAAATACATCTTCTCAAATTGTTTCGTAATTTTTATACGTTATTTACGAATTTACTAAATATTACAATAGTACTTATTCAAAGATTTAACACAGGCCTTAAATTACGAGAATACCTAAAGTGTTAATATAATATTATCAATAGTAGATTGTTATACAAGGGTGGAAAGGAATCAATTCCCATACGAGGTATTTAGACGCCCGAGCGCAGCGAGGGCGGCTATAGTCCGAGTAGGAATTGATGTCTTTCACCCGTGTTAAACACTCTACTTTTCATTTCGAATATAAGGAAAGTAAAAAACAGTGTTTAAAATATTTATTCATATTGAATAACATGAGTAGTACCTATTTAAAATGAACTAACAAGTTAGAACAATTTGTAAAAATGTTTAAATATGGAACGCACCGCATTACCGCTGCGGGCCGTCCCGCGTGTAAGTTTTTTTTTTTTATTGACACTGGCAGTTTATAATATACTCACAAGACCGGAGCCCAGTGCTTCCACTTTTAGGGATTTCTCCCTTTTTTTAGGGAAAACGGCTAATAATAAGCATGGTTTACTGATATTTTATTTTGGCAGGGATTTAGGGAAAAATTTAACTTGAGTTGTTAGCCCTATTGTTTAATTAGTAGGCAGAACCCAATGTACTACTTTACTCTATGGCACCACCGATTGATTAAAGGGGATTTCCTGAAACTTGTAATGATTGTTATTCGTCTAATTTTAGTTTACCATGTTATTGTTAATAGTACTATTTCCGTGGCTAAAGACGACATCAGAAATAAGTCGCATTAAACCTACAGTTGGTTTGTTTCGTTTGTCTCGATTAATAATGAATGTTTTCTAGGTATTTAATGACATAAAAATTCCCTAAACCAAGGAATTTTTATATTTTTTTGGGAATTTTAGGGATAATTCATTAAGAAACTGGGGAAAACCAAAAACGTAAGTGGAAACACTGCCGCAGCTTTTATTTTTATTCTATTCGATATTTTTCTTAAAAAGTTTCGTACCCACAGATATTAATCTAACTAGATGATGCGATTGTACGTAAGTATGTACTTCGCGTGTCAATAAACGGAGTAAAATTACGATCAATGATCGTAATCTGAGATTTTCATTTAGCATTATCGGCACCGGAAATCCACCAAAATCTAGAAAAATGTCTTTTTAAGCCATATTGAGCTGTATAGAAAAATTGAAAAAGTGGCACGCTTGGTTTTCATAAAGATGGAGGGACTTGCGATATCTAGTTAGATTTATATCTGTGTTCGTAGCCGACTACCTAACCATAAGTTCTATTTTTAAAATTCATTCCCGCCCTAGGGCGGGAAGCAATTACTATGAGTCTTTCCCGCCCTAGAGCGGGAAGCAGCGTCTCCCACCCGCTACTCGGATCAAACAAACACTACTTTCCGAGCATGAGATATGAAAAATGTATTCCGATTTGTTAGTATGACAAACAGTCATAGAATTATGTTCTCGTGAAAACTCGGTCGGGAATTATACTCTCGTGAAAAAAATTACGACTAGATCATTATCTAGTCGATTTTTTTTAAAATGATAAATGCATTTATCATTATAAACGGAACGAGAATAAAATAATAAATGCATTTATCATTATAAACGGAACGAGAATAAAATAATAAATGCATTTATTATTATAAATGCATTTATCATTTTATTCTCGTTCAAAAAACCATTCAGTCGCTTCGTTGTGTTAGTAAAACGACTTTTATGGTTTTGAAAAGTAAGACATATTGTCTGTCATCCTCTTCCTTCACTTAGATTTTACACAAACGCAATATAAGCTAAGTTCCTGGATTCTGGTTCGTTACGTGCTTCTTTCATAGGGAGGCCTATGACTGGGTGCCTCCGAGTCCTCTATACATAGCTCATTAGGGTGCTAAAGTTGCACAAAATAGACGCAACTCTACACATCTTCTTGATGTCGTGTATGGGGCAGTGGAGGATGGTCCTTCTGTATCCAAGATGTCGACAGATCCGGGGGATTGATGAAACGACCAGGACTGAGCGGGTTCAGGGCGATAGTTTGAGTCCGCTTTGGTTTGGCTTAGCCTTGAAACCTCTAAGCACAAGGCTAGAGTCTCAAGAGAGATACAAGTATCGGCTATCAGTTGAGAAGAGGTGGTCAGGTGATATCTGACCTCCTTTACATGAATGACTTAAAACTCTTTGCCCCCAACAATTTGCGACTGATGGAGCTGCTGAAGATAGCAGAAACGTTCAGTAGCGCCATCACGATGGAATTTGGTGTGGAAAAATAAGCAGTCATGCATGTAAGGCGAGAGGGATTACGGAATCCGTGGGAATCCAACTCTCGGATTCCATTCATCTAAGATCACACTCCTCAACCGAAACCTACAAGTATTTGCGTGTGTTGTTGACTGTCGAAAGCATAAGGCATCACTGCTGCCGACATGAAACCTTGAGGAAGCGCTTCTTTGCTTTGGCCGCCTGAATAAATGTTAAATAGGTAGTCTTTTATCAGACGGAAACTAGGTGCGTGCCTTAAACGGTGGCTCATGCTGGTTTTGATGTATTCTTTCGGCATACTAAAATAGATTCAGACGAATGGATAATTTAGATGCTCTGGATAGGAAGGTCCGTACATTGCTGACGGCATATCAGATGCATCACCCACGGTCATCAGTGATGAGACTGTACATCCCGTAAAAGTATGGGGTTTGAGGTTTAATAAACGCTGAAACCCTCCACAACCGCGCTCCACATGGCGCTGGCGCCAACCTACAGTACTTGATACTAACGATCGAAAGGAAGTATGGCAAGGTAAAGATTTTCACGGAAGCTTTTTCTGGGCTCTCCATGGGCCTGGTGTAGACATTTTGGCGTCTGTATCCTGGCTGCATTTCGGCGAACTCTTTGGGGAAACCAAAGGTTTTGTCTGTGCGATTATAGACGAGGTTATCATGATGAATAATTATCGGAAATACATTGTCAAGGACGGTACGCTTGACAGCTGTCGGGCAGGCCACCGTCCCAGTGAATCAATCCGACATATTGTTTTCGGTGGTTCTCGTCTTGCTAACGGCAAGCCACCGTCCCGGTGAATCAATCCGACATATTGTTTCCGGTTGTACTCGTCTTGCTAACGGCGAGTACTCGCACAGATACAATCTATTCGCTAGGATTATCCACCAGTAACTTGCCTTGCAGTACAATCTTGTGGAGTCCGAAGTACCATACTACAGAACACAATACATAATATAGTATGTGCCCGACCCTGTTTTAGAGAATGGTATTACTACATTGTACTGGAATCGATCTATCATCACTGACAGGACTATTGTAACCAATAAGCTTAATATTGTGGTGATAGATTGACGAGAGCACCGTGCAATGATTGTTGATATCACTATCCCTCATGACGAGAATCGCGTGATCGCGAAAATCAAGTATTGACTTAGCACACGAGGTTGTCGACATGTAGGACGTGAACTCTTCAATCATTGTATCAATAGCCGTTACGGTTAACGCTGCTCCCACATCTCCGCCTCGAAACCGTGGCAGCGGAACCGCAAAAATTCCGCCATGACTTGTCCGTTGTACGAAAGGCGAAACGGAAGCGAAACTGCCTGCTCTATCGTACAGTAAGATTATGATTTTATCTCTTTCTCGCGTGATTTCGCCGATCTGCTGGGAAGCCGTTTACACCTCCGCGCGCAGTCCGCCGGTTTTTTGCGGTTCCGCGTTTGTTCCGCATAGATTCGCGACATAATGTGGACATGTTTCGCAGCGGAATTGGCAGCGGAATTGGTTCAGCGATTCCGCTGCCACGGTTTCGCGGCGGAGATGTGGGAGCAGCGTAATGGCCTAATAGCGGAGAGCCTCGACCAACACCTCAGGAGGCTCTCATTGCGCGGCTGGGCTAGGCTTAACTCAGAAAACTGTTTTCCTGGACACGGCATGCATAGAGAGGAGGTTCCTCTCTAGAGACCTGATCACCGGTAGCTCGAACCCTGTTGCCGATACCGGTGGGCTGCTAATTTTAATAATTTTAAATGAAATGAACATAAAAAAATAACCTCTTCTCAAAGCTGAAAATCGTCTCTCTACGACGTCCATTATATATGGAGCAATTGACGAAAACATGTTTTTTATTTTTCCTGAAAAGTTGCGTTTTTGTAGTTATCGTTTTATTCTCCGGGGACGGCGATATCTAAATTTGTAATTGACTCATTACTAGCTTTTATTTGATACCAATATTGTTATAATTTATTTAAAAAAAAACCTTCCCCTCCTTTTTTTTTGTATTTGCAGATGCAATATATAAATATTATATAGCCTATGACACTTCTACAATTAAGACAAATCTAACGACACCTCATATGTTAAAATCCATCAAGCCGTTTAGGCTACAGAGCGTGCCAAAGAAATAGACATACATACATACATACATACATACATACATACATACATACATACATACATACTCTCGAAAAACATTACCCTCCTTCTGGGGCAGTCGGGTAAAAAAGAACGGTTTTATTAATTTTATTTAGTAATATTCACTAAAATATTTATCTTTATTATGTGGACTGAGGGACCACAGTTCAGTCGTTATATTTTTTTAATCTTTAATGCTTTGTGGTCTGTTATTTAGTAAATATCTTTACAAATTCTTTACTAAATGTCTGTATTCACAAAACCATCTTTTTTAAGATACTTTCCGAGATCTGGCTGATCGTCTGTGAGAACTGAGGGACCACACTTTATGGGTCGTAGTTTTTAATATATTTGCTTACAAATTCCCAGATTCGTTCTACAATTGTTTTAAGTCTACTACTAAATCCTAGGATTTTCATTTCGCGAATTCCCAGTTTGGTCCCTCAGTTCACACGCACATCCAGATTATGGGTTCAGTTTGCATAGGAAATGGTTCTATGTAAAGCTGTAAGCTGCAAATTTTCAAGGTTCTAATATTGATTTAATAATAGCTTTACATATCGTGTACTTGACTGAATATATCAAACAATTCAAGAGTCTTATTATTATTTGTAAACAAAAGAACGCACGGACACAAATACAAAAAAAATTATTTTTATCTCATTTATTCAGAAAGAGCTAGTTTATTCTTCGTAAACAGGTATAGTTCGATTCAAAATTAATGGCGGCTCGGAAGTTAGTTGCTCTTGCTCACTGCGCAGTACCCCACCCCTCACCCCCGCTGATACATGAATTAGTTACTGCGCAACGACTCGCTCATGTTCCGACCCGCCATTAAGTTTGAATCGGGCTGTACTAACCCATTCAAGGCGGGTCAAAAAATCGCCCTTGTTATATACGGGAGGGCGGTCTAAAGGAATAATGCTGATAGGCCTCGGACGCATCTCATATTGAAACACTTTGACGCCGATCGGCGTTTTCCGTAAATGAAAATGATTTCTAGCATGTTGTGACAGAATTTTATTGAAGCTGATCAGTCTACGCCATGTGCATGTGCTGCGTAGGTACTAAGTGGCCAAGTTGCATTTTGTGTATAATTAATTTTATTTTGTTACTAACAGTGTATTTGAAAATACTGGCGATTTTCTATTTACTATAAATATGGCTAGAAATAGTAAGTGAATTTGAAGATAAACATTATTTCATATTATATTGAGACTCAGGTCGGCTATCTGCAAACAGATATCAAAATTATGGGCAATTCGCTTATGATAAATGTAAACTAATATTTAAGATACCTACCTACTAAGACCTATGATTGTCATTCATGATTTAGTGTGTAACGTGATCTAGAGGCAGATTGTTTTTTAAGAAAATTCCTGCGAATATACCTACATACCTTTTTCAAATAAATTTTAACGTCAAGTGTTTTCAGGCAACTAAATAACATCCCGGTCAGCCGGTGGAACGAGACCTGCTGCGGTCTATTCTGTAAAAAAATTACCATGAAATGAGCTGTCATTCCCCCTGATGCTAAGTATCCCTATAGTCAAGTATCCCCGGTTTCCTCTGTTGTGTTTCTTGTGTCAAACAAGCAACATATTGTAACACACTGTATAAAAAAAAACTATTTTTCAATTTCTGCCGAATTCCGAGGAGATTTCTTTGGTTTAAGGTATGTTTAGAGAGGTACCAATTAGGTACTAAATATCCATGTATGTTTTATATCTAACTTCTCAGTAATCTCGGCTACACAAAAATACACCCGCCATTCTGATATCAGAATGGCGGGTGTATAAAACTATTGCAATAACTTGCGATCCCATGAGGTACAAATTATTTCACTAGTGGTACAATTAGGTACTAATTAGGTACTAAATCTTTTGATATATTTCGACCATTTCTGAAAATTACACCCGCCAACCTGATATTCACGCAAGCGTCCTATTTCTATTGCGTTGTTATAATCGCAGGAGTGAGTAAATTCGTGGCCGTCCTACCTAACACAAAATGTACTGAAAGCAGATATAGCAAAAACGCTTGCGTTATTATCGTGTGATAAAAACGCGCACGTGGGGAGAGGCTTTACCCATTTCTTAATAAAATGAAGGTAAGTATTTATTATTTCTTTGACATGACATTGACATATTATTTTGAATTGACCAGTTATTTTCTGCTTGCTTTATTTGCATTGCAGTTCCAAGTTGTGTTCTTTGCTTACAGTGCGATTATTTTCGACCATTGCTATAGACTGATATCATCTAGATTACTATTGCTGTTCATAAAGGATCCCAATGAGGTTATACAATAACTTCATTGTAGGATTCTGTGTTACTTTTCGATTTGGATATTATGATAAGGTGCATCAATTGTGGCATCGCTGTGCAGCGGATTCGTAGACATATCGTGTGAAGCCTGGTGTTACCCCTGCAAGTGAGACTCGCTCGATGGTTAACAAATCAGGTACGAAGTATGGCATTCGCGTGAACCATGCAGTAGTGGCAATATATTGAGCAGTTGTGTTATAATTTGAAAATACAATGATACTTTTGTTATTGTTCCAGCTCCCATTAGATGGATACGCTTGTCTCGACTGTTATAATTAATTAAATACTGAAGCTGCTGACAATGAGAGAGATTGTTGTGTCATACAATGGTCTGCCGTGGATGTGGTATCTCAGTCGGGCTCAGAAAACCAAGATGTCGACGTTTTTATACTGTTGCAATGGACAGCCATTGTTTTTATCCACCCTTATTTCCAATGATAATAATTATCAGGTAAATTATTTATTACCCGGCTAGAAAATCTATCTAATAAATAAAAAAGGCGTCTTTGAAAGAAAATAGTATAACGAATGGGATAGATCCCTCAAAACTGGATAGACGAGCGATGGAAACGACGATCAGGAATGATAGAAGGAGTGTTCGTCATGTAAAAACTCAACATAAATATAACATCACGCCCCAGTGATTCTCGAAGGATTTGGGCGAGGAGAAATACAATAACTTCATTGTAGGATTCTGTGTTACTTTTACAACACATTTCGCCAGTTAGGTCATGTCATTTTTAATATAGGTAATGTATTTTAATAATATTTTCAGGATATGCCAAAAATATATGCATGTCAAGCCTGTTGGGTTGGAGTGAATCGACACCTGATTCATGACTCATCAAAGGTATTACAAGTTGTTACATCCGTGGAACATGGGTCATCAACACCGCTGCCGCCGCCACCACTGTCTCTACAACCAACACCGGTTGTTGCTGTCATGTCGCTAGTATGGTATCTTGGCTGGGCAAGACATCAAGATAAACTGCTAGCACCAGCGTCATTTTTGGACAATGTTTTGGTGACTCTAGAAGACAGTGAATTTATTATCATTTTATATAAATATGTATGTACCGACGATAAAAGAATTTGGCAATAATTACATAGTTTCTTTTTTTATCCCCATTCAATACGAACAAGTAGGTAAAGATAAATAATATTATGGGTATTGAAGATAGAAAATGTACGGAACTAAAGATGATAAAAATATCATTTTATCATCTTTAGTATTTATCAAAGTATTTTTTAGTGAACACATAAATACACATTATTTATGTGTTCACTAAAAAATACTTTGGGATATACAATCATAAGGCTGCCTGTCCACTGGAGCGGAGAGGAGAAAAGAGGAGCGGAGATGTGTCAATATTAACCAATAGAATCTTGACTCCGCCCCTGAGTTTAGATTTGATTGGTTAATATTGGCACATCTCCGCTCCGCTCCTCTCCTCTCCGCTCCAGTGGACAGGCAGCCTTATAGGTGCACTCAAAGAGAAATATTTAAAAAATACTGCAATATCTGATCTCAGACCAACAAAATATTAAATCTTTCTCTAACCTCACAAAGGCATGCTACCAATTAGTACCTGTGGTGGCTCACAGATGGTGTTATAATAAAAAAACTAAGAAAAATCCTGAGTGTATAAACCTTAATTTGACCGGTTTGCGTAAGTTCCTGACACCTATAACTTATTAATTGATAAACTATTAAATACAACAATTACAATAATATAACAATCATTACTGAACATTGGTTTTGACTACCTAGGCAATCGTTCATTGTGCCACCAGACATATCCTTTCCAAATGCCTTTTTTACACCTAAAACGGCTACAACATCAAATTCAGTGTTATAATTTCAATTCAATAATGATATTCAAGATACTTAGTTAGCCACATTTCTTATAATATTCTAGTAAATTATATATTCTAGTTCTCTAATTAGCCACATTTCATGTTTCCATTCAGTAATATTGCGAAATTAATCAAAACAGCGAAATATTTGACATCTACTTGCGACGTTGCCAATGTTCAGAATAAACTCTCTTAAGCCAGAAAAAAGCCCAAGACTGGATGGAACCAACGAATGTATCAAGGTTGCGAAGACTCTACTACTGGCACCAATCACTATCCTATGGAATAAAATACTTGGTGAAGAAGCTGTGCCACATCAATGGATGACATGTGTTTAGAGAATATGGTGTTTTGAGAATATGATGTTTTGCGAATGTGGTGTTTTGCGATTATGATATTTTGAGAATATGATATTCAGAGACTGAGCGTATTAATCAGAATCAGAATCAGAATCAGAATGCTTTATTTGTAAACATAGGTCAAATTACAACAGTGTGCGAGATGTTACAGATTGGTAGATCCTCTATGTTTTGCCTACAGGCGTACAAATATATTTAATTAATTATTAACATTGTAGAGTTTTTTACTTTTTAGCACAAATTTAACTTTTAAGATAATATATCATAAGGTGGTAGAATAATGTAAACTTTCATAATAGTAATAAAGTCATATAGGTACATGCATGTCAATACAAATATAAAATACAATCAGTTTCAATAAATGTCAAATAAATTAAGTTACATGTCATAATGCGAATGTCAAACAAAATTCAAAATCGTCAAAATTTGTAAGGTGATTCACAATTTTCTGAAGCAGTAATTATAGAATTATCGCCCAAATATTCCTGCAGGCTTAGCCAAGTTGACAATCTACAATCGTTATCGCTAGTAGAAAACTAATCAAATGTATAGGAATGACATCATCACAACGTTAAGTCACGTGGTCAGAACAATCGAATAGAAAATTCGTAGACAAGTTTACAATCGTTCAAAATGTTAGAATGAATGTAAGCGTTTCTACAACGTTGATCGCTACACCCATAGAAATGGTAGCCAAGTTACAGTTTTGACAAGCGCTAACGAAACGATGTCGAAGTTTATGAACGATAGCTAAGCGATCACCGAGACCCAAGAGTAAACGATAAAAAAGGCGTCTTTATGATACAGCTGTGTTGATACCGAGAAGTGTTTTGTTTATTCGCCAAATTGGACTATATTTACCATTTAGCATATAATCGGTCAGCTTTTATTCGGCCTTGCGGACCTTGCTGGGGTCTCATTATATATTATTATCGCCATGTCTAGAACATTAAGTTAAAACTATTTCAGAGAAACAAAGGGTCTATTGATTAAGTAAAGGGTGAAACACAATTCTTTTGTTTGTTTCTTACATACTAGTTCATGGCGCGTATCACGTCATTGTTTATGTTTCAAACTTTCAAGCGCCTGAGTACCTATGATAGATTTACAAATAACAAAGGAAGATATTTACGAAATAACTAATAATTTATGTACCTTTCCATGAATCCAAGCTTACTCGATATCTAGATTCCATCCTATAAAAGTTATCAGTATCTTTCATTCATATTATGCAGAATAATAATCATAACATTTCAAGACACAGTAATGTTTAAAATTACAGTCCACACGGTTATATTATGATAAACCAATTATAAGAAGAACTTTACCATAATTCGCTTAATTTTTTATCACTTTATCACTTTGAAACCATAATTATCTGCCCGCGCACAAAGTACAAGTACACAACTGCGACTTTGACGTTTGTAGGAACCTCAGAGTATTATTACTCTGAGGTAGGAACGCTCACCATAGACTAAAGTATAGGTTTTTTCTAAAGACGTTGTAGAATGAACGATCGACTCAGTCGTGTCAACTTGGCTACCAAGTTATCGTTTTCTACAATCGCTTACGCTGAGGCGTTAACGATTGTAGAAAGAGATTCGATACGAAACGTTTGTAACTTGGCTAGGCCTACTGTAGTGAGTAATAGCATTTATTTATCAAAATTTTTAATAGTTCTGTTTTGAAATTGTCCAAATTTAACGTTTTTATTTTTTCAGGTAGTTTGTTAAATATTATTTTGGCCATACAGAAGGTACTTTTATTCATTAGCGCAGTTTTGCCGTATGTCACTTCGAGTTCTGACTTATTTTGATCACGTAATTTTCTGTAGTAACTTTTATTACCTATTTTGTATAATGAAATGTTGGATTTGACAAACATATTAGTTTCGAATATGTACAGCGATGGCAAGGTAAGAATTTTTAGACGTATAAAGTACGGTTTACAACTGTCTGTGCTTTTAAGGCCACACATAATTCTGACGCATCTTTTTTGGGCTCTGAATACGAGTTCTCTATCTACTGAGTTGCCCCAGTATAGTACGCCATATCTGAGTGTTGATGCAACATAGCCGTGATAGGCTGTTAGTACGGATTCTAGGCTCACTATTTTTGATAACTTATAGAGAACATAGGCAAATTTATTAAGTTTTTTACATACTTCGTCTGTCTGGGGTCTCCAAGTCAAATTGTTGTCTATATTAAGACCAAGAAATTTTGTAACAGTAGTCGATTCTATTTTTGTCCCTAAATAATTAATGTCAAAGATTTTGTTTGGAATCCTTTGATAAAAATGCATAATTTTAGTCTTTTCTAAGTTTATAATTAGATTATTGTTGTCAAACCATGATATAATTCTATTTAATGTCATATTTATTTCATTTTCATAATTATTAGGATCATCACACTTAATAATTACGGTGCTATTTTAGGAGTATGAGGAACAGGGTGTAAAGTTCACTCATCCACCATAGAAAAGGGAGGATCCTCCAACCAGACGGGTTGTTATGTCTGGCGGGCAACTGCCCATATGTTGATTTCGGATGGTCTTGTCTATGTTATTCGCTCAGTAAACTCTAACTGCGAGATGTAGGAATTGTGTGACGTCATGTCTTTTTGTTTCGTAGTTTTTGTATGTGGCGGTCTAACCGCTACATCACTCCCCTCCGGAGACCTGAGGTCGATAGTGGGCTGAGTCTTGGATCTTGCGATGCTTCACAGTGCCAGCTGTGGTTCCAGTGAGTCGGAACCGGGTGCCGCATAGTTCACGGTGAGTCGGAACTGTCTGCGGTGATTCCCCAGTGAGTCGGGGAGGCGCTGCGTCGTCATCCAGTGAGTCGGATGTGGTACATCGCCGGGTTTTTGGCTGACTGCTTGCGTCGACCAGGAGAGGGTAGAATAGGCTCTGCTTGTGAGACCGGCCGGAAGTGCAGGTGCTGTGCCAAGGTTGCTAATGAGGCTGAGGGTGATGACCAGGAATGCGCGTTCGCTGCATGCTGGTGGTCAGAATACCCGTTGAAGCCGTGGGTGCTGGCTGGCTGTGTGACTCGCCTCACGAAAGCTTGCGGGAGTGATGATGATGACGTCACGCTGAAGTAGTTGCACGAAGGCTGCGTTGACGTTCATCACGTCGGGGTCACCAATTTAGAGGTATGAGGAACAGGGTGTAAAGTTCACTCATCCACCATAGAAAAGGGAGGATCCTCCGGCCAGACGGGTATTATGTCTGGCGGGCAACTGCCCATATGTTGATTTCGGATGGTCTTGTCTATGTTATTCGCTCAGTAAACTCTAACTGCGAGATGTAGGAATTGTGTGACGTCATGTCTTTTTGTTTCGTAGTTTTTGTATGTGGCGGTCTAACCGCTACACTATCATCGGCGAATAGTACCATGGGGTGGTTTATTTGCCTCGGAAGGTCATTTATGTAGAGCAAAAAAAGGGGGGGTCCTAGCACGCTACCCTGAGGAACGCCGTATTTGATTATCTCGCTTTCGGAACGATATTTTTCCTCATAACTAGTATTTGAGGATATTTGTGTGATTTCTACAAATTGTTTTCTGTTCGTTAAGTAAGATTGAATGAGATCAAGTATATTTCCCCTGACACCATATTTTTCAAGTTTATGTAGTAGTATAGAATAGTCCACATAATCAAAAGCCTTAGTTAGATCCATATAGATAGCACATACAGGATTTCGCATATCTACATTTGACAAAATAGGGAGAAGCAGGTCATGAATAGCCATATTGATTGTCTTCTGCTTACGAAATCCCTTTTCTTCATTTGCTAATATGTTTGATTTCTCAAGGTAGTTGTACAAAGACTTATAAATGACTTTCTCAAATATTTTTGAAAAGACGGGTATCAACGCGATAGGCCTATAATTTGACATATTTTGTGTATCATTTTTTTTGTGCAATGGTACAATTATTGACGTTATTAATTTCTCAGGGAAGATTCCGCTAGTAATACTCATATTAATTATGTGACTGAGATGTGGAGCTATGTGGTGAGATACTTCTTTGATAACTTTAGTGCATAATCCGTCATAACCAACACTGTTTGTATTTCGCAGTGAGTTAATATGATTATTTATATCTTGAGGTGTGGTCCGCTCCATAAATAAAGAGTTTAAATTATTTGAGCGTACGTTAATCTCTGGTATAGTTTTATTGTTTGACATGGTAACTTGATTGATATAAAACTTGTTAAAAGCCTGAGCTATATTTAATGGGTTCGTGATTTTCTGTGTCCCTGTTTGAATTTGTGTTATTGGTTCTTTAGGGAAGCATGTCTTAGTATTATTAATTACGGTCCATGCCGCTTTAGATTTAATTTTGGACGTCTTAATAAAGTAGTTATTTTGTGCTGTTTGTGTTAACGTTATAACTCTTTTAAACCTTGCAGAATATGCCTTAAACGATTGTTTATTCTTTGGGGTAGGATTTGTTCTATATTGCCATAGCAGGTGTCGTTTCCTTAATAAGTACTGAAATTGTTTAATTCGACATATTGACAATACTCGACCTTCATTAATTCATAGTGATGCCAACGATTAATCGTATATTAAAATAATTATTTACAAATCGATTATAATTGTTATTTTTGAAGCTCAACTACTTCCTCCTCATTAATGTTAGAGTCTGCAGTTTACAGTCAATAAAAGATGTTATTTGTAATCACTTACCTACATTATTTCAAACATTTTTTATCCATATACAGGGTGGCGCAATAGAACGTGCATATTTAAAAAGTAGATAAAAAAATAAATATAAAAGGTATGGTTAAAATAAAACTGAGGAATTGTAAAGTAATAAGTGAAGTTTATTTTTTTAAATAACATCATCTTTAAATGATGACCCTCTCTACGACGGCACTCCTCTAGCCGCTAACGGAATTTATTAGTCCTCGCGCATTTTCACACAACAAATCACCAATAATTCCTCTGCCAGAGATTGCTGCACACACCATCACTTTATGACTATTCAAATTCAAATTCAAATTCAAATCATTTATTGTGGATCATAGGTTCATAAGATGTTGTGTCAGTTACAGGAAGGTCTGCTATGTCCCGCCATTGAGGCATACAAAATTCATAATGTTACAACAGTTAAAATACAATAATAATCAAATTGTCATGCGATACATTAATATTGAGATAATACATTATTTATGTCAAAATTACAAACTAGTCATATTACAAAATAATTTACAAGTCAATTTCACAGTCCTTAGTTCATAGCGTCTAGTTTTTACATTCACCTTGGTTTGTTGTAATAAACCTGGTGCTTCAATGTGTTGTCATCAAGAAATTCTCTTATAGAGTAATAACATTTATTTATCAATAAGTATTATCACTATGCAGTGGTTTCTGCTCACTGTCCCAGTAACGACAATTTTGACGGTTTACGAATCCATTGATATGAAAATGGGCCTCATCAGAGAAAATATAATATATAAATATATTTGTTTTATTTTTGTGTTTACAGTCAGAATAATCATCTGCTCAATGATATGAATATTTACTTTGTGTAGTATAATATTTTTATATTTTTTAATAATTGTGAATGTGAGGACTATGTGGGTCATATTTTTATTTTCTCTTCTCAGTTACTTTTAATGATAATCTGGCAGTTTGAGTACTTTTGCGGCCTATCCAAATGTCCTTTCTTTGGTATTGTTCGTCGAGTCGTTGAGCTCCTTAAGCTCTTGAGTTGAGCTACACGATTACTGACAAATGCGTGGACTGGACAGGTCCACTCAAATCTGTATGGTTCTTTCCTCAAAAGACCATTTCTGATACAAATCTACATGGTCCTCAAATGATCTGACCAAGATTATTTCTGGGTTTTTTATTGACATTCATGTATTTTATATACTATACAATGACATGAATATTTACTTTTTAAAGCAATATATTCTTTTAATTACTTATTGTGAATGTGAAGATTATGTGGGTCATTCCTTTCATTTATACTTTTTTTGTTTTCTCTCTGTTAGTTTTTATCATGGTCTGGCAGCTTGAGTAATTTATGCGGCCTATCCGAATGTCCTTTCTTTGGTATTGTTCGTCGAATCGTTGAGTTCCTTAAACTCTGAGTTGAGCTGCACGATTACTGACAAATGCGTGCACTGACTGGACAGGTCCACTCAATCTGTGTGGTTCTTTCCTCAAAAGACCATTTCAGACACCAATCTACATGGTCTTCACATGATCTGACCAAGATTATGTCTGGACTTTAAAAGAGACTGTGAACTCTGAGTTTGTTTCGGCCTTTCTTCTCAGAGTAGTCAGATAGGAAACGCCGGCCTCATCTAGTTAAAAAAATATGATTGACGTGTAAAAGTGTTTGTACAGACCTACTTACAGAAATAAAATCATTTATCATTTATCATTAAAAGGATATTGTCAAAATCGGAAAATCGATTAAGAATTTCATTAGTAAATGCGAGCCTTGCTCAGACTCTTTCAATTCTTATGTTAATTGCAGCTTGTATGGATGCAGTTTAAGATCCAAGTTTAAAATTCGTTGCAAACTTCGTCGCGATAAGTGTAAGACAGACGATCTCTTGCGAGTAGACATTTGTGGATCTTCTCGTACCGACTGCATAACTCTCTCAATATTGTCTTCGGCCCTAAATGTTCTTGGACGACCTTTTGTTTGTGGTTTAAATGTTGAACCGGTCAGGCGCCTGACGTAGACGTTGCTGCAACTGGTTACCGTTAACGGAAACCTTTTACGCCCGTATGTGCAAAACGCTTTACCCATATTTTAATTAAATTAGCACTCGGAGCTTCACTAATTCGCCGTAGTCCATATTAAAAACAATATAGTCATCAGTAACAATGTATGAACAAGAGTTCTCGAAAAATGCGCGCACGCAAAATGCGCAACGCTTCCCGTCAAAGTGACTCATGGTGATTAAAACTCCATGAGCCCGCCTACTCAACGAAGTAGGCTCTCCATGCGCCCGGCGCGTTCTACCCCGCAAAAAAAGATGATGCAATATGCACGTTCTATTGCGCCAAACTGTATTTGGAAAACGAAAGTATTTTAAAGTATCGAGTTGGTCAAGGAGTTTCACTTATAACAATGATTAAACGAAGTGTATAGAGTGCCGCGAGTTTCTTGTGGCACTCTAGTGTCACTGCCTCGGCCCGGCTAAGGTGCCGTGAGTGTTGCATTGTCACTGTCACTTGTTATTTAGGTTAGGTTAGAACTATTAAAGTTGTGGTTACTTTAGTGTGAATATGGAATTAAAACAGAATATTTGCAATGGGCTAAATATATTTTTACTTCGTACAATCGTCGGTTGTTTTGCACAGTAGTGACAGTACCAATCTATGATAGGCATAGATAATATTAGTAATAAGGCTATATGCCTTAACATCCGGCTCTGTTTTGAATGCCTGCCATCTTGCAAAGTTCCAGAATCCTGGGTCCATAAAGGGGCTTCATTAGCATGTCAGCAAGCTGACGAGTCGCAGGGACTTTGCATACTTCTAACATGCCATCTGTCACACATTCTCGTATAAAGAACGATCTTATGCGTATATGTTTTGTCCGCTGATGGCATTCATACGGTGGATTCTTGGCTAGCCTGATTGCAGACTCATTGTCGATGCATAGGCTTGTTGGACAATCGTCATCTGTGATGTCTTTCAAGATCCTCTTTAGCCATATGATCTCTCGTGCAGTTTCACTGGCAGCGACTATCTCTGCTTCGGTCGATGAAATAGCAACGGTAGATTGTCGTTTGCTCTGCCATGAAATTGGTCCTCCAGCATACAAACATAACATTCCAGTAGTGGAGCGCCCTGTGCTATGATCACCACCATGATCGGCATCGCTGTAGCATTCTAAGCCAAGAGTTTTATCTTTTGTATAAGCTATTCCTCTGTCTATTGTGCCTTTCAGATAGCGCAAGATCCGCTTGGCAGTTAAGATATCCTCTTTTGTAGGATGATCAAGATTGCGTGACACAACACTTATAGCGTAAGCTATATCTGGTCTTGTCCCAGTCATGAGGTAAGCTAGTGCTCCCACTACTTGACGATAAGGGAAAGCCGTAGGGCTGTCTTCTTCTTCCTTACTACTAGCATTCGACTTTAGGATCGGTGTTGTAACAGCTTTACAATTTTCCATGTCGAATCTTTCAAGAATGCGTTTGGTGTACGCTTTCTGATGAAGAAAAATAGAACCATCTGACTTCTTCTCTATTTCCATTCCCAAGAAATAGCTAGCTGATTTAACAGTTATTTTAAAACGTTTTTTCAGCTCTTCCAAGAAGGTTTTCGTTTCCTTGTTGCTTGTCGATGCAAAAAGTCCGTCGTCGACATAAAGAGCTAAAACAATCTTACTTTTTCCTCTTCTTCTTATGAACAGACAAGGGTCTGCTTTGCTCTGTTTGAAACCAATTTCTATTAAAAGTTTTGTTTAAAAATTCTATTAAAAGTCTTGTTTAAAAACAAGTTTTGGATCTCATGCGTTTGTGTAGCCTTCTGGAAGCTTCTTAAAAATGTCTTCGTCTAAGTTTCCATATAGGAAGGCAGTTGATACATCAAATTGGGCAAGAGACATATTTTCCTTAGCAGCAACACTTAGAACTGCTTTTATAGTACTGCTCTTTGCTACAGGGCTAAACGTCTCAAAAAAGTTTACTGTTTCCTTTTGAGAATATCCCTTGATCACTAACCTGGCTTTATACTTGTCTAGAGTACCGTCAGGGTTAGTTTTGATCTTGAATATCCATTTGTATGGAATCGGCTTTTTGCCTTTTGGTAATTCAACCAGTTCCCAGGTCTCATTCTCCTTTAACGAAATTATTTCATTGTTGATGGCCTCTTGCCATTTTTCCCGATCTACGCTGGACATAGCCACTTTAAAAGTTGTAGGTTCATCAGTAGGTACACTGGATGTCATGTTGCAGATATAATCTTTGTATCGCCTTGGAATTCTGAGATTACTCCTGTCTCTAAGAGTCAATTGACTTTCGCGTTCAATTTCAGTTTGAGAAAGGTCCTCAATATTTTCCAATTCCTCACCTTCACATTCTACAGTGTCATGAAATTGTTCAGACTCTTCTGTGTCGATCAGATTTTGCTCTGCTGGAACATCATGCTCCTCTTTTACATCTCGTTCTACATTGACTTCCTGCTCATTTATACCATTAAAGTGCGATGTCGAAGTCGTATCGTATGGACTTTTTTTGGGCATCATTCTGTATACTGATTTCCTGTAATCTCTCTTGTTGAAGATCTGGTAGCCCGTATTGATATATTTTGTTTATTGACGTTGAAGGTTGAGGATCATTCTGGGCGTCTTTCTTGCTAGGGTATCCAAGTAAAGGTATCTCTACAAACGTCACATCTCTTGATCTTATTAATTTGTGATTTATTTTATCCCAAACCCTGTATCCTTCATCTCCATCGTAGCCAATTAATATTCCATTTTGGGCTTTTTTGTCTAGCTTCTTGCGGTTTGATTTAGGAATGTGGGCGTAGCATTTACAGCCAATGATTCTCAGGTGTTTGATACCTGCTTTCTTTCCAAACCATAACTCATAGGGAGATTTTCCATGTACACTTGACGAGCCAGTACGATTTAGGACGTATGCTGCAATGTTAATGAGTTCTGCCCAAAGACCTTGAGGTATCTCTTCATGAGAATGCATCATTGCTCGCGCTGCTTCTACTACTGTCCTATTCTCTCTTTCAACGCAGTCAGCTTGTTCGTGAGTGTGGGGCATCGTCAGTCTCTGTTTTATGCCATGTTCTTTCAGGATCTTTCGAAATTGTTCATTATCAAATTCCCCTCCGTTATCGCTCAAAATTTCTTTTACATTGTGACCTGCAGCTTTGACTTCAGCTAGCATTTGTTTGAGCTTTATCCATGCTTCAGACTTCTGTTTCAGGAAATATATGTAACGATAGCGAGTAAAGTCATCCTTGAACATTAAGAAATATCTAAACTTTTGTATTGAATACGCAAAGGGTCCACATATTATGTCGGTATGGATCAGCTCACCTGGTTGAGTTGCTCTTATCCTTGTATCAAACTTTTGCCTATGGGCCTTTCCGTACACACAGCCTTCGCACAGATCTGTTTGAGTGCCTTCCACTTTTAATCCAAACTCTTTCTCTAGGATCTGTTTCACGTGTCTTTTATTCTGATGAGCGAGCCTCTCGTGATAAACTTGTAGAGGATTAGTTATTGCAATGTTAACTTCAGGTTTCGGCGACAGGCAATCAAGTTTCAGCTTGTAAAGTCCGCCATTTCTCTGCCTTGTTCCTATTAACTTAATGGTTCCATCTACTTTCAGTGTACACTTGTCTGGCGTCGACTCAAAGATCGTGTTGTACGCGTGATCGTGTGCAGCAAGAACAGAAAAAAGATTCATTTTTATATTTGGGACATACCATTTATATCCTTGAGTAGAATTTGTTGTCGTCTTCCACAGATATCAGCCTCAGCACGGATGTTTCCCTTTCCTAATGCTTGTATGGTTTGACCATTGGCTGCTGTCACTGTGTGTTGGCCTTTGAAATATTCAAATGTCTCGAAAAAATCACCTTTATTTGTGACATGGCTTGTTGCACCATTGTCTACAAACCAATTTTCTTTATCTGTCACTTGACTGTTTCCTATGGCCAAGACTTGTAGGATTGCGTTGACTGTGGTCTCTTTGGGTGGCCTTCCGTCAGCAATCCATTTCCTACACTGTCTAACTCGATGTCCTGCTTGTCCGCAATAGTTACATTTAATATCTTTTTCTTTCTTCTCTTTTCCTTTTGCAGTTTTCACGAATAGTGCTTCATTGGTGCTCTTGTTTTCGGTTCTATTCAGTAAGGTTTTTTCATGGGCACAGATTTGGGTAGTTAGATTTTCTACAGTTCTGTCTTTCTTAGTCATAAGTAACCAACTTGATTTAAAAGCGAAGAATTCTGCTGGTAAAGTGTCCAAAATCTTGCAGATCAGTAGCATGTCTGGTAATTTTGTATCTAACTGACCATTTAGTTCATGCCAGATATTCTTTAATGCAGAAATATGATTCACCATACCATGTTCAGGTTCTTTCTTGTAACTGAAAAATCGAAGACATAGATCATAGCTTTTATCTTCACTACTTTCTCCATATAATCTTGTGTGCGTTACGATTGCTCCGCCAAGTTATCCAAACAAAAAAAAACTTCGCCCAAAAAATTGTCGGAATTTGTCAAAATCGAAGGGAACAAACCAAAAATTTGTCAAAGTAGAAATAAAGAAGATACAAGGGTTTTAAGTTGGCCGCGCGAACGTAACGTGGAGGATTGCGCGGCCATGGAGATCTCAGCAACTACTTGGGTTAGAGATCTATTTTTTTTTGTCAATTGAAGACTGAATTTGTCAAAAATTGTCGAAACAAGAATTACAAACTCTAGATCAAAATTTTACGAAATATTCGACTTGGAAGTTATGGCCGCGCAATCGTGCACTTGTTGTTTCTTGATTGTTGATTATTTCTTTAAAACTTAAGACTTCATACGGTAAAACTGTTACAAGAAGAAAGGCCTTAATTTGTCAAAACTAACGAAAGCAATAAATTCTACTAAAGTTTAGTTAAACAGACGAAATCAGTCCATAACAAAGAGTACGTGGCCGCGCGATCGAAACGTTTCTTTGTACACTGATATCTCACTATCTATAATTGCTAGGATTTCGGTGTGAACATCCAATTATTCGACATATTAACCTCATTAGAATGACATATCGTTTTACCCTCAGAACGGTTTTTAAAACGTGTAATCTCAAAAATATGTTATCTCATACAATGTTCGAGCAGGGTAACCATAATTTCGATTTGATTTGGGAATAAGTACCTCTAACTGAACACTATATTGGACAACATCTAGTAGTAAAAAATAACAAATCTAATAATAATTATTATTAACATTGATCAGGCAGGGGCCATAGTCCAATATATTTGGTTCCATATCCTGCAATAGTCCTACATCAACCCAGGGTGGTCCTTGGGTGCACTTGCATAGTGCATACAGCGATAATCGTCGGTTGGCGCCTCATTTCTTTAAAACGTTCGGCCCCTCGTACGCCTTCCAAAGGTCCGGGACCCCAGGGTCACGAGAAATGTCAAGAGACAAAAAATAATTATTAAATAAAAAAACTTGTATATTTCAATAATATGTTTATTCATCACAGCTTACACAGTTTTGCGCTCTCACTCTGACAATCATATGATTTCACACTCGCACAACTGCTGGGCAGCCGACCACCCCGGCCGAATGATAGCCGCTTGCTTGCCGAGAGCGGCCACGGGTAGCGCTACGAGCGCGTTGCCTCGCAGTTTAGCAACAATACAAAAAATCGCGTGACAGATTTAAAAAATAAAAAGGTGCTTCACTACATACCTACTTACATAAAAATAAAAAGATTTAATAATTACTTTTCCTTCTGAGACAAATCCGAGTAATGTTTAAAAAAAAATCACACACGAGGTAAAATATCGCGGATTAGACAGTGATATTCCGGTTTTTAACCTAATCATAATCATAATAATACAAAAATTATATCTAATCTAATTTAATCTAATGTAATTTAATTTAATCTATATAAATTATTGTCAATTTAGCTTTTACTAATTTATTTTTTACTTTTATCTAAACTATGTATTACTAGTTTTAATTATTTCATTGTGTTATTATTCTGCGCATAATGTAGTGCATGCTGTGCTTTTCTATAAGTAATGAGGCGCTTACACTTAAGTTTGCAACGTACAAATTGTAAAGTAATAGTGTACTCATTGTTGAAGAGCCTTTTTACCCGACTGCCCCAGAAGGAGGGTAATGTTTTTCGAGAGTATGTATGTATGTATGTATGTATGTATGTATGTATGTATGTATGTATGTATGTCTATTTCTTTGGCACGCTCTGTAGCCTAAACGGCTTGATGGATTTTAACATATGAGGTGTCGTTAGATTTGTCTTAATTGTAGAAGTGTCATAGGCTATACAATATTTATATATTGCATCTGCAAATACAAAAAAAAGGAGGGGAAGGTTTTTTTTTAAATAAATTACAACAATATTGGTATCAAATAAAAGCTAGTAATGAGTCAATTACAAATTTAGATATCGCCGTCCCCGGAGAATAAAACGATAACTACAAAAACGCAACTTTTCAGGAAAAATAAAAAACATGTTTTCGTCAATTGCTCCATTATAATGGACGTCGTAGAGAGACGATTTTCAGCTTTGAGAAGAGGTTATTTTTACCCGACTGCCCCAGAAGGAGGGTAATGTTTTTCGAGAGTATGTATATATGTATGTATGTATGTATGTATGTATGTATGTATGTATGTATGTATGTATGTCTATTTCTTTGGCACGCTCTGTAGCCTAAACGGCTTGATGGATTTTAACATATGAGGTGTCGTTAGATTTGTCTTAATTGTAGAAGTGTCATAGGCTATATAATATTTATATATTGCATCTGCAAATACAAAAAAAAGGAGGGGAAGGTTTTTTTTTTAAATAAATTATAACAATATTGGTATCAAATAAAAGCTAGTAATGAGTCAATTACAAATTTAGATATCGCCGTCCCCGGAGAATAAAACGATAACTACAAAAACGCAACTTTTCAGGAAAAATAAAAAACATGTTTTCGTCAATTGCTCCATTATAATGGACGTCGTAGAGAGACGATTTTCAGCTTTGAGAAGAGGTTATTTTTTTATGTTCATTTCATTTAAAATTATTAAAATTAGCAGCCCACCGGTATCGGCAACAGGGTTCGAGCTACCGGTGATCAGGTCTCTAGAGAGGAACCTCCTCTCTATGCATGCCGTGTCCAGGAAAACAGTTTTCTGAGTTAAGCCCAGCCCAGCCGCGCAATGAGAGCCTCCTGAGGTGTTGGTCGAGGCTCTCCGCTATTAGGCCATTACGCTGCTCCCACATCTCCGCCGCGAAACCGTGGCAGCGGAATCGCTGAACCAATTCCGCTGCCAATTCCGCTGCGAAACATGTCCACATTATGTCGCGAATCTATGCGGAACAAACGCGGAACCGCAAAAAACCGGCGGACTGCGCGCGGAGGTGTAAACGGCTTCCCAGCAGATCGGCGAAATCACGCGAGAAAGAGATAAAATCATAATCTTACTGTACGATAGAGCAGGCAGTTTCGCTTCCGTTTCGCCTTTCGTACAACAGACAAGTCATGGCGGAATTTTTGCGGTTCCGCTGCCACGGATTCGCGGCGGAGATGTGGGAGCAGCGTTAACCGTAACGGCTATTGATACAATGATTGAAGAGTCCACGTCCTACATGTCGACAACCTCGTGTGCTAAGTCAATACTTGATTTTCGCGATCACGCGATTCTCGTCATGAGGGATAGTGATATCAACAATCATTGCACGGTGCTCTCGTCAATCTATCACCACAATATTAAGCTTATTGGTTACAATAGTCCTGTCAGTGATGATTGATCGATTCCAGTACAATGTAGTAATACCATTCTCTAAAACAGGGTCGGGCACATACTATATTATGTATTGTGTTCTGTAGTATGGTACTTCGGACTCCACAAGATTGTATGTACTGCAAGGCAAGTTACTGGTGGATAATCCTAGCGAATAGATTGTATCTGTGCAAGTACTCGCCGTTAGCAAGACGAGTACAACCGGAAACAATATGTCGGATTGATTCACCGGGACGGTGGCTTGCCGTTAGCAAGACGAGAACCACCGAAAACCATATGTCGGATTGATTCACTGGGACGGTGGCCTGCCCGACAGCTGTCAAGCGTACCGTCCTTGACAATGTATTTCCGATAATTATTCATCATGATAACCTCGTCTATAATCGCACAGACAAAACCTTTGGTTTCCCCAAAGAGTTCGCCGAAATGCAGCCAGGATACAGACGCCAAAATGTCTACACCAGGCCCATGGAGAGCCCAGAAAAAGCTTCCGTGAAAATCTTTACCTTGCCATACTTCCTTTCGATCGTTAGTATCAAGTACTGTAGGTTGGCGCCAGCGCCATGTGGAGCGCGGTTGTGGAGGGTTTCAGCGTTTATTAGACCTCAACCCCCATACTTTTACGGGATGTACAGTCTCATCACTGATGACCGTGGGTGATGCATCTGATATGCCGTCAGCAATGTACGGACCTTCCTATCCAGAGCATCTAAATTATCCATTCGTCTGAATCTATTTTAGTATGCCGAAAGAATACATCAAAACCAGCATGAGCCACCGTTTAAGGCACGCACCTAGTTTCCGTCTGATAAAAGACTACCTATTTAACATTTATTCAGGCGGCCAAAGCAAAGAAGCGCTTCCTCAAGGTTTCATGTCGGCAGCAGTGATGCCTTTTGCTTTCGACAGTCAACAACACACGCAAATACTTGTAGGTTTCGGTTGAGGAGTGTGATCTTAGATGAATGGAATCCGAGAGTTGGATTCCCACGGATTCCGTAATCCCTCTCGCTTTACATGCATGACTGCTTATTTTTCCACACCAAATTCCATCGTGATGGCGCTACTGAACGTTTCTGCTATCTTCAGCAGCTCCATCAGTCGCAAATTGTTGGGGGCAAAGAGTTTTCATGTAAAGGAGGTCAGATATCACCTGACCACCTCTTCTCAACTGATAGCCGATACTTGTATCTCTCTTGAGACTCTAGCCTTGTGCTTAGAGGTTTCAAGGCTAAGCCAAACCAAAGCGGACTCAAACTATCGCCCTGAACCCGCTCAGTCCTGGTCGTTTCATCAATCCCCCGGATCTGTCGACATCTTGGATACAGAAGGACCATCCTCCACTGCCCCATACACGACATCAAGAAGATGTGTAGAGTTGCGTCTATTTTGTGCAACTTTAGCACCCTAATGAGCTATGTATAGAGGACTCGGAGGCACCCAGTCATAGGCCTCCCTATGAAAGAAGCACGTAACGAACCAGAATCCAGGAACTTAGCTTATATTGCGTTTGTGTAAATTAGTAAATTCGTAAATAACGTATAAAAATTACGAAACAATTTGAGAAGATGTATTTATAGCACTCACAGATCCCAAAATTGACATAATTTACACTAAAACTAAGATAATGGCAGATATATGAATAAATCGATAATAAATATCGATATATTAATAAAACTAAAAAGCTTGAAATAAAGAAAATTATTCAAAAAACAAAAAACCCGACTGCAAAAACACATAACTGAAAAGATAAAAACAAGCATTATAATCTATAGAATTTTAGTATCGCAGGCGGGGACAAACAAAACTTACACCGTATTTCCGGTTATTAGTTTGTCCCCGCCTGCGATACTAAAATTCTATAGATTATAATGCTTGTTTTTATCTTTTCAGTTATGTGTTTTTGCAGTCGGGTTTTTTGTTTTTTGTTTAGTACAGTTTTTTGCCCGGCGGTTAACCGTGAGTTAAAAAAAAAAAACCACCATAATAGTAGCTTGTTTTGGAAACTAGCTACGTCAGCGCCATTTTGACAGTTGTATAAGTTGTATTCCCCATTGTCAAAGAAAGAAAATTATTGTTGACTGGTGACTCGCACCGCCCGCAACGTTCCAAGTTTTAAAAATAACAGCAGCTTTAAATAAACAAATGTATTTTTTACTTAAGTACATAAATACTTTGAATTAGTTTGTTAGTTACAATTTATTATTTAGTAATTATTTATTTGATCAAGATTACTAAACTTAATCAAATCTAAATCATCTGTGGTGAAAATGTCTTGCTATGGTTCCGTCTGTTCTCTATGTAGTCTGTGGTTCCGTCCGCAACGTTTTTTGTGTTTGCAGTTCCAAAAGAAAGTCCAAAATTATATAAAAAATAAACAAATGAAAGTTTGAATTTAGTACCTATTTTGAATTAGTTTGTCAGTGACAATAATTACTAGTTTGTAATCGTGAATGTGTTAAGTAGTAATACGACTTAATGTTGACATGTTGGTAAAAGTTTTTCTAGAAATTTTGGCGCGGATTTTGGCACCATGTCTGGCAGTGGACGAGGACGTCTTTCGTCTGAAATGATGGTTAGCTTTGAAAGAACTAGTGGTAGTACCACTAGTTCTTTCAAAGCTAACCATCATTGGTACCACTGTGGTACCTAGGTAGCCACTCAGGTAAGTATGGCAAGTGTCTAGTTAACTTGGTGATAATAAATAATAAGTAGTTAAAAGTGTAGGGGGGCCTCAATCGCCACACGGTGCCCGAAGACCGGCGTCGTCAGTCGTCGTCGTCACCGAGGCAGGCCTATGAAACGCTGTCGTTACGATTTGGACTCGTTCCTGACCGATTGGCCAGCGAAAAAACAACTTATGGAAAACTATGGGCGAGACATTTACCCAGCAGTAGGACTAAAAAAGTAAACTAAAAAAAAGAATAGGCACACATTGAATATTATTAATCTGATAAATATTCTATCTCTTAGCAGATGCCTCTAAGACAATCCACTGACCGATGAGCCCCGCCCCGCAGTTTCTAAGTAATGCCTTATGAACTGAAGACAATAAAGGACCACCGACTCTACTTGATTTGATGACGTTGTTATAGGCGCGCGTGGCGCGCTTACTTGGGTATGTTGATGCTGCTACAACGTCAATCCTGGTATATTCATTATTTCACAAACTTTTTTTGATAAACATACATCATTTACGGACCAAATAAATTGGAGCATGGAATTAAGAAATGCTGCAACTCATTGTATGCAAAACAATTAATTTTAATAATTATTATAAATAAATCAGTATATATACTTAACCAGTATGTATACTTACTATATTAGTACTAAATTACTATACTGATGACAATCACAATTTTATTTCAAGAAAATATTATACACGGATGAGTGTAGGAATTAAATAAATCAAGTAGTAATAAATGCTTACCATTATTTCCAGCGGTGGTGGCGTCCAGTTAACACACATCCGACTTAGCTCCGTTCCCCGGCATCAAGAAAAATGTAGCAAAAATGTATTAGCAAAATAGTTTGATGTGATAAAAATGAATAAATTCTATTTAATTATTTATTTATGTACACACTATACACTTAATAAAGTAAAATACAAAAAGATTTATCAATAGAATATTTTTCCAGTAGACCTGCATCAGGAGAGTTGGATGTTTGGATGACAGACATTCTTAGTATTGATTTACATCTATGCGACATAGCGTGTAAAACAATAAACAGGAAAATTTAAAATTAGACTACGGCAACCTAACAACCTAAATAATTGTATCAGCTTAGAATAAACAAACATACATTATATACATACATTTTTATAATCATTTTAATTTTTCTTGTTTGCAGGAGTGGTTCGCAATATTTTAATTTGTACTGTGGTTTTCTGCCAATCTAGATGATGGGATATTACTACCTACACACATCAAAAAAGTTTGTGATTACTAGCAAAAGTTGATATATTTGTAAAATTTAACTTTATCAAGACAAAGTGTTTACGTTATATCTTTTTTAATAGAAATTCACTGCCTGAAAGATTCTAAAAAGAAGAAAAAATCATAATGTAGTCTGCTGTACCAAAAAAGATTTCTAATTTTCTAAGTGATCGCAAACTTTTTTTGATGTGTGTATGTTCTTTTTACTTATTATGTATTTAGGTAAACTCAATAAATTAATTAAATAGGTACTATGCTGGGTGACACTACTTTCCGGCTCGCTACTAGTCTGCGTTTGGGCGCACCTTGCGGGGCTCCGCATCGCTGTCAGTGCGGTGAAGCAGTCGAGCGCCTCGGACACCATGGCGTTTCCTGCATCAAGAGCGCTGGTCGTTTGGCACGGCACGATCATCCGTCGGGCTCTTGTCACCGCCGTGGTGCCAGTTGTGTGAGAACCCAATGGCTTGGCACGCGGCGATGGGAAGAGGCCAGACGGAATAACCATAATGCCTTGGAAGATAGGCAGGCCGTTGGTGTGGTATGCAACCTGTGACGACACCCTCGCGCCATCCCATCATCTCAGCACGGCGGGCTGTGCTGCGGCGGCTGCTGCAGGTGCAGAAAGCCTCACGGCGCAAATATAACAACCTTATTGGTGGCTATATTTTTGAGCTGTTTGGGGTTGAAACATTACGGCCGTGGGGTCCGAATACTCCGAATGCTTATCGAGTAGGTATTTCGGGACATCGCCAAGCGGTTGGTCGACTGTTGCCTTTTGGGCACTTTTCCTGTTGACAGCGATGCGGACGAATTTTTTGATGCCGTAAGATCGTTACCTCCACTTTTTTGTATACATGTACTGTATAATATTATTATTTTAATTCCGTTAGTTTTAAAATTAGGTAAATACGTTGTGTGTACAAATAAAAAGTCCTTAGCCCGAAAATTTTTGTTGAAAACAAAATGTAGGCAATAAACTGACTTTTTAATTATCTAAAAGCGGTTGGATTTAGACATTGAAGTAACTAAAAGCATTGAAATAAATAGATACTAATTATTGTCTGTGAACACGAATAGGCATGATGGGAAAAAAACCTTAGTGTGATATCTATGCAACGCCTCGCGCACGCGCGGTGTACGCGTGATAAAGAACACTTCATGCGATTCACTCACGTCACGCCTTGTTCTGATTGGTCTGATATCTTCAGCGCCTAAGGCGCGCAAGCGCGGCGTGATAAAGCTCACTTCACCCAAATCTGGTAGCCATGGCAACACCACTTCACGTCGGCAAGGTGCAGTGCAGTGCCCTATGCGCGCGCATGTGTCAGTTACTATTGAACTTAGTAACAATAGAGGATGATGATTATGATTTGATGAATATTATTTCTATTGACTGTATGGATCGGAATGTTGGGCCGTGAAGAATACGGATGAAAACAGATTGCATGTAGTGGAGATGAGAATGTTGAGATGGCTGTGTGGAGTGACGAAAATGGATAATGAGTACCTATTATATTATAATAAGGGGAAGTTAAAAAGTGGCGCCAGTGACAGAAAAGTAGAAAGGAAATCGTTCGGCCTGGTATAGGCATGATATAAGGAGAGAGGAAATGCATGTGACTAAAAGAGTGATGAATATACTTAACTAAATGTTGATGGATGGAGCAGGAGAGGAAGGCCAAAGAAAAGATGGATGGATTGTGTGAGGAATGATGTGAAAGAGAAGAGAGTGATGACTATTGCACGAATGTTGACAGGGGAGAGTGGAAAAGGAAAAAGTGTTGCGCCGACCCCAAGTAACATGGGACAAGGGCAGTAAGACGATGATTGGCAACGTTTAGCGCACATCTTAATTTTTTTCTATATGATTTGATAAATAAACAAATTGTAAGTATAGATAGGTAGACGCGCATAAGTATCTACATAAAATTATTTTTGCATTCAATTCATCAGCTGACAATCATAAAACAAACAATGTAAGTACGTGCGCGTACCTAGCGCAAACTACGAAGAGGCTTTGTAGGTAGTAGCTGTAGGTACCTACATATTGGACATTGACATTGCATCTTCGTAGGGCGCCTTCAAATTTGTCGCATAAAATAAAGAAATGTAGAGAGTGCCGCAAGAATTCTTGCGGCACTAGTGGCGCTGCCTCGGCCCGGCCATAAAAATTGCATTGGCAGTGGTATTTGTTATTTTGTTTGATTGTTGAGGTTAGTTTCTTTCATCTATAGCCGGCTAAACTTAAGTGCTATCTAATCCCTTGGCTTAGCAAGTGAAAATGGCTGAAAGCTAGGTTAGGTTAGAGTGCCAGGGTCCGGTTAGGCACAAGAGAATGTAATGTTTTGGGAATGTGGTGTTTTACAGCGATCTAGCCTCAACCGTAGTATTATATTATCTGTGCCTCAACAATCAAACAAAATAGGTAGGTACCAAGTGACGTGACTTAGTGACAATGACAATGCAATGCTTACGGCACTTTAGCCGGGCCGAGGCGGTATTAATAAAGTGCCGGTAGTGGCACTTTATCCAGTAGGGATAGAGTGCCACAGTGGCACTCTATACACTGCCTAAATAAAATCAATGAAATGATGCGCGGGTGTAGCGCTGCAGTCGCGTGTTTTATATTATATGGATTTACGCTGCCTCCGCGCGGCACTTTGCGGCAAATTTGAAGGCGCCCTTAATGTTTTGAGTATGTGATAACTCGTTACATATCTACTTACAGGCAGGTTAGTAGGTAGGTACCTAGTTAATTTAAAAAAAAACGTTTAATTATTGAAAACAAAATATATGCAATAAACTGACTGACGTTTTAAATGTACAAAAATGGTATGGTTTACACCTTTTTGTTGTAAACCATACCATTTAATTTATTTAATACTTACATTTAATATTTACAAATTATTTAATGTTGACATACAATTAGTACCTACATTGAAATAAATAGGTACTAATTACTGTCTCTGAATACGAATAGGCTTATGGACATGGCCGTCAATGAGGGAAAATTAAAAAAAAAACTCATGTGGTTTCCATGGTGACCACCCGGGTGGTTACCTAGGCAACAGCACTTCGGCGAGGCGAAGTGAGCGCAGTGTTTCCACTTATGGATTTTTCCCTTTTTTAGGAATAAATTACCAATATCATGCATGATCAACGGATATTTTATTTTGACAGGGATTTAGGGAATTTTGGGGAAAAATTGAACTTGAGTTGATGAATATTATATAGAGTAGGTGGGCAGCACCCAATGTATTTCTTTACACTATAGCATCACCGATTTAGATGATTCCCTCAAACTCGTAATGAATATAGGTACCTAATCGGTCTAATTTTAGTTTACCATGTTAATTTTATTGTACCTACTTACTATTACCGTGGCTATTGACGACATCGGAACTAAGTCGCATTTCTAGAGTTAGTTTGTTTCGTCTCACTCGATTAATAATGATTTTTTTGTAATCTCGAAAGTTTTGTAGGTACCATTTAATGCTATTATATGTGGAATGATTTTTTATTATTTATTAAAACTTTACGCATTCAAAAAAGGTACAAAGGCGGACTATTATCACCATGATCACCAAGTCAAGTTTTTTTTTTTTTTGGGAAAATTCATGAAACGGGAAAACCAAAAACGTAATTGGAAACACTGAGTGAGCGCCAGAGCGCGCGTTACAAGTGTCAGTTTTCGTTAATGATGATACTATTGATTGGCAACGTTTTGAAGGTAGGTACCTAGGTATCCAACTACAATAAAACATTGTACCTAGGTCCTTATTGGACGTTAGTATTTAGTGCGCATACGTGACGCGTTACAAACTTACAAGTTAAATGAGTCGGTGGGTAGGTAAGTTATAAAAACCACCATGTGATAGTGTCCGCTTAGCGCGCAAGCGCGATTCTTACCTTTTCAGCGTCCCCGAAGTGATTCGATGCGCCCGTTGCAAGAGTGTCAGCTGTTGAACTGAAGAATTTTGTAATGATTTGATGAATATATTATTATTTTATTATAGGCAACGCGTAGGTCTCCAATAAAATATATGTATTTTTATTTAAATGACCTACCTGCAACGTTAAGGTAAGTTGCCAACTTGCCACATAGGTATAGGTAGTTTGTGTGGGGTTAAATTACACACTATTATCACTCAATTGCGTTATAAATAAATAATCAGTCAACAATGGGTTCATATTAACGAACTATGTCGTTGCGCATTTTCAACGTGCAGATAGTACCTATGTTTTATTTTATTTATTGTAGGCACCTGCGTGCGCCTCAGACTAGGTATTTATATTATGGACTAGTCTAGGAACAAAATAGAATAAAACAAAATTGAGTTTCTGACTGAATATCTGTTTTGCTAGTATTTTATTTAAAACCCCCTAAATAGTAGGTAATGTTTAGACACTTAAATACTAGCTTTGAAATAATATAAAATGATCAATTGAATTAGCATAAAAATATGTAATTAAAATCTCGATTATGATTGTAAATGTAATGGTTGGTCATCCCTAGCACCAGTGAGATGACATTGACAGCTCACTCCACCATCACTTCGCCTAAGTTTTCACCGTGAGATTTTTACAGAATAGCACTGCACCACAGTGACAATGACTAGGAACACAATCCATAAGTCACAGCACCAACACCACAGTGACAATGACTAGGAACACAATCCATAAGTCACAGCACCAACAGAATACATCTGCACAAAGCCAAGCTCACCACGGAGCACACCATCACATTCACGCACCCTCAACCCATTACCGCCGCCCAGTCTCCGACCAGCTAAACTGGGTTAGGAATATGACCTACGATCGGAAAATAGGAATAGGTCGTGAATAAAATAAATCACGTTACTCATCACACTCACGCACCCTCAACCCATTACCGCCGCGCAGTCTCCGACCAGCTAAACTGGGTTAGGAATATGACCTACGATCGGAAAACAGGAATAGGTCGTGACGTGAACAAAATAAATCACGTTACTCATAATCATCATTTATTCCACTTGTGCCAACAATGGCTAAACCTGACTGTTCCTCGTTATCATTTTCATCATCTGAACTTATCTCAAACTCTGTGGAGACGTAACATTCCGGACTCGCTCTTAAACATTCCAGAGTGTACTTTAAATGGATCACGAAACTTTGGATCTCTAGATTAGTTTGATTTCTTTCGTGATTTTCTATTAAGACAAAATCACCAACAACAAACCTTTCAAGATTTGCTTTAGTTTTATTAAATCTATGTTTGTATTGTACAGCGTTTTTATTGACCGCACGTTCTCTGATTTCGTTAATGTTTATTTTAATTTGGTCACCTAGCTAGGGCTAGTGGCTACTTTTCCAATTAATAATTCCAATGAACTTGCTTTGGTTACACGATTATCTGTCGAATCCAGGTACATACATAGGATCATTATCAGAAATACTCTCAGTGACATACATAGTGTCAGATTTACAGTCGTGGGCAATTGGGGTTTGGATGCGGGTAAACGAGAGAAATAGCTACTCTACCTACCTAACTTCTACACAGTTTATTGTTACAGACTCAATTATTACCACTACTGAACTATTTGATACTCTTAACTTAAAAGAAAACACTGAGTAGCTCCCAGGTCAGCATGTGTCGCGAGTTCGCGACCACTCTTTGCCAAAACTTGTATCCAGTAGTATCCAAATAGGCGCGTTACTACATTTACTACAGTAACTAATAACCGAGTGATTCTCACAGTAAATAAATTCTTAATTCCTGCCTAAGTATGTTTCTGTTTACACTTAAGTACCGGCTCCGTATTAAAACTTTTTCAAAACAATTGAACCGCGAAAACATAAAAGTGAATAATTCTATGTGAATACCTGTCGTTTCTGCCTCCCTCAAACGACATAAATAAATTCGATAAAACGGAACAACAGTCATATTGCAATAAAACATCATCTAAACAATAAAGTCAAGTACTTAGTATGATTTCAAAATGCAAATCAACACTTCTCGAAACCATGAAATAAATGTTTCACCAGAGAAACTCATTCAAACTCAAAAATGGTAACGACTCACCGGATTTCACACCTTTACTCGTACTCACTCAAACACTGTTTCTCGTCTTTGTCAGACGGGCAGTATTAATGATAGGTACCTATCATTAATATTAACAAAGACTCTCATCATAAATCGTGCAAATCTATCTGATAGGAATCGAACCCAAGTAGAATGAACTTGTGGCTCGGGATGGGCTCGGGCCAGTTGTTCGACGCGTTCGACGCGCGAATAGGTATCAACGCAACCATGTTGTTTTCGAACAGTCCGCCATTGTTTATTCGCACTTTTTCACTATCACGAGATTTCTCAACCCGCACCGATCCCACCTTCTGATGTCGGAGCGACACCGAGCGGCTCAGGAACGACATTAGAAGGGCGTAATTATCAATTAAATAGTTCATTATGTAACTGTCTGTCTACTTCGTGGGCAAAGGAAACGCGTATAGTCACTATAACTAGACAAGTCGACATATAAACTCATAACCAAAGCTTTTCATTGATGAATTAGAAGGCGTAACGAGTCCGCGGGTCGCGCTCAGTCGATCTCGCGGTCCCAACGGAACTCAACTGACTGCCTGATTCCAGGGCTCCTCTAATACTTAATTCTTATCGTCTTAAAACATTCCCACGAGAACACCCAGCCGACCACCGGCCACGTTCAACGCAATAATATTTACGTCGTCGCCTTTCATATCGGAAACAATAATTCATTATTTAATATCAATAAGCTCTAAGCTCTAACAAAGACCCTCTTGATCTTAAAGAGTTAGACGAGGTGTGACTGAGACCTTCGTCTCACGCTGATAAGAATTGGTCGAGGTGCGAGTTGACAACATCGTCTCGCGCCACGACATATATATTTTTGGTTTTTTCCGTTTTTTCATCGTAGATAATTTTATTTATTTATAAATTCAAAAGTCATTTATTCAAATTAGGCTGAGAATCAGCACTTTTCGAACGTCAAAAATTACATAAGACAGTCCCCCAAAAACGCCCGCCCTTCACCACTTCCTAGTGCTTTTGCTGGAGAGAAGAAGTGGCGCAACAAACTCCCCAGCAGCACAGCTGTCTGTTCAGTTAGAAAAAAAAAAAACTTGATTCTATACAATAGTATGCAAATAATTTACATTACTCAACACAAAACATTCAAAAAAATATATGCCATAATGACAGCTAGCACGCGCCAATGTACCAACAAAAAAAAATATCGAAATCTAAACTCAAGCAAAAATAAAAACTAAAATGGTAAACAGAACTTAATACCCGAATTATAAAGCCTCCAGGCATAAAGGGCGTGCCCGCTTACATATAGCTAATAAAGCTGTAACTCGAAGTCACATAATTAGATATGATAAATAGGACCATTGAAGTAAAAATAAATCAACAAAAATAGATCAACAGTTAGGCAAGAATAATATATAATCTACTGTCGAGGTCGCTAGCTAATCACATATTGCAATACAACTCATACGAAAACATTGTAATGAGTAGATCATGTCAACAATAAATAAAAATAAAATAAATTGTATAATAAAGTCAAATAAATTAAACATTCTATAAACTCATATAACCTGTCAGTAGGTAAGCTAATTCTGGAGAAAGAACATAAACATTGTCTTGAGTTAATCACAGCGACCAACTATTTTTATCGCTTAAGTAGTCATTGATAGAATAGTATGCCTTTGAACAAAGGTTGGATTTTACTTTAGCTTTAAACGCATTAAAAGGCAAATCTAGCAGAGAAGTGGGTAGCTTGTTATAAAAGGTTATACCAAGCCCAACAAATGAGTTATGAACCTTATGAAGCCGGTGAAAAGGAGCTCGTAATTTGTCTTTATTTCTGGTGTTAATATTGTGGATATCACTGTTTTTAGTGTATACGTGTATATTTTGCCTAATATATAAGATATTGGCGAAGATGAATTGTGATGCCACTGTAAGAATACCAATATCTTTAAAAAAATCTCTCAGAGAGACTCTGGTACCTAGTTGGTAAATTGCTCGGACAGCTCGTTTTTGAAGAACAAATATATTTTGAACGTCAGCGGCTTTGCCCCACAGCAGAATACCATAGGACATAACGCTATGGAAATAACTAAAATAGACTAATCGAGCTGTATCAACGTCAGTGTATTGTCTTACTTTCCTGACAGCGTAGGCGGCCGAGCTGAGCCTTCCCGCTAGACTTGAAATATGTGGGCCCCACTGAAGTTTGGCATCTACTGTTATGCCCAGAAAAACTGCCGAGCCCACAGTTTCAAGCACTTCTTTATCTAAGACGATGTTCGATGTTGATGTATATTGTTTATTATTGGAGTTTTGTTGAGGTTTTTGTATATATACGATAAGTTGAATAGAATTAAATAAGCGAATTATGAGATAAGAGAAAAAAATTACGTCGTTGACGTATCAGTGTTGCCATTATGCCATTAATAATTATTATTATTATTAGATTTGTTATTTTTTACTACTAGATGTTGTCCAATATAGTCTCCAGTTAGAGGTACTTATTCCCAAATCAAATCGAAATTATGGTTACCCCGCTCGAACATTGTATGAGATAACATATTTTTGAGATTACACGCTTTAAAAACCGTTCTGAGGGTAAAACGATATATCATTCTAATGAGGTTAATATGTCGAATAATTGGATGTTCACACCGAAATCCTAGCAATTATAGATAGTGAGATATCAGTGTACAAAGTAACGTTTCGATCGCGCGGCCACGTACTCTTTGTTATGGACTGATTTCGTCTGTTTAACTAAACTTTAGTAGAATTTATTGCTTTCGTTAGTTTTGACATATTAAGGCCTTTCTTCTTGTAACATTTAGCGTATGAAGTCTTAAGTTTTAAAGAAATAATCAACAATCAAGAAACAATCAAGTGCACGATTGCGCGGCCATAACTTCCAAGTCGAATATTTCGTAAAATTTTGATCTAGAGTTTGTAATTCTTGTTTCGACAATTTTTGACAAATTCAGTCTTCAATTGACAAAAAAAAATAGATCTCTAACCCAAGTAGTTGCTGAGATCTCCATGGCCGCGCAATCCTCCACGTTACGTTCGCGCGGCCAACTTAAAACCCTTGTATCTTCTTTATTTCTACTTTGACAAATTTTTGGTTTGTTCCCTTCGATTTTGACAAATTCCGACAATTTTTTGGGCGAAGTTTTTTTTTGTTGGATAACTTGGCGGAGCAATCGTAACGCACACTATAATCTTTTTAGTTCTTCCCACACCTCTTGTGAACTTGTAAGACGCATGACGTGATTCAGAGTTTCATCTGTCATATTTGTCGTAATTAGAACTAAGGCTGCACTGTCAATATTCATGAATTCTTGCAATTCGATTTTATATTTAGCTAGCTCAGCTTCTGCTGATTTTTCAGCGGGTGCTTGTGGTCTACATCGCCTACTTCAATAATGTCTAAGGCTCCAGGGATAGCTTTCATTACGACCATTATTCTGTATCTCCATGACTTGAAGTTCTTTGAATCTAGGTGTCCTATCTGCACCCTTGATGCTTCAACAATCGCCCTATCCATAGCGGTTGATAGCTGGTAGGTATCAGAGTTCACCGTGTGAAAATTTTCTTCTCTCGAAAATGTCTCGAAACAATAGAATGAAGAATGCTCGCTCAACTAAACGAGGCGGTGCTTGCATCCTTGTAAAAAATAACATTTTTTATAAAGAACTAAAAAATATTGCTATAAGATCTCTATCAGGTATTATCGAATGTTGCGGTATCGAATTACCGCTGCATAAAATAGTTATTATTTGTATATACCGCCCACCTAAAGCATGTAATCTAAATACTTTTTACGAAACTCTAGAAAAAATATTAAAAGAAATGTGTTCTAAGCCTCAAACCAAAGTAATACTATGTGGGGATTTTAATATTGACGTTCTCAAAAGAAACAAAACTACGTTGGATTTTGAATACTTTTTATTGAACTTCAATCTTAAATTAGAAATAAATAAACCTACCCGACCCAGCAGCAAAACCTGCTTAGAACTTTACTATGGGGTACCACAGGGTAGTGTGCTTGGGCCACCATTATTTGTTATATATATTAATGACCTACCACGACAAATAAAGCATCCAATGGTCCTCTTTGCTGATGACAGTACAGCAATTATTAAATGTTCCAATAATCTGACTTATGAAGAAAATGTAAATAACACCCTTAAAAACATAATTGATTGGCTTGACAGAAATAACTTGGTTATAAATATTCAAAAAACCAAGTTATTGCATTTCTACCAAAGGCTAAAACCAAACCATTTAAATGTTTCTCATAACGGACAAAGGGTAGAAGAGGTAAAAGTAGCAAGATTTCTTGGCATTCTAGTTGACAGCCAACTAACGTGGAAAATGCAGGCAGACGACATATGTGCGCGGCTAAGTAAATCAGCTTATACTTTTTTCATCTTGGCAAAGAAAGTTAATTTACAAACAGTACTTATAGCATACCACGGGATTGTTTCCTCAGTATTGAGATTCGGCACAATATTTTGGGGCAACTGTGCTGAAAGGGAAACTATATTTAGAACTCAAAAAAGATGTGTACGATGTATGGTAGGTCTAAAAACTACTGACAGCTGTAAACCTGTCTTCAAGTCATTAAAAATCTTGACGTTCCCATGCCTATATATATTTGAAGTAGCAGTGTTTGTCAAATGTAACTTGAACTTGTTTCCTGCGATAGTATATACTAGAAAACGAACCAATCAACTTAGATCCCAATACAAAACCATGTTGTGTACAGGTAAATACAAAACAGCACTAGCAAGGAGAAGTATTCTAGGCATGGGTCCGGCTATATACAATAAAATTCCTGATAGCATTAAGAACGAAAATTTGCACAACTTTAAAAGAAAATTAAAGAATTTATTAATAGACAAATGTTATTATTCGATCACTGAATATTTGAATGACATGCTGTTATAAAATTTCTGACATTTCTTAAGTAACAATTAATTATTGATCTTCCTTATTGACATTCAATTTTAATTTATGACATCATTCAATTTCTTGAACATTCTTTAAATAATTAAGTGCTGACAATTTTCATTTTAATAACTTTTTATTAACTGTGGACATTTTTTTTATTTTTTTTTATTCGACATTGTTTAGTATGATTGAAAATATTTGTGGTTCATTATGTCTTTAGGTATTAATTTCTTTTTTAATTATATTGCATGCATCACTACTTTTGTACGCCCTAGAGGCAAAACATAGCGCCCTCTGTTACCTATTAAGAACTTATAATGTACCTATGTTTTACAATAAATGAATCTGAATCTGAATCTGAATCTGAAGAAAAAATTCTTTCCTAGACTAAAACTTTTCTGTCTTTATTCAACAACTTAGGGAACCACGCTCTGCTACCATATTAAAGTTGTGGTTACTTTAGTGTGAATATGGAATTAAAACAGAATATTTGCAATGGGCTAAATATATTTTTACTTCGTACAATCGTCGGTTGTTTGTGAATATCAGGTTGGCGGGTGTAATTTTCAGAAATGGTCGAAATATATCAAAAGATTTAGTACCTAATTAGTACCTAATTGTACCACTAGTGAAATAATTTGTACCTCGTGGGATCGCAAGTTATTGCAATAGTTTTATACACCCGCCATTCTGATATCAGAATGGCGGGTGTATTTTTGTGCAGCCGAGATTACTGAGAAGTTAGATATAAAACATACATGGATATTTAGTACCTAATTGGTACCTCTCTAAACATACCTCAAGTCAAAGAAATCTCATCGGAATTCGGCAGAAATTGAAAAATTCATATTTTTATACAGAGTGTAATTTTTTTACAGATATATTGCTTGTTTGACACAAAGAGTACGAGAGCCCACGACTAAAACCATGTCGCATGGTTTTACGGCCTATACCGTAAAAAATCGTTAGTTTAGACGGTTCTGAGCCCGACTGGATGGAGGTCCATTTTTGTTATGACAAAAAAAAGTTTGCGTTCCCATTGAGGGACCACATTTGAATTTTGAGCTTTTGAATGCATCACCCTTTAGTAAAAGTTCTCAAACAATTGTAAATACAGCCTTTTATTTGTAAAAGTAGCCACTCAAAAGTTACAATCGGTTAAAGGTGGTCCCTCAGTCGTGACTGACCGGCATCCATATCTCAAAACATAGTTAACATTTACAACTGCTATAAACGACTACTCTTAGTAAAAGATTTGTATAACTAATATATGGAATATCAACCATTCCTGTTCATAGAATAAAAAGAACTAGCATGCGGAAGGTGGTCCCTCAATCGATCACCATAAGGTCACCTTGAGTGGAGACGCCAATGGAATTTGAAATTTACTTATGGGTCTAGCGTTAGTAAAAGTACTTGAACGATTGCTATTTCAACCTCTAGTTTGTAAAAGAAGCCATTCAAAAGCTACAATCGATTTAAGGTGGTCCCTCAATTGAAACGTTATCATAAGAAAAATCAATTTACGTAGGATTCGGAAATTAAATAGACGAATGCTACAGTCTAGCCTTTAGTAAAATTTTTTTACTAACGATTACTTTACTAAACAGTATAAAAAAATGTACCGTTTTATCACAAATATTAATCGAATTCCTGGGAAGAAATACTAAGATAGGGGTGACCACACAGCAGGATTTTGAATCAAGCTATTATCAAAATTAAAAGTCTAAAAAAAACAGATAATTTTATAAAATGTGTATGTACAATTAATAGTTTTAAAAAATCCTATAAACACGATCCAAAAAAAAAATCTAAGTTGACGCCATATAGACGCCAACAAATTAGCAAAACACTACTACATGAGCCAGCTATTGCGGTTCACCATAATTTGACATCCCAACTATTTTTAGATACGTATAATAGTAGTTGTCCAGTAGTGCCAAGCATTCCTGCTCTCAGGAAAATTAAATACGAAGCTAGAATAGGGCAGATGCGAGATGTAAATCCAATCATTTCATTGTTAAGCACTGCTTTGACCCCGAGTCTAAATTTAACTGATACATTTCGGCATATTTCTGTATATCCAAATTTTCGTTTATATTATTGGACAAATAACCAAATTGAATATTACAATGCTTATGTGAAACAAAATCAAAGACTGACTGTAACGATAGACGCAACTGGCTCTTTTTTCAAAAATGTTATTCTTCCCGATGGCACCATAGCAACAAAACGATTGTTTTTATACGCAGTGCTTATCACAGCCAACGAAAAATTAAAATCTGTACCTATTTTTATTTATTTATTTATTTATTTAACACTTAATGCACAGAAATGTACAGAGGCGGACTTAATGCCATAGGCATTTTCTACCAGTCAACCTTTGGGTGATGCAGAGACAAACTGTGGTAGGTGCAATTGCGAAAAATTGAGGAATAAAAATAATATTATAAAATTTTATTCAAATACTAAGATACACATATACCTATTACAAATTATAAATATAATATATAAGCTTAATCATATATACGCAAATAATCACAAATAATAATATATATAAATAATTGAATATACTAAATCAAATAAGACAAACAATGGGAAAACATTAACGTTGTGATGATACTGCCAGCTTCTTACGAATATGCTCGCGAACTTTAACTTTAAAGGATAATCGGTTGGTTGCCATCCTGATTTCCAGGGGGAGTGCATTCCACAAAGAGATAGACTGAACGAAGAAGGAGGAGTGAACGAAGTCTGTGCGGTGAGTGGGACATTGAAGAACGCGATTATTTGATGACCTTAGATTCTTACTGTGGTTGTCACAAATGGTGTACGTTACGATTGCTCCGCCAAGTTATCCAAACAAAAAAATACTTCGCCCAAAAAATTGTCGGAATTTGTCAAAATCGAAGGGAACAAACCAAAAATTTGTCAAAGTAGAAATAAAGAAGATACAAGGGTTTTAAGTTGGCCGCGCGAACGTAACGTGGAGGATTGCGCGGCCATGGAGATCTCAGCAACTACTTGGGTTAGAGATCTATTTTTTTTTGTCAATTGAAGACTGAATTTGTCAAAAATTGTCGAAACAAGAATTATAAACTCTAGATCAAAATTTTACGAAATATTCGACTTGGAAGTTATGGCCGCGCAATCGTGCACTTGTTGTTTCTTGATTGTTGATTATTTCTTTAAAACTTAAGTCTTCATACGGTAAAACTGTTGCAAGAAGAAAGGCCTTAATTTGTCAAAACTAACGAAAGCAATAAATTCTACAAAAGTTTAGATAAATAGACGAAATCAGTTCATAACAAAGAGTACGTGGCCGCGCGATCGAAACGTTACTTTGTACACTGATTTATCACTATCTATAATTGCTAGGATTTCGGTGTGAACATCCAATTATTCGACATATTAACCTCATTAGAATGACATATCGTTTTACCCTCAGAACGGTTTTTAAAGCGTGTAATCTCAAAAATATGTTATCTCATACAATGTTCGAGCAGGGTAACCATAATTTCGATTTGATTTGGGAATAAGTACCTCTAACTGGAGACTATATTGGACAACATCTAGTAGTAAAAAATAACAAATCTAATAATAATAATTATTATTAACATTGATCAGGCAGGGGCCATAGTCCAATATATTTGGTTCCATATCCTGCAATAGTCCTACACCAACCGAGGGTTGTCCTTGGGTGCACTTGCATAGTGCATACAGCGATAATCGTCAGTTGGCGCCTCATTTCTTTAAATCGTTCGGCCCCTCGTACGCCTTCCAAAGGTCCGGGACCCCAGGGTCACGAGAAATGTCAAGAGACAAAAAATAATTATCAAATAAAAAAACTTGTATATTTCAATAATATGTTTATTCATCACAGATTACACAGTTTTGCGCTCTCACTCTGACAATCATATGATTTCACACTCACACAACTGCTGGGCAGCCGACCACCCCGGCCGAATGATAGCCGCTTGGTTGCCGAGAGCGGCCACAGGTAGCGCTACGTGCGCGTTGCCTCGCAGTTTAGCAACAATACAAAAAATCGCGTGACAGATTTAAAAAATAAAAAGGTGGTTCACTACATACTTACATAAAAATAAAAACATTTAATAATTACTTTTCCTTCTGAGACAATTCTAAGATTTGTTTAAAAAAAATCACACACGAGGTAAAATATCGCGGATTGGACATTGCAGTGATCTGGTAAAAAGAACCTGGCTGTTGACTGTGGCTGTTTATTTAATAAAAACGTTCACATTCATTCAAGTCACAATCTATCAAACTTGTCTAAAATAGGTAAATTATAGGGGAGACCGGGGTGCGTAAATACAAAAGCGGATGCAACACAGACACCCATAGTCTGTGCTGCATTATGTCGCGTATGGCTTAAAGCAGTAATAATCCGTCCGGACCCAGCTGCAACACAGAGCGGTCTGTAGTACAGCCGCATTTGTTTGTATAAGGCAATACAAATGTGGATGCAACACAGACACCCATTGTCATTGCTGCATTATCTTGTGAATGGCTTAAAGCAGTAATAGTCCGTCCGAACCCAGCTGCAACACAGCGCAACGCATTTGTTGTGTGTTTGTGATGTAGCGTTACACCGCCACATACAAACTACGCAGCAAAGACATGACGTCACACCATTCCTGCATCGCGCAGTTAAAGTTTACCAAGCGAAAAACAGATAAGACTATCTGAAATCAACTTACGGGCAGTTGCCCGCCAGACACAACACCCGTCTCGTTGGAGAATCCTCCCTTTTTTATAGAGGATTAGTGAACCTTACACCCTGTTCCTTATACCATACTAAAGGGACACCCATAGTTTCATTATGTTACGAATCTCAACACTCACATGAATCACATGCTGCTTTAATACAGTAATCTTTATAGTAAATAGTATAATCATAAATATTTATCAGAAAAATGTAATAAAAAATACGAATGCATTAAAATTACGTGTGGGACTTAGCTCTACCCAAAAACTTATATCTAAGTACTGGTAGTTTTAGGAATACATTTTTTTTCTGTCTGTGTTGCATCCGCCTTTGTAATTACGCGACCGGGGTTGGAAGTCACATTTACGATGTTTTGATTTTTTACTGCCTATATTCTTGGTATAGTTATGACATTTATATATCAATGGACAGTGTAACTAATATAAAAAAAAAAACTTTTTGTCTTTTGAGGAAAAACTACATTTTTGAGAAAAAAGATAAGTGTTATTTTTAACCCCGTGTCAGAGATGGTTGTCACAGTGTCTAGGGTAGGTATTCACATAGTAAATCAAGGGGGGGGAAAAAAATAAAAACACCTATTTAAATCAAAAGAGTATTTTTTACAAAAAATTGAATGTAGAACTGGTACCCATAAAAAGGACGTAAAATATTTTATTCATTATGAAAAAGAATAGTCATCAATCCTAATCATAATCATTTTTATTTGTGTAACATGTAGTGAATACAGTTCTTAAATTAAAGTTCATAGGTCGCTATGTTATGCCAAGAGGCGTACAAATATGATTGCATGCGAAATAAAAAACAATATGGAATAATTTCTACAGTCAATGCATAAATAAACAATCATAAATTACAATATTGTCACAATATTCAATAAAAAATTGTTTTAATCGGTTGCTTCCTATTCGCAACATGTAAAAAAAAAATTGTTTAGGTAGGTACTTTTACTTTATTCATTTTATCTCTAAACCTACTTAATAATATTATTATGTAGATTTAGAGATAAAATGAATAAAGGCAAAGGTTTTTTTAATGTGTGTTCTTATTAATTTAATAAGAACACACTTAAAAAAAAGAAAGCTGTATAACTATTATCATAAGAGTACGATAATTCCAAAAACACCATGCCCTAAGTATTTTAAGCTAAACAGCTGTTTTTGTTTATCATTATTCCCTTAAAAGAAGCTAACAGTCGGTAACTGGTCTCTCCTACCAGTCCTACCCTACGTTGAAGGGGCGCGCGCGCCACCCTCCCTCTCCGTCGCCCGCTAACTTCGTTCGCTCAAGGATCGTCGTCTTTGAAAAACGCCGCATGGCTCGTGCCGCTTTTTGGAAGAAGCCGCCAAAAGTCTCCGCTGCCGACGTACACCCGCAGGAAATGTAAGCGCTTGCCAGTGAAAGATTGTGTTTGTGTAACTTGCAAAACACAATTTCGACCATGGCAGGTCGAGGACGTTGCTGCAGAGGAAATTCCAAGTACTCATCATCATCTACCTAGCCGTTTCGCAACTATGTTGGGGTCGGCATCCAGTCTAACAGGATGCGGCTGAATGCCGGTATTTAATACCAGTAATTCCAAGAATTAAAGTCGAGACAACATTCAATTTTATCATCCTACCATTCCCTGCACACTAATGCACAGGTCTCCTGTCTGTGAGAAGGATTGGGCGGTTGGGCCGTACCGTCCCAGTATTAAAATCTACAACAACGAACGTACTTGCGTAGAGCAACGGCCGGCTGGGATCGCGCGGGGAGTCGGGCGATGCGGTCCGCGGCCCCCATACACCGCTGTGACAACCAACCCGTGAGACAACCATACCCAGTCTCCCCTATTTTTGACAGATTGCGAATGGGATTAGAATGCGCATTCGGATTTTAATATTTTCTTAAAAAATACGGGAATTGCTCTGGTTTGTATTTGGACCTGATCTTTGTGAAATTATTATTATTTCCTTTATTCCATATAATTATAATACATATTAATTACATTTTTAAATATTTTTATAAAAACAAAACATTTAAAAATATAAAAAATAGTAGCCCACCGGTATCGGGAACAGGGTCCAAGCTACCGGTGGTCAGGGCTCCTGAGAGAGGAATCTCCTAACTATACGCGCCGTGTCCAGAAGTACCGCTTTCTGGATCAAGCCCTTGATCCAGCTGCCTAACGAGAGCGAGAGCCTCCTAAGGTGTTGGTCGAGGCTCTTGGCTATTATGCCATTGGCCGTCACGACTATCGGCACAATGACTGCTGTATCCACATCCCACATGTCGACAACCTCGCGAGCGAGATCAAGATACTTAATCTGTTTATCTTTTTCTGCTTTCACGAGGTTCTCGTCATGCGGGACCGCTATATCAATAATCAAATTATTATTTCGTTTATTCATTTAGATACTTATTCGATATATTTTTAAATATTTTTATAAAATTCATTAAAAAAAACATTTAAAAATTAAAAAATAGTAGCCCACCGGTATCGGGAACAGGGTCCAAGCTACCGGCGGTCAGGGCTCCAGAGAGAGGAACCTCCTGACAATGCGAGCCGTGTCCAGGAGTACCGCTTTCTGAATCAAGTTCTTGACCCAGCTGCCTAACGAGAGCCTCCTTAGGTGTTGGTCGAGGCTCTTGGCAATTAAGCCATTGGCTGATACGACTATCGGCACAATGATCGCTGAGTCCACATCCCACATGTCGACAACCTCGCGAGCCAAGTCAAGATACTTGATTTGTTTATCTTTCTCGGCTTTCACGAGGTTCCCGTCATGCGGGATCGTTATGTCAATGATCATTGTGCGCCGCTCTACTCAGTTCACTACCACTATATCAGGTTTATTTGCAACAATAGTCCTGTCAGTGATGATGGAACGATCCCAGTACAATGTGATATTGCCATTTTCGAGAACTGGGTCGGGCACATACCTGTAGTACGGCACTTCAGATTCCACAAGGCTGTATTTCAGAGCAAGTTGCTGGTGGATAATCCTGGCTACAAGGTTGTGTCTATGCAAGTATTCTTCGTTAGCTAGACGAGAACACCCGGAAATTATGTGTCGGATTGATTCTCCCGGACGATGGCATGCCCGACAAATGTCAACCGTGCCGTCCTTCACAATGAATCTCCGGTAATTGTTCGTCATCATAACTTCGTCCATAATTGCACAGACAAAACCTTCGGTTTCCCCAAAGAGGTCACCAAAACGCAGCCAGGCTACGGACGCTAGCAAGTCTACATCGGGTCCATGTAGGGCCCGGAAGTAGCGTCCGTGAAGCTCCTTACTCTGCCATACCTCCTTGCGATCGTTAGTGTCAAGCACTACAGGCTTGCGCCAGTTCTCTTTAGCTAAGGAGAGCGGGGTAAGGCCCTTGTCCACCGCGACCACATCTCGATGCATCCTCAAGTCGGCTTCTAGGAAATATTCCCTAAGACTGCAGGATATGGAACCAAATATATTGGACTATGGCCCCTGCCTGATTAATGTTAATAATTATTATTATTAGATTTGTTATTTTTTACTACTAGATGTTGTCCAATATAGTCTCCAGTTAGAGGTACTTATTCCCAAATCAAATCGAAGTTATGGTTACCCTGCTCGAACATTGTATGAGATAACATATTTTTGAGATTACATGCTTTAAAAATCGTTCTGAGGGTAAAACGATATGTCATTCTAATGAGGTTAATATGTCGAATAATTGGATGTTCACACCGAAATCCTAGCAATTATAAATAGTGAGATATCAGTGTACAAAGTAACGTTTCGATCGCGCGGCCACGTACTCTTTGTTATGGACTGATTTCGTCTGTTTAACTGAACTTTTGTAGAATTTATTGCTTTCGTTAGTTTTGACAAATTAAGGCCTTTCTTCTTGTAACAGTTTTACCGTATGAAGTCTTCAGTTTTAAAGAAATAATCAACAATCAAGAAACAACAAGTGCACGATTGCGCGGCCATAACTTCCAAGTCGAATATTTCGTAAAATTTTGATCTAGAGTTTATAATTCTTGTTTCGACAATTTTTGACAAATTCAGTCTTCAATTGACAAAAAAAAATAGATCCCTAACCCAAGTAGTTGCTGAGATCTCCATGGCCGCGCAATCCTCCACGTTACGTTCGCGCGGCCAACTTAAAACCCTTGTATCTTCTTTATTTCTACTTTGACAAATTTTTGGTTTGTTCCCTTCGATTTTGACAAATTCCGACAATTTTTTGGGCGAAGTTTTTTTTTGTTTGCATAACTTGGCGGAGCAATCGTAACGCACACCACAAATGTACTGAAAGTGGGGGGCTAGATAACTAGGGGAAGTGGGAGAGTTAAGAAAAGAAAACAAGGTGGTCAGCGCCCTTTGCTTTTGCTATTTTTCAAATGGTTACAGATTCACATGGCCAACGGTCAATTTCGACATGGTTGGAAACATGGTTAACTTCTGTAGATAGTATTCCCCATGAAATCATTAATAATTCTACATGAATCATCTCTATAGTCACGTTCCTGTTGCCTAGGTTATTACAAGTCTGTTTTTCCTCGCAAGTATGTTAAAAAACGTCGTATGAAACGCGTGTGCATTGATCATTACGCACACTTGTCTCATATTGTACTATTATGACAGTTACACTATGGCCTCAGATTACATTAGGCCTGTGGCGTGGCGTCTGGCGCGTGAGTCGCCGACGGAACGGAATGTTGCCATTTTTATGATTATACTATAATAAGTTTAACATTTTTGGTTCTTCATTTATTTTTTAATTTTTATTGTTATCTCAATATATGTTGCATCGATTGACGTCATCACGTCAACGCCGGCCGTCGCTGAAAATCAGCGCTGAGGCTCTGTGTCGCATAGGGTCGCAGCAATATGCTGAGCGATGGCCGTTTTGCGTGACGCATATTTTGCCGCAAATAAACGTATTTATTTCAAGTAATGTTTGTTTGAAAAAGGTTCAGAGTTACATTGCAGTGTAGGGTAATTTATTTTATTTTATTATAATAAGCATTCTTTTCTTTCTGTGTTTTTAATTAGCTAAGTGATGTCAAATATTAATAAAAAATAATATCAACAAACGTTCACTTGTTTTACTTTTATGTTATGTTTATTAAAAAGGACATGTTAGGTTTTTGTATGGAGGTTGGGCTTTTATTCGAAGCTGTTGTGAACAGAGAAGAGATTATATTTTTATGTTAGTACATAAATTAAGGAGCCTTTGTATATTATTCTTATTTTTTTGAAAAGCACGTTTCCTCCGTTTATTGTATTTTTAAATATTATAATTTTTTTTTTTATTGCAACCCACAGTAATTTTTGATTTTGGCAACACTGTTCTGTTGGATGTCATTATTGTCATTGTAAAATGTGAACGTCAATCAAGTGTCAAATTCAATGCGTTTGCGACCGGAACGGACACAAGTGATTTGAATTTGTTTCTGTTTGTTGTTTATTACTTCTGTTCAAGTTTCTTGTTTTAAGTTTATCTTTATTTGACCTGGCTTTCAATTTGGATTCTTTGATACTGCAAGCGATTTGAACCCCGACGACCGGCGATACTGACGACACCTGGGTTTCAATAGCTTCAAGAAAAATATTCTTTCACATCAAAAACTGTACATCACTCAAAATGCTCGGGTGTGTGAAGAACATATAAGTTTATACAATTGGGACTTTCTTGCTGAATTTGAATTCGTAACTGAATTCAACCAGGTGCATATTACTGAAATGCTGGACTTATTCATCAAAACAACATAGGTATTACCGCCTGCACAGTTTCTGGATGATGTAATTGTAAGGGAAGATGTTGAAAATGAAGATGTAGAATAAATGTAAACAAATATAAGCAAATACATTACTTTTATTTCTCTACCTAATACACAAATTAATGTTCACCTATTTCGACCTGCTGGAGCGACTATTAACAAAAGGCAGGTCCAATTTAGTCTGTGTCTGGTTTACTGGCCCGCCTTGGAAGAGACTTATTATAACCATCAGTAGTCATTCTGCAGTTTACCATCATCAAATCCCAAATTGTAGCAGAAAATAAGGATCTTTGGTGATAATTCATTATCCTTATCAGAAATAATTTATTCTTATTGTAAATAATAGCGTTTCTGTCCGCTAACGAAAAATAACATCCGCCCTAACTGTCTCATTGCTGGGCCTCTTCTCAGAATGAAAAGGCTTAGTGCTTGTTTATGGACACGCGGAGCGTTGGGCGTGGCGTGCGGCGGGGCGGCCCGCACAAAATTCAAACATACGGCGTTGTATGAGAGCGTTTACGGAGAAACGTTTTTATAGGCATTTGCTTGAAATGCAGGCGGTGCCCGCGGCGTTGCCCGCGGCGGGGCACGCGGCGGGCAACGCTGCGTTCAACGCCCGCGTCTCCGTAAACAAGCACTTAGGCCTTAGACCACCTTGGTGGCCTGGTGCGGGTTGGCAGATTACACACCATCGAGAACTTTATCAAGCCCTCTTAGATGATGATTTCACCGATATCAAGTTAAAGTTACAAATACAATAAACCTAAATAATGTAAACGCAAACGGGAAAATAGCGATTTCGATAATGAGACAAGTGACATGACAACTGACAAGTGTGACAATCTTACTGACACAGGTAATGTTTTCATAGATTCCATTAGGAGGCAAAGGAATCAATGCCATACATCTAAATCATGGGGGTCACGACTTTTTTTTTTAAAGCTATCTAATATTGTTTTAAAATACTTTAAATAACATTAAGGTGTATAACTTTCTTTAAAAAATGATATTTTAACCGTTTTTTTTTTGTTTCAATGTGCAAAAATAATATTACGATACAAAAAATATCTGGATTTAAAATATGAATTTATTAAATAATGGTGTTTTTAATATTTTTTTTGTTTTTGTGAGGCCATCCTGGATAATTATCTCTATCAGAAAAACCACACATAAAAGGCGTGGTAATTCCTGGCCGCGCCACAGTCGCATTTTGAATCGGGGTTAATAGGAATAAATGTACATAATATGTTCATAATTGTACGTAATATTAAAAAAAATGTACTTCAAAGATTCGCGAGAAATTTAACAAAATTGGTGGCGCGGCCAGAAAGGGTGCTTCCTAGCCGCGCCACCGTGTACACTGCAATAAATAGTCTAATAATGTACAAGTCATTGGTAAACAATTGTACGTATATTGTTCGTTCTATTGGCAAAGAGAAATACTGCAAAAGTCATTGCCTACATGGAAAAATATAATATCGAAAAATCCTATCAAAAACATAAATGTGAAAATTGGGAGCCAAGTTAAGAATAGGCTTTGTACATCCACCCTCAACAAACGTCACGTAAGGCCGCAATACTGCTAAGGGTGTGATGATACATGAAAATATATGATAAGTTAAATGAGCCTACTAAGACCTACAAGCCTAACAGTCCCTACAACTCTAAGCCCTATAAGCCCTACAGCCCTAACCTATCATATACCTAGAATGTGATAAATAAATATATAAATAAGTTCAGAGGGCCTAGACAAATGACATTCGCTTCGGAGCGATTCTATTTCGACAATCGCTATCGCTTCAACGACATACCTACACTACGTTTCGCTATCGTCTGATCCATTGGTTTCTTCGATAAAAATTACATATTGTCTCTGGTCTTTCGTTAGCAAGTTATCGTTCGAGGCTGCATGAATGGAATGTTGTTAAATATTGTCTAGCTAATTTCTATTCGTTCAGCTATGATCACGTGACGTTTCGATAGCTTTTGTCAATCCCATACATTTTTGACTTTTCTACTACGGTTTCGCTAATCGAATGTTACTTTGTCTAGGCCCTCAGGATGTCTGCACCATGCGACCTAAGGTTACAGACGGATAGTAGGCAGGATTCCAGGTTCGGGAAGGGTACACTCACTGCCAGTCCCGCAGACTCACGAGAGTGATCAGAGATGGCTAAAGGTGTCTTGGCCACAGTGAGGGGTAATGAGACAAGAATATAAAATTCAAATCTGATTTATTTCCAATATATTACAGCTTATATACTACTTTTTCTTAACACACACTAATGTAGAAAATCTTTGTATCCTATGCGTGTAAGATGCAACCAAATCAATATTTTAACTGGGCCGAGTGCTGAGTCAATGTCCAAAGGTAACATTGAACAGGCTTTGTTGTCGACTTCGCCAAAAAAAGAATTGAGATCTAAATGGGTGCCAAGTTCTGTGGATAATCCTGACATTTATTTATAAAAACATACAATACAACAGTGAATATCAGGTTGGCGGGTGTAATTTTCAGAAATGGTCGAAATATATCAAAAGATTTAGTACCTAATTAGTACCTAATTGTACCACTAGTGAAATAATTTGTACCTCGTGGGATCGCAAGTTATTGCAATAGTTTTATACACCCGCCATTCTGATATCAGGATGGCGGGTGTATTTTTGTGTAGCCGAGATTACTGAGAAGTTAGATATAAAACATACATGGATATTTAGTACCTAATTGGTACCTCTCTAAACATACCTTAAGTCAAAGAAATCTCATCGGAATTCGGCAGAAATTGAAAAATTCATATTTTTATACAGAGTGTTATTTTTTTACAGATATGTTGCTTGTTTGACACAAAGAGTACGAGAGTCCACGACCAAAACCATGTCGCATCGTTTTACGACCTCTACCGTAAAAAATCGTTAGTTTAGACGGTTCTGAGCCCGACTAGATGGAGGTCCATTTTTGCTATGACAAAAAAAATAGGCAGACGGTTTTATCACAATATGTCTGATAGAACTAAAAATGTAATTGGTTTTGTCATTTAAATATGAAAAAAAAAATTCAAACATTTTGCGGGTCATATGTTGCCAGAGCGCATTTCCAAACTGTCAAAATAAAAATTTCAACCTGTCTCTTAGCAACCTGATTCTATTTTATTTTAAATTAATCTTTTGTATGGTTACCAAAAACCTGTTTTCAGACATTTTAAATGTCACGTAGAATTCCAAAAAGGAAAAGAACGTTTTGGAGTCACCCGTGGTTAACGCGCGGTGCTTGTTACGCTCCTATCTCTTACGATCTTTGATCAACAATTTGTTGATCGAAGCTTACGACAACGATGATGAGTCCGACAATTATTAAAACGATGTTTTTTTATTCAATAAGCTGCATTTTTCAAACATTATTTCAGTTTCTTTTTGTCCAATTTATTTAAAAACTCCTTCAATATCAATTCGATGGTTTCGGGTTAGCTCTATGATAATCGTACGTAAATACTCCGCAATATGATTTTTTCATCATTTCTGATTATGGAAAAGTTGTCTGATTAGTAGAGTCTGGCTAACGAAAGTTGGCCCCAGAATATTGGCGGCAAATTTAAAAAATACATGCATGACAACACTAAATACACCAGAGCTCAGAGTAATAACTAAAGCATAGAGGGAGGGTGAAATTTCTCAGTCTAGTCATACTCTTTATACTTATGACACATTCCGTGTGAAAAAAAAGGACAGGTATATAGTTATAAGGACCACCACTGTCCACTTTTTTGGTCTCGGTAGTGATGTGCAGAGAGGTGCAGAGGTATCGATATTAATTTATTTTTGACAGATAATTTATATAATGTATTGGATGTACATGTCGTATATTCCATGGATGATGTAACGTTGTAACGTGCCGTTTTGTAAGGTATATAGTGGAATGCATTAAATATTTGTTAGAGCTTTAATTCTAGGCTTCTTTTAAGCATTGGCAATTTGGTTTTATTAAACAAACGTTACTTTAATTAATAAAAGCAAATTGCCAATGCTCCTACTCAACGCAATGCGTGACCTTGGGTCGCAAAAGAACCCATTTGGGTTAGCGATTATCTGTTCCCTCTCCCCCGTCACCGTCAAATAAAAAATCTAATAATAATAAATATTAACAGTCACGAGAAATGTCAAAAGACAAAAAATAATTATTGAATAAAAAACTTGTTTATTTCAATAATATGTTTATTCATCACAGCTTACACAATTTTGCGCTCTCAACCTGACAATCATATGATTTCACACTCGCACAACTGTTGGGCAGCCGACAACCTCGGCCGAATGATAGCCGCTTGGTTGCCGAGAGCGGCCACGGGTAATAATAATAATAATTTGGTGATGAGACTGTACATCCCGCGGAAGTGCGGGGGTCGAGGGTTTTTAAATGCGAAGACCCTCCACAACCGCGAGGTGTGCAGCCTCAGGGAATATTTCCTAAAAGCCGAAGTGGGTATGCACCGTGATGTGGTCGCAGTGGACAAGGGACTCACCCCGCTCTCCATGGCTAAAGAGAACTGGCGCAAACCTGTGGTACTTACTACAGATGACCGCAAGGAGGTATGGCAAAGCAAGGAGCTTCACGGGCGCTTCTATCGGGCTCTCCATGAGCCCGGTGTAGATTTCTTAGCGTCCGTATCCTGGCTACGTTTCGGTGACCTTTTCGGGGAAAGTGAAGGTTTCGTCTGTGCAATTATGGACGAAGTTATCTTGACGAATAACTACCGGAGACATATAATGAAGGACGGTACGGTTGACGTGTGTCGGGCATGCCACCGTCCGGGTGAGTCCATCAGACATATTATCTCTGGTTGTTCACGTCTGGCTAACGGTGAGTACTTGCACAGGCATAACCAAGTGGCTAGGATTATTCACCAGCAACTTGCTTTGAAATATAAACTTGTGGATTCTGAGGTACCGTACTACAGGTATGTGCCCGACCCAGTTCTCGAAAATGACCATGTCACGTTATACTGGGATCGGTATATCATTACTGACAGGACTTTAGGGGTATGAGGAACAGGGTGTAAAGTTCACTCATCCACCATAGAAAAGGGAGGATCCTCCAACCAGACGGGTTGTTATGTTTGGCGGGCAACTGCCCATATGTTGATTTCGGATAGTCTTATCTATGTTATTCGCTCAGTAAACTCTAACTGCGAGATGTAGGAATTGTGTGACGTCATGTCTTTTTGTTTCGTAGTTTTTGTATGTGGCGGTCTAACCGCTACAGGACTATTGTTGCCAATAAGCCTGATATAGTGGTGATAGACCGATTAGCGCGCCGCGCAATGATAATCGATGTTACCATTCCCCATGACGGGAACCTCGTGAAAGCTGAGAAAGAGAAACAAATAAAATATCTCGACTTGGCGCACGAGGTTGTCGACATGTGGAATGTGAGCTCGGCTATCATTGTGCCGATAGTCGTAACGGCCAACGGCCTGATGGCCGAAAGCCTCGACCAACATCTCTCGAGGCTCTCGTTAGGCGGTTGGATCAAAGGCCTGATTCAGAAGGCAGTACTCCTCGACACGGCTCGCATTGTGAGGAGGTTCCTGTCTCTGCAGCCCTAACCACCGGTAGCTTGGACCCTGCTCCCGACACCGGCGGAACACTATTTTTTATATTTTTAAATGTTTTTTATATCTTTTTTTTAAGAAATATTTAAAAATGCAAATTAATATGTATATAAATGAATAAACGAAATAATAATTTGATTATTGATATAGCGGTCCCGCATGACGAGAACCTCGTGAAAGCAGAAAAAGATAAACAGATTAAGTATCTTGATCTGGCTCGCGAGGTTGTCGACATGTGGGATGTGGATCCATACAGCAGTCATTGTGCCGATAGTCGTGACGGCCAATGGCATAATAGCCAAGAGCCTCGACCAACACCTTAGGAGGCTCTCGTTAGGCAGCTGGATCAAGGGCTTGATTCAGAAAGCGGTACTTCTGGACACGGCGCGTATAGAGAGATTCCTCTCTCAGAAGCCCTGACCGTGACCACCGGTAGCTTGGACCATGTTCCCGATACCGGTGGGCTACTACACACATCAATACGGTCTAAAGATATTTTTTAAAAAGCGAATTACTATCAATGTGTTAATTATTTATATGACATGTATATATTTAAAAGATACGTTATTATTCTACCATTTTTTAATAATGGTTAAGGTACTTTGATTAAAATTTCAGGATTTTATGGAAAAAAAATTAAGCATAGACGGAAACCGTATATGAATTAACTTTTAATTTATGAGGAAAACTGAAAAAAATTGAAAAATCATTTAATTTGTGTTTATAAACTTGAAGTTAGTAGTCTGATAAAGCGCCCATGATGTTCATAACACATCGGCAACGATTTGGCATGCTCAGAACAAGGTTGTCAATGTCTTGCTGCGGAATATTGTCCCATGTCCTTCTGAGGTGCGCAAAAAGTTGATCTTCTGTAGCCAGATTTTCAGGAACTTCCTTCAGAGCTCTTCTTTGCAGCATATCCCACGCATGCTCAATGGGATTTAGATCTGGCGATTGAGCAGGCCAGTCTAAGGCCCCAACATTGTGTGTATGTAACCAAGCTGCTACCGTTCTCGCCGTGTGTGCCCGGGGATTGTCGTGCATGAGCAGGAAATCTTGCCCCATTTGTGTGCCCCCCCCTCTACCGGTACCCGATCTGCGCCGACTCGGCGCAGCTGTTACCCCTCGCACCCCTCGACCCGTATACCCCCGATCTGCGCCGACTCGGCGCGACTGTCACGAAGACCGCGGCCGAAGTCCCCTTGACCGGTACAAGAGCTCCTCGACACATTGTTTTCAAAAGTGTGATTATTTCTATGCAATATGATGACGTTTAATTGTCATCTTACAATAGTGTTTGACACATTAAAAATTATTATCGATAAAATTATAGTCGAATAGAACTTTTTATCGTCATTAATGAAGAAGTTTTAATAAAACACACGTTTCTAAGATTTTAATCAGATTCATCCATGTTACCTACTACATTTTATATTCACTCCCCATCGAACTGTCTTTGCTACTATCATATCCTACATTAGCAAACACAATAAACAATGTGTCCGGTATTGGTTGTATACTAATATAAAGATAAATAACTTTCACTCTAGCAACAATAATGAACATTAGAAAAAAATTACTGTTTAAAAAAAAAGTGCTATAATAAAACGATGAATTGTATTAGCGGAGCTAGCAACACAATTTTTTTCTCTCGAAACCGTGATTTTATCGTATTGGCTCTGTGTAAACAACTTTCAGTTTTGAATACAAAAAGTCACGATAAAATGTCGTTCTAAAATGTCGATGGCCTAAAATAATAGATTCGATAAATATAGCTGTAGCAGTAGGTACGTCACTTGACAATAAAGTACGGCAATTGTTTCTTCAGTAGCTGTCAATATTTACGGATCTTCATGAACGGTGAGAAATATCCAAAACGAAAGAATATGGTCACAGTGTAAGCGAATCAGTAAGACCATTTTTAGCCCATTCTACTTACAGAGATATCCAAAGTTGTAAAAAAAGGCAGCAGAATATACTTCAACATTTTTTTTTATCAATCGCACTAATAAATAAAAAATTGTGTGCCTCAGGGTAACATTGTCGACCCTTTAAGAGTAGAACAAATTATCGGACGCGTCCGCGGACGTCCACGACTGACAGACTGTCAGGTCTGTCAGTTCCCTACGATCACGTCAATATACATCCGCGACTTACGACTTACGACGGTAAGTCGCGAACGTTAACTGTCAGTTCGAATGTGAATTGACGTGATCGTAGGGAACTTGATTGGAGTAGGTTGTTGTGCTGGCGTCTGTACAGACGCCAGCACAACAACCTACTCCAATCTGTCAAATTTTTCCAATCGACATTGAACCTTATTCTTTAGCGATAAAGTTGAAAATCTATTAAAGAAATTTGACAGGTAACTTGATGTGCTGGCGTCGGTACCTAGCACCTAACCATAGATGTTTATTTTTATTAAAACCACAGATGACAGAAGTAGCCTAAAATTCATGATCTTCTGTGTACCTTCTACGAACTATCCCATAACACTATATCGAAATGTTATCATTTTGTTTCTTCCATTAATAAAATGAATTGATTGATTATTACAACACAGCACATTAGCTGATAACGACACCAACCCGACATCGAAACGATGTCTGCGATCAGATAATCGGATACGTTTAGTGCCTACCAAACGCTTTTACATTGTGTTGTTATTGTCACCTATATCGTCGCAAACAGCGACCGACACCGATATCGGCACGACACCTACCGGTGAAGACACAGTGCGGTGACAGAAGCGGCATTCTTACACTTGAACAAACTTTTTCAGACTGCGGACTTCGAGACGATGACGATTCTTAGTACTGTGGTGCGTCCGTGTCGCGATGGTCATCGATATTCACCAATATCCTAGGGTCGATAATAATTATAGCGGTATCGAATCGATGTCGGTATAACTGCCGACATTTCGGTATCGGGTTGGTGTCTGTTAATGAGAAAACACCCAATAACTACACAGGACATTTTAAGTAACCATTTTAGTTCACTACACCGTAGGTCCCGTAAAATGTAAACCTAAGAAAAAAAAAACTGGGCAGTCTGGGACTGCAGATTGAAGTGAAAACTAAGTAACGCCATTTCTCGAAAATGTCAGGAGTGTATGTGGCTTGCTGTCAGTACAAAAACGAAAGCTGTAGCTCCATTACAAAAAATCCAAAAAAATAAAACAGAGTGCGCTGTCAACAAAAACTTGAACATTAACGTTGTGCATTTCTACTCTTCCTCCGTCTTATGAATTTTCGATCATCCATCCCAAAAAAAGTGCACAACGCCGCTAAACAAGTTTTCACTTTAAAAATCGAACCTAAATTTTCTTAGGTTCGGTTGATTAGCTTTTGCTAGGTCAGTTGATCAACTGCAAATATTTTATGCTGTGGCATGGATTTTCCACGAAATCGTAGGCAGTGCATCGTAAATATATACGTCGCTCTGCATTTGGGGGAGGCAGAGGTAGCCTTTCAAAGGCCTACAGGCCCGGAAAACATAGCCTTAATGATTTGTAATGCCACAGAAGAAAAACAAGTAGGTACAACAAAATATTTATATTTTAAATTTAAATTAAAAGATCGATGAATGGTGTTGGCGTCGAAACAAATCGGGCAATGGTTTCGTTCAAGGCACTATGCACTGCTATTTGAATTTAAAATAGTTTAATTACTGACCTATTGGATCACTCTTTTTTACATTTTCGTACCGTTTATCAAGTGTTAAAACGGAAAAGTATAAAATAAAAAATTAAGTTTCAAAAACTGTAACCCGACTACGGGAAAATAAAAGTGATCTAAAAAGTACGAAACAAGAAAATCTTTCAGACAGAAATCAAGACATAGGTACAAAAATGGTCAAGGTAAAGCCGTGGTCGCATGCCTGTATACCATGTGGGTGCCAGGAACACCAACAAAATTATAATGGCATGCGACAACGGCTTTGTCTTGACCATTTTTGTACCTATGTCTTGATTTCTGTCTAAAAGATTTTCTTGTTTCGTACTTTTTAGATCACTTTTATTTTCCCGTAGTCGGGTTACAGTTTTTGAAACTTAATTTTTTATTAAATCTGTCACGCGATTTTTTGTATTGTTGCTAAACTGCGAGGCAACGCGCTCGTAGCGCTACCCGTGGCCGCTTTCGGCAACCAAGCGGCTATCATTCGGCCGGGGTGGTCGGCTGCCCAGCAGTTGTGCGAGTGTGAAATCATATGATTGTCAGAGTGAGAGCGCAAAACTGTGTAAGCTTTTTTTATTTGATAATTATTTTTTGTCTCTTGACATTTCTCGTGACCCTGGGGTCCCGGACCTTTGGAAGGCGTACGAGGGGCCGAACGTTTTAAAGAAATGAGGCGCCAACCGACGATTATCGCTGTATGCACTATGCAAGTGCACCCAAGGACAACCCTGGGTTGATGTAGGACTATTGCAGGATATGGAACCAAATATATTGGACTATGGCCCCTGCCTGATCAATGTTAATAATTATTATTATTAGTACTACTAGATGTTGTCCAATATCGTCTCCAGTTAGAGGTACTTATTCCCAAATCAAAACGAAATTATGGTTACCCTGCTCGAACATTGTATGAGATAACATATTTTTGAGATTACACGCTTTAAAAACCGTTCTGAGGGTAAAACGATATTATGTCATTCTAATGTGAATATCAGGTTGGCGGGTGTAATTTTCAGAAATGGTTGAAATATATCAAAAGATTTAGTACCTAATTAGTACCTAATTGTACCACTAGTGAAATAATTTGTACCTCGTGGGATCGCAAGTTATTGCAATAGTTTTATACACCCGCCATTCTGATATCAGAATGGCGGGTGTATTTTTGTGCAGCCGAGATTACTGAGAAGTTAGATATAAAACATACATGGATATTTAGTACCTAATTGGTACCTCTCTAAACATACCTCAAGTCAAAGAAATCTCATCGGAATTCGGCAGAAATTGAAAAATTCATATTTTTATACAGAGTGTAATTTTTTTACAGATATATTGCTTGTTTGACACAAAGAGTACGAGAGCCCACGACCAAAACCATGTCGCATCGTTTTACGGCCTATACCGTAAAAAATCGTTAGTTTAGACGGTTCTGAGCCCGACTGGATGGAGGTCCATTTTTGCTATGACAAAAAAAATAGGCATACGGTTTTATCACAATATGTCTGATATTAAAAATGTAATTGGTTTCGTCATTTTATTATGAAAAATTAATTTCAAACATATTGCGGGTCATATATTATGTTGCCTGAGCGCATTTTCAAAACTGTCAAAATAAAAATTTCAACCTGTCTCTTTAGCAACCTGATTCAATTTTTTTTAAATTAATCTTTTGTATGGTTACCAAAAACCTGTTTTCAGACATTTTAAATGTTACATATATAATTCCAAAAAGGAAAAGAACGTTTTGGAGTCACCCGCGGTTAACGCACGGTGCTTGTTACGCTCCTATCTGTTACGACCTTTGATCAACAATTTGTTGATCGAAGCTTACGACAACGATGATGAGTCCGACAATGATTAAAACGATGTTTTTTTATTCAATAAGCTGCATTTTTCAAACATTATTTCAGTTTCCTTTTATCCAATTTATAAACTCCTTCAATATCAATTCGATGGTTTCGGGTTAGCTCTATGATAATCGTACGTAAATACTCCGCAATACGAACTTTTCATCATTTCTGATTATGGAAAAGTTGTCTGATTAGTAGTATGATACACAAAATTTGTCTGATATAATTTTTTTCTACATTTGAGCAACTTTTTTGTTTATGCCCAAGAGTTTTCAGACAGACAGACATCCTATGTTACCCACTGGAAAAAAAATTCAACACGTTAAAAATGGATGCAACAAATAAGTTGCTCACACTTCTGAAAAATGATTTATTCGCATCAACTGACCAATGTTCACTTGAAAACAAGATTTTCAGACTGTTGGCTATGGTTTTATGCGTAATTTTTTATTTCCTCGAATGGCCTCCTTGGTACGTGTGATGCTACTGGTCTGAAAATTGTGTTTTTGGTACCTAAAACCTATCGTTCAACTACATTCCGAAAATCAGGCAAATTACTATGATACAGTTCGGATTTGTGTTTTTCACATTATTGAAAAAGCGGGTAGGTCAGGCGAGACGTGGAGAAGTTCTCAAAAAGGGGTTTTTGATTCAGAATAAGCAAAAGATTTTATACGGTTTTGGTCGTAAAGCGATGAGGTAAAAATTTTGGTCATGAGCTCTCGTACCAGTTGAGGAAATCGGGGATTCTTGACTATAGGGATACTTAGCATCAGGTGGAATGACAGCTCACTTCACCTACATGAACAAAATAATGATTGTTTTCATTTCTATGCCACTTGCAGTTCTACAATATGGTTCTAAAAGTGAAAGAACAACCAGATTATAGGTTCAGTTTGCATAGGAAATGGTTCTATGTGAAGCTGTAAGCTGCAAATTTTCTAGGTTCTAATATTGATTTAATAATAGCTTTACATAATTATCGTGTACTTGACTGAATATATCAAACAATTCAAGAGTCTTATTATTATTTGCAAACAAAATAACGCACGGACACAAATACAAAAAAATGATTTTTATCTCATCTATTCAGAAAGAGCTAGTTTATTCTTCGTAAACAGGTATAGTTCGATTCAAATTTAATGGCGGCTCGGAAGTTAGTTGCTCTTGCTCATTGCGTAGTACCCCACCCCTCACCCCCGCTGATCTGCGCAGCGACTCGCTCATGTTCCGACCCGCCATTATGTTTGAATCGGGCTGTACTAACCCATTCAAGGCGGGTCAAAAAATCGCCCTTATTATGCACGGGCGGGCGGTCTATAGGAATAATGCAGATAGGCCTCGGACGCATCTCATATTGAAACACTGACGCCGATCGGCGTTTTCCGTAAATGAAAATGATTTCTAGCATATTGTGACAGAATTTTATTGTAGCTGAGCAGTCTACGCCATGTGCAGGTGCTGCGTAGGTACTCAGTGGCCAAGTTGCATTTTGTGTATAATTATATTTATTTAATTTTTTTACATATGTAATACATTTTCAAATATTTCTTTAAAAAAAGGATACAAAAAACTTTAAAAAATATAAGTGTTCCGCCGGTGTTGGGAGCAGGGTCCAAGCTACCGGTGGTTAGGGCTGCATAGACAAGAACCTCCTCACAATGCGAGCCGTGTCGAGGAGTACTGCCTTCTGAATCAGGCCCTTGATCCAACCGCCTAACGAGAGCCTCGAGAGATGTTGATCGAGGCTTTCGGCCATCAGGCCATTGGCCGTTACGACAATCGGCACAATGATAGCCGAGCTCACATTCCACATGTCGACAACCTCGTGTGCTAAGTCGAGATATTTTATTTGTTTCTCTTTCTCAGCTTTCACGAGGTTCCCGTCATGCGGAATGGTAACATCGACTATAATTGCGCGGCGCGCTAATCGGTCTATCACCACTATATTAGGCTTATTGGCAACAATAGTCTTGTCAGTAATGATAGACCGATCCCAGTACAGCGTGACATGGTCATTTTCGAGAACTGGGTCGGGCACATACTTGTAATACGGTACCTCAGCGTCCACAAGTTTATATTTCAAAGCAAGTTGCTGGTGAATAATCCTAGCCACTTGGTTATGCCTGTGCAAATACTCGCCGTTAGCTAGACGCGAACAACCGGAGATAATATGTCTGGTGGACTCACCCGGACGATGGCATGCCCGACACACGTCAACCGTACCGTCCTTCATAATATGTCTCCGGTAGTTATTCGTCAAGATAACTTCGTCCATAATTGCACAGACGAAACCTTCAGTTTCCCCGAAAAGGTCACCGAAACGTAGCCAGGATACGGACGCTAAGAAATCTACGCCAGGCTCATGAAGAGCCCCTATCGGGCTCTTCATGAGCCTGGCGTAGATTTCTAGCCGCCCGTAAAGCTCCTTGCTTTGCCATACCTCCTTGCGGTCATCTGTAGTAAGTACCACAGGTTTGCGCCAGTTCTCTTTAGCCATGGAGAGCGGGGTGAGTCTCTTGTCCACTGCGACCACATCACGGTGCATACCCACTTCGGCTTTTAAGAAATATTCTCTGAGGCTGCACACCTCGCGGTTGTGGAGGGTCTTCGCATTTAAAAACCCTCGACCCCCGCACTTCCGCGGGATGTACAGTCTCATCACCGAAGAACGTGGGTGATGCATCCGGTTTGCGGTCAGGAGTGTACGGACCCTCCTGTCCAGGGCATCGAGTTCGGTCTGAGTCCATTTGAGTATGCCGAAAGAGTACATCATTAATATTTATTTTGTTATTAACAGTGAAATTTTATAAAAAAAATTTGGGGGTTTTCTATTTGTGTGCGTTACGATTGCTCCGCCAAGTTATCCAAACAAAAAAAAACTTCGCCCAAAAAATTGTCGGAATTTGTCAAAATCGAAGGGAACAAACCAAAAATTTGTCAAAGTAGAAATAAAGAAGATACAAGGGTTTTAAGTTGGCCGCGCGAACGTAACGTGGAGGATTGCGCGGCCATGGAGATCTCAGCAACTACTTGGGTTAGAGATCTATATTTTTTTGTCAATTGAAGACTGAATTTGTCAAAAATTGTCGAAACAAGAATTACAAACTCTAGATCAAAATTTTACGAAATATTCGACTTAGAAGTTATGGCCGCGCAATCGTGCACTTGTTGTTTCTTGATTGTTGATTATTTCTTTAAAACTTAAGACTTCATACGGTTAAACTGTTACAAGAAGAAAGGCCTTAATTTGTCAAAACTAACGAAAGCAATAAATTCTACTAAAGTTTAGTTAAACAGACGAAATCAGTCCATAACAAAGAGTACGTGGCCGCGCGATCGAAACGTTACTTTGTACACTGATATCTCACTATCTATAATTGCTAGGATTTCGGTGTGAACATCCAATTATTCGACATATTAACCTAATTAGAATGACATATCGTTTTACCCTCAGAACGGTTTTTAAAGCGTGTAATCTCAAAATTATGTTATCTCATACAATGTTCGAGCAGGGTAACCATAATTTCGATTTGATTTGGGAATAAGTACCTCTAACTGGAGACGATATTGGACAACATCTAGTAGTACTAATAATAATAATTATTAACATTGATCAGGCAGGGGCCATAGTCCAATATATTTGGTTCCATATCCTGCAATAGTCCTACATCAACCCAGGGTTGTCCTTGGGTGCACTTGCATAGTGCATACAGCGATAATCGTCGGTTGGCGCCTCATTTCTTTAAAACGTTCGGCCCCTCGTACGCCTTCCAAAGGTCCGGGACCCCAGGGTCACGAGAAATGTCAAGAGACAAAAAATAATTATCAAATAAAAAAAGCTTACACAGTTTTGCGCTCTCACTCTGACAATCATATGATTTCACACTCGCACAACTGCTGGGCAGCCGACCACCCCGGCCGAATGATAGCCGCTTGGTTGCCGAAAGCGGCCACGGGTAGCGCTACGAGCGCGTTGCCTCGCAGTTTAGCAACAATACAAAAAATCGCGTGACAGATTTAATAAAAAATTAAGTTTCAAAAACTGTAACCCGACTACGGGAAAATAAAAGTGATCTAAAAAGTACGAAACAAGAAAATCTTTTAGACAGAAATCAAGACATAGGTACAAAAATGGTCAAGACAAAGCCGTTGTCGCATGCCATTATAATTTTGTTGGTGTTCCTGGCACCCACATGGTATACAGGCATGCGACCACGGCTTTACCTTGACCATTTTTGTACCTATGTCTTGATTTCTGTCTGAAAGATTTTCTTGTTTCGTACTTTTTAGATCACTTTTATTTTCCCGTAGTCGGGTTACAGTTTTTGAAACTTAATTTTTTATTTTATACTTTTCCGTTTTAACACTTGATAAACGGTACGAAAATGTAAAAAAGAGTGATCCAATAGGTCAGTAATTAAACTATTTTAAATTCAAATAGCAGTGCATAGTGCATAACGCCAACACCATTCATCGATCTTTTAATTTAAATTTAAAATATAAATATTTTGTTGTACCTACTTGTTTTTCTTCTGTGGCATTACAAATCATTAAGGCTATGTTTTCCGGGCCTGTAGGCCTTTGAAAGGCTACCTCTGCCTCCCCCAAATGCAGAGCGACGTATTTATTTACGATGCACTGCCTACGATTTCGTGGAAAATCCATGCCACAGCATAAAATATTTGCAGTTGATCAACTGACCTAGCAAAAGCTAATCAACCGAACCTAAGAAAATTTAGGTTCGATTTTTAAAGTGAAAACTTGTTTAGCGGCGTTGTGCACTTTTTTTGGGATGGATGATCGAAAATTCATAAGACGGAGGAAGAGTAGAAATGCACAACGTTAATGTTCAAGTTTTTGTTGACAGCGCACTCTGTTTTATTTTTTTGGATTTTTTGTAATGGAGCTACAGCTTTCGTTTTTGTACTGACAGCAAGCCACATACACTCCTGACATTTTCGAGAAATGGCGTTACTTAGTTTTCACTTCAATCTGCAGTCCCAGACTGCCCAGTTTTTTTTTTCTTAGGTTTACATTTTACGGGACCTACGGTGTAGTGAACTAAAATGGTTACTTAAAATGTCCTGTGTAGTTATTGGGTGTTTTCTCATTAACAGACACCAACCCGATACCGAAATGTCGGCAGTTATACCGACATCGATTCGATACCGCTATAATTATTATCGACCCTAGGATATTGGTGAATATCGATGACCATCGCGACACGGACGCACCACAGTACTAAGAATCGTCATCGTCTCGAAGTCCGCAGTCTGAAAAAGTTTGTTCAAGTGTAAGAATGCCGCTTCTGTCACCGCACTGTGTCTTCACCGGTAGGTATCGTGCCGATATCGGTGTCGGTCGCTGTTTGCGACGATATAGGTGACAATAACAACACAATGTAAAAGCGTTTGGTAGGCACTAAACGTATCCGATTATCTGATCGCAGACATCGTTTCGATGTCGGGTTGGTGTCGTTATCAGCTAATGTGCTGTGTTGTAATAATCAATCAATTCATTTTATTAATGGAAGAAACAAAATGATAACATTTCGATATAGTGTTATGGGATAGTTCGTAGAAGGTACACAGAAGATCATGAATTTTAGGCTACTTCTGTCATCTGTGGTTTTAATAAAAATAAACATCTATGGTTAGGTGCTAGGTACCGACGCCAGCACATCAAGTTACCTGTCAAATTTCTTTAATAGATTTTCAACTTTATCGCTAAAGAATAAGGTTCAATGTCGATTGGAAAAATTTGACAGATTGGAGTAGGTTGTTGTGCTGGCGTCTGTACAGACGCCAGCACAACAACCTACTCCAATCAAGTTCCCTACGATCACGTCAATTCACATTCGAACTGACAGTTAACGTTCGCGACTTACCGTCGTAAGTCGTAAGTCGCGGATGTATATTGACGTGATCGTAGGGAACTGACAGACCTGACAGTCTGTCAGTCGTGGACGTCCGCGGACGCGTCCGATAATTTGTTCTACTCTTAAAGGATCGACAATGTTACCCTGAGGCACACAATTTTTTATTTATTAGTGCGATTGATAAAAAAAAATGTTGAAGTATATTCTGCTGCCTTTTTTTACAACTTTGGATATCTCTGTAAGTAGAATGGGCTAAAAATGGTCTTACTGATTCGCTTACACTGTGACCATATTCTTTCGTTTTGGATATTTCTCACCGTTCATGAAGATCCGTAAATATTGACAGCTACATATGAAGAAACAATTGCCGTACTTTATTGTCAAGTGACGTACCTACTGCTACAGCTATATTTATCGAATCTATTATTTTAGGCCATCGACATTTATTTTTAGAACGACATTTTATCGTGACTTTTTGTATTCAAAACTGAAAGTTGTTTACACAGAGCCAATACGATAAAATCACGGTTTCGAGAGAAAAAAATTGTGTTGCTAGCTCCGCTAATACAATTCATCGTTTTATTATAGCACTTTTTTTTTAAACAGTAATTTTTTTCTAATGTTCATTATTGTTGCTAGAGTGAAAGTTATTTATCTTTATATTAGTATACAACCAATACCGGACACATTGTTTATTGTGTTTGCTAATGTAGGATATGATAGTAGCAAAGACAGTTCGATGGGGAGTGAATATAAAATGTAGTAGGTAACATGGATGAATCTGATTAAAATCTTAGAAACGTGTGTTTTATTAAAACTTCTTCATTAATGACGATAAAAAGTTCTATTCGACTATAATTTTATCGATAATAATTTTTAATGTGTCAAACACTATTGTAAGATGACAATTAAACGTCATCATATTGCATAGAAATAATCACACTTTTGAAAACAATAATTATGGGGCACACAAATGGGGCAAGATTTCCTGCTCATGCACGACAATCCCCGGGCACACACGGCGAGAACGGTAGCAGCTTGGTTACATACACACAATGTTGGGGCCTTAGACTGGCCTGCTCAATCGCCAGATCTAAATCCCATTGAGCATGCGTGGGATATGCTGCAAAGAAGAGCTCTGAAGGAAGTTCCTGAAAATCTGGCTACAGAAGATCAACTTTTTGCGCACCTCAGAAGGACATGGGACAATATTCCGCAGCAAGACATTGACAACCTTGTTCTGAGCATGCCAAATCGTTGCCGATGTGTTATGAACATCATGGGCGCTTTATCAGACTACTAACTTCAAGTTTATAAACACAAATTAAATGATTTTTCAATTTTTTTCAGTTTTCCTCATAAATTAAAAGTTAATTCATATACGGTTTCCGTCTATGCTTAATTTTTTTTCCATAAAATCCTGAAATTTTAATCAAAGTACCTTAACCATTATTAAAAAATGGTAGAATAATAACGTATCTTTTAAATATATACATGTCATATAAATAATTAACACATTGATAGTAATTCGCTTTTTTAAAAATATCTTTAGACCATATTGATGTGTGTAGTAGCCCACCGGTATCGGGAACATGGTCCAAGCTACCGGTGGTCACGGTCAGGGCTTCTGAGAGAGGAATCTCCTAACTATACGCGCCGTGTCCAGAAGTACCGCTTTCTGGATCAAGCCCTTGATCCAGCTGCCTAACGAGAGCCTCCTAAGGTGTTGGTCGAGGCTCTTGGCTATTATGCCATTGGCCGTCACGACTATCGGCACAATGACTGCTGTATGGATCCACATCCCACATGTCGACAACCTCGCGAGCCAGATCAAGATACTTAATCTGTTTATCTTTTTCTGCTTTCACGAGGTTCTCGTCATGCGGGACCGCTATATCAATAATCAAATTATTATTTCGTTTATTCATTTATATACATATTAATTTGCATTTTTAAATATTTCTTAAAAAAAAGATATAAAAAACATTTAAAAATATAAAAAATAGTGTTCCGCCGGTGTCGGGAGCAGGGTCCAAGCTACCGGTGGTTAGGGCTGCAGAGACAGGAACCTCCTCACAATGCGAGCCGTGTCGAGGAGTACTGCCTTCTGAATCAGGCCTTTGATTCAACCGCCTAACGAGAGCCTCGAGAGATGTTGGTCGAGGCTTTCGGCCATCAGGCCGTTGGCCGTTACGACTATCGGCACAATGATAGCCGAGCTCACATTCCACATGTCGACAACCTCGTGCGCCAAGTCGAGATATTTTATTTGTTTCTCTTTCTCAGCTTTCACGAGGTTCCCGTCATGGGGAATGGTAACATCGATTATCATTGCGCGGCGCGCTAATCGGTCTATCACCACTATATCAGGCTTATTGGCAACAATAGTCCTGTAGCGGTTAGACCGCCACATACAAAAACTACGAAACAAAAAGACATGACGTCACACAATTCCTACATCTCGCAGTTAGAGTTTACTGAGCGAATAACATAGATAAGACTATCCGAAATCAACATATGGGCAGTTGCCCGCCAGACATAACAACCCGTCTGGTTGGAGGATCCTCCCTTTTCTATGGTGGATGAGTGAACTTTACACCCTGTTCCTCATACCCCTAAAGTCCTGTCAGTAATGATAGACCGATCCCAGTATAACGTGACATGGTCATTTTCGAGAACTGGGTCGGGCACATACCTGTAGTACGGTACCTCAGAATCCACAAGTTTATATTTCAAAGCAAGTTGCTGGTGAATAATCCTAGCCACTTGGTTATGCCTGTGCAAGTACTCACCGTTAGCCAGACGTGAACAACCAGAGATAATATGTCTGATGGACTCACGTACCGTCCTTCATTATATGTCTCCGGTAGTTATTCGTCAAGATAACTTCGCCCATAATTGCACAGACGAAACCTTCACTTTCCCCGAAAAGGTCACCGAAACGTAGCCAGGATACGGACGCTAAGAAATCTACGCCAGGCTCATGAAGAGCCCGATAGAAGCGCCCGTGAAGCTCCTTGCTTTGCCATACCTCCTTGCGGTCATCTGTAGTAAGTACCACAGGTTTGTGCCAGTTCTCTTTAGCCATGGAGAGCGGGGTGAGTCCCTTGTCCACTGCGACCACATCACGGTGCATACCCACTTCGGCTTTTAGGAAATATTCCCTGAGGCTGCACACCTCGCGGTTGTGGAGGGTCTTCGCATTTAAAAACCCTCGACCCCCGCACTTCCGCGGGACGTACAGTCTCATCACCAAATTATTATTATTATTACCCGTGGCCGCTCTCGGCAACCAAGCGGCTATCATTCGGCCGGGGTTGTCGGCTGCCCAGCAGTTGTGCGAGTGTGAAATCATATGATTGTCAGGTTGAGAGCGCAAAATTGTGTAAGCTGTGATGAATAAACATGTTATTGAAATAAACAAGTTTTTTATTCAATAATAATTTTTTGTCTTTTGACATTTCTCGTGACTGTTAATATTTATTATTATTAGATTTTTTATTTTTTACTACTAGATGTTGTCCAATATAGTCTCCAGTTAGAGCCTTAGAGGTACTTATTCCCAAATCAAATCGAAATTATGGTTACCCTGCTCGAACATTGTATGAGATAACATAATTTTGAGATTACACGCTTTAAAAACCGTTCTGAGGGTAAAACGATATGTCATTCTAATTAGGTTAATATGTCGAATAATTGGATGTTCACACCGAAATCCTAGCAATTATAGATAGTGAGATATCAGTGTACAAAGTAACGTTTCGATCGCGCGGCCACGTACTCTTTGTTATGGACTGATTTCGTCTGTTTAACTAAACTTTAGTAGAATTTATTGCTTTCGTTAGTTTTGACAAATTAAGGCCTTTCTTCTTGTAACAGTTTAACCGTATGAAGTCTTAAGTTTTAAAGAAATAATCAACAATCAAGAAACAACAAGTGCACGATTGCGCGGCCATAACTTCTAAGTCGAATATTTCGTAAAATTTTGATCTAGAGTTTGTAATTCTTGTTTCGACAATTTTTGACAAATTCAGTCTTCAATTGACAAAAAAATATAGATCTCTAACCCAAGTAGTTGCTGAGATCTCCATGGCCGCGCAATCCTCCACGTTACGTTCGCGCGGCCAACTTAAAACCCTTGTATCTTCTTTATTTCTACTTTGACAAATTTTTGGTTTGTTCCCTTCGATTTTGACAAATTCCGACAATTTTTTGGGCGAAGTTTTTTTTTGTTTGGATAACTTGGCGGAGCAATCGTAACGCACACTTCTATTTACCATAAATATGGCTAGAAATAGTACCTAAGTGAATTTGAAGATAAACATTATTTCATATAAGTACTTAAATAAGAATATAGGAAAAGAAGAGACTCAGGTCGGCTATCTGCAAACAGATGTCAAAATTATGGCCAATTCGCTTATAATGAATGTAAACTAATATTTAAGATACCTACTAAGACCTTTGATTGCCATTCATGATTTAGTGTGTAACGTGATCAAGAGGCAGATTTTTTTTAATGAAAATTCATCTGTGAATATACCTACATACCTTTTTCAAATAAATTTTAACGTCATGTGTTTTCAGGCAACTAAATGACATCCCGGCCAGCCGGTGGAACGAGACCTGCTGCGGTCTATTCTGTAAAAAACTCACCGTGAAATGAGCTGTCATTCCCCCTGATGCTAAGTATCCCTATAGTCAAGTATCCCCGGTTTCCTCTGTTGTGTTTCTTGTGTCAAACAAGCAACATATTGTAACACTCTGTATAAAAAAAACTATTTATCAATTTCTGCCGAATTCCGTGGAGATTTCTTTGGTTTAAGGTATGTTTAGAGAGGTACCAATTAGGTACTAAATATCCATGTATGTTTTATATCTAACTTCTCAGTAATCTCGGCTACACAAAAATACACCCGCCAAGCTGACATCAGAATGGCGGGTGTATAAAACTATTGCAATAACTTGCGAACCCACGAGGTACAAATTATTTCACTAGTGGTACAATTAGGTACTAAATCTTTTGATATATTTCGACCATTTCTGAAAGTTACACCCGCCAACCTGATATTCACCATTCTAATTAGGTTAATATGTCGAATAATTGGATGTTCACACCGAAATCCTAGCAATTATAGATAGTGAGATATCAGTGTACAAAGTAACGTTTCGATCGCGCGGCCACGTACTCTTTGTTATGGACTGATTTCGTCTGTTTAACTAAACTTTAGTAGAATTTATTGCTTTCGTTAGTTTTGACAAATTAAGGCCTTTCTTCTTGTAACAGTTTAACCGTATGAAGTCTTAAGTTTTAAAGAAATAATCAACAATCAAGAAACAACAAGTGCACGATTGCGCGGCCATAACTTCTAAGTCGAATATTTCGTAAAATTTTGATCTAGAGTTTGTAATTCTTGTTTCGACAATTTTTGACAAATTCAGTCTTCAATTGACAAAAAAAAATAGATCTCTAACCCAAGTAGTTGCTGAGATCTCCATGGCCGCGCAATCCTCCACGTTACGTTCGCGCGGCCAACTTAAAACCCTTGTATCTTCTTTATTTCTACTTTGACAAATTTTTGGTTTGTTCCCTTCGATTTTGACAAATTCCGACAATTTTTTGGGCGAAGTTTTTTTTTGTTTGGATAACTTGGCGGAGCAATCGTAACGCACACAAATATAGATATACCTAGATAGCGCAAGAGCATCTACTTCGCGTGCCCGAACGTGGCTCAGTGTGTCTCATTTTATATAATATAGTCTATGGTCTGCGCCTGTCCGCCGCGCTAGTCGGACATAAATAATAAAATAGAAAATGCCTATATTCGTAATACTTTACAGCTTTTTACTAGGAACGGTTGATGTGACGTTGAGTGTTAATAGGTTATGACTATCGAAACAAGTGATACTATCGTATTTCGCTTCAGTTTCATGGTATAGGCGCTTTGATCATTTTTTTTAAATGCCACGCATGGTAATCATACAGATTGTGATACTTGCCTTATCTAGGTATTATTATATATCTATATCTGTGTACTGCACTGCTTTCATCTAGAATTCCAAATTCAAATTAATTCAATTAGTACGAGAGCGCATGACCAACATTTTTGCCTTATCGTTTTACGAACAAAATCGTATAAAAACGATAGATTTGGTTATTCTTAAATTCAAAAATCCTATTTTCAGAAATTTTCCACGTCACATCTTCTGACCTGACCGCATTTTTAAATATGTCGCTAATTCTTTTTTGTCATGTTTAAAAATGATAGATTTTACATAAGTACCGAAAACACCATTTTCAGAAACCAGTAGCTTCGAGTACGTACCCAAGAGACCATTTGAGAAAATTAAATATGAGGCAAACAATAAAACCCGTATTCAATCCATCTGAAAATGTTTTCTGGTGAACATTGGTCAGTTGATTCGAATACGTCATTTTTGGAAATGTGCTCAGGCCACATTTGACACGCAAAGTGACGCAAATGAAATATCTGAAAACAAACTTTTTAGTAATTAAATTAAAAATATACAAAAAAAATTGGCAGACGGTTTCATCACAATATTATTGTGATGAAACCGTCTGCCAATTTTTTTTGACATAGCAGAAATAGGCTCCCATAAAACTGTAACGTTTCTGACCGGTACTGTACTGCCCACCGAGTCGGGTTCAGAATCATCAAAACGTAAAGATTTTTTTACAATTATTCCAGTAAAACGATGTGACATGGTTTTGGTCATGGGCTCTCGTACTATATAATTCACTTGTTTTTTGTTTTTCCCCAGTTTGAATGAATTATCTCTAAATTTCCCTAAAAATCTTCAAATTTCCTTGGTTTAGGGAGCATGATTATAAATAATAAGATAATGGCACAATTAACATGGTAAATTTGATGAATTGCATTCATTATGAGTTTGAGTTGAGGGAATAAATCGGTGGTGGAATAAATCGAATCCTTTAATAAATCGGTGGTGCCATAGAGTCAAGTCATATATTGGGTGCTGCCTACTATAAACAATAAGGTTACCAACTTAAATTCATATTAACCCCAAAATTCCCCAAATCCCTGTCAAAATAAAATATCCCTAAACCAAACTTAGTATTGGTATTTTTTCCCTAAAACAGGGAGAAATCCCTAAAAGTGGAAACACTGCGCGGTAAGCATCCAGTACCGATGCAGTAAAATGCGTGACGTCACGCAGTACCGAAACGATATCGCCCCGCACACTTACCGACCAGTGGGCAAGCGGCCTTATTCCTATTAACCCCGATTCAAAATGCGACTGTGGCGCGGCCAGGAATTACCACGCCATAAAAGCTGTTCTAAAAGATTTTTATTTTAAGCCCATTTAATAACATGTCCTTTGTATCAACAGTCACTAGAAAAATCCTGCTGTGTGGTCACCCCTATCTTAGTATTTCTTCCCAGGAATTCGATTAATATTTGTGACTAGCTTCTGCCCGCGGCTTCGCCCGCGTGGATGTCGGAAATTATCCCACAGGAACGTGTAACATGTCCTAAATCAGCGAGGTAATTGCGTAGCACTTACAATAGCAATGGGTTTCATTTTGACAGTTCAACAATTAATTGCGTTATTTACGTTTCTCGAACACAATTATTAAGCAATAGCTTCTACTTGTCTCTCTGGCGCGTCATCCCCTGGCTGGCCCGCCCCTCCACCCTCGTTCTGTGCGCCGTCGACTCAATATCGCAGGTCATTCTTATCGTTCTAACTTTTAAACTATTTGTCCAAATTACTTAGTGTAAAAGACAAACTTTTTCTACATACCAAAAGCGATGAAGGTATTTATTTTGATAAGAATTAACTAAATACTCTAAAATATGCAATGTAAAAAAAATATTCAATTTAACTGTATTTATTGCTCACTATTTTGGTTATAAAGGCTTCCACATAAAAGGTAGATATATGCTGTCGCGGACTTTTATTTAGAACTCTTTAAGACAAACAATCCCACAATACATTTTCTTCATGTAACTCTAACGGTTTAGGCAGCGCACGCAGCATACGGTGGAGGTCTGCCCGGCTTGGGTGGACCACCGCCGTGTCCTCGTGGAGGCGATCGGCGGCGGTGACCTCTCGCGTACGGCCCTGGTTCAGGCCATGGTGCGGAGCGAGAGGGCATGGCAAGCCGTCAACTCCTTCTGCAAAGCAGTAATGCTCGCGAAGGAGAAGGTGGAGCGCGCGAGGGAGTGGCAAAGGCCGCGCCCTACCAGCCCTAGCCGCCGCCGCCGTAGGAGACGTCCCGGGCGTCGGGAATTGATAGCCGATTTCCGGCCACCGTAGGCGCGGGCCTGCGGACGGAGCTCGCCGTCCGATAAGGACCAGGCCCGGGTCGACGGCGCATCGTGTTCCACGCGCGCCTCAAAGAGATATCAAGGATCGAAGGAACACATGTGGGTTTTAGTCAGTAAGAGTCTGACACGCCCTTCCGCTCCGCCCAGAGCGGGAGAAGTCATTGGATGATTAACCACCCAAAAAAAAAAAAAGGCAGCGCACGCAAAGATAGATCTCAGAGGGCAGGAATTTTTCTGACTTACTTGATACTTATCGTTATATTATGGCCAAATCACATAAAATCTTTATAAATTGTACCCTATGTGTTATTCTAATGTATAAGCTACATTATTGTAAAAATCCGTTCAGTAGTTTTTGTGTGAAAGAGTAACAAACATCCATCCATCCTCACAAACTTTCGCATTTATAATATTAGTAGGATTAATGTAGGGCAGTGTTTTTCAACCTTTTTCATGACTTGACCCCATTAGTATGAAAATTTTTTTTCGCGACCTCGACCATTCGAGAACGATTTGAACTCAGTCGAGATTCCCGCTGAGTCGAAGTTTCTGCAGCACGAAACCTAGCCTGATGTTCCCGAGTTGCAGAGAGCCTTGCCTCACGACCTTCCTCAGATTCCTGTGATCGAACTTATCTCATCCTTTTAGCATTTGGGAGAGGTTGGATCTTCTTCGAGGCATTCTTACAATAAAATAGTACTTACTACTTAACACACAGTTATTTAGTAAACACGTACTATCGTAAACAATTAAATTATAAATACTTACAGATTATTATACAGTCTAAAATTGTCACAGTTTAAGTAATAAGTGTTAAGACGTGTAAATCAAACATACTAACTTTATAAAACAAAAGAATTGCTAGAAAAATTAATTACTAACCTGAGCTAATAAACTTATACTTAATAAAGAAAATCAAGAAAAGAAATGCCTAACCTATACCAAATACTTATAATATTTATATACAAACCCTAAATAAAAATTAAGATAAGTATACCGAAAATCAAGGAAAGAAATGCCTAACCTATAACAAATGTTCGATGTGATTCTTTAAATTGACATAACTTTTTTATTTATGAACCGATTGACATGAAATAAACACTAAATGTTAAGTGAAGCTTACTACAATATATTAGTGAAAACCGCATCTAAATCGAATAAGCCGTTTCTGATATTAGCGTGCACAAACACACAGACAAACAGACAAACCGACAAACAGACAAACAGACAAACAGACAAAAAAAAATTTAATTACAATCTCGGGTTCAGCATCGATATAATAACAACCCCTGCTATTTTTTTTTCATATATTTCCATTGTACAGACACCACTTTTCTACAATTTTATTATATGTATAGATAGAAGATATAGATAAAACGGTACATTTTTTTATACTGTTTAGTAAAGTAATCGTTAGTAAAAAAATTTTACTAAAGGCTAGACTGTAGCATTCGTCTATTTAATTTCCGAATCCTACGTAAATTGATTTTTCTTATGATAAACGTTTCAATTGAGGGACCACCTTAAATCGATTGTAGCTTTTGAATGGCTTCTTTTACAAACTAGAGGTTGAAATAGCAATCGTTCAAGTACTTTTACTAACGCTAGACCCATAAGTAAATTTCAAATTCCATTGGCGTCTCCACTCAAGGTGACCTTATGGTGATCGATTGAGGGACCACCTTCCGCATGCTAGTTCTTTTTATTCTATGAACAGGAATGGTTGATATTCCATATATTAGTTTTACAAATCTTTTACTAAGAGTAGTCGTTTATAGCAGTTGTAATAATGTTAACTATGTTTTGAGATATGGATGCCGGTCAGTCACGACTGAGGGACCACCTTTAACCGATTGTAACTTTTGAGTGGCTACTTTTACAAATAAAAGGCTGTATTTACAATTGTTTGAGAACTTTTACTAAAGGGTGATGCATTCAAAAGCTCAAAATTCAAATGTGGTCCCTCAATGGGAACGCAAACCAAAAAAAATAGGCATACGGTTTTATCACAATATGTCTGATATTAAAAATGTAATTGGTTTCGTCATTTTATTATGAAAAATTAATTTCAAACATATTGCGGGTCATATGTTGCCTGAGCGCATTTTCAAAACTGTCAAAATAAAAATTTCAACCTGTCTCTTTAGCAACCTGATTCAATTTTTTTTAAATTAATCTTTTGTATGGTTACCAAAAACCTGTTTTCAGACATTTTAAATGTTACATATATAATTCCAAAAAGGAAAAGAACGTTTTGGAGTCACCCGCGGTTAACGCACGGTGCTTGTTACGCTCCTATCTGTTACGACCTTTGATCAACAATTTGTTGATCGAAGCTTACGACAACGATGATGAGTCCGACAATGATTAAAACGATGTTTTTTTATTCAATAAGCTGCATTTTTCAAACATTATTTCAGTTTCCTTTTGTCCAATTTATTTAAAAACTCCTTCAATATCAATTCGATGGTTTCGGGTTAGCTCTATGATAATCGTACGTAAATACTCCGCAATACGAACTTTTCATCATTTCTGATTATGGAAAAGTTGTCTGATTAGTAGTATGATACACAAAATTTGTCTGATATAATTTTTTTCTACATTTGGGCAACTTTTTTGTTCATGCCCAAGAGTTTTCAGACAGACAGACATCCTATGTTACCCACTGGAAAAAAAATTCAACACGTTAAAAATGGATGCAACAAATAAGTTGCTCACACTTCTGAAAAATGATTTATTCGCATCAACTGACCAATGTTCACTTGAAAAGAAGATTTTCAGACTGTTGGCTATGGCTTTATGCGTAATTTTTTATTTCCTCGAATGGCCTCCTTGGTACGTGTGATGCTACTGGTCTGAAAATTGTGTTTTTGGTACCTAAAACCTATCGTTCAACTACATTCCGAAAATCAGGCAAATTACTATGATACAGTTCGGATTTGTTTTTTTCACATTATTGAAAAAGCGGGCAGGTCAGGCGAGACGTGGAGAAGTTCTCAAAAAGGGGTTTTTGATTCAGAATAAGCAAAAGATTTTATACGGTTTTGGTCGTAAAGCGATGAGGTAAAAATTTTGGTCATGAGCTCTCGTACCAGTTGAGGAAATCGGGGATTCTTGACTATAGCGATACTTAGCATCAGGTGGAATGACAGCTCACTTCACCTACATGAACAAAATAATGATTGTTTTCATTTCTATGCCACTTGCAGTTCTACAATATGGTTCTAAAAGTGAAAGAACAACCAGATTATAGGTTCAGTTTGCATAGGAAATGGTTCTATGTGAAGCTGTAAGCTGCAAATTTTCAAGGTTCTAATATTGATTTAATAATAGCTTTACATAATTATCGTGTACTTGACTGAATATATCAAACAATTCAAGAGTCTTATTATTATTTTCAAACAAAATAACGCACGGACACAAATACAAAAAAATGATTTTTATCTCATCTATTCAGAAAGAGCTAGTTTATTCTTCGTAAACAGGTATAGTTCGATTCAAATTTAATGGCGGCTCGGAAGTTAGTTGCTCTTGCTCATTGCGTAGTACCCCACCCCTCACCCCCGCTGATCTGCGCAGCGACTCGCTCATGTTCCGACCCGCCATTAAGTTTGAATCGGGCTGTACTAACCCATTCAAGGCGGGTCAAAAAATCGCCCTTATTATGTACGGGCGGGCGGTCTATAGGAATAATTATATTGATAATAAATAAAAATAAAATTTATTTGTTTCTCTTTCTCAGCTTTCACGAGGTTCCCGTCATGCGGAATGGTAACATCGACTATAATTGCGCGGCGCGCTAATCGGTCTATCACCACTATATCAGGCTTATTGGCAACAATAGTCCTGTCAGTAATGATAGACCGATGGTACAGCGTGACATGGTCATTTTCGAGAACTGGGTCGGGCACATACTTGTAATACGGTACCTCAGCGTCCACAAGTTTATATTTCAAAGCAAGTTGCTGGTAAATAATCCTAGCCACTTGGTTATGCCTGTGCAAATACTCGCCGTTAGCTAGACGCGAACAACCGGAGATAAAATGTCTGGTGGACTCACCCGGACGATGGCATGCCCGACACACGTCAACCGTACCGTCCTTCATAATATGTCTCCGGTAGTTATTCGTCAAGATAACTTCGTCCATAATTGCACAGACGAAACCTTCAGTTTCCCCGAAAAGGTCACCGAAACGTAGCCAGGATACGGACGCTAAGAAATCTACGCCAGGCTCATGAAGAGCCCCTATCGGGCTCTTCATGAGCCTGGCGTAGATTTCTAGCCGCCCGTGAAGCTCCTTGCTTTGCCATACCTCCTTGCGGTCATCTGTAGTAAGTACCACAGGTTTGCGCCAGTTCTCTTTAGCCATGGAGAGCGGGGTGAGTCCCTTGTCCACTGCGACCACATCACGGTGCATACCCACTTCGGCTTTTAAGAAATATTCTCTGAGGCTGCACACCTCGCGGTTGTGGAGGGTCTTCGCATTAAAAAACCCTCGACCCTCGCACTTCCGCGGGATGTACAGTCTCATCACCGAAGAACGTGGGTGATGCATCCGGTTTGCGGTCAGGAGTGTACGGACCCTCCTGTCCAGGGCGTCGAGTTCGGTCTGAGTCCATTTGAGTATGCCGAAAGAGTACATCATTAATATTTATTTTGTTATTAACAGTGAAATTTTATAAAAATTATTTGGGGGTTTTTTACCATAAATATGGCTAGAAATAGTACCTAAGTGAATTTGAAGATAAACATTATTTCATATAAGTACTTAAATAAGAATATAGGAAAAGAAGAGACTCAGTCGGCTATCTGCAAACAGATGTCAAAATTATGGCCAATTCGCTTATAATGAATGTAAACTAATATTTAAGATACCTACTAAGACCTTTGATTGCCATTCATGATTTAGTTTGTAACGTGATCAAGAGGCAGATTTTTTTTAATGAAAATTCATCTGTGAATATACCTACATACCTTTTTCAAATAAATTTTAACGTCATGTGTTTTCAGGCAACTAAATGACATCCCGGCCAGCCGGTGGAACGAGACCTGCTGCGGTCTATTCTGTAAAAAACTCACCGTGAAATGAGCTGTCATTCCCCCTGATGCTAAGTATCCCTATAGTCAAGTATCCCCGGTTTCCTCTGTTGTGTTTCTTGTGTCAAACAAGCAACATATTGTAACACTCTGTATAAAAAAAACTATTTATCAATTTCTGCCGAATTCCGTGGAGATTTCTTTGGTTTAAGGTGAAACACTTTGATATTTTTTCCATACAAACTTCGAAGGGTTTTTACTCCACTGTTTGACATCGTACATTCAAAGTTTAACATTATATAGTTAGGTCTCATTATTAAAATTGTCTGTACGGAAGCAGAATAGTAAAATAAAAAGCCATTATAAAGTTATGAGCCAACAAAGATTCGTTTTTCTTGCTAATTTTAACGCAACTTTGGGCGTAAATAAGTAATACAAGAAGTGTGAAATCTCGAAAACGAAATCCGTACCGACACAGCAAAATTATCGAAGATTTCAATAAATTTTATTTGTAATTGATTTATGCAGTGGTTTTTTCAGAAAAACCTTTTTACCAAAGGCCTTTTCGTAATTTTTGACGCGCTCGTTTTACTATAAACTATTGTGAAAAGAAAGAAAGAAAGAAAGAAGAAAGAAAGAATAATGTTTATTTGGACACAATTCGTGAAACATAAAATAACAAAATAAAAACAAGTGAAAATTGTTTTTTAACAATATATAATAGTGTGTGCCTCACGGCTGCGCCAAAAAGGTTCATTTCAGCATTAATGCCAGACAGATGCTGTCTGACGCTGGTTTTCTAATGAACCTATTAGTAGGGACAAGTGATGGTGAGTACAAAACAGCTTCAACATACCTAATACATAATTTTTAATACTTACTTCTAAATAAATAAATAAACTAGTAATAATCAAAAATAAATTATATTAAAATTAAATATATGAATACTACAGGAACTTTCCAAGCAAAACCTGTTCTTAGCGCTTAGCTAGATTAGATTGATTCGTGCACCGTGCACTCACAAAGCGCTACAGGCCGCCGACCGCGGCGGACAGATAGATACACCGATTTGCTAATTAGTTTCAAGACAAAGAAAAATTATGTGGTGTGTTGGAATAAAACATAACATTATTACAACATAATTCATATGGATAAAATAGTGTAGAAAGTATAACAGTGAAATAAGTACCTATAAAGCCGGGTCTGCTGCGCCAATGTTCTTAACAAAACACGTTAGTAAAACATGTTAAATAAACGTGTTTAGTAAACAGCCAGTCCGCTGCGACATGTTATGTTAAATGTTTGTGTTTAATATTAAGGCCACGCCCACAAATCGCTCATTTCAAAAATCGTCGAAAGAGTATGACGTATGTACGTCTATTTCTTTGGCACGCTCTGACAAAAAAAGGAGGGAAGGTTTTTTTGTAAAATAAATTACAACAATATTGGATTTAAATTCCAAATTATATTTAAAACTAAACAACTTGAAATAAAGAAAAAAAAATGTTTTTTTAACAATTTGTGCATTATTCATGTTATTAATTAAAAATAATCATCACAGTATACGTACACACGGCTACACATCAAGCTATACATTTCCAGTATAAGCTGACCTCGCATTGTTCGGAAATCCTGTACAATGCAAGATCAGCATAAACTGGAAATGTATAGCTTGATGTGTAGCCGTGTGTACACGTTAGTTATAAAAAAATTGCAGGTATTGAAAAGCTTGTTTTTTTTTTGTGTCGTTTAAATTTGAGTAGATGTAGTTGCAGCAGGGCTTACTATGGTTTCATTTTGTAATATAATCACTCTTTGTGAATCTGGCAGATCAGAATAATCAGTGGATGTAACATCATTTGTTTTTTTGTTGTTTTTACCGAACGCGGGTGATGTTATCCGTTCGTCGCGGCAAACACGTTAATGTTTCATGTTTCATGTTTTATCAAGTTTCATGTTAAACCACGCCCCCAAATCGGTTCAATTTTGATGTTTCATGATAATAAAACATTAAAACATGGCGCACCAGACCTGGCTATGTTTCATGTTGCATGTTTTATGTTAAACCACGCCCCCAAATCGGTAAAATTTTGGTGTTTCATGTTAGTAAAACACTAAAACATGGCGCAGCAGACCCGGCTTAAAAATAGATGAAGTAGGTACACTGTTAATAAAAGAAGGTAAGTGTCATTTATTATAATAAATTTATTTTGCTGATCAGTATTAATTAGACTCGTGTTAGTGCAAAATAACTCATTTATGCTCCTTTCCGTTTTCCAGTTACTCATTTTCGAAAGATGAAACATATAAACAAAAGTATCGTCTTCGGCAATCTTCGGCCAAGATTTTATTCTAACAAGAAAAGAAGTAGGATTTATGATGCGATCTCGATGCCGGCCGTGCGTCACAGTCGCAAGTAGGCCAGGCACATTGGGTAAGTACGAAAAACAACGCGCTAAGATTGAAAAGTGTACGAGATGAAGAAGTAATGTGTCCGTTTATGTTTCCCACAGGTCTCACAACTGCGACAGCACATGGGCGCCGCGGATGGCACAGCAGCGCCATCGAGTCGAGGACATTTGAGACAGCAAAGGACGGAAACTCACCGAGCGTGCGCAACCACCCGCATACCCAATTAGTGTTTTGACGCAACAGGAATTATGTTTTGAGCTAAGTATTGTATTGTATTTCATATAAGTGAAACATTTAGGGTGACCATATCTAGTTTCTGCTGCGAATCTATCAGATACTGCCGTAAACGTGTTCTGAACGTGTGGATAGTGCCCAGTACCCGTAATGGTGGTGGAATGTTATTCCACACCTTAGATGCAGCGTATCGGAAAGTACCCCTGAAAGCTGCTGTCCTATGCGACTGTGTTGAGAGTTGTTGTGCACATAGCCTGGGCGCGCAATCCCGTCTACTAGCCATCCAACTAAGCTTGTCGTACAAATATTTCGGTTTTTGGGACTTAACGACACCAAAAAGCAGGCACGCTAGGTGTAACTTGTACTTATACTTTTTATTTGCACCAAAGACAACCCCATTTTATGTCCATAATATCACTGTCCATTCCAAGGTTGCCTGGAAGAGATTGCAGTAAGCGATAAGGCCGCCCATTGTATATTTTGTAGTGTATTACTTTTTTTTCTTGTAATATATTATCTGGTGTACAATAAAGTATATATAAATAAATAAATAATAAATAAACTTGCGCCTCGACTTCATTTTGAGGATAGAATGTTTATTAAGAAAGGGGGTGATATGACTTCTAGGGGGAATAGAGTAGCAGAAACGCGCACATGCATTTTGGACTCTTTGTATAAGTCGATCGGTACGAGCTAGCAAACGTGGGCCGTAAACCGTATCAGCGTAGTTTAATTTAGAAAGAACAAGGGTTTCGACCAGCTGTTCGCGAAGCTTTTCAGACAAGAAGGGCCTCATTTTGTAAAGCAATTTCAGACGATAGAAGCAGTTTCTCACAGAGTTAGCAACGTGTTTCTCAAATCTAAGGCTATTGTCCATATATAATCCAAGATTCCGCGCCTCATCCACACGCTCAATAGGCTCACCCAGTAGAGTTAAATTTAAGCTTGAGGGTATTTTCTTCAACTGCTGCCTGGTACCAAACAACATATACTTTGTTTTCACTGGGTTTAATGCTAGACAATTTGCATCAGACCAGGCGGCGATTCTTTCTAGGTCGTCATTTAGGTCTCTTATGGCCGACTCGTAGTTATCTGGACTGAAGGATAAATATAGTTGGACGTCATCGGCATAAATATGGTACTTGCATTTCTGGAGACACTTTATTATGTCTGCACAGTAGAGTATAAAAAGAATCGGACCCAAAATTGATCCCTGAGGAACGCCTCTTTCTATTGAAGTAAGGGCCGAAGTCAAGGTAGCGTAGCGTTGTGCGTTTCACTCAATAATGTTCCCCCGGCGCGGGTGGCGCGGTGCGGAGGGTGACGCTCGCGCACACATGCACGAAATGTCACACGCCTGAAGCTCTTTCGTTTGATTCAGGCACACACGTGCGTGTTGTTTGTAGTGTTTCCACTTTTACCTACTTTATCTGTTTGACTTCGCCCTGAGAAAATTATCGTAGGTATCGTTTGAAATTAGAATAAAATTGTTGGTTTGAGTGGACGCTGCTGTGTCAGTGAATTTGTGTTGGTTGATTGAAGAACAGTACCTACCTACCAATCAATCTTCCTAGCCTTTTCCCAACTATCTTGGGGTCGGCTTCCAGTCTAACCGGATGCAGCTGAATACCAGTATTTTACATGGAGCGACTGCCTATTTGACCTCGGTACCGATACCCCTTGGTAAGACTGATGTCAGACTTTCGGGCTTCTGACGACTCGTAACGACTGTCAAAGATCCACAAATGACAGCCGGGAGCCCGGGACCAACGGCTTACGTGCTTTCCGAGGCACGGAGTCTCGGTATGTAAAGATGGTCACCCATCCACTGACTAACCCCGGCAAGCGTAGCTTAACCTGATGGAGTGTGCGTTACGATTGCTCCGCCAAGTTATCCAAACAAAAAAAAACTTCGCCCAATAAATTGTCGGAATTTGTCAAAATCGAAGGGAACAAACCAAAAATTTGTCAAAGTAGAAATAAAGAAGATACAAGGGTTTTAAGTTGGCCGCGCGAACGTAACGTGGAGGATTGCGCGGCCATGAAGATCTCAGCAACTACTTGGGTTAGAGATCTATTTTTTTTTGTCAATTGAAGACTGAATTTGTCAAAAATTGTCGAAACAAGAATTTCAAACTCTAGATCAAAATTTTACGAAATATTTGACTTGGAAGTTATGGCCGCGCAATCGTGCACTTGTTGTTTCTTGATTGTTGATTATTTCTTTAAAACTTAAGACTTCATACGGTAAAACTGTTACAAGGAGAAAGGCCTTAATTTGTCAAAACTAACGAAAGCAATAAATTCTACTAAAGTTTAGTTAAACAGACGAAATCAGTCCATAACAAAGAGTACGTGGCCGCGCGATCGAAATGTTACTTTGTACACTGATATCTCAGTATCTATAATTGCTAGGATTTCGGTGTGAACATCCAATTATTCGACATATTAACCTCATTAGAATGACATATCGTTTTACCCTCAGAACGGTTTTTAAAGCATGTAATCTCAAAAATATGTTATCTCATACAATGTTCGAGCAGGGTAACCATAATTTCGATTTGATTTGGGAATAAGTACCTCTAACTGGAGACTATATTGGAAAACATCTAGTAGTAAAAAATAACAAATCTAATAATAATAATTATTAACATTGATCAGGCAGGGGCCATAGTCCAATATATTTGGTTCCATATCCTGCAATAGTCCTACATCAACCCAGGGTTGTCCTTGGGTGCACTTGCATAGTGCATACAGCGATAATCGTCGGTTGGCGCCTCATTTCTTTAAAACGTTCGGCCCCTCTTGTCCGGGACCCCAGGGTCACGAGAAATGTCAAGAGACAAAAAATAATTATTAAATAAAAAAACTTAATCACAGCTTACACAGTTTTGCGCTCTCACTCTGACAATCATATGATTTCACACTCGCACAACTGCTGGGCAGCCGACCACCCCGGCCGAATGATAGCCGCTTGGTTGCCGAGAGTGGCCACCGGTAGCGCTACGAGCGCGTTGCCTCGCAGTTTAGCAACAATACAAAAAATCGCGTGACTGATTTAAAAAATAAAAAGGTGGTTCACTACATACCTACTTACACAAAAATAAAAAGATTTAATAATTACTTTTCCTTCTGAGACAATTCCGAGATTTGTTTAAAAAAAAATCACACACGAGGTAAAATATCGCGGATTGGAATCATTGGATCAAATGTTACGTCACTTTAATAAAAACTCCATCTTTCATGAACAACAGTACGGTTTCACCAAAGGGCGTTGTACTACTGACGCCGGTGTCAGAACCTAATAAAGAACATTTTTAATGCCTGGGAAGAAGCACAAGATGCCATTGGAATCTTTTGCGACCTCTCGAAGGCGTTCGATTGCGTAGACCATGAGACACTTCTGCTGAAACTGGAGCATTATGGGATTAGGAATACAGCTCTTGATTTACTAAAATCTTACCTGAAAGATAGAAAGGTTAAAGTTCAAGTAAACGGCATAAACTCATTAGGGTCTGAAATGGCAATGGGCGTTCCTCAAGGTTCGATATTGGGTCCATTCCTCTTTTTAGTTTATATTAATGGTTTACCCCAATTACTTCAAAATCAACCGAAGATGGTGTTATTTGCAGATGACACATCATTGATCTTTAAAATCAACCGACGGTCGCAAAATCTTGACGACGTGAATAGCTCTATTCTTCAGGTCCAAGATTGGTTTACGGTAAATAATTTGGTACTGAATAAAAATAAAACCAAATGCATTAGATTTAAATTACCTAATGTCAGAAGTAGCGAATGTGACATTATATTGAATGGAGAAAAACTGGAATTTATTAATCAAACGGTTTTCCTGGGAATCACGCTAGACGAGAAATTACAATGGGGACCTCATATAACATCTCTTGCGGGGCGGCTAAGCTCGGCCGCTTATGCTGTTAGAAAGATCAGACAGTTAACAGATGTAGAAACCGCGCGTTTGGTCTATTTTAGCTACTTCCACAGCATTATGTCGTATGGCATTTTACTGTGGGGTCGGGCTGCTGACATTGAATCTATCTTTATTTTGCAAAAGAGAGCTGTCAGAGCCATTTATGATCTCCGTCGTCGCGAATCTCTCAGGGAACTATTTAAAAGGATTAATATTATGACCGTTCCTTGCCAATTCATTTATGAAAATATTATATGTAAGGAAAAATCTACATCTTTTTAATAAAATAAGTGATAGACATAATTTTAATACTAGAAATAAAGATAAACTAGATCAACCATTTTTCAGATTATCTAAAGTACATACATCTTTTATGGGGTACTGTGTTAAATGTTACAACAAAATACCTTGTGATATATTACAATTAAATGAAAGAAAAAGACATTGACCAGACCTGGTATCGCTATTTATTCTGCTGTGACTTAAGTTTATAATGTTGATAAATCTTGTTTTTAAATATAATAATTTTATCTGGTAATGCGAATTCTTAAATTCTCCGCATAAAAAACACCATAAAACTATTAGTTTTTATTTCGATTTCCTATTTTACCAATACATAGTTTTTTTTTTCACGCAAGTAATGTCACATGTCATGTCATTGGCTTCAAAGAGTATGTAAACCATAAAAACCTTCTTGACTTACGAAAAATAATTAATTTACGCATCCAATATTGAAATTAAAGTTGAGTAACAAATGATATTAAAATAACAACTAATTATTATTATTACATTGTAATAATAATCTGTAGGTGTTAAAAGTACCTTATGGTAATGACAAAGGCAGAATGTAATGAGAGACCTTTGCCTGTTTCATTCATCAATAGAAACTCTTTGAAAACAAAGCGCGCAAACGCGCGCCATATGATTCCTATGCGCGCGCATCCTGAGCAGAATATTATGCTGGCGACAGAACGTTTTTCTCTTTCTAGCATATATGCACGTTTCATTCGCTTAGTTTCAAGTACAGTCTCGAACGGAAGGTATTTTACCTTTAACTATAGTTTACTAATATTGTACCTAAATTAATTGAATAATTTTATTTTTAAGCTTAGTTTTAAAGCATTGCTGCTAGGCCATTATTATTTTGCAATTTGGATTTCATTTAAGATTATTTTAAGTGAAGACTGAAATTGTGCCAACACTTACGGCAAATTAAAATGTATCTATATTCTGATTCACTTCAACTTAAAAAACCACCTGAATAAATAACTAACGTGATGACATTTTGCATAAAGATAAGGTCTGGTCTGGATTAGTACCTATATAGTTACATAACCGTAAGCAAGTTGTTACCTATACCAATTAAAAGTGTGCGTTACGATTGCTCCGCCAAGATATCCAAACAAAAAAAAATTTCGCCCAAAAAATTGTCGGAATTTGTCAAAATCGAAGGGAACAAACCAAAAATTTGTCAAAGTAGAAAAAAAGAAGATACAAGGGTTTTAAGTTGGCCGCGCGAACGTAACGTGGAGGATTGCGCGGCCATGGAGATCTCAGCAACTACTTGGGTTAGAGATCTATTTTTTTTTGTCAATTGAGGACTGAATTTGTCAAAAATTGTCGAAACAAGAATTATAAACTCTAGATCAAAATTTTACGAAATATTCGACTTGGAAGTTATGGCCGCGCAATCGTGCACTTGTTGTTTCTTGATTGTTGATTATTTCTTTAAAACTTAAGACTTCATACGGTAAAACTGTTACAAGAAGAAAGGCCTTAATTTGTCAAAACTAACGAAAGCAATAAATTCTACTAAAGTTTAGTTAAACAGACGAAATCAGTCCATAACAAAGAGTACGTGGCCACGCGATCGAAACGTTACTTTGTACACTGATATCTCACTATCTATAATTGCTAGGATTTCGGTGTGAACATCCAATTATTCGACATATTAACCTCATAAGAATGACATATCGTTTTACCCTCAGAACGGTTTTTATAGCATGTAATCTCAAAAATACGTTATCTCATACAATGTTCGAGCAGGGTAACCATAATTTCGATTTGATTTGGGAATAAGTACCTCTAACTGGAGACTATATTGGACAACATCTAGTAGTAAAAAATAACAAATCTAATAATAAGTAATAATTAACATTGATCAGGCAGGGGCCATAGTCCAATATATTTGGTTCCATATCCTGCAATAGTCCTACACCAACCGAGGGTTGTCCTTGGGTGAACTCGCATAGTGCATATGTCGTGGCCAGATCTTAGAATTGATCATTTCATGAAGTGTTCGGCCATTTCATGAAATGGTTGCATTTCATGAAATAGAACATCGCCCGCTGATCACATCATGATGTGGTCTGGCCAGATCATTGAATACTCAATGTTTGACGATATGAACAGTTAAACGCACGAATACTTCATGATGTGACCAAAAATTATTGAACATATCGTAAAATAGTTAGATTATCCACCGGTAGAGGCGTTGATGTCGCTTTATTTTTGTTGTGCATCATGGCGGCGGCATACAACAAATCAAATAAAGTAGGGTGACCACGCTAGAAAACTCGATAGACTTTTTTATTGGATTTCCAAATATGATATCATTGAGTTATACTACCACGTACGTAGTACATTATAACTCAATGTGTGATATTATGGAAAGTGACCAACTTGGAAGTTACTAACCTAACCCATGTTGGGGTACCACAAACGGTGTGGTGAGCAACATAGCACTTAAAATAAAAAAATCACGCCGCTTATGGCACCCCGAGTTCCCGACGAAATGTGTTAATCTAGGTTAGAACTATGACCAATGTGTACTTCCAATTTGGTCGCAGTTAGCAATTTTTACTACACCATAAACCATGGACATCCTACATTAATGATATGGCCAAACGTCGACTGACAGATCATTAAACGTTGACGTTTAAATGATATGGCCAATTTTAGCTGGCCATTTCATGAAACACAACCATTTCATGAAATGGTCGAACACTGTGAATATCAGGTTGGCGGGTGTAACTTTCAGAAATGGTCGAAAATGTTGGCAAAAAACTCATTAAACGCCTCAGCTACGTCAGCTGCTTTAGTAACTAATTTACTGTCGACTATAATCTCAAGTTCTTTATCTTGTTTAACCGACTTACCCGTTTCATTGTTAATAATTTTCCAAGTGGTTTTTACTTTATTATTGGAATTTTTAATTGTATCGCTCAAAAATTTCGATTTAGCATAAACACTAACCTTTTTAAATAATTTTGAATAATTTTTAACATACTCTAGGAAAGGAGTATCAAACCTGTATTTTTTCAAACCATATAACTCGTATAGTCTCGCTCTACTTTTATAAATACCTGGAGTGGCCCATTGGTTAAAGCCAGCGCTGGTGCCATTAATTTTAATAGTTTTGGTCTTGAATGTAGATTGGTACTCTTTTTGCACGACATCAAAAAGGGCTCCATAGATTTCATTAGGACTCTCGAGTTCTACTATAGATGGTGTAATTCTATGAGCTATATTATTTTTAAACTTATTGCAACGACTAGCTGTATAGGGCCTGCATTCTATTTTACGCGGCTTTTTATGTAATGGCATGGGGAAGCTAGCTAATAAACCACAGTGGTCAGAAGTTAAGTCACTTAACACACATTTATTTTTGGCATCACAATCACTAAATATATTATCAAGACAAGTTGACGAAGATGCCGTGATCCTAGTAGGTTCAAAAAACAAGTTAATTAAATTATAAGACCTAAACAGATTAAGAAGTCTAATACTTAATGGAGTAACATCTAAAATATTAATATTAAAATCTCCACATAAAACTATACTTTTATTACTTGACTTATGGCAGCTAACTAATTACATTTTAACCGCCTGCCACTTTCGTGCTAGCAAAAACAAGTGGTGCTTGTTTTTGCTAGCACGTAAATGGCTGGCGTTCTTATCGTATTATTAGTTTGTTTTTATGAGGGTGGACGGATATTTTTTATTTTTAATTCTGTCATACAGGTAAAATATTCTACTATAGTGTTCTTGTCGTGTCGTGTCTTACTATTGTGATCACACTATTAGTTCTGCCTATTAGTAAAGCTAAAAAATTCTATGATATGGCGACAACATAATTATACACCGGCTTGTAGTTAATAGGTTGAATCTGTTCCAAAACCGAGTCGGGGCACCCCGACTTTACGTAGTCTTTTGGCTCCTACCCCTAGAGTGTATATAAAAACCGGAGGCGCGGAGGGAGAGCAACCCCCGCCCGCTGTAACAAAGCATAGGCACCCGTGCGAGCCGTAGCGGCCGAGGCTGGTCGCCGGAGGCGACCAGCAAGCCGAAGCTGCGGAGGTGAGCATGGGTGCCTATCCTTTGTTACGTAAGGGCGAAGGGGTTGCACTTCCCGCAGCGCCGGAGACGATGCAGAAGCAACTTTAATTTTTTGAGGTTAGGTTACAATATAATTTGCTTTTCTCAAGAACGATGCGTTACTTTAGAAATTTCGTTGATATGAAAGTTAGGTCAAATGAACATTATATAAAAAGAACAATATACAATATGAAAATTATATGAAATGAACGTTATACTAAATGAAATTAGAGAAAATGAAAATTATATCAAATATAACATTCGATCATATGAAATTAGGTTCAATATTTTTATAGCGTATGAAAATTATATCATATGAAAGTTATGGCATATGAAATTAGACTATCTGTTGTTATACCAAACATTACACACCCGTGTCTTGCGCAGACAAGTTAGTTTTTCGTGCACCTCTGCGAGCAGGGTACACAGTTATTTTCTAGTTACGACACGAATTCTTGCGTAGGCCCGGTGTATTTTCTTACCGTGTACAAGCGCCCTAACTGCGCAATGCAGGAATTGTGTGACGTCTTTGCTGCGTAGTTCGTATTACATGTGATTATCTTTTCTGTTATTTTGAAATAAATACTTCTTTGTAGTTTTTTATGCTCTTCTTTCAAAATAAACAAATGAGCTTCTGATTCATGACTATGGTATATATTCTTTTTCATTGTCAAATATATTTTTCAAGTAGAAGTTTCAAATAGAGTTATTTTTAATCAGCTTAATTTTATTTATTGTTATTACGGTTAATATAATATAACTAATATATTTCAATATATTCTGAGTAGCAACAGGGATCTGGTAGCGATCTGGTGGATAACAGTGCTGGTGCGTATCGACCTTCAACATCGCATCGCGGTTCACAGCGAACATCTCTCCAGGATGCTCAGATTCTGGAGAGATATCCGCTGTGTACCCAAGAACGGCTTTTTAAAGGTAAGCGGGGTCTCACCTTAGACCTTAGACCAGAGTCTAAGGTCTAAGGTGAGACCCCGCTGTTGTAGATGTAGATCTTGATATAGGTATTGTTAACGCCAATTTCAACTATATATGGGTATGCATGAACCTACATTGATTTAGTTGCCATTAAACATCATAGAAGACAGTCGCATTTCATTTTAAATACCACGACACCGTGCTAACAATAGTCAACCTTAATACCCAAAACATATGGTCGAATACGAGCTGGATCGAACCTCATTAAGAATCGATGGAGCGCCGCCGTGAGAACAAAAGAACCACATTCCATTGAGAGATAAGGGAACACCTGGTGTTGTTTTGCACGGATTTCTCAGAATTGGTCAATTAGTGTGCGTGTAATGTGTATCGGTGTATCATTTGAACATTAATAACTTAGCAAATAGACATTTTTGAAGATTCTTGTGATTTACGCTTTACGCATTAACAATGACAAGTCAAGCAGACCAAGCGTTAAGTGTACTAGAAGATCTGGCGTCAATACTCAAAAAGACTCAAATAAACCTTAAAAAGTGCCCTAAAGAAAGATTATTGAAACCTGGATATGTACAAACTCGTATTCAAACTATTGAAGAATACTGGGTAGCTTTTAAGAAAGCACACCATGATCTGTTGAAATGTACAACTCGGGAACAACGTGGAGTTATTCCGTACTACGTGAATGAAGAATTTCTCCTTCATGAAGACTTATACCTATGTATGTTAGGAGATCTTAGAGACATGTTGGCTTCGTGTACTTTGAAGACTACTGACCAACCTTCATGCAGCAACACGTCGTGTGATGGAAAAATACGGGCTAAAGTGATGCTACCTAATATACAACTCCCTCCGTTTTCCGGTAACTACGAGGATTGGCCTACATTTAAGGACTTGTATGTGTCATTAATTCATGATTGCACCACACTAAGTGAAGTTGAAAAGTTACACTATTTGAAGACCAGTATCACGGGCGAAGCGGCATCATTACTGAAGCACATTCAGGTGACGGGTGCTAATTATGTTCAAGCTTGGGGAACGCTGAATCACCGATACGATAATAGGCGTATTATAGTAAATGCTTTGATGAAGCGACTATTTTATCAGAAAAAATGTACCAATCAAACTGCAGCACAGCTGAAAGCCCTCCTGGATGGTACCACTGAGGTTATTAATAGCTTAAAAAACGTAGAAGTGCCTACCGATTCCTGGGATCCAATAATAATATTTCTGGTTGTGCAGAAGTTGGACCCGGAGTCACACAAAGAATGGGAACAGACTGCCTATTCGGTGAACGATCAAGAGCTGCCTAAATGGAAGGAATTGCGCGAGTTTTTAGAAGCCAAATTCCGGACGCTTGAAATGGTTTCTCCGACGTCTACCACTAAACCTACCAAAGAGCGTGTTCTTCATGTTACAGCGACAGAAAATGATAAACAAAAACCATGTGCTTTGTGTAAAGAAACGCACACACTGTGTCATTGTAGCATATTCAATAAAATGACAGTTAATGAAAGAGGCGAACATGTCAAAGCAAACAAACTATGTTTTAACTGCCTTGGGGCGGGACATGCGGTGTTCAAGTGCCGTATGCCAATGTCTTGCCGAACCTGTAGGAGACGACATCACACACTTTTACATCAACCCAAAAAGATTGATGAAGCGGCTCCAAATGTAGAAACCAAGCAACCGACTTCATCCAGCCAAGCAGATGTAGAAGAGAAGAAAGTTCACACAATGATTGCGTCTCATTATAACGCGGGGCAGAAGATATCTCTATTGGCTACCGCAGTAGTAATTTTGAAGAGTGAACATGGACACACTACTGTTCTAAGAGCGCTGATAGACTCAGGATCTCAAGCATGTTTTATAAGTGAGAAGGCAACTCAGATCCTGAACCTAGAAAAATCATCAGTAAATCTAATCGTCTCCGGAATGGAATCCATGAAAGTAAGAGTCAAGCATGAGGTCAAATTACAAGTATTGTCACGATGGGAAAACCAATTCAATTTACCTATCAGAGCCTACGTGATGTCCAAGCACTTGACCTCGAACATACCTACACACACCACGATGGGGACCGATTGGCCTCATATAGCAAACCTTCAACTAGCAGACAGAAATTATTATTCATCAGGACCTATTGATCTGTTGTTGGGTGTAAACGAATATGCATCAATTCTCAAGCAAGGACTCATTAAAGGTCCACCAAATACACCATGTGCCCAAAATACTTACCTGGGATGGATCTTGATGGGTGGAATAACAATCAAAGTGAACGCACGAGAAAAAACATTGACGGCCATGAAGCAAGACATTAACATGGAAGATTTACTGACAACAATATGGGAAGTTGATACGGACACGAAAAGAAAACTTACCCTAACTGAGCAACTATGTGAAAATATATACGAGAAGACACACAAGCGAGATAATGACGGAAAATACATAGTCAAGCTACCGTTTAAAACAGAAGAACCAAAATCAGTAGAAGGCAACACAAGAGAAATAGCAAAAAGAAGACTCCTTCAACTAGAAAAAAGATTTAATCAAAACACAGAATTGAAGCAAGAATATACAAAGGTGATCAACGAATATAAAGACTTAAAACATATAGAAGAAATACCTAAGGAAGAAATAAATAATAAATCAGTATACTTACCTCACCACGCGGTGATCCGGAGTGACAAGGAAACAACGAAGACTCGTGTTGTATTCGACGCCTCGTGCAAGGGCTTCAACGGTACTTCACTCAACGATGAACTCTTATTGGGTCCAATGTTACAAGATGACTTGAGAAGCATAATCATTAGATGGCGAATTCATGCTGTTTGTTACGTTTCTGACATTCATAAGATGTACAGAATGATCTGGACAAACAAAGAAGACATCGATTATCAAAGAATTCTATGGAGAGATAACACATCAGAAGATATCAAAGACTACAGACTTTTAACTGTGACATTCGGAACGGCTTCCGCACCTTATCTCGCCGTAAAGACACTCATGCAATTGGCTGATGACGAAGGTGACAAATATCCCGAAGCTGCAAAGATATTGCGCGAAGACTTCTACGTCGACGATGTTATGTCCGGACACGATGATCTGGAACAAGCTATAAAAATCAGTCAAGATCTCAAAAGGCTACTGCGTCTAGGTGGCTTCGAATTGAAAAAATGGTCTTCTAACAACCGTGATTTCATGGACACTATTGAACCAAGCGAAAGATCATCCAATGCACATCTAGAACTAAAGATTGATGGAACAATCAAAGCCCTGGGCATACAATGGAACTTGGGAAAAGACCAATTCGAATATAATATGAACTTACCTGTTATCGGCAAAGCAATCACGAAGCGCAGCATTCTATCCGACATTCAAAAGTTATTCGACCCGCTCGGATGGATTGCTCCTTGCCTTTTAATGGCGAAGATTTTAATTCAACAACTCTGGCAAGAAAAGATTGATTGGGACGAAGTCTTGAATACTACACTGGCTGAAAAATGGGCTACACTACGATCTGATCTCGAAAATGTAAACGGAATCTACATAAATAGATGGATGGGAACGTCTAACTCAAGAAAAGATTCTATAGAAATACACGGCTTCTGCGATGCCTCTATACAAGCATATGGTGCTGTGGCATACTGCCGAGTCATAAATTCAGATGGCACAGTAAAAAGCACAATCATTGCTGCAAGAACAAGAGTAGCTCCTTTGAAAACCATTTCATTGCCTCGACTAGAACTGTGTGGAGCTTTGCTTCTATCCAAACTACTTAAGCAAATAATGCAAGCAATGAGAATACCTTCAACACAAATCTATGCTTGGACAGATTCTTCTATTGTTATCTCCTGGTTACATGGAGATCTGAACAAATGGAAGGCGTTTGTGGCTAACCGCGTTGTCGAGATCACAACCAATGTAAGGTGCAGTCAATGGCACCATGTCCAATCCCACGATAATCCAGCTGACATTGCATCAAGGGGTATGTCAGTAGCCAACTTGAAAAGTTGCGACCTATGGTGGAACGGACCACAGTGGTTATTACAACAGAAGATACAGTTCACTAGACTAAACATAACACCAATAGATCTAGAAAGAAAGAAAAACACCATACAAGCTCTGAAAATAACAAAAAACGATGAAAGTAATAAATTATCCGCACAACTCGACGACTTTGATACACTGACTGAACTACTGAGAGCCATCACCTACTGCCGAAGATTCCTAAAACAAAAGAAATTAAAGGAAAACATAGATAGTACAATCACAACTGAAGAACTCCAACTCGCCCTGCAAACCTGTATAAAAAGAGAACAAGAGGAAGAATTTATAGAAGAGATAGAAAGCTTAAAGAGAAAGAAAAGAGTTAAAAAAACAAGCAAATTGAAATCGCTAAATCCTTACCTTGACGAGAATGGCGTCCTCAGGGTGGGCGGCCGGCTCAAGAACGCAGAGTTGAGTGATGAATGCAAGCATCCAATCATTCTGGGTCGTAACAGTAAGCTTACCTATCTTATAATAGCAGAAGCCCACTCGAAGACGTTGCATGGAGGTATACAGTTGATGCTTACTTACCTCAGATCCAAGTATTGGATACTGCGCGCAAAAACGCTGGTCAAACAATACATCCATCGTTGTTTGGTTTGCGCTAAACTAAATGCAAAAGTGAGATCGCAAGTAATGGGTGACTTACCAAGCGTACGGGTGAAACCAGCACGAGCATTCCTCAATTCAGGTGTCGACTTTGCGGGACCATTCCAAATATTGATGAGTAAAGGTAGAGGAGCCAGAACTAGCAAGGCCTATATAGCCATATTTATTTGCATGTCTACCAAGGCATTACATTTGGAATTGGTTGGTGACCTAAGTACAGCAGCATTCATAGGCGCCTTCAAAAGGTTTTGCGCCCGCAGAGGAAGATGCATAAATCTGTGGAGCGACCAAGGACGAAATTTTGTTGGCGCTAACAAACAATTACATGAAGCCTGGAAAGAAGCTGGTTTGCAATTTGATGGAAAAATCGACGAATTACTTGCTAACGACGGGACTCAGTGGCATTTTATACCGGCATACTCACCTAACTTCGGAGGACTATGGGAGGCCGGAGTAAAATCCATAAAATACCACATGAAGAGAGTTCTCACTACAAACTTGACATTCGAGGAGATGACGACGGTTCTCTGTGAAATAGAAGCATGCCTGAACTCGCGTCCGTTATGTCCAATGGACGACGATACCATGCAGGCACTGACACCTGGTCATTTTTTAATAACGGAAGCACCAGTCACCGTCCCAAACCCAAACATAAAGGATGCTAAAATAAGCAATTTGACTCGCTGGCAATATACTCAGAAATTGTTGTGTGACTTCTGGTCGCGATGGCAGAAAGAGTATCTAACGAGACTCCAGCAGAGACCAAAATGGTTAAAACGTGAAGAAGAGTTTAAGAAGGGAGATATAGTGCTGATCAAGCAAGACAATCTTCCGCCGGGAAAATGGTCCATGGGACGCATTACCGACAAGCACCCCGGCCCCGACGGTTTAACCAGAGTGTACAGCGTGAAGAGCGGTGACAGTATAACCAAGCGATGTGTGACAAAGTTGTGTGCTTTACCAATCGATACAGTACCAGAAGAGACGATAGTATAACGTATCTAGATTTATTATGCATGTAAATTAACTTAAATTATTTGTTTTTAAAGGACTACATAGTCCTTTGGTGGGCGGCTTATGTTAACGCCAATTTCAACTATATATGGGTATGCATGAACCTACATTGATTTAGTTGCCATTAAACATCATAGAAGACAGTCGCATTTCATTTTAAATACCACGACACCGTGCTAACAATAGTCAACCTTAATACCCAAAACAGGTATCAAGATCTACATCTACAGCACCATATACATCCACTTTTGACCCGTTTTGGAAAACTCCTTTCAAAATCTCTGTTCCTGTTTTGAAGCGAGTAGTTCCCTGCGGTGCTGGAGCTCTTCTGGCACAACACTTAGCAGAGTGCGTTCGTTTTGACGCCCGGGAGAACTCGCAAAGTGCTTGGGAACAGCTGCTCACCTTCCATCTTTCCACAGACGGTGCAGTGTGTTAAGGCCACCGGAGCGGAGAGGAGAGGAGAGGAGCGGAGATGTGTCAATATTAACCAAAAGAATCAAAACTCCGCTCCAGAGGAGGAGGTGCGATTCTATTGGTAAATATTGGCACATCTCCGCTCCTCTCCTCTCCTCTCTGCTCCAGTGGGCAGGCAGCTTAAGAACCCGATTTTTGTTTCATTCTGTTTTTATTCAAGTACCTAATCGATAGTTTCTATTATTTCGGCACGACGTCTTTGCTACGACAAGAAAATATAAAAAAAAAAAAACGCAATATCCGCATAGAGAATAACAAAAAAAATAACTTATTTTAAAAAGAAAAAAGCGGCCAAGTGCGAGTCGGACTTGCCCATGAAGGGTTCCGTAGCAGCAATTAACAGATTTTTGTGTCTTTGAAGTGCAAATAAATATTACTATTACTATTACTAATTAACATAATATGTATAAAAGTTCTTGTAGTTCGTTAAAGGTAAATTACGGTTTACGATTTATGACGTATTAAAAAAAAACTACTTACTAGATCTCGTTCAAACCAATTTTCGGTGGAAGTTTACATGGTAATGTTACATCATGTATTTTTTTTTTATTTTGTCATTCTCTTATTTTAGAAGTTACAGGGGGGGACACACATTTTACCACTTTGGAAGTGTCTCTCGCGCAAATTATTATTCCGTTAAGAGAAAAATTATATTAGACTAGCCGCTATTATTTTACCCGCGGCTTCGCCCGCGTGGATGTCGCAAAATATCCAAAATATCTCACGGGAACGTACTACCGGGAATTCATACCTAATAGCCGAGGTAAAGGTCATTGACTAACTTTCAGCGGACGCATTGGTAGGCTACTGCGCCCGCGTAGCCGTCAACCATAATTATTTTGTTACGCGTAATTTTGAAACTGTGATAATTATCTCGTAAACTATTCACAATATTCAAATGATGTGATGTAAATTCATATTTTAATCTAAATTGAATTCCCAATTTAAATAGGCAGTGTATAGAGTGCCACCAGTGGCATTCTATCCCTATCGGATAAAGTGCCACTACACCGCCTCGGCCCGGCCAAAGTGCCGCAAGCATTGGATTGTTACTGTTACTAAGTCACGTCACTTGGTATTTTGTTTGATTGTCGAGGTTAGATCGCTGTAAAACACCACATTCCCAAAACATTACATTCTCTTGTGCCTAAACGGACCCTGGTCACAGTTCTAACCTAACCTAACCTAAATGACAAGTGACAGTGCCACAAGAATACTCGCGGCACCTTTCTTTTTCTTTTTTTGTTTTCGGGGGGAAACCTTCAAACGGCGCCCGGTCTTTGGGGATAAGACCGGGGAGTGTAGGATTCCTACCTCACTAAAGGTGAGGTAGGCTCGCTCATTATAGCAGCACGCCTCTGACACGGCAAATAACTTGTCAATCAAGTTAGGACTTTAAGTTAAATGTATTAAACCCTATTTTACGATGGCTAAACAAAATAGTGGACGGCTCGCCGGCAGCGAGCGGCCTGCGAGCCGTCACCCGTCCGGCCGACAGCGCGCTTCAAAGCGCAGGCCATACCGCCAGCTAACTTGCGGTCGAACATCGTTTCACCTCTTTACATACTTAGTCGGTAGCTCGCGGTGTGAACCGAAGTATGTAAAGAGGTGAAACGATGTTCGCCCGCCCCGCCCGCCCGCCCGTTAGCTGGCGGTGTGGCCTGCGCTCAAGCGAGGAGCCCGCTCGCCGGCGCCTCACTGTCCGCGGGGTGACGCCTCGCCGTAAGCGTGGTGACGCCGCACGTTGACGCCTTGCTTGTGAACAAACAATAAACTGTCACGGCTAGCGGTCGCCTTGCTTACGGCGCGTTGACGACTAGCCGTCGCCTTGCTTCCGGCGCGATGGCGACTAGCCGTAGCCTTGCTTTCGGCGCGTTGACGACTAGATTTTTCGAGGCGGTGTCGGGGCGCTGTCGTGCTGGAGCGGTGCTGTTATAATGGGCGATGACCTTTAAACCACCCCGGTGGTCACCATCTACACATGGAAGGGGCACGGTTTCCTCTCAAAAGACCAATCCGGGCTCACCTATAATACAAACCTAACATCGTATTAGTTCGTGAATTTTACATCAAAATATAGCTTATACTTTCTATTATAATATGTAGTATTAAAACGAAAACATAATTCCGTGTTATGCATACGTTATTGCAAATTATAATTTTTCTTCAGGGCTGTCACTTTTGTGGATCCCAAAAAATATTAACTAAAATATAATTATTTTATCCGACAAAAAACAATTTATATTAGGTGGTTCCTCAATGGGTACTCATCCTCATTACTAATAACAACAAATTCAACATGAGAATAATAATTGATTTCTAGATATTTTTCGTTAACAGTAGGAACACGACAAGCGCGAGAACGATCTTCTTCGCGTTTTGTCTTAATTTGTCTACGATTCTGACGTCATTCTAATTCCTAGTATGGAGATATCATCAGCGAATAACACACATAGGTGATCGCATATTTTTGGCAGGTCATTGATGTATATAAGGAAAAGTATGCATCCTATCACACTACCTTGATGGATAGACCAATTAGTGGTAATTATATCCGAGCGCACGTTTTGTAACTCACATGTGTCGCCATCCAGGTGTTCGATCTGTACGTACTGTTTCCTGTCAGCAAGATATGATCTAAGCCAATCAAGAGCGTCTCCTCTGATGCCAACCCCATTTAATTTGGTTAACAAGATTGAGTGATCATAGGCTTTAGTCATGTCGAGCAAGAGGCCTATTGCGTAGTTATTGTCTTTAATATATGTAAGGATTTCCTGTGTGTATTTGTAGACCGCTTGGGTTGTCGATCAATTTGCTCGGAATCCAAATTGATTATTGTCGAGTAAGTTATATTTTTCCAGGAATTTACACATACGGTTGGTGACTGCTTTTTCAAATATTTTTGAGAATGCTGGAAGAAGTGCTATTGGTCTGTATTGGCTAGGGTCATTGGAATTCCCACCTTTTTTGGTATAGGTTTGATAATTGCTATTTTTTATCGAGACGGGAATGTTTTTTCCGCAAAGGATTGGTTTACAAGGTATGTTAGCGGGGGAGTTAGTTCCAGGATACATGAATTTATTCATGTAGGGGGCATCTCGTCGATGCCACATCTGCGCTTGTCAGGGATGTTCTGAATAATATCAAATATCTCTTTTTCTGTAACAGGCTCTAAGAACATAGAATTAATGGCAGGCGTAATTACTGTATGGTCTATGGGTGCCTGTGAGCTGTTGTTCTGCATGTTTGGAGAACCTACGGACGCAAAGTATTGGTTGAATGTGTTAGCAATAGTGTATGGACAATTTGTTAGGTTAGTATTTATGTTTATTTTTAGATTTTCAGGGTAATTTTTTTTGGGTTTTTGAGTTATACGTTTTATTATCTGCCACATTTTTTTCGTTTTATTTTTAGATCTTTCCATTTCTTGTGAATAGTTTTGTTTTTTGGAAAACTTTACACATTTTTTGAGAATTTTTGAGAATTTTTTTTTATGTTTTTTTAATACTTTATTTTTAGATTAATTTACTAGTGTTTTTAGAAGTCGTTTATGTTTACATGATTTACTTATTCCTCTAGTTACATGTTACAGTTATGGTTTTTTAAATTAGATATTTTTAGTCGTTTAAGTGGGATGAAAGCGTCTAAAAGTTCTTTTAATTTGTTTTCGAAGAGGTTGTAGTTATTGTTGACATTATTTTCTGATATTAAGATGTTATTCCAAGCAATTTGTCTCAGTCCGAGTTTGAAAGGTATGAAATACTTTGGATGGTTAGTTAGACGGACTTTTTTATAGATGGGTTTATTTTGTGACCTAGAAAACTGTTCAAAACCGTAAGTTACGCATTTGTGGTCAGAAATTCCTTTATCATTAACAGATAGCGAGAAGTTTTTATTATTTGTGAAGATTAGGTCTATGCAGGTTGATGACGTGGGCGTTTCTCTAGTCGGCTCTTTGACAACTTGGTGTAGGTTATATTCAAGCATAGTTGCCATCAGTTTTTATAGTGATTTGATTTTTGAATTGCATTTATATTAAAGTCACCTCCAATGATGATGTGTTTCTTATAGTGATGAGACTATAAGTAACAGTTCGAGGAAGGTAAAAAATTGGTCTACTTTTCGGTCCGTTCGGTACAGAATAATGAGAAGTATATTAGGTTTAATTTCTACCGCACAACATTCGATGACATATTCTATAGTTAGCCGTTAAGGTCTGGCCTCTCAGTATACATTGTTCCAGTTGGCAGAAGGATGGCAACGCCTCCACCGCGGCGCTGTTGACAACAATATGCTGCGGCAATCTCGTAGCCGTCAATTTGTACGAAGGGGCGTTGTTTTTCAGTTATCCAAGTTTCTGTTAGTTTTATTCCCTCATATCTTCCAAACCAGTCGATGGATTTCTTTAAATAAGGTATGGTTAGATTTGTCTCATTAGTCGCAAGTGTCCTTAGATATGTAGGTGACATAAAAACAATTAATTATGGGGGCTGCTAGATCTCATTGTTTTAAGGTAATTTTTTTAATCTTCTTTTTCTGCAATAGGGGTATCAAATTAAAGGGCTCATAACAAGGATTCCAAATAGATGGGTGTATTTTGCCAAACCTAAAGGGCCATTTAGACGGGGAGAGTTTCTCGAACGTTTCTTGGCGAGAAATCGTAGCGTGGTACTTCCTGGCAGCGCCACAGTCGCAGTTTGAATCGGGGTTAATAGGAATAAATGTACGTAATATGTTCGTAATTGTACGTAATAATAAAAAAAATGTACTTCAAAGATACGCGAGAAATTTAACAAAATTGGTGGCGCGGCCAGAAACGGTGCTTCCTAGCCGCGCCACCGTGTACACTGCAATAAATAGTTTAATAATGTACAAGTCATTGGTAAACAATTGTACGTCTATTGTTCGTTCTATTGGCAAAGAGAAATACTGCAAAAGTCATTACCTACATGGACAAATTTAGTACTGAAAAATCCTATCAAAAACATAAATGTGAAAATTGGGAGCCAAGTTCTGCAGCTAATCCTGATAAGAACATACAACATTCTAAAATGAATTTAAAACACAAATTCTTGTTTTTTTCTGCTATAACAATGGTTGCTATTTAGAAATATAACTGCTCTTAGAACAGTCGAATTATTTACACAAAGCACTTAGGATAAATAAAATTGAAGCTCAAGATTTGACTTAGCTAGTTTTTATCAGTAAATAAAAGTTTTAGAGGAGTAAGTAAGATATGTTGACCGTACAGTTACAATATAGAAACAGTAACTTGCGCATAATATAAAGAACAAAGATATAAATATTCCTAGATAGACCGTCAACTTGAAAACTCGTCGAAAAAAATAGTACCAGCTGTTAGCTGCTATTATTTTAACTTAAGACGGTTTACGTCGTTCGGCATTTCATACCAACTTTCAAGCCCTTATTTTTCGAAATGACTGAACCGATTTTGATGAAACTTCATACGCATATGCAAGATACAAAGGTCTAAAAACTTAGTTAAGAACATTTTCGAAATGTCTTATTTAAAAGCAGATAACTGGAAATCTCTGTTTCTATGGAAAATTAAAAATCGGTCTAATTTGGCTGTAACACTATTTTTCGAAAATGTTCTTAACTAAGTTTTTAGACCTTTGTATCCTGGATATGTGTATGAAATTTCATTAAAATCGGTTCCGAAAAATAAGGGTTTGAAAGTTTGTATGAAAAGCCGTACGACGTAAACCCTCTTAAATTATTTTAGCACAATTACAGCACAGTGACGTGGCGCGAGTTTAAGACGTAGCTGTCACGCACACCAGCATAATAAAGTTGCCCTATTTGTTTTGCAGCGCGAAACTCTATAGACATATAAATAGTCAAAGATAAAGAAGATAAATTGATTAGCCAAATATAAGATACCTTGTTTAGGGGTATGAGGAACAGGGTGTAAAGTTCACTCATCCACCATAGAAAAGGGAGGATCCTCCAACCAGAAGGGTGTTATATCTGACAGGCAACTGCCCATATGTTGATTTCGTATAGTCTTATCTATGTTTTTTGCTCGGTAAACTCTAACTGCGCGATGCAGGAATTGAGTGACGTCATGTCTTCGTTGCGTAGTTCGTATGTGGTGCTGTAACCACTACATTACTCCCCTCCGGAGACCGGAGGTCGATAGTGGGCTGAGTCTTGGATCTTGCGATGCTTCACAGTGCCAGCTGTGGTTCCAGTGAGTCGGAACCGGGTGCCGCTCAGTTCACAGTGGGTCGGAACTGTCTGCAGTGATTGCGGCGATGGTGATTGTGGTTCCAGTGAGTCGGAACCGGGAGCCGCACAGTTCACGGTGGGTCGGAACTGTTTGCGGTGATTGCGGCGATTGTGGTGATTGCGGTGATTGAGGTGATTGCGGTGATTCCCCAGTGAGTCGGGGTGGCGCTGCGTCGTCATCCAGCTTGCGGGAGTGATGATGGTGATGACGTCACGCTGAAGTAGTTGCGCGAAGGCTGCGTTGACGTTCATACTCGGGGTCACCAATTTAGAGGTATGAGGAACAGGGTGTAAAGTTCACTCATCCACCATATAAAAAGCGAGGATCCTCCAACCAGACGGGTATTATATCTGGCGGGCAACTGCCCATATGTTGATTTTGGATAGTCTTATCTATGTTTTTCGCTCGGTAAACTCAAACTGCGCGATGCAAGAATTGAGTGACGTCATGTCTTCGTTGCGTAGTTCGTATGTGGTGGCGTAACCACTACACTCTATAGACATTTAAATAGTCAAAGATAAAGAAGATAAATTGATTAGCCAAATATAAGATACCTTGTATGTAAAAACTAGCCAAGTCAAATCTTGAGCTTCCATTTATCCTAAGTGCTTTGTGTAAATAATTCGACTGTTCAAAGGATATAATTCATTTTGGGCTAAATGTGAAAGTGTTGTATTCCGTTAGAACATTCTCTTCACTTTTCACTATGGGACCAAATCTGTAGGTCTCTTCACTTTTCACTATGGGACCAAATCTGTACGGCCATTCCCAGCGCTGTTATACGTTGTGATGTAACGCTTAGCTCCTCGGAGCTAAGCGTTGATACAGTTAAAATAAAGAAAGGTTAAAGGTTAAGAGTTAGAGTCTAGAGTATAGTTAGGTTATAAGAGGTAAAAGGTAAAAGGTTGAGAGGCCGGCTTCACACGACGTGGGATGCTCAGGATAGGCGGGGCCAGGACCGAGCTGAGGTACAGGTAGGCTGACGGACAGGAAGGCAGGCAGGCAGGGAGTACAGAGGAGCCGCCGCACACGCCGCACGCTGAGTAGGAGGTTCCTTCACCCTGTTGAACGGAGAGGTAGGTGTGAGAGGTAGCTAGGAGGCGGAGGTACCTTCGTGGTACCTCACGCTAACAGGAGGGACGCGTCGGCGCCACTCGTGACGTCGTGCTGTGAGGGCTAAGATCACGACTCCTGACGTCACGTCACTCGACGTCGGTGCCCTCTCTTGTTCGAGTAGTATGTGTGGCTTTGAGGCGTGGCGTCTTGCGCCACGCTGCCAGATGACTGGTGTAGGGCCCTCTATAGGGCTAGGTGAGAAAGTCGGTGGAATGATAAGCCGGGTAGACACTGAACACCAAAAGTTTATTGATTGAAATTACACAATAGCTTATGTTATACGCGGTATTATGTTAGTTACACGGAATTAGGCTAGGATCTAAGTAGTAAAATTAGATTTAAGGTAAAAAGTAGTACATCACACGGCTAGAGCCAAACTTCAACTCCCCAAAGAAAAAGAACCCGTTTTTATCGTTCTGTGTCATATTTTAAAACAATTCAAAAGTTAGTTCTTAATTGAATGATGGCCAGAACGGATAAAAACGGTTTACAGACCGATAAGCTACAACTGTCTTTATTGAGAGCAATACAGTGTATTCAGTGTATTTGTGTGTGTGCCTTATAATAGGTTTAGTAGAACATAAAGTGTCTAACACACATTATGTCTATGGTTAAGAAAAGTAAATAAGACAGATGACAGCTTTCAATCAATATAAAATATTCTAACGTCTTTACAAAAGGAAGTTAATAAATAGTATTAAATAGAATTTAGATGCAAAAACTGTGGGAAATAGGTCGCAGGAGGAAAGAAAAAGGCGTGTACAGTTTGACGGACCGATTTTATAATAATCCGTTAGAAAACATTTGAATGACCGACATCTACGAATGATCGAATGAGTGAAAGATCGATTGTTATAATCGAGTGATTGAATCGAGTAATTATTCTAATCTGTTAACACTGGGATTTTTGTAATATTCCAACAGTCCCCCTCAAAAATGCAAGTATACAGAAAAATAAAAGCTCATTTCAATCACATAACAAAAAAAAACTGTTTGTATACCTATAGTAATTAATATACATTATAATATCGACGGGTTCCGGGCTATTTGTATTAACCGACATTTTTGAAACTTTACACCAGAGCAGTTTAAAGTTTCGATTTTTAGAAAAAAAATAATAACTTTAGCAAATCGCATTATTTTTTTAAAAAGAAGGATATTATTGTTTTTATAACATATTCCCCATAATCAGATATATTTTTTTTTCTAATATTCCTATTTTTAACGAAGATAAATGTCGCTTAATACAAAATGACCCATTTTTTACTTTTTTTCGTTCCAGGCTAAATGACTTAACCCCCTATGATTATTGTTTCTTATTCCAGGCTAAATGACTAAACCGCCTAGGTTTATTATTTCTTGTTCCAAGCTAAATGACTTAACCGCCTAGGTTTATTATTTCTTGTTCCAAGCTAAATGACTTAACCGCCTAGGCATGCAAATAATGGCTGTAAGCTAAGTGCTTTAATCAAAGAGTTGGTCATATTTCAAACCTAAGCTAATTGATTTAAATACCATATCTTAAACTTATTAATCTAAGGCTAATTAGTTTATGCGACTGATTTTTTATAAAATAAATTGTTTGTAATCATACTTGAATAATGAAGTTTGAACATTGATAAATTAAAAGGTACATACATAGGGTGTACCTACCTATCTTGTCACGTGCTTTTAAAAACACAAGTAACTCGCTCTTTTCAGCATTATACCTGAGTCCTTGAGCCACCACATAACTCTCACAAATTCGCAGAAGGCACCTGAGAGCACTGATCGAAGGACTCGGCAACATCATATCGTCCGCGTAGCTGATATTATTAATACAAAGCCCATCAATGTGACACCCGACATTTGTGTTGCTGAGTTCAACGATCAGCTGATTTATGTACAAATTAAAGAGGCGAGGTGAGGTTATTCCCCCCTGCCTCACCCCGCATTTCAATCGGTACTCCTCAGATAGTACCCCCGACCACTTTACATGGTTAGTCTGGTTTTGATACCAGTACCTGAGCAAAGATGTTACTGCACTATCTACATCAGTTTCCCGGAACAGCTTATCCCATAGAATGTCATAAGACACCAGGTCAAATGTCTTCGATAAATCGAGGAAGCAAGCATTGACCGGTGTCTTCCTATCTGCATAGTACTGGACGGTCCGCTTGAGACACAAAATGGCAGTTTCTGTCGATAGACCGGGCCTAAAGCCAAATTGTGCGTCATGCAATTTTATGGGACTGGCCATATGTGTATCAAACAGACAGTCCAGCACCTTAGCTGTAATAGTAGCCAGGGAAATTGGCCTATAATTCGACAGATCTGCCACATTCCCCGTTTTATTCTTCACTATCGGGACAACTATGGTTTTCATAAGATCATTCGGTAGGTAGGAGTGTTTTAAGCACAACGAATTAAACATAACCAACACCCTCGGCAAGTGATCACCCGCATACCGTAGGTGTTCAACGCTGAGGTGATCATGTCCCGGAGACTTACCCCTTACCATGTTTTTGATGACATTTGCAACTTCTCTGCCAGAGAACAGTAATGGGGAAGTCCTCTCAGCGCTGGACACACACGGTGACGCAGAAGAACTTAGGTTCCGTGGCGGATCAACTTGGTAGTGATTCATGAACATGTTCGCTATAGACAAGGGGTTGCAATTACCTGCCACGCTCACAGGGAGGCCCTGCTTGGGGATCATATTATTAGTATTTTTCCAAAATTTGCTGAATTCCTTTTTCTTATTATGTTCGGCTATTATGTCCATCTTGATTTGCATTTGATTATTACGACACCATTTTATTTTAGATTTAAAAACTTTTCGAGTTTCCCGCATTTTATCAAAGACTTTCCCTGAAATCGGATTCCCACATAAACACCACATTTGAAACGCGAGCCGAGCCTCGCTGTGAGCGGATTTAACATGTTTATTCCACCCTGTCAAAGGTTTGTACTTATTTTTCTTAATAAATATACAACTACGTTTAGCAGACATTGTCAATATACTAATTATGTTCCTGTACATATCATCTAAAATAGATCTGTGATTTAGGTCCCCACAGGTTGATTCCGCACAGCTACATAATTCCGGGGGAAAATCTATTTTACGTAAAGCGGAGTGACATAACTCTTCATACAATTTTATTTGGTTTAAGTCCCTTTCCCCCCATAAAACATTGTTTACACTCGCATTCGGTAGTACAGTACAATATTAGGTTCAATTATTTTTAAATCACAGTCCATTTGTAAAGGCAAATGATCAGACCAAAAACTATCATGCAATATTGTGCGACGCGCGGCTTCAGTCACGAGTGTCACGACGTAATGGTCGAGCCACCGTTTGCACCCGTGCGCTTCACTCACAAAAGTAAACGAATCTAGCGGTAGGAGTTCAATATCCGCGCAAGTCCAATATTGTTCATTACAAAATTTTAACAACTCATGGCTAAACAATTCATTACTATGCGCATTGTAGTCTCCTAACATAAACACAGATTGGATATTCCTATCTTCTATAGGTAATTGCATTCATTTCACTTAAGCAGTCCGTAAATTCAATTAAGTTATCATTACAGTCAGTAGGCATATAAACCGAAAATACTAGTATTTCTTGTTCACACAATTGCACTGTTATAGCTGTAAGACGAACACTATTGCAAGGTACAACAGACACCGATGAAAATAAACTTTTCCTCCACAGCAGTGCTACTCCTCCGTAAGGTCTCCCTCGAAGTACACCAACCGATATATCTACCGCAGAGGTCCCGGTGAAAGCAAAATCGTCATGTATACTGCCAAGAAATGCCAAGTCGTGAGGCATCAACCAAGTTTCTTGCAAAGCTATTATGTTACCCGATACACATAGCCGCCTTATTAGGCGGCTGTGTGTATCGGGTGACATAATAATGTTTAATTCGTTGTGCTTAAAACACTCCTACCTACCGAATGATCTTATGAAAACCATAGTTGTCCCGATAGTGAAGAATAAAACGGGGAATGTGGCAGATCTGTCGAATTATAGGCCAATTTCCCTGGCTACTATTACAGCTAAGGTGCTGGACTGTCTGTTTGATACACATATGGCCAGTCCCATAAAATTGAATGACGCACAATTTGGCTTTAGGCCCGGTCTATCGACAGAAACTGGAATTTTGTGTCTCAAGCGGACCGTCCAGTACTATGCAGATAGGAAGACACCGGTCAATGCTTGCTTCCTCGATTTATCGAAGACATTTGACCTGGTGTCTTATGACATTCTATGGGATAAGCTGTACCGGGAAACTGATGTAGACAGTGCAGTAACATCTTTGCTCAGGTACTGGTATCAAAACCAGACTAACCATGTAAAGTGGTCGGGGGTACTATCTGAGGAGTACCGATTGAAATGCGGGGTGAGGCAGGGGGGAATAACCTCACCTCGTTTAATTTGTACAAAAATCAGCTGATCGTTGAACTCAGCAACACAAATGTCGGGTGTCACATTGATGGGCTTTGTATTAATAATATCAGCTACGCGGACGATATAAAATTTTGATTGTATGTGTATACTATTCTTAGTCCGTTTAAGATAAACTGTTTGAAGTACTAGAACTATACTTTTGTTATAACTGAAACGACACTGCAAATCAAATATTGAATAAAAAAAATAGGTTTAACCATAATCTTTAAATGTTTACTGTTGAAATCCTAAATAGTTCATGCGACCGACATATCATTATCTACTGCAAGCTAAATGGTTGAAGTGACAACATCTAACATTTCATGTACAGAGCTAAATGTATGGATCGACACTGGGTATGAATTTAACAAAGAGGCTAAATGTATTAAATGACATTCTTGTATATTTATAAGGTAAAGCTAATTGTATTAAACGACACTGGATAAGAATTTAACAAAGAGGCTAATTGTATGAAGCCACATTTCTATATATTTATAAAGCCAGGCTAAATGCTTTAACGTACGTTGCCTGTAGATTGTTGCTCCAGGAAAAAAAGTTTAAACGACTGCCTGGTATTTGGTAGTTAGCTTAAGTACACAGTTCCTAAATTTGTCAATATTTTGTGTCGCTTCATACATTGCAGTCCAAAATGGGCCCAAAAATGCGGTTGTATTAAGCGACAAAAAAGTGCTCCGATCGTCACCAAACCCAGCTCAAATGACGCAGAAAAATTCGCTGATTCCAAATATGTATAAAAGTCTATATCGCTCAGAGTGTCGCTTAATACAATTAGCCCGGAACCCGTCGAATAACAAACAAAATGTTGATTTAAGTTAATGATTAATGTTATTTTAATGTTCACTTCAAATTCACGTGAAATAAATTTTACTAATTAAAGTTTAATACAAATTTAAATTGTGTCTTAAATCTAGAAACCTTTTGGAAGGAATCGCTTTCGTAAACATATTATCAGCTAGTTGATTTCCTGTGGAAATAAATTCTAGTTTTATTATTTTACTAGCGATTTGTTCCCTAATGAAATGGTATTTTATGTCTATGTGTTTAGATTTTTTATGGTTTGTAGGATTATTTGCGATACAAAAGCAACTATTGTTGTCTTCGTATATTATAATGGGCTCTTTTATTTGGATTAAAATGCTATTTAGTAATGATTTAATCCAGACTGCTTCTCTTACAGCCTCAAATAAAGCCATATACTCAGCTTCCGTTGAAGAGACGGCGACAGTATTTTGTTTTCGTGTGTTCCACGAAATTGTACAATTATTAAAAGCTTTGAATAAATAGCCTGTTGTACTTTTTCTGTCGTTTTCATCGCCTCCCCAATCAGAATCTGCATAGCCAGTTATTAATTCCTTATAATCACTTTTATGATAAGTCAATTTTATACCGACTGTACCTTTTATGTATCGCAAAAGATGTTTTAAACATTTCCACAATTCTTCATTATTTTTAGATTGGTATCTACTCAATATACTTATAGGAGCACAAATATCTGGCCGTGTACAAAGCATTGCATACATAAGACACCCAATTGCATTTCTACAGGGTGCTTCATAGTATGTGTCAGAATTTAAAGTTAAATGATTTAATTTACAAGGTAAAGGTGATTTAGAAGGGTTGCAATCACTCATAGAGAATCTATTTAAAACATTTTGTAGGTATGTAGATTGGTCTAAAGAGATAGTATTTTTTGACCTTTCGATTCTGATACCAAGGAATAACTTTCTTTTAAATCAGACATTTCAAACTTTTGCATAAGACTGTTCTTATAAACTTGTAATGTATCAATACTTTTAGTGGAAATTATTAAATCATCGACGTACAATACAATATAAACATTTTTATCTATACCATTTTTATCTAACACATATAGACAAGGATCTACTTCAGAATTTGTAAAACCCATATCTAAGAACGAGATCCAGGCGTTCGAACCAACATCTGGACGACTGTTTTAGGCCATACAATGTTTTGTTTAGTTTACACACCTGATTATCTTTAGCTAAAATGCCTTCTGGTACCTCCATATAAATATTTTCTTTTAGTATTCCATTAAGGAATGCCGTTTTAACATCCATATGGTGTACATGTAAATCAAATTGATTAGCTAAAGCTAAAATGAATCTAAATGTAGTGATCCGAGCTACTGGTGCGAAAGTTTCGTTATAATCCTGCAAGTACTCTTGAGTAAAACCTCGAGCAACCAAGCGAGCCTTATAACGTACGGGTTCACCTAACTCATTGTTTTTAATAGTAAATACCTATTTACAACTTATTATATTGACATCTTTAGGTTTTTCTACTAAAGTCCACGTTTGGTTGCTACGAAGTGACTCAATTTCACTCTGTACTGCTTTTAACCATTTGTCAGAATCATGTCTATCAAATATATACTTAAATGACAATGGCAATGATTGCAAATTAATCAATGACAAAAATAAATCAGGATCATGCATCTGTTTATAATTTTTCGGGGGTAAATTGAGAATTCTTTCACTTCGTCTTATATTATTAGGTTGACTTCCTAATGACGAATTTTCGTTCAAAGAATCTTGAGGTTGACTTTCTATTAGTTTTGCCGAATCATTGTCGGGCTTACTAATTTTTGAGGGAATCACAATGTTGTCACTACTGCTACTTGTTGGACGCGACTGTGTAAAATTCAACTCATCGAATATTACATCACGAGCTATGAATACTTCATTATTTTCAACATTAAATAATCTATAACCATTTGCATCGTAACCAACTAATATTGACTTATGAGATTTTTGATCAAATTTCGTTTTTCTAGTTTTATTATGAACGTATGCAGTAGAGCCAAACATTTTTAAATGATTTATTTTCGGTTTTTTACCATGCCACATTTCGTATGGTGTTTTATTTATCAGAGCTTTAGTGGGTAGAATATTAGTCAAATAAGTAGCTGTTAAAACAGCTTCACCCCAAAATATTTTGTCCAATTTCGCACTTGTAACCAATGTTCGAGCCATTTCGGTTAACGTACGATTCATCCTCTCTGATACACCATTTTGTTGTGGAGTGTAAGGCACCGTTAAGTGATACATTATTCCCTTTTCAACACAAAATTCTTTGAACTCGTTAGAAAGATATTCTCGGCCATTATCGCAATATAGATTAACAATCTTAGAATTAAGTAAGTTCTCACTCTTAGCCACAAAATCCCTAAAACATTTAAATACTTCTGACTTTGAATGCATTAAATATGTGACTGTATAATGAGTAAAATCATCAACAAAAATTGTAAAATAATTTTTATCATCAAATGTAGGTGGTGTTATAGGACCGCAAACATCAGAATGAACAATAAAAAGTGGTCTGTTGTTATTAGATTTCACTTTTGCCTTAGCAAAAGGTAGTCATGATTGTTTACCAAGTATACAAGGCTCACATAACTCATCACTAGGAATTATATCATTGATAATATGATTATCCTCAATTAGGTCTTTTAAAATATTAAATTTTTGTTTATTCAAATGACCGAGACGTTTGTGCCATAAATCATAAGTTTTAGAAGTCTCAGATAAATTTAAATTACATTGAGATCGCAGTACTTTAAAATGTAACCTAAAAAGGTTATTACTACATATACCGGATATTAAGCATTTGTTATTTTTGTAAATATGAACTTTATTATTGTTAAAAATAACCGACATACCTGCTTCTTGAATACGATTTACCGATAATAAATTATATGGAACATCTGGTGAATATAGAATATTATCGATTGATCCTTGAAAACCTAGATTACTAGAAACGTTTATTTTTCCTTTACCAAATGCAGGAATGTTAGTGCTGTTCTTAGCTACTCCAATTTTTAGCGGAGTGGGTAACTCTAAGTATGAAGAGAAAAAATCCTTTGAATTCACAATGTGGTCAGTTGCGCCCGAATCTAAAAGAAAAGTAATTGTATCATTATTTGAATTAAGATGCGGATGAGGTAACTTACATGTTGTAAACATAAAAGCGAAACTGTCCTCATCATTGCCGGAAATCTGCATTGTATTTGCAGTTGGTGTCTGGTTGCTACTACCGCTGTCTTGCTGAATTTTCTTGTAGAAATGGCAATCCTTCTTGACATGATTTCGTCGACCGCAATGATCACAATATAACTTCGAAATCTTATGCATAGAGTTTCCAGGCTGTGGCTTCTTCTTATATCGAGTACTATCACGGAATTTTTTCTTGTCAAATCCAGGTCTTGCTGTAAATTTCTTCACAGATGTATGTAATACTTTCAGTTCGGTTGTAATATCAGCTTTTAATTTCACTTCATGATCTAAAAGACGTGTCTTAACAAACGCTAGATTTAATTGTTCTTCTCCTAATGTTTCTAATGCTGTTATAACGCCGTCGTAGGAAGTAGGTAAAGTTAACAATAAATGTGATACTTTGTCCATCTCATCTAATTTTGCACCAGCTGAAATTAGTTCCGTAATTATATTGTCAAAATTATTAAAGTGTTGGAATAACGTCACATCCGGTGCTAATTTTAAATTGAGTAATTGTTTTCGCAGTGCCAATTGTGTAGCTAAGCTCCTCCTTTCGTAAATTTTATCCAAATCATCCATTATAGTTTTTGCCGTAGCAGCACCTTTTGCAAAATTCAAAAATGCATCGCCTAAATATTCCACTATCGTACCTTTCGCCAGCATATTTTTCTTTCTCCACTCTTCATCTGGGTTTGATGGCGGTGGTTCATCAATCACACTTAACACTTGCAGTTCTCCTAAAAGTGATCTAACGCGAAATTTCCACGTGCTATATCTTTCACCGTTAAATTGTTGAATATTTCTTTTACTTCGCGACTCCATTTTCAAATAATTTTTTAACGAACAGTGTTTTTTTTTTTGTTTTGTTTTGAACACTAGTTATAATCTTAACACTGTATTACTACGTAACCTGAGCTCATAACCTGTGGGAAATAGGTCGCAGGAGGAAAGAAAAAGGCGTGTACAGTTTGACGGACCGATTTTATAATAATCCGTTAGAAAACATTTGAATGACCGACATCTACGAATGATCGAATGAGTGAAAGATCGATTGTTATAATCGAGTGATTGAATCGAGTAATTATTCTAATCTGTTAACACTGGGATTTTTGTAATATTCCAACAAAAACAATCAAATAATATAAAAGTATGCTATTACAGGTATAGTGTGATTAAGAATAAATACAAGGAAGTTTATATGAATGATGATGGATTTTTTCAAAAGGTGAATTGTTTAGAATAGTAGCTTAAAAAACATAAAAGTAGATAAAAAATTGTGGTTCTGCACAGCAGATGCCACAACATTTTTGTAAAATACTGTTTTCAGTATGTTTTAGTTAAGAGAATAACAGTAATCTAATCATAATAATAGATTTTTATGGCAGTAATAATTACAGCCATCATCATTTATTGTGAAACTAAGGTTCTAGGGTTATTCTCCACATAACTACAGTATGGGAAAAAAGTTTTCTTTTTATAGTAGAGTAGCTAGTCTAAGCTGATTGAAATAGGTATCACAAGTATTAACTGGTTTTATGTCCATAAAACGCCCCAGGCATGGAAAAGAGGTGTGGTGGTACTCTTCGTTAAAAAGGGCGACAATTTCCTGCTTAAGAACTATAGGCCCATCACACTTCTGACCCATATCTACAAGCTGTTTTCAAGAGTCATCACGAACCGTCTCACGCGCAGGTTTAACGACTTCCAGCCTCCTGAAAAAGCCGGATTCCGTAAAGGCTTTAGCACCGTGGACCACATACATACGCTGCGGCAGGTTATACAGAAGACCGAAGAGTATAACCTGCCTGTCTGCTAAGCGTTTGTGGACTACGAGAAAGCCTTCGATTCAATCGAGAAATGGACTGTACTGCAGTCTCTTCAACGGTGCTAGATCGACTATCGGTGCATCGAGGTGTTAAAGTGCCTATACGAAAACGCCACTATGTCAGTCCGACTCCACGACCAGACGTCGAAACCTATCCTTCTGCAACGAGGTGTGAGACAAGGAGACTTTATCTCTCCGAAACTGTTCACCGCTGCACTGGAGGATGTCTTCAAGGTTCTGGACTGGAAAGAACTAGGCATAAACATCAATGGCGAGTATATCACTAACCTTCGGTTTGCCTACGATATAGTTATCACGACTGAGACCATGAAGGACCTCAGTACAATGCCCGATAACCTAAGTAGAGCCTCCGAAAGAGTGGGTCTTAAAATGAACATGGATAAGATAAAGGTAATCATGACAAATGCCCATGTAACACCCACTCTCATAAAGATCGGAGACGCTACGCTCGAAGTTGTAGACGAGTATGTTTACCTAGGACTAACTGTCCAGCTAGGTAGGTCCAACTTCGAGACAGAGGTCAAGCGTCGAATCCGACTCGGCTGGGCAGCGTTCGGGGAGCTACGCAATATCTTCTCGTCCCAGATACCACAGTGTCTCAAGACGAAAATCTTTGACCAGTGCGTGTTGCCAGTGATGACTTATGGCACTGAAACGTGGTCGCTCACAATGGACTTTATCAGAAGGCTAAAAGTCACCCAAAGAGCAATGGAGAGGGCTATGCTTGGAGTTTCCCTACGTGATCAAATCAGAAATGAAGAGATCCGCAGGAGAACCAAGATAACCGACATAGCCCGAAGAATTGCTAAACTTAAGTGGCAATGGGCATGGACACATTGCTCGCAGACCAGATGGCCGATGGGGCTGAACGATTCTGGAGTGGCGATCGCGTACCGGAAGACGTAGCGTTGGAAGGCCTCCCACATGATGGACCGATGACCTAGTAAAGGCCGCAGGAACCCGCTGGATGCGGGAAGCACAGAATCGATCGAAGTGGCGGGGCTTGGGGGAGGCCTATGTCCAGCAGTGGACGTCTTTCGGCTGATATGATAAAATAGACCTAAAACCAGTTAATACTAGCGATAACTATTTCAATCAGCTAATAATAGTACTGTCAAAAAAAATAACTTTAATTCTCATACTGTAGATATGTGGAGAATAGAACATTAGTTTCACACCGATAGTCGATCTAGCACCGTTGAAGAGACTGCAGTACAGTCCATTTCTCGATTGAATCGAAGGCTTTCTCGTAGTCCACAAACGCTTAGCAGACAGGCAGGTTATACTCTTCGGTCTTCTGTATAACCTGCCGCAGCGTATGTATGTGGTCCACGGTGCTAAAGCCTTTACGGAATCCGGCTTTTTCAGGAGGCTGGAAGTCGTTAAACCTGCGCGTGAGACGGTTCGTGATGACTCTTGAAAACAGCTTGTAGATATGGGTCAGAAGTGTGATGGGCCTATAGTTCTTAAGCAGGAAATTGTCGCCCTTTTTAACGAAGAGTACCACCACACCTCTTTTCCATGCCTGGGGCGTTTTATGGACATAAAACCAGTTAATACTTGTGATACCTATTTCAATCAGCTTAGACTAGCTACTCTACTATAAAAAGAAAACTTTTTTCCCATACTGTAGTTATGTGGAGAATAACCCTAGAACCTTAGTTTCACAATAAATGATGATGGCTGTAATTATTACTGCCATAAAAATCTATTATTATGATTAGATTACTGTTATTCTCTTAACTAAAACATACTGAAAACAGTATTTTACAAAAATGTTGTGGCATCTGCTGTGCAGAACCACAATTTTTTATCTACTTTTATGTTTTTTAAGCTACTATTCTAAACAATTCACCTTTTGAAAAAATCCATCATCATTCATATAAACTTCCTTGTATTTATTCTTAATCACACTATACCTGTAATAGCATACTTTTATATTATTTGATTGTTTTTGTTGGAATATTACAAAAATCCCAGTGTTAACAGATTAGAATAATTACTCGATTCAATCACTCGATTATAACAATCGATCTTTCACTCATTCGATCATTCGTAGATGTCGGTCATTCAAATGTTTTCTAACGGATTATTATAAAATCGGTCCGTCAAACTGTACACGCCTTTTTCTTTCCTCCTGCGACCTATTTCCCACAGGTTATGAGCTCAGGTTACGTAGTAATACAGTGTTAAGATTATAACTAGTGTTCAAAACAAAACAAAAAAAAAAAACACTGTTCGTTAAAAAATTATTTGAAAATGGAGTCGCGAAGTAAAAGAAATATTCAACAATTTAACGGTGAAAGATATAGCACGTGGAAATTTCGCGTTAGATCACTTTTAGGAGAACTGCAAGTGTTAAGTGTGATTGATGAACCACCGCCATCAAACCCAGATGAAGAGTGGAGAAAGAAAAATATGCTGGCGAAAGGTACGATAGTGGAATATTTAGGCGATGCATTTTTGAATTTTGCAAAAGGTGCTGCTACGGCAAAAACTATAATGGATGATTTGGATAAAATTTACGAAAGGAGGAGCTTAGCTACACAATTGGCACTGCGAAAACAATTACTCAATTTAAAATTAGCACCGGATGTGACGTTATTCCAACACTTTAATAATTTTGACAATATAATAACGGAACTAATTTCAGCTGGTGCAAAATTAGATGAGATGGACAAAGTATCACATTTATTGTTAACTTTACCTACTTCCTACGACGGCGTTATAACAGCATTAGAAACATTAGGAGAAGAACAATTAAATCTAGCGTTTGTTAAGACACGTCTTTTAGATCATGAAGTGAAATTAAAAGCTGATACTACAACCGAACTGAAAGTATTACATACATCTGTGAAGAAATTTACAGCAAGACCTGGATTTGACAAGAAAAAATTCCGTGATAGTACTCGATATAAGAAGAAGCCACAGCCTGGAAACTCTATGCATAAGATTTCGAAGTTATATTGTGATCATTGCGGTCGACGAAATCATGTCAAGAAGGATTGCCATTTCTACAAGAAAATTCAGCAAGACAGCGGTAGTAGCAACCAGACACCAACTGCAAATACAATGCAGATTTCCGGCAATGATGAGGACAGTTTCGCTTTTATGTTTACAACATGTAAGTTACCTCATCCGCATCTTAATTCAAATAATGATACAATTACTTTTCTTTTAGATTCGGGCGCAACTGACCACATTGTGAATTCAAAGGATTTTTTCTCTTCATACTTAGAGTTACCCACTCCGCTAAAAATTGGAGTAGCTAAGAACAGCACTAACATTCCTGCATTTGGTAAAGGAAAAATAAACGTTTCTAGTAATCTAGGTTTTCAAGGATCAATCGATAATATTCTATATTCACCAGATGTTCCATATAATTTATTATCGGTAAATCGTATTCAAGAAGCAGGTATGTCGGTTATTTTTAACAATAATAAAGTTCATATTTACAAAAATAACAAATGCTTAATATCCGGTATATGTAGTAATAACCTTTTTAGGTTACATTTTAAAGTACTGCGATCTCAATGTAATTTAAATTTATCTGAGACTTCTAAAACTTATGATTTATGGCACAAACGTCTCGGTCATTTGAATAAACAAAAATTTAATATTTTAAAAGACCTAATTGAGGATAATCATATTATCAATGATATAATTCCTAGTGATGAGTTATGTGAGCCTTGTATACTTGGTAAACAATCACGACTACCTTTTGCTAAGGCAAAAGTGAAATCTAATAACAACAGACCACTTTTTATTGTTCATTCTGATGTTTGCGGTCCTATAACACCACCTACATTTGATGATAAAAATTATTTTACAATTTTTGTTGATGATTTTACTCATTATACAGTCACATATTTAATGCATTCAAAGTCAGAAGTATTTAAATGTTTTAGGGATTTTGTGGCTAAGAGTGAGAACTTACTTAATTCTAAGATTGTTAATCTATATTGCGATAATGGCCGAGAATATCTTTCTAACGAGTTCAAAGAATTTTGTGTTGAAAAGGGAATAATGTATCACTTAACGGTGCCTTATGGTAGCCACACACGTTACGATTTGCTTGCGCAAACTTAGGCTTGCGCAAATTTGCTTGACGTCGGTATTGACCACACACGTTACGATTTGCTTGCGCAAATTTGCTTGACGCGGTATTGACCACACACGGCTCAAATTTGCTTGTGATATCATTTCTGTTTAGAGACCGTCCAGGTGTGTTACGCGGTAATGGCATCAATTATTGATGACGCTTTGGCTATAGTTGGCCTAATAATCGCTACAAAAAAATAAAACAAAGACGTAAAATTAACCGAACCATATGGTGTAAAGACTGGTTAAGGGAAAGAGAGCATTATTCGCACATCAACTTATTAAACGAATTGAAAATTGCACCCAAAGACTGGCATAACTCCTCGTGGAGGCGATGGGCAGCAGTGACCACTCGCGTCTGGCCCTGGTCCAGGCCATGGTACGGAGCGAGAAGGCATGGCAAGCCTTCACCTCCTTCTGCGAAGCAGTAATGCTCGCGAAGGAGGAGGCGGAGCGCGCGAGGGAGAGACAAATGTTGCGACCTCGCGCCCCTAGCCGCCGCCGTAGGAGACGTCCTGGGGGTCGGGAATCGCGAGTTGATTTCCGGCCACCGTAGGCGCGGGCTTGCGGACGGAGAGCAATGAGTAGCTCGATTGTTGATAAAAAAAAAAACATGAGGGGCAGTCTTTGGGGACTGCCGATGGAAGTGAAAACAGTATCCTATAATATTATGTTAATCCAAGTAATAAACTATCTATCTGCCTCATCCAAATCTTATTAGGTTTAGATTTTCCTGAATTTGAAAATTTTCCGGGTCTAATTTTTCTTTCCATAAAAACTTTATTCGGACTATTCCTTACAAACAAAAAATAGACAATCGTTCCAGACATTATCAAGTGATGCGCTTACCAACGCACAGCATTTAATTTTTTATATTTATATTGATTTAATTAAAATCCTAATAAATTGGTTAAAACGTACCATTTTAAATTAGAGGATTTAAGAACTGCATTATAATTGTAACGTATTCTATCATTTTATTGTGAAATAGCAGCAATATTGACCTCAAAGGCTCGTTAATTATCTTAATTTAGATGCACAAAGAATCTCGAAAATATCTAAGATTCTGCTTCGAGGGTAAATTATTCTAATTTAACGTTTTTTGCCATTTGTGTTAAGTACAGTCCCATACGCTTTTCACGATATATGTAAACCTAGGTAGCTTTCCACTATTTGTTGTTTATACAATTAGCTATTGCTTGAATATTACCGCCTGGAATGTGTAAGTAACATATAGATCTAACTAAAGAATAGTAATTTAACTTGATTTCAATTTAATAAAGAAAAAAGCACTTTGCACAATTTCCTTCGACTAAATGCAGATTCAGGTATGATAATCGGTTCAGTTCAGGTGCGCAGATCACGTATCGATCGTAGCGTATGTACTAGTAATACGTATATAAAGTTAAAAAGCAGGAAATAAAAAGTTAAATTAAAATTTTTAAAAACCCCCGACACAAACAAACTGCTATAAAAGTTCTAAAATAAAATATACTGGCCCTTTAAGTTTAATATAATTTGTAGTTCATATTTTGTAGTCGGACGGCGAATGAAAAATTTAAAATATATTTTCTACAAAAGCATGCCGTCCCCCCGACTACAAAATATTAACTACAAATTATATTAAACTTAAAGGGCCAGTATATTTTATTTTATAAGTTTTTAAAGGATTTTGTTTATGTAGGGGGTTTTTTGTAAAAAATTACGACTAATCTGTTCATATTGACAGTTCAACAACATTCATTGCGTTATTTACGTTGTTGAGCAGTTTTTTTTTCGAACTTATGAAACAATGGATTAGCAGTCTGTTTTAAAACGATTCAGATTTTGATTGACCGTATATTACTCAATTAGGGTACAGCCCCGTGGCAGACAGACGGACGGACAGACAGTGGTACCGATTCTCTTGTCACAAATGCCTAGCTCTAAACTAGACTAAAAATCACCGAAATTTTGTATATTCTCGTCAAATGACGATTTCCCATTCTGAAATAGACTACAGTGACACAACTTCACTATATTTTAGTTTGACAGCGCTAAGATGGCACTGAGTTATTAGATTAGTGAAAATTGCATTTTTCGCTATTCTGAATACGTTAATAATTGACGTTTTCCACCTAACTATTTTAAATCGCGATTAATAAGGAGTGGAATAAAATTGGTTGTTATGGACTAAAATTCACATCAATACTTCGACTTCAGGTGCTAAAACAGTACTGTATTTTTTTTTCTTTTGCTTATGTCTCGAAAATAGTGTGTCCTATCGCAAAAAAAAATAAAATTTCGACCCTCTTTATAAAAAAACATAAACCCCTATAATTAATGATTAAACGAACTTACCTGTAAGTGAAGTTCGATCATAATTATGTGAGGTGTTTCGTTCGAAGAGATTAGATATATATACACTTGTAGTCACACATACAATGTCGCCACTAATGCACTAAGTACAGAGAAAAAATAAAATAAAAAATAGATGTGGGTACACTGACACTTATCATAGATTTACTGCGTTCAATACCTCATTTAGTTCAGAGATAAGATATTCATTTCACAATTTAGGGGGTTAAAATAGGGAGGGTGGGACACTAATCTCTTCGAACGAAACACCTCACATAATTATGATCGAACTTCACTTACAGGTAAGTTCGTTTAATCATTAATTATGTTTCTGTGTTTCGTTCTCGAGATTAGATATATATACACTTGTAGTTATTGAGAGTTCTTTGTGAAATGTACATAATGTATAGGTGTTAGGCAAATCAATAAAATATTGAAAGAACCAAAAGAATTCATTGACAATAAAAAATAATTTTAATGACAGCTGATTACATAGAATATAGGAATAAATAATATTTATCACAATTTTAGTAATTTTACCTAGGATAAGTTACAAGCAATCATGTTAGTGCCTTATGAATTATCATCAATCAAAATACTCCTAGCAAATAGGTTTCTAGAATCAGTTGATATTGCCCTGTTATAAAACTTGGCAAATGTTGTTGATGTGCCAGACCAGCCGGCAGTTTTCCTTATTACATCTAAATTGACACCCACTTTATGAGCCCGAGAAGTACTGGCATGTCTAGTACTGTGAGCAGAAAATTCGGTAACATCGATTCCACTGACCTCTAATGTACTTTTTATCCACCTACTAAGTGTTTGAGCACAAACTTTATTATGTGGCTTTTTGGTACTAATAAAAAGAAAGGTATGATTATTACGCAACGATTCGGTTACTCGTAAGTAATCAGTTAATAATTTAGCAGGGCATATTTCGGGTCTTTCCCGAAAGTATGGTAGTATAAGCATTGGCTGTTTAGATTTCAGACTGGATGTTTTTATTAAATCAGGGATCTTAATAGATATTTCATTAGGTAATGTACTAATATTCTCGACTTTAATTTTTGATAGGGTTTGAACCCTGTGGGCTGTAACAAGTGCAAGTAAAGTTACCAATTTCCTTGCCATTTTATCTAACGGTAAATTATCGTTAGGTATCCAGGTAGACAGAGTTTCTATAACTAATGAAGTATCCCACGTTGAATCGTATTTGGGTAAGGGAGGGCGAAGTCTAAATAACCCTTTAAATAATCTTTTTACCCGATCATCTTTACTAATTTGATGACCTAAAATTAAAGACAGTGCCGACCTGCAACTGTTTAGCGTACCAAATTGCGCACCAGATTCAAATAATTCAGTAAAAAAATAAATAATCTTCGGTATGGAGGCCTCATAAATGTTAACGCAGTTTTTCATACAAAAGAGATACCATTTCTTCAAACAAGTATCATATTGTTTGATGGAACTTTCCGAGAGGGACGCCAACATGATGTGAATTGATGCAGGAGGAATACTTCTTCTCAATAGAGATTCCCGCACAATACTCCGGCAACCAGGGTAATCCGCTTGTGTATTTGACGGTTGCTGGAATGAGAAATTATTAATTCCTGAGAAGAATTAAATATCAAAGGTTTACTTTGCAAAAGTTTATTAAACAAGGGATACCACGGCTGTGACGGCCATGCCGGGACGACTAGTATTCCTCTAGCTCTATCACTAATAATCTTTCTTAATGTTTTGAGAATAATTGCGAATGGAGGAAAACCGTAAAAATACCATTTGGACCAACATAATGAAAAAGCGTTAATATTGTATGCGTCAGGATCTTTGTGCCATGATACGTATTTAGCACATTTTTTGTTTATACGGCTAGCAAACATATCAATATCAGGCTGACCGAAAGATTTAATTATTTTTTGAAAGGCAAAGTCTGATAATTCCCATTCAATGTCGGGGTGAATTCGTCTCGATTCAGCATCGGCGATACTATTCTCGATTGATGGGATATATAGTGCAGAAACGAAAAGGTTGCGAGCCTCACACCATTGCCATATATCTTTGGTAAGTTTGGTTAAATGAGGAAACTGCACACCTCCCATGCGATTTATGTAAGAAATCGCTGTCGTATTGTCAATTCGTAAAATAATTTGACAGCCGAATAAGTTTTTGCTAAAAATTTTAAGACCAATGAAAGCAGCCATTAATTCTAAATAATTAATATGCTGATTTCTTTCCTCTTGACTCCAACAACCGCTTGCCGTTCTCCCCGCACAAGCGACACCCCATCCCGTAGTTGAGGCGTCAGACTGAATTTCCAAATTATATTTATCAAATTTAATTTTGCAAGCAGATTGATTGATGGAGTTTATCCACCAATCAAAATCTGAATCTAAAGTAGAAGGAATGGTCATAAACTTTTCATAATTATCATCGCCTCTTAAATTTAAGAATTTACATCTCTCAAACTCTTTAGTATACATCCAGCCATATTCAATGGCAGGGCAAGCAGAAGTTAAAAGTCCTACTAAGCGAGCAAAATCCCTAATTCTACATCTATTGAGATTTTTAAATTTTAACAATTCCTTCTTTATCTTCTCACGTTTTTCAGCAGGTAAGCTAATTTCCATTGTTTTAGAATCAATGATAAATCCTAAATATCTACAAGAATTGCTAGGAATCAGACAACTTTTAGATTCATTTATGATGAAGCCCAAAGAACAAAGAAATTTCTTTGTAATTTCAACATTATCAAGACAATCGTTGTAGCAATGTGATACAAGACATAAATCATCAAGATATATTGTTGACAAATTACCAGCACATCTTAATAATTTGACAACAGGTTTCATGATTTTGGTAAAAACGTAAGGCGCGGTATTGAGACCAAACGGCAGAACATTAAATTCAAATAAGTTATTTTTCCATTTAAATCTTAAGTACTTTTTAGAATTATCGTGAATTTTAATTAAAAAATATGCGTCTTTAAGATCGATGGTCGACATAAAACAATCTTTTGAAATAAGCTTAATTATTGTTCGAAGGTCTTCTAATTTAAAATGTTTTGTATTTATAAATGCATTCAAATTTTTTAAATTTAGAATTAGTCGAGTTTTGCCGTTTGGTTTCGGTACCAAGAATATGTTAGATATGAATTGACCGTCGCAAGGTTCACATTTTGAAACAGCACCTATAGTCAATAAATTATCTATAGCCTGGTCAAAATCACATTCTTCTCTATGAGAATATTTTTTAGACGGTGGAATATTAATCTGCAATGGAGTTTGAGCAAAAGGAATTTCATAACCCTTTATCCATGACAGTACAGTTTGGTCCGATGTTATTTGCGACCATTGATCGTAAAAATAACATAGCCTGCCGGCAATATTTACCGTAGTGTCTATTGGCGTTTGCGGCTGTTGCTCGGACGTGAGCCTCTGGATGACTGCACGTGCTGTTGCCTCGTCGAGGGTGCAGACTCCTTCGTTCTCCGAGGCCCCATCGGTCTGCGGTACGGGGCTGGAGCCTTCCAGTTTAAATTCCTATTGGATGGTGGAGGCCTTGGGTTGTTTGCTAAAACTTTGGGTGGCGGAACAGACTTCAGTTCAGCTCCTGACTTATTTATGGCCTTAGCCGTTCTCAACGTCTCAGCGAGCTCTTGACCAAAGAGTAAGTTATCTATTCTGGTCAGCTGCAACTGATCTTTCAAATCTTTTTTCAGCACAGCAAGGATAAAATTACGCCTGGTGACAGAATCATTATGTTGACAGTCGCACAAGATGCGCCCTGTGTCCACAAGCAATTTCAATATGTCTGGATCTTTTGTTTCTTTAGACAAAAGAATAGTTATAGCTTCACTTAGACATGCGATAGCACTACCTATCTGCTTCTGTTTCGCCTGCATAGCTTTATCTCGCTTCACTATTGCGTCAGTGACAGCAGCGTTAATCTCTGGATTAAGAGATGGTGCGTTTATCAGCTTACAGTTAGCTGGAGGCAAATGAGATTCTAAGAGCTCCTTGCGGAGTTCTTTTGTCAGACCAGAAGTAGCTATGAACTCATAACGTACGGCTAAGTCCTTCTGAATATTTTTACCAAAAACTGTCGTTGTTAATGGATCAGTCCCCAATATTTCCAATACGGCTTCGTCTAAATCGTCACGCTGGTCCTCCTTTTCAGCAACGTTAGCCTCTTCAGCCGTTGACTGGGGAGGAGGCTCTGGTGTCTCTTCAGGTACATTTGACACCTGCAGTGACTCCAAGCATGATGCGCTAGTCGATGGTACCGGCTCGTCAAGGTCCACCGGTAAGTATTCATTATTTTCCGATTCTATAATTGAGTTATCTGCAATCGGAAATAATAAATTGCTATACCATTCCCGTTAGGAAAGTAATAATATTTGTTGTGCAATACAATACACTAATATGTAACGAAAGTTATCTGTTCATGATATAATTTACATGTAAATAAATGTAAATCGATGCATAGGTACGCATGACTATGATAAGTACCTAAACAGGTACTAACGAATTTTATTCAAATGCTTTACGAGCACAGCGGGTAAGATGAACTCGAAGACGTTACATCGTGAACCCGAGTTTAGTAAATGCATTAATTGCTACGTGGTTATAATTAGGTACCTACCTTAACAGGTAAAGTAGTAATATTTATACGTAACCAGACGACACAGCGGGTAAGATGAACTCAAGACGTTGCATCGTATACCCGAGTTTGTAAAAAGGATAAGTTGCAACTCGTACGTTGTAACGTTAATCCACAAAACAATAAAAAATATCCGGAATAAAACGTAAACATTAGAGATACCTTGAGGTTTTGATAACATCCGCTCGGAATCTGAGGATGATGAAGATCTACGGCGTCCTTTTAATAGTTTTCTTTCCAACTTCTTAATTTTCTTCTTAATATAACTGAATGAATCCTTGTCATCACGTTTCCTTTTCGGCATTTTTCGAAAAAACACTAAACTGTCGAAAAAAAACTTTAACGCAATAATAGAAATACAAAGTGGCGGAGCACTGGAATGTGAATGAGGTATTGAACGCAGTAAATCTATGATAAGTGTCAGTGTACCCACATCTATTTTTTATTTTATTTTTTCTCTGTACTTAGTGCATTAGTGGCGACATTGTATGTGTGACTACAAGTGTATATATATCTAATCTCGAGAACGAAACACAGAAACATAATTAATGATTAAACGAACTTACCTGTACGTGAAGTTCTATCATAATTATACCAGCGCCGAGTCCGAAGAGATTAGTAATTTACACATGTAGTTACGCATAGTTCTCACCACTCATGCACTAAGTTGAGAAAAAATATTATATCCTATTTTTCTTTATGGCAATTTTATTTGACATAACTTTTTTATTTTTTTTATTTTTTGTGGGTACTTTGTCCAGTTCCGCTCTCAGACGATTGTCGCCAGTCATTTAGTTTAGAGTAAAATATCCTGTGGTTCATTGATGTATTTCCGAGACACCATAGACAATTTGGGGTGTGTAGGTACAGCACTGGGAGGGTGGGATTACTAATCTCTTCGGACTCGGCGCTGGTATAATTATGATAGAACTTCACGTACAGGGAAGTTCGTTTAATCATTAATTATACCAGCGCCTCGTCCTCGAGATTAGTAATTTACACATGTAGACTTTGAGAGTATTGCGGAAATATTATCAACGATAAGTAATGTTTGTAAATATCAAAATAATTGTATTATTATTTCTTTTGTTACAATCAATAATAAGAAAGATCAACTTTGTACTTCTAGGATTGACAATAATTAAGCGTTTCCTTTGAATACTCAAAGGGTAATATGAAACAAATGAATTCTAATTAAGGAATAATATTTCTTATAGATAATAGCTATCACAGCTAGCTGTAGACAATTATGTATAAATACTATAAAATAATATACAACGTGTAACAGAAACCCTATAGCTATCCTTAAGCACTAAAGATAACAACTGGTATAGAGTCACTATACATAGTTTCAACTCAAAATAAGAGACTCCAAGAATTGATACCAAATTTTCGGTATCATATGTTTTTTCAATTTAAATCATAACAAACGTGTCACCGCACTACGTAGGTCAATAACTTTCCACGTTACTTGCCAATATCACGATAAAGGCTTTTGCAGACCAGGGCGACTTGTCGCGCGACACGTCGCGTAGCAATTCTGCGATAATATCGCCACGTAACACCTTTCACACTAGCGCGATATCGCGGCGATTTGCAGCGCGACAAGTACAAAGGAATTTTCCTTTGTCGGCATTCGCCGCGATATCGCGCGTCGCGACACCAAGAGAGTATAAATGGCGGTGCATTCCGAGCTGAGCTCAGTACCAGACGATCTTCGTCAGAGGATGAAGGCTGGTCTGTGTGTGTTTACTAAGCGTGGGGTCCTAGATTCGATTCCCCGGTAGGTCAACATAACGCAACCTAACCTTAGGTTTCATTGACCACAGAAGCACTAATGACGAAACTAGCGAATTCGGTCGTGCTTTGACGAAGTACCTAAGTAGGTATTTATTTAAAACTCAAGATTTTTTTTCAATTTATGTGATTTAGGAAAAATAATAAGTAATGTGTAGGTACTTCGGCTGCAACACGTTTTTATGACCTTTTTGTGAGTAGGTAAATGATACATACGTATCATTTTGACATTTACGCACCCGTAAAGTTGACAACATACGAGTACCTAGGTAGGTATATTGGAACTAACCTAGGTAGGTACCTACTTACTTTTAATTAATTTATCAAACGAATTCCCCTATCTTCGTGAATTCTTCTCTAATAAAATTATGCTCGTACGTATGCTCATTGAATGTCTTTTTACGTATTTTTCTGTTCTTTTCTTCTTACCTATCTGTTTTTAAATGTGTGTACATAAATGGTTAAATAAATAAATACTTAAATAAATAAATAGGTATGCTCAATATGTAAACACAGATGAATAAATACGCATAACTGGCGAAATGCGGGTGTAATATAGGTAGGTACCCCTACACATCTGCCTAATCCTTTGGGGACTACAGGCGTGATGTTTAAGAAATACTCAGATGTTTAAGAAATACTCGGTGGTAAAACTTAATTCTAATGAATTGTTAAGTACTTACTTAATTATTAAATTACTTAAAAACTTAATTCTAATGAATTGTTAAGTACTTACTACCTAGCTGCGCCCTGTGGTTACACCCGCGGCGATAAGTCGCGATCCCGTCGGAATATCGGGATAAAAATCATGTTCTAACCCATGAATGGTCATGGTCTACACATGTGCCAAATTTCATCCAAATCCGTTAAGCCCTTTTAGCGTGAAAGCGTAACAAACAAACTCACTTTCGCATAAAATTTATAATATTATATAGGTACCTAGTTCGGATAATAAGTAACTACTAAGTACATACTATCAAACTGCCTCCGTGCCTCGTCGGTCTAGTGGTCGAAAGTAGGTAGGTACCTTACCCTACAACCCCGTGCTACAACTGCGCGCGAGGTCCTGAATCGTTCGCATTCAAAGTCAGTTCGAGTACATATGTACCTAGGTACATAGGTACTCGAACTGACTCTCGCACAGCTGATATCACGCACTTGACTGCTAGCGGAGCCTTAGCGCTCTGCCGAGTCGCCCGCACAACAGATCGGGTCTGCTAAAAAGTACCTACCTACGACGACGAACGCAGACCATTTCAACTCGCGCTGCCCGCCCACTTCAAATTCAAAATATTTTATTTCACATAAACTTACAAGGGCACTATGAAACGTCAGAAGCTAGGTGCACATTTAGAGATTTATTTTATTTTAGATGCCTACAGACATCAAGTTACTACAATCTGTCAAATTTCTTCAATTGATTTTCAACTTTACTGTCAAAGAATAAGGTTCAATGTTGATTAGGAAAATTTTACAGATTGGAGTAGGTTTATGTGCTGGCGCGATGGCGTCTGTACCTACCTACATAATGTTGAGTTGCGGGCAATTCTGCTGACCTGACTGTAATGTCGAAGAGCTCCAACTAAATTATTGAACAACGAAACTTCCAGATTGGAATAAAAAAATTTGACAAAGTAGGTAGGTATTTTTTTGTTATAAGTACTTACTTAATTGCAAAGCGATGGCGAAATAGATCGGGTGGTTAAGCACAGAATTAACACTGGATGGATGAAATGGCAGCAGGTCACGGGAACAATCTGCGACTCCCGCATTCCCCTTAAACTTAAGGGGAAGATATATAAAACAATGGTTAGACCTGCTGTCTTGTATGGATCAGAATGTTGGGCCACCAAAGGGATGAATGAAAGGCAATTGCATGCAGCTGAGATGAGAATGCTAAGAGGGATGTGTGGTGTTACACGAATGGATAGAGTAAGAAATGAGTACATAAGAGGAAGTCTGAAAGTGGCACCGGTGACCGAAAAGTTGTGCGGTAATCGGTTGTCATGGTATGGGCATGTGATGAGGAGGAATGAGGAAAATGTCGTGAAGAAAGTTTTGAGTGTGAATGTCGATGGCTATAAGAGTAGGGGAAGACCAAAGAAACGATGGATGGACTGTGTGAAAGATGATATGGCTAGAAAGGGGGTAACTACTGAAATGACGACTAATAGAGAAGTATGGAAAAAAGGGACATGTTGCGCCGACCCCAAATAAAATTGGGATAAGGGCAGGAGAATGATGACTTACTTAATTGAATTCTGCCAAAAGAATAATATTGTTTTAATAATCATTGAGGATTTCTCCTGGTAGGTACCTACTTCACCATCAGCTCCACTTCTCCATATGCAATGTGACGAGCATAAATTGCTTGGTAACCATATTAAAATACCTAATCAAATCACAACCCGTGAAATACTTAATATTGAGTAAGTAGGTAGTTCCGGTGGTAATCTGTGGTCTTCAACTCTTCATCATCAGTTCCATTTCACCAAATGGTGCTTCCCGAGTGCAACTGCACGAGTTACTACCTACCTAGGTACTTATAAAAAATAGGTAGGTACCTACCTACCTACACAAATGACCAAATCGCTATTAAATATGTGTGCCTATAATATTTGAAGAATTCCCTCGATTTCTCCAGGATCCCATCATCAGATCCTGAATTCCTGACCTGATGACAATGGGATGGGAGTTGGGACCAACTCGGAAGTTAAAAAAAAAAAAAACATTTGCAAATCCGTATACCTACAACGGTTTGATTATATGTTTATTACTAAACCGCTTTAAGGGTCATTGTAGTCATCATCATGAACAACTTTTACTATGGGGTCTATGGGACAAACGCCGAAACGCCGCTCGCCGCCGCCCCGCGCGCATCTCTTTCAATATACCGTGGTCAAGTTTAGGTATCGGAGTCGCAACACTCGCAACAAAACAACATTACGCGCACGCAAACATTCAAAATGCTGTCCGCTCGACTTTATACATCACTTAACTAATCTTGGTACTGTACGCGCGACGACATGGACAGTTGAATTGTCAATACAAACGTAATACCAAAATATTTTGCAATTTGGGCATATTTCCATCATACATAAATATTATGTTTTATGTTACTATTCGGATTTAGTCGGTATTTATCTAGGCTTGTACATCTTTTTTTTTCCAAAAAACTTACCTAAAATGACTATACTTGCGTGATACCACGAAATTCAAAAATGCCTGTGCATCTGTGCAAATGTCTCAGCATCGGCCGGCCGCCCGCTTGTCTAATTCCTGTCAAATGCGGCAAATGCCTGTCAGATCGTCACCCTATACCTAACCCCAACTATGTTGGGAAAAGGCTAGGCAGATTGATTGATTGATAATATTGAATTCCTAAAAAAAAACATGTGGGGCAGTCTTTGGAGACTGCCGATGGAAGTGAAAACTAAGTAACGCCATCTAACGAAAATGTCAGGAATTTATGTGGCTTGCTGTCAGTACAAGAACGAAAGCAAGAGCTCCATTATAACAATAAAAAAATAGAGTGCGCTGTCAACTCTCCCTCCGTCTTACGAACTTTCGATCAGGTCACGTGTCCTGACGCCTGACGCCTGACGCGAGTTTAAAATTTTTTACCCATTCCAAAAAGTGCTCAATCCGCATAAAGAAGTTTTCACTTAAAAAAAAAAAGTGGGCTTCACCATTTTGAATTGGATAATAATTATTTATTCGTCATCAACATCCATTATTCATTTATTTCTAAACCAAATTCTGGTAATAAGTTTGGTACTCGTACTATTGGTCCAAAAAGTATCAACTTTTTTCAACCCGAGTATACAGCGCGGGCGGCACTCGTTTGAATATATTATTTATTTTTGATCGTTCACCCTTGCTTCCTATCCTAGAGCGCGTATGAGCGCGCCAGCGCGGAATGGCAAACCGCGAGTAGAAAATGTATGAAGAAAGAGAAAGTTCTTTCTTTTTCTCATAAATGAAAAAGATTTGTGGTTCCTATTGAGACCTCATTTTTAGGGTCCCGCACATCCGAATGATATAAATAACGGAACCCGGCTGTCTGTCTGTCCGTGTGTCACAGATCATAGCCGATTTTCTCCGAATCTACTGGACCGATTAAGTTGAAATTTGGTTCACATACGAATTTCTGTGGCCCAAACACGAACGTGTAAAATTTCCATTGGTCACTGGATATGTACCCCAGGGCCCCGCCATGCGTGTGGCCTGGTGGCCCCCTCCTGCCAGCGTCGTAGCTAAGGGCTGCCATAAGTCGGTGTGTAACTATACAGGCGATATACGATATACCTACAACATTTATTAGTAAGGGGCTAGTTAAAACAAAAAACAATCGGGCAGTCTTTGGGGACTTCCGATAGAAGTGAGAACCTATGGATTACCTATGGCAGTGGCCAGTGGGGTGTACGGCACGCCGCGCGACACAGCGCATTTATGATGATGTGATGAATTGATGATTGTATAGACTAGTAGACTGTGGCGCAACGGCTGGCTTGCGGCAGCTACAAAAGGCACCTAGTCCTTTGACCACGCCGCCGCCGCCGTCGCCACGCGCCGTCAAAACCATTAGTAAGTCAGTGCAATGTAATTCTTATACACTTAGAATAAGGTATAAATTAGAATGATTGACATTTGCGAGGACTTTTTTAGTTCGAAATGGAGAAATTATTATATTTTTATAAAGTTAGTCAAACATCCCAATGTATACCTTAAAACAATGAAAAAAGAGTCACATTGCAATGATTTACTATTTTGCTTATGATTTTATTTCACTGAGGAGGTCGTGCGTGGCTGAGTAATAGCGGCACGCGTCGATGCTGCCGTGCCAGGTGCCAGCCGCACAGGTTGGCCCGTGGATGGGTGACTATCTTTATAATTATATCGAGACTCCTCCGTTCCTCGGAAAGCACGTTAAGCCGTTGGTCCCGGTTGTCATACGTGCATCTTTGACAGTCGTTACGGGTCGTCAGAAGCCCGAAAGTCTGACAACCAGTCTTACCAAGGGGTATCGTTTTACCCTGTGACTGGGTTGCGGAGGTCAGATAGGCAGTCGCTCCATGTAAAATACTTACTGGTATTCAGCTGCATCCGGTTAGGCCTTTTCCAACTATGTTGCGGCTTCGTTCTAAGCCGCAACATAGTTGGAAAAGGCTAGGTAGATTGATTTATGATTTTATTTCACTTTGGAATAGGTACCTACCTAGTCTGTCAGTCTGCCTAGCCTTTTACCAACTATGTTGGGGTTGGCTAATACGTTACCCGTTGGTAAGACTGGTTGCCCTTGTCACACTTTCGGGCTTCTGACGACCCGTAACGACTATCAAAGATCCACGAATGACAGCCGGGAGCCGGGACCAACGGCTTGACGTGCTCGACCGGTGTAGCTGTTATTACTTTTTGGAATAAAACGTTTAGTAAAACTAAGCCCTCGGTTAGCACGGACGTAAAAAATCGCCGTTCGTGCACGCGTAGGCAAGTTTAGGTACCTAGGTTAGATTGGGTTATGTTGACCGATCGGGGAATCGAACCTAGGACCCCACGCTCAGCAAACGCGCACAGACCTGCCTGCGTCCTCTGACGAAGATCGTCTACTACTGAGCTCACCTCAGAATGCACCGCAATTTATACTCTCTTGGTTCGCGTCGCGCCACCTACGCGATATCGCGGCGAATAGCGCCGCGACGCCATACAAAATGTTCCTATTCTTGGTGTAGCGCAGCGAATCGCCTCAGCTACGCGATATCGCGGCGATTTGCAGCGCGACAAGAACAAAGGAATTTTTCCTTTGTCGGTGCCGCCCTGCAATTCGCGTAGCGCGATATATCTGAGTCGCGGCGCTACAAGTTGCTCCTGTGTGAAGTGTCGCGCGCGTTTTCATAGATTTTGTTCTACGGATATAATATCGCAGAATCGTGTCGCGCGACAAGTCGCCCTGGTCTGCAAAAGCCTTAAATCTCTTCCGTAATTCTGCGCGCCTAGTACCGTAGTAGCCTACCGCAGGCGGTGTTCTTTGTCGGCGCCAACTGACGAAATAAAACATGCCCCCGCGGCCCCGCCGCCGCGCCGCCAAAGCGATTGCGCGCGAGCTACATTCCATACCTACTTTACCGTGATGTAAAAATTAATGCGTAATTACTGATTTACAGTTTACTCGTTAATATCAAGCCAGAAATTGCACGAAAAAACTGAGATAACAAAACTTACGTAAAAAATCCTGCCGTGACCATTATGGCCGCGGTGGGGCTTGAAGGAGGTAAAGTTTGCCGATGCCGCGGTGGGACTTTAGCAGCAGTTTCATCTCTTATTATTACTTATTACCCAGTAAACAGTAAAATCTTAAAGCTTTGCTTAATTTAGTAAATTGACTTACATTTTAAAGACGGGGTTCGACGTGGTGCAGACGTTGTACCATCCGGCTAGAACATGCCGACAAAGGCAGCTGTCAACGCTCAGCATCTGTTCTGCTCCTCCGACACACATCATCATTTCATAATACTCGCTATTACCTACTTAACGAAACACCTCATTGTTTTTCAAACACAACAAATAAAGTCAATTAGGTGTAGCCGCACTGAACTGATGCGCGTATCACAGGATTGAAACTATTTGAAACGATTACACTACACGCGGAACAGACGTCGCGGCGTCGACTGATGACCAAGTCCAAAGCAAGCAATAATTTAACAGTAATGCCAAATAAAGGCTTTTGCAAACCAGGGCGACTTGTCGCGCGACACGATTCTGCGATATTATATCCGTAGAACAAAATCTATGAAAACGCGCGCGACACTTCACACAGGAGCGACTTGTAGCGCCGCGACACAGATATATCGCGCTACGCGAATCGCTGGGCGGCACCTACAAAGGAAAAAATCCTTTGTTCTTGTCGCGCTACAAATCGCGTAGCTGAGGCGATTCGTAGCGCTACACCAAGAATAGGAACATTTTGTATGGCGTCGCGGCGCTATTCGCGGCGATATCGCGTAGGTAGCGCGACGCGAACCAAGACAGTATAAATTGCGGTGCATTCCGAGGTGAGCTCAGTAGTAGACGATCTTCGTCAGAGGACGCAGGCAGGTCTGTGCGCGTTTGCTGAACGTGGGGTCCTAGGTTCGATTCCCCGATCGGTCAACATAACCCAACCTAAACTACTAGCTACCTAAAGTTGCCTACGCGTGCACGAACGGCGATTTTTTACGTCCGTGCTAACCGCCGAGGGCTTAGTTTTACTAAACGTTTTATTCCAAAAATTAATAACAGCTGCACCGGTCGAGCACGTCAAGCCGTTGGTCCCGGCTCCCGGCTGTCATTCGTGGATCTTTGATACCTAGTCGTTACGGGTCGTCAGAAGCCCGAAAGTGTGACAAGGACAACCAGTCTAGACTTACTAAGGGGTATCGTATTAGCCAACCCCAACATAGTTGGTAAAAGGCTAGGCAGACTGACAGACTACCTATTCCAAAGTGAAATAAAATCATAAATCAATGCCTAGCCTTTTCCAACTATGTTGCGGTCGGCTTCGTTCCAGTGTAACCGGATGCAGCTGAATACCAGTATTTTACATGGAGCGACTGCCTATCTGACCTCCACAACCCAGTAACTGGATAAAACGATACCTGTTGGGGATTCCTCGAGGTTGTAGAAATGAAGTAGCGGACTGTAATTATAGGTTTGGTTCCGTAAATTGGACTTCTTGGATGCTCTTGGACCGTGATGCTCAAGTGAGTAGTGGACGTTGTCGTGCAGGTCAGCGGCTGGCGGCACCTCGTCTCCCGTACCTCACTCGCCGCGGTCCCCCCCTCCGTAGTCGCAGTGGCGGGCGGTGGTCACGTGTTGTCTCCGACATACTCCCCGGGTTGAAGTAGGTAGGCAGCTGATTCAACAATACACCTTGGTAAGACTGGTTTTCAGGCTTTCGGGCTTCTGACGACCCGTAATGACTGTCAAAGATCCACGTATGACAACCGGGACCAGCGGCTTAACGTGCTTTCCGAGGAACGGAAGAGTCTCGGTATTAAAGATGGTCACCCATCCACCGACCAACCCGTGCGGCTGGCACGGCAGCATCGACGCGTGCCGCTGTTATTTATTACTTAGCCACGACCTCCTCAGTGAAATAAAATCGTAAGCAAAATAGTAAATCATTGCAATGTGACTCTTTTCTCATTGCTTTAAGGTATACATTAGAATGTTTGACTAACTTTAAAAAATATAATCATTTCTCCATTTCAAACTAAAAAAGTCCTCGCAAATGTCAATCATTCTAATTTATACCCTATTCCAATTACATAAGAATTACATTGCACTGACTTACTAATGGTTTTGATGGCGGGCGCAGACGGCGCGGCGGCGCGCGGCGGCCCGTGGCGGTGCGGTCAAAGGACTAGGTGCCTTTTGTAGTTGCCGCAACCCAGCCGTTGCGTTGCGCGGTTGCGCCACAGTCTACTAGCACTACTAGTCTATAGAATCATCATAATAATATGCGCTGTGTCACGCGGCACGCCGTACCTACACCCCACTGGCCACTGCCACAGGTAATTCGCAGATTTTGACATTATGTTTCTATCTAATCTGCGTTCGTAATTCATTTGCCAAACATGTAAACAAAGACGAGTTTTCCACTTAGGCAAACATCAACTTTATGTATGTGTAAATAAAGTTCATTTTAGACCGACTAGTACTGTTGAAAAAGTTATAAAAAATATGAAGTTGTAGCGCAAACTGAACCTTATGTGTAGGCATTACAGTTGTTTTTCCTAAAACTCGTGATTGTTTACATGTTTTGCAAATGAATTGCGAACGCAGATTAGCTGGCCCAGCTGACCCTTATACAGCAACGAAACCGATGTAGACTGTAAGCTTATTGAATGTACATGTAATTAATCGAACGAAAATATTCAATATACACACGGCTACATATCAAGCTATACATTTCCAGTATAAGCTGACCGACTTCTCATTGTACAGACACAGCCACATCCACCTACTCCAATCTGTCAAATTTTCCCAACCAACATTGAACCTTATTTTTTAGCGATAAAGTTGAAAATCTATTAAAGAAATTTACCCACCTAGATTAGTTTAGGTTTTCTTTTGGCAGCCCTTAGCTACGACGCTGGCAGGAGGGGGCCACCGGGCCACACGGATGGCGGGGGCCCTGGGGTACTTATCCAGTTGCAAATAGAATTTTTCTATTCCCCAAAAGTGAACCCCATACTTATTCATAATTAATTTATTTACGTTACACGTTCGTGTTTGGGTCACAGAAATTCATATGTGAACCAAATTTCAACTTAATCGGTCCAGTAGATTCGGAGAAAATCGGCTGTGACAGACGGACAGACAGACACACGGGTTACAATTTATATCATTCGGATGTGCGGGACCATAAAAATGAGGTCTGAATAGGAACCAGTATAGCTAGATCCAACATCCATATTTTAACTTCAAACTAAATAAGTAGGTACCTACGTGTGGCTCTATACAAAAACAAATCTTTTTCATTTATGAGAAAAAGAAAGAACTCTCTCTTTCTTATACATTTTCTACTCGCGGTTTGCCATTCCGCGCTCATACGCGCTCTAGGATAGGAAGCAAAGGTTTCTTCACGGTAATATTATCTGTAGTTTCTTTCTTGCAAAAAATTAATACGATCAAAATAATAATATTCAAACGAGTGCCGCGCTGTATACTCTGGTTGGAAAAAGTTGATACTTTTTGGACCAATAGTACGACTACCAAACTTATTACCAGAATTTGGTTTAGAAATAAATGAATAATGGATGTTGATGACGAATAAATAATTATTATCCAATTCAAAATGACGAAGCCCACTTTTTTTTTGAAGTGAAAACTTCTTTATGTGGATTGAGCACTTTTTGGAATGGGTAAAAATTTTTTAACTCGCGTCAGGCGTCAGGCGTCAGGACACGTGACCTGATCGAAAATTCGTAAGACGGAGGGAGAGTTGACAGCGCACTCTATTTTTTTATTGTTGTAATGGAGCTCTTGCTTTCGTTCTTGTACTGACAGCAAGCCACATAAATTCCTGACATTTTCGTTAGATGGCGTTACTTAGTTTTCACTTCCATCGGCAGTCTCCAAAGACTGCCCCGCATGTTTTTTTTTAGGAATTCAATATTATCAATCAATCAATCTGCCTAGCCTTTTCCCAACTATGTTGGGGTTAGGTATAGCGGCATTTGCCGCATTTGACAGGAATTAGACAAGCGGGCGGCCGACCGATGCTGAGACCGGCATTTTTGAATTTCGTGGTATCACGCAAGTATAGTCATTTTAGGTAAGTTTTTTGGAAAAAAAAAAGATGTACAAGCCTAGATAAATACTGACTAAATCCGAATAGTAACATAAAACATAATATTTATGTATGATGGAAATATGCCCAAATTGCAAAATATTTTGGTATTACGTTTGTATGGACAATTCAACTGTCGATGTCGTCGCGCGTCGCCGCGGTCTTAAGTACCAAGATTAGTTAAGTGATGTATAAAGTCGAGCGGACAGCATTTTGAATGTGTGCGTGCGCGTAATGTTGTTCAATGATTATTAAAACAATATTTTGTAAAAGACTTTGAATGCGAACGATTCAGGACCTCGCGCGTAGGGCATGCTATTCGGATATCCGGATATCCGAATTATCCGGATATCCGTCGAAAATATTATCCGAATAATATTTGTTTTACTATCCGGATAAAACGGATAATACGGATAGTTAGTTTTGTTCCATTTTCCTTTTGATAATATAACATTTAAGGGGGATGCACCAAGGTATCCCGCGATATTCAAATTTTCTTACGTTTTTTGCAATTTGCAGGTCAGTATCAGGTTGTATGTTGTTTTAAATATGATTCGCGGCCGTATCAAATGTTTATTTATAGATTTATAATCATAAAAGTCATCAATACAACTCTCTAAGTTCATGTAACTGTATTGAATGACTAATTCATGAAATCATGACATTTGACACTTTTGCTAACTTAAGGAGTTGTATTGCTAATTCTAATGATTATAATTCTGTAAAACCATATTTGTTACGGTCGCGAATCATATTTTAATCAACATACAACCTGACACTGAGCTGCAAACTGCAGAAGACGAAAGTAAATTTGAATTTCGCGGGCTACCTTAGCGCATCCCCCTTAACGTTGTGTTTTAATAAAATAGGTATTCGCAATCGTGACAATTCATGCTATATCTTCAAAAATCCATCTAATGACACAATTACTATGTAGATTCATCATAGAGAAAAATTAGAAGAGAAAAATTTTAAAATGCTTTTGCACAGAGCTCGACTTCAGTTGACGACAGCGATGGTGATGACGTAGCACTCAGTGATTACAAGCAGCAGAAACTGAAATATCATTTACTTTAACAGAGAAAATAAGCAAAGAGATCGAAAGGACTCTGCAGGTTGACCATCAACAGTGAATGCTTTGACAAGCATGGCATTTACTTTAAAGGCATTGGCAAGAATGATGGCTTTGATTAGTAGTGTTGTTCTCTAGATTCATCTCGGTATTGTGTCTTGCTTGACGAGATCTCACAGAACCAAAATAGAGTGCCTGCTAAATTAAACATAAAGAAAATGTTAGGATTTTCTACACTTGAATAAGCTGTTTTGGTAACCAACCCAAAATCAGATTGATATGGGAAGTAGGAATGTGGAGCAGAGGCCTCATCATGATTCTCGGCATTCATGATTTGCATTAATTCGTTTCCTGCCTGGACCGTAAAAACCCAATCCGGAAAGTCCTCTTTAGGAGGTATTCCTAAAGAGGACTTTCCGGATTGGGTTTGTCAAAGTTTCACATATATGTCTAACGGAAGATAGGACTGCACAATCGCGATAACGAGAACTGAATGACCCGAAACGCACAGAAAATAGTTCATATTCAGGGAATCGATGAAAGTACATGTCATTCGTGGCTATTAGTTTGTGCTGATCCAACTTATACATCAGATACTTTGACATCTAGCAATGTCAGTGATGTGGTTTTGTCTCATTTATTACCAAGCACTATTTTGTAAGACTTCCAGTCTTCATCTAATGTGCTTTCAATTGTTCTAGCCATCTTAACAAAGATAGCATTTGACCAGCTCACGATCTATTATACCCTTGGTAGATAACCCGTGGATTTCTTTTTTTTTCTTTTCTCGTATCTGTCAATGACAGATCGGACAGATTTTGCTTTTAGTGCGAACTGATATACTTTAGTATACGATTTTGGAGAGTTTTTGTAATAAAAATGTCGATTGTAAACTAATATAAGTTTGATTTACCTCTTTTACAATGGTATCCAAAATATCCATATTATCCGAATATATTCGAATAGTTGTCTGGCAGTATCCGAAATATTCGAATAGTAAAATGGGCGGATAATTGCATGCCCTACTCGCGCGCAGTGGTAGGGTAAGGTACCTACCTACTTTCGACCACTAGACCGACGAGGCACGGAGGCAGTTTGATAGTACTTAGTAGTTACTTATTATCCGAACTAGGTAATATTATAAATGCGAAAGTGAGTTTGTTTATTTGTTTGTTAGGTACGCTTTCACGCTAAAAGGGCTTAACGGATTTGGATGAAATTTGGCACATGTATAGACCATGACCATTCATGGGTTAGAACATGATTTTTATCCCGATATTCCGACGGGATCGCGACTTATCGCCGCGGGTGAAACCACAGGGCGCAGCTAGGTAGTAAGTAATTTAATAATTAAGGGGTTTATTTATAAACGTTGCTTAAAGTTAAGTGACGTTCAAACGTCAAAAATGTATGGTTAAACAGTCGCTAATCATTACTTAACTTTAAGCAACGGTTATAAATAAACCCCTAAGTACTTACCTAACAATTCATTAGAATTAAGTTTTATCACCGAGTATTTCTTAAACATCTGAATATTTCTTAAACATCACGCCTGTAGTCCCCAAAGGATTAGGCAGATGTGTAGGGGTACCTACCTATATTACACCCGCATTGCGCCAGTTATGCGTATTTATTCATCTGTGTTTACATATTGAGCATATTTATTTATTTAAGTAGGTATTTATTTATTTATTTAACCATTTATGTCCACACATTTAAAAACAGACAAGAAGAAAAGAACAGAAAAATACGTAAAAAGACATTCAATGAGCATACGTACGAGCGTAATTTTATTAGAGAAGAATTCACGAAGATAGATACGGAATTCGTTTGATAAATTAATTAAAAGTAAGTAGGTACCTACCTAGGTTAGTTCCAATATACCTAGGTACTCGTATGTTGTCAACTTTACGGGTGTGTAAATGTCAAAATGATACGTATGTATCATTTACCTACTCACAAAAAGGCCATAAAAACGTGTTGCAGCCGAAGTACCTACACATTACTTATTATTTTTCCTAAATCACATAAATTGAAAAAAAATCTTGAGTTTTAAATAAATACCTACTTAGGTACTTCGTCAAAGCACGACCGAATTCGCTAGTTTCGTCATTAGTGCTTCTGTGGTCAATGAAACCTAAGGTAGGTACCTACTAAGGTTAGGTTGCGTTATGTTGACCTACCGGGGAATCGAATCTAGGACCCCACGCTTAGTAAACACACACAGACCAGCCTTCATCCTCTGACGAAGATCGTCTGGTACTGAGCTCAGCTCGGAATGCACCGCCATTTATACACTCTTGGTGTCGCGTCGCGCGATATCGCCGCGAATGCCGACAAAGGAAAATTCCTTTGTTCTTGTCGCGCTGCAAATCGCCGCGATATCGCCCTAGTGTGAAAGGTGTTACGTGGCGATTAGCGTTGCCGGAGAGTAATATTCCGAAGTATTCCCGTCGAATTATTCGCGAAACATTCCGAAGTATTGAGTAATATTCGGAATAATTCGCCAAGAGTTCGACTATTTACCGCTAGATGGCGACACAATTACCATTGCAAATTACAGTCATAAATGTTGCGTGCTAGTGATTGTGTATTCATATCCAAGAATCTTCCACTAGTCTTTATTATCCTTATCAGCAAACCTTGGTCACTGCAGCAGCAGAAAGCGCATACAGGCAAGCCCTACCGATGGAAGTTGTACAGTTACAGCAATTACCTGCTAGATGGCGCTAAAACTAGTGACATATATTACTACGCGTTCATTCATAAAACTGAGTATAATACGATTTGAAATTTTCCGTATATTACTTTCATCTACTCGGGTACTTAGGCTGCCTGTCCACCGGAGCGGAGAGGAGAGGAGAGGAGCGAGGTGTCAATATTAACCAAGGAATCAAAACTCCGCTCCCGAGGTGCGATTCTATTGGTTAATTTTGGCACCTCTCCTCTCCTCTCCGCTCCAGTGAACAGGCAGCCTTATTGGATTATCTATTAAAGTTCGACTACCTATTAACCGGTACATAACATTGTTTACCATATTTTTATTAGGTAGGTACCTACTTAAATAAAAAGGTAGGTAAGTAGGTATGTACCTAAGTAGGTACCTACTTTAAACTAATTGTTTCAGAGCTTAGAACTATTGATTACGGTTCGCGGTTGCTGAACACTTCTACAAAGAAAGAAATAACCTTTTTGGTACCTACCTATAACATCATGCATCGTCGTAAAAGTAGTTACTTACGTATACTACCTTACCTACCTACCTACTTAACAAATTATTTTATATGTTTCTTTCCCATTAACTAAGTAAATCGTAAAGCAAAAACATTTTTACGAAGTAAATTAAACTTGTAGGTAAGTACCTACCTACCTACTTCGCACAAAAACCACACATTCTAAACTCAACCATTGAAAAATAAAGTTACAAGTAGATAACTACTTACGCGGAATTATTCCCGCAGAGTAGGTACTTAGGCATCGAATAATACTTTGTTGATTTTATGAATGAACGCCCGCGAGGCTAGGACTACCACGTGCACGTAAGTCGGGTATAATACGACATAACTTAGATGAAGCATCGGCAAAATTCGTAAAACTGATCATCATCAGTAAACTGAGTGCGCCTTCAAAATCACCAATATTTATTACTGGTTTAGGTGAAAATGATCTTTACGCAAACGCAATAACTTGTGAAGTCATATAACCAAATACATTCGTAAAATTTAATTGAATGAAATCTAATTTATGCTACATCTAAGTTGTGTCGTACTGTACAGTTTATTGGATTATCTATTGAAGTTCGACTATTGACTACTAGATGGCGTTGATGCCAGTGACTTTAAATATACACTTACGTGCAAAAAAAATCGACCCACCTTGTAAGTTTCGATTCGGAACACTTTATAATAATATAAAAATTTGAAGGTATGTTTCATAAACTTTATTTGTACATACCCTACACTTCAATACACGGGATGTTGTTGATGATATTGACTCGTTTATTCGGACACCCTCATTTCTTATCACTACATAGTATAAAACAAAGTCGCTTCCCGCTGTCTATCATGTATGCTTAGATCTTTAAAACTACGTAACGGATTGTGGTGCGGTTTTTTTAATAGATAGAGTAATTCAAGAGGAAAGTTTATACGAGTATGTATAATACATGCATAATATAGTAGACAAACACTGATAATTTTAGAGGTTTCTAATGTGATGTAAATAAACACATTTTTTTGCGCTTACTTTGCAAACGCTGGCTGAACCCTACGAGTTAATAACGCAATCTCAGTGCCATTGCATTGTGTTAAAAGTTAATCAATTAATTGTTTATAGTCCGGGGAATTTACGCCGAATTTTAGGCCAACTTTGCATGTATTAAAAAAATAGATTTTTTTCATTTAACGTGTAGGGTATGGACAATGTTAAAAATTAAAATATATCCCGCGAAAAGTTAACCCCCGCTTGTACGTTTTTTTTTTAAGAAAACATTTTAATTCAATATTCCTTGGTAGAAAAAAATATTAACAGATATGTTTGTGTGGAGTATTTGTCGAAGAGATGAGTATTACAAGTAGGTTAGTAAATTAAACAACATCGTCCACGGAAATTTCGAAAAAAAAATTGTTATTTTTTTTTTGTTATTGTACTTCAAGCAAAAATATTAACAGCTGTTTTTTGGCATTAAATTACCTAATTAAATGTTTTAATGCGCTATCCAACAAAATTAAACATATTGTACCAGCGCAAGATATTAATCAAAGTTTTTTTGCAATAGTGGTTCAGGCAAAAATGTAACAGAGTTAAATTTTGTTTAACTTTTATTTATAGGCTCTCACTTAATTGCAAGAAAATTAAACACATTAAAGCAAACAGGAACATCAAAAAAAAAAAAATAGTTTAATTATTTTAGTTTAATTTTCTTGTCAATAAGTGAGATAGAGCCTATAAATAAAAGTTAAACAAAATTTAACTCGGTGTAAATGAATATTGTTGAACTGTCAAAATGAAACAGATTAGTCGGAATCGTTTACGAAAATGTGTTGCGTAATTAGATAGCTGGTGTATTGTAATCTTAGACTGAAATTTAACAAGCAGTGTGAAAAGAATTCATTACTTTATTTTAGATTTTTATTTATTGTGTTCTGAACGAAAGCGTCCGGGGTGGGTCGATTTTATTGCACGCAAGTGTAGTTGCGTTCATTCATAAAACTGAGTAATATACGATTTTGAAAACTTCCGAAATATTCCGAATATTTCTTTTCATCTACTTAGATAAGTAAGTACCTACTTCGTAATAAGTTTTTTTATGCGGTTTAGGTGTGAAAGTGATAGAGAGTTTTTAAACATAGGTAGGTAGATACCTATTTATATTACCGTGGCCTCGGTAGGTACGTATTAGGTAGGTACCTCGGTAGGTACCTTATTCGGTAATAAAAAGGTAATTCTAATTAAGTAAGGATTACTTATAATAATATAATTTCAAGTGTTAGCACAGACGCCAGCACATTAAGTTACTACAATCTGTCAAATTTCTTCAATAGATTTTCAACTTTATCGCTAAAGAATACGGTTCAATGTTGATTGGGAAAATTTGACAGATTGGAGTAGGTTGATGTGCTGGCGTCTGTACATACCTAAGTACCTATTTGAACTATATTTTGGTTGAACACTTCTACAAATCAAAGTAAAATTAGTACATTGTCGTAAAAAGTAGGTAAGTACCTACCTACTCACTTACTTACCTAATTAGTTTACTTCAATAAACATTTTTACGAAGTAAACTAAACTTGTACAAAACATCCACCCGCAAAAAAATCAACAAATTCTAACTCAACCATACAAAAATAAAATAATAAGTACCTAGTCAAGTAGATAACTACTTACGGGAAATATTCCCGCAGAGTAGGTAAGTAGGGAATAATTCCGAATAATACTACGTTGATTTTATGAATGAACGGCCGCGACTAACGAGGGAAGTTTGCCATTTACAGTTCTACCCTTGCCCGTTAGATGGCATTAATTCAAGTTTTCCAGCTAATTCTTTCTCCCTTCCAATCGAAGTATTCCTTTGAATATTTCCGAATTATTGCGAATTATTCCGAATTTTACCGAAGTTTTGCAACGCTAGTGGCGATATTATCGCAGAATTTCTACGCGACGTGTCGCGCGACTTATGTAATTCCTCCTAAGGATGCCAAGTATCAGATACTAAATTGGTATCCCCAGGTAACGTCATATTTAGTTCTTGGTGGTTTTAGTGTAAAAACCCCTTTGTGGAATCTTTTTACTCCGTCACTAACTACTTAGTGGGTACTAGGCTCGGCACCAGGGAAGGAATAGATCCGAATGAATTGAGGCTACCATAATTAACAACCGTCCTACAAGAGTTGGGTTAAAAAGGTAATTACTGTGGGTACAGAACTATAGAGGCGTCATAAACATTTAACGAATTAATTTCACAGAATTTTCACCATTTTGTCAAGTGAATGTCATATTGTTTCATGCAGGTAGGCGCTAAGGATGCTAGCATTATATTAATATATCTCAACTAATTATTAAATCTAAACACGGGGTTCCATGGATGTGTTGGCCAGAAGGGTGCGATCATGATACCCCGTGCCTTGTCTATTATTATTTTCACAATCAAATTCGGAAAATAATACTGTATGACTCAAAATGTCGGGAATGCGTGGAAATCCTAATTTGACCATAAAACTGTAAACGAGTCCATCGCGGATGCATCTGGGTCTCGGTGATGTGGCACATTTGTTATTTATGCGACTTGCTAAATAGAAAAAATTTTGGATGATGGAATGTGTGAGACTGTCAGAGGCTCAATCGGACAGCTCCTATTTTATGTCTGGTAGGTTCTTTGTGATACGTTATCTGCAATTACAATGATCACTAGATTTTATGTACCAGGCAAAGATGAAAGGCTTTTTGCTTTACTTAATTATATATTACCTTCACCGGTTAACATATTTCACGAGTTATTTTTGTGAGATGAGGGTATTCTATACCCCTATTTTATTTATGTATGCTACTGCTGTTGAATTGTCAACGCTTTTTGTCAATTAAAGAACTTTAACAAAAACTTTTAGGGCAATAAATGCGGCAAGAAGTTCTAAATAATTTGTGTGGTTCTTGTTCAGTATTCGACCACCCGCTCGAAGACCTTCCTTCACAGGCGTCCCCCCACCCCGTCGTTGAGGCGTCAGGAAATATATTTCAACTTGGTAAACACCAATTTTTATTCGAGGTTCAGAACGTTCTATTTTATTTAGCCAGCAGTCAAAGAAATGACGTATGGTTGAAATTATTCAGGTAAATTCATGGATTTAATATAAATAGACCTTTCGAGTTGACATATTTATATCTTAATTTCCATTTCTTGATTGTGCTGCCATCCGTATTCGATCGCTGGACAACAGGAAACTAATAATCCTAATATCTTTATGCAAAAGTTACAACGTTTCGCTTTGAAAATATGACAAGTTTCGCTTTCGTTCGTATAATCTTTTAACTGTTGTTAAACTAATCTGAAACTCGATGTGAATGTATTATCATACCTGAATCTGCATTTAGTAGAAGGAAATTGAGAAAACTGCTTTTTCCTTTATTAAAATGAAGTCAAGTTAAACTAATAATTTTTAGTTAGATCTATACACATTCCAGGTGGGAATATTCAAGCAAGAGCTAATCGTATAAACAACAAATAGTGGAAAGCTACCTAGGTTTACATATCACGTGAAAAACGTATGGAGCTGTACTTAACACAAATGGCAAAAACGTTAAATTAGTATAATTTACCCTCGAAGCAGAATCTTAGATATTTTCGAGATTCTTTGTGCATCTTAATTAAGATAATTAACGAGCCTTTGAGGTCAATTGATGCCATTTCACCATAAAATTATAGAATACGTTACAATTCTAATGCAGTTCTTAAATCCTCTAATTTAAAATGGTACGTTTTAACCAATTTATCAGGATTTTATTTAAATCATTATAAATAAAAATGAAATGCTGTGCGTTAGTAAGCGCATCACTTGAGAATGTCTGGCACGATTGTCTATTTTTTGTTTGTGAGGAATAGTCCGAATAAAGTTTTTATGGAATGAAAAATTTGACCCGGGAAATTTTCAAATTCAGGAAAATCTAAACGTCTTTCCTATGGGATTTTTATATGAACGGCGATGGTTGAAATTTCAACAAAACACGTCTGTCGGGTCAGCTTGTTTATAACAAAACGCATCTTGCCATTTTTGTTTTTGGTACCAAGAAAATACTTGAAACAAATTGATTTTCTCATGCAGGAATGAATACTGCACCTATCTTGAGTTGATTATTATTCAGTTTTAAATAATTCGGTCCCCATTAGCCGAGGAATTGTTCTACAACATAAATGGTATTTCAAATGTTGATAGATAAACGGCCTGCGTACTTAGCTGGATCTCTCCGCGTACCCATCTGGAGGGGCTCGTGGCTAACTTACAACAGCCGCACGGGTCGATCGAAGGTTAAGCCACACTTGCCGCGGTCAGTTCGTGGATGGGTGATCGTCCATTACGAAATTACGATAAGCCGCTGGTCCCGGCCCTCATTCGCAGATCCCTGACAGCTGTTACTGGCATTCAGTAACTGGATTGTGGAGGCCAGACAGGCAGTCGCTCCATGCAAAATCCGGTGTGTTCCGGTTAGACTGGAAACCGACCCCAACATAGGCAGATAGAATACTAGCTGACTTCAATGTTTCTACGAAATTTTCACTGAACAGAAAGGTATATTAGGTACTTGGTGTATAAATACGATGTTCGATCATGTCATTTTTTAAATCAAAAAGAAATTCTGCTTGTATTCATGAATTTTTGCAACACTATAATAATAATGTTGGTTAAACAAGTTATTTGTTACGTTTTATTTGCCTTTATCGCTTATAACTGCGCTATCAGCATACCGTCATAACATTTATTTTAATTTTATTTATTATATCTATTTTTAGGTAATAGATATTTTGAGGTCAAATTTTCGGAACGCCTTTGAAAATGTGTAAAACGGTTGGCAAGTTTGTTGCGTATTTCAGACCCGTATTGGTCTGTGTTAGTAGGACCATTGCCTAAAATTTCTAGAATTCCGGGATCAGGAATATTGCCGAAATGAGTAAAGACTCTTCGGGGGTACGTCCGTGGAAGTACTAGGGCCTGGGTGAAGTTAATCACATTTTTAATTCGAAACTGAACAGTTTCATCTTCAGGTGGCCATTCTAATAACCAATATTTGGTCGCAGTGCCAGTGCGCAATGTGTCTGAAAATTATCATAAATATGATAATTTGAATACGTAAGTTAAATAACTTACTTAAAGATGATTTAAAAGTGAACTTGAATAAGTGTTTCATCTTGGTGGCCATTCTAATAAACAATATTTGGTCGCAGTGCCAGTGCGCAGTGTGTCTGAAAATTATCATTTATATGATAGTTTGAATACGTAAGTTAAATAACTTACTTATACATGATTTAAAAGTGAACTTGAATAAGTGTTTCATCTTGGTGGTTGGTCATTCTAATAACCAATATTTGGTCGTAGTGCCAGTGCGCAGTGTGTCTGAAATTTATCATAGATATTATGATAATTTTATTACGTAAGTTAAATAACTTACTTAAAGACGATTTAAAATTGAACTTGAATAAGTCCATGACTAAATTTTATTAATTTCATAAGCTTTTATCTTTATACAAAGCTACATAATTATTGAATTATTTTGTGATTTATTCAAATGATAACTGAACCCTTATATCCTATTTTTTTAAATTATGACATACGTACAAATAATATCTATTTTTACTTAATAATTCTAAAGCATGCTACTTTTCCTATTGTAATAAATTGTTGTGCCCGACAGGGACAGGGGCCCATGTGAACTTTGTAACTACAGCTACATAATTATTGAATTATTTTGCTAATATTGTTCCTACATCATAATACTTTTTAGGTTAGGTTACAATCCCCAGCGGAAGGAACGCCAACCGTATTTTAATGCGTTGAAACAGCCCCAGTGACTGTTCAGGGTGCATTTAAAGACCTTCAATACGTAGATACGTAAGCAGGGCGGTATTAACATAGTTTTCACTGTACAATAAATAAGTAGGTAGGTAAATACCTGGTCCAATATCCTCATCGTGTAGAAAAATAGCTTCCTCCAAGTCTGATTCACTTTCATAAGCACTAATTTGTTTATTACGATTTTGAGTTCTAACTATTTAAATTTTATTTTATATTGTCAACTTTACAAGACCGAGAATTCTTACATTTCGGTATTTTTTTATAACAAACGGTGCGAAGACGCTAAATAGATGTTGAGTGGTTGAGCACTAAAATGCGAATGACTGGCGACAATCGTCTGAGAGTGGAACTGGACAAAGTACCCACAAAAAATAAAAAAAATAAAAAAGTTATGTCAAATAAAATTGCCATAAAGAAAAATAGGATATAATATTTTTTCTCAACTTAGTGCATGAGTGGTGAGAACTATGCGTAACTACATGTGTAAATTACTAATCTCGAGGACGAGGCGCTGGTATAACTCAACATTTAGGTAATAATTTTTCGTTACATTTTCCATACGATGTGAAAAAAAATACCTTGTGGCTGCTCCCCGTGCTCGCCTCCGGCTCTAAAATTTCCCGTGGTAGGACAAACAGTTGGTACCACGTGGAGTCGACGCGATTGTCAAATTCGATTTTAGTTGTGTCAAAATAATTTTTTAATTTAGAGATATTTTTTTGCGGAATAGCTTTAAGGTTGTCATAGCCAAAAGTAAGGAATTTTAGTGATACTTTATTTAGTTTAGTTCGGTGTACAAGAGAATCGGCACCATTGTAGACTTGGTAAGTAATAGAGTCCCGTTTTCGAAATTTGGGTACTGAACCCTAAAAAACGTTACACTCCTTTTTGGGCAGTCGTGTAAAAAGGCCAAAGGTTGGCATGGTCTTGAATTTTATCTTTGGCATAACGATAGCGATGTGTTGCCATCGTGATGCCACCTAAAGTATAGATAATAACATTACCTGTAATAATCATGCACGAGGTCACATTTTCTTCGCACGTAACTTTTAAATCTTTGAAATATTTTAAATCTTGGCATTCTCGAATTCCAGTGTCACAATTGTAGCATTCAAATGATGAGGCTGGATTGTACAAATATAATCAGTAAATTAATGGGTGCAACCGATAAGTTTAACCGAACTAAGTCCGTTTTCACACACACTATGGTTTTCCTTTACGGTGAAAGCGTTAGGGGTTGTTTGTTGACCTACCTATGATTCGCGGTCGTAACAAATGTTTATTTATATGTTGAAGCCGGTCATTAGTACGGTTATGAAACGAATCGTAAGCGCGCCACTGGCGATATCACGTGATCTACCCACACCAAAAGCGCGCTTCTACAGAGTCGTGATGTTTTAAGCCCACGGCGAGGAGGACATTCAGTGTCTGGACTCTGGTCGCATCGGAGTCGCGGAACTGTACCCGATTCGTTGTGCTCAGTTTATTGTGTTAATAATTGTTATTTGTGATCTGTTATTTGTGATCGCTGGATACGGGTTCAGGTAGGTTGTAAGGCTATCCTGGTCCAAGCGGCGCTGACGTCCTACACCGAATTTGTGCTGGATATTTTCAATACTCACATAGCTATGTACTCGACCTTTTGAAGGAAAACGGGCTCGGCAGGAATGACAACACTGTTTATTGATAAGTCTTCATAACTATTCAGGACACGATTTCAGGACTCCTCAGGACTACCTTTTGAGTTGGAGATGGTTAATAAAATAATAAATGAAAAAAAGAAAACAATAATAGTAATAATAAGAAATTCTCAGTCAAACCAAGTCAGTGACGGGTTCTGAATCGTTATGATCAAGCCACGATCTGCGACCTCTGAGTTTGATTTTGAAATAAAAAACAAAATCTTAGTCAACCCAAGTCAATGACGGGCCTCTGAATCTTATAAGATTAAGCCACGATCTGCGACCTCTGAGTTTGATTTTGAGTTGGCAAAATGTTGTGTTTAAAGGCCTTGGTCATGGCCGGGTGAATTACTTGATAAAAATGTAAGTGTCATTCATTCCTTAAGATAAATACTTCACCTAATTACGTTTACATTATTGTACTATTGATTGTATAGATACTATAACAAGTACATTACCTAATAACATATAAATATTATTGTATTGTTGATTGTATAGATACTATAGCAAATACATTACCTAATAACATATAAATATTATTGTATTGTTGATTGTAGAGATATATAATAATAAGTACTTTACCTAATCCTTATCCTTACATATTATAAAACAAAGTCGCCCGCCGCGTCTGTCTGTCTGTCTGTCTGTCTGAACGCGATAAACTCAAAAACTGCCGCACGGATTTTCAAACGGTTTTCACCATTGGACGGAGTGATTCATGCGGAAGGTTTTAGTGTATAATTCATTAAGGTTTTGTGTAAATTGGCTGAAATATGACGATTATTGTTGAAGATGTCGGAAAAAATCATGCCGACTGGGAGCTTTACTGGCGTGCGCTGCGTAAGCCGTGAGAGATAAATCAAATTTATGTTCTAGAGTATTGTATATCTTAAAAATTGCAACAAAAAAGTCCGCGATGGCATATGTCTATCTTCTAAGGGTGACCCACAATAACCATTTTCATCTTTCAAAATTGTATTAAATTTTCATTGTTATTTCCGAAGCTATTATGACCGGTATCTTATTAATCCTTATCCAATTAAATAGGTTATTTAAATTGGGCATTCAATTTCGATTAAAATATGCCTTTACTTCACATCATTTAAATGAATAGTTTAAGAGATATCACAGTTTCAAAATTACGCGTAACAAAATAATTATGGTTGACAACGCGGGCGCTGTAGCCTACCACTGCGTCCGCTGAAAGTTAGTCAATGATCTTTTCCTTTGCTATTAGGTATGTATTCCCGGTAGAACGTTCCCGTGGGATATTTTGCGACATCCACGCGGGCGAAGCCGCGGGTAAAAGCTAGTTCAAAAAAAAAAAAAAAAGTAAGTCTTTTCTAAAGTAAAAATCCACTGGGCTATCATTTGCTTGGTGCAAGTCTATCCCACGAGCAGCGGGTGGAGGACTTGACACGTCTAGGCAATTGGCAAAACAAAAGTAAATTACAAATTGTAAAAAAAAAAGAGGATGTAATAGGGGGGATTAGATGAAGTGGTTGAAAATAATGAAGACGAAATTATAGACGTAACTTCTGATAGGCAATTGGCACGACAGCGCCTTATAAATGTAGCAAACAAATTTAAAGAACGTCTTGATCAAACTCGTAGAGATAATATAGACTATAACATAGGCGACACTGTATATGTAAATCAGGACCATAGACATGACAAATTAAAGGCAAAATTTAAGGGACCCTATGAAATAATCAGCATATTACAAAATGATAGGTTTCATTAAGGGGTGTTTTAAGAAATATAACAGTTGGCAAAGAAAAACTTCGTCTATGGCCTGGTAATTGGGTTGAACAAAACGCTGATGCAGCAGATAATGTTGTATTATGTGTGTAGTTTTAATTTAATTATAAATACGATGATTGTAAAAAAACATATTATAAATGAGAATGAAGGAAGATATTATGAAACATTATGTATGGAGTCTAATGAATCGATTATTGTACGATGAGCTTTGTCTTAACTGTATTAAATTGCGGCGTGTTTCGCCACTTATAGTAAGATGTGATATGATTATGTAACGAAAATTGTATAATCAAGTTTTGGTCACAGTATTGCTTTTATGTAATGATGATTCTCTTGTACTTCGAGAGCGAAGTACTTGTCAGTATGGCCGTGTTAGATAGTTTATTTTGAGGTTATTATAATATTAAAATATTGGTTGTTGTATAGTGACATCTGTCACACTTACGAAGCTTGAGACCAACGTAGAAGTAGCTCATTTGACTACGTATTGTGTTTACCTAAAAATTAACTTATCTTGTAAAATTCATTTAGATATTATGTCTATTAATTACCGAGTAATATTTAATGAGACATTTAGTATATCTTAGATTTTATATTGTTATTTTAATATAACAAACTGTTTCAAACGATTGTTACGTTTCAAACAAGGTGGGGTGACCTTGTTTACAAGAATCGATGTTATAAAAGACCCGCTTTCGGTGGGGAGTCAGTTTCTATTTGGCTGTGCGGACCGAATCAAGTGATGGAATAGTCAGTTACTCAGTAAATGTTCAGTTGGTTGGTTATAGTGCTGTTAGTGTGTGGAATATACCGATCAGATGTCACGTAAGTTAAGTAATTTGATATTATACTGTAATTATTGCTTATTATGATTATGTTGGTGTATTATTGCCAGTATTGCTATATTTCTAATGTTGCTATTATTCTGAATCCAAGGAATAGAATAAACTGTTAACAATAAACAATAATTTATGGAAATATAAGAATTGTGTTGATAGAATACTGTAATATTGTTTCCATGGAGTTTCTTGTCCTTCTTCTCCGTGAAGACCTAGATTTGGAACGGACAACTAGCTTTCTGATTAAATACTGACAAGTCTAATTGAATAAATATCTAGTCTTGTCCTTCTGTGCTTTATTTTATGAAAACCATTCCCTACACAACTTATCCATAAGAACATTCATAAGTAATTAATAATCAGTAGTCATTCTGACATTCAAATGTTGCTATTTGGGTAATATCTATACATATACTTATAGTGCCCACCGTATTTTCTACGACCGCGTCTGCGCTTTTCTCTAACCGGAGCCTCGACATCACCGATGAATGGAGTCAAATCAGAGACGTGGTAACGTCCTACGTGCTCACCTCTAGTAACTCCTTCCACTAGGTAAGTAGTAGGGCTTACTACTTCGCGGATGCGGTAAGGGCCATCTCTCCGGGGTATAAACTTTGCAGACTGCCCGGGGCCGACATCATTCATACCTTGCGTTTTCAACAAAACGAGATCACCTACCTTGTATTCTGGAGGGGCGCGTCTGCCTTCATCTGCGTACTTCTTCTGCAGAGACTGGTTACGTTCGTGGACATCTCGGGCGTCAAGCAGCACCGTCGACAACTTACGAAGGTAAGGAGTGATATTGTGGACGAAATTATCGCTGTTCACAATGGTCTTCATGTCTGCCACGACGTCCGATGGCGCGCGCAGCTCTCTCCCGAAGGTAAGGAAAGCTGGTGAAAATCCAGTGCTCGCTGTAACAGCGGAGTTCATCGCGAACCTTATGGCTCCGAGATGAGTATCCCACGATGCGTGATCCTTTCCTACTTGTATCGCTAACTGTGGTTTAAGGTCACGATTTTTGCGCTCAACGGGGTTCGCTTCTGGGTGATACAACGGTGTCAAAGACTGTTTGATACCCATTACATGACAGACCTGCTGCATCACCTCAGCAACAAACTGAACTCCGTTGTCGCTGATCATCCTGCGCGGGACTCCATACCTCAGAAAGACCTCGGATATTAAAATCTCAGCGCATTCCACGCTGGTGGCCTTCTCCAACGCAAATAGCTCAACCCAATGGGAGCACGCGTCTTCTAGAATTAAAATCCAACGGTTACCTTTCGAAGTCTTTGGTAGGGGTCCGAACAAGTCGACCGATACCACTTCGAATCGCCGGGTGGGTGCAGGAGTCTGGAGTAGTCCTGCAGGCTTCCTGTTATCTATCTTGTATCGCTGGCAAGCTGCACAGCGTTTAATATAGTCTGTGACAAAAGACTTCATACCTGGCCAAAAGTATCGTAATCTGATGCGTTGTAGGGTACATTCAGCACCAAAGTGCCCTGCTGTGGGAGCGTCGTGGAACTCTACAAGGACAGGTTCTCTCTCGTGTTTAGGAACCACGAGGCAGGCAGACTCGGGTGCGTCTCATATCATATAAAGTTATTTGGTATATTTTCATTTCAATAACGTTCACAAGATATAACAAACGTGAGATATACCAACTGTTGATATAATTTCTTTACATATAACATTTATATACTCGTACTCTAAAACTTATTTCGTATAATGTTATTGGATATAACGTTTATTTAATCGAAAATCATTAGGTCTATCGTTTAAAATATATATTGATGATACCATCACATCATTATGGTTAACACAACGATTCAAAGCAATCCAACTAGGATATGTTAGGATGGAAGACTAAGGCTTGAGCGGCCGCCGAGCGTCAGATCCCCTCTATTGTTGGTGAATCACTTGGGTTAGGTTAGGTTAGAACAGTGACCATTAACGCGCGAAGGCGAGCGACCGTAGGGAGCGTGCCGCGGCAGCGGCCGCCGAGTGCCAGATCCCCTCTCTTGTTGGTGAACCATTTAGGTTAGGTTAGGTTAGGACAGTGACCATTAACGCGTGAAGGCGAGCGAGCGTAGCGAGTGACCATCTTGGCAGGTCGTAATCAGTTAGGTATATCTACGCATGTTACTAACTGTGATAGAAATGACATATTAGACTAAATATGTTTTATGTCTTTTGAGTGGTATATCAAACGATTTTATATTAAATGTATGTTATGATTATAAAAATTAGTTGTTTTAAAATTATATCAATCGTTTATTATATTAACTGATGATTATAACAAATAAAATTATAGATTCAGTTGTTATATCTTGTAAATATTAGTCATTTTGTAATTATACCATATATTACTTACCCGGCGGACTCGGCGTCTTCCGATTCGGGTGCGCACCTGTACAATACACCATCAGATACCAGGTATCCTCTCTCTGACCATCCTCTCCCCCTGAAGGGATCGTCGGTTATCTCGAGGTCCTCGACGATACTCTTCAGCTCTGGGTCCTTGAGTTGGTTAGAGCGCACATCCTCAGGTATGTGGCATATCTACGGTCACTAAGCATACCTCGCAACCAGCTGGGTTTTCCTCGCAACAAGCTGGGCGCCTTAGTGCATCGGCGATCACATTCACCTTTCCGGGAGTGTACTATATCTGCAGGTTATAGGCCTGGAGGATCAATGCCCATCTGGCAAGACGACCACTGGGTGACTTAAGGCTCATCAGCCAACGTAGCGTAGCGGCTGATGGTCGGACTTAACCACTACTTCTGAGCCTTCCACGTAACTTCTGAACTTCGTGACCGCCCAGACGACGGCAAGAGCTTCGCGCTCAGTGGTGGTGGAGTTGCGCTCGGCTGGCGAGAGTAGGCGACTGGCGTACTCTATGGGCCTTTCGTCGGGGCCCTCCCCCTGCATCAAAACTGCGCCGAGACAGTAGCCACTGCTATCTGTCCGGAGGGAAAAAGGCTTGTACTCGTCAGCTTGGCGAAGAATGGGAGCGGTGACCAGGAGGTCCTTGATACGCTCGAAAGCAGCCTGCTGCTCATCATGCCATCTCCAACTACTGTTCTTCTTGAGTAGGTCAGTCAAAGGCTTTGCGATTGTAGCGTAGTTCGGTACAAACCTTCGAAACCAGCTGGATGTGGCCAGGAATCCTTTGAGCTGCCTCTCGTTCTTCGGGGCAGGCATGTCAGCAATAGCTGAGGTTTTCTCTGGGTCTACTTGCAGACCTCCAGGAACAATTATGTGACCAAGGAATTTCACAGCAGGTGACAGCTTCGTTCCTTCATCCTCTCTCAGCGCCAAGCCGGTGGTATCAACTTGCATCAGCTCTGCATCGCTGGTGGATGTAAGGCTAAAAGACTGCACAAAAGTATACTTCTGCCCTGGGAAATTACTAAAATACCAACAGTTATGTTGGAAGTCCACTAATATACCTGCTCTAGCGATAAAATCCTGTCCTAGAAGCGTCCTATTATTCGCTTCCGGTATCACTAGGAAAGTGGTGGGGATAACACGTCCCTGAATGGTGACGTTCGTATCACATGATAATAACTCACGTACCTGCTGCGTTCCATCGGCGAGGCCGAGGTTGCGACGTGTTTTCGTAAAAGTGGTCCCGCTATCTAATTTATAGAGTCCGGGACTAGTGAGACTCTCAGTAGCACCTGTATCCAGCACTGCAACACCTACTAAAGACGCAACTTCTATCTTGACCGTAGGGTGTGACAGATCAGACTCATGGGTGATAGCACTTTGAAAACTCACCTTATCAGCGGAACTCGCCTTATCAGCGGAGGGCGTGCCTTTACACGTCGGACACTTCGAGCGTATTACTCCTTCTCAACCGCAGCCGTAACAAGACAGCGGTGAATTATTATTACATTGGTCACCCGATTTTATTTTAATTTTGCATTCATCTATCGAATGACCAAACCGTTTACAGAAAGCGCAGCGCGGTCGAACACGTTTCGTATTCGAATTCGTTTCGTTACAAATATTCGAACTAGATTCGGACACAGCGCGCGAAGGGTTACTTTGATTAACCGTCGCCGTCGGAGGGTTAATGTTTACATTTCGACATTTCGCGGAACTTGCAGTGTTATTACTGTTATTAGTCGAGATACTCGCGTTATGAGACTGAATTACTGATTGAGAATGACTTACCTCGCCTAGCGTCTCCTCAACATACCTTGCTCGCTCGAGTAGACAGTCGACACTCGACACTCTTTTACGGAACTTCCGATGTAAAAGGCCATAAACTATGTCTACTTGCATAACATCTGGTAGCTTATAAGGTATACGCGACATTTCTGCTCGCACTCGCGAAATAAACGAATCGACACTATCGTTATCACTTTGTTCGCGCGCGAATATTTCTCGTAAGATCCGGTGGGCGGGGTGCGGGGCGCCGTACATGAATCGAAGGCGGCGTATCGCGGCGTCCCAGGTCTCCACGGTAGATTTCACTCCTTGCCACCACACTGCGGCGTCTCCGGTCAGCAACATTGGTAGACCTCGAAGAGCGTGTTCGTCGGATACACTTGCGCACTCTTTGTAGATGAGCACGCTCTCGACAAATGCTTCTAGGGCTTCGGTACTGCGGGCGGCTCCGTCGAAGCGGGCCGTGCATCGGGTAAAGTTGCTGTGCATGCCGTGCATGCCATGCACGGGCGGTCCAGTGTGTGTAGCGGTGGGTTGAGTCGGTCCCGTAGGGTCGCTACTCGTTGACATCGGCGTCGACGTCGCGACGCTTCTCATAACGTTGGATAACAATCGTGTGAGCTGTTCTTCGGACATGGAAATCATGTTACCACATGTCGTCGCCGGGATCGGTGTAGCAGTTGCCGTGGTGTTCACGCTCGCGGGGTTAGCTATCGCGTGACTTTCCTCATCACTACTGGAACCATCGTTTTCCTCCAAGTTTACGTGCGCGCCGCGTGTTTTCGGTGGCATTTTCTCGACGGTAACACTCGGTGATGAACGCAAACGGTAAATAACAGCAGTATAGTCCAGTAGGTGCACTAATTACTCGATCCTTGACTAGGTAGAACACTAAACACTGTTCGCGTGGATTTCGTTCGCACTCGCGTCGGTTATTTTTCGTTTCGTAGGTACGTATTTGCCGTACGGAGCACGTGCCACGAGTTGGGCGCAATTTATAACACAATATGTAGCTTTATTATGTACCTATTATAATATTCTATGGGTCGGGGCACACCTGCCGAACGTTCCGCGGCGGAACGCTCCGTCGCGTCATATTTCTATGGACGTAACGTTCGGCTGATGTGTCATAGGTAACTTGAAAAACATTAGGAGCATATTCAACCGAACGTTCCGCCGCAGAACGTTCGGCAGGTGTGGCCCGACCCTAAGATTTATAACGTATTCACGAGAGGTAATCAGCGTACAAAATAGCGGTCCGTCGCACGATCGCAGCGTGCGCGGCGCGGTCTATCTCGATACGTAGCGGGGAGCCGACTGACCACGCGAGCGAGCGCGGGAGGGGGGAAGCAAGTGAAGTACCTATTCATGACGCGGGCGGCGACGCGGGTGTAACTTGCAACATATCGCTACAAAAGTCTTTTCTAACAAAATATTTTGATGACGCATTATTGCGTATAACAAGGATTCTACATACTACATGCTATTATAATGCATATTGCGAAGAAATACTTATCCTATACATACAAGATTTTAAGCCAAGTTAAAATTAATGATTTTAAACAAGCTAAAATTTACGGTGACGCCTCGTCGCGAACATGATCATTGTGTGATTTTAATAAACGCCGTGTATCGCACCGAGTGTGTTTTCATTGCACGAAACTCATCCTCTGCCCACATGATGTTTGAATGTAATGGAATAAATCCTGACGATCTGACATCAGAAATGGGATCACATCGTGCTAATGAGAGCACACGCGGGGACAGTGACAATAACAATCAGTGGCGGTTATTTTTTTAAATGCAAAACCAACAAATGCACGCGCTGATATAACAAACTTAAAAAACCAAGCCAGTGAATAGCAAGTTAGTGTTGCCGGAATTCGACCCCGACAAACCTGATTCCAATACACGATCATGGTGCGCTACCGCTGACTTGTATTTTGACAAAGAACAAGGCATTGAAGGGCTCTGCATCTACATGGTTGTCGCAGATAACCTATCCAAGGACTAGCTCGCGGCGCCTATCAACGCCAATTGGGGCTCAATTGCGCCACACACCTGAAGCCAGATCGAGAGCACGTGCTGCAAGCAGTGAACAGCGAGTGGAAGTTTGCGTCGCACAACTACCTTCAGGCACGTTAGAATGAAAAGGTGAGCTGTACTGTTTTGTTTACAATTGTGGTGCTGAATGCTCGTTAGTAAAAGAAGGTTGTGCAGCCAAAACGAGTTAATAACGTTGTTTTGTTGACTGGTATAGGTCTAACACGTGTATACAGTACAGAACAAAGTTTATGTAGCGTAACAATTAGCGAATACCAATTTGAGTTTTTGTGTTTTGTTTCCTTTTGTTTTAAATTCTAAGCGTACTCACAAGAACGCACATGATAGATTAAGGAGAACGCCCAAGTACAGTTTGAACTAGAGGATTTGGAATTGAGAGATAGTGTGGAGACATAGTTCGGATGGTCGGACCGTGCCAGTATCCATTTAGTAACCGTAGTTCGGTAGAAGTCGGTGTCTGCTTGTAGTAGTCCGTTGATGCTCGGTGCGCTGGTGGCTCTGGCGGAGGTTGCTCAATTTGCTCAGTTTAATTGTTATTTGTGATCATTGTGTTATTTTGTGATTTTAATAAACGCCGTGTATCGCACCCAGTGTTTGCATTGCACGAAACCCACCCTCTGCCCACATGATGTTTGAATCTAATGGAATAAATCCTAACGACCCAACATATAGAATTATAATCATAGAAATCATCAATACAACTCTATAAGTTCATGTAATCGTATTGAATGACTATTTCATGAAATCATGATTATATTTGGGGATTTCTGCTCCAGCATGGATTGAGTATGTTTGAATAACTTAAGTTATAGTCCGGTCAATATAGACATTTCAAATAACAAAAATTCCCGGAGAGCCAAATATTGGTGGAGAGCTGGGGGTTTAACATTACAAATACAGTTTAAAAAATCCCCATCGATCTTAAGTGTGCTATAAAAGTTAGGCAGTGTATAGAGTGCCACCATTGGCACTCTATCCCTATCGGATAAAGTGCCACTGCAGGCACCCTAGTAACACCGCCTCGGCCCGGCTCAAGTGCCGCAAGCATAGGATTGTCATTGTCACTGTCACTAAGTCACGTCACTTGGTATTTTGTTTGATTGTCGAGGTTAGATCGCTGTAAAACACCACATTCCCAAAACATTACATTCTCTTGTGCCTAAACGGACCCTGGCACTTCGCCGGCCGCTACCGCGGCACCGCTCGCTACGCTCGCTCGGCTCGTGCGTTGTGTGGTCACAGTTCTAACCTAACCTAACCTAAATAACAAGTGACAGTGACAATGCAACGCTCACGGCACTCTAGCTGGGCCGAGGCAGTGACACTAGAGTGCCACAAGAAACTCGCGGCACTCTATACACTTCGTAAAAGTTATTCGGTGTCAAACGTCAAAATTTGAGGTTTTTTGAATTTTTCTCGAAAACGGTAAAAAACAATGCTCAAAAATTTATGGACACCGTCCCCACCCTTGTAGCACTTTAAAACCTATGTTAATCGAAGGGCCATAGCCATTTCATTATTTTATTGTATTACACCGACACTGAAATGTCTGTCCGAAAAAAGTTATATCGACTTGAAAAACCGGAATCAGTCACAGTTATGTTGTCGTTTAATGTTCTTTGTTATTAAAAATATGGCAAAACATAATCGAAGATGTGTGTTCCAACTACGTACTTATATCTAGCCGTAGATCGTATTATTTTATATACTGACGGCAAAAAAAAAAACAAACAAATCCTTAACATTTTTTTTTGTATTTTTTTTTTTTGTTGGGAAATCGTCAAATAACTTCTCCCGCTCTGGGCGGAGTGGAAGGGCGTGCGTGTCAGACTCTTACGGACTAAAATCCACCCGTGTTCCTTCAGTTGCCTGTACGTTGCCAGGGGCCACGGTCACCCCTTAGGACTTTCCCGTAACCCCGGCAGCAGTGGCACCCTCATATCAGCAACTGAGTCTTATAATATTCACCACGCGAACGCAATATATAGGTAGATTGTTTATTTCCATTACTTTTAATAACTTACAAGATGTCTGCACTATTCATGCACGCCACGCAAAGAACCTTTCGTAATCGTAAGATCTTATCATTATATAGAATGACGGCAAAAGAAAAAAAAATCCTCACTATGCTTTTCTTCTTTTAATGAGAAACGTATATTATTATTGTGGGATTATTAAATACCTTCGTACGAAGTTTTAAAACAACTTTTGGGAAGAAAAATGGTGATACTCGCACGGGAATAAAACTCCCGAGGCAGCTAGAAAAATGTTCAAATCGTTTTTGTGAAGTCGGGTGCCGTGTCTGGCGGGCAACTGCCCAATGACCAATCATTGGGCAGTTGCCCGCCGTCGGATAGTTTTATGATGTCGTTCGCGCGGTAAACTCTTATTGCGCGATGCAGGATTTGTGTGACTTTGATAATTTTTTCATTTGTAAACTCCTAAAAAAACGTCAATTGTTACTTCACGAAAACGATATTCAACAGAATTCTTCATTGAACTTTTTTCTTGCTGCCCTGAGAGGTGTAATCACCATTTTGATTCCAAAGAGTTCTTTGAAAACCCTGCACGAACGTTAATCATCCCACAGTAATAATTATATTTCTCATTATTTTATAAGAAGACTAGAGCTTCTGCCCGCGACTTCGTCCGCGTGTAATGGTTACTTTGGGCTAACGCTAAAAAAAACCCCCGATTTTGAAACATTCTTCATTGGTACTCCGCTCCTATAGGTCTTAGCGTGATGATATATAGCCTATAGCCTTACTCGATAAACGGGCTATCTAACACTGAAAGAATTCTTCAAATCGAACCAGTCGTTTCGGAGCCTATTCTGTACAAACAAACAAAAAAATCGTTCCTCTTTATAATATTAGTATAGAAAAGCATATTTATATATCGAGAGGGAGCGGAGCGCTTTGTCAATTAGAGCTAATATGATAGCCCGCAGGTTTTCACGCTGTTCCAGGTCGGTCAAGCAAACACCTTTTAGAGCTTATTGTACCTCCTTGTACACGTGCAGTCTGTGGGTGAATCACACCCATAAAGCATACGAAGCCCTCCGCGTCCAATATAATAACGCTTTCAGAGCGCTGATGGGGCTGCCGCGACACTGTAGTGCCTCGGGCATGTTTGCGGAAGCTAGCGTCGACTGCTTCTATGCAACGATGCGTAAGCGGTGCGCGTCTCTGGTGCGCAGGGTGCGCTGCAGCCCCAACAGCGTGCTGATGATGACAGCTGACAGGCTCGACTGTCCTTACATACGACGCTGCAGTGACTTGCACGTCACCTATAGTCGTCGGCCATTAATGGTGTATTAGTGTAAGTGTTGAATGTACTGTGGTTTTTGTATTGTAATGTTAATGTATTGTTTGATGTAATATTGAATGTTTTATGAGTCATTGTAACTTGAATTAATAATAATAATAATAATCTCCCCACGGCCGTATCTCTACGTTGACGTCGTGGTGGGGCTTGCGCGCTCCAAACTCTCGGTCTGTGCCAGTAGTTTACTTTGCCGGAACAGGTCTAGGATAAGGAGCCAGACCAAGAGAGATACAAAAAACCCGCAGGGCAGCATGCGGCGAGCTGTTGGACAGTAGCGACCCCACGGACCCTATCTTCCAGGAGAAGTCTTGTTCCTCACCTCTGGCTTGCCTTTATTGGCCGGCTGGAGTGAACACTGACGAGGAACAGAGCTCCCACCTAATTCTTGCCTTAATTGGCCGGCTTGAGTGGAGATTCGCAAGAGCAAACGTGCTCGGAGGAAGGAAGTATTCCAGTAAGTCCTCGTAGGGATCTTGACCATCTTCCGGGCTCTGGGGTTGTTCTGAAAGCCGTGGAATACCGCTCCACTCCTTAAGCGCCTCAGGACATGTTGCCCCCTTGTCGCTACGTCACTTCGTGCTAGCGACAGTTTTAGGGGGCCCATTATTGAGTGTGCAAGTCACCCCCTGCCATTTTACCTGTGTTTGTTATTTATAAAATATTGGTCAGGCAGGGGCCATAGTCTTTCCATAGTTCTAGGTAACCAATCCACTACAGCCACCCAAACCCATAGCCCAATATTTTTTGTTTCCACTTTCTGCAATATAATATATATTGGTGCAGGACACCAACCGGGGGTTGTCCTTGGGTGCATTGGCATAGTGCATACAGGGATAATTGCCGGTTGGTGCCTCATTCCATTTAAAATTGTCTAAGAGGCCTCTGCGAGTTGGCTTCGGCCCCTCGTACGCCTTCCAAAGGACCGGGACTCCATGGTCCCGAGATATGTAAACATATATCTAAACATAATAATCAGATTCATACTGTTGAAAGTCTACTTCAACAGTCATGTCTTCTTCGATTTCTTCTTCTTCTTCTTCCTCTTGCTGGATGTTCAAAAATTGTTCAAATGTGGCTTAGTCATTGGTCTCTTCATTAAAATCACAGGAATCTTCCTCTATTGTACTCAACTCGACATTTGAGCATGACTGATCTTGGCAATTGGTACACGCTGGATAACACAGCAATCCGACTTTTTTACAGCCACATATGGCACTACAACCTTTTTTGCAATTGCAAAAAATAGTGTTGAGGAGTTTTTCTGGAGCAGGTGGGAGTAAAGTTTGAATCGGTTCCAGAGTATTATCTATCAATTTCCAACCCCAGTCTTCTGGGTTCAGTTGATTGCCGAGCCATGTTTGAACTTGATAGTATACTCGATACAAGTGTAATAAGTGTTGAATAGCAGATGCCGATGTTGGAGGAAGACATGATAGTTGTACTTGTTTCTTGTTTCGCGTATTTTTTTTTAGGAATAATGACTAAACATTTTTTTTGTCCGTCGTCTTTTTTACATTATCTTTAAAAAAAATATTGGATACGTATTTATTCTTTTTTTACGTAATCAAAAGATTACGGCGATACAATGAGTTAAAATGTGATATGACGTCACGCCTTGGTAGATTTTACATAGTGAGTTGTGACGTAGCGGCCCCCACTCCCTGTAAAATGCGTTTTATTTAAGTAATTTCTTATGATAAAGGAAAAAATACGCGTCTAATATTTTTTTATTGACTGACGAACTACCTAAATAGTTTTTTTTTTACCAAGCATCGTCCCTATTTATAGGCAAAGAATTTGATTTTTGGTGTTAAAAAACGCTATTAGCGGTAGCGCACGCAAAATTTTGTGTTTGTAAGCTAAGTTATAATAACATTTAAAACATCCTCTTGTGAAAAAATCCGAAAACCTGAGGGGCCTGCAGAATGCTCCGCTGCACTCCACTGGAAATACTTGACACCTTATTTTTACAAAAGCTAAGTATCGGTATTTTATTATTGCAAGTAATTTTTTTTGGAGCTCCACCTTCAGCTGTCATTAACGAGAATTTTAATTGTTATGCCCACCTGATGTCCACTGTAACGGTCAAGCGGATAAATCTTAAGAAGAAAGCGAAATTCCTTCCATAATTATTGTTTGAAGTGTGGAATCAATTTCTGTAAATACTTTAGCGCAGTCAGTCAAATCTTTTTTTCGAATAATTTAAATACTGACGTTTTGCCCCTTCTGTACTGACTCAGCCACATTTGATCAATCATTTATGAACATCCAGCAAGAGGAAGAAGAAGAAATCGAAGAAGACATGATTGTTGAAGTAGACTTTCAATAGTATGAATCTGATTAAAATATCTAAAGAAATCAAGACAATAGTTAAAACCCAATAATCAATAGCAATATCAATAATCAATATTAATAATAAGGTAATATCTAGAACTTGACGGGTATTGATCCCTTAAATTATCCTAAAATTGTCAAGACAGTTAGTGGAGTAGGGCTACAGGGGAAACCACGGTAAAAAAAAACACGCCGTGTACACTACATCACAGGTGGCGTGGAAATGTGTGCATATCATGTATAATATGATTCTTAGAATCGCGATATCTCAGGAATGGTAACTCTTTAGGAAAAATTCATAAAGACCATTTTTGTAGAGAATTTTAAGATTACAACTTTAATTTCAGGTTTTTTTTTTTATAAAACTTCCCGATTTTGAGAAAAAATCAAAAAACCTCAAATTTTGACGTTTGTCCCCGAATAACTTTTGTAGCACACATAGGATCGATGGGGATTTTTAAAACTTTATTTGAAATGGTTAAAACCAGCTCTCAACCAATATTTGGCTCTCCGGGAATTATTGTTATTTGACCACTATTTTTATTAAAAGCTTTTATTCAACTTGCAATGTTTGTTTGTTTGTATGTAAGTTAGTATGTTTGTTTAGGTGGATTCTTGCAAGCTGAATTAAGACCACTTCCTCTAACTCCACGGAGTTGATATTTTACATGTTGGTTCGATTCCGATGACAATACATTTTTATGACAAACATGACCTGATTGGCTACTCAGGATTGGCTCCAGATAAGGAAACTCCTCAACGGCCAATAGTACAGACACGAAATTTTATATACGCTTTCATTATAATGGTCTGTTTTAAATTCCACCACGATCTGGCTACTGCATCCAGGATTGGCTTCAGACGAGGGAACTCCTCAACGGTTAACAGTACAAACAGGAAATTTTATATACGATTTAATTATCACGGTCCGATCTGAATTCCACCATGATTTGGCTGTTGTACCCAGGATTGGCTTCAGGTGAGGGAACTCCTCAACGATCAACAGCGCAGACACAACATTTTATATATCCTTCAATTATGATAGTCCGTTCTAAATTACACCATGATCTGGCTGCTGCACCCAGGACTGGCTTCAGACGAGGGAACTCCTCAACGGCCAATAGTACAGACACGAAATATTATATACGCTTTAATTATGATAGACTGTTCTAAAGTCCACCATGATCTGACTGCTGCACCTAGGATTGGCTCCTGACGAGGGAAGTCCTGAACGATCAACAGTACAGACACGAAATTTAATATACGATTGAATTATGATGGTCCGCTCTAAAGTCCATTATGACCTGACTGCTACACCCAAGATTGACTCCAGACGAGGGAACTCCTCAACGGCCAACAGTACAGACACGAAACATTATATACGCTTTAATTATGATAGACCATTCTAAAGTCCACCATGATCTGACTGCTGCATCTAAAATTGGCTTCAGACGAGGGAACTCCTCAACGGATAACAGTTCAAACAGGAAATTTTATATACGCTTTAATTATCACGGTCCGATCTAAATTCCACCATGATTTGGCTGTTGCACCTAGGATTGACTCCAGACGAGGGAACTCCTCAACGGTTAACATTACAAACAGACATTTTTATATAGGCTTTAATTATGACGATCCGATCTAAATTCCATCATGATTTCGCTGTTGCACCCAGGATTGGCTTCAGGCGAGGGAACTCCTCAACGGCCAACAGTACAGACACGAAACATTATATACGCTTTAATTATGATAGACCATTCTAAAGTCCACCATGATCTGACTGCTGCATCCAGAATTGGCTTCAGACGAGGGAATTCCTCAACTGTTAACAGTACAAACAGGAAATTTTATATAGTTACGCTTTAGTTATCACCGTCCAATCTAAATTCCACCATGATTTGGCTGTTGCACTCAGGGTTGGCTCCAGACGAGGGAACTCCTCAACGATTAACAGCGCAGACACAAAATTTTATAGATCCTTTAATTATGATAGTCCGTTCTAAATTACACCATGATCTGGCTGCTGCACCCAGGACTGGCTTCAGACGAGGGAACTCCTCAACGGCCAACAGTACAGACACGAAACATTATATACGCTTTAATTATGATAGACTATTCTAAAGTCCACCATGATCTGACTGCTGCACCCAGGATTGGCTCCAGACGAAGGAACTCTACAACGGTCAACAGTACAAACAGGAAATTTTATATACGCTTTAATTATTACAGTCCGTTCTAAATTACACCATGATCTGGCTGCTGCACCCAGGACTGACTTCAGACGAGGGAACTCCTCAACGGGCAACAGTAGAGACACGAAATATTACATACGCTTTAATTATGATAGACCGTTTTAAAGTCCACCATGATCTGACTGCTGCACCCAGGATTGGCTTCAGACGAGGAAAGTCCTGAACGGTCAACTGTACAGATACGAAATTTAATATACGATTGAATTATGATAGTCTGTTCTTAAGTTCACTATGACCTGGCTGCTGCACCTAGGATTGACTTCAGACGAGGGAAGTCCTGAACGATCAACAGTACAGACACGAAATTTAATATACGCTTGAATTATGATGGTCCGTTCTAGAGTCCATTATGACCTGACTGCTGCACCCAGGATTGGCTCCAGATGAGGGAACTTCTCAACGGCCAACAGTATAGACACGTAACATTATATACGCTATAATTATGATAGACCATTCTAAAGTCCACCATGATCTGACTGCTGCACCCAGGATTGGCTCCAGACGAGGTAACTCCTCAACGGTCAACAGTACAACTAGGAAATTTTATATACGCATTTAATTATGATATTCCGTTCTAAATTCCAACATGACCTGGCTGCTGCACCCGGGATTGGCTCCAGACTACGAGATTTCTCAATAATCAACAGGATAAACACGACATTTTATACATGGATATGTATTGTGCTATTATACTTCAATGGAATTCAGGGTCTGGTGATGGAGCCGAAAGATTAACATAGGAACTTCTAAAAAAAACTAGACTACCATCGAGTTTGAACTGGTTGGTTTTGTCTTGACTAGAACTATAGCCCAAAGTAGTATCCAGGGTCTGATAATAGAGCTGAAAAGAGATGACACACACATAGAAAGTGGTCACAGAAAATCCTGAACTAAATAAGATCTTTTGACAAAAACTATTTCCCGAGGTGTAGTCTAGGGTCTGATGATAGTGCCGGAAGGTAGTAACAGGAAAACCTCAACTTTACAAGGTAGCCCTGTTGTGTTGAACTCGTTGGATTTGTTTAGACAAGTGAAAGTGATAGAACAGATATTTTATCAAAATACTAATGCTAAAAAACACAAAATAAAATATTAGTAAAAATCTTTTTAAAACAAGCTTTTATTGAACTAAAAAGTACAAAATAAAACTTACGTAAACAGATAACTTTAATGTTTTCTTAAAAGCTTGAGGTGTGAACGTCCTTCTTAAACATAAAGATAAGCCTCAAGCTTTTAAGAAAACATTAAAGTTATCTGTTTACGTAAGTTTTATTTTGTACTTTTTAGTTCAATAAAAGCTTGTTTTAAAAAGATTTTTACTAATATTTTATTATGTCTGAATTGACCGGACTATTATGCAGACGACATGGTGCTGCTGAGCCCTACTATTAGTGGAATTAGAAAGTTACTCTCCATTTGTGAAGGATATGCCAAACAGCAGGGGTTTAATATAATCCTACAAAAAGTGAGCTGCTGGTGTTTCGAGGTAAGAATAAAAATCCTACATTTATCCCTCCGACTAAATGGTTCACTTTTGCAGAGCATTGACCACTTAAAATATTTGGACCACATTTTTAGTTGTTACTGAAGAATTAAAAGATGACTTGGATATAGAAAGGGAGCGTAGGGCACTGGTTGTGAAGGGAAATATGATAATATGTAGAAGGTTTCATTGTTGTTCAGTTTCTGTAAAACTAACTCTTTTTAAGGCCTACTGCCAAACATTTTACACCGGCAGCCTTTGGGATAACCATACCCTAAAAGCAGACAATGCCCTGCGCATTCAATACAACAAGGCCCTGTGGGCGCTGTTGAGGCTTCCACCTTACTGTGGTGCGTCAGGGGTCTGTGGTTCGGTGATGCGCACACTGACGACTATTTTGCGATAATGCGGAAGAAAGTTGCTTCAGTATTATCTCGAGTGGCCGGCTCTGGTCCAGGCCGGACCAGGACGGTACGGAGCGAGAGGGCATGGGAATTTTATTTTGCCCGGCTTGTAGCTCAAACTTGCAACATCTGTTGTGCACATTTCACTAAACTTATAATAAATAACTTTGGCGGAACACGGGCTGCAACATCCGTGCCCTTCAACGACCGATGACCGAATCTTGATGCCTAACAATAAAATATTTTTTTAAATATTTTATTTTTTATTTTTACTAGTTTACTTGTAAACATAATAAACCATCTTTTGTTTAATTTTTTCATTATAATCCGTCACGGAATCGTTAATAAGTGCAACCGTGTGTGTGTGAAAAACGGCTAAACCGAGCTTAATATTACGATCTTCTACTAACGGTCATAGTTAAAGCAATGACACGTGAAATTTTATCGGAGAGGCTACCGGATGACGATTGGTAATCTGGGTCTTGAAGTGATACCGAACCCCCCCGTACCGTCCGAATGGACCCCAAATGGGCGGGGGCGGAGATATGGGGGGGCAAAGCATAAAAATTTTTGGAGAGGCTACCGGATGGCAATGCGGTAGCATTGAAGTTTATACCCTATTTATATAGTAAAATTTTTTTGCCATCCGAAACACGCGGGCTGTTTTCGAACCCACGAAATTTGAAAAAAATAAAAAAATAGTTTTGAGGCTACCCCGCTTCAAAATTGGTGAGCTTATTTATTGGTACCACTTTATGTTGCAAAAAAATTGCCATCCGATCCTGCTGCGCAGTTTCTGAGAAACAACCCTTTAAACTCGCTAAAGAACACTTTATTTATTCCCACGTTTAAACAAAAATTGAAAAAAAATTGTAGAAATAGTTTAAATCGGATGGCATTCGAAAGTTAAACTCTAATAAGTCCAAGAAATTGTGTGTAACAATGCCATCCGGTTTTGATAAGTTCACCCCCATTTTCGCCACCTCAAAAATCGTTATAATTGAAATAATGTCTTTTCATGAAACTCCTTACCAATGACATATATACCGAAAATGGAGTAAATTTTATCGACATAAAGTGGTACCAATAAATAAGCTCACCAATTTTGAAGCGGTAGCCTCATAACTTTTTTTTTTTTTTTTTTTCTAAATTCGTGGGTGCGACAACGGCCCGCGTGTTTCGGATGGCAAAAAAAAATTACTATATAAATAGGGTATAAACTTTAATGCTACCGCATTGCCATCGGCTAGCCTCTCCAAAAATTTTTATGCTTTGCCCCCCCCCCATATCTCCGCCCCCGCCCATTTGGGATCCATTCGGACGGTACGGGGGGGTTCGGTATCACTTCAAGACCCAGACCACTCGCCATCCGGTAGCCACCCGATAAAATTTTACGTGTCATTGCCTTGATCAGCATATACTAAGTAGCAAAATGCTTCAGCATATTCTTGGCCATCATTAAAACATACGCGAGCATAGTCAAACAGCTCTAGTACGATGTTTTCAACTTAAGTTTGCCCGTGATCAATCTATCGAAGTAAAATAGTTTGAATATTTTGCTGGTTAGTGTGTGCTGAAAGACAAAAGAAAAATACAATATCCTGATAACACTGTCCCCCTTACTTATAATCGTTGCTTAAAGTTAACAGAAGTTTGAACGTTTAAAAATGTAAGGCTAAGCAGAAGATATTCATTACTTAACTAGAAGAGAGCACGAATAGTTGGCCGTTTTGTTTACCTAATTATTTTGTCAATATTACAAACCTTCAGCTGTCATTAACGAGATACAATAGAATTTTAATTGTTATGTCCACCTGATGTCCACTGTAACGGTCAAGCGGTGTAATTTATTATGAAAAATTCCTTTGTAACAGAAGCTCCATCTTTCCAATTGCTTGTTTTGTTTCTCACGTAAAAGTAACACCTTATTTAGTGTTATTTTTACATTAATAATTTAATTCATCTTATTTATTTTTCCTTGGTCACGCCTTATCTGGCGAACGACTGCACCAAATTGGATAAATCCTTTTTTGTTGTGTTCGTGTGAGTTATTGTTCGGACAAGGTTTTAGGTAGGGTAGGTTGGTAGGGTAGGTAGGTAGGGTAGGATAGGAAGAAGTAGATAAGTACTTAGTGTTATCCGTGCGAAACCGGGGCGGGTAACTAGTAATCAATATTTTATTGCCCTATACAGGGTGGCAGGGACATCGACGCGAAGCCGGTTACCATGGATTCAGTACATGATTCTGAAACCCGGCGTTGAAATTTTTCGTCGGTTATTAAAAAAATAATCAGCTGTTTCATACATTTTGACCGCGTAGGTATTGCACTTTTCTATGAAACAGCAGATTTTTTTTACATAACCGACGAAAAAAATCAACGTAGGGGGGTTCAGAATCATGTACTGAATCCATGGTTACCGGCTTCGCGTCGATGCCACCCTGTATATCGATATTTTACCATTTTAACTTATTAATATTGACAAATTAATCAAAATAGCGAAATATTTGACAGCCATTTGCGTTGCAATGTTCTCAACTTACTGTTTGCACCCTCATAAGCAACGTTTATAAGTTAGGGTGTATGGATAGATCATTAATAATATCATTACTGTAATAATTATGTTAGACTCACCATATTTAACAGACAAAAACAGGAACAGCGGGACCAACCACAAATTAATTGAGGACTTCATTATAATTTTCGGGTAATCGTTGGAATACCTAAAATCAGAAATCAATCAATTAGTTACGTGCAGTCATGTTTTTATATAACACAATAAGCATAATCAGCCATGCGTGTCACTGCTGGGACATAGACCCTCGCCCTATGAGAGTGAGTAGGCTGTATGTTAGCTGAACTGGACCAGTGAACAATGGCAGGACTCTATGTAATCGGAGTGTCACCTTAGACTTCGCGTATTTTTGTAAAAATACCCTCAAAAAGTCAAAAGATAGATCCCGGTCAAATTAAGATAAAAAGTAATCGCAGCATATTTTTTAAATATTGAGTTTCACCAGAAAAAGGTTCGCTTGCTCTATTAAGACGCGCTCTTAAGTATTGTGGGTTATTTGATTAGTGAAAAGGAGGCCATCAATGGATTTAATGAGACAACCTGTCGTTTGCAATATTATTTTGAATATTACAAATACATAATATGTATATTTATGTGAAGGCATTATTATTATAAATATTTATAATATCACTGTGTGACGGTATTCTTTGTATTTTTACTCAATAAAACGTTAAGGTCATCGCCCACTATAACAGCACAGCTCCAGCCCGGTAACGCCCTTGCACCGTCTCGAAATATCTAGTCGTCAACGCGCCGTAAGCAAGGCGACGCTAGTTGCCAACGCGCCGTAAGGAGGGCGACCGCTAGTCGCCAACGCGCCGTCAGCAAGGCGACGGCTCGCTGACGGCACGCCGCCGGTGTGAGGTGAAAGCTTGTTTTTCATTCACAAGCGAGGTGTCACCGCGCGGACTGCTAGGCGTCAACGCGTGGACGGCGAGGCGCCGGCGAGCGGGCGCCTCGCTTGAAGCGTGCTGTCGGCGCGCCGTGTGACGGCTCGCGGGCCGCTCGCTGCCGGCGAGCCCTCCACTATTTTGTCAAGCCATCGTAAAATAGACTTTAATACATTTGACTTAAAGTCTTGACAAGTTATTTGCCGTGTCGGAGCCGTGCTGCTATAATGAGCGATGACCTTTACAGTGCCAGCTGTAGTTCCAGTGAGTCGGAACTGTCTGCGGTGATTGCTGCGATTGTGGTGATTGTGGTGATAAATTGTATAACAATGTAGGTTGCGAAGATATACAGATAGTCAAAGATGGGCAATGTTTTCCGAAAAGTGATAAATTTTGTTAAAAAATAATTTCTGTGACTGACATACAAAATAGTGCTCTGTTGGCAAGCGGCGGGAGATATTGTTGATTAGCTAGCGCTAGATTAAAATGGTTACTGTGGGTCATCCCTAGAAGATAGACATATGCCATAGCGGACTTTTTTGTTGAACTTTATAAGATCTTCAATACTGTAGAACATAAAGGATAGTGGGCAAAAAAGGGCCGACGCAAGTGTGCGAGGGAACACCGGGGTGGTTTTAGTCAGTAAAAGTCTGACAGACCCCTTCGCCCGCCCCAGGGCGGAGGACACCCATGAGGATTTCCAACGCGTGAAAAAAAAAAAAAAAAAGTTAGGTTATGTTAGGTTTCGACGCGATCCGACCAGTGCTTGACGAACGATGGACAACGCCCTCTTCCAGCCCCCATACCCTGGCAGCACCACATTAAGTGAATGTGCCAGCACAACATTATTCAGTTCTGACAATGTTAGGTTAGGTTAGGTAACGGGGGAAGTTTCAACAGTTGGTCCCACTACCGCCAGTCCGCCACAGTTCATACCACTGTAGTTTTGAAGACATTACTTCTCCCTTTACTCAGGCCAAAGCGCATCAAAATCTGTCCCGGGGTTATTCAGTTCCAACAGTGTTAGGTTAGGTTAAGTTAGATTGAGGGTGTATTTTGCCTAACCTAACATTGTCGCAACTAAAGAACCCCGGGACAGATTTTTATGCGCTTTGGCATGAGTAAAGGGAGAAGCAATGTCTTCAAAACTACAATGGAGTCGCCCGCCACGTCTGTCTGTCTGTCTGTCTGAACGCGATAAAATCAAAAACTACCGAACGGATTTTCAAACGGTATTCATTAATGGACGAAGTGATTCATGCGAAAGGTTTTAGTATATAGTTCATTAAAGTTTTTAAATTGGCTGAAATATGACGATTATTGTTAAAGATGTCGGAAAAAATCATGCCGACTGGGAGCTTTACTGGCGTGCGCCGCGTAATCCCTAAAATATACATAAAAAATGTGTTCTAAGAATGGTTCATCTTAAAAAAATCAAACAAAAAAGTCCACGATGGCATACGTCTATCTTCTAAGGATGACCCACAGTAACCATTTTAATCTTTCAGAATTTGATAAAAATTTCATTATTATTTCCGAAGTTATTTTGACAGGTATCATATTAATCCATAACCAATAATATATGTTATTTAAATCGAAGTGTATAGAGTGCCGCGAGTATTCTTGTGGCACTCTAGTGTCGCTGCCTCGGCCCGGCTAGGGTGCCGTGAGCGTTGCATTGTCACTGTCACTTGTTATTTAGGTTAGGTTAGGTTAGAACTGTGACCAGGGTCTGTTTAGGCACAAGAGAATGTTATGTTTTGTGAATGTGGTGTTTTACAGCGATCTAACCTCGACAATCAAACAAAATACCAAGTGACGTGACTTAGTGACAGTAACAATCCAATGCTTGCGGCACTTTGGCCGGGCCGAGGCGGTGTAGTGGCACTTTATCCGATAGGGATAGAATGCCACTGGTGGCACTCTATACACTGCCTATTTAAATTGGGAATTCAATTTAGATTAAAATATGAATTTACATCACATCATATTTTGAATATTGTGAATAGTTTAAGAGATAATTATCACAGTTTCAAAATTACGCGTAACAATATAATTATGGTTGACGGCTACGCGGGCGCAGTAGCCTACCAATGCGTTCGCTGAAAGTTAGTCAATGACCTTTACCTCGGCTATTAGGTATGAATTCCCGGTAGTACGTTCCCGTGGGATATTTTGGATATTTTGCGACATCCACACGGGCGAAGCCGCGGGTAAAAGCTAGTCTAATATAATTTTTCTCTTAACGGAATAATAATTTGCGCGAGAGACACTTCCAAAGTGGTAAAATGTGTGTCCTCCCCTGTAACTTCTAAAATAAGAGAATGATAAAATTAAAAAAAAATACATGATGTAACATTACCATGTAAACTTCCACCGAAAATTGGTTTGAACGAGATCTAGTAAGTAGTTTTTTTTAATACGTCATAAATCGTAAACCGCAATTTACCTTTAACGAACTACAAGAACTTTTATATTATGTTACTTGCTGCTGCGGAACCCTTCATGGGCAAGTCCGACTCGCACTTGGCCGCTTTTTTCTTTTTAAAATAAGTTTTTTTTTTGTTATTCTCTATGCGGATATTATGTTATTTTTATTATTTTTTTTTCTTGTCGTAGCAAAGACGTCGTGCCGAAATAATAGAAACTATCGATTAGGTACTTGAATAAAAACAGAATGAGAGGAGAGGAGAGGAGCGGAGATGTGCCAATATTAACCAATAGAATCGCACCTCCTCCTCTGGAGCGGAGTTTTGATTCTATTGGTTAATATTGACACATCTCCGCTCCTCTCCTCTCCTCTCCGCTCCGGTGGCCTTAACACACTGCACCGTCTGTGGAAAGATGGAAGGTGAGCAGCTGTTCCCAAGCACTTTGCGAGTTCCCCCGGGCGTCAAAACGAACGCACTCTGCTAAGTGTTGTGCCAGAAGAGCTCTAGCACCGCAGGGAACTACTCGCTTCAAAACAGGAACAGAGATTTTGAAAGGAGTTTTCCAAAACGGGTCAAAAGTGGATGTATATGGTGCTGTAGATGTAGATCTTGATACCTATATCAAGATCTACATCTACAACAGCGGGGTCTCACCTTAGACCTTAGACCCTGGTCTAAGGTCTAAGGTGAGACCCCGCTTACCTTTAAAAAGCCGTTCCTGGGTACACAGCGGATATCTCTCCAAAATCTGAGCATCCTGGAGAGATGTTCGCTGTGAACCGCGATGCGATGTTGAAGGTCGATACGCACCAGCACTGTTATCCACCAAATCGCTACCAGATCCCTGTTGCTACTCAGATTATATTGAAATATATTAGTTATATTCTATTAACCGTAATAAAAATAAATAAAATTAAGCTGATTAAAAATAACTCTATTTGAAACTTCTACTTGAAAAATATATTTGACAATGAAAAAGAATATATACCATAGTCATGAATCAGAAGCTCATTTGTTTATTTTGAAAGAACAGCATAAAAAACTACAAAGAAGTATTTATTTCAAACAAAGAGATTTAAGATACTACCAATAGAGAGGCTATGCGAAGAAATGTCATAGAAAAACTGTGATCTCGTGTCTCAGTGACGCCATCTAGCATGTTAAAGCAAAATTAGAGTGGCTATTAGGTACATCTTAATACAAAAACTTTGATTTCGAGCGTCAGTAACTCCATCTAGCATTAAATAGCAAACATACGAATTAAATTTATTAAAATATAACTCAGCTATCGCTTGGTAGGTGGCCAGTGTTGCCACATCCGATTTTCAATCCGTGGAATAAACCCGAAAAATATTTAATATTGTTCAAATCAGGTAGGTAAACAAATATCGAAAACTAAACAAAAACCTATACATTTTATTATGTAGGCCTATTATTATTTATTTTTTAAATGTCTATGACATATCTCGGAACCCTAGGGTCCCGGACCTTTGGAAGGCGTACGAGGGGCCGAAGCCAACTCGCAGAGGCACCTTAGAATTTTTTAAGTATTGGGGCACCAACCGACGATTATCCCTGTATGTACTATGCAAGTGCACCCAAGGACAACCCCCGGTTGGTGTAGGACTATTGCTGGATATGGAAACAAAGATATTGGAGTATGGTTTTGGGTGGCTTATTTTTTAGTGTAAAAATCGCGGGGTTATTGTAATACTACGGCTACACTGTCACGTTATCGCGATCTTTACTTCGTGCGCACTCTGTTGCTCAGCGAGACGTCGAGCGGTGTGTGAGGGAGAGCGCGCGAAGTAAAGTTCGCGATAACGTGACAGTGTAGCCGTAGCATTAAAAAAACAACACTCCGTTCGTTCGTCACTGCGGCACAGTCGCGACTGCCTGCATACCACGCGCATACCTCGATCGAGGCGCGTAGGTATAGCTCGCGCTTCGTCCGTTTGTATGAAGTTGGAATACCGTATACCGTGCTACTGCCCAACAGCTCGCCAAATGCTGCCCTGCGGTTTTCTGTATCTCTGTTGGTCTGGCTCCTCATTCTAGACTGTTCCGGCAAAGTAAACTCTACCGAAACATACCTTGAGTTCGGAGCGTGCAAGCCCCACTACGACGTCAACGTAGAGATACGGTGGTGGGGTTATTATTATTATGTATTATGTATGTGCTTTAAATTTTAATTTAATGTAATGTAATGTTATGGACTATGTCTGAAAATAAATGAAATGAAATAAAACTCTGCGGAATCATATTTAACGTGCCGGTTAAGCGCCCGGCATACATGTGGCTCGACTGATTCACGCGCAAAACTTATCTAAGACAGATGAAACTATTTTAGAATTTTATTCACCTAGCGAATAAAATTCTAAAATAGTTTCATCTGTCTCTGACTACATAATTGTCCGTGTCACTGTCTATGAGTATCAGTTCTGTTTCACTGTGTGTTTTTGGGACATTTTGTGTAAAGTAGACCTAATGAGTAACAAACCGCATATTTATTTGCAATTGTCGGTTGAGTTTCGTTTTAGGAAAAAAAAAAATACTCTATTGTTTGGGCGGTTCAGAGAATAACTTAGCCTACACATTTGTAGATTTTCTATCGATTTGCGACCCCAAATAAATTGGGATAAGGGCAGAAGAATGATGATGATGATGATACGTAAGGACGACGTACGGATTTGATGTTAGATTTTTTATTTTGGATGCGAGGTCCAAAATCCGTAGATTTTTGGAAAATCCGTAGGTCTGGCAATGCAGGTGACGATAAGCAGAAACTAGAAAATTATGGTAGGGATATTACCATTTAGTTATCAAGGTATCGATAATATTGATAAAAGTTACTAAGGTTTTTTTTTACATTTGAATAGATTGAAACAAATGCAAAAATACTGAGCCTTACAGAAGTCGCTTAAGATGTGTAACATCTGGCATCCTAGCTGACAGTATGAACCTTTCGGAAAATGGGTTGGTACCATCTGACGGCCAACTTTAGCACCGCGCGCTTCACCGGCTTCCTGTTACACACTTCCGTTCCTTTTCACGAAATCACTCCCACAGATTGCAGGAAAGATGTTACACATCAAAAATTAAATACGCAATAAAATGATTAGGAGGACTTAGTTTCAATGTTTACAAGTTAATTATTTATAATATTATTTTTACATACAAATGACTAAATTATCAATATTTAGTAAGACTGCGTCAGATCCAAGCATCAGACTGCTGATCACGCACGACCGCGTGATTTTTGGTTCGTTAAGAGCCCTATTACATTTCGACTGATTTCGGTGGTGATTTTTGCGTTAAATGGGCAACTTTGGCGTTCTTGTTCTGAGTAACTGAAAGACTTGGACAACTAGGGGTTTATTTATAAACGTTGCTTAAAGTTAAGTAATGATTAGCGGCTGTTTAGCCATACATTTTTGACGTTTGAACGTCACTTAACTTTAAGCAACGTTTATAAAACCCCCTAGAGTCTGGCTAACGAAAGTTGGCCCCAGAATATTGGCGGCAAATTTAAAAAATACATGCATGACAATACACCAGAGATACCGAACGACAACCTTGTCAAATTGACGTTCACGTTCATACAGAGTTGCTATATAAAAAGTTCGCAAATAATTCCAGGGCCAACTTTCGTTAGCCAGACTCTATGACTTATTGAGTTGTGGAGAATAGTTATTAGTATAGTAAGTACATAGCGTCCTCGCTTTTTGCACTTTTTTCTTAATTGTTTATATAAAGCCAAAATTACGAAGCAAGTTTTTCAAAAAAATGCGCGACGGTACTTTTTTGAGCTCGTGGGTAGAAATATTGTACATAGCAAATGATATTGTTCATAGCGGCCTCAGAATTTTGAAATATTTATGGGATATCTAAAAAAATCCAATTAAAAATCATAAAAAACGCTCAGAATTCACTGTAAATTTCTCCTGTCTACATTCATATTTTTACGTAAAATTTATACCAGAATAAACGTTGGTTCATAGGAAATTAAAATTGCATACTTAAAAAACAAAAACTTTATTAGATAACTTATAATAAGCAACATAATATTACAACTGCCAAATTACTACATAAGCATATAATTACAACTGCCAAATTGCTACTTATGCGATGCATCGGGCGCTCGAACTGTCAAAACGCAATTTTGTGATAGCCCTATTATGACGTTATAATGCCAACCCAAGTAGCTCACATGGTTGTCACTGGACAACAGAATGTTTGAAAACTCGAGGCTGTTTTGCTTTCTGTACAAGGGCTTTATAGCCCGCTACACAGCTCTTATAAAGCACCTGCACCTGGTTACGGTATTTTTCAGCAGTCATGGTGTTTCTGAAACTCCAAACGAGATCTGTTCTTCCACTAACATGAATTCCCGCCTTATAAAGCTGCCGGGCGCCGCCATTTTGCAATACTAATGATAGAGTAATGAAAACAAAAGACGCAGATGGGCAACATATATTTGTACCTATTTTGTTGTTCAGTTTGTCAATAGTATAATGTGTTATTTATTATTGTGTATAATAGATGTAGAATAAGTAAATTGTGACTTTTACCTAAATAACCTAAATAATTTTAAAGGTTTCTACGGTCGGCCCCCTAATTACTATTAAAAAAATAAAGCAGATTTTTTTTTGTCGAACTTATGGAGCAATGGACTGGCAATCTTTTTCAATTGGTTTCAATTTGAAATTGATCGTGCATTACGTAATTAGGGTGCTGGTCATGAGAAATTTTTGTTAGAAACTATGTTTTGAAAATCTTTTTCGTTTATGAATGAGTGTTATGAACTTATGGTTATGAGGCGTGCACTTTTGGATTTTCCAAACTATTTATTATTTACCTCATTAAATATTATCGATAACAAAATCGATAAACAACATCACATCTCTACAAGGCAGTAGTAAAGCTACTCAGCAATAGGGGGCGCTTATTACAAAATTAGTAAATGTTCTAGAACTATTTAGGAAAATTATTTAATTCTAATAACTGAGTAAACATAAAAAATATTTACGAAAATAAACCGAAGTTAGGTCCAGTTGTTTTACCGTATCGAGATTTACAATATCGTAGTGCGCAACTCGGCATATTATCATATTATCGTTATTTTTCTGATTGACACGATACGACTTGTCATGCAGACGTACCACACTAGACTGAGCGACTTTTGACCACTAGGACAAATGTATTGGGTTACGATTTTGCTTGCTATGTCCCGTCTATTGGTAGTAATAATTTAATGTCTTTGATTTCAAAATAACAGAAAAGAAAAAATAATCACATGTAATACGAACTACGCAGCAAAGACGTCACACAATTCCTGCATTGCGCAGTTAGGACGCTTGTACACGGTAAGAAAATACACCGGGCCTACGCAAGAATTCGTGTCGTAACTAGAAAATAAGCCCTCGTTCCCACGGACGCGAAAACCACGCGCGTGATAAAATCGCGTGGCGCGCTTGGAATGGAACAAATGCAAAGCGGTACATCTGTTCACACGGCCGCGATTTTTCCACGCCGAGATTTTAAATCGCGCAGTGTTTGATTTTCAACGCTCGGCGTTGAGCGTTGAATAAATGCGACATACGAAGTTCGGTACTTCTGTTCCCACAGACGCGTAAAAATCGCGCGCGTTGGTCAGTACGGCACGCCGGCTCGTAGAGTGCGGACATGTCGCAGGCTCAAGGCCGTAATAAAACATTGGAATAATCAGTCAGTTCTGGGCATAAGTAGGTATTTAGGTGGAGTTTATCATAAAGAAAGTAAGTAGGTACTAAACGGGTTTAATTTGATAAAAAACAGTAGAAGAAACATGCTATTTATTATAATTTTCAGGATATTATTTCCAAATAATTGTATGGCTTTAATAAAATGGCCTTTTAAATATAGTTCATTATTCAAGGGCTGGCCGCTGGACCGATGACCTTGTGAAAGCCGCAGGAAACCACTAGATACGGTAAGCACAGAATTGCTCGAAGTACCTGTGCTTGGGGGAGGCCTATGTCCAGCAGTGGACGTCTTTCGGCTGAAATGATGATGATGATGATTCAAGGGATGCATCCAAATTTTTTTTTGCGGTTTTCTGGCTTCCTAACTAGCTACCGCTAATGATTTTGCGGAACCCATCGTACGTCCGCACTGCTCGCAGATTTAATTCCAAGTGATTTTTTCACGCTCGTTCGAACACTCTGTTGAAGGCGGGGAAAAATCGCGCTGGGCGATTTTATCCCGCCTCGATTTTATTACGTCCGTGGGAACGAGGGCTAACTGTGTACCCTGCTCGCAGAGGTGCACGAAAAAAAAACTTGTCTGCGCAAGACACGACACGGCGAACGTTGTTGCGGAGCGGTGGGGGGCGGAGTAGTAGGGTTCAGCCAGTAAAGTCTCTTGTTTTTTGTTTCCTTTTTCATTTTGTTATAATAATAATTTATGCAATTATCATTATTTTTACCCGACTGCCCCAGAAGGAGGGTAATGTTTTTCGAGAGTATGTATGTATGTATGTATGTATGTATGTATGTATGTATGTCTATTTCTTTGGCACGCTCTGTAGCCTAAACGGCTTGATGGATTTTAACATATGAGGTGTCGTTAGATTCGTCATAATTGTAGAAGTGTCATAGGCTATATAATATTTATATATTGCATCTGCAAATACAAAAAAAGGGAGAAGAAGGTTTAAAAAAAAAAAAAACAAATACAATATTGGTATCAAATAAAAGCTAGTAACGAGTCAATGCCAAAATATATATTAATAAAACTAAAAAGCTTGAAATAAAGAAAATTATTCAAAAAACAAAACACCCGACTGCAAAAACACATAACTGAAAAGAGAAAAACAAGCATTATAATCTATAGAATTTTGGTATCGCAGGCGGGGACAAACAAAACTTACACCATATTATATTCCGTTATTGGTTTGTCCCCGCCTGCGATACCAAAATTCTATAGATTATAATGCTTGTTTTTCTCTTTTCAGTTATGTGTTTTTGCAGTCGGGTTTTTTGTTTTTTTTGCTTTGTCGTTAACATTTTTATAAATAAATGAAAATGATTATCAGACTTGTTATTACTTGCGCGCCCTACGCCCGACTGACGACTGCACGAAAAAATCGTGTCGTGTACACGTTCCGATTGGTCTTGTCTGCGGAAGACACGAAAAGTTTTCGTGTGTAGAACAGACAAAATTCTTCTCGTGTACACGAAGAATTTGTCTTGTCTGCCGCAGACACGGTAAATTTTCTTACCGTGTACAAGCGCCCTGAGAGTTTACCGAGCGAAAAACATAGATAACACTATCCGAAATCAACTTATGGGCAGTTGCTCGCTAGACATGAGACCCGTCTGGTTGTAGGATCCTCCCTTTTCTTTCTATGATAGATGAGTGAACTTTACACCCTGTTCCTCATACCCCTAAATTGGTGACCCCGACGTGATGAACGTCATCGCAGCCTTCGTGCAACTACTTCAGCGTGACGTCATCATCATCACTCCCGCAAGCTTTCATGAGGCGAGTCACACAGCCAGCCAGCACCCACGGCTTCAACGGGTATTCTGACCACCAGCATGCAGCGAACGCGCATTCCTGGTCATCACCCTCAGCCTCATCAGCAACCTTGGCACAGCACCTGCACTTCCGGCCGGGCTCACAAGCAGAGCAAATTCTACCCTCTTCTGGTCGACGCAAGCAGTCAGCCACAACTCGGCGCTTTACCACATCCGACTCACTGGATGACGACGCAGTGCCACCCCGACTCACTGGGGAATCACCGCAGACAGTTCCGACTCACCGTGAACTATGCGGCACCCGTTTCCGACTCACTGGAACCACAGCTGGCATTGTGAAGCATCGCAAGATCCAAGGCTCAGCCCACTATCGTGCTGCCCTGCCGTCTCACTTGATAAATCCTCTAAGACGGCCTCTCCTGACAGCTGAACGTCCTCGTCAGCTTCGCTCCCTAGCGTTGGTTGCTCATTTGTCTGGTCCTCACTTGGTCGATTCACGTTCGTAGGCGTGTCACCTAAAACTTAACAAAGCCAACACCAGTATAACAAAATCTGTAAGTTTAAAGTTTTAACAATCCATTGCTAAATAGCAAGCGTTTGCTCTAGCAGTCACACCAATATTGGCAGAAGCTGTAAATTGTATCACCAATGAAAGAGTTTCGGATCTCAATCATTACTGAAACAACCACAACATCGCCTGGTAAACATTGTCGGGTTTCCATATTTCATGTGTCACAAATAGCCCCTTTTAGGGCAAACAGCAGTGCAGGCCGAGCAGTGGTGGCCCAGTGGTAACGGCCGCGACTTACGAGCTGTAGGTCGTTGGTTCGAACCCAAACAGGCGCTTCACTTTGTGTAAATAATTTCATCACCACTGCTCTCAAAACGGTGAAGGAAAACATCGTGAGGAAACCGGCATGTCTTAGAACCAAAAAATTCGAAGACATGTGACATCTACCAACCCGCACTGGGCCCGCGTGGTAGATTACGGCCCACTCCCTCTCATAGAGGAGGCCTGTGTCCCAGCAGTGGGAAGATTAATAGGCTGATTATGTATGGGCAAACAGATAGCCATAGTGTCGAGGATATAACACACGCCATATGTAGCTGCCATAAGGCAAGCGCACGTGGCTGTCACAACAACACAGCACACGCCATAAGGCAAGCGCACGTGGCTGTCACAACAACAACAACACAGCACACGCCATTAGTTAGCTGCCATAAGGCAAGCGCACGTGGCTGTCACAACAACACAGCACACGCCATTAGTTAGCTGCCATAAAGCAAGCGCACGTGGCTGTCACAACAACACAGCACACGCCATTAGTTAGCTGCCATAAGGCAAGCGCACGTGGCTGTCACAACAACACAGCACACGCCATTAGTTAGCTGCCATAAGGCAAGCGCACGTGGCTGTCACAACAACACAGCACACGCCATTAGTTAGCTGCCATAAGGCAAGCGCACGTGGCTGTCACAACAACAACAACACAGCACACGCCATTAGTTAGCTGCCATAAGGCAAGCGCACGTGGCTGTCACAACAACACAGCACACGCCATTAGTTAGCTGCCATAAGGCAAGCGCACGTGGCTGTCACAACAACAACAACACAGCACACGCCATTAGTTAGCTGCCATAAGGCAAGCGCACGTGGCTGTCACAACAACAACAACACAGCACACGCCATTAGTTAGCTGCCATAAGGCAAGCGCACGTGGCTGTCACAACAACAACAACACAGCACACGCCATTAGTTAGCTGCCATAAGGCAAGCGCACGTGGCTGTCACAACAACACAGCACACGCCATTAGTTAGCTGCCATAAGGCAAGCGCACGTGGCTGTCACAACAACAACAACACAGCACACGCCATTAGTTAGCTGCCATAAGGCAAGCGCACGTGACTGTCACAACAACATCAACACAGCACACGCCATAGGTAGCTGCCATAAGGCAAGCGCACGTGACTGTCACAACAACAACAACACAGCACACGCCATTAGTTAGCTGCCATAAGGCAAGCGCACGTGGCTGTCACAACAACAACAACACAGCACACGCCATTAGTTAGCTGCCATAAGGCAAGCGCACGTGGCTGTCACAACAACACAGCACACGCCATTAGTTAGCTGCCATAAGGCAAGCGCACGTGGCTGTCACAACAACACAGCACACGCCATTAGTTAGCTGCCATAAGGCAAGCGCACGTGGCTGTCACAACAACACAGCACACGCCATTAGTTAGCTGCCATAAGGCAAGCGCACGTGGCTGTCACAATAACAACAACACAGCACACGCCATTAGTTAGCTGCCATAAGGCAAGCGCACATGGCTGTCACAACAACACAGCACACGCCATTAGTTAGCTGCCATAAGGCAAGCGCACGTGGCTGTCACAACAACACAGCACACGCCATTAGTTAGCTGCCATAAGGCAAGCGCACGTGGCTGTCACAACAACACAGCACACGCCATTAGTTAGCTGCCATAAGGCAAGCGCACGTGGCTGTCACAACAACACAGCACACGCCATTAGTTAGCTGCCATAAGGCAAGCGCACGTGGCTGTCACAATAACAACAACACAGCACACGCCATTAGTTACGCCATTAGTGTCCTGGGAGTTTCTTGCCCGTTCTTCTCCACAGAGATCTACTTTTTGGAATGGGCGACTAGCTTCAACTTTCTGACTAACTGACCGACTCTTTGACAATTCAAAAGTGCCTGTAAATGGTTTAATTGAAATAAATGCTTTGAGTTTGAGTTTGAGTTAGCTGCCATAAGGCAAGCGCACGTGGCTGTCACAACAACAACAACACAGCACACTGCACACGCCATTAGTTAGCTGCCATAAAGCAAGCGCACACGTGACTATCACAACACACCACCCGTAAATAACGCTGCACACGCGTGGTAGCGCTTGCGCGACACCACAGGGGCTGTTCCTCTAGGAGTTCAGCTTCCAACTGCCTTGGGAACCCCATCACCAGGTGCACAGCACTGGCGTCTGGCTGCACGGGCGTCCAGCTGCACTGATGTCTAGCTGTACCGGCGTCCAGCTGCACCAGCGTATCCGCTTCGTGCTGGCTCTCGCTCGCGCATCTCGCGGTCCGCCCGCGACGGACGCTGCGCATAAGACTCCGACCACGGTGCCTGCGACCTACATCCCATCGGCTATGACTGCGACAGTTCCCGGTTCTACCTCTGAATGGCTACTACCGGGGTTGTCAGCCGGCGCCCCGTGAGGATGCTTCACTGTCGCGAAACATTATCTGAAACTCATAACAACGGGTTTGACTCCTTTTCGAAAAATCCGTGGAAAAGTTAAAATGTCCAAAATCTTCGAAACGGTTGGTCGTAGCTCAAAAATAACAAGATTTTACTTATATACCCCTGTAGTCCCGAACGTATTCAGGAGATAAACTTAGAGAAAGAAAAATGTGACCTTCGCATGAACTTAGTTAGTTTTACGCAGATTGGAATTATTACCACTTGTAAATCTACCAACGCGCGACACATGGTAATAAAATTCTTTTTACGGTCGGTCAACTTTAGACAGTTGCAATCGGTAATTATTTAAAATCTCTTCACCGATTAAATAATGCCAAACATTTTGTAATGCACGAACAATAATTGCAAAGGTCTCGAGTTTGTGACTATGGTACCGGAAGTCAGTGCCCTTTTTGGATCTGTTAAAATAGCCAACAACTCGCTTTCGTTTACGTATACCCTCGTGCTTTTGCATTAGAATCTTACCGTTACAGATAGCACTGACGTCGGTAAGAAGCTCAGTGGTCGGCTTGTGATTACTTAATTACGTGCTGTCTTGTGTTTCGCGCCCCATTTCAAAAGCTCGCCTTTTCTGAGCAATGTACTAAAACAGCTTGTTAATCCCTAGAACTGACGAACCACTTTGACATTAGAAGGTATCGCGGACTTAACTAAAGCTTTAGTCTTACTTCAGCTCGGCCGTACCTGACCATGCCCAATATTTTTACCATTACCGACAGAATCAGACGCCAAATTTTCTACAAGATTCGCCTATGCGATCATCAGACATGGTCGCCCTCTAAAGGGTTCTCTAAGAATAGAAAACGATATCCCACGGTACCCGTATTTGGGCTCCGAAAATTCATACAGAGTTTGTCACCACAATCTCCTTCTCAACATTGGGCAAGATGGTAGGGGAGCCCAAGCGGGGATTTCGGGATTTACTAAAGCGCGGCAGATTAATATACAGGGGGATACCTTGTACCTGGATAAGTACCTCCACCAAATATGAGCCCCATATATACAGCCGCTCGTCAAGGATAAAGGATCAGATTAGTAAAAAAAAATTGATCATCAGATATTCTCGAGCGCGTCAGATTAAGGTAGGGTGAGTTAATTACATGCTAAAAAGTGTAATTCCACTAATCTGACAATTTGAGAGCAACGTAAAGAAAGGGGAAGGCTACAAAGTTGTAAAAAAAAAATCATCATCTCGACATTCTCGAGCGCGGCGAATTTTTTTTTTACTTTGAAGGAAATAATTCAAGGATAACGAAAAATATATAATCTGACGATTTCCACAAGCCAAAGTAACAAAAATTGCGTTGGCGTGGATTTTTAAGATGGGGCAGCAAGGACAGCTACCTTAACCGTTGTAGCTACAGGAAAACGGTCTTAGGAGACTGTCCTTAACTTTTTGAGAAATTTTGATCTGCATTCACAGATTTAGAAAAAAATGTACAGTCAGCAAGAAAATGGGCAGTTTTCACAAAAACTTTTTTTGATGCCAATCGATCCTGTTTCATATGAGGATCGAAAACCTCTATCGGACCAACTGAGGTTTGAGTACTAGAAAAGTCAGAAATCACAAAAAGCTTTCCCATACATTTCGTAGGCAATGAGACGCCAACTTAGTTTCTTATGATGGATAGCTTGACCACTACAATGATGGCTATCCGAAATTATACCAAGTAAAAGTTATTGTTCTTTATTTGTGTTTCGATCAGTCTTTTTTGTAGCAGCCAGTATATCGATGGTAAAAAATGTAAGTTGGAGTCTCATTGCCTACAAAATGTATGGGAAAAGGTTTTTGTTATTTCTGACTTTTCTAGTACTCAAATCTCAAACCTCAGTTGGTCCAATAAAGGTTTTTAATCCTATGAAACAGGATCGATTAGCATAAAAAAAAGTCTTGCTGACTGTACATTTTTTTCAAAATCTGTGAATGCCGATCAAATTTTAAAATAAGAGGTTTGTACAGTCTCCTAAGACCGTTTTCCTGTAGCTACAACGGTTCAGGTAGCTGTCCTTGCTGCCCCATCTCAAAAATCCACCATGTATATACAAGTATTCTACTTAAAAAATATATACTTTTTTATTTACATGCTATTTCCTGAGCTTTTCAATGAAGTAATTAAGTTCAATGATTTTTTTTTTGTTAGATTAGGCGAATCCCTCTAGATAATCGTCAGATTATGAGACAGCACGTGTAGGACATAAAGATGAACCATAATATATCTTAATCTGACGCGCTTGAGTATGTCAAAATGGCGAATTTTTTTTGCACATTATAATAATGGCCGCAAGTTCGCGTCACATCAAAATCGTCAGATTATTGAATGAAAGCCTTTTTTTAGGTTCACTTAACACGCATTTAGAAAATCTGACGCGCTCGATTTTTTTTTTTTTTCATGTTCAACCCTTACGTATGACCACCCCCATCACGCAAACGATCAGATTAATATATGTACACTATTAAAAATACGTAGGACATTGATCTCAACATTGATGCTATCAATATCTGACGCGCTCGAGTATGTCTATGCAACAGTATTTATTTACATATTTGAAACTCTATAGGCGCTCCCCCCACCGATGAAAAGGTATACATTATATAACATTTTTTTCTTCTTATCATCTAAGATTTGCAACCCAATAGGTCCCGTTGACGCGCGAGTAAATCCCCATTTAGCATCATGACCTCCCCTACTATTAAAAACTCGGATTTGGACTCCATCATAATTTGTTTGTGTAAAAGATCTTAAATTAATAATTTCTCTAACGCGTAGTTTTTCGTCATGAGACATTTTATAAGACCGACAAACGACTGGGTTTTATCATGTAAACGAATGTGCATAGAAGCCGTGTGCACATTACCTAGTAGTAGCAGACCTGTCACCAGATTATCCGCTTGTATTCAAAGCATTTGCACCCTGGTTGATTTTTCTTATTGAACACGTTTATACGTTTGGGGTATAAAATAAAATACCCCACCGCCATATCTCTACGTTGACGTCGTGGTGGGGCTTGCGTGCTCCGAACTCTAGGTCTGTGCCGGTAGAGTTTACTTTGCCGGAACAGGTCTAGGATGAGGAGCCAGACCAAGAGAGATACAAAAACCCACAGGGCAGCATGTGGCGAGCTGCTGGGCAGTAGCGACCCCACGGACCCTATCTCCCGGGAGAAATCTTGTTCCTCACCTCTGGATTGCCTTTATTGGCCGGCTGGAGTGAACACTGACGAGGAACAGAGCTCTCACCTCATTCTTGCCTTAATTGGCCGGCTTGAGTGGAGATTCGCAAGAGCAAACGTGCTCGGAGGAAGGAAGTATTCCAGGTAGATGCTGGTAGGGATCTTGACCGTACTTCCGGGTAGCCGTGGATTACCGCTCCACTCCTCATAAGCACCTCAGGACATGTTGCCCCCTTGTCGCTACGACACTTTGTGCAAGCGACCGTTTTCGGGGGCCCATTATTGAGTGTGCAAGTCACCCCCTGCCATTTTATCCGTGTATATACAGTATGTTAACTAACAGAGGGCGTTCGCGTTAACCCGCAATAGTATAGCGTCCATACATGCTAGAAAAAAGATAAAAATCGAAAAAAGACGAAAAAAAAATTTTTATCATAAAATATTCACTATTCTAAACTATTCACAGACAATTTTTGACAAATTCAGTCTTCAATTGACAAAAAGAAATAGATCTCTAACCCGAGTAGTTGCTGAGATCTCCATGGCCGCGCAATCCTCTACGTTACGTTCGCGCGGCCAACTTAAAACCCTTGTATCTTCTTTATTTCTACTTTGACAAATTTTTGGTTTGTTCCCTTCGATTTTGACAAATTCCGACAATTTTTTGGGCGAAGTTTTTTTTTGTTTGGATAACTTGGCGGAGCAATCGTAACGCACACGATTTTGGAGCGGAAAAGTAGCGTATGTCCAGCTGGAGGCAAGATAGTACACTGAGGGCACACTGAGGGCGATCGCCTCAGAATCAAAATCTGCCGATCATGTGTGCGTCTCATTACACGGTTGGACATACGTTCCGTTTCTCTTACATGTTTACTTAGATGTGGAGTGTCAATTTAATTGTTAGGTTAGATTAAATATGTATATAAATATTGTGTGTGTTGTAAATATAGTGAATACGTAATAGTTATAAATATATTTTGTTAGTCATGTTAAGCAATAGATAAGGATATACTCTAGTTTGATGTCTATGGTGATTGGAATGCGAATGTGACAGAATGAAATGTCAAACGAGAAATAATGATGTAAGAGGTTATGAAAATGTGCGTGTATAGTGTCTACAGTTAGTTGTTAAATAAAAATGGTATTTATTTATTTATTTATTTATTTATTTATTTATTTAATACTTCAAGCACAGAAATGTACAGAGGCGGACTTAATGCCATAGGCATTTAAACTAACTAACGGTGCTGACCGCTACACTACTCCCCCCCTGAGCCCGTGGTTGGTAAATTACGGGCGATAGTAGTCCGAGAAGTGTACTGTGCGCCCGGAACGGGTTTTTCTCTCGACGGTGACGTTTGGCGGCGTGGTGGCGTGTGTACCCGTTGCAGCCGTTGGTGCTGAAGATGTTGCCGTCGAGTTTGAGGTGGATGTGTTGTCGTGTTCGTTGTTGAGGTAAGCGGGTTTCAACCTGTCTATGGTAACTGTGGTTTCTTTGCCCCTTACCTCGATCTTGAATGTCTTTTGACCTCTTTGCAGGACCTTGAATGGCCCGGTGTATGGTGAGTCGAGTGGTCGGCGCACGGCGTCGTGACGCAGAAAGACGTGCGTTGCTGATGCCAAGCTGCTGGGGACGTAAAAAGGTTTCTCACCATGTCAACTTGCCGGCTCTGGTGATAGCTTCGCCATTTGATGTCGGAGTCTCGCCGCGAAGTCGGTGTAGTCTACGGTGCCGGTGAGTGAAGGGTTTATGAACTCCCCTGGGAGTCTTAGGGGCTCCCCGTAGACTAACTCGGCTGCTGACCCCTTTATGTCCTCTTTCCAGGCGCTGCGGATGCCGAGCAGCACCAGAGGAAGGGCCTCGGACCAGTCGGTGTCCGTGTGGCATCGGATGGCCGCCTTCAGCTGGCGGTGTAGGCGTTCGACCATGCCGTTGCAGGCCGGATGGTACGCCGTGGTTGGTCGATGCTGGCTACCAAGGAGCGCTGCGATGGAGTGGAACAGCTTGCTCTCGAACTGCTTGCCCCTGTCGGTAGTGATGCGGTGGGGGCAACCGAAGCGAGACACCCAGCCAGTGATGAAGGTGCGGGCGCATGTCTCAGCTGTGATGTCAGCAATGGGATATGCCTCAGGCCAGCGGGTAAAGCGATCGATGACGGTGAGGCAATATCTGTAATTATTTGAGACATTAAGTGGCCCTACTATGTCCATGTGGACATGGGAAAAGCGTTGGGAAGGGACAGGGAACGGTGAGGTGGGAGAGGATGTGTGCCGTGAGACTTTGTTTCTCTGGCACTCTAAACACTCTCTGGTCCAGGCCCTGCAGTCCTTCTTCAGGCCAGGCCAAACGAAGCGTGCGGAAATCAATTTGACCGTGGCCTGCCTGCCAGGGTGGCTCAGCTGATGGAGCTTCTGGAACACCTGCCTTCTGAAGGGTTCTGTAACATAAGGGCGGGTGTTACTTGTAGAGACGTCACAGAGCAATTCCACGTCTGAGTCCGGGAAGCGCACTCTTTGAAGCGTAAGTGACGTGCTGTTGTTTTTCAGGAGGCCTTGCAGCTCAGGATCGTTCTCCTGGGAATGTGCAAGACCTGTATAGTTGAGTGTTGGCAACGTTATTTCCTCCACACGCGACAGTGCGTCTGCCACGACATTGTCCTTGCCTGCCACAAACTGGATGTCTGTGGTGAACTGGGCTATGTAGTCGAGGTAGCGGAATTGCCTCGGAGAGCAGTTCTCCCTGCTGTGTGCATAGGCGTATGACAGGGGCTTGTGATCCGTGTAGATAGCGAAGTGCCTACCTTCAACCATGTGCCGGAAGTATCGAACTGCGTCGTAGATGGCTAAGAGCTCCCTGTCATACGGGCTGTACTTCTTCTGCGATGTGGACAAAGGCCTAGAGAAAAATGCTAGTGGACGCCACGAACCTCCTGCCCTTTGCTGTAGTACCGCGCCTATGGAGGTATCCGAAGCATCTGTGAACAATGCAAGCTCAGCGTTGGGGTTTGGGTGTGATAGCAAGGTAGCCTGGGACAATCCATGTTTGCAAGCAGCAAAAGCGAGTAGCATTTCCTGCGACATACTAACTGGTGTATTTCCTGTGGTTCTAGGCCCTGTGAGAACGACATTAAGCGGCGACTGCAAGCGAGCGGCTTCCGGGACAAAGCGGCGGTAAAAGTTAAACATACCCAGGAAGCGACGCATTTCCTTGACGGTCTTGGGAGCTGGGTAGTCTTGGATCGCCTGCACCTTCTCCGGCAGGGGACGAACACCTTCTGCGGACAGCTCATGTCCTAGAAAGGTAATGGAGGTCCTGCCGAACTCACACTTTGCTGAGTTTATGAGGATGCCATAGTCAGACAGCCGCTTCAGGAGTTGGTGCAGATGTTCGGTGTGCTGGGCTGCCGTCTCTGAGAACAGGAGAATGTCATCTAAGTAGCAGTAGCAGAACGACAGCCCACGGAGCACCTCGTCCATGAAACGCTGAAACGTCTGCGCTGCATTCCTGAGACCGAACGTCATGAACGGGAACTCGTATAGCCCAAACGGAGTGGTGATAGCAGTCTTGTGGACATCAGCTGACTGTACAGGTATCTGATTGTACGCTTTAATAAGGTCAATTTTGCTGTAAATTCTGCTGCCAGCCAGCTGATGTGAAAAGTCCTGTATGTGCGGGATGGGATATCTGTCCGGGACAGTGCGGGCATTCAGTGCCCTGTAGTCGCCACATGGCCGCCAGCTGTTGTCCTTCTTAGGAACGAGGTGAAGGGGGGACGACCATGAGCTCTCCGACGGTTGTGCTGTACCGTTCGCTAGCATCGCCTCAAACTCCTTCTGAGCGATCTTGAGCTTGTCTGGTGCGAGGTGGCGTGGTCTGCTGAAAATAGGCGGGCCTGGGGTGGTACGTATGTGGTGTACCGTTGTATGACTGACCTGTCTCTGTTTTCCCGCAGGGCGCGTGATCTCCGGGTACTGCCGAAGGAGCTCGTGGTACTCCGTGCTACCACCAATGGACTTGACGGAGGCAATGTCAGCTGCTGAACCGGCTGCTGATGACGCGGTGGAGGACAGCTGTGTTAGCCCGTCGATGAGGCGGTAATGCTTTAGGTCTATTAACAGGTTGTAATGAGCTAAGAAATCTGCGCCAATTATTGGCTTGGTAACGTCCGCAACCACAAACTTCCACGAATATACACGGCGGAGCCCTAAGTTTAAGTGGAGCTCGACCCAGCCGTATGTGTCGATGGCGGTACCGTTGGCCGCGTAAAGTTGGTACGTTGTCTTGCTGCGCCGCTGTTGTAGTGCTGTACGTGGGTACACACAAAGATCGGACCCTGTGTCCACTAAAAATGTGGTTTTAGTTGCCCGATCTGTTACGAATAAACGGCGTGGTTTGTTAGGGCAGCCATTTGCCGCTATTTCCGGCTGCCGGTGGCATTTCCCGCGTACGTACACGGCTGGTTGCACCGCCTGGCCCGGTCACCGAAGTTGTTGTGGTACCAGCAGTGCTCTTCGTTCCACGAGTCTCTGGAGCGCGACCGGCTACGGGAACGGCCTGGTGTTGAATCTCTGCTGCCACGCCTAAACCTGTCAGACGAACGCGAGCGGTGATGTACCTGACCACGTGTTGAAAGGGCGGCTACCTGTTTGGTTAATTCCGCTATACATTGTTTCAGCTCGCTGATCTCGCTGCAGGTGTTTGCGCTTGCCACGGCGGGAGGTGATGTGAGCGCCGGTGCGGGCGCTGGCGCGATCTCGTGCACGCGGTCGGCTAAATCTGCGACAGACTGGAGAGCGAGATTAGGTTGCGACGCAATGACCGTCTGGATGTTGGTTGGCAGTCTGCTCGCCCACAACGTGGACAGAAACGCCTCTGGCATGTTTGGTCCGGCCAGGGTTTGTAGGTGTCAGGGTGTAGGCCTACATTAATTAATGAATTTATACCTGAGGGAATTATCGATCGTATCACAAGTAAAACCCACTTAAAAAGTGTCCTAAGGAAACATTACATGTCAATGTGTCCATAGTCGCCGCGGTCGATCAGCGGCCTCGGTCACCTAAACGCCGTGGGTACCTACTTAGAACTTTGCTCACATAATACCTACTTGGTGGGTATTATGGGATGGTTTCATCGTTGAGTTGAGTGTACTAGTACGTAGTACATTTAACTCAATGAGTTTCATGGCGTTTGTTGATTGATGCCGCGCAGTGTGGTATCTGTGGTTGTAAAATCTATGGCTGTGTGGGTAACTACTCTGTATTCACATATGGAGTGTTTGCCTACAGAGCCATGGTATTAGTCTTAGTTTTAAATTAAAAATATTTTTATGTTTAATCAAGCAAAGAATCGTGCTAAATCCACGAGAACCTACTGCCGACAAATTGCTTTGCAGTTTGGCAGGTGTTATGTAAAAATAAAACTGTAACATTATGGATTAAATAAATAAAAAAAAAAAAAAAAAAAAAGCTAGTGCTCCCACTACTTGACGATAAGGGAAAGCCGTAGGGCTCTCTTCTTCTTCCTTACTACTAGCATTCGACTTTAGGATCGGTGTTGTAACAGCTTTACAATTTTCCATGCCGAATCTTTCAAGAATGCGTTTGGTGTACGCTTTCTGATGAAGAAAAATAGAACCATCTGACTTCTTCTCTATTTCCATTCCCAATAAATAGCTAGCTGATTTAACAGTTATTTTAAAACGTTTTTTCAGCTCTTCCAAGAAGGTTTTCGTTTCCTTGTTGCTTGTCGACGCAAAAAGTCCGTCGTCGACATAAAGAGCTAAAACAATCTTACTTTTTCCTCTTCTTCTTATGAACAGACAAGGGACTGCTTTGCTCTGTTTGAAACCAATTTCTATTATGTAGTCTGTAATACAGCGATTCCAGCAGCGTGGCGCCTGTTTTAATCCATAAAGACTCTTTTTTAGTTTAAAAACAAGTTTTGGATCACATGCGTTTGTGTAGCCTTCTGGAAGCTTCATATTTATTTATTTATTTATTTATTTATTTATTAGGACCTCCAACAAAGGATACACATACACAATATAAATCACAATAATAAAAACGGTTCTTTTACGTGTGCTCCTTCAATTACAGGAGACCACAGCATGCACATATAACTAGGTTTAAACAAGATAAAATAAAATAGAGAACATTTATGATAAAATTCAAAAAATAATAATGATAAAAAGAAGAATTAACATGTCAAGATTGTGCATTCGAATTACATACAATTGTTTAGTATAATTAATAACTATTGTTTCTCATTTATTGACTAAGAACAATTTGCGGTGGATAAAATATTTTTGTATTTTGAGATGGGGAGGGTTATGTCCAGGTTATAACGCTTTGAAAATTCATTGTATTGCCTACAGAGTCTCGGGAGAACGGCGAAATGTCCCAGATTAGTTCTAGATCCTGAGACGTAAAAGAAATTGTAACTGCTTTTCCGCGGCAGACGAGATGGCGCGTTTATATGTAGCTTGCCTAGTAGTTCATTGCAGTCTATGACTCCATTGAACACTTTGTGCAGTAATATCAAGTCAGCTGTTTTCCGTCTGTCTGCAAGTGAGACCATTTTGTAGTGCCTTAATCTGTCTTTATAGCTGATAAATTTTTTAGCTAAACGATCTTTGTAACATAGATGATAAAGGAAACGTCTTTGGACACTTTCCAGGTGTTTGCTGTATATGTCGTAGTGCGGATTCCAAATTTGGCTGCTATATTCAAGTATCGGCCGAACCAGTGTGTTAAATAGTGTTATTCGGGTAGACGCCTTTTTAAAATCTTTGCTGTTACGTAAGATAAATCCAAGGATTTTGAACGCCTTTGATGACACGTTTAAGATATGTTTGTCAAATTTAAGGTGTTTATCCAGTGTGACTCCCAAATCGCGTATTTCCTCTACTTGTTGTAGTCTTTGTTGGCTAATCGTGTAATTATTAGGTTTGACAATTTTGTTACGGCTAAATTGCATGTAGTAACACTTCGAGACGTTAAGAAGCATTTTGTTTGTTTTGCACCAGTTCGTCAGTCTGTTTAGATCATCCTGCAATAGTGCAGAGTCAGACTCAGTTACCATTGGTTTCATTATTTTCATATCATCGGCAAAAAGATAGAATTTTGAATGCCTGAAGCAGTGCGTGATGTCGTTTATGAAAATATTAAAGAGAATTGGGCCTAAATGTGAACCTTGCGGAACACCCGATGTAGCTTTAAAAGACTTTGAATGATGGCCACTCATAACAACTTTTGAAGCCCGGTCACTGAGGTAAGACTGGAACCACTTTAGCATTGATCCTCCCACACCTAAACTCTGGAGTTTAGCCAAGAGAAGAGAATGATCCACCTTATCGAAGGCCTTACTAAAGTCGGTGTATATGGTGTCAACAGGAATACGTTTATCTAAGGATTCTGACAGAGACGAGACATAGCACATGAGATTAGTGGTCGTCGATCTGGATTTGATAAAGCCGTGTTGGTGGCTGGTGAGAAGGTGTTTAACGTGCGATGAAAGACGTTCGGTTATAAGCTTCTCAAATACTTTGCCGAAGATGACTAAAATAGAAATAGGTCTGTAATTGGATACCAAATTCCTGTCTCCTGCTTTGAAAATAGGCACCACCAGTGCCTTTTTCCATTGCTCAGGAAAAATACCGTCCTCAAGAGACTTGTTATAAATAAGACTGAGGGGTAAAGCCAGCGCTTTCGCACATCTTTTTATAAACACAGGTGGAATACCGTCGTCTCCTACGCTTTTCCGTTCATCTAAAGATGTTAAGGTTCGGAATACTTCTCCAGTATTTAGTTCTAGTTTACAGAGAGTCGGCGAATTGTTATTGATGATAACCTTTGATAGTTGCGAGGAGGTTGTAGTGTTATAGACACCTGCGAAGTTTTCAGCAAACAAGTTACATATTTCGTGACCAGTTGATGCGGTTTTATTATTGTAACACATAACTGCGGGGTAAGCACTGCTCGATTTCCTTTTATTTTTTATAAAAGACCAGAAGAATTTAGGGTTTTTTAAAACCGCATTTTCTAATCTCTCTATATAATTTTTGTAGCAAATTGTTCTTAACTTGCTACATTCGGCACGCAGTGTTTCGAAGGATATAATGTCATGAGGATTATTGTATCTTTTTATTCTAATACGAAATTTGTTTTTTTCTTTAAAAAGTCGCTTAAGCTTGGGCGTGTACCATGTCGGGTACTCTTTCCTAGATATCGTTTTAAGTGGTACGTGTGTCTTGATAACGTCGTGCAAAATATCATATAAAATATTGACCATCTCGCCAACCGAGGAGCAACCTCCCATCAAACTTTCCCAGTCTATAGATAAAAGGGAAGTTAGGATTTTGTCGTAGTCTGCTTTAAAGAAATTAGGTTTAGTGGTCGGTTTAGTTTGTAGGCAATTTGTGTCGTTGACCGTGGGTATGGCGAACTCGAGGGGCGGATGTAATGGATCTTCTTGTGTCAGATGTGTGTGACAATGTGTCAAGTTTTGTACTGTGGCATTACAAAGAACTAGATCTAAAGTTCTAGATTTATTGTTTGTAAGGTAATTATACTGGCCTAGGTCGTTCATAGAAATATAATCTAAAAAGTGTTTGGTAACATCGTTGTTGTTGACAGGGCAAGGAGTAGTGTGACTCACCTGGCTTTCCTCATTTATTTTCCACGTTATAGTACTAAGATTAAAGTCACCGATAATAACAGTACGTTCGTTTTTGTCCAGGGCAATTTGAGCTGAGTCCAAGAAAGCTTGGATAGTTTCATATGTTATATAAATGTCTTCGTCTTAGTTTCCATATAGGAAGGCAGTTGATACATCAAATTGGGCAAGAGACATATTTTCCTTAGCAGCAACACTTAGAACTGCTTTTATAGTACTGCTCTTTGCTACAGGGCTAAACGTCTCAAAAAAGTCTACTCCTTCCTTTTGAGAATATCTCTTGATCACTAACCTGGCTTTATACTTGTCTAGAGTACCGTCAGGGTTAGTTTTGATCTTGAATATCCATTTGCATGGAATCGGCTTTTTGCCTTTTGGTAATTCAACCAGTTCCCAGGTCTCATTCTCCTTTAACGAAATTATTTCATTGTTGATGGCCTCTTGCCATTTTTCCCGATCTACGCTGGACATAGCCGCTTTAAAAGTTGTAGGTTCATCAGTAGGTACACTGGATGTCATGTTGCAGATATAATCTTTGTATCGCCTTGGAATTCTGAGATTACTCCTGTCTCTAAGAGTCAATTGACTTTCGCGTTCAATTTCAGTTTGAGAAAGGTCCTCAATATTTTCCACTTCCTCACCTTCACATTCTACAGTGTCATGAAATTGTTCAGACTCTTCTGTGTCGATCAGATTTTGCTCTGCTGGAACATCATGCTCCTCTTGTACATCTCGTTCTACATTGACTTCCTGCTCATTAATACCATTAAAGTGCGATGTCGAAGTCGTATCGTATGGACTTTTTTTGGGCATCATTCTGTATACTGATTTCCTGTAATCTCTCTTGTTGAAGATCTGGTAGCCCGTATTGATATATTTTGTTTATTGACGTTGAAGGTTGAGGATCATTCGGGGCGTCTTTCTTGCTAGGGTATCCAAGTAAAGGTATCTCTACAAACGTCACATCTCTTGATCTTATTAATTTGTGATTTATTTTATCCCAAATCCTGTATCCTTCATCTCCATCGTAGCCAATTAATATTCCTTTTTGGGCTTTTTTGTCTAGCTTCTTGCGGTTTGATTTAGGAATGTGGGCGTAGCATTTACAGCCAATGATTCTCAGGTGTTTGATACCTGCTTTCTTTCCAAACCATAACTCATAGGAAGATTTTCCATGTACACTTGACGAGCCAGTACGATTTAGGACGTATGCTGCAGTGTTAATGAGTTCTGCCCAAAGACCTTGAGGTATCTCTTCATGAGAATGCATCATTGCTCGCGCTGCTTCTACTACTGTCCTATTCTCTCTTTCAACGCAGTCAGCTTGTTCGTGAGTGTGGGGCATCGTCAGTCTCTGTTTTATGCCATGTTCTTTCAGGATCTTTCGAAATTGTTCATTATCAAATTCCCCTCCGTTATTGCTCAAAATTTCTTTTACATTGTGACCTGCAGCTTTGACTTCAGCTAGCATTTGTTTGAGCTTTATCCATGCTTCAGACTTCTGTTTCAGGAAATATATGTAACGATAGCGAGTAAAGTCATCCTTGAACATTAAGAAATATCTAAACTTTTGTATTGAATACGCAAAGGGTCCACATATTATGTCGGTATGGATCAGCTCACCTGGTTGAGTTGCTCTTATCCTTGTATCAAACTTTTGTCTATGGGCCTTTCCGTACACACAGCCTTCGCACAGATCTGTTTGAGTGCCTTCCACTTTTAATCCAAACTCTTTCTCTAGGATCTGTTTCACGTGTCTTTTATTCTGATGAGCGAGCCTCTCGTGATAAACTTGTAGAGGATTAGTTATTGCAATGTTAACTTCAGGTTTCGGCGACAGGCAATCAAGTTTCAGCTTGTAAAGTCCGCCATTTCTCTGCCTTGTTCCTATTAACTTAATGGTTCCATCTACTTTCAGTGTACACTTGTCTGGCGTCGACTCAAAGATCGTGTTGTACGCGTGATCGTGTGCAGCAAGAACAGAAAAAAGATTCATTTTTATATTTGGGACGTACCATACATCCTTGAGTAGAATTTGTTGTCGTCTTCCACAGATATCAGCCTCAGCACGGATGTTTCCCTTTCCTAATGCTTGTATGGTTTGACCATTGGCTGCTGTCACTGTGTGTTGGCCTTTGAAATATTCAAATGTCTCGAAAAAATCACCTTTATTTGTGACATGGCTTGTTGCACCATTGTCTACAAACCAATTTTCTTTATCTGTCACTTGACTGTTTCCTATGGCCAAGACTTGTAGGGTTGCGTTGACTGTGGTCTCTTTGGGTGGCCTTCCGTCAGCAATCCATTTCCTACACTGTCTAACTCGATGTCCTGCTTGTCCGCAATAGTTACATTTAATATCTTTTTCTTTCTTCTTTTTTCCTTTTGCAGTTTTCACGAATAGTGCTTCATTGGTGCTCTTGTTTTCGGTTCTATTCAGTAAGGTTTTTTCATGGGCACAGATTTGGGTAGTTAGATTTTCTACAGTTCTGTCTTTCTTAGTCATAAGTAACCAACTTGATTTAAAAGCGAAGAATTCTGCTGGTAAAGTGTCCAAAATCTTGCAGATCAGTAGCATGTCTGGTAATTTTGTATCTAACTGACCATTTAGTTCATGCCAGATATTCTTTAATGCAGAAATATGATTCACCATACCATGTTCAGGTTCTTTCTTGTAACTGAAAAATCGAAGACATAGATCATAGCTTTTATCTTCACTACTTTCTCCATATAATCTTTTTAGTTCTTCCCACACCTCTTGTGAACTTGTAAGACGCATGACGTGATTCAGAGTTTCATCTGTCATATTTGTCGTAATTAGAACTAAGGCTGCACTGTCAATATTCATGAATTCTTGCAATTCGATTTTATATTTAGCTAGCTCAGCTTCTGCTGATTTTTCAGCGGGTGCTTGTGGTCTACATCGCCTACCTTCGATAATGTCTAAGGCTCCAGGGATAGCTTTCATTACGACCATTATTCTGTATCTCCATGACTTGAAGTTCTTTGAATCTAAGTGTCCTATCTGCACCCTTGATGCTTCAACAATCGCCCTATCCATAGCGGTTGATAGCTGGTAGGTATCAGAGTTCACCGTGTGAAAATTTTCTTCTCTCGAAAATGTCTCGAAACAATAGAATGAAGAAAAAATTCTTTCCTACTAAAACTTTTCTGTCTTTATTCAACAACTTAGGGAACCACGCTCTGCTACCATATTAAAGTTGTGGTTACTTTAGTGTGAATATGGAATTAAAACAGAATATTTGCAATGGGCTAAATATATTTTTACTTCGTACAATCGTCGGTTGTTTTGCACAGTAGTGACAGTACCAATCTATGATAGGCATAGATAATATTAGTAATAAGGCTATATGCCTTAACAAGAACTGTGACCACACAACGCACGAGCCGAGCGAGCGTAGCGAGCGGTGCCGCGGTAGCGGCCGGCGAAGTGCCAGGGTCCGTCTAGGCACAAGAGAATGTAATGTTTTGGGAATGTGGTGTTTTACAGCAATTTAACCTTGACAATCAAACAAAATACCAAGTGACGTGACTTAGTGACAGTGACAATGACAATCCAATGCTTGCGGCACTTTGGCCGGGCCGAGGCGGTGTTACTAGGGTGCCTGTAGTGGCACTTTATCCGATAGGGATAGAGTGCCAATGGTGGCACTCTATACACTGCCATGATTAAATCGATTATTAAAAAAAAAGTTTAGGTAATGTCAGAGTTGTCACTTCAAGTCACTTTATTTCTTGGCATCGTGAATATTGTTTTCCTCGTTTTACTGTGATATTTTTTCAAGTATTGTTTTGGTTTTGAGTACTCATACAACTTCTCACGTCGACCCCGGCAAGCCTATGAACTCCGACACCAATCCCACCGTTGACCCTAGCTTAAATATGGATATCGAACTCGCCAAAACTTGAATCGTATGGATACGAACGAAGCAATTTCGCTTCAACTCCTGCATGTGGTGGAAACAGTGTTACAGATCCTATGTGCGAATTGTGGTACTGATATCAAGCAAAGGAGAAAGCATACCCTCGATCTTGAAGTGGAATCTGTTATAAGGCAGTGGATCGCTCCAAAAGTGGTACATGTCAACGAAAACACGAAAATGTTACATGAAAATGAAAATAACAGTCACGGATGAAATTCAATCAAACAGTGTTGCTCCAACTGCATAGTAGGGGGAAGAACAGTGGGTTGCTGTGCTCATGTACGGACTATAATTTGGTTTTTAAGCTCTACAAGGTACCAAGATAATATATCCATCTGCTCAGTTCCTAGACAGTATATTATTAACTTATGAGTCAGAATAATAACAAAATGTATAAATAAAAATGTGTTTTATTCCAAACAAAAAGTACCCAAAACAAGATTTAGAAGCATCGCGATACAATCTTATTACAATATTCTCTTTCCTAGTGGTATTAACTAATAAACCTGTATTATATTTATACTTAAAGTACCTGTCCACACCGAGCCAAATTCCCATACAGCGTGGACAAAGTCCCTTGGACCTTCGATCTCAAAACCAGGAACAAAATTCAGACTTCCCAGAGAAGAATGGAAAAAGTTGCCTAGGTATAAAATTGAAGGATAAGGTAAAGAACGTTGACATTCGAAAGAAGACAAAAGTATGCGATGCCTTAACTTTTGCAATGAAGGCTAAATGGAAGTGGGCGGGTCACGTGGCCCGTTACAAGGACAATAGATGGACTCTACGGTCAGTAAAGTGGTCTGGGCCAAAAGGCACCAGATCAAGAGGTCGACCAAAGGCCAGATGGGCAGACGAAATTGTAACGTGCGCGGGTGGCAGTTGGCTAGACATAGCTAATGACAGAGAACGATGGCATTCCTTGGGGGAGGCTTTTACCCGAACGGGGTCCATGCATTAAATAATTAGGAAGTTAATAGGTAAAGCAAATAATAATTAAACTAATTACAAAATATAATTTATCTAAGTGTAACAAATGTAATTGAATATCATAGGTTAATAAGTTACTAATTGTTATCGTTTAAATGTACTATGCATGGAATTAAATAAAGTTTTTTTTTTTTTTTTTCTCGGGACCCTGGGGTCTCTGCCCTTTAGGCGTACGAGGGGCCGGAGCCAACTCGCAGAGGTCCATTAGACGTTTGTAATGAAATGAGGCACCAACCGACGATTATCCCTGTATGCACTATGCAAGTGCACCCAAGGACAACCCCCGGCTGGTGTAGGACTATTGCAGGATATGGATACAAAGGTAATGGACTATGGGTTTGTGGTGGCTTAAGTTGACTGGTGACCTGGAACTATGGAAGGACTAAGGCCCCTGCCTGATCAATGTTTTATACACTATGTTAACAGAATAATAGAGGGCGTTCCCGTTAACCCGCAATAGTATAGCGTCCATACATGGTGTGGCTGACACTGGCATGGCCACCATCAGGGATTTTAATTTTGATAAGAAAAAATATTAAAATTGAAAAAAAAAAAGTTTTTTAAAATGATATGAGTGGCCGGATCGTGCCCTCAGAATCAATTCAAAAAAATAAACATACAGTAATTATTAATCTATGAAACTTACTTCTTAAATATACTAAAATTAATCGCAACAATTACATTTCTCTAGAACAGGCGAGGAAAAATGCAAAAAAAAATGTGTGGTAATTGATTTTGTGAGTGTGGTTTTTAACCTTTTGACCGCCACGTCAAAAAAGAAAAAGCGTGCCCTCAGCGCCAAGCAATGAATTCATCCTTTAATACCTACAAAATAGTAGTGAGTTCGAAATTATATCGATTAAGCACTAACTATTTATTTTTTAACCTAGAGTATGTTTTTAATTAAAGGTCTATACCGGAAAAATATAATACAGGAGTTTTGTTTCATCCCGCTTTGTCCTTTATGACAGAAATCATAATGATATGTGTCACTGTTTAGGCGTTGAATCCACAATTCAAAACAACAATCGATAAAACCAAGTCAATACCATCACAGCACTATGTTCAATCTTGACGTACTTTCATGTCACCATACGGTGACAGTGGCGTAGCTGGCACGGCTTTTTATATTTTGCTCGCCTCTGCACTAGAGGTGCGCAACCAATATTTATTAATAATATCGAAATACCTAATAATAGGTATTTTGTTTTAAAAGTTTCGTATTTTTCGTTAGTTTCGTTTCACTGATATTCTGTTTCATATTGTGGAAAAACTTTTGTAAATATGAGAAATTTGATTTCAATATTATTATTTGATAATGCAATAAATAAAATGAGACATGTATCATCGGTTTTTTGTAATCGTATTTTTTATCACAAAAGAATTTATAACAGGTAAATATCTATTAAAGGAGTATGAATTTTATGGCCGGATTAACTTCCGCCATTTTGAGTTTTTTTCAAAGTAACAGCCGCGCATAATGGCTCCTACACACAGTGCCGGCGGCATGGCTTTTGCCGCGCGGCACGCGCCACCGGTTTTTGCGCCTTCATTTTCTTTGCGTTTCTTTCTGCGGGTTTGTGCGGCCGCCGGCACTGTGTGTAGCAGCCATTAGGTCTATATTAGAACTAGAAAGTTAAGAGGGGGTATAAAGCAAGCAAAAAATGAAATTTCACCCGCGCAACCCTTACCTACCCCTCTCACACGACACGACGAAAACAAAACACAATCGCTTCCCACCAGCAGAAACTTATCGCCCGGCGCGTTTACCTAGCTTCGAATTTTGAAGCTTTTGTAGTAAGTATACGCAAAATAATCAGATGTAACAGCTCTATTCAATTTACCTAAATATTTAATATTATTGTATGTCCGTGAATCTATTACCGATGCTGGAGGACGACTATTTTAAACGTTTTTATTTACCTGAACATAAATTATTATCTTATATACATCCGATGTTTATTTGTCAGTTATAGGCATTGACTAAAAAAAACGCGCAAGTGCGAGCAGATCACCATCAAAGTATTATATCTTCGTCTTCCAGAACTTCCGCACTGTCTTCCATGATAAAAGTGTCAGTGTCGACTCCTTGCAGTATATTTAACAAGTCTTCACTACTCATAGTATAGTCGTCCATTATTATTAATAATATTTACTAATAATATACGAACTACTCTATCATAAAATGTTCCGCGTATGATGTCATGGGACTGTCAAGCATAGACGACTGTGGCGTTCCCGGCACAGACAATACAACAGTGTGATAGAGATGGGCATTACAGTCATTACAATTAATCGATAATCAACTAAAACTCGATTTTTATAAAGCGCATAGTTCAGTATTATAAAATTTTCTTGGTTTCTCAAACGTAAAAGTTCAGTATGAAATGTTTTATTTATTTACTAGTGCAGAATTCAGAGTAAATTAAATATAACGTAGGTTGCCGTCGAGGTCGATATTCTTATTATATTGAGTGCTACCTGCATCACTACGTGTCCTGGTATGGTGACTGTGGCGTCGAGGGCACTATGTTTTTCGAACTTTATGACTGATTTTCTTTTTTGTCTTCTTACGTTACTAAAAATGAAATCTAACGAAAGCAGTTCACTTCAAATAAATTAAGAAGAGTCAAGGTACATAATTAACAAGGGAAATAAACAAAACAATGCTGTTTTATGACATTTATTTACGTATAAAATTCTGTCACGCAGTCGCGACCGTGGCGTACTGGGCACATTTTCGTTTGTCGTCTATACACGACTGTGGCGGTCAAAAGGTTAAATTGGACAAATGGTCATTTGCATTTGGATACACGCATAAGACAAACACTGTACATGTGGCTCGAATAAAGGTCAGACTTAAATAAAAAATACCCACGACTGCCAGAATCGTATTGCTAAGATAAATATAAATAAATATAATAATATAAATACCTATAATGAAAGTCAACGGTTTCATGATTATCGCAGATACCATTTTTCGAGCTGCCGAAGCCTGTCATGATGCCGATCACGTTACGCATTATGATTCGACAATATATTCAAGAGTGTGTATCCGAACTCTTAGTTATTTTGACGTTTGTACTGCGCGCGCTCACGCTGCGTTGTCTGTCACAATCTGTCACTCTATGCCCTGTGCTCTGTACAAAATAACTATATTCACCGAATGATAGGTACCCACGTAGTAATTATTTACATATTTTCCAACTTCACCTGCCTTTTAAACAGTGGAGTTCTATAATCCGAAAACTTTTACTTTACTGAGTACAATATCTCATATTTTTCAGCTTCCTTTGAATGGATTGATTTGCTATGCATGTTATGTATTACTCAACCAACGCGGTGAAGAGCCCTTAAGACGACCCACCGACCGAAGGTACACATAGCAGAGTACTGACTACTGGGCTACACAATGTTGTGTATTGGTTGTGGATGTTCTGTTATGGGGAGGCGTTACTCAGTGCGACACCACCTTTGAAGAAAACAGTCCATGAATCGACATTTTCTTCTCATGGAATACCCACAATCAGGTTAGTGTGTTGTATATATATCTATCTCTATCTTACCGTGGGGGCTGCTGAAAATTGTTATGATATTATTCCTATAATGAATTCTCCATTCACGGTAAAACGTAGCGACAACCACGGCCAGGCCCGCGGCGTCGTACGCGCCATTACGAACATCGGCGATACCCGGGCGCAGCGGCAGGCAACGCTACTTTTCACGCCCAGCACCACGCGTCGCGCCACGCTCCACGTCCTTATAAAAACATCGTACATTGCCATATGTTTGTGTTAAAGCGTGTGATGACGCGGCCCCCTGCACGCGCCGCCTGTCTGCAAACTGAAAAAACGTCCGACGCGCCGCGAACCACGCCGCACGCGACGCTCAACGCCCCGCGTTTCCGTAAACGAGCACTTAGGGTGCAGGGGGAGATTTCGCTTAGGGAGTACCCTAAGCGAAATCTGTAGTTCGCTTCGTGCTTCGTCTCACTTACGGACACACCATAAGTTAGACGGAGGACGAAGTGCCTGTAACGTCGGCCGAAACCACGAATTTTGTTTAGGGGGCCGCCTCGACGAACGAGAGAATCGCAACGGATACGCGTTTCTACGTTGGGTAATCTCCACCAACGAAGATTATTCCGCCAGCGTATCATCGTGACTCGTAACGGAATCGCCGTGTTTGACTGGGGACGCCTGCGTTAAGACAGCGCACTCGCAGCGCTCTCGTTGCGAGAGCGCCACGTTCCGCGGCGAGAGCGCGGCGGGCCCGCGGCGCTACTTTTACTATTTACTTTAAAAGGTAAAGGTGAAGATTTTATATAAAATATGGCAAACATTGTTACAGGACGGAGGACAAATCTACAAGCATGTCATCCCTGTTCGATGCGAGCTAAGCGCCACTGATGACTGAATATAAACAGTTTGAAGAACTAGAGGAAAGCAAATATAACGGCACCAGCCTCATTCCTTGATTCAGAGTGGATGAACATATTGAATGTCTTGTCTGAGTAATTGCAATGATGTTTTTGCTAAAATGTCTGTAAAAAAATTAGATTCATTTTACAAGCAAATGTAATCCTATCTACTCAAATAAAAATTCAAGTCCTTCTTTAGTGTTTTATTGTCAATCCAATTTTATATTTTTTTGCCAAGTCGCTATCCAGAAATATCTATATACGACGAGCTCTTCGCTGTCGTGGCCTGCGATGATGATGGAAAGGTCTAGCCAGAGACTATTACCAATATTATTTATACATCAATATGATTACGAATAAGTTTTACTTGTTAATTAGATTTTTGGCTCTTTTGCACTAACTGACTTGACGCGTAATTCTATGAAAATGTATCCATGGAACACACTGATAACTATGCGAATGAATGTCGAATAATGTATTGTTTCGTCCAAATGCAAAATGTAGGGTGAAAATGCTTTGAATACAAGCGGTTAATCTGGTGACAGGTCTGCTACTACTAGGTAATGTGCACACGGCTTCTATGCACATTCGTTTACATGATAAAACCCAGTCGTTTGTCGGTCTTATAAAATGTCTCATGACGAAAAACTACGCGTTAGAGAAATTATTACATAAACAAATTATGATGGAGTCCAAATCCGAGTTTTTAATAGTAGGGGAGGTCATGATGCTAAATGGGGATTTACTCGCGCGTCAACGGGACCTATTGGGTTGCAAATCTTAGATGATAAGAAGAAAATTTTTTATATAATGTATACCTTTTCATCGGAGTAAATAAATACTGTTGCATGGACATACTCGAGCGCGTCAGATATTGATAGCATCAATGTCCTACGTATTTTTACCCGACTGCCCCAGAAGGAGGGTAATGTTTTTCGAGAGTATGTATGTATGTATGTATGTATGTATGTATGTATGTATGTATGTATGTATGTATGTCTATTTCTTTGGCACGCTCTGTAGCCTAAACGGCTTGATGGATTTTAACATAATATATGAGGTGTCGTTAGATTTGTCTTAATTGTAGAAGTGTCATAGGCTATATAATATTTATATATTGCATCTGCAAATACAAAAAAAAGGAGGGGAAGGTTTTTTTTTAAATAAATTATAACAATATTGGTATCAAATAAAAGCTAGTAATGAGTCAATTACAAATTTAGATATCGCCGTCCCCGGAGAATAAAACGATAACTACAAAAACGCAACTTTTCAGGAAAAATAAAAAACATGTTTTCGTCAATTGCTCCATTATAATGGACGTCGTAGAGAGACGATTTTCAGCTTTGAGAAGAGGTTATTTTTTTATGTTCATTTCATTTAAAATTATTAAAATTAGCAGCCCACCGGTATCGGCAACAGGGTTCGAGCTACCGGTGATCAGGTCTCTAGAGAGGAACCTCCTCTCTATGCATGCCGTGTCCAGGAAAACAGTTTTCTGAGTTAAGCCCAGCCCAGCCGCGCAATGAGAGCCTCCTGAGGTGTTGGTCGAGGCTCTCCGCTATTAGGCCATTACGCTGCTCCCACATCTCCGCCGCGAAACCGTGGCAGCGGAATCGCTGAACCAATTCCGCTGCGAAACATGTCCACATTATGTCGCGAATCTATGCGGACTGCGCGCGGAGGTGTAAACGGCTTCCCAGCAGATCGGCGAAATCACGCGAGAAAGAGATAAAATCATAATCTTACTGTACGATAGAGCAGGCAGTTTCGCTTCCGTTTCGCCTTTCGTACAACAGACAAGTCATGGCGGAATTTTTGCGGTTCCGCTGCCACGGATTCGCGGCGGAGATGTGGGAGCAGCGTTAACCGTAACGGCTATTGATACAATGATTGAAGAGTCCACGTCCTACATGTCGACAACCTCGTGTGCTAAGTCAATACTTGATTTTCGCGATCACGCGATTCTCGTCATGAGGGATAGTGATATCAACAATCATTGCACGGTGCTCTCGTCAATCTATCACCACAATATTAAGCTTATTGGTTACAATAGTCCTGTCAGTGATGATTGATCGATTCCAGTACAATGTAGTAATACCATTCTCTAAAACAGGGTCGGGCACATACTATATTATGTATTGTGTTCTGTAGTATGGTACTTCGGACTCCACAAGATTGTACTGCAAGGCAAGTTACTGGTGGATAATCCTAGCGAATAGATTGTATCTGTGCAAGTACTCGCCGTTAGCAAGACGAGTACAACCGGAAACAATTATGTCGGATTGATTCACCGGGACGGTGGCTTGCCGTTAGCAAGACGAGAACCACCGAAAACCATATGTCGGATTGATTCACTGGGACGGTGGCCTGCCCGACAGCTGTCAAGCGTACCGTCCTTGACAATGTATTTCCGATAATTATTCATCATGATAACCTCGTCTATAATCGCACAGACAAAACCTTTGGTTTCCCCAAAGAGTTCGCCGAAATGCAGCCAGGATACAGACGCCAAAATGTCTACACCAGGCCCATGGAGAGCCCAGAAAAAGCTTCCGTGAAAATCTTTACCTTGCCATACTTCCTTTCGATCGTTAGTATCAAGTACTGTAGGTTGGCGCCAGCGCCATGTGGAGCGCGGTTGTGGAGGGTTTCAGCGTTTATTAGACCTCAACCCCCATACTTTTACGGGATTTTATTTATTTTATTTATTTATTTATTGCTTACATACGCTACCATTACAGTGTCCCAATTCGGTAGTGTAGTTACAGTACAACATAATGTTATCAAATTAAAAAAACATACAAACATATACAATAGATTTTAAATAAGTAAGTATACAAATTAAAAACATAACACGTGTAACGTTACCCTTGCGAACTCGCTCAGTGAACATGAGAAAATATCTATTTTGTCGGCAACCAAATTTAGTGTGCGCATTGTTCGCGTCAGAGGAGCATTGTCCAACAGTTTAGTTCGACCACGTGGCACTGCGAACAAGTTGGGCCGTCGTCGGCGCTGCACATACCCATCTGGCACACACAAGCCTATCCCCTGTAGCACACCCGGATTATTTATGTTACCCCTGAACACTCCCAGCATATAAGACGCCAGTGCTAGATCCCTCCTTGTTTCCAACTTGTTGTATCCAACCATGCCTAGCACAAACAAGGTTGGATACATCAAGGGGTAAAAGGGATACACACCATACCGCCGTAGGTATATGTATCTAGTAAATTTGTTCTGTATGCGCTCCAACATGAGACTATATTTAGTCTCATGTGGAGCCCATACAGCCGCATTACCCTCCAACTGACTCCTTATTAGAGCGTCATATAATGCCGCAATGGCTTTAATATTTGTGAAACCTGCCGCTCTGCGAAGCACAAATCCCAGTCGCTTGTAAGCCTTTTTACAGACATTGATAATATGCTCTCGGAATCTCAATTGAGTATCCATGCGAACACCAAGGTCTCGCACGGCCTCCTCCCTTTTCATGGGCACGTCGTCGACTTGGTAGCTGTGGTGGAGTGGTACTCTTGCCCGACTGAATGTTAGAACTGAACACTTCGCAACATTGAATTGCAGTTTGTTTTTTCGACTCCACTCCACTACTCGATCAATGTCTTGCTGGAGGCGATGGCAGTCGTCCTCGTTTTCTATAGCCAGCAGCAACTTGAGGTCGTCTGCAAATAGCAGACACCTGGCATCTCGTATTACGTCAGGTAAGTCATTGATCATTATTATGAATTCTAACGGCCCTAAATTGCTACCTTGACTCACTCCCGACCTAGTGAAATAAGCCTGCGACCGGAATCCACAGTACTCTACATACTGTTTTCTGTCCCTCATATAGCTCGCAAAGAATTGGAGCAATTTAGGTGTGCAGCCAACTTTCGCTAACTTTGATAATAAGACATCGTTATCCACCAGGTCAAACGCCTTCTTAAAATCAAAGTAGGCGGCGTCCACCTGCACTCCAGCATCAATATGAGGAACTACGTACGTCATGGCATTCAATAGGTTGCTGGTCGTGCTACGCGCAGGTCGGAAACCGTGTTGGGCGTCTGACAGTTGCGATGCAACTTGCTCCTGGACATCTCGCTGAATGGCAGACTCAAAGACCTTTGCTGGTGTCGACAGAATCGCCACTGGTCTAAAAGATTCAACTACCTTTCCATCTCCTCCTTTTGGTATGGGAATTACGCGGGTGACCTTCCATCGCTCTGGGAAGTAAGATGTTTCCAGGCACAAGTTAAAAATGTGTAGGAGAGGCTCTGCCACCACCGAGCGGCAATCTCTCATAATAAATACCGGAATACCATCCGGGCCTGCCGAGCGCTTGGGTTTGAGCCGAGTAAGCGCAGCTCGAACTTGGTCGAGTTTTAGTCGTGGGATGTGCACACGCGCGCTGCTTGCGCCCCCCGCCTTCACCGCTTCGTTCACGTCAAGCCGCGCCGGCTCCTCATTATACACAGAATAAAAATATTTTGCAAATTCCGTCACACATTCTTGGTCTGATAAAACTACCCCCTCTTTCATAATTTTGTTACACTGAGTGGATCTCTTTTTTGCCCTAATATAATCCCAAAAAGACTTAGGATCCTTTGCTAAGTTACTCTGCACTCGATCTTGATGGTTTGTGTACTCACGGTGAATACTTTCTTTAATCCGTGCTCTGCAGGTAGAAAAAGCATTGTAATCAACACGCGATCCCGTCGATTTATAGCGCTTATGAAGACTCGCCTTTAATTGTATATCGGCAATTATTTCTTTCGTATACCACTCTGGATAGCAATACCTACGATTTACAGGTTTTGGCTGTTTTTTAGGTACACAATTTTCAATTACACTATTAAAAACAATGTAAAAATACTCTAGAGCTTGTTCTGGTTGCTGCATGCTATAAATCGGTTTCCAGTCGGCGGAAGCCAATGAGGAATATAATAAATAAAAATCAGCTTTATAAAAGTTCCATTGCGGTTCGATTTGGCTAACGGGTACCTGACGGTGCGGAGTCACGGACGCGGCGGCCAGTGGTGGGTAGTACATGGCGCTTGCGCTGATTTTCAAGGCTATCGCGAGTGGCGGGTGATATGCGTCCACAGGTACCAGCGGCTCGTCTGCCTCGCATACTTGCAAGTCTTCACATAAACATAACGAGCACAACACTAAATCCAATTGTCTCCCATTGCAGTTAGGTACTTTATTCATCTGGGCGAATTCGCAAAAAGACATAAAAAATTCAAAATAGTGTTTAGTGTTTTCATTACTTGAGTTTAGATTAAAATCACCTAATACCATAACATTCCTATATTTTACACACAATTGTTCTATTATTCTAAAAAATATCATGTACTCATAATCATTCGTTTTTGGAGGTATATAAACAACGCAACATAAAAACAAGAATCTACATTTTACATGTACGGTCGCACAAACTAGTTCAAATGAGCAGTTATCTATGTTGACGTCACCCGGTGTATTCACTCGTCGAAGCTCGAACCCGTGTGTGGCCACGAGAAACGCTCCACCTTGCTTGCGCCCATCCGTCCGGTCACATCGTATGATTTGATATCCTGGTGGTACAATCTCCGCATCGAGTATAGAATCGTTACATCCTGTTTCTGTAATTGCAATTATGTCGGCCCTTAATGATTCTATATTATTACAAAAACTATTCAACTTTGTCCGAAGACCTCTGGCGTTTTGATAATAAAACTCAAAATTTGTCTTTTTCTTTAATTGGTTTGCTTGCAGATTTCCGAAACCAAATCCATTCACAAAATTCAGCATTTACGGGCCACATATCTGGCTGACACAACTTTTCATACACTGACTCTGATACCGTGATGATAAAAGATGCATAGTCTCTTTCCGTTTTATGTTTTATCTTTTCAATCTTAACATAAACGTCGGACCCACACAGCCCTTTTACATGCGATGTGAGTTTTTCAACAGTTGTTTCTGTAGACAATCGCCAAACATGAAGGTGCTTCTTTTTTTCTGTGGCCTGTATATCCACCAAGTCCACATTTTTTCCCTTTTTTACATTTTGAGATTGAATACTTCTCTTCTTCTTACGCACCATGATCCACTCATTATTGTCATTATTTTCTTCTTTACTATTCAACTCCACCACCGGAACTATATGAGGTTGACTGATACGTTGAGACTCTGTATCTGATAGACTCACTGGCGCGGTTTTCGTGGCTTCACGCGCTTGACTTACGCGGATAGTAGTGTTTGTTTTGTTTACGTTATGATCACTACGAGCCACCTCGGCGAATGAAGTTTGGATTTCGGCTTGATTGGTCACCTCAACATCAGATTTCAAACCTTCTGAGACATCAATACCTTCAATACATGGTTGGTGGCGAGTTAATAACAACTCATTTTGGACAACTTTTTTTGGAAATACCTTCATATTTGTCTTTAATTCTTCTAATTCAGTTTTTGTAGAATAACACACTTCTTGAAGTTGTTTAATAATCTTCGTTTGCATATCTAAACGCTCCAAAACTTCCGATCTAAACTGTCTAAACTCTGATAGCAAAGTGCCGTCCTGAATGTCCTGATCACACTCGACGATCGATTCGTCTGCTGTTTTTGATCGACTTCCTCGTTGAGTGTTTACGTTGGCACTCGTCTCGAATGTCTTCATCTCTAGGGAGCTCCGGACCGGAGTATCCGGGTCATTCCGTTTGGGTTTAGGCTTAGAACAAACGCACTCCGGACATACCCAGTGGTGGGTGTGTTTCTCGGAGAAAGTATTAAACTCTTTTTGTGTCAAACCTAGACACTTTAAATCGTACACTTTCTCACATTGTTGTTTGGAGCACTTCATATACAGTCCATCTGGCACGTGAACACCACAAGCTCGACAGTTTATAGACATCGTAGCTAATAATTTCGGAGTAATTATAAAACGAACGCAACAAACACGTCCGCACCGTACGCGGATGTACAGTCTCATCACTGATGACCGTGGGTGATGCATCTGATATGCCGTCAGCAATGTACGGACCTTCCTATCCAGAGCATCTAAATTATCCATTCGTCTGAATCTATTTTAGTATGCCGAAAGAATACATCAAAACCAGCATGAGCCACCGTTTAAGGCACGCACCTAGTTTCCGTCTGATAAAAGACTACCTATTTAACATTTATTCAGGCGGCCAAAGCAAAGAAGCGCTTCCTCAAGGTTTCATGTCGGCAGCAGTGATGCCTTATGCTTTCGACAGTCAACAACACACGCAAATACTTGTAGGTTTCGGTTGAGGAGTGTGATCTTAGATGAATGGAATCCGAGAGTTGGATTCCCACGGATTCCGTAATCCCTCTCGCTTTACATGCATGACTGCTTATTTTTCCACACCAAATTCCATCGTGATGGCGCTACTGAACGTTTCTGCTATCTTCAGCAGCTCCATCAGTCGCAAATTGTTGGGGGCAAAGAGTTTTAAGTCATTCATGTAAAGGAGGTCAGATATCACCTGACCACCTCTTCTCAACTGATAGCCGATACTTGTATCTCTCTTGAGACTCTAGCCTTGTGCTTAGAGGTTTCAAGGCTAAGCCAAACCAAAGCGGACTCAAACTATCGCCCTGAACCCGCTCAGTCCTGGTCGTTTCATCAATCCCCCGGATCTGTCGACATCTTGGATACAGAAGGACCATCCTCCACTGCCCCATACACGACATCAAGAAGATGTGTAGAGTTGCGTCTATTTTGTGCAACTTTAGCACCCTAATGAGCTATGTATAGAGGACTCGGAGGCACCCAGTCATAGGCCTCCCTATGAAAGAAGCACGTAACGAACCAGAATCCAGGAACTTAGCTTATATTGCGTTTGTGTAAATTAGTAAATTCGTAAATAACGTATAAAAATTACGAAACAATTTGAGAAGATGTATTTATAGCACTCACAGATCCCAAAATTGACATAATTTACACTAAAACTAAGATAATGGCAGATATATGAATAAATCGATAATAAATATCGATATATTAATAAAACTAAAAAGCTTGAAATAAAGAAAATTATTCAAAAAACAAAAAACCCGACTGCAAAAACACATAACTGAAAAGATAAAAACAAGCATTATAATCTATAGAATTTTAGTATCGCAGGCGGGGACAAACAAAACTTACACCGTATTTCCGGTTATTAGTTTGTCCCCGCCTGCGATACTAAAATTCTATAGATTATAATGCTTGTTTTTATCTTTTCAGTTATGTGTTTTTGCAGTCGGGTTTTTTGTTTTTTTAATAGTGTACCATTAATCTGATCGTTTGCGTGATGGGGGTGGTCATACGTAAGGGTTGAACATGAAAAAAAAAAAAAATCGAGCGCGTCAGATTTTCTAAAGGCGTGTTAAGTGAACCTAAAAAAAGGCTTTCATTCAATAATCTGACGATTTTGATGTGACGCGAACTTGCGGCCATTATTATAATGTGCAAAAAAAATTCGCCATTTTGACATACTCAAGCGCGTCAGATTAAGATATATTATGGTTCATCTTTATGTCCTACACGTGCTGTCTCATAATCTGACGATTATCTAGAGGGATTCGCCTAATCTAACAAAAAAAAAATCATTGAACTTAATTACTTCATTGAAAAGCTCAGGAAATAGCATGTAAATAAAAAAGTATATATTTTTTAAGTAGAATACGTGTATATACATGGTGGATTTTTGAGATGGGGCAGCAAGGACAGCTACCTTAACCGTTGTAGCTACAGGAAAACGGTCTTAGGAGACTACAAACCTCTTATTTTAAAATTTGATCGGGATTCACAGATTTTGAAAAAAATGTACAGTCAGCAAGACTTTTTTTTTATGCTAATCGATCCTGTTTCATAGGATTAAAAACCTTTATTGGACCAACTGAGGTTTGAGATTTGAGTACTAGAAAAGTCAGAAATAACAAAAACCTTTTCCCATACATTTTGTAGGCAATGAGACTCCAACTTACATTTTTTACCATCGATATGTCGCAGGCATATTGTATGATTCGTCATTTTACAAACGGCGCCGTCCGTTTACAAACGCTTGCGGTTTTGCAAAATGCCTAAGGCAAATCGGCAACTCGTTCAATTGTTATAATTTCGACATTCATTGTTATTGTAGGGTGACCATCACAAAAAACACAGCTTGGACAAATCAGATATTATTCGAGCAATCAGGTACCTACCTACCTATGAAGATTTAAGTAAGAGAAAATTATAATATGTGCTTCATAATTTAGAGGTATGAGTAACAGGGTGTAAAGTTCACTCATCCACCATAGAAAAGGCACTCATCGACCAGACGGGTATTGTGTCTGGCGGGCAACTGCCCGAAAGTTGATGTTGGATATTCTCATATCTGTCGTTCGCGCGGTAAACACTAACTGCGCGATGCAGGATTTGTGTGACGTCATGTCTTTGATGCGTCGTTCGTACGTGGCGGTGTAACCGCTACAAGTACTTGTAAAGTATTTAAGTAACAAAAACACTCTCATACTTTTTGTACCAATAATATTCCGCATTAGTCCTCCGAGTTCCATGGACACCTGAGCGTTTTTTACGTGCCGGATAACGTGCCGGATAACTTTGTCGCTTGTGCACGGCATTTTCGCTGTTTCCGTTCGTGAATCGTAAAATTATCTTAATAAGTGTCTTTAAAATATAAGTTTTTTTGTGGAAAGTCCTTTGCACACGTAGAATTTGCACTGTTTTCAATATTATTCACTGTCACAAAACCACTACTCGACGCCATTTTTCTTGTTGTGCTTAGCAGCGACGCGCGTGGTAAAAAATAGAACTAAATTCTTCAATTTGCCGCGGCATTTTGTAAACGGCGTTTGAATTGTCCATCAAATGTTGCGGCATATTGTATAATGACTAGGCAATTTACATTTTGCCTTAGGCATTTTGCAAAACCGCAAGCGTTTGTAAATGGACGGCGCCGTTTGTAAAATGACGAATCATACAATATGCCTGCGACAGATATACTGGCTGCTACAAAAAAGACTGATCGAAACACAAATAAAGAACAATAACTTTTACTTTAGGTATAATTTCGGATAGCCATCATTGTAGTGGTCAAGCTATCCATCATAAAAAACTAAGTTGGCGTCTCATTGCCTACGAAATGTATGGGAAAAGCTTTTTGTGATTTCTGACTTTTCTAGTACTCAAACCTCAGTTGGTCCGATAGAGGTTTTCGATCCTCATATGAAACAGGATCGATTGGCATCAAAAAAAGTTTTTGTGAAAACTGCCCATTTTCTTGCTGACTGTACATTTTGTTTCTAAATCTGTGAATGCAGATCAAAATGTCTCAAAAAGTTAAGGACAGTCTCCTAAGACCGTTTTCCTGTAGCTACAACGGTTAAGGTAGCTGTCCTTGCTGCCCCATCTCAAAAATCCACGCCAACGCAATTTTTGTTACTTTGACTTGTGGAAATCGTCAGATTATATATTTTTCGTTATCCTTGAATTATTTCCTTCAAAGTAAAAAAAAAATTTGCTTCGCTCGAGAATGTCGAGATGACATTTTTTTTTACAACTTTGTAGCCTTCCCCTTTCTTTACGTTGCTCTCAAATTGTCAGATTAGTGGAATATACACTTTTTAGCATGTAATTAACTCACCCTACCTTAATCTGACGCGCTCGAGAATATCTGATGATCAATTTTATTTTACTAATCTGATCCTTTATCCTTGACGAGCGGCTGTATATATGGGGCTCATATTTGGTGGAGGTACTTATCCAGGTTCAAGGTATCCCCCTGTATATTAATCTGCCGCGCTTTAGTAAATCCCGAAATCCCCGCTTGGGCTCCCATACCATAAGCCCAATGTTGAGAAGGAGATTGTGGTGACAAACTCTGTATGAATTTTCGGAGCCTTAAATACGGGTACCGTGGGATATCGTTTTCTATTCTTAGAGAGCCCTTTAGAGGGCGACCATGTCTGATGATCGCATAGGCGAATCTTGTAGAATATTTGGCGTCTAATTCTGTCGGTAATGGTAAAAATATTGGGCATGGTCAGGTACGGCCGAGCTGAAGTAAGACTAAAGCTTTAGTTAAGTCCGCGATACCTTCTAATGTCAGAGTGGTTCGTCAGTTCTAGGGATTAACAAGCTAGTACATTGCTCAGAAAAGGCGAGCTTTTGAAATGGGGCGCGAAACACAAGACAGCACGTAATTAAGTAATCACAAGCCGACCACTGAGCTTCATACCGACGTCAGTGCTATCTGCAACGGTAAGATTCTAATGCAAAAGCACGAGGGTATACGTAAACGAAAGCGAGTTGTTGGCTATTTAACAGATCCAAAAAGGGCACTGACTTCCGGTACCATAGTTACAAACTCGAGACCTTTGCAATTATTGTTCGTGCATTACAAAATGTTTGGCATTATTTAATCGGTGAAGAGATTTTAAATAATTACCCATTGCAACTGTCTAAAGTTGACCGACCGTAAAAATAATTTTATTACCATGTGTCGCGCGTTGGTAGATTTACAAGTGGTAATAATTCCAATCTGCGTAAAACTAACTAAGTTCATGCGAAGGTCACATTTTTCTTTCTCTAAGTTTATCTCCTGAATACGTTCGGGACTACAAGGGTAAGTAAAATCTTGTTATTTTTGAGCTACGACCAACCGTTTCGAAGATTTTGGACATTTTAACTTTTCCACGGATTTTTCGAAAAGGAGTCAAACCCGTTGTTATGAGTTTCAGATAATGTTTCGCGACAGTGAAGCATCCTCACGGGGCGCCGGCTGACAACCCCGGTAGTAGCCATTCAGAGGTAGAACCGGGAACTGTCGCAGTCATAGCCGATGGGATGTAGGTCGCAGGCACCGTGGTCGGAGTCTTATGCGCAGCGTCCGTCGCGGGCGGACCGCGAGATGCGCGAGCGAGAGCCAGCACGAAGCGGATACGCTGGTGCAGCTGGACGCCGGTACAGCTAGACATCAGTGCAGCTGGACGCCCGTGCTGTGCACCTGGTGATGGGGTTCCCAAGGCAGTTGGAAGCTGAACTCCTAGAGGAACAGCCCCTGTGGTGTCGGGTTTCCATATTTCATGTGTCACAAATAGCCATTTGTGACACATGAAATATGGAAACCCGACAATGTTTACCAGGCGATGTTGTGGTTGTTTCAGTAATGATTGAGATCCGAAACTCTTTCATTGGTGATACAATTTACAGCTTCTGCCAATATTGGTGTGACTGCTAGAGCAAACGCTTGCTATTTAGCAATGGATTGTTAAAACTTTAAACTTACAGATTTTGTTATACTGGTGTTGGCTTTGTTAAGTTTTAGGTGACACGCCTACGAACGTGAATCGACCAAGTGAGGACCAGACAAATGAGCAACCAACGCTAGGGAGCGAAGCTGACGAGGACGTTCAGCTGTCAGGAGAGGCCGTCTTAGAGGATTTATCAAGTGAGACGGCAGGGCAGCACGATAGTGGGCTGAGCCTTGGATCTTGCGATGCTTCACAATGCCAGCTGTGGTTCCAGTGAGTCGGAAACGGGTGCCGCATAGTTCACGGTGAGTCGGAACTGTCTGCGGTGATTCCCCAGTGAGTCGGGGTGGCACTGCGTCGTCATCCGGTGAGTCGGATGTGGTACAGCGCCGAGTTGTGGCTGACTGCTTGCGTCGACCAGAAGAGGGTAGAATTTGCTCTGCTTGTGAGCCCGGCCGGAAGTGCAGGTGCTGTGCCAAGGTTGCTGATGAGGCTGAGGGTGATGACCAGGAATGCGCGTTCGCTGCATGCTGGTGGTCAGGATACCCGTTGAAGCCGTGGGTGCTGGCTGGCTGTGTGACTCGCCTCATGAAAGCTTGCGGGAGTGATGATGATGACGTCACGCTGAAGTAGTTGCACGAAGGCTGCGATGACGTTCATCACGTCGGGGTCACCAATTTAGGGGTATGAGGAACAGGGTGTAAAGTTCACTCATCTACCATAGAAAGAAAAGGGAGGATCCTACAACCAGACGGGTCTCATGTCTAGCGAGCAACTGCCCATAAGTTGATTTCGGATAGTGTTATCTATGTTTTTCGCTCGGTAAACTCTCAGGGCGCTTGTACACGGTAAGAAAATTTACCGTGTCTGCGGCAGACAAGACAAATTCTTCGTGTACACGAGAAGAATTTTGTCTGTTCTACACACGAAAACTTTTCGTGTCTTCCGCAGACAAGACCAATCGGAGAACGTGTACACGACACGATTTTTTTCGTGCAGTCGTCAGTCGGGCGTAGGGCGCGCAAGTAATAACAAGTCTGATAATCATTTTCATTTATTTATAAAAATGTTTACTACAAAGCAAAAAAGAATGATAATTGCATAAATTATTATTATAACAAAATGAAAAAGGAAACAAAAAACAAGAGACTTTACTGGCTGAACCCTACTACTCCGCCCCCCACCGCTCCGAAACAACGTTCGCCGTGTCGTGTCTTGCGCAGACAAGTTTTTTTTTCGTGCACCTCTGCGAGCAGGGTACAGTCTGTGGCCAACATTATCTAACCCCCTTTGAATAATAGCGAATTTGAACCTTATCGCAAATTGAAATAGGTAGTCCTTCAAACATTTCGATAATCATGGTGTTAAGCTATTTTAATTATTATCTTGTTGGCGTTAAAGGCTAATGAGTATTAAAATGAAACACAACTACTAAAAGTAACCAAGGCGAGGGTGGATTAAAAAAAAACTTAACGCGCGTCAATAACACTAAGAGCTAGTTTCACCATACTCTGTTAGTTAGTTTTAACGTCCCATTACGTAGATAACGGCCCGTTAGGCGTAGTGAGTGTTTCACCACGTACTAACGAATGGTTAATTCTCCTAACATGGCGTTAAACTTAATCACTGCTCCATCGGTCTGCTAATGCTTGTAACGGGCCGTCAACTGGTTGTGAGTTGGTGATAATTTTATTTTTTAACACGAAATAGGTGATATAAAAAAAAATAGAACTTGTAAAATTATTCGACGTCCTAAAACACACAAAAAGCGACGACGTCACTATTTTGAAATATATGACGATGTAGATTTCAGGACAAGGTTTCATTTGTCGACAGATTTTTGTAGCTATGGATGTTTTGCGCTGAATGATTGAAGATAAACTTGAATATTCATCAAATCGGTGTGTACCTTAAATGGTCTTACGATGTGAATTGTAATAAAAATATGCCTGTTTTGTTATTTAGTACAACTTCTTTCGTAAGGTGTTAGGTACTTAATATAAATATTTGGATGCTAATTTGTAACCTTGTTTGTAATGTGTTATTGGGTTTTACCATCTGGAATTTCTTAGTAGCAGCCTGGAGTCTGGATTTGTGCCCAGTCGATGGCAATAGGCTCGCCCTCTATTACATGGGCCTTAAAAAACATAACTGGCGAAACGTGGGTGTACTATAGGTACACCTCTGCCTAACCCATCGGGGAATACGGGCGTGATGTTATGTAGGTATATATGTGTAATTTGTAACCTAGTTTAAAAGCTCACACATTTCTTCCCACTAGTAATAGGACAACCCCATCATCTCTACCGTGAATGTTACACAAACCGTCTACGAGATGTCGTATAAGATGGGCATGGATGAAGCAAACCTGAAATTTTGTTTGCTTACAGAAACAAGTCGACTTCGCTAATAAACCAACTTCTATTTAGTTGGTATATCGGACATTGAAACTGCTCAGGGAGTTGAATTCTTCTGTGAGCATCTTTCAACCCTCTTTTTTCATGAGCAATCATCACTGCAATGTTCTTATGTTTTGTAATGAGTTTTATTGAAATTTCTTTTTCACTGCGCAGAAATTGGGACCGCGATTTCTTTTCGACATATTACAACACACAAAATTTTTAAAATTACAAAGTTATAATCACTGACTCGTTGGTCTAGTGGTCGCAAGCGCTACTGCTGAGCATGAGGTCCTGGTTTCGATTCCCAGGTCATGCGTGTTATTGGGTTTTTCCACCAGGAATATCTCAGTAGCAGCCCGGAGTCACGATTTGTGCCCGGTTGATGGCAATAGGCTCGCCCCCTATTAAATGGGACTTAAAAATAACTGGCGAAATGTGGATGTACTAAAGGTACATCTTTGCCCAACCCTTCGGGGAACCAAGGTGAAATGTTATTAAAAATCACCACAATTCAAATTCCACAAGCGCGACACCGAAAACATAAAACATATGGTTTGACAGTATATTATATAATATGCGTATGACGTTTAAACCGACAAATAAAGAATTACACAGACGCTCTTTCGATTTTAACACAAATTATGACATTTCAATTCAGTGGCATTACATTATTATACGGCTAGTTCCAATGAGGTATGTTTAGATAATTATTTGTTTAGAAGCCATGACATTTTGTTTTGGTTGCTTATAAACATGGGAGAGCCCATGACCAAAATTTATGATTCATAGTTTTACGAACAAAAACGTATAAAATCGATAGATTTGGTTATTCTGAATTCAACAAATCCTAATTTCCTCAATCTGTCTGATTTTCAGAATGTAGTTGAACGATAGATCTAAAGTGGGTGATAGACATGCGTACTTGGCCCGACATCGTTGGTGACACACGTGAAACACGCTTTCTCACACTGTATCGCAATGTTTTAGAATTTTCTGAACCAAACTAAACATACATTACACAAATGACGAAACAAAATGCTGGCTCGCGACTCACGGCTATGACAGACGTACGAAACTACGAACCAAGGCGGGCTACGAGCAAAATTTCAAACCTGTTGGATCGCCGGCGAACTTACTCGGCGGTTTACTTTACACACGGGCGAGTAAGGTCGCCGAGCCATAAGTCGGAGACCGTGTTCTTGCTCGCACGTCTATCACCCCTTTTAGATACCTACAGAAAACACAATTTTCAGAAACATTTTATGCACATGATGTCTAAAAACAAACTTTGTCGTAATAAAATTACGAAACCTATGTACATTTTTAATATCAGACAGTGATGAAACTGTCTAACTATTTTTTTTTACATAGCAGAAATGGGTTCCCATAACTGTGTCGTTTCTGACCGGTACTGCCCACTGATTCGGGTTCAGAATCATCAAAACTAACGATTTTATACGGTTTTGACCGTAAAACGATGTGGTATGGATGTGGTCGTGGGCTCTCTTACTAACGAGAGTGAATGACAAGTCAGACCGCTCTTATTAGTTCAATCGATGACAGATACCACAGAGTACTTTATAACATACTGACAGATACTTCTACTTGATGTTTGATTTAGCAACGCCTTGTTATGATCCCTCCGTAGAACGTAAACCTTTTTGACGTCTTCGTCAATTTTAACAGAACATTTCATAATGGCTCATTAAGAATAGTTTGGTGAAATCAGGTCTTAGCTTAATAGCCAATTCCGCTTGTGATTCTGCGATAATGAACTTTATTGTTTATATTATATGGTTCAAATTCTATAGAATATTGCGTCTAGCATCACAACCAACATCTAATTTGAAGACACACAATATGAGTTGAATTGGTCTCATGGTTATTAAGGCTGACTGATTAGCTACTTTACGCCGTTGTCTGGGTTCGAAACCTGCATAACTCTAATACTACTTTTTGTTGACAATGTTTTTAATTGAATTTTTTTACATTTCTTTAAAGAACTAAGAGCTAGTTTCACCATACTCTGTTAGTTAGATTTAACGTCCCATTACGTAGATAACGGCCCGTTAGGCGTAGTGAGTGTTTCACCACGTACTAACGAATGGTTAATTCTCTTAACATGGCATTAAACTTAATCACTGCTCCAATGGTCTGCTAATGTTTGTAACGGGCCGTCAACTGGTTGTGAGTTGGTGATAATTTTATTTTTTAACACGAATTAGGTGATATAAAAAAAAAAATTAACTTGTAATATTATTCGACGTCCTAAAACATACAAAGAGCGACGACGTCACTATTTTGAAGAATAATTATGACGATGTATATTTCAGGACAAGGTTTCATTTATCGATAGATTTTTGTAGCTATGGATGTTTTGCGATGAATGATTGAAGATAAACTTGAATATTCATCAAATCGGTGTGTACCTTAAATGGTCTTACGATGTGAATTGTAATAAAAATATGCCTGTTTTGTTATTTAGTACAACTTTTGTCGTAGGTAAGGTGTTAGGTACTTAATATAAATATTTGGATGCTAATTTGTAACCTTGTTTGTAATGTGTTATTGGGTTTTTCCATCTGGAATTTCTTAGTAGCAGCCTGGAGTCTGGATTTGTGCCCAGTCGATGGCAATAGGCTCGCCCTCTATTACATGGGCCTTAAAAAACGTAACTGGCGAAACGTGGGTGTACTATAGGTACACCTCTGCCTAACCCATCGGGGAATACGGGCGTGATGTTATGTAGGTATATATATGTAATTTGTAACCTAGTTTAAAAGCTCACACATTAGTTCCCACTTGTAATAGGACCACCCCATCATCTCTACCGTGAATGTTACACAAAGCGTCTACGAGATACCGTATAAGATGGGCATGGATGAAGCAAACCTGAAATTTTGTTTGCTTACAAAAACAAGTCGATTTTGCTAATAAACCAACTTCTACTTAGTTGGTATATCGGACATTGAAACTGCTCAGGGAGCTGAATTCTTCTGTGAGCATCTTTCAACCCTCTTTTTTCATGAGCAATCATTACTGCAATATTCTTATGTTTTGTAATGAGTCTTATTAAAATTTCTTTTTCACTGCGAAGAAATTGGGACCGCGATTTCTTTTCGACATATTACAACACACAAAATTTAAAAAATTACAAAGTAATAATCACTGACTCGTTGGTCTAGTGGTCGCAAGCGCTACTGCTGAGCATGAGGTCCTGGTTTCGATTCCCAGGTCATGCGTGTTATTGGGTTTTTCCACCAGGAATATCTCAGTAGCAGCCCGGAGTCAAGATTTGTGCCCGGTTGATGGCAATAGGCTCACCCCCTATTAAATGGGACTTAAACATAACTGGCGAAATGTGGATGTACTAAAGGTACATCTTTGCCCAACCCTTCGGGAAACCAAGGTGAAATGTTATTAAAAATCACCACAATTCAAATTGCACAAGCGCGACACCGAAAACATAAAACATTATGGTATGACAGTATATTATATAATATGCGTATGACGTTTAAACCGGCAAATAAAGAATTACACAGACGCTCTTTCGATTTTAACACAAATTATGACATTTCAATTCAGTGGCATTACATTATTATACGGCTAGTTCCAATGAGGTATGTTTAGATAATTATTTGTTTAGACGCCATGACATTTTGTTTTGGTTGCTTATAAACATGGTACGGGAGCCCATGAACAAAATTTATGTTTCATCGTTTTACGAACAAAAACGTATAAATCGATAGATTTGGTTATTCTGAATTCAACAAATCCTAATTCCCTCAATTTTCCGCATTACGTCTGACCTGACCGCATTTTTAAATATTATGTCAAAAAAAAAAACAAACTTTTTCATAGCAATCTGACTGATTTTCAGAATGTAGTTGAACGATAGATCTAAAGTGGGTGATAGACATGCGTACTTGGCCCGACGTCGTCGGTGACACACGTGAAACATGCTTTCTCACACTGTATCGCGATGTTTTAGAATTTTCTGAACCAAACTAAACTTACATTACACAAATGACGAAACAAAATGCTGGCTCGCGACTCGCGGCTATGACAGATGTACGAAACTACGAACCAAGGCGGGCTACGAGCAAAATTTCAAACCTGTTTTATCGCCGGCGAACTTACTCGGCGGTTTACACACGGGCGAGTAAGGTTGCCGAGCCATAAGTCGGAGACCGTGTGCTTGCTCGCACGTCTATCACCCCTTTTAGATACCTACAGAAAACACAATTTTCAGAAACATTTTATGCGCATTATGTCTAAAAACGTACTTTTACATTTTTAATATCAGACAGTGATGAAACTGTCTGCCTATTTTTTTTGACATAGCAGAAATGGGTTCCCATAACTGTGTCGTTTCTGACCGGTACTGCCCACCGAGTCGGGTTCAAAATCATCTAAACTAACGATTTTATACGGTTTTGGCCGTAAAACGATGTGGTATGGATGTGGTGGTGGGCTCTCTTACTAACGAGAGTGAATGACAAGTCAGACCGCTCTTATTTGTTCAATCGATGACAGATACCACAGAGTACTTTATAACATACTGACCATACTGACAGATACTTCTACTTGATGTTTGATTTAGCAACGCCTTGTTATGATCCCTCCGTAGAACGTAAACCTTTTTGACGTCTTCGTCAATTTTAACAGAACATTTCATAATTGCTCATTATGAATAGTTTGGTGAAATTAGGTCTTAGATGGCCAGTTAATAACTGTTACCTACACCTTCTTGAGCAGCGAATAGGCATAGACTTTGAACATGGCTTGCAACAATAGTCTGGTGGCGGTCGAATTCGGGACTATGACCTGGACAATTTCGCTATATATTTCCAGTGTCTCCATAACGTCTTAGCCATAACCTGACCGTATTTCACTAAAACAAAAAAAAAAGCTTATTAATATTTTTGGAAGCATGCAGGCTTGTAAGGAGTGAGTGTAATGGAAAAATAGCCAAATACACGGCTGTAAGAAATACTTATACTCATCTAGAAAAAAATCTGTTTGGACAATTTTAACGGTAAAATAAAATAATAAAACACTTACCGCTATAATATAGCGGTAAGTGTTTTAATATTTTATTTTACCGTTAAAATTGTCCAAACAGATTTTTGATCGTAGACTTAATATTATTAAGTCTACGATCAATCTCTTTGATTCCAACAATCAATCTGCTCATGTAAAAATATAATTTTATACTTATTTAGTATAAATCACTGAGTTGCGACATGACGCTTTGGTTACTTCCAACAAATTCAGTAAAATGATTTAATTTTGATGTCACTTTTCACGATTCACGTCAAACGTTTTACAAAATGTTTGTGCGTATATTCACTGCTATTAGGCGTAGACTGACCAGTGTCACTTATAAATTTTTAGTATCGATCTACCGCACAAAGTAAATATGTTTTACTTCGTAATCTACTCATCCTTGGTAATTGTAAGTTCTATGGACTTAAATATTTTTTATCTACCCACCTGTTTACAAGATAAGTTTGTTAGGCGAAAATCATATTGGCCGTTATATATTAATGCAAGAAATATTATAGAAATCATAAATGAAAACATTTAAAAAACAAATAATTATTATGCAGACGTTGAATTCGAACCCAAGCACTGTTCGTCACCAATCCAGCGTCCCGCCGCGAGGCCACAATAACCTATTGAATACATGCGAAATTAACGATTAGATAGTAGCAGTGTAAACACTAAACATAATACTTCTTAATAAGCCATTCAACCTTAACGACAACAAGATAATGATTAGAATGGCTTAACAGATGATATTTTATTTAAATGGGGCGGGACTTTACAATTCGTTCCGAGCGTCGCACCTACATACTGGGGGGTCAGACAATGTTGGGTAGGGACTGTACACAGTTATTTTCTAGTTACGACACGAATTCTTGCGTAGGCCCGGTGTATTTTCTTACCGTGTACAAGCGCCCTAACTGCGCAATGCGTGTGACGTCTTTGCTGCGTAGTTCGTATTACATGTGATTATCTTTTCTGTTATTTTGAAATAAATACTTCTTTGTAGTTTTTTAAGTTCTTCTTTCAAAATAAACAAATGAGCTTCTGATTCATGACTATGGTATATATTCTTTTTCATTGTCAAATATATTTTTCAAGTAGAAGTTTCAAATAGAGTTATTTTTAATCAGCTTAATTTTATTTATTGTTATTACGGTTAATATAATATAACTGATATATTTCAATATATTCTGAGTAGCAACAGGGATCTGGTAGCGATCTGGTGGTGGTGATAACAGTGCTGGTGCGTATCGACCTTCAACATCGCATCGCGGTTCACAGCGAACATCTCTCCAGGATGCTCAGATTTTGGAGAGATATCCGCTGTGTACCCAGGAACGGCTTTTTAAAGGTAAGCGGGGTCTCACCTTAGACCTTAGACCAGGGTCTAAGGTCTAAGGTGAGACCCCGCTGTTGTAGATGTAGATCTTGATATAGGTATCAAGATCTACATCTACAGCACCATATACATCCACTTTTGACCCGTTTTGGAAAACTCCTTTCAAAATCTCTGTTCCTGTTTTGAAGCGAGTAGTTCCCTGCGGTGCTAGAGCTCTTCTGGCACAACACTTAGCAGAGTGCGTTCGTTTTGACGCCCGGGGGAACTCGCAAAGTGCTTGGGAACAGCTGCTCACCTTCCATCTTTCCACAGACGGTGCAGTGTGTTAAGGCCACCGGAGCGGAGAGGAGAGGAGAGGAGCGGAGATGTGTCAATATTAACCAATAGAATCTTGACTCCGCCCCTGAGTTTAGATTTGATTGGTTAATAATGGCACATCTCCGCTCCTCTCCTCTCCTCTCCGCTCCAGTGGACAGGCAGCCGTAAGGCCACCGGAGCGGAGAGGAGAGGAGAGGAGCGGAGATGTGTCAATATTAACCAATAGAATCAAAACTCCGCTCCAGAGGAGGAGGTGCGATTCTATTGGTTAATATTGGCACATCTCCGCTCCTCTCCGCTCCTCTCATTCTGTTTTTATTCAAGTACCTAATCGATAGTTTCTATTATTTCGGCACGACGTCTTTGCTACGACAAGAAAAAAAATAAAAAAAAATAACATAATATCCGCATAGAGAATAACAAAAAAAAAACTTATTTTAAAAAGAAAAAAGCGGCCAGGTGCGAGTCGGACTTGCCCATGAAGGGTTCCGCAGCAGCAAGTAACATAATATAAAAGTTCTTGTAGTTCGTTAAAGGTAAATTGCGGTTTACGATTTATGACGTATTAAAAAAAACTACTTACTAGATCTCGTTCAAACCAATTTTCGGTGGAAGTTTACATGGTAATGTTACATCATGTATTTTTTTTTAATTTTATCATTCTCTTATTTTAGAAGTTACAGGGGAGGACACACATTTTACCACTTTGGAAGTGTCTCTCACGCAAATTATTATTCCGTTAAGAGAAAAATTATATTAGACTAGCTTTTACCCGCGGCTTCGCCCGCGTGGATGTCGCAAAATATTCAAAATATCCCACGGGAACGTACTACCGGGAATTCATACCTAATAGCCGAGGTAAAGGTCATTGACTAACTTTCAGCGGACGCATTGGTAGGCTACTGCGCCCGCGTAGCCGTCAACCATAATTATATTGTTACGCGTAATTTTGAAACTGTGATAATTATCTCTTAAACTATTCACAATATTCAAAATATGATGTGATGTAAATTCATACTTAAATCTAAATTGAATTCCCAATTTAAATAGGCAGTGTATAGAGTGCCACCAGTGGCATTCTATCCCTATCGGATAAAGTGCCACTACACCGCCTCGGCCCGGCCAAAGTGCCGCAAGCATTGGATTGTTACTGTCACTAAGTCACGTCACTTGGTATTTTGTTTGATTGTCGAGGTTAGATCGCTGTAAAACACCACATTCACAAAACATAACATTCTCTTGTGCCTAAACAGACCCTGGTCACAGTTCTAACCTAACCTAACCTAAATAACAAGTGACAGTGACAATGCAACGCTCACGGCACCCTAGCCGGGCCGAGGCAGCGACACTAGAGTGCCACAAGAAAACTCGCGGCACTCTATACACTTCGATTTAAATAACATATATTATTGGTTATGGATTAATATGATACCTGTCAAAATAACTTCGGAAATAATAATGAAATTTTTATCAAATTCTGAAAGATAAAAATGGTTACTGTGGGTCATCCTTAGAAGATAGACGTATGCCATCGTGGACTTTTTTGTTTGATTTTTTTAAGATGAACCATTCTTAGAATACATTTTTTATGTATACTTTAGGGATTACGCGGCGCACGCCAGTAAAGCTCCCAGTCGGCATGATTTTTTTCCGACATCTTTAACAATAATCGTCATATTTCAGCCAATTTAAAAACTTTAATGAACTATATACTAAAACCTTTCGCATGAATCACTTCGTCCATTAATGAATACCGTTTGAAAATCCGTTCGGTAGTTTTTGAGTTTATCGCGTTCAGACAGACAGACAGACAGACGTGGCGGGCGACTCCATTGTAGTTTTGAAGACATTGCTTCTCCCTTTACTCATGCCAAAGCGCATAAAAATCTGTCCCGGGGTTCTTTAGTTGCGACAATGTTAGGTTAGGCAAAATACACCCTCAATCTAACTTAACCTAACCTAACACTGTTGGAACTGAATAACCCCGGGACAGATTTTGATGCGCTTTGGCCTGAGTAAAGGGAGAAGTAATTTCTTCAAAACTACAGTGGTATGAACTGTGGCGGTAGTGGGACCAACTGTTGAAACTTCCCCCGTTACCTAACCTAACCTAACATTGTCAGAACTAAATAATGTTGTGCTGGCACATTCACTTGATGTGGTGCTGCCAGGGTATGGGGGCTGGAAGAGGGCGTTGTCCATCGTTCGTCAAGCACTGGTCGGATCGCGTCGAAACCTAACATAACCTAACCTTTCTTTTTTTTTTTTTTCACGCGTTGGAAATCCTCATGGGTGTCCTCCGCCCTGGGGCGGGCGAAGGGGTCTGTCAGACTTTTACTGACTAAAACCACCCCGGTGTTCCCTCGCACACTTGCGTCGGCCCTTTTTTGCCCACTATCCTTTATGTTCTACAGTATTGAAGATCTTATAAAGTTCAACAAAAAAGTCCGCTATGGCATATGTCTATCTTCTAGGGATGACCCACAGTAACCATTTTAATCTAGCGCTAGCTAATCAACAATATCTCCCGCCGCTTGCCAACAGAGCACTATTTTGTATGTCAGTCACAGAAATTAATTTTTAACAAAATTTATCACTTTTCGGAAAACATTGCCCATCTTTGACTATCTGTATATCTTCGCAACCTACATTGTTATACAATTTATCACCACAATCGCAGCAATCACCGCAGACAGTTCCGACTCACTGGAACTACAGCTGGCACTGTAAAGGTCATCGCTCATTATAGCAGCACGGCTCCGACACGGCAAATAACTTGTCAATCAAGTTAGGACTTTAAGTCAAATGTATTAAAGTCTATTTTACGATGGCTTGACAAAATAGTGGACGGCTCGCCGGCAGCGAGCGGCCCACGAGCCGTCACATGGCGCGCCGACAGCACGCTTCAAGCGAGGCTCCCGCTCGCCGGCGCCTCGCCGTCCACGCGTTGACGCCTAGCAGTCCGCGCGGTGACACCTCGCTTGTGAATGAAAAACAAGCTTTCACCTCACACCGGCGGCGTGCCGTCAGCGAGCCGTCGCCTTGCTGACGGCGCGTTGGCGACTAGCGGTCGCCTTGCTTACGGCGCGTCGGCAACTAGCGTCGCCTTGCGTAAGGCGCGTTGACGACTGGATATTTCGAGGCGGTGCAAGGGCGTTACCGGGCTGGAGCTGTGCTGTTATAGTGGGCGATGACCTTAACGTTTTATTGAGTAAAAATACAAAGAATACCTTCACACAGTGATATTATAAATATTTATAATAATAATGCCTTCACATAAATATACATATTATGTATTTGTAATATTCAAAATAATATTGCAAACGACAGGTTGTCTCATTAAATCCATTGATGGCCTCCTTTTCACTAATCAAATAACCCACAATACTTAAGAGCGCGTCTAAATAGAGCAAGCGAACCTTTTTCTGGTGAAACTCAATATTTAAAAAATATGCTGCGATTACTTTTTACCCGACTGCCCCAGAAGGAGGGTAATGTTTTTCGAGAGTATGTATGTATGTATGTATGTATGTATCTATGTATGTATGTCTATTTCTTTGGCACGCTCTGTAGCCTAAACGGCTTGATGGATTTTAACATATGAGGTGTCGTTAGATTCGTCTTTATTGTAGAAGTGTCATAGGCTATATAATATTTATATATTGCATCTGCAAATACAAAAAAAGGGAGGGGACGGATTAAAAAAAAATATAAATAACAATATTGGTATCAAATAAAAGCTAGTAACGAGTCAATGCCAAATTTAGATATATTAATAAAACTAAAAAGCTTGAAATAAAGAAAATTATTCAAAAAACAAAAAACCCGACTGCAAAAACACATAACTAAAAAGAGAAAAACAAGCATTATAATCTATAGAATTTTGGTATCGCAGGCGGGGACAAACCAATAACGGAATATAATATGGTGTAAGTTTTGTTTGTCCCCGCCTGCGATACCAAAATTCTATAGATTATAATGCTTGTTTTTCTCTTTTCAGTTATGTGTTTTTGCAGTCGGGTTTTTTGTTTTTTTATCTTAATTTGACCGGGATCTATCTTTTGACTTTTTGAAGGTATTTTTACAAAAATACGCGAAGTCTAAGGTGACACTCCGATTACATAGAGTCCTGCCATTGTTCACTGGTCCAGTTAAGCTAACATACAACCTACTCACTCTCACAGGGCGAGGGTCTATGTCCCAGCAGTGACACGCATGGCTGATTATGCTTATTGTGTTATATAAAAACATGACTGCACGTAACTAATTGATTGATTTCTGATTTTAGGTATTCCAACGATTACCCGAAAATTATAATGAAGTCCTCAATTAATTTGTGGTTGGTCCCGCTGTTCCTATTTTTGTCTGTTAAATATGGTGAGTCTAACATAATTATTACAGTAATGATATTATTAATGAGCTATCCATACACCCTAACTTATAAACGTTGCTTATGAGGAAGCAAACAGTAAGTTGAGAACATTGCAACGCAAATAGCTGTCAAATATTTGGCTATTTTGATTAATTTATCAATATTAATAAGTTAAAATGGTAAAATATCGATATACAGGGTGGCAGGGACATCGACGCGAAGCCGGTAACCATGGATTCAGTACATGATTCTGAACCCCCCTGCGCTGATTTTTTTCGTCGGTTATGTAAAAAAAAATCTGCTGTTTCATAGAAAAGTGCAATACCTACGCGGTCAAAATGTATGAAACAGCTGATTATTTTTTTAATAACCGACGAAAAATTTCAACGCGGGGTTTCAGAATCATGTACTGAATCCATGGTAACCGGCTTCGCGTCGATGTCCCTGCCACCCTGTATAGGGCAATAAAATATTGATTACTAGTTACCCGCCCCGGTTTCGCACGGATAACACTAAGTACTTATCTACTTCTTCCTATCCTACCCTACCTACCTACCCTACCAACCTACCCTACCTAAAACCTTGTCCGAACAATAACTCGCACGAACACAACAAAAAAGGATTTATCCAATTTGGTGCAGCCGTTCGCTGATAAGGCGTGACCAAGGAAAAATAAATAAGATGAATAAAATTATTAATGTAAAAATAACACTAAATAAGGTGTTACTTTTACGTGAGAAACAAAACAAGCAATTGGAAAGATGGAGCTTCTGTTACAAAGGAATTTTTCATAATAAATTACACCGCTTGACCGTTACAGTGGACATCAGGTGGACATAACAATTAAAATTCTATTGTATCTCGTTAATGACAGCTGAAGGTTTGTGATATTGACAAAATAATTAGGTAAACAAAACAGCCAACTATTCGTGCCCTCTTCTAGTTAAGTAATGAATATCTTCTGCTTAGCCTTACATTTTTAAACGTTCAAACTTCTGTTAACTTTAAGCAACGATTATAAGTAAGGGGGACAGTGTTATCAGGATATTGTATTTTTCTTTTGTCTTTCAGCACACACTAACCAGCAAAATATTCAAACTATTTTACTTCGATAGATTGATCACGGGCAAACTTAAGTTGAAAACATCGTACTAGAGCTGTTTGACTATGCTCGCGTATGTTTTAATGATGGCCAAGAATATGCTGAAGCATTTTGCTACTTAGTATATGCTGATCAAGGCAATGACACGTAAAATTTTATCGGGTGGCTACCGGATGGCGAGTGGTCTGGGTCTTGAAGTGATACGGAACCCCCCCCGTACCGTCCGAATGGACCCCAAATGGGCGGGGGCGGAGATATGGGGGGGGGGCAAAGCATAAAAATTTTTGGAGAGGCTAGCCGATGGCAATGCGGTAGCATTGAAGTTTATACCCTATTTATATAGTAAATTTTTTTTGCCATCCGAAACACGCGGGCCGTTGTCGCACCCACGAATTTAGAAAAAAAAAAAAAAAAAAAAGTTATGAGGCTACCGCTTCAAAATTGGTGAGCTTATTTATTGGTACCACTTTATGTCGATAAAATTTACTCCATTTTCGGTATATGTCATTGGTAAGGAGTTTCATGAAAAGACATTATTTCAATTATAACGATTTTTGCGGTGGCGAAAATAGGGGTGAACTTATCAAAACCGGATGGCATTATTACACACAATTTCTTGGACTTATTAGAGTTTCGAATGCCATCCGATTTAAACTATTTCTACAATTTTTTTTCAATTTTTGTTTAAACGTGGGAATGAAGTGTTCTTTAGCGAGTTTAAAGGGTTGTTTCTCAGAAACTGCCCAGCAGGATCGGATGGCAATGTTTTTACAACATAAAGTGGTACCAATAAATAAGCTCACCAATTTTGAGGCGGTAGCTTCATAACGTTTTTTTTTTTTTTTCAACATTCGTGGGTGCGAAAACGGCCCGCGTGTTTCGGATGGCAAAAAATTTTTACTATATAAATAGGGTATAAACTTCAATGCTACCGCATTGCCATCCGGTAGCCTCTCCAAAAATTTTTATGCTTTGCCCCCCCCCCCCCCATATCTCCGCCCCCGCCCATTTGGGGTCCATTCGGACGGTACGGGGGGGTTCGGTATCACTTCGAGACCCAGATTACCAATCGTCATCCGGTAGCCTCTCCGATAAAATGTCACGTGTCATTGCTTTAACTATGACCGTTAGTAGAAGATCGTAATATTAAGCTCGGTTTAGCCGTTTTTCACACACACACGGTTGCACTTATTAACGATTCCGTGACGGATTATAATGAAAAAATTAAACAAAAGATGGTTTATTATGTTTACAAGTAAACTAGTAAAAATAAAAAATACAATATTTAAAAAAATATTTTATTGTTAGGCATCAAGATTCAGTCATCGGTCGTTGAAGGGCACGGATGTTGCCGCCCGTGTTCCGCCAAAGTTATTTATTATAAGTTTAGTGAAATGTGCACAACAGATGTTGCAAGTTTGAGCTACAAGCCGGGCAAAATAAAATTCCCATGCCCTCTCGCTCCGTACCGTCCTGGTCCGGCCTGGACCAGGGCCGGCCACTCGAGATATTACTGAAGCAAATTTCTTCCGCATTATCGCAAAATAGTCGTCAGTGTGCGCATCACCGAACCACAGACCCCTGACGCACCACAGTAAGGTGGAAGCCTCAACAGCGCCCACAAGGCCTTGTTGTATTGAATGCGCAGGGCATTGTCTGCTTTTAGGGTATGGTTATCCCAAAGGCTGCCGGTGTAAAATGTTTGGCAGTAGGCCTTAAAAAGAGTTCGTTTTACAGAAACTGAACAACAATGAAACCTTCTACATATCATATTTCCCTTCACAACCAGTGCCCTACGCTCCCTTTCTATATCCAAGTCATCTTTTAATTCTTCAGTAACAACTAAAAATGTGGTCCAAATATTTTAAGTGGTCAATGCAAAAGTGAACCATTTAGTCGGAGGGACAAATGTAGGATTTTTATTCTTACCTCGAAACACCAGCAGCTCACGTTTTGTAGGATTATATTAAACCCCTGCTGTTTGGCATATCCTTCACAAATGGAGAGTAACTTTCTAATTCCACTAATAGTAGGGCTCAGCAGCACCATGTCGTCTGCATAATAGTCCGGTCAATTCAGACATAAAAATAGTGGTCAAATAACAATAATTCCCGGAGAGCCAAATATTGGTTGAGAGCTGGTTTTAACCATTTCAAATAAAGTTTTAAAAATCCCCATCGATCCTATGTGTGCTACAAAAGTTATTCGGGGTCAAACGTCAAAATTTGAGGTTTTTGAATTTTTCTCAAAAAAGGGAAGTTTTATAAAAAAAAAACCTGAAACTAAAGTTGTAATCTTAAAATTCTCTACAAAAATGGTCTTTATGATTTTTTCCTAAAGAGTTACCATTCCTGAGATATCGCGATTCTAAGAATCATATTATACATGATATGCACACATTTCCACGCCACCTGTGATGTAGTGTACTCGGCGCGTTTTTTTTTACCGTGGTTTCCCCTGTAGCCCTACTCCACTAACTGTCTTGACAATTTTAGGATAATTTAAGGGATCAATACCCGTCAAGTTCTAGATATTACCTTATTATTAATATTGATTATTGATATTGCTATTGATTATTGGGTTAACTATTGTCTTGATTTCTTTAGATATTTTAATAAGATTCATACTATTGAAAGTCTACTTCAACAATCATGTCTTCTTCGATTTTTTCTTCTTCCTCCTTCCTCAAATCGTCGCCCTCCCCGCTAACTGTCGTATCTCACAAACTGACGTATCTGCACTGACATTACCTACGTGTTCATAATTTTGTTTCGAATAAGTTCTCTCTAATCGTCGTATCTGTGTCATCTACCGTTTAGAAGATAATCACGTATTTTGTTTTGCGTATGTGCAAAAGAAGGGAAGAAATATTCTCACTAACTGTCGTATATGCACACATACTACAGTTAGTGAGATTTTTATTCCACATAGGGCACTTAGCTAGAATTATTGTCTATAATGTTTACACATTATTTTTTTCATTTATGTTATCCAAATGAAAAGCTTTTTGTACGAATATGAAACCCTTTTGGAAAATTGGCCCTTTTTGTCAAATCATCTCATTACTTATAGTTTAACATACCAAAATTGCCAAAAATATTAACACATTTTTTTTTTACTTCTTACACGTAACTTGTAGCTTTTTACGCTAACGAACGAACATTTTTATTACTTTTAATGAATTTATATAACACTAGCTTCTGCCCGCGGCTTCGCCCGCGTGGATGTCGGAAATTATCCCACAGGAACGTGTAACATGTCCTAAATCAGCGGGGTAATTGTGAAGCACTTACAATAGCAATGGGTTTCATTTTGACAGTTCAACAATTAATTGCGTTATTTACGTTATTTCTCGAACATAATTATTAAGCAATAGCTTCCACTCGGCGGTCTGGCGCGTCATCCCCTGGCTGGACCGCCCCTCCACCCTCGTTCTGTGCGCCGTCGACTCAATATCGCAGGTCATTCTTATCGTTCTAACTTTTAAACCATTTGTCCAAATTACTTAGTGTAATAAGACAAACTTTACATAATCAGCCTATTAATGTTCCCACTGCTGGGACACAGGCCTCCTCTCTGTGAGACGGAGTGGGCCGTAATCTACCACGCGGGCCCAGTGCGGCTTGGTAGATGTCACATGTCTTCGAATTTTTGGTTCTAAGACATGCCGGTTTCGTCACGATGTTTTCCTTCACCGTTTTGAGAGCAGTGGTGATGAAATTATTTACACAAAGTAAAGCGCCTGCTTGGGTTCGAACTCACGACCTACAACTCGTAAGTAAGTCGGGGCCGTTACCACGTTTAATAAGACAAACTTTATCTACATTAAATACCAAAAGCGATGAAGGTATTTATTTTGATAAGAATTAACTAAATACTCTAAAATATGCAATGTAAAAAAAGTATTCAATTTAACTGTATTTATTGCTCACTATTTTGGTTATAAAGGCTTCCACATAAAAGGTAGATAGATGCTGTCGCGGACTTTTATTTAGAACTCTTTAAGACAAACAATCCCACAATACATTTTCTTCATGTAACTCTAACGGTTTAGGCAGCGCACGCAGCATACGGTGGAGGTCTGCCCGGCTTGGGTGGACCACCGCCGTGTCCTCGTGGAGGCGATCGGCGGCGGTGGCCTCTCGCGTACGGCCCTGGTTCAGGCCATGGTGCGGAGCGAGAGGGCATGGCAAGCCGTCACCTCCTTCTGCAAAGCAGTAATGCTCGCGAAGGAGAAGGTGGAGCGCGCGAGGGAGTGGCAAAGGCCGCGCCCTACCAGCCCTAGCCGCCGCCGCCGTAGGAGACGTCCCGGGCGTCGGGAATTGATAGCCGATTTCCGGCCACCGTAGGCGCAGGCCTGCGGACGGAGAGCAACGGGCAGCTCGCCGTCCGATAAGGACCAGGCCCGGGTCGACGGCGCATCGTGTTCCACGCGCGCCTCAAAGAGATATCAGCAAAACTGACGGGGTCCGCTAGGGCCGATGCCTGCCGGGGTTGCGGGTAGTCCTAAGGGGAAACCGTGGCCTCTGGCAAGGCCAGGGAAGGAACACGGGTGGGTTTTAGTCAGTAAGAGTCTGACACGCCCTCCCGCTCCGCCCAGAGCGGGAGAAGTCATTGGATGATTAACCACCCAAAAAAAAAAAAAAAAGGCAGCGCACGCAAAGATAGATCTCAGAGGGCAGGAATTTTTCCGACTTACTTGATACGTATCGTTATATTATGGCCAAATCACATAAAATCTTTATAAATTGTAGCTGTGTTATTCTAATGTATAAGCTACATTATTGTAAAGTTTCATCAAAATCCGTTCAGTAGTTTTTGTGTGAAAGTGTAACAAACATCCATCCATCCATCCTCACAAACTTTCGCATTTATAATATTAGTAGGATTAATGTAGGGCAGTGTTTTTCAACCTTTTTCATGACTTGACCCCCTTAGTATGAAAAAAAAATTCGCGACCTCGACCATTCGAGAACGATTTGAACTCAGTCGAGATTCCCGCTGAGTCGAAGTTTCTGCAGCACGAAACCTAGCCTGATGTTCCCGAGTTGCAAAGAGCCTTGCCTCACGACCTTCCTCAGATTCCTGTGATCGAACTAATCTCATCCTTTTAGCATTTTTTTTCTACATTGGGAGAGGTTGGATCTTCTTCGAGGCATTCTTACAATAAATAGTACTTACTACTTAACACACAGTTATTTAGTAAACACGTACTATCGTAAACAATTAAATTATAAATACTTACATTTATTTATTTATTTACATTACATTAAATTATTATACAGTCTAAAATTATCACAGTTTAAGTAATAAGTGTTAAGACGTGTAAACAAAACGTACTAACTTTATAAAACAAAAGAATTGCTAGAAAAATTAATTACTAACCTGAGCTAATAAACTTATACTTAATAAAGAAAATCAAGAAAAGAAATGCCTAACCTATACCAAATTACTACAATATATTAGTGAAAACCGCATCTAAATCGAATAAGCCGTTTCTGATATTAGCGTGCACAAACACACAGACAAACAGACAAACCGACAAACAGACAAACAGACAAACAGACAAACAGACAAAAAAAAAATTAATTACAATCTCGGGTTCAGCATCGATATAATAACAACCCCTGCTACTTTTTTTTCATATATTTCCATTGTACAGACACCACTTTTCTACAATTTTATTATATGTATAGATAGATTAATAGAGGTTTATTTATATTTTTATACAAAATAATGAAGTCGTAACAGACACAAGTTTTAAAACAAATTTCTCACAGAGTGACGTATCTGCTTCAAATGAATATAACTAAATAAATAGATACCTTAGGGCTTTAAAGAAACTACTAACTTAAAGAGTGAGCAAAGAGCAATATAAAAACGATATTAATTACTTAATAAAGCCACAACTAACGCCACTACAGTAACACGATTGTAGCGCCCGACCGAAAAACCGTTGCCCTGGAAAAATATCAATAGCTAGTTACGACAGTTAGCGGGCAGGGCGACGAAATGTGGCTGAGTCAGTACAGAAGGGGCAAAACGTCAGTATTTAAATTACTCGATAAAAAGATTTGACTGAGTATTTACAGAATTTGATTCCACACTTCAAACAATAATTATGGAAGGAATTTCGCTTTCTTCTTAAGATTTATCCGCTTGACCGTTACAGTGGACATCAGGTGGGCATAACAATTAAAATTCTCGTTAATGACACCTGAAGGTGGAGCTCCAAAAAAAATTACTTGCAATAATAAAATACCGATACTTAACTTTTGTAAAAAATACGCGAAACAAGAAACAAGTACAACTATCATGTCTTCCTCCAACATCGGCATCTGCTATTCAACACTTATTACACTTGTATCGAGTATATCGGGTGTAAAAAGACCCTTTCCGAAGCCGAAAGCCACATATTCTACCCATTATTTGGATCATTTTTTTCCACTAGACCATACCTGGGAATCCACTGGTTCTGAAGATATTGAAGGTCAAAGTCGCATTTTTTTTTTTACTTTTTTGCGTAAATGTATTCCACGTGTTATTACTAAACTTTTTTCCAAAGAAACATTACCAAAATTTTCAATTTTTCTTAACAAATTACACATTTGAAGTTACAAAAACGCAATGAACATCAAACGCACACTACCACGTCACGACTGCCTACGACAACAAGCGCACGATACAATGTCACGTGGTCTTGAACGTTACAACGACCCGTGTTTGTAACAGCTGATCGGTTGTTAGTGCCTACATTTCGTAGTTACATTTGTTGCAGTTTCTGATTTCAAAGACGTTGATTATGAGTTGCAGGCAAGTCCGTTGTCTGTAATGTCGAAGAACACGCCCTTGTAAGTACTACAAGTAGGTACATCTTATCACTAAACTTCTTGCAGATTCAATTAAAAATGTTGACGAAGTTGGTCCTCATTCGTTTCGTTTACAATAAAAGTAAACTGCTAGTCTAGTGCGTTATTATTCTAAGTGCTTACTACCTACATTCAAGCAAATAATGAAGAATTAATTTTATTATTACTGCACAAATTACCTACCTACCTATCAAAACCACTTTTTAGTTATTTATTTTATTTATTTATTTATTTCTTACATACGCTACCATTACAGTGTCCCAATTCGGTAGTGTAGTTACAGTACAACATAATGTTATCAAATTAAAAAAACATACAAACATATACCTACAATAGATTTTAAATAAGTAAGTATACAAATTAAAAACATAACACGTGTAACGTTACCCTTGCGAACTCGCTCAGTGAACATGAGAAAATATCTATTTTACTTCGCGGCGAACTGAAATATAATTAATTAAACACAGTAGTATTTCTATACGCATCGTATAACATCGCGTTATTTTAGAGATAAAATATTGTGAATATTTTAATTTTTTGAATTTTTATAGAATTCTCCTCTGCTGGCAACATCACTTACTGTCACTTTTCTTTCGCGCGCGCTTTGACATCGCAACGAAAAAGTTTCCTCTCGTCAAATTATTCATATTTAATAAGTTTACAGAAGTCTTTACCAAAATAACGAGTGTTTATTTTGATATGTGATAGAAAGTGCAATAAGTGTATCGTTAGTAGAAACCTGAGACGACCACGACGGCCATCAACGAAGAAAGGCGATAAATACCTACATCGGAACTAATCAGAAGCACCCTTAGTCCTGAGGTCCTGCCTTACCCACATTCGATGTACTTTAATGTGCGAGAATGCCTGACTTTAACTGACCACCTTGTACGTGATACTGACAGTGGTTTTACAAACACCATGGTGGACATTAACTCAATTTGTTATAGCACCTCTCCAGTCGACACGAGATGTCCTTAGTAACGTTACCTCCACGTTGCTAGCTGGATGAGAAGCTGCCAGAGTGGCACGTGATGCCCTTAGTGATGTAACTGTACATAGCTAACTGGTATGCAATTGTCAGCATTAACTCTCCAGTGAGTACGAGATACTCTCGGTAACGTTAACTCCACGTTACCAGCTGGATGAGAAACTACCAATGTGGCAAGTGATGCACTTGACGATGTTATTCTACATAGCTAACGCTGGTATGTATTCGTCATAAGAGGTAAGAAACATTTCTTTACCTTAGTTAAGAAATTGGAAAAGGTAGTTCTATATGCCTTTAACTTACGAGCATGGAGGCTGCGAGACAGCTTTACTTAACCCTGCACATTGTCCGTGTGTTACAAACTTGCAAAAGCATTATACTCCATATAGCGAACATGGAATTTGGATTGTTAGCAGTACGAGATACTCTTAACAACATTGATTTTATGTTATAAACTTGCAAAAGCACCATACTCCATATAGTGAATACGGAATTTGGATTGTTAGCAGTACGAGATACTCTTAACAACATTGATTTTATGTTATAAACTTGCAAAAGCATTATACTCCATATAGCGAATATCAAATTTGGATTGTTGGCAGTACGAGATACTCTTAACAACATTGATCTTATGTTATAAACTTGCAAAAGCATTATACTCCATATAGCGAATATGGATTGTTAGCAATGAGTACGAGCTATTCTTAACAACATTGATTTTATGTTACTAGCTGGTACATATTCGGCTTGGTGTGCACAGGCTTAGCACGAGATGCTCATAGCATGAAACCTCAATACTATTGTGAGCTAGCTTTCACATCAAGAATGATATTATGGAAGCACATTTCACCTTGACTCATTTCCTTTTATCAACTAATGTTGCACAATGCACATGCCATTACTGATATAAAACACCAGCCATAAAAATGCCATTATACTACTATTCATGACTGCTGTTTAGTTGTCATTTTTAACAGACTAATATACCGAATTAAAAGAAATCACGGTGTACCAGATACTCGGTGACTTATCTAGCACTAGGTGGCTTACTTATCCTGACACAAATTAATAAATGATATCTATTTTGTAAATTAAAACAATAAAGCAAAACTGTTATTTTTACAATCATTCATTCAAATACAAGTACCTACAAGATACTTTGTTAACTTGATCCTATGATACTGAATCTGAAAATAATGACTGAAGACAAATGCTACCTATACCTATGGCAACTGTCGATTTTAAACATATAAGTGATATGGCACAAACCCATACAAAGTACTACACCATGCTCCCACATAATACATATTCATCCTATTCAGATTCCGTTACCCAAGGGATTGCAATATTCTAAAAACAAATTGTACTGGTTACTATATTACCCATATCATGGGGAAAGCAATGACTGACCCTATGCTTATGAAGAACATTTATAAGACAAATACAAATTATGAACTCACTTGGCTGATACAACAAAACCACCTGGCAATGCCCACTACCACCAAATTAAAACCAGAACAAAAGTAACATCATCTCTAATTGACATGAACTTTAATTTATCCTATTTGATAAACAGATACAATAACAAACTTTAGTACTTACACAATTTTATAGCTTCAAACAATAACAATTAATCAATAAATACCACAATATCATAATAGAGAAACTTAATAGTTCTATTGAGAAAAAGTAAAACAAGCACAATAAGAGCTCATTTATTTACTTATGTAAATAACAAAATAAAACATCCAACTACCAGGTCAATAACAGGAATCACACCATTGAAAATTTTATGACTTTTATGTTTTATTTAACCTAATTGGTTGGAATGGAGTATGTCAGTAAAATAAATGAATTATTATCATGGTGAATCCAATGATATTAATCATTGGGTGGATCTCAACAATAACCCGACTTACATTTTACACTCCAAAATAACAATTCAACAAGACTGATATGGAATAAATGCTGATAAAACAGTTAATTCCTCTGATTCCGTTACTGGTTGTGGACATAGACAAGAAAATATTTGATAGGTACCTATCAAATTCAATACTTCAACCTCTCAATATCATCACAGAACTTAATGTGATAAATATATTTCAGTCCCGAACAAAATATTAAATTCAGTTTCATTATGAACCAAAAACTGTTGAGATAACCTAACCCACCTAGAGCAGTAAGAATTCCACCATACCATATTGAAGGGAAATTTCCCAGTAGTAACTATATGTATATTATAAACGAAATTTTATTTAAATTTTGTACACTAATCAACTATAGTTTAACATACTAAAATAGATAAGTATTATATACCACAGTACTTACCTTTATGAAATCATAATATGATTTATTTACATCCTATAGGTACTCCTATCACTTGGACCATATAAAAGATACCATTACGAGATAATCAATACCTAAAGGGTTAATTATAAATATACTTACTTTCAATACCTTCAATATTAGGAATCTCATACTTCAACAGTCTAATTATAGCCCTCTGTACCTACAAAATTACCAGTAGTGACTGACACTTACGGAAAACAAGGTCTTCTTCCAACTCAAGCTGACTATTTATTTGGGCAAAATATGAAAACAATGATAAAACATAAATATAAATACATTTATAAGTACATATAAACATTACTATAAGTACATTTAAATGTCTGAGCTGGAAAATCAACAAATCGAATTGTTAGGCCTGAAATGTACCTTGAAATGCCTGTGTTAAAACAAAATTAAAGTAAGTACTAGTGAACTTAGTCGCATTACATAAAATTACGCCCGTATCTCCCGAAGAGCTGGGCAGAGATGGGTGATCTTATTCAAAGGTTATAAAATTATAAAATCAAAATGTCTACATTTGATTACCAACTACTAGCCTAAATATTTAGCAGTAGATTTCAATGATAATTACAACACTAAAGTGAAGTTATCAAGGAAACAAATAAGAGGGGGGGGAGAGCAGCATTGTGAGAACAAAGTAGGTATTAATAGACTGTGATTAGAACAAGATTTGGGTACTACCTATACAAAATGCAGGTACTATGAATGAATCACCTACAAAATAGCTTTACCTTAAAACCTGCGATCTGCTCACTAAGTGCATATCATAACAGGGTTAATCATACAACTCCCTCACCGAAAGAATGTAACTCATTACATTACACAATTCCAATTCTGGACATATTACAATGTTGAGGGAAAAGAAGTTCATATCTTGGTCTTCCACATCTTTTTTACCGCTCCCCTTTAAATACTTCTAAAATGAATCTAGGCTTTCGATTCTCAACTAGTCAAGTAATGATTGCTAACAGAATGTGCGAAATTCTTATATGGAAAGTAATATAATTGAGGGAAAATCCTTATTCATTTGAAATAGACTCTTTCACTTTTAATTTTCAAATCTCCCTTCTATCCAGGGAACAATCTATTGCCCTCACTAATTGACGCTCACAAAACTTCAAGCAAGTTAAAAGCTTATTCCGTGCTCGCAATTCTAGTTTCCAAAACACCTTAATAACTAAAGCTATGGCATAGTTTGCACTGAAATAATATGGTTTAGGTAGGTAATTGGCTCGGTAAAAAAAAAAAAAAAAAAAAAAAAACAATTCATACACAATACAATTCCACAAATGTTAACCAAAGACCTCACCGCTTATGCCATATTACTTAAGCTTAACTTCTAAGGACTTCACAGACATGGTATCCCTTAGTCAGATCACTTGATAACTAAGAGACTTGATTTAAGAGAAGACTCTTTATTATACTATAATAATAATTTTTACAATTAATCTTCAAGATTCTTCAAGCTCGTCTTCTGTTGGGACTTAATGCGCAATTGCAATTCAAGAAAATTATTGAGTTTATGAGCATATTGCAAACTCACACACATTAAGCGCAACACCATCTCAAATAATTTAATTATTTACAGGAAGATCTGAGACTACTATTCTCAATCATGGAGACTTTTAAAGTACTCAATATCATAATATACCCCTGTTCCGAATACAGAACAAACTTAGAGCTGGCATCTATTGAGTTAGACACAACGTCAATCGACATTGTGTTGATTATGCCTCATCATTACTGATGAACAATATTAGTTAAATATTCCAAATTAAACAACGTTATTAAAAATAACAAAAGTACTTAATAAATCACAATATGCCGTAATTTATTAACTAACTAAATTATTGCAGACAACTCTAAACATCTACTGTGTTTAATTAATTATATTTCAGTTCGCCGCGAAGTAAAATTGGGAATCAAACGAGCTTACCTGTTAAGCGAAGTCTTGATTCTAATTTTATGAGCGGCGAACTGAAATATAATTACCCACCCACCACTAACAGCCCCAAAGCTGCAATAATTAGTCTACCTAATTCACTTATCCTTCCAGGAAAACCTAGTGAATGTAAGTTTACGGAACTACTCTGTACAGAAAACAGAGCTAGTTCCTCTTAAGGATCTCTAAAATAAGTGACAGTAAGTGATGTTGCCAGCAGAGGAGAATTCTATAAAAATTCAAAAAATTAAAATATTCACAATATTTTATCTCTAAAATAACGCGATGTTATACGATGCGTATAGAAATACTACTGTGTTTAATTAATTATATTTCAGTTCGCCGCTCATAAAATTAGAATCAAGACTTCGCTTAACAGGTAAGCTCGTTTGATTCCCAATTTTGTCGGCAACCAAATTTAGTGTGCGCATTGTTCGCGTCAGAGGAGCATTGTCCAACAGTTTAGTTCGACCACGTGGCACTGCGAACAAGTTGGGCCGTCGTCGGCGCTGCACATACCCATCTGGCACACACAAGCCTATCCCCTGTAGCACACCCGGATTATTTATGTTACCCCTGAACACTCCCAGCATATAAGACGCCAGTGCTAGATCCCTCCTTGTTTCCAACTTGTTGTATCCAACCATGCCTAGCACAAACAAGGTTGGATACATCAAGGGGTAAAAGGGATACACTCCATACCGCCGTAGGTATATGTATCTAGTAAATTTGTTCTGTATGCGCTCCAACATGAGACTATACATGAGACTAGTTTGAGCTATTCATTCACTAACATAACATAGCATCACGCCTTATGTCCCCGAAGGGTTCGGCAGAGATGTACCTGTAGCAGGTGCACCCACATTTTGCCAGATATGTTTAAGTCCCATGTAATAGTGGGCGAGCCTATTGCCATCAACCGGGCACAGATCCAGACTCCGGGCTGCTACTGAGAAATTTCAGATAGAAAAATCAAATAACACTGCCCAACCCGGGAATCGAATCCAGGACCTCATGCTCAGCAGTAGCGCTTGCAACCACTAGACTAACGAGGCAGTATTTATTTACTACTTATGGTAAAAATAAAGGTTTATTCACTTTATTCACACGAAGCCATACCTACTGCCAATAGGGTGGATATTTATTCATTGTAAATAAACGTGTATGCTGGTAATAATTACATAACTGCAATTAAAGTCTGGGAGACTTCTTTTAGTTTTTTTTTAGATTTCGTCATCTTACATTGATTATTTAGGTAACCTTATGATAGCCCTTAAAAGAATTTGATTGACGTATACTTCGCGTCGTATGACGTATTACGTCTTCCGTTTACGTTTCCATAATTTAGTAGATCCTAATAGCGCAATGATATAAAGATACCTAACGTTCCGATCGCGCGCGCTTCGCATAGATCAAAGAAAGCCGCGGCTCCTTTATGCCTACCGCGACGTTTCCTGAGGTAGCTGCGCGGTGCGCGCGGGGGTGCGAGAGCTCAGTGATTCGTCAACTTGTAACTGTCACCCCTTCCGCACCGCGCAGCTAGGTACTTCAGAAAACGTCTCCAGCAAAACAAGAAATTTATCAAATTTTTTAGCATTATTAGTTCGGTTTCTTACGTTATCGAATGCGCTTGTGTTGTTTTTTCCGAAAAGCATTACCTACTTTTAAGTGTAGAAACTGCGCTGCTGTGCTGTGAGCGTGACTGCGTATTGGCTGGCACATATCGATATCGGGTTGGTGTCTGTTAATGAGAAAACGCCCAATAACTACACAGGATATTTTAAGTAACCATTTTAGTTCACTACACCGTAGGTCCCATAAAATGTAAACAGACAGCGACCAACAGCGATATCAGCACGATATCTACCGGTTTTTCGCACTGCCGCCTTCGAGACGTTGACGATTCTTAGTAGGTACAGTACGACACAACTTAGATGTAGCATAGATTTGAAAATTTTCATTCATTCATTTCAATTTCACGGATGTATTTGGCTATAAGCCTTTACAAGTTATTGCGTTTTCGAAAGATCCTTTTCATCTAAAGCAGTAATAAAGATTGGTGATTTTGAAGGTGCACTCAGTTCGGATGGTGATCGGTTTTACGAATTTTGCCGATGCTACATCTAAGTTGTGTCGTACTGTACTATGGTTGTTTGGTGCGTCCGCGTCGCGATGGTCATCTATAATCACCAATATCATTGGGCCGATAATAATGATACCGGTATCGAATCGATGTCGGTATAGCTGCGGCTGTACTACGGAAAAACAAAGCAACTAACGTATTTTTCAAAATCAAATCGAAAAGGCTTTATTTTTCGAGATAAAAGTTTGTAAAATAAAGTAACTGCAGGTACTTGTCTAACATATCTACGGTAAAACAAAGTAAACCACAATGTCTAAGCAAAAACAAAGTAATTGCACGTCGATTACATTGTTTTTACGTTGTGAAATGATTTAATTGGCTTTTCATTTGATTTATATTTCTTTTTAAGCCCCTTTATCTAGATAGAAGAAAATCAAACAACTTTACTTTGTTTTTGAATTGTTAAAAATGGCCAAAATGGCAAATTTGTTAACGTAAAAATAAAGCAAGTAAAATGACAAATGTAAAACAAAGCACTGTTCTTTGTTTCTTTATTGTAAATCAATTCAAGCTATTACTACCTATATCCCATTTACTTGGTTTTTAATATGCTGTCGTTTATTTCAAAAGGAGAACATTCACGGTCCATACATTTTTGGGCTAAATGTGAAAGTGCCGGCCAAACAAAAAAAAAGTTATATTCCGTTAGAACATGTTATTCTCAAATACAATAGACGATGTATATCTAGTAACTTAATCCGCTTAACCGTTCTTAAAGAGTTAGAGAACCCTGTAAGAAATCGACACGTGTTTCGCCTCTCAACGAGGCATCCTCAGGACGACGATTGACCTGTTGCGAACTCGGACACGAAGTGTTATCAACGCGAGCCGAACGCAAAGTGAGCTTCAACCGCCCGTCACTCCCACTTATATAGGATCGCTTATCGGCCCACCTCGGCCGGGATCGTTATCAGTGCGATAAGCGAACAATCGCAACAGTGGTGACCTCGGAATACTCGTATTTAATTCGTTCAACAGTGTAACGTTTCCTGTATTATTTTTTGCAATTTCTAAACTCTCTAATACAGACATTTTGAAACCTTTATCACATGTGTGTAAAATTTTGAAAGTGTTATTGTTATTTAACGAATGACCAGAATCTATTAAGTGTTGAGCAAAATGGGATCTTTCTGGACAATTATTCCTGTACGCTGCAATATGTTCTTGAAAACACTATTTTACAAAGACGTATAACAGCGCAGGGAATGGCCCTACAGATTTGGTACCATAGTAAAAAGTGAAGAGAATAACATGTTCTAACGGAATATAACTTTTTTTTTGTTTGGCCGGCATTTTCACATTTAGCCCAAAATGAATGATGTCCTTTCAAAGGACATCATTCATTTTGGGCTAAATGTGAAAATGCCTAAATTATTTGACATTACTCGGTTTTAATCCACTTATAACGACCGATCGTTAGAAAGATCAAAAAAAATACTGGGGAATACCCTCAATTTAAAAATAATAACGAGCGGATAACTTTTTAACCGACTTCCAAAAAGGAGGAGGTTCTATGTTCGACTTTATGTATGTTGTTTTTTTTTTTTTATGTATGTTCACCTATATCTCCGCCAATTGTGGACCGATTTTGAAAATTATTTTTTTGTTTGAAAGGGTAAGCTCCCGAGGTGGTCCCATATAGATTTTATTGACTTTGCTTAGATAGTTTTTGAGTTAGCTTCAATTATACATATTTTTCCCACTTAGTTTATATGGACGATATGATGATAACTTCCTGTCACTGTTATTTATTGCAGTTAGTGGTCTTGGATATTGTGTGGGGTAGGTAGTTAGGTACCACAACTAAAAAGTGAAAAATAAAGACTTTTTACAAAAAAAATTAAAATCGACTTCCAAAAAAAACCACTACAAAGTGAAAAATAACTTTAATTTCGGAAGTCGGTGGCAAAAAACGAAAATTAAAAAAGAAAGACCGACTTCCGAAATTAAAGTTATTTTTCACTTTGTAGTGGTTTTTTTTGGAAGTCGGTTTTAATTTTTTTTTGCTTATTGTATACCAATCGCTGCAGTGATCGTTTGACAGTGTTTCGGTGCATAGAAAATTATCTTATGATCATAATTTTGAAGTGCGTTTGTATTTTAGTCCGTATTGGCGTAATTAACTTTCACTATGTCGTCAAAACGGTAAGTTTACAAATTAGCTTGTGATGGAAATTTATTTTATGCACGTTTTTTTATAAATTTATGAATTAAAATTTGATCTTGTTATATCTTTTATAAAAAACAAATGATAATATTATATTTGATTATCGTTTTAACGATCGGTCGTAATTTGGGGATATATACAGATAACTACTGGAAATGACAAATTTGCAAAGTTGAGACCGCTTTTCAATGTCCTGAACGAAATATTCCTGAATATGGCTCCTTTAGAAGAAATGTACAGCATAGACGAGGCTATGGTACCATATTATGGAGGACACAGCTGTAAACAATTTATACGTGGAAAACCGATTAGATGGGGATATAAGTTCTGGGTTGGAGCGACTAGATTGGGATACGTACTATGGTTTGATCCGTACCAAGGCCATGCAGTAATTATTCCACCGGCTTATAGGCAGTTAGGTATGGGAGCTGGTGTGATTTTGCGTTTTGCTGATCATTTACAATTTCGTCACCCAGGTGTGCCTTGTCACTTATTCTTTGACAATTTCTTTTCTTCTATTCCACTCTTCCACGAATTGAGTAACAGAGGGCTCAAAGCCACTGGAACAATTCGCGAGGACCGTACAAAAAAGTGTCCTTTGTCGTCCAATAAAGAATTCAAGAAGACAGAAAGAGGCACATTCAAGTACAAGTCTAGCCAACCAGAGCATATTTTGGTTTGCAAATGGAATGATAATAGTGTGGTGTCGGTTGCATCCAATTCAGAAAACATCGAGCCCTTACATAAAGCTAAACGGTTCTCGCATCAGCAGAAAAAATATGTAATGTAATGTATGTAATATTTTTTTTTTAAATATCCAGGGGGCCAGGTCCAAATAAGGCTGAGTAAGTAGCAGATGACCCCACCTATCCACCATTTTCGTATGTTCAACGTTCTGCCTAACAACCTGTATATTCTTTAAAATAATAGATTTTATACCTTTTTTCCTGTGTCAATACCTATATCTTCTGGTGTAATCAAGTCTCTGAAAAAAAAATATTATGATTAAAAATTACTAACATAATGAATAACAAGATAACCGCTCTTTTCGTTCATAATAATAGTAGTACAATATGACAGTTCTTAATAATAAAATCTATAATATTCAATAAACTTTTTAGCTATATTTCATTACTAGAATGACTATAGGTTACTTACAATATTTGTGGGGAAACTTCAGAATCATTCTGGTGGTCACAATTGATGATGACAAATGATTACAACTTATTCCTATGATTTTTGAATTTATTTTAGGTAACCGTTATAGTGTGCGTTACGATTGCTCCGCCAAGTTATCCAAACAAAAAAAAACTTCGCCCAAAAAATTGTCGGAATTTGTCAAAATCGAAGGGAACAAACCAAAAATTTGTCAAAGTAGAAATAAAGAAGATACAAGGGTTTTAAGTTGGCCGCGCGAACGTAACGTGTCGTGTTCTTTTTTTATTCTTTCCTTGCGTCATGTTTACCGCAAATAAACGTATTTTCTTTCTTTCTTTTCTTTCTTTCTAACGTGGAGGATTGCGCGGCCATGGAGATCTCAGCAACTACTTGGGTTAGAGATCTATTTTTTTTTTGTCAATTAAAGACTGAATTTGTCAAAAATTGTCGAAACAAGAATTATAAACTCTAGATCAAAATTTTACGAAATATTCGACTTGGAAGTTATGGCCGCGCAATCGTGCACTTATTGTTTCTTGATTGTTGATTATTTCTTTAAAGCTTAAGACTTCATACGGTAAAACTGTTACAAGAAGAAAGGCCTTAATTTGTCAAAACTAACGAAAGCAATAAATTCTACTAAAGTTTAGTTAAACAGACGAAATCAGTCCATAACAAAGAGTACGTGGCCGCGCGATCGAAACGTTACTTTGTACACTGATATCTCCCTATCTATAATTGCTAGGATTTCGGTGTGAACATCCAATTATTCGACATATTAACCTCATTAGAATAACATATCGTTTTACCCTTAGAACGGTTTTTAAAGCATGTAATCTCAAAAATATGTTATCTCATACAATGTTCGAGCAGGGTAACCATAATTTTGATTTGATTTGGGAATAAGTACCTGTAACTGGAGACTATATTGGACAACATCTAGTAGTAAAAAATAACAAATCTAATAATAATAATTATTTTCTTTATTTCATATTTAGACATATTATTTACATTTTTAAATATTTTTATAAAAACTAAATAAAACAAAAAACATTTAAAAATATAAAAAATAGTAGCCCACCGGTATCGGGAACAGGGTCCAAGCTACCGGTGGTCAGGGCTCCTGAGAGAGGAATCTCCTAACAATACGCGCCGTGTCCAGAAGTACCGCTTTCTGGATCAAGCCCTTGATCCAGCTGCCTAACGAGAGCCTCCTCAGGTGTTGGTCGAGGCTCTTGGCTATTATGCCATTGGCCGTCACGACTATCGGCACAATGACTGCTGTATCCACATCCCACATGTCGACAACCTCGCGAGCCAGATCAAGATACTTAATCTGTTTATCTTTTTCTGCTTTCACGAGGTTCTCGTCATGCGGGACCGCTATATCAATAATCATTGTGCGACGCTCTGATCGATCTATCACCACTATGTCTGGCTTATTGGCAACAATAGTCCTGTCAGTGATGATAGATCGATCCCAATACAACGTGATATTACCATTTTCGAGAACTGGGTCGGGCACATACCTATAGTACGGTACTTCCGATTCCGCAAGACTGTATTTCAGAGCAAATTGCTGGTGGATAATCCTGGCTACAAGGTTGTGTCTATGCAAGTAGTCTCCGTTAGCCAGACGAGAACAGCCAGAAATAATGTGTCGGATTGATTCCCCCGGACGGTGGCATGCCCGACAGATGTCAACCGTGCCGTCCTTCACAATATATTTCCGGTAGTTGTTTGTCATCATAACTTCGTCCATAATTGCAAAGACAAAACCTTCGGTTTCCCCAAAGAGATCACCGAATCGCAGCCAAGATACGGACGCTAACAGGTCTACATCGGGCCCATGTAAGGTCCGGTAAAAGCGTCCGTGAAGCTCTTTGCTCTGCCATACTTCCTTGCGGTCATTAGTATCTAATACGATAGGTTTGCGCCAGTTCTCGTTAGCCAGGGATAGCGGGGTAAGGCCTTTGTCCACTGAGACCACATCTCGGTGCATCCCCACGTCGGCCTCTAGGAAGTATTCCCTGAGACTGCATACCTCACGGTTGTGCAGGGTCTTAGCATTTAAGAAGCCTCGACCTCCGCACTTCCGCGGGATATACAGTCTCATCACCGATGAACGTGGGTGATGCATCCGATTTGCGGTCAGCAGTGTGCGGACCCTCCTATCCAGGGCGTCAAGTTCCGTCTGAGTCCATTTGAGTATGCCGAAAGAGTACATCAAAACCGGCATGACCCAACCGTTGAAGGCGCGCACCTTGTTTCCGCCTGATAAAAGACTATTTAATACTTTATTCAGGCGGCCAAAGAAGCGCTCCTTCAACGATTGCTTCATGTCAGTAACATTGATGCCCAACGCTTCCGACATACCCAAATACTTGTAGGTTTCGGATGAGGAGAGGGCTCTAAGGTTTATGGAATCCGAGAGTTGGGTTCCCACGGATTCCACAATCTCCCCTCGCTTTACATGCATGACCGCACATTTGTCCACACCAAATTCCATCCTGATGGCGCTACTGAAAGTTTCAGTTATTTTCAGTAGCTCCATCAGTTGCAAATTGTTGGGGGCAAAGAGTTTCAGGTCATCCATGTAAAGGAGGTGAGATATAACCTGACCACCTCTCCTCAATCGATACCCCAGCCCTGAATCCTCCAGCAGTGTGCTTAGAGGGTTCAAGGCTAGGCAGAACCAAAGTGGACTCAAACTGTCACCCTGAAATATACCTCGCTCGATCCTTATCGGCTCGCTATCCTCTGGATATGTCGACATCCTGGATAGCGAAGAACCGTCCTCCATTGCCCCATACATGACATCAGGAAGATGCGTAGAGTTGCATCTATTTTATACAACTCCAGCACCCTAATGAGCCATGTATGTGGCACCGAGTCATAGGCCTTCTTATAGTCTATCCAACATGTCGACAGACCCTTTTGGGAACGACGAACCTGCTGGCTAGTGGCCATATCGATGAGGAGCAGCTCCTTAGTGCCGCGGGACCCGTTCCTACATCCGTTTTGAGAGGCAGACATGATGGAGTGCGTGTCTATATGTTTGTTAATTTTAACTCTCAAAATGGATGTAAAAACTTTATAGAGCGTTGGTAGACAAGTAATTGGTCTATAGTTTTTAGGTTCCGCAGTACTACCTGATTTATGGAGCAGGTGAGTTATTCCAGTCGTTAGGAATTGGGGCAGCGACCCTGACTCTAAGGCTGACTGGAACTGGGATGCCAAGCGGGCGTGCGACCTTTGGAACCATTTTATCCAAAAGTTGTGCAGCCCGTCCAGTCCTGGAGATTTCCAGTTAGGCAACGGACGGACTGCACGAGCTACATCTTGGGGGCTGATGGTAAGTGCCCCCATTTCTGGTATTTGCTCGCACGCTCGCTCGATCTCACTGGTCCAATCTCCTTCGGTGTGATTGACAGGCGCCGACCAGATACTTCGCCAGAACGAACACATGGCGTCATCATCCGGCAGGCGCGTGTCAATCACACCTTGATCCGGTTGCTCCCAAGCCCTGTAAACCCACCTTTCATCGCTCTGGAATGTGCGGTTCTGAGTGTACCGCTCCACTCTCCGCCTATACCGTCGAATACGGTTTGCCCATGCACAGATCTTCTGCTTCAGGAAGTCGATACGCTCTGTGACGCAGGTCAAATAATCTCGAGAACTAATATCAGTCCCCGAGAACGCCCGCCTCACAAAGCGCATCACTCTAGGGCGAGTATTGCCCTCCCTGAAGCAGATTAGCTTGCCGATGAGTACTCTAGCCTCACCGATACGACGCTCAATCCTGCACTGCCAAGCTGGTACAGCTGGTTTTGGTCGTGGAGCTCTGTCACTGTTGGCGAAGTGAACATGAGCTACACGACATGCCGCTACAGCTGCACAGTACAAGATCTAGTGGGTATCGGCGAGGTCTTTGCTGCTGTCAAAACAACTTGACAGCAGCGAGTCTAGAGTACACACCAACGCCTTGTTTTTCTTATGCATGGGCAAGCGAGGTAAACGTGGTCTAAGTCCAGGCGGAGTGGAGCGGTACTCCCGGAAAGCATCCTCCAAAGCGCTCCTCAATTGTGCATTGCATTGCGAACTCACGGATATAACCCCGTCATTATCTTCTTCACCAACGTGGTCGGGTCGCGGTGAAGCATTGGGTGAATTTTGTAGTTGCACCGCGACCAGTGGCGAAGCAGGCGTAACACGGTTATTCCGTGATTCGAGGCGTAGTCGATCAAGTACGGCGTCATCCAGCATATGGTTACGCTGGATGACCCGCACCTGATCCGACAGTCGTTGGGCCGACACGTGGACAGCTGGTTCAAGCACCTGGAACAAAGAGAGCATTCGACCACGGTACGCAGTCAAGTTACTTCCCCCCTCTGTAGCCCCAAAGTATGCGCGCATGACATTTTCGTTGACAGTTTGTGTCCACCGCATGCGCCGCACACTTCCACCGGGAGCGGGGACCCTATCAGAAGCCGGTGGGCCTCGGAGTCCTAAGCTGGCCGGTGGTCGGCCTCTTCCGCGCCGACGTGCTGGTGGTGGTGTCGTCGGCGGCGAGAAGTATTCGTCGCTCGAGCTCGACGCAACTGCAGCGGCCGGTATCACTGGACTCACGTCTGGAGCAGGGTCCGGCAACTGCGAGGCGGAGCTGAGCGACGAACCCGAAGATGTTGGATGTGTGTCATTAAGTAGTCGTGCCCGACTTCGCGTCAGCATTTCACAATTCTCCGTGTAATATAAGAAATGTTGGTTATAAGAAGTCCATTTCTTTGCATCGTGGTAGTGTCTGTTCCGGTTTGGATGCCATTATTTACACCATTTTTGGGTGATTTATGTGTAAAAATAGTAAAAAATACTACGGAGAGAAAAAAATCGCTGATCATCTGATCAATGTTAATAATTATTATTATTAACATTGATCAGGCAGGGGCCATAGTCCAATATATTTGGTTCCATATCCTGCAATAGACCTACACCAACCGAGGGTTGTCCTTGGGTGCACTTTCATAGTGCATACAGCGATAATCGTCGGTTGGCGCCTCATTTCTTTAAAACGTTCGGCCCCTCGTACGCCTTCCAAAGGTCCGGGACCCCAAGGTCACGAGAAATGTCAACAGACAAAAAATAATTATTAAATAAAAAACTTGTTTATTTCAATAATATGTTTATTCATCACAGCTTACACAATTTTGCGCTCTCAACCTGACAATCATATGATTTCACACTCGCACAACTGCTGGGCAGCCGACCACCCCGGCCGAATGATAGCCGCTTGGTTGCCGAGAGCGGCCACGGGTTATAATAATAATAATTTGATTATTGATATAGCGGTCCCGCATGACGACAACCTCGTGAAAGCAGAAAAAGATAAACAGATAAAATATCTTGATCTGGCTCGCGAGGTTGTGGACATGTGGGATATGGATACAGCAGTCATTGTGCCGATAGTCGTGACGGCCAATGGCATAATAGCCAAGAGCCTCGACCAACACCTTAGGAGGCTCTCGTTAGGCAGCTGGATCAAGGGCTTGATCCAGAAAGCGGTACTTCTGGACACGGCGCGTATAGTTAGGAGATTCCTCTCTCAGGAGCCCTGACCACCGGTAGCTTGGATTATTTTGTTTTTATAATAATATTTAAAAATGTAATTAATATGTATATAATTATATGGAATAAAGGAAATAATAATAATTTCACAAATATCAGGTCCAAATACAAACCAGAGCAATTCCCGTATTTTTGAAAAGATTAAAATGCGAACGCGCATTCTAATCCCATTCGCAATCTGTCAAAAATAGGGGAGACTAGGTATGGTCACAGCGGTGTATGGGGGCCGCGGACCGCATCGCCGGACTCCACGCGCGATCCCAGCCGGCCGTTGCTCTACGCAAGTACGTTCGTTGTGTGTAGATTTTAATACTGTGACGGTACGGCACAATCGCCCAATCCTTGTCACAGACAGGAGACCTGTGCATTAGTGTGCAGGGAATGGTAGGATGATAAAATTGAATGTTGTCTTGACTTTAATTCTTGGAATTATTGGTATTAAATACCGGCATTCAGCCGCATCCTGTTAGACTGGATGCCGTCGTAACGTCGGCAGCGGAGTCTTTTGGCGGCTTCTTCCAAAAGGCGGCACGAGCCATGCGGCGTTTTTCAAAGACGACGGTCCTTGAGCGAACAAAGTTAGCGGGCGACGGAGTGGGAGGGTGGCGCGCGCTCCCCTCCAACGTAGGGTAGGAGCTTGGGTAGGAGAGACCAGTTACCGACTGTTAGGGAATAATGATAAACAAAAACAGCTGTTTAGCTTAAAATACTTAGGGCATGGTGTTTTTGGAATTATCGTACTCTTATGATAATAGTTATACAGCTTTCTTTTTTTTAAGTGTGTTCTTATTAAATTAATAAGAACACACTTTAAAAAAACCTTTGCCTTTATTTGTAAAAGTACCTAAACAATTATTTTTTACATGTTGCGATTATGATCGAATCAACCGATTAAAACAATTTTTTATTGAATATTGTGACTAATTGTAATTTATGATTGTTTATTTATGCATTGACTGTAGAAATTATTCCATATTGTTTTTTATTTCGCATGCAATCATATTTGTACGCCTCTTGGCATAACATAGCGACCTATGAACTTTAATATTCACTACATGTTACACAAATAAAAATGATTATGATTGATGACTATTCTTTTTCATAATGAATAAAATATTTTACATCCTTTTTATGGGTACCAGTTCTACATTCAATTTTTTATAAAAAATACTCTTTTGATTTAAATAGGTGTTTTTATTTTATTTCCCCCCCTTGATTTACTATGTGAATACCTACCCTAGACACTGTGACAACCATCCCTGACACGGGGTTTAAATCACACTTATCTTTTTTCTCAAAAATGTAGTTTTTCCTCAAAAGACAAAAACTATTTTTTTTTATATTAGTTACACTGTCCATTGATATATAAATGTCATTGCTATACCAAGAATATAGGCAGTAAAAAATCAAAACATCGTAAATGTGACTTCCAACCCCAGTCGCGTAATTACAAAGGCGGATGCAACACAGACACCCATAGTCTGTGCTGCATTATGTCGCATATGGCTTAAAGCAGTAATAATCCGTCCGGACCCAGCTGCAAAACAGAGCGGTCTGTATGTGCATCTGGACTGAGGGCCCATTTTTTTTTTCTTGCGGAACAATTTGAAACTTATAGGGAATTTAGTTAAAAATTAGTAAAACTTAAAGCAATGGTTCATAAATTTCTTAAACGTGAATTAAAACTTTTATGAACAAATGACTTGGGCTCTCAGTCCAGACGCTTGCGTAAAGTGGCATAGCCTAGATCTCAGAAAGTACTATCTCTGGGTCAATAATTTGTATTTCAGAATTTAGTTAAGAATTTCTTAAATCTTTTAAGAAATTTCCAGCTCGCTAGAATATGATGTTACAGATTTATGGCGGTTTAACTGGGTCCCTCAGACTGTACTGAGGAATCTTCAAAATATGAGTTAAAATGTCGAAATACGTAAATATGCCTTTTACATCTTATAGTTGAAAATCTCTGTGAATTAGTTAAAAAGAAATAATGGCTCAAAAGTTATTGGTTAAAAAGTAAATGAAAGTCAAATTTTCTCAAAACGTCTGAACTGAGAGCCCAATGTTTTCGGCTTTATTGACTAGGCTCAACCTCATAGATTTATTCAAATGAGACCAAGTATTTTTACTAAAATTTGACATATTGTCCGTTGTTCTAAATGCCATATTTAATGAGAAAATGCATTATTAATTTTTATATAGAAACATATATGGTAGGGTGACCATAATGCTCTTCTTAAGTACAAAATAAGTTTTTAAAGCGCAGTCACAAAGTCATATATAAGCTAAAACCATATATTTACTTCTTTTTTTTAACAAGGGATTTTGACTATTATTTACACACACGTATTTACATGATTTAAAAACAGACTTAAAATAATATTATTAATATGTACAAGTATATAAAAGAAGGGGAGGGGAACAATCATAAGGCATCAAAAAATTCGTCCGCATCGCTGTCAACAGGAAAAGTGCCCAAAAGACTGGCAGCATTGCCACGTTGTATAGCAATACTGATTCTTTGGCCGAAGAATAGGCCAGCCTTCTGGTCACGTGAGCAGTCGACCAACCGTTTGGCGATGTCTTGAAAAACAAAGTGGGCACCCGGACCCCATGGTTCTAGTGTTTCAACCCCAATTACAACCCCCCTATATTTACTAATAACTCAAACTCACATTTTACATTTTAGGTTTTTACATTTTATAGGTTTATACTATGAGATACTATCTTAACACTTTAAAGGACAGTGTACAATTTACACCCATAGGCGTCATAACAATAAAATGACTATGACTGACTGACTCACTGACTGACATATCAACGCACAGCCGAAACTACTGGGACGTGAAATTTTGCACACAGCTTCCTTATGTAACATAGGGGAGCACTAAGAAAGGGTTTTTAGAAATTCGACTTTTAAGGGGGTGAAAAGGGGGGATTTCCATTGTATGCAAAATCTTATTCCTTGAGTTAATAGACTTGAAACTTGGCACGAATACTTATCTAAGTAAATCATATAGTCTGTCATTTTTAGTTTTTCTAAGCTACCCCCTAAACGGGGATTGAGGGTGTCAAAGTTTGTATGAAAGATTTTTTATGCGAGGTCCGATTAACTTGAAACACAGTGTTAATACTTACTTAAAACCGAAAATAAATAATAACGGGTGAGAATGGTTGACATATTGTATTTGCATCGACAACGACATCTATTTTTTTTAAATTTGCTACTCACAATTGGGCCCGATAGGTGGCGCTGCAAATGAAGTTCAAGACGGTATTCTGTTGATGACACGTGCACAATTTCTGAGCAGTACCTAACCTAGCCTAACAGAAATTACTAGGCTTGCATGAAATCACGATATATAGTATTTCAATTATTAGACAATCAATCTGCCTAGCCTGTTCCCAATTATGTTAGGGTCGGCTCCCAGTGTAACCGGATGCAGCTGACTGAATACCATTATTTTACATGGAGCGACTGCCTACCTGACCTCCACAACCGAATTACTGGGTAATACGATACCCCTTGGTAAGACTGGTTGTCAGACTTTCGGGCTTCTGACGACCCGTAACAACTGTCAAAGATCCATCCATGGCAGCCGGGACCAACGGCGTAACGTGCTTTCCGAGGCACGGAGGAGTCTCGGTATGTCAAGATGGTCACCCATCCACAGACCAACCCCGGCAAACGTAACTTAATCTGATGGGTGGACCTGTGCGGCTGTTATTACTTAGTCTCAAGCTCTACAAGTCTTCTCTCAATTTCTATCATTACACGTTGTGCACAATTTCTGAGCAGTAACCTAACAAAAAGTTTCATGAATTCACGATAGCATTCAATCATTACGTTAAGCTTCTATTAGGATTTTTATAAGGCGACAAACCTGGACAAAGGATACTTTTTATCCCGGTTGTACGTTTCCTTGGTTTTCCGAATACCACGCGAGCAAAGCCGCGGGAAAAAGCTAGTACAAAATAAAAGAATTCAAAATAAGTTTGTAAAGCGCAGTCAGAAAGTCATAAATAAGCTAAAACCATATATTTACTTTTTTTTTTAACAAGAGATTTTGACTTTTATTTACACACACTGTGTTAGTTTTTAAATCATGTAAATACGTAAGTATTTACATGATTTAAAAACTAACAGACTTAAAATAATATTAATAATATGTACAAGTATATAAAAGAAGGGGAGGGGAACAATCATAGGGCATCAAAATAATAATCGTATCATATTATTTTAATTTTCGTTTTTTATAGAAAGGGGTTTGAAGATTTTTGTATGGCCCTAACGTGAGGCCGCCATTTTGATTTATTTTCTGATTCGCGGTGATAATCGAAAATTATATATTTAGATAGAGGACACTCATACACACAAAAAATGTCATATAACATAATGTCCTAAAGCGTCACGTTTCGGAGTTATTCACCAAAATTTAAGTCGAAACTGAACCCTGAAACAAGGTTTTTTTTTGTTAACCTCTCAGGCCGCGCGGCGCGATTTCGGAACAACCCCTCAAGCCGCGCGGCACTCCCGCGGCGCGTCAGAGATAAGAGCTCGCTAATATAAACAAAAACTGAGAGCGTTTTGTTACGTAAATAGTCTTATCGTTAATGGTTTTTGGTTCCTGATTAGACAAAGGATTTTTTATAATACTTAGAATCTTTGTAAGCGAACGCTAGTTGGAATAAATAAACATTCTTATCAGATTCTTATAAGAAATTCGTTTTGATTATTTATAATAAAACTACTGGTTCGATTCACATGAAATTTCGCAGGATACATTATGAATACATATACTAAAACAAAAACAAAACACAAAACACACACTAAACTCAAAATTTCACATCAACACATTTTTTCACTACCGAGTTTGTTTACATTTTTTGATGGGTCCGTAATAGGTAATTACGATGTTATTTTGTGCAAATTTTATCTATATACGATGACGACACTACTTAATTATTGAAATAACACCATTTCCCGTCGATTTACACTTAAAAAACAATAGAAAACAAATAAATAGAACGCGGAGTGCAGCGCGCTGAACGCATGCGCGAACGCCATTTTGCCGTGCCAAAATGTTCAACTTTTACTTTTTTCTAGAATTGTTTCTGCATATTTTGACGTTGTGGTCGATTTATTTGACAAGTATATTACCAAATCCATAGAATAAAACCAACCACAGACCATTTCAGACCGTATTTAATATAAAAATAACGCTGTAATCCGCATGAGCCTGACTGCGGCCTCAAGGCCGCGATCTAGATTTAGGGTATTGGGAATTTTCGCCGCCTTGCAGCAACGATCTAGACTGACCGGTGCTATTGCATAGCTTCTATCGCGGGCCTTGACCGTGGAGACCGAATCCAGAAATTTCGTAACGAAAATACCTAACGCCTAACGAGTGTTGTATTGAAAATTATGTTTAACTGTTTGACAATAAAGTTCAAATTACTTAGACGAATGATCTAACGAGAGTGTTGTATTGAAAATTATGTTTAACTGTTTGACAACAAAGTTCAAAACTTAGACGAATGATCCTTGACTATTAATAGTTAAATTAAAACCTTTTTATTAGTTTGATGTTCCCATTACGTTTCTTTTTTTTCCTTCAGGTAAGTATATTGAACTATGAAAACATAATTGCATCATGTATAGATAATATCAATCAATTAATAATATTTTAGTTAATAAAGATGGTGGCTCATTTTAGGGCCAAAATCTTCAAACCCTAAAGCTATGAAAAAGACGGGTTGAAAACTTTGACACCCTCAATCCCCGTTTAGGGGGTAGCTTAGAAAAACTAAAAATGACAGACTATATGATTTACTTAGATAAGTATTCGTGCCAAGTTTCAAGTCTATTAACTCAAGGAATAAGATTTTGCATACAATGGAAATCCCCCCTTTTCACCCCCTTAAAAGTCGAATTTCTAAAAACCCTTTCTTAGTGCTCCCCTATGTTACATAAGGAAGCTGTGTGCAAAATTTCACGTCCCAGTAGTTTCGGCTGTGCGTTGATATGTCAGTCAGTGAGTCAGTCAGTCATAGTCATTTTATTGTTATGACGCCTATGGGTGTAAATTGTACACTGTCCTTTAAAGTGTTAAGATAGTATCTCATAGTATAAACCTATAAAATGTAAAAACCTAAAATGTAAAATGTGAGTTTGAGTTATTAGTAAATATAGGGGGGTTGTAATTGGGGTTGAAACACTAGAACCATGGGGTCCGGGTGCCCACTTTGTTTTTCAAGACATCGCCAAACGGTTGGTCGACTGCTCACGTGACCAGAAGGCTGGCCTATTCTTCGGCCAAAGAATCAGTATTGCTATACAACGTGGCAATGCTGCCAGTCTTTTGGGCACTTTTCCTGTTGACAGCGATGCGGACGAATTTTTTGATGCCTTATGATTGTTCCCCTCCCCTTCTTTTATATACTTGTACATATTAATAATATTATTTTAAGTCTGTTTTTAAATCATGTAAATACGTGTGTGTAAATAATAGTCAAAATCCCTTGTTAAAAAAAAGAAGTAAATATATGGTTTTAGCTTATATATGACTTTGTGACTGCGCTTTAAAAACTTATTTTGTACTTAAGAAGAGCATTATGGTCACCCTACCATATACAACGTGCCGCTACAATGGCGACATTAATTTAACACACGGGTAGGGCTAGTGGCCAGTAATAATAAAACTTATAATAAAATAAAAAAATTCGTAAATTGAAAAAACAAAATTTTCAAACAAACTAAATAATAAAAAAATAACCAAAAGTAGGATCACTCTGTGTAAAAGATTCATTCATGAAGCTACTTACCAGCTGGCGTACGCGCTGGCGCTGGCAACCGCGCAACGTGCCTTTGTCGGCATAATTTCTAAGAAATCGGGCGGCACAAGTAACTACCTACATCGCGAGTAGCTTGCAGCGCGGAATGCGTTATCACTTTATCACTTATCAGTCTCTATTATTAATTATTACCACTATCATCACTAATCACTACTTTTATTTTTATTGTGTTTAAGTAGGTATTTAAAACTTTTAAGTTTTCAATAAAACCACCGCTTTGGCGGGGCGGATACAAAGGGCTAATTAACGGTGTTTGATATCCCGCACTTTAGAAAATAATTTTTCTCTAATGCCATTTCCGTCAAAACATTTCCTACAATAGTTCCCGGATTAGTATGACATCGTCTCGAATCGCCGTATCTCTCGCGTCGCGATAATTATGTTCTTACCGCAGTTTTGATCACATTCTCCGTAAATTAGGGTCATGTCCGCATAATCGGCTGCCGTGTAGTTCGGATGTGTATTTAACATCACGATCAACGGTTTACAAGCACTAAACACAAATTAAAGCGTTCTTATCGCAGAAGATGTACCTTCTAGGTAGAAAATCGAAAACAAATCAAAGCTTTTTATCGCAGCACCTTAATTCAATGAATTACACTAAAATAAATAAATCAGACAATAGGCAGGCTATCTCTTTCGCGGAAACATTCACAAAAACATTACAATGGCGATATTTTGAGCGCATGATTGTGAAGGATATGTGTGTCAAGGACACGTGCCCGGCTACCACTGCTGACTAGATAGAACTTGGAACTAGAAGCGCGGGGCGGGCGGAGGGGAGATCGCGCCCGCGCCGCGCGCCGCTTGCGCCGCTCGCCCACATAGGGTACTCTCTTTCCTTCAATTCGCTTATTTTTTGCAAATTTCATTCATACGATGTTATGATCCGTGACCCCGGCAAATGACCTCTCCGCTACAGTCCTTTAAATACAGGTTGCTCCAAGATGCTATTTTACAAAATTGTAAATAAATCCATAAATAATGACGTTTAATGAAATAAAAATATTTTCCTAAAACGAAAATGCGAAACCGTATATGTGTGTTAAATTAATGTCGCCATTACAGCGGCACGTTGTATGTTTCTATATAAAAATTAATAATGCATTTTCTCATTAAATATGGCATTTAGAACAACGGACAATATGTCAAATTTTAGTAAAAATATAGTAAAAATACTTGGTCTCATTTGAATAAATCTATGAGGTTGAGCCTAGTCAATAAAGCCGAAAACATTGGGCTCTCAGTTCAGACGTTTTGAGAAAATTTGACTTTCATTTACTTTTCAACCAATAACTTTTGAGCCATTATTTCTTTTTAACTAATTCACAGAGATGTTCAACTATAAGATGTTAAAGGCATATTTACGTATTTCGACATTTTAACTCATATTTTGAAGATTCCTCAGTACAGTCTGAGGGACCCAGTTAAACCGCCATAAATCTGTAACATCATATTCTAGCGAGCTGGAAATTTCTTAAAAGATTTAAGAAATTCTTAACTAAATTCTGAAATAAAAATTATTGACCCTGAGATAGTACTTTCTGAGATCTAGGCTATGCCACTTTACGCAAGCGTCTGGACTGAGAGCCCAAGTCATTTGTTCATAAAAGTTTTAATTCACGTTTAAGAAATTTATGAACCATTGCTTTAAGTTTTAACTAATTTTTAACTAAATTCCCTATAAGTTCCAACTTGTTCCGCAAGAAAAAAAAAATGGGCCCTCAGTCCAGATGCACATCGGTCTGTAGTATAGCCGCATTTGTTTGTATAAGGCAATACTAATGCGGATGCAACACAGACACCCATTGTCATTGCTGCATTATCTTGTGAATGGCTTAAAGCAGTAATAGTCCGTCCGAACCCAGCTGCAACACAGCGCAACGCATTTGTTGTGTGTTTGTGATGTAGCGGTTACACCGCCACATACAAACTACGCAGCAAAGACATGACGTCACACCATTCCTGCATCGCGCAGTTAAAGTTTACCGAGCGAAAAACATAGATAAGACTATCTGAAATCAACTTACGGGCAGTTGCCCGCCAGACACAACACCCGTCTCGTTGGAGAATCCTCCCTTTTTTGTAGAGGATTAGTGAACCTTACACCCTGTTCCTTATACCATACTAAAGGGACACCCATAGTTTCATTATGTTACGAATCACTTGAAGTATTATTAAGTCTGTGTTGCATCCGCTTTAATTTACCTATTTTAGACAAGTTTGATAGATTGTGACTTGAATGTGAACGTTTTTACTAAATAAACAGCCACAGTCAACAACCAGGTTCTTTTTACCGGAATATCACTGTCCAATCCGCGATATTTTACCTCGTGTGTGATTTTTTTTTAAACAAATCTCGGAATTGTCTCAGAAGGAAAAGTGATTATTAAATCTTTTTATTTTTATGTAAGTATGTAGTGGTTTTTTTATTTTTTGAATCTGTCACGCGATTTTTTGTATTGTTGCTAAACTGCGAGGCAACGCGCTCGTAGCGCTACCGGTGGCCGCTCTCGGCAACCAAGCGGCTATCATTCGGCCGGGGTGGTCGGCTGCCCAGCAGTTGTGCGAGTGTGAAATCATATGATTGTCGGAGTGAGAGCGCAAAACTGTGTAAGCTGTGATGAATAAACATATTATTGAAATAAACAAGTTTTTTATTTAATAATTATTTTTTGTCTTTTGACATTTCTCGTGACCCTGGGGTCCCGGACCTTGGAAGGCGTACGAGGGGCCGAACGTTTTAAAGAAATGAGGCGCCAACCGACGATTATCGCTGTATGCACTATGCAAGTGCACCCAAGGACAACCCTGGGTTGATGTAGGACTATTGCAGGATATGGAACCAAATATATTGGACAATGGCCCCTGCCTGATCAATGTTAATAATTATTATTATTAGATTTGTTATTTTTTACTACTAGATGTTGTCCAATATAGTCTCCAGTTAGAGGTACTTATTCCCAAATCAAATCGAAATTATGGTTACCCTGCTCGAACATTGTATGAGATAACATATTTTTGAGATTACACGCTTTAAAAACCGTTCTGAGGGTAAAACGATAGTGAGATATCAGTGTACAAAGTAACGTTTCGATCGCGCGGCCACGTACTCTTTGTTATGGACTGATTTCGTCTGTTTAACTAAACTTTAGTAGAATTTATTGCTTTCGTTAGTTTTGACAAATTAAGGCCTTTCTTCTTGTAACAGTTTAAGCGTATGAAGTCGTAAGTTTTAAAGAAATAATCAACAATCAAGAAACAACAAGTGCACGATTGCGCGGCCATAACTTCTAAATCGAATATTTCGTAAAATTTTGATCTAGAGTTTGTAATTCTTGTTTCGACAATTTTTGACAAATTCAGTCTTCAATTGACAAAAAAAAAATTGATCTCTAACCCAAGTAGTTGCTGAGATCTCCATGGCCGCGCAATCCTCCACGTTACGTTCGCGCGGCCAACTTAAAACCCTTGTATCTTCTTTATTTCTACTTTGACAAATTTTTGGTTTGTTCCCTTCCATTTTGACAAATTCCGACAATTTTTTGGGCGAAGTTTTTTTTTGTTTGGATAACTTGGCGGAGCAATCGTAACGCACACTAACTTTAACCCGCGACTGAATTACCCTGAAATACTACAAAATCAAATAATGTATCTATTTAGTTAAGGAAATCAAAAGCAACTAAATTAAAACAAAACTTATTATTACTAACTTATTCATCTAAAAAGTATTTATTTTATACGATGATATTTTGGAAAAACAAATTTAAAAAGTAGTTCGCTGAGCACAACCGTTTCGAAGGCTGGTTTTAGAGTCACGCTGACCGTCGGCGCTGACAGCCGAAACGTATGAACTTCAGATGTCAGCGCTGAGCGGTTGGCGTAATTAAAAAACGTTTCCTAAGGCTGGTTTTAGAGTCACGCTGACCGTCGGCGCTGACAGCCGAAACGTATGAACTTCAGATGTCAGCGCTGAGCGGTTGGCGTAATTTCATAGAATACTAAACTGTATATACATTGTCTTGTCAGCGCCGACGACGGTCAGCGTGAGACTAAAATCAGCCTATGAATACTAAACTTATATACATTGTCTTATCAGCGCCGACGACGGTCAGCGTGAGAGGAAAACCAGCCTAAGGAGCCGACTCAGCCAACCACGCGTCTGAGCTGCGCGGCATGGTATTTCGCAGAGCTAACTGGGGCCACCGCCCTTCCCCTTCATGACTGCCTTACATAACATACACAATCAGCCTATTACCTACTGTTCCCACTGCTGGGACACAGGGCTCCTCTCTATGAGGGAGTAGGCTGTAATGCACCACTCGGGCCCAGTGCGGGTTGGTAGATGTCGCATGTCTTCGAAGTTTTGGTTCGAGATTAATGTCATGTTTATAAAAACACCTTCGCAAATAATGCATTGTTTTAGAACAAATTTGGTTAGCATAAAAACGGTTATAGTGAGCCAACCTTAAAAGATAAGACATATGCTATCGCGGACTTTTTTTGAGAACTTTTATAGGGGAACAATTCTGTCATACACTATTTATGCGAAACTTTCACCGTTTACGCAGCGCACGCAGCGGAAGCTCTCAAAATGAAAACAAAAACCCCGATTTTGAAACATTCTTCTTTGGTGCTCCGCTCCTATTGGTCTTAGCGTGATGATATATAGCCTATAGCCTTCTTCGATAAGTGGACTAACAAACACTGAAAGATTTTTTTAAATCGGACCAGCAGTTCCTGAGATTAGCGCGTTCAAGTAAACAAACAAACAAACAAACTCTTCAGCTTTATAATATTAGTATAGATTATTCTAGTCACCGACTAGAATAATTTTGCTTGTAAATTTTCGAGACTTTTGAATTGGTCTACCAATGAGATATTTTGTAAATGCATCAATAAATCAGTTTTACGTAAAATTTATTCGATAGTGTTGGTGACAAGGTAAATAGCCGGATATGCCATAAAGACACTCCAGTTCCCACCAATAAAATTATTTAAGAGAAATGGCTACTGCATGTCTGTTATAATATCTATCCATTTACCAAATTCCGATAGTTAATGTATTTGCACGCCATATCATGGCAGGATAAATGCTGAAACCAAAATTACTGTAATATCTATTGTACCATATTCTAGCAAATAAATATTTTTGACTCGATTTGATTTGACTATGGATAAATTATTATAAATGTTACAACTAGCACAATTAATGGTTCTAAATGGTCTAAGTATATGGCATAATACCTACACATGATGCAATAAATAGCCCATTACGCGTTCTTGGCGCGTTATCTTTGAAATATGCACCATCTCTACAAGATGTCATAATTATTATATATTTTTATATAATATACTAGCTTCTGCCCGCGACTTCGTCCGCGTGGAATAGTTACTTTGGGCTAGCGCTAACTTTAACCCGCGACTGAATTACCCTAAAATACTACAAAATCAAATAATGTATCTATTTAGATAAGGAAATCAACAAAAATAACTAAATTAAAACAAAACTTATTATTACTAACTTATTCATCTAAAAAGTATTTATTTTATACGATGATATTTTGGAAAAACAAATTTAAAAAGTAGTTCGCTGAGCACAACCGTTTCGAAGGCTGGTTTTAGAGTCACGCTGACCGTCGGCGTTGACAACCGATACGTATGAACTTCAGATATCAGCGCTGAGCGGTTGGCGTAATTAAAAAACGTTTCCTAAGGCTGGTTTTAGAGTCACGCTGACCGCACGCTGACCGCACGCTGACCGTCGGCGCTGACAGCCGAAACGTATGAACTTCAGATGTCAGCGCTGAGCGGTTGGCGTAATTTCATAGAATACTAAACTTTATATACACTGTCTTGTAAGCGCCGACGACGGTCAACGTGGAGACTAAAATCAGCCTATGAATACTAAACTTATATACATTGTCTTATCAGCACCGACGACGGTCAGCGTAAGAGGAAAACCAGCTTAAGGAGCCGACTCAGCCAACCACGCGTCTGAGCTGCGCGGCATGGTATTTCGCAGAGCTAACTTCGAGAAAGAGGTCAATCGTCGAATCCGACTCGGCTGGGCAGCGTTCGGGAAGCTACGCAATATTTTCTCGTCCCACATACCACAGTGTCTCAAGACGAAAGTCTTTGACCAGTGCGTGTTGCCAGTGATGACTTATGGCACTGAAACGTGGTCGCTCACAATGGGCCTTATCAGAAGGCTAAAAGTCTCCCAAAGAGCAATGGAGAGGGCTATGCTTGGAGTTTCCCTACGTGATCGAATCAGAAATGAAGAGATCCGCAGGAGAACCAAGGTAACCGACATAGCCCGAAGAATTGCCAAACTTAAGTGGCAATGGGCAGGACATATTGCTCGCAGAACAGATGGCCGATGGGGCCGAAAGGTTCTGGAGTGGCGACCACGTACTGGAAGACGTAGCGTCGGAAGGCCTCCCACAAGATGGACCGATGACTTAGTAAAGGCCGCAGGAGTTCGGTGGATGCGGGAAGCACAGAATCGGTCGAAGTGGCGGTGCTTGGGGGAGGCCTATGTCCAGCAGTGGACGTCTTTCGGCTGATATGATGATGATGATGATGATGAACTGGGGCCACCGCCCTTCCCCCTCATGACTGCCTTACATAACATACACAATCAGCCTATTACCTACTGTTCCCACTGCTGGGACACAGGGCTCATCTCTATGAGAGGGAGTGGGCTGTAATGCACCACGCGGGCCCAGTGCGGGTTGGTAGATATGAAATTATTTACACAAAGTAAAGCGCCTGTTGGGGTTCGAACCCACGACCTACAACTCGTAAGTCGGGGCCGATACCACTGAGCCACCACTGCTCCTGTTGACATCATAAATGCGCGCGTAGTACTTGATCATTATTTTGCTGCGATGTTATTTTAAAACTGCGATATCTCCTAAGATATTCATTGAAATCGAATAATTTTACGCTTTCACCGTGAAGGAAAAAACCATAGTGTGTGTGAAAACGGCCTTAGTTCGGTTAAACTTATCGGTGACACCCATTAATTTACTGATTATATTTGTACAATCCAGCCTCATCAATTGAATGCTACGATTGCGATGTTGAAAATGAGCCAAAATGCGAAAAAGATTACAAAGAGTTTAAAACGAAGTGCGCTGCGACTGTTACCTCGTGCATACTTGTGACAGGTGATGTTATTTTTTATACTTTAGGTGGCATTACGATGGCAATACATCGCTATCGTTATGCCAAAGATAAAATGACTATGACTATGCCAGCCCCTGTGCATTTTTACACGACTGCCCAAAAAGGAGTGTAACGTTTTTTGGGGTTCAGTACCCAAATTCCGAAAACGGGACTTTATTACTTACCAAGTCTACAATGGTGCCGATTCTCTTGTACACCGAACTAAACTAAGTAAACTTAGAATAAATTATTCTAAGTAACTAAAGTATCACTAAAATTCCTTACTTTTGGCTATGAGAATCTTAAAGCTATTCTGCAAAAAAATATCTCTAAATTAAAAAATGATTTTGACACAACTAAAATCGTCGTTGCGTCTTTATGGTTCTTGATGTAATCATATCAATAGAAAAACTCGTTTCGTTAATATTGATCCATCAGGAAGTTTTATTAGTCGAAAAAAGGATCCCGTGGCGTCTAAAATAACGTTTATAAAATTGAATTTGTTGTTCAGACCAATAACAGACGTAAAAGGTCGGGACAAGTGTAATCTCGCGAATATATTTTTGATAAATTGGCAACATTGACTTCGTAATGTAAAGAAAAAGGCTCTTTTCTTGCTAATACTTTTAATTCACACAACTGTACTATTTCACAATCAAACGAAGACTGCCTAAGCATTACATTTTACCATTTAAAACGACTTTTGACCCCACCCAGAAATCGTTATTTCTAAGTGTTGTCAAAGTAAAATAATATATTCAGTTGCCATTATGAAAATACATTTAAAAGTTTCTTACAATATTAATCATTTGTGCTTTGACCGTGTTGCCACAGTGGATATTATAAATCGATATTCAAAGCATACATAGTTTTTTCAAATTAAATTAAAGAAATCACGACACTCGGCCATCCGACGGCGTGTATAACTCCGAAGCACGCAATAATCACGACACTGAGGCAATACATCAAATAGCAAATGAGTATAACTATAAAAAAAAAATATATATATAATCAAGATAATTATGTACAGAATACCTGCCCTGAGAATGTTACCAATTAATATTCCGTCAATAAATTTTCAAATCATACTTTTTGATAATTTAAAATCTTAATAATGACATTAGTACCTTGACATTATTATGAATTCTTGGACATTGCAATTTTTATTTTGACATTACTTTATATTTTGACTTTATCATATACATATTTTGACATTATGATTTATTCTTTGTTCCTTCTGATTTACATGTACCTAGTATATTATTTAATATTTCTACACCAGCAATGGTAGTATATGTGAAACAGTATTTTAATGTAAGACCTTAATGTACCATGTACTCAGAAATAAATAAATACAATACAATATACTATACATTATACATTTGTGACAGGCAGTACCTATGCCTAACCTACCTATACCTGATAAAAGAGAAACGAGTATGCACTTCACATCACATCACTTCACTTCACTTGTATAAATCCTCTTGACCGAATCCGATCCGAAGTCACGAGGCGGCCAATCTCACCAGAGACCAGCCACGGAACGGCCAATCTCAACAGAGACCAGCCACGGGGCGACCAATCTCAACAGAGACCAGCCACGGGGCGACCAATCTCAACAGAGACCAGCCACGGGGCTGCCAGTCTCAACAGAGATCAGCCAAGCACGCAGGAGGCATAGTGCATAAGTGTGTGTGTAAACAGATGCACTCTGCTCTCCTGCTCTCCTACAGTCCGACGGGACAGCAACCCAACACGACCGGGTAAAGATCAGGCGCAGGACCACCAGCTTCACGTGCTTTGCGAGGCACGGGGTGTCCAACGTCCTATCGCCAGGCTGCTACTATGTAATTCCTAATGGAAAAAACACCCTGCCCAACCTGGGAATCGAACCCAGGACCCCACGCTCAGCAGCCGCACTCGCGACGCGAAACCGACGGGGTTGAAACTAATTTTAACAACCATTTTATATATTATAAATAAATTAATAGCAATTCGTGTTAATCGTTATTTGCCAGATTCTAATTTATTTAATTAATTATTAAAAGTCTGACAAATCAATACCGAACCAGAGGATTTTTCAATTCCTAACGATTTTATATTGATCCACGGTGTCAAAAAAATGAAATGAATGAAACACCTATTTATTTAAGTTAACTCTGGCATATTATTTTATGCCATCTTTGTTGAAATATAATCTTTTATACGTCTTCGGTTTTTGTATATTTAACCGAATTGCTAAATGATTCAAATATAATTAGCATTAAACAAGATTTTATTACAGGATTTAATTCTTATATTTCGTCAATATTTGAAGGAATTGGTGGGATTAAATCTTCTACCTACAGATTAGGCTCATTATTCTGGAAATTGTTTTCAGACGACTCTTTAAACCTAATGTCGAATAAACAATTTTGATGCACTTTATTATTTATTTATTGTCTCGATAATGGCGTTGATGATGATAACCCATCGTACTTTAACCAGTTGCTGGTCCAAGATGCGTTCGTTTTTGTCAAACTTTTGAGTGGACAAGGTCGTCAGAAACGTCTGGTTGAACCTATAGGCTTGGCAATTTCCTCCAGATCAAGTAAGCGAAAAGTCTTTAAGCTGTTTCGAAGTGAAAACTATGCGTATGGTTACTATGCCTGTTTTATAATATAAAACTAGCTTCTGCCCGCGACTTCGTCCGCGTGGAATAGTTACTTTGGGCTAACGCTAACTTTAACCCGCGACTGAATTACCCTGAAATACTACAAAATCAAATAATGTATCTATTTAGATATGGAATTCAAAAGCAACTAAATTAAAATAAAACTTATTATTACTAACTTATTCATCTAAAAAGTATTTATTTTATACGATGATATTTTGGAAAAACAAATTGAAAAAGTAGTTCGCTGAGCACAACCGTTTCGAAGGCTGGTTTTAGAGTCACGCTGACCGTCGGCGCTGACAGCCGAAACGTATGAACTTCAGATGTCAGCGCTGAGCGGTTGGCGTAATTAAAAAACGTTTCCTAAGGCTGGTTTTAGAGTCACGCTGACCGTCGGCGCTGACAGCCGAAACGTATGAACTTCAGATGTCAGCGCTGAGCGGTTGGCGTAATTTCATAGAATACTAAACTGTATATACATTGTCTTGTCAGCGCCGACGACGGTCAGCGTGAGACTAAAATCAGCATATGAATACTAAACTTATATACATTGTCTTATCAGCGCCGACGACGGTCAGCGTGAGAGGAAAACCAGCCTAAGGAGCCGACTCAGCCAACCACGCGTCTGAGCTGCGCGGCATGGTATTTCGCAGAGCTAACTGGGGCCACCGCCCTTCCCCTTCATGACTGCCTTACATAACATACACAATCAGCCTATTACCTACTGTTCCCACTGCTGGGACACAGGGCTCCTCTCTATAAGAGGGAGTGGGCTGTAATGCACCACTCGGGCCCAGTGCGGGTTGGTAGATGTCGCATGTCTTCGAAGTTTTGATTCTAAGACGCCGGTTTCCTCACGAAGTTTTCCTTCACCGTTTTGAGAGCAGTGGTGATGAAATTATTTACACAAAGTAAAGCGCCTGCTGGGGTTCGAACCCACGACCTACAACTGTGTCCAGTGGCCGATACGACTGAGCCACCACTGCTCCTGTTGCCATCATAAATGCGCGCGTAGTACTTGATCATTATTTTGCTGCGATGTTATTTTAAAACTGCGATATCTACTAAGATATTCATTGAAATCGAATGATGTAAAGAGCAATTTTGTTTTAAATTAAATACTTCTCATGAATAACGTATTTATTTGGATAAGGATTAATGTCATGGTTATAAAAACACCTTTGCAAATAATGCATTATTTTAGAACAAATTTGGTTAGCATAAAAACGGTTATAGTAAGCCAAACTTAAAAGATAGACATATGCTATCGCGGACTTTTTTTGAGAACTTTTAAAGGGGAACAATTCTGTCATACATGATTTTTGCGAAACTTTCACCGTTTACGCAGCGCACGCAGCGGAAGCTCTCAAAATGAAAACAAAAACCCCGATTTTGAAACATTCTTCTTTGGTGCTCCGCTCCTATTGGTCTTAGCGTGATGATATATAGCCTATAGCCTTCCTCGATAAATGGACTAACTAACACTGAAAGAATTTTTCAAATCGGACCAGCAGTTCCTGAGATTAGCGCGTTCAAGTAAACAAACAAACAAACAAACAAACAAACAAACAAACAAACAAACTCTTCAGCTTTATAATATTAGTATAGATTAGTTTAATTCATATTTTTACATTATGTCCTTTAGGAAACCAATATTGACTTTGAATTCGTTTAAAGATTTGTCAGATGTAAGTTTATATTTCTATGATTTGTGTAAAATAAAAAGAATAAAAAAAATAACCTAATATAATAAATATTAGATTTAGTTCGGAAGACTGATGATAAGACTATTTTGCTGTGCCCGACTGGGTCCATAATGATCACATATAATTTTAACTTACCACTTATGTACACATTGTGGAATGCAAATAAAGTATTGAGTATTAATTATTTTATAAAAGCCTTGATGTAAACGATATTCTTGATTTGGATTCATTCGTGTACTTCAAGTCAAGATAATATTGCCCGAGTAATGCTCCTGGACTATGGTCGACTCTACCTCAACATAATTATAGACGTAAAGTTCCAATTGATTATTAAATATGTATCGGTCACTTTATTTGAAGGGTATAGAATAGTACATTGTGATACGAGTGTGCTGTATTGGTCATTACCCACAAGGCGGTATTATACGCGCGAGCCATAGGCGAGCGCGATAATATAGCCGAGTGGGTAATGATCAAAGCACACTCGTTTCATACGACGTTTTTCAACACATTTGCGAGGAAAAAAAGCCGTCTTGTTGTAAGAACTTATGCTACAATAACGTAACTTTAGAGAAATGATACATTTAGATTTATAAAGTTCAACTGACCTTTGTTGCCAGGTACTGACTATCCACTTCCTGTAAAAACGTTTTTATGTCGGTTGGTATTTTGGATAACAATACTTTAAGTTTCGTATTTTTCTTAATATGTAACCACACACCATAAACGATAACAAATATTTATGAAAAATGGCGCGCTGGATTTTTTTTCTGGTAGCGATGCGCGCGCAATGTCAATAAAGGCACTGACAAAACCGCTGAACAGCCTACCATCACGTTCGGTCGGAGGTGGAGACAAAATTTGAAACTTGAAAAAATTAGATTTCGCTGCTAATTATTACTAATTATTCTCTATCGAGAGAGAGTGAGAGAGAAAGTGCGAATTTGGTCAAATGGAAAATCCAGTATGGCGATTGTGAAAATTTTCTCATTTTTCGTCATGGGTGGCGTTATCGTAATTTTCGATCATGTTAAAACCGATAGTGAGGTCAAAATGTTAATCCAAGATGGCGGCTGTGAAAAAGACATGACCAGTGGGGCGATGGGCGCCTGCTTAGGTGTAAAAATCAATGTGCAGCAAAAATTGTTTTATTTTTGCAATTGTTGTATTCTACAGTTTACAGGTAAAAAACTTTCACGACTCCAAAAGATCAGGAAACTGAGAAAAATAAAGATAAGTTTTCACTTAATAGCTCTGCTTTTCGTTAAGAGATGGCGCTAGGCGTTGTGGTAATCGAGTTAAAGAATGATTTTCTACTATTCGATACGCCATCCATCGAGGCGCTAGGTTTTTTTTTTATACCATCAAGGGCGCAAACTAGCATGCTGATCACCTGATGTTGATAAGCAATAACCGCCGCCTATAGAAGTCTACAACACCAGGGTTACTGCCGATGCGCTGCCACCCTTTTCCCACCCCAAACCCTGGGCTTCCGATTCTCTCACTCACTATTCGAAGCGCAGCAACATAATGTTGGTACTTTACGTTGGTATTCTGTAAGAGTGTGGTACCGGTACCTCCCCGGCCGAGCCAACCCAATTAAGAGTTACAGTCAGCTATTGACTACAACTAGGCTCTACGTGGCTCGGGAAATAAAAATAAGGCTATTGTTATTATTATTTGTGAAGGCATGAGGTTGAGGATTTAAATAAAACTATTATTTGAACGAATTAATTATTTTAATATTCTATTTTATATATTCTAAAATAAAATATGTAGGAAAGACGAACTGTGCCGGACGGGCGTGATCGCTGGACGCGTAGATTATGCAGGTTGTAAAGCTATCCCAGTCCAAGCAGCGCTGACGTCCTGCACCTAGGGATCTAGATACTTCAATACTAACCGAGCGGCTGTCCTAGATTCTTGAGGGAAAATGGGTTTTGACAGGAAAATAACAACACCATTTCCCTGATAAATCTTCATAATATGCCTTTGAACCCGCCTTACAGATATGCCATAGTTTAGGCACCTCATCATAATATCCGTTTATCCGAATCGTAGAGCAAAACAGATGAATCCTTTATGAATAGCAATGGTAATCGGGTTTTGAAGATGTCAGTCCGTAAAGAATAGCAATGGTCGTGATGGTCGTGGTCAGTGGGTCGTCTTAGGGGCGTAGAAATAGAACACAATAATCGCACAGCACACAACGAACGCGTAAACACAACGTGGGTCGGGAACTGCAATGATAGATAGATAGATAGAAGATAGAATATTCTTTATTATGTACACCATAAAAGTACAGATATAATATATAATGATACCTGACGTGACGCCAAGATTGAATGTGCATAAGTAGGGATGGTGAATGGCGATCTGAAATCGATAAAGTGTCAATTGCTTTTTTCTCGAACCTAACACATAAAATTCGAAAACATTTGACTGCCTCGTTGGTCTAGTGGTGGTAAGCGCTACAGCTGAGCATGAGGTCCTGGGTGCGATTCCCGGGTCGGGCAAAGTGTTATTGGGTTTCCATCTGGAATTTCTCAATAGCAGCCCGGAGTCCGGATTTGTGCCCGGTTAATGGTAAAACGCTCGCCCCGCATTACACGGGACTGGCAAAATGAAGGTGTTATGTTATTATTCATCCAAATTAAATATAAGTAGTTCAAAACGGTCAAAGAAAATATCAATTCAAAATCCATTTTATGTGAATCGATTTTTCATGCTTTGACTCGAATCGATTGAATTATCAATTTTATGAAAAAAACTACCACCCCTTTGGTCCCTCCCTACACAGGTGTCTGCTAATGTCAGATGCATTGTCAACGAAGTAACACTCCTATATACGCAGTGATTATTAAAAAAAATATGGTGTTCGAACTCCACATGTCAATAAAACCTAACATAACCCGTAGGCGTATCAATAAATAAGTAATTATAAACAAAACATGTATATTCCATGTCGTTAAAATTCACTTGATCGAAAATAGCTCGTTTTTAAAAAAAAAATTCCATATTACGTGTAGTTTATTTTGGTTACCGGGTGATTATGGATACAATGGAACGTCAAAATCAGGAAGTGCATAAAAGAGAGAAACGGAAGCAATTAATATACTGATTTTTCAGATATTTTAATCTGGGCTTTAATCGGAATAATATAACCACGATAAATTAGATCTTTATTTTTAAATCTTAGTGTAAAAGTTGTAATGCTGCGCATGTTCCCGAATTCGAAGGCTAAAACTGGTCATGTCCTTTTCGTCATTGGTCTCGTTTTCGTAGTTTTCGATGGTTCAAAATCAAAATCTAAGATGGCGGCTGCGAAAGTTTTGTCATGTTTCATCATGGGTTTCGTTTTCGTAGTTTTTGATGGTTCTAAAGCCAACAGTGAGGTCAAAATGTAAATCCAAGATGGCGGCTGTAAAAATTTCTCATTTCGCATTTTTCTCACCCATGACGAAAAATGAGAAAAATTTTTGCAGCCGCCATCTTGGATTTACATTTGACCCCACTATCGGCTTAGAACCATCGAAAACTACGAAAACGACGCCCATGACGAGAAATGAAAAAAAAAATACAGCCGCCATCTTGGATTTACATTTTGACATCACTATAGGATTTAGAACCATCGAAACCTACGAAAACGAAACCCATGACGAAATATGAGAAAATTTTCACAGCCGCCATCTTTGATTTACATTTTGACATCACTATCGGCTTTAGAACCATCGAAAACTACGAAAACGACACCCATGATGAAAATGAGAAAAATTTTGCAGCCGCCATCTTTGATTTCCATTTTGACCTAACTATCAGCCTTAGAACCATTGAAAACTACGAAAACGACACCCAAGACGAAAAATTTGAAAAATTTCTGAGCCGCCATCTTGGATTTCCATTTTAACCTCACTATCGGCTTTAGAACCATCGAAAACTACGAAAACGATACCCATGACGAAAAATGAGAAAATGTTCGCAGCCGCCATCTTAGATTTCCATTTTGACGAAATTCACACTTTCTCTTTCTCTCTCTATCGAATTAGAAAAAGACAGACGCAAGAATGAAGCCGCGTTAAAGAAGTTCGTTCCAAAAACCTATTTACTTTGTCACACTATATTAAGTCGCAATAAGAAAGACATGTCGTGCCTTGATAGTACTTACTAATTCCATACTGCCAGACTGCCATGTCATTACTCCGACTAGTAAATAGTTATCTATGGCGCACATTACCGCACTAGTGCGATTATGTAAAGAAAAAAGCACGTGTCTATAATACACTGCATTATGAACCTAAAAGCGGTTAAATAAGAGCCACTTTACGAGCAACTGTGTTGAAAAATTCATTATCATTCATACAGTTTCAATATTCACTCTGTTTCGGTTTGGTAATAGAACTTCCAGAACCGCTTATGATTGGCAGATATTAATATAAAACATTGGCGAAATCTTATTTGAAACATCTGAAAACTGATGTGTGTCAGAATGGCTGGTTGCCTGTGGCTTTGGTCTATGAGAGATGATTAGAAAATTGCTACATAATTGCTTATATTTGCTACATTTCATAAATAATTGCTACATACTATATATATTTAGAAATAACATTTTTTTTTGTACAGCCATCCTGACGTTTGGTTGGCTGGTCGCCTCCTAGTTTAAAGCCAAGCATGCAGAGTTTCCCGAAATGTATTGCGTCAATAATTGCTACATATTTGCTTCATTTATCTAATTTAGTTGTATCTTCAAACATATGTTAAATAAAGGATGTAGCAATTATTTTAATTATCCCAAGGAAAAGTGCCTGATAAAACAATAAATATATAATTTCCCCTTGGGACTACCCGCAACCCCGGCAGGAAGAATTGACTATCTAGGTCTCTCTTTGTGTGTTCTTCCTTACATATGAATATTGCAAGAAATAGGAAAAATTTCAAAAATGTAAATGTGCGTGTGGTGTGAGGGCCCACTTTGTTAAAACTCTCTGAAAATGTGCTTAGGATTTAGTGAAGATTCCCAAAGAATTGTGAAAGTTGGAATCCGATTTTGTGAAAGTCAAATAACCGAGTTATGGTCTGTAAAGTTGGGCCCTCAGTTCTCACATAGAGGATTGAGGGCCCACCTGAACCTGATAAACTATGGACACTACAGAAAAAGTCTTTATGCCAAAATCTAAGCTAATGCCAAACAAAATTTGTGAAAACAAGATATTATCGCAAAACACTGTCCTACTTTGTATATCTTCGTACAAAATGGGCCCTCAATTCTCATACACGTAAAAGTTTATTACGCAAATAAAATGAAATCATTAACTTACAGCTACTGTTTGAAATCCTATATGCTACTAAATAAATTGTGAAAATTTGTGAAAGCAAGAACAGGTCACCACTTTTTGTTGTTTGAAAGTTACGACCTTGAATAAAATTCGGGCCCTCAGTCCTCCATTACTTTTGTTTTCTTTTTATTACGCTTATCGTATGAAAGATAAGACAACTACAAAATTGTCTCAATTGTGAAAAAAATTGTGCAACATATTGGTGTCATTTGTTATAAATAAGAATTATGATAAAACTACAAATCTTACTATATACCGAAATCAACTATGTTTTGATTGTGTATGTGAGTAGGGTGACAATAATTTCTTTTTATACTTTGTTAGTGGCGATTCTGAGTGATGTTTTAGTTCTTTCTGCTGTTGCAAAGTAATAATACCTAATATTTTAATAAAATTTCCTATAAACTGGACTGTATGTGATAACTGTTCAAGAATAACTATTATATTTATATATTGTATCTAGCTGCCCGCCCCGGCTTCGCACGGGTAGCACTAAGTACTTATCTACGGCGCACCTACCTACCTACATGCATACCTACCTACCTATATACCTACCCTACCTAGTTACCTATATACATACATACCTACCTACCTACCTACCATACACCTACCTACATACATACCTACCTACCTACATACATACCTACCTACCTACATACATACCTACCTACTTACCTACCTTCCCTGCCTACCTACCCTACCTTCACCTACCTATCATAGTAAGAAGAACCTTTTCCTTACTATAACAAACACAACAAAAAAAGAATTAGCGAAATTGGTCCAGCCGTTCACGCGTGATGCCGTGACCAAGGAAATTGGTATTAATTTTATATTTATTTATTTATTTGTGCACAATTATTACAAAAGTACATATACTGTTGACGTATATATATAGATTTATTACATTTAAGTTATTAACATGAATGATCTACTAACGGTTGTCTACTTAAATAGTCACTCTAAGAATTATTTAATTCAAAGAATTGAAAATTTGTATAAAGAGGGTTTACGCCGTACGGCATTTCATACAAACTTACAAGCCCTTATTTTTCGAAATTACTGAGCCGATTTAAATTAAACTTCATAAGCATATGCAGGATACAAAGGACTAAAAACTTAGTTAAGGACATTTTCGAAATGTCTTATTTAAACACAGATAACTGGAAATCTCTGTTTCTATGAAAAAATTAAAATTGGTCTAATTTGGCTGTAACACTATTTTTCGAAAATGTTCTTAACTAAGTTTTTAGACTTTTGTATCCTGCATATACGTATAAAGTTTCATTAAAATTGGTTCAGTCATTTCGAAAAATAAGGGCTTGCAAGTTTGTATGAAATGCCATACGACGTAAACCCTCTTAATACGATTTCTAAAATAAATATTATGACGGATGATGGCATATAAAAAAAAAATCGTTCCCTTGACAACGAACGATAGGGTAGAGTAGCATTGACAAAAAAAGTTTAAAAGAATGGAGGAAGTATGGAGGTTACGTTACACAGGATTTTAAAATATTAAAAAGCCGGTTTTTTTTGTTGTGTATTTGTTTTTTTAGATTAACTTTTCTTTTCAAGTATGTTTTCGAATACAAAATTATAGGTACAGACGCCAGCACATCAAGTTACTACAATCTGCCAAATTTCTTTGATAGATTTTCAACTTTATCGCTAATGAATAAGGTTCAATGTTGATTGGGAAAATTTGGCAGATTGGAGTTTTAACAAAGTGGGCCCTCACACCACACGCACATAAATGTAATGGTTATTTTGAAATAATATTTGAGGCTTAAAAATATATACTTTGGTTGGACTGTGTCAACCATTGACAGTTTACAACTCTTGACCAGATGCTTGCGTTACTAAATATTAATCTCTGCTTTCTCTAATAAAAATGTTGCACGCACAAACTAGTTCAGAAAATGATGCAGAGCTAAATAGGATATTTTTCATTTAAAGACGCAGTGATCTAATTTCAAATAATACAATGTGTGTAAAAGCTGCCATTGTTCTTTCTTCAAGACAGTTCTTTTGCTTTCTAGCATTCCATAATTTATACAATCAACTGCCCTTCGGCCATCTTTTCACACCCACATGACTTACTAACAGCACACACATGGCTGCATAGAATTACATAAGTGCCTTCGTTAAACTTTGAACTACAGCTCACCTACATAAGATTAAATAAGCAGGTGCTTAGGTAGGTATTATTTCGAACTATTGCATCTGAGTACTAAACTGTGGTCCGGCCACAGAGGAAACACACATTTTGGAGGGCCGTGCTGGGCAAACGTACATGCATGGGCGTACCCAGGGGGGGGCAGGGGAGGGCAGCTGCCCCCCCTGGATTTTGTATGCCTTAGTACTGTTGTCGATAAAAGTTATGTTCTTACTTTACAATTACAATTTATTATGCATTATTTTTTAGAACAAACCGCGCTGCGCGGCCGTTCATGTTGCACCTATCATGCATAACCGACATTAAAAAAGAGGAGGTTCTATGTTCAGCTGTTTTTTTCTGTTCATGGTAAACAGAAAAAAACAGCTACTTCGATAATTTCGTCAATAGGGATGATGCCTGGGTAAAAAAAAGGAATTCTATTTAGTCCGTCAGTCAGATAATAAAAATATATTCGACACGTATTTTTTGCTTTAAGTATCATAATATTAATAAAAAATGACTTAGATAAAACGCATTAAAGTTGGGGAGTGGGGGGTCGCTACTTCACAAGTACGAATAAAATCTACATACACGCGACGTCATGGCTCATTTTAACTCAATGTTTTTTTTCAAATTCTTTTTTTGTAACATTTTACCTTTTTTTACCATAAGAAAAATATGTATCCAATATTTTTTAATAATCTGCAAGACGGACAAAAAGTATATTTTTAGTCATCATCCCGATTGTGGACAATTTTGAAAATTCTTTTATCATTAGAAAAAAAATCAAAACAAATATTGATGAACTTACATTATAAAAAATAAGAACACAGACGAACATAGAACCCCCTCCTTTTTTGAAGTCGGTTAAAAATAGTAGTATACGCCTAATATTTCTTGGTGACGCGGCCAGGGAGTATGCTCCCTGGCCGCGCCACCAACGCAAGGCTACAATTTCTAAACTAATAAAGATTTCGAATGTTTTTATAGCGTACGGAAGAGAACAATTCCGGTACAATTAATTTGTGTATACCATGTCCGGGTATGCTTAATATTTCATGGTGGCGCGGCCAGGGAGGATACTCCCTAGCCGCGCCACCAACGCAAGGCTATAATTTCTAAAGTAATTAAATTTTCGAATCTCTTTATAGTGTACCGAAAAGAACAATTCCGGTACAATTATTTAGTGTTTACTATATCCGGGTGCGCCTAGTAGTTTATGAAAACAGTGGTGGCGCGGCCAGGGAGGATACTCCCTGGCCGCGCAACCAATTCTTCATTATATGTATTTCATTATTCGTTGAGGTACATTTTTTTCATTACACGTACCGTATAGTACATTTATGGTACAATTAATCTAGAAACATGTTTTTTTAATTTTCCACTGTGGCGCGGCCAGGGAGTATCACACCGGCCAGGGAGCATACTCCCTGGCCACGCCACCAAGAAATATTAGGCGTACCCGGACATGGTATACACTAATTAATTATACCGGAATTATTCTTTTCCGTACGCTATTAAGAGATTCGAAAATGTTAATAACTTTAGAGAAAACATCAAATCAAGAGAGTTGCGGATCTTTGTACCTACATACTAGATGTGGCCTTCAAATTAGAAGTACAGGGAATTATCTCGGCAAGATGATTGCATAGAAGTGCTAGAAATATGCAACATAATACGAATCTAGATTCATATCAAGAATAATTGACTTTTAAGAAGAAGATAAAAAGTTGGTAGGTACTTTTTATTAGGTACGGTCAGCAAGGAAAGTTGTTAACACTGCTAATTTTTATACATGGCATTTAATAACACTGCTAATTTTTATACATGATATCTAAAATGTCACAAAATTATTGAATACGCTGCTTTTCAGCATTTCTTAGAAATATTAAATTTTTTTTTTGTAACTCGCTCGAATATTTAATTTTCGCAGCCAGGACTCAAAGCCGGTTTATTTTGTGAAAAAGCACTATTTTTATACTGAGCAACAGTGTTGCTAACAAGGATCGAATATTGCAAGGAATATTAGGTGTCAAATCAAAGAAAGCGCCAGTTTTTGTAATTTTCATTTGTTCACAAATAACGAAAAATTTAAATTATTCAAAAAACAAAAAACCCGACTGCAAAAACACATAACTGAAAAGATAAAAACAAGCATTATAATCTATAGAATTTTAGTATCGCAGGCGGGGACAAACTAATAACCGGAAATACGGTGTAAGTTTTGTTTGTCCCCGCCTGCGATACTAAAATTCTATAGATTATAATGCTTGTTTTTATCTTTTCAGTTATGTGTTTTTGCAGTCGGGTTTTTTGTTTTTTGAATAATTTTCTTTATTTCAAGCTTTTTAGTTTTATTAATATATCGATATTTATTATCGATTTATTCATATATCTGCCATTATCTTAGTTTTAGTGTAAATTATGTCAATTTTGGGATCTGTGAGTGCTATAAATACATCTTCTCAAATTGTTTCGTAATTTTTATACGTTATTTACGAATTTACTAATTTACACAAACGCAATATAAGCTAAGTTCCTGGATTCTGGTTCGTTACGTGCTTCTTTCATAGGGAGGCCTATGACTGGGTGCCTCCGAGTCCTCTATACATAGCTCATTAGGGTGCTAAAGTTGCACAAAATAGACGCAACTCTACACATCTTCTTGATGTCGTGTATGGGGCAGTGGAGGATGGTCCTTCTGTATCCAAGATGTCGACAGATCCGGGGGATTGATGAAACGACCAGGACTGAGCGGGTTCAGGGCGATAGTTTGAGTCCGCTTTGGTTTGGCTTAGCCTTGAAACCTCTAAGCACAAGGCTAGAGTCTCAAGAGAGATACAAGTATCGGCTATCAGTTGAGAAGAGGTGGTCAGGTGATATCTGACCTCCTTTACATGAATGACTTAAAACTCTTTGCCCCCAACAATTTGCGACTGATGGAGCTGCTGAAGATAGCAGAAACGTTCAGTAGCGCCATCACGATGGAATTTGGTGTGGAAAAATAAGCAGTCATGCATGTAAAGCGAGAGGGATTACGGAATCCGTGGGAATCCAACTCTCGGATTCCATTCATCTAAGATCACACTCCTCAACCGAAACCTACAAGTATTTGCGTGTGTTGTTGACTGTCGAAAGCATAAGGCATCACTGCTGCCGACATGAAACCTTGAGGAAGCGCTTCTTTGCTTTGGCCGCCTGAATAAATGTTAAATAGGTAGTCTTTTATCAGACGGAAACTAGGTGCGTGCCTTAAACGGTGGCTCATGCTGGTTTTGATGTATTCTTTCGGCATACTAAAATAGATTCAGACGAATGGATAATTTAGATGCTCTGGATAGGAAGGTCCGTACATTGCTGACGGCATATCAGATGCATCACCCACGGTCATCAGTGATGAGACTGTACATCCCGTAAAAGTATGGGGGTTGAGGTCTAATAAACGCTGAAACCCTCCACAACCGCGCTCCACATGGCGCTGGCGCCAACCTACAGTACTTGATACTAACGATCGAAAGGAAGTATGGCAAGGTAAAGATTTTCACGGAAGCTTTTTCTGGGCTCTCCATGGGCCTGGTGTAGACATTTTGGCGTCTGTATCCTGGCTGCATTTCGGCGAACTCTTTGGGGAAACCAAAGGTTTTGTCTGTGCGATTATAGACGAGGTTATCATGATGAATAATTATCGGAAATACATTGTCAAGGACGGTACGCTTGACAGCTGTCGGGCAGGCCACCGTCCCAGTGAATCAATCCGACATATGGTTTTCGGTGGTTCTCGTCTTGCTAACGGCAAGCCACCGTCCCGGTGAATCAATCCGACATATTGTTTCCGGTTGTACTCGTCTTGCTAACGGCGAGTACTTGCACAGATACAATCTATTCGCTAGGATTATCCACCAGTAACTTGCCTTGCAGTACATACAATCTTGTGGAGTCCGAAGTACCATACTACAGAACACAATACATAATATAGTATGTGCCCGACCCTGTTTTAGAGAATGGTATTACTACATTGTACTGGAATCGATCAATCATCACTGACAGGACTATTGTAACCAATAAGCTTAATATTGTGGTGATAGATTGACGAGAGCACCGTGCAATGATTGTTGATATCACTATCCCTCATGACGAGAATCGCGTGATCGCGAAAATCAAGTATTGACTTAGCACACGAGGTTGTCGACATGTAGGACGTGGACTCTTCAATCATTGTATCAATAGCCGTTACGGTTAACGCTGCTCCCACATCTCCGCCGCGAATCCGTGGCAGCGGAACCGCAAAAATTCCGCCATGACTTGTCTGTTGTACGAAAGGCGAAACGGAAGCGAAACTGCCTGCTCTATCGTACAGTAAGATTATGATTTTATCTCTTTCTCGCGTGATTTCGCCGATCTGCTGGGAAGCCGTTTACACCTCCGCGCGCAGTCCGCCGGTTTTTTGCGGTTCCGCGTTTGTTCCGCATAGATTCGCGACATAATGTGGACATGTTTCGCAGCGGAATTGGTTCAGCGATTCCGCTGCCACGGTTTCGCGGCGGAGATGTGGGAGCAGCGTAATGGCCTAATAGCGGAGAGCCTCGACCAACACCTCAGGAGGCTCTCATTGCGCGGCTGGGCTGGGCTTAACTCAGAAAACTGTTTTCCTGGACACGGCATGCATAGAGAGGAGGTTCCTCTCTAGAGACCTGATCACCGGTAGCTCGAACCCTGTTGCCGATACCGGTGGGCTGCTAATTTTAATAATTTTAAATGAAATGAACATAAAAAAAATAACCTCTTCTCAAAGCTGAAAATCGTCTCTCTACGACGTCCATTATAATGGAGCAATTGACGAAAACATGTTTTTTATTTTTCCTGAAAAGTTGCGTTTTTGTAGTTATCGTTTTATTCTCCGGGGACGGCGATATCTAAATTTGTAATTGACTCATTACTAGCTTTTATTTGATACCAATATTGTTATAATTTATTTAAAAAAAAACCTTCCCCTCCTTTTTTTTGTATTTGCAGATGCAATATATAAATATTATATAGCCTATGACACTTCTACAATTAAGACAAATCTAACGACACCTCATATGTTAAAATCCATCAAGCCGTTTAGGCTACAGAGCGTGCCAAAGAAATAGACATACATACATACATACATACATACATACATACATACATACATACATACTCTCGAAAAACATTACCCTCCTTCTGGGGCAGTCGGGTAAAAACAAACCAAATTCCTTTGATTTGAACATTGTTTTTTCGCAGAATTTAGTCCTTAGCAGCTACATACGCTGTCGGTTCATATAATAGTACAGGATGCTTTTTGTTTACAAAAGAAACTGGTTTTGATTTCTGGCTCAGGCAGAAGCTGAAATAATTAGGCCTGAGCCAGGCTCTTTTTTTTTTTTAATAACGCATTTTTTATTTTTTCTCCAAAATTGAGGTCATGGTTCCTTTGACCACTTTGCTCTAGGTCCTAACCATAGTTTAGGATTTCTCTCTCGGAACTGTATAAAGTTTCGTTAATGGCCGCCGAAAACAATAGGCACCAATTTTGGTCATTTATTATTGGGTTCTTAATTATTGGGGTTCTTTCTTTTCATTCACATTTCGAAAAAACCAATGACCTGGTTAGAAAAAGCAAGGTAAAAAAGCAGTCAAAACATAATGAAAAGTGTTTAAATAAATTGTTTATTTTTGTTAGACTATATTTAATAAATAAATAAATATACTACTACTACTAATGAATATTGTATTTAAATGTAGCGACATACAAACTACGCAGCAAAGACATGACGTTACACAATTCCTGCATCGCGCAGTTAGAGTTTACCGAGCGAAAAACATAGAAAAGACTATCTGAAATCAACATATGGGCAGTTGCCCGCCAGACATAAAAACCCGTCTGGTTGGAGGATCCTCCCTTTTCTATGGTGGATGAGTGAACTTTACACCCTGTTCCTCATACCCCTAAATAACCACATAAAGCAATTCGTGCGAAATTATTCTCTAACCATTCCAAAATATTAAAAATGCACAGCGTAACGCTGCGTATTTTTGAATATTTTGGAATGGTTGTTGGCTGTTCAAGTTTTCACTTCTGCCGGCACTCCCGGAGTGAAACCCGTTGGTTTTTTTTTCAATTATCCCTAATTTGTGAACAAATGAAAATTACAAAAACTGGCGCTTACTTTGATTTGACACATAATATTCCTTGCAATACTTGATCCTTGTCAGCAACACTGTTGCTCAGAAAAAAATAGTGCTTTTTCACAAAAAAAATCGGCTTTGATTCCTGGCTGCAAAAATTAAATATTCGAGCGCGTTATTACAAAAAAAAAAGAATAAATCTAATTTTTGTAAGAAATGCTGAAAAGCAGTGTATTTAATAATTTTGTGTAATATAAGATGTCATATGGGTGGATGTCCTGGGTGTCTTCCTTGATTTAGCCAAGGCTTTCGACACAGTATCTGTGTCTGTTCTTCTAAACAAATTAGAGGCCATAGGAATAAGGGGAACGCCGCTGAAACTATTTGCAGACTACTTAAATAACCGATACCAATGTGTTAATATCATGTATCATAATATCATGAGCGATGAGCTGAAAAGTACTGGTTTTGGTGTTCCCCAGGGAAGTATTCTGGGCCCTACGCTATTCCTGATTTATATTAACGACTTGTGTAATCTGAATATTAAAGCCGGCAAAATTATATCTTATGCAGACGACACGGCGTTAATATTTACCGCTAAAACCAGTAGCGAACTGTTCGAAATTGCTCAATTAGGTTTTAATACTGTGACTAATTGGCTCCAAAGCAACTTACTAACATTAAATGCTGACAAGACAAAATATATTTACTTCTCCATGCGCAAGCCTCAACTTAACATCACTAACCCTCATCTATATGCCCATCAATGTGGAAACCGTTCAGTCAACATGTGTAATTGCCCTTTTATCCTCAAAACGAGGAGCATAAAATACCTCGGGGTAATAATGGACGACACACTGTCTTTCAAAAAACATATTGAAAGTCTAGTTAAAAGAGTGGGCAAATTAATATATGTTTTAAAAAAATTGCGAACATTTGCATATTCAAAATTAATCACACAAGTTTATTTGGCCCTATGTCAATCTATAATTCAATACTGCATAACTTCATGGGGTGGCGCACCAAAAACCAATCTACTTCCTCTTGAAAGAGCTCAGAGAGCCATTTTAAAGGTAGCAAACTTCCATCCCTTTTTCTTTCCCACAGATTTGCTATATAAATCCTGCAACGTGCTGACTGTTCGGCAGCTTTTCATTATGCACTTAGTATTAAAACAGCACACCATGTTTACATACACTGCTGACAAAACTAACAAAAGGCGAAATGATATAGTATGCACATCTAATGCAACCTCAAAACATGTCTTTGTAGAAAGATTTTTTACATTCTTAGGCCCATTTCTGTACAATAGATTAAATAGAGGACTTAGTATTTATAGATTAAATTACTTTAGCTGTAAAAAAATTATACTAGAATATTTACTAACCATAGATTATGCACAGACAGAAGATCTACTTGTTGTCTGCAAATAGAACCGCTAACTTGCTATTTTATTTTTGTTTACCTAATTGTATTTTAGTTTATACTTTATACTCATTGTTAATTTATTATATTAAGCATTTATGCACTTCCAAGCCTGAAGCACAGGTTCAACCTAGTTCAGGCAAATAAGCAACTGTGCTCAATTTTAATTATCAAGTTACTTATTGTAAATGTGCCCCTTTTTTAACCGACTTCCAAAAGGAGGAGGTTCTCAATTCGTCTGTTTTTTTTTTTTTTTTTTTTGTATGTTTGTTACGCGATTTCTCCGTCAATTGTGGACCGATTTTAAAAATTGTTTTTTTGTTTTGAAAGGGTATGCTTCCGAGGTGGTCCCATATAAATTGTATTAACTTTACTTGGATAGTTTTTGAGTTAGCTTCAATAATACGTATTTTTCCCACTTGTTTATATGGATGATATGATGATAACTTCCAATCACTGTTATTTACATAGCAGGTTAGTGGTATTTGAATTGTATGGGGTAGGTACCACAACTAAAAAGTGCAAAATAAAAACTTTTTATAAAAAAAGAACAACCGACTTCCAAAAAAGACACTACAAAGTCAAAAATAACTTTAATTTCGGAAGTCGGTGGCAAAAAACGAAAGTTCAAAATCAAATACACCGACTTCCGAAATTAAAGTTATTTTTGACTTTGTAGTGTCTTTTTTGGAAGTCGGTTGTTCTTTTTTTATAAAAAGTTTTTATATAAATAAACGATTTTATTATTATTATTATATAAAAAAATTGCAGTGTTAACGACTTCCGTGGCTGACCGTACCTAATAAAAAGTACCTACGAACTTCTTATCTTCTTCGTGAGTCAATTATTCTTGTTATGAATCTAGATTCGTATTGTGTTGCATATTTCTAGCACTTCTATGCAATCATCTCACCGAGATAATTCCCTGTACTTCTAATTTGAAGGCTACATCTAGTAAATACGTACAAAGATCAGCAACTCTCTTGATTTGATGTTTTCTCTAAAGTTATTAAAATTTTCGAATCTTTTTGTAGCGTACGGAAGAGAACAATTCCGGTACAATTAATTAGTGTATACCATGTCCGGGTACGCTTAATATTTCTTGGTTACGCTTAGTATTCTTGGCCTTGCGTTGGTGGCGCGGCCAGGGAGTATCCTCCCTGGCCGCGCCACCAACGCAAGGCTATAATTTCTAAACTAATAAAATTTTCGAATCTTTTTATAGTGTACGGAAGAGAACAATTCCGGCACAATTAATTAGTGTATACCATGTCCGGGTACGGTTAATATTTCTTGGTGGCGCGGCCAGGGAGGACACTCTCTGGCCGCCACAATTATTTAGTGTATACTATATCCGGGTGCGCCTAGTAGTTTATGAAAACAGTGGTGGCGCGGCCAGGGAGGATACTCCCTGGCCGCGCCACCAATTCTTCATTATATTTCATTATTCGTTGAAGTACAATTATTTTCATTACACGTACCGTATAGTACGTTTATGGTACAATTAATCTAGAAACATGTTTTTTTTATTTTCCACTGTGGCGCGGCCAGGGAGTATCACACTAAACAATAGGGCTACCTTTTCCATAAAATTCCCTAATACCCTGTCAAAATAAAATATCCGTAAAACATGCTTATTATTGGCAATTTTTCCCTATAAAAAATTATTCAAAAAACAAAAAACCCGACTGCAAAAACACATAACTGAAAAGATAAAAACAAGCATTATAATCTATAGAATTTTAGTATCGCAGGCGGGGACAAACTAATAACCGGAAATACGGTGTAAGTTTTGTTTGTCCCCGCCTGCGATACTAAAATTCTATAGATTATAATGCTTGTTTTTATCTTTTCAGTTATGTGTTTTTGCAGTCGGGTTTTTTGTTTTTTGAATAATTTTCTTTATTTCAAGCTTTTTAGTTTTATTAATATATCGATATTTATTATCGATTTATTAATATATCTGCCATTATCTTAGTTTTAGTGTAAATTATGTCAATTTTGGGATCTGTGAGTGCTATAAATACATCTTCTCAAATTGTTTCGTAATTTTTATACGTTATTTACGAATTTACTAAATATTACAATAGTACTTATTCAAAGATTTAACACAGGCCTTAAATTACGAGAATACCTAAAGTGTTAATATAATATTATCAAAATGTATTCCGATTTGTTAGTATGACAAACAGTCACAGAATTATGTTCTCGTGAAAACTCGGTCGGGAATTATACTCTCGTGAAAAAAATTACGACTAGATAATTACCTAGTCGATAAAAAAAAAAATAATAAATGCATTTATCATTATAAACGGAACGAGAATAAAATAATAAATGCATTTATCATTATAAACGGAACGAGAATAAAATAATAAATGCATTTATTATTATAAATGCATTTATCATTTTATTCTCGTTCAAAAAACCATTCAGTCGCTTCGTTGTGTTAGTAAAACGACTTTTATGGTTTTGAAAAGTAAGACATATTGTCATCCTCTTCCTTCACTGAGATTTTACACAAACGCAATATAAGCTAAGTTCCTGGATTCTGGTTCGTTACGTGCTTCTTTCATAGGGAGGCCTATGACTGGGTGCCTCCGAGTCCTCTATACATAGCTCATGCTCAGCCATTTCATACTTTAAAAGAAGGCGGGCGATAAATAGCCACAATTGTTACATCCTCTATGCGACAAATGAGACAGTTTGCGTCAACAAAATGTGGTTCCTTAACGTCAGCTTTAAGGGAAGATTTAACGTAGATAGCACACCCGTCATTTTGGTTGTATGTGTTTTTAGTGTAGTAAGAAGTGAAGCCATCCAAGGTCGGCAGGTGTGAAAGTTTGCTTAACCAACACTCGGGGAGAACGAGCACGTCGCTCTGGAAACCTAATAATCGCATAAGGACTGAAACTTCATCGAAATTTTTAGAAATGCTTCGTATGTTTAAATGTAATATTTTTAAACCTTTTTTCGGGTCTTTTATAAACTGCGCGCAACTCTCAGCTTGACACTTGAACGATTTTGAAACATGGAGCGCGTCTATTTCATTATTTATACTATCTAGATTAGCCATTTGTTAATAGAATATGCAGAAAAGTTGAACGAAAAAGAAGCAAGAACATTGAAAGATCGTAGTAACCGTAAGTAAAAATAAAAAATCATAACAATAACCCCCTTTTTTTCTTCGCCGTAGTCGGGTGAAAAGGTTAGTATTACAGTCTGTGTAGCAGATTTAAGGACAGAAATATTTATGAACAATAATGTTTGAACTATTGGTAATTTATAGTAGGTAGCAGTTTGGCAGGTACATAGTGTATTAGCGTGTATGGTGATGGGATAAAGTATTTTGTAGTTTAGTATGTATGCTTGTGTATATATAGTTTGTGTGCGTTGTTTTGTTGTATGTAAGGTGTACAAGATAATTGTAGGTAAGAGTGTATTGTTTGGTATAAAAGTTAATTTAAAAAATAAACAAAGTATGAAAAGAGAGAAAATGATATAAAAAATAGGAACATTTTGAGATAGTCAGATAATGTGATTTGGGTTCTCCGGGTTACTGAGGCATTTTTCAGAGCTCACAAGAATATGTTTATCTCCCTCTACCTTGCGCAGAAATATATTGCCATTGGAGATCCAGCAGAACTTATAGGTATTTTTGTTCGCGAACTCTCTAGCTTGGTAGAAAAGCTTTTTGGTGCTTGCTGGTAGGTGTTCAGAGATGTACACAGGTTGACGATCACCAGACAAACCCATGACTGCTGTGTTTAGTTTGTCGTCTTTTCCTCTTCCTTTGTTGTACGCACGCGCGGCCGACAGTATTGTCTGCTTAGTTTGCACAGTCGAGAATTCTGCTATTATTGGGCGCGGGGAAGTTGAGGAGGTGGGTTTCCCTGGAAGACGATAGATATCTCGCAGCTCGGTTTCTTCAATGTGAACACCAATGGCTGTGCCTACGCCGCACACCGTTTTTATAAGACTGGAACTAGACTCGGAACTTACTTGCGGGATGTTACGCAATTCTATGGCAGAAGATCTCGCTTATGCTGAAGATCTACTATTTTCCGTTCGAGAGACTCAATGTGGGTTTGCTGCTCACGTCGCTCCTTCCTCAATATTTCCACTTCCATCTTCATATCTTCGAACTGTTTATTAAAAAATTCTATTGACTGTACGATTCCAGCGTTTGACTTACATATTTCTGAGTTGGATGCGTGTATTTTACTGTTTTGAATTTTAATATCTTTTATATTCTTAAGATATAAGTATCGGCTATCAGTTGAGAAGAGGTGGTCAGGTGATATCTGACCTCCTTTACATGAATGACTTAAAACTCTTTGCCCCCAACAATTTGCGACTGATGGAGCTGCTGAAGATAGCAGAAACGTTCAGTAGCGCCATCACGATGGAATTTGGTGTGGAAAAATAAGCAGTCATGCATGTAAAGCGAGAGGGATTACGGAATCCGTGGGAATCCAACTCTCGGATTCCATTCATCTAAGATCACACTCCTCAACCGAAACCTACAAGTATTTGCGTGTGTTGTTGACTGTCGAAAGCATAAGGCATCACTGCTGCCGACATGAAACCTTGAGGAAGCGCTTCTTTGCTTTGGCCGCCTGAATAAATGTTAAATAGGTAGTCTTTTATCAGACGGAAACTAGGTGCGTGCCTTAAACGGTGGCTCATGCTGGTTTTGATGTATTCTTTCGGCATACTAAAATAGATTCAGACGAATGGATAATTTAGATGCTCTGGATAGGAAGGTCCGTACATTGCTGACGGCATATCAGATGCATCACCCACGGTCATCAGTGATGAGACTGTACATCCCGTAAAAGTATGGGGGTTGAGGTTTAATAAACGCTGAAACCCTCCACAACCGCGCTCCACATGGCGCTGGCGCCAACCTACAGTACTTGATACTAACGATCGAAAGGAAGTATGGCAAGGTAAAGATTTTCACGGAAGCTTTTTCTGGGCTCTCCATGGGCCTGGTGTAGACATTTTGGCGTCTGTATCCTGGCTGCATTTCGGCGAACTCTTTGGGGAAACCAAAGGTTTTGTCTGTGCGATTAATTATAGACGAGGTTATCATGATGAATAATTATCGGAAATACATTGTCAAGGACGGTACGCTTGACAGCTGTCGGGCAGGCCACCGTCCCAGTGAATCAATCCGACATATTGTTTTCGGTGGTTCTCGTCTTGCTAACGGCAAGCCACCGTCCCGGTGAATCAATCCGACATATTGTTTCCGGTTGTACTCGTCTTGCTAACGGCGAGTACTTGCACAGATACAATCTATTCGCTAGGATTATCCACCAGTAACTTGCCTTGCAGTACAATCTTGTGGAGTCCGAAGTACCATACTACAGAACACAATACATAATATAGTATGTGCCCGACCCTGTTTTAGAGAATGGTATTACTACATTGTACTGGAATCGATCTATCGTCACTGACAGGACTATTGTAACCAATAAGCTTAATATTGTGGTGATAGATTGACGAGAGCACCGTGCAATGATTGTTGATATCACTATCCCTCATGACGAGAATCGCGTGATCGCGAAAATCAAGTATTGACTTAGCACACGAGGTTGTCGACATGTAGGACGTGGACTCTTCAATCATTGTATCAATAGCCGTTACGGTTAACGCTGCTCCCACATCTCCGCCGCGAATCCGTGGCAGCGGAACCGCAAAAATTCCGCCATGACTTGTCCGTTGTACGAAAGGCGAAACGGAAGCGAAACTGCCTGCTCTATCGTACAGTAAGATTATGATTTTATCTCTTTCTCGCGTGATTTCGCCGATCTGCTGGGAAGCCGTTAACACCTCCGCGCGCAGTCCGCCGGTTTTTTGCGGTTCCGCGTTTGTTCCGCATAGATTCGCGACATAATGTGCACATGTTTCGCAGCGGAATTGGCAGCGGAATTGGTTCAGCGATTCCACTGCCACGGTTTCGCGGCGGAGATGTGGGAGCAGCGTAATGGCCTAATAGCGGAGAGCCTCGACCAACACCTCAGGAGGCTCTCATTGCGCGGCTGGGCTGGGCTTAACTCAGAAAACTGTTTTCCTGGACACGGCATGCATAGAGAGGAGGTTCCTCTCTAGAGACCTGATCACCGGTAGCTCGAACCCTGTTGCCGATACCGGTGGGCTGCTAATTTTAATAATTTTAAATGAAATGAACATAAAAAAATAACCTTTTCTCAAAGCTGAAAATCGTCTCTCTACGACGTCCATTATAATGGAGCAATTGACGAAAACATGTTTTTTATTTTTCCTGAAAAGTTGCGTTTTTGTAGTTATCGTTTTATTCTCCGGGGACGGCGATATATAAAATTGTAATTGACTCATTACTAGCTTTTATTTGATACCAATATTGTTATAATTTATTTTAAAAAAAACCTTCCCCTCCTTTTTTTTGTATTTGCAGATGCAATATATAAATATTATATAGCCTATAACACTTCTACAATTAAGACAAATCTAACGACACCTCATATGTTAAAATCCATCAAGCCGTTTAGGCTACAGAGCGTGCCAAAGAAATAGACATACATACATACATACATACATACATACATACATACATACATACATACATACTCTCGAAAAACATTACCCTCCTTCTGGGGCAGTCGGGTAAAAAGGGAGAAATCACTTCAATCAATCATAGGTAAACTTGTAGAACTCGTTACGAGCGCACGCGACGATTGACAGCGAGCGACTGTTGTACTCGGCGGTTGGCAACCGCTGACTACACGGTCGGCCGCCGACGCAACCTCCTCTATTCGCCCTTGGTCGCTAGCGCAGCTCTTTAAACTAAGGCCGTTGGAAGGTCAAACGAAATTTGGTCATAAAGCTACGTTTCGTGCAGGCGCTTTATTATCATATTATTTATATAATAACGATATGTTTTTGTGTTTAAATATCGGTTAGGCCAAGCAGGAAAATTAATATTATACGTTCTTTAACATGTTTTATAAAGGTATTACTATAAAATAATCGGTGAATCCTACTTTTTAACTATGTATACCTATTTACGAGAGCGTCAGTCTGCAACATAAATGTGGGCTATTTTATTTTATAATATTAATTATAAAATCTACGATGATTAGTAAGTTTAGTCGATTCTGTTATTTCTGAACTATATCTTAATCTGTTGATTTGAGTTTCCAAACGTAACTTTAAGGTAAAACGCCTGCTACATGGTCGCCAACCGCGTCCCCGACAGAGGTGACCTTGGTTGGCGACCGGCAGAGCTGTTTCAACTACATAGTCGCTAACATGCCATTCTGTAGTGATACTCGAGCCAGTGTTTCCACTTACGCTAAAACGCTTGCTACACGGTTGCCAACCGCGTCCCCGACAGAGGTGACCTTGGATGGCAACCTGCAAAGTTGTTTCACCTCTTGGTCGTAAACATTATCTACACGGCTGTAAACCACGAAGGTGACCTCTATCGGGACGCGGTTGGCAACAAGCGAGCAAGCGTGTAGCAAGCGTTTTAAACGCTTAAACGCCTTCTACACGGTCGCCAACCGCGTCCCGACAGAGGTGACCTTGGTGGTTTACAACCGTGTAGATGATGTTTACGACCAAGAGGTGAAACAACAAGAAATAATCAACAATCAAGAAACAACAAGTGCACGATTGCGCGGCCATAACTTCCAAGTCGAATATTTCGTAAAATTTTGATCTAGAGTTTATAAGTTTTTTTTTGTTTGTATAACTTGGCGGAGCAATCGTAACGCACACAAATTTTCAGAAATGGTCGAAATATATCAAAAGATTTAGTACCTAATTAGTACCTAATTGTACCACTAGTGAAATAATTTGTACCTCGTGGGATCGCAAGTTATTGCAATAGTTTTATACACCCGCCATTCTGATATCAGAATGGCGGGTGTATTTTTGTGTAGCCGAGATTACTGAGAAGTTAGATATAAAACATACATGGATATTTAGTACCTAATTGGTACCTCTCTAAACATACCTTATTTATTTTGCCTTTTATTTCCCAAAAAGTAGGTGGGTACATTAACATCATTCATTACAATATAACAAAAAAATAATAATATTCATTCATTTAAAAATATAAACATGCATTTTAACAATAATTAAGTGAATAAAATAGAATAATAAATAAGTTGATTAACAATTTCAATTAAATTAAATAAATTAGCTACAAAATGATTAATTTATATTGGGTGCCCATTTAAGGGCGAAGGCCTCCTCCATCTTTCGCCATTCGTCTCTATCTTTGGCTGTTCTAGTCCAGGTGGGGCCGGCCACGACCACAATATCGTCGCACCACCGGCGCCGAGGTCTGCCTCGGGTGCGTGGTGCATCGCGAGGGTACCAATGGAGAACCCGCTCACTCCAGCGTCCATCCGTGGCTCTGGCTACGTGTCCTGCCCATCGCCATTTCAACTTGCAAGCTAATTCCACAGCATCTATTATTTTAGTGCATAGTCGTATGTTTTTGCTTCTTTTTCGGTCTCGGAGTTTAATTCCTAACATACTCCTCTCCATTGCTCGTTGGAAGGCTTGAAGTTTGTTTGTAACTGCCTTTGTTAGTGTCCAACTTTGGCAACCGTAGAGTAGAGTAGGTAATATGATGGTGTCCATAGCTTTCTTTTTCAGGCGAATAGGGATTCGCGATTTAAATACCTCTTTCAACGACCAATATCTTCTCCATGCACTCTTTATCCTGCGATCTACTTCATTTTCAGTAGGTTTTTTAAATGAAATGCTCTGCCCGAGATAAACACAACTGTCTACGTATGCAATTGGTGTGTCTTGTATCACCGTTGGTACTCTTATGCTGTTACTTAACAAACATGTTTTTTCAGCGTTCATGTGAAGACCGCATTTTCGGCTCTCTATATCAAGTGACTTCAGCATGCTCACAAGATCTGAATGTGTTTCGCTTATCAAGACAATGTCGTCTGCGAAGCGAAGGTGGTTCAAGAACTCGCCGTTTATGTTGATCCCGACATTGTGCCAATCCAACTGTCTGAAGATGTACTCCAGAACTGCGTTAAATAAATTTGGTGAGATGGGATCACCCTGCCGAACACCTTTCTGGATGTTAAATGGCTCTCCTTTTTTCTCTAATTTAATAACTGCTTTGCTGTTCTTATAAATTTCTTTCAAGATGTTTAAATACTTTATGTGGACTCCTTGCTCACGAAGAGAGCACCATAGAGATTCATGGGAGATAGAGTCAAATGCCTTGGAGTAATCTACAAAAGCTATGTAGAGCTCTTTATTGTGTTCATTGTACTTCTCGATTACTTGTGTTATCGTGAATATGTGGTCGTTTGTAGAGAAGCCCGATCTGAATCCTGCTTGCTCTCTTGGTTGATTTTCGTCTAATGTCTTTGAGATCCTTTTTAAAATAGTTTATAAAGTGTCTGAAGCATACTAAGTGGCCTGTAGTTGTCCATTTTGCCTGGATCCCCTTTTTTGTAGAGTAAGGTTATAACCGCAGTATTCCAGTCAGGTGGTATCGACTCTTGTTTCAAGATTTCGTTGAATACAGTGGTTAAAATGGGTGTTATTGGCTCTCTAATGGCTTTTAGCATGTCATTTGTTATGCGATCTTCTCCAGGGCTTTTCTTCATTTTCAGTTGTTGGATGGAGTAGCTAATTTCACACTCCAGAAATTCCGGTACACTGTCTGAATCAACTGGCTCCATGTCCCGTATTGAGTTTTCGTGAGAGGCAGGATACTCATATAATTTTGTATAGAATTCAGTCGCAATTTTTAATATTTGATTTCTGTCTGTTACTTGGTGTCTGTCCTTTGTAAGTTGTGTAATCCACTTTTTGCTGGAATCTAGTCTTTTGTAGGCCCTTTTGAGTGAAGAAAATTTCTCTAGTTCATATTCAATGATGGTATATCTATCTTCTTTTGATTTCTTATGTAATTGTTTTCTAATAAGTTTGTATAATGCCGATAAATGTTTCTTTTCTATGGTCGTTTTATTTTTCTTTTCTTTTAACAGAGTCCTTTCCTTTATAAGTCTTGCTAGGTTTTCTTGAATAAGAGGTTTATTACACTTTTTGATGTTTTTTAGTTTGTCTTTACTGTTTCTAATTTTTGTGACTAAGGTAGAGTAGGTGTGCTGTATGTTTATGAATTCCATGTTCTTCGATTCTCGTGAAAATTCTTCTTTCAAATACTCTTGCTCAGGAGGCGCAATATCCATAATGTTTTTCTCTCCAAAATGTTTTCTAGAAGTAATGCGCTTGTTGTGAAGTATTAGTGATGCACGCACCAGTCTATGATCAGTAGGATGAGTAGTAGGTATGACATCGACATCGACACTACTTAATTATTTAAAAAACAACATTTCCCGTCAATTAAGGGCGCAACCTTAAGCTCAACTCCCACCGTGCGCCATATCGCGGACGCACGCGCACCAGCCCGCACGACGCACCGTGGGAAACTTAACGTGCGTGGGTAGCGCAGACGCGTGCGTGGCGGTGCGTCCTCGTGCGGGCTGGTGCGCGTGCGCGATATGGCGCACCGTGGGAGTTGGCTTTTTGATGTGTATGCGCTTACTACTCACATATAGTCCATATATTGTGAATGTGTGAGTGGACCCTTGTGAGCTGAGTAATAAACCAGCGTTCAATCAAGACACTGTGTTTCATTATCTCCGCACCCTCAGTTAGAAACGTATCATTGGCGACGAGGACGATCTTACCCGCGAAAAAGCAAAAAAATAAAAATGGCGAAGTCGTTTTTAGGGAATTTAACTGAGTTTGATTATAAATCATGTGAGTGGTTAATTTATAAAGGCCGGTTGACTCAATTCTTCAAAGTCAACGATGTGAAAGAAGAAAATAAAAGTGCTATATTAATAACACATTTATCTGATGATTCGTATCGGTTGGTGCGTAATTTAGCATATCCAGTTGAATTGGAGGTACTGGACTATAAGAAGCTAGTGGAGTTGCTTGATACTCATTTTAAACAGAAGCAATGCTCATATTCGGACAAAGCAAAATTTTACGGGGCGAAAAGGAACTTAGGCGAATCGTTGAGCGATTGGGCTGCACGACTGCGAGGATTGGCGAGCTATTGCGACTTTGGGACCACCTTAGACACGAACCTTACAGATCGTTTCGTCCTCAGCCTAGGAACGGGGCCCGAGCGTGACAAATTGTTTGAGCAGAATGCTTCTACCTTAAGTTTGTCGAGAGCACAGGAGATAGCAGAACGAGCGGAAAGCGCTAGAGAAGCCAGGAACGTAACATCCACTGATATGACTGTGATCAAAGAGGAAGCAGTGAACAAAATATCATGCAAAAATGGATGCAAGCGGTCGAACAATGGAAGCGGTAAACGTGGAGGCAATGGCGGCGGTGGTGCTGGCGGCGGCGGCGCTCGTACGGGTCCGCGAGATGGGCGCGAATCATCGTCGAATGTCTATCGTGATCAGCGTTACGAAGATTTCCGTTGTTCGGTATGCGGTTTAAAAAATCACGATAAGGACAAGTGTCGCTACAAAAATTATAAGTGCCAAAAATGTGGAAACGTAGGACATTTGAAGTGTGTAATAAAAATAATATAAACGGCCGTGTTCGCGTTAATAATATCGGCAATGATAACAGTGAGGACACGGATGGCAGCTGTGATGAATGTAATAATTTCAATTTAAGGTACGTAACTGATAAACCGTTGAACTTAATGATTAAAGTGGGTGACGTGCCGGTAACTATGGAGTTAGATTCAGGGTCGGGTGTTTCGGTTATGTCTAAAAAATTGTACTCAGAACTATTTGCACATTACGTATTAAAAGATTGCAAAATTAAAATGTGTTTGTATAACGGACATAAAATTTCACCGTTGGGGTATTTTCAGCCTATCGTCGAATTTAACGATGTAAAGAAGAACATTAAATTATTTGTAGTAGATTCAAATGGCCCACCTCTTCTCGGTCGCGATTTTATGTCCGCTTTCGGTTTAATTTTAACCAATATTTATAAAATAAGCCAAGACGATGACGTTAATACATTATTGGAACAGTATCCGAATTTATGGAAGGACGAACTTGGTTGTTTTAATAAATTTGAAGTGCATTTGCAATTAAAGGAAAATGCAGTACCAACATTTTTTAAGGCTCGACCAATACCGTTTGCTCTGAAAGACAAAGTAGAAACTGAATTAAATAGATTAGTCAGTTTAGGTGTACTAATTCCCGTTAGTAATTCTCGTTACGCAACACCGATAGTACCGGTTCTGAAAGATAATGGCACGGTTAAGATTGCAGGTGATTTTTCAGTCACACTAAATAGGGATATGGTTATAGATAAGTATCCGTTACCAAGAATTGAAGAAGTATTTGCCAAACTAGGCGGCGGTAAACATTACTCGAAAATAGATTAAAAAAATGCGTATAATCAATTTACACTTTCGGAGGACTCCCAAGAGCTGACTACCATTAACACACCGAAGGGTTTATTTAAATATACACGCCTAGTCTACGGTCTCGCAAATGCTCCAGCTTTGTTCCAAAAGGCAATGGAAGTACTATTGTCTGGTATAGAGGGTGTTAGTATATGGTTAGACGATATTTGTTTAACTGCACCAACGAAAACGCTTCACATGACGAGGTTAGCTCAGGTTTTAAGCAGGTTGAATGAAGCAGGTTTGCGACTTCAAAAGGAAAAATGTGAGTTTTTTAAGGAGAACGTAACTTACTTGGGTTATGTTATCGATAAGAACGGATTACGTACTAACCCCTATAAAGTTAACGCCATATTAAACGCTCCGGAACCAACAAATATAACAGAAGTAAAAAGGTTTCTTGGGGTTGTCAACTACTACAGAAATTTTATTCCAAATGCGTCAAGCATTATGAGCCCGCTCCACGAGCTGCTGCGTGGCGGCACACGGTGGGAGTGGGGCCCGCGACAGCGTGGTGCAGTACGTCGCGTGTACTACTATAGCACTTCCCACATCATACCAATACTTTGCTTTAATTTCTCTGTTTCGATACTCGGCCAACTGAACATCGTAAAAGGCAGGTCTCTCTCTCACTTCAAGTATAAACTTTTCAATGTCAAACATTGTACTATTGTTTAAAAAGCTTCTCGAAACGTCCTTGCTTAACGAGAGGCAACGCTGAAATGACGCTGCGTTTGACAGCGCGCCCGCTGCGCGCTCGTCGCGAGCGCGCTGCGGGCCCGCTGCTAGTCGCGGCGGCAGTGTTGCCATCCGTACGAGGTTCCTCGTACATGTACGAGATTCAGAGGTCCTGGTACGAGGTACGAGCTTACATCCATCCTCGTACGATTTTGTACGAGATTCGTTGATACAAATCATATCTCTGAACGCGCCTCTAAATAATCGCAATTATCTAAATAATTATTTAGATAAATTGACCTGACATAAACGACAAGACGGCGCGGCGGCGGCTTACTTATTAGCAGTAAAGTAAAGTTACATGCTCTGTGCTTATTAGTTTCGATTTCAATTTCAGCCACGCGCAGACATAACTTGCGCGCACTCTACACGCGCTGGACAATCTAGTGTCTATCTCTATGCACTATGGTCGCAGGTGGTAGGTCAACCGGAATTTTGGTTTGGTGTATTATGTATTTATGTATCTAATATCAGTGGACGTAGAGTGACCGATAAGAAAAATGCCGTTGGTCCTACTAGAAGAACTACGCGTTCGAAGCACGGGCAATAAACGGAATTAACTTAGACATAGGTATTTTATAAAATATAATGTATTTTCTACGTTTTAACGTAACATATTACATAAACAATACAAGAAAAATTAATGAAATGAAATCTTTAATAATTTCTATAACATAAAAAAAGTTAATTTAGAGAGTTTTAGTAAGAAAATAGCAATTTATTAATTTTTAAGGTATGTACGAGGTTGTGTTGGCAAAATACGAGATTTCAGACCACGTCTGTACGAGGACACTCCTTCGGCGTCTGGCAACACTGCGCGGCGGGCTAGCGACGATGTAATGACGTTTCGCTCGCTCGTTGCCACTCGTCGCATCGCGGCGATAATATCGCCGTGTGGAGACGGTTCCATAGAGAGTGTATAGAAATACGTGGCACGACGATAATATCGCCGCGATTCTCTCGCTCGTGGAGACAGCGCCTTAGTGGGTATACTTCTACGTTTTAGACAATTCGCGTTCGTTGCTTGTGCAGATGTAGAAAAAAATGTGTGCGTTACGATTGCTCCGCCAAGTTATCCAAACAAAAAAAAACTTCGCCCAAAAAATTGTCGGAATTTGTCAAAATCGAAGGGAACAAACCAAAAATTTGTCAAAGTAGAAATAAAGAAGATACAAGGGTTTTAAGTTGGCCGCGCGAACGTAACGTGGAGGATTGCGCGGCCATGGAGATCTCAGCAACTACTTGGGTTAGAGATCTATTTTTTTTTGTCAACTGAAGACTGAATTTGTCAAAAATTGTCGAAACAAGAGTTATAAACTCTAGATCAAAATTTTACGAAATATTCGACTTGGAAGTTATGGCCGCGCAATCGTGCACTTGTTGTTTCTTGATTGTTGATTATTTCTTTAAAACTGAAGACTTCATACGGTAAAACTGTTACCAGAAGAAAGGCCTTAATTTGTCAAAACTAACGAAAGCAATAAATTCTACAAAAGTTCAGTTAAACAGACGAAATCAGTCCATAACAAAGAGTACGTGGCCGCGCGATCGAAACGTTACTTTGTACGCTAATATCTCACTATCTATAATTGCTAGGATTTCGGTGTGAACATCCAATTATTCGACATATTAACCTCATTAGAATGACATATCGTTTTACCCTCAGAACGGTTTTTAAAGCGTGTAATCTCAATAATATGTTATCTCATACAATGTTCGAGCACGGGGTAACCATAATTTCGATTTGATTTGGGAATAAGTACCTCTAACTGGAGACTATATTGGACAACATCTAGTAGTAAAAAATAACAAATCTAATAATAATAATTACCTGTGTTTGTTATATAAAATATTGGTCAGGCAGGGGCCATAGTTTTTCCATAGTTCTAAATAACCAGTTCACTTAGCCATCCAAACCCATAAACCAATATCTTTGTTTTCATATCCAGCAATAGTCCTGCACTAACCGGGGGTTGTCCTTGGGTGCACTAGCATAGTGCGAACAGGGATAATCGTCGGTTAGTGCCTCGTTTCATTAAACACGTCTAACGGGCCTCTGTGAGTTGGCTTCGGCCCCTCTTACGCCTTCCAAAGGTCCGGGACCCTAGGGTCCCGAGAAATGTCAAAGACGTATAATAATAAAATGTTTTTATTTTATTTTGTTTTTATAAAAATATTTAAAAATGTAAATAATATGTATATAAATGAAATAAAGGAAATAATAATTATTATTATTAACATTGATCAGGCAGGGGCCATAGTCCAATATATTTAGTTCCATATCCTGCAATAGTCCTACACCAACCGAGGGTTGTCCTTGGGTGCACTTGCATAGTGCATACAGCGATAATCGTCAGTTGGCGCCTCATTTCTTTAAAACGTTCGGCCCCTCGTACGCCTTCCAAAGGTCCGGTACCCTAGGGTCACGAGAAATGTCAAGAGACAAAAAATAATTATTAAATAAAAAAACTTGTATATTTCAATAATATGTTTATTCATCACAGCTTACACAGTTTTGCTCTCTCACTCTGACAATCATATGATTTCACACTCGCACAACTGCTGGGCAGCCGACCACCCCGGCCGAATGATAGCCGCTTGGTTGCCGAGAGCGGCCACGGGTAGCGCTACGAGCGCGTTGCCTCGCAGTTTAGCAACAATACAAAAAATCGCGTGACAGATTTAAAAAATAAAAAGGTGGTTCACTACATCATCATCATCATCATCAGCCTATTAATGTTCCCACTGCTGGGACACAGGCCTCCTCTCTGTGAGAGGGAGTGGGCCGTAATCTACCACGCGGGCCCAGTGCGGGTTGGTAGATGTCACATGTCTTCGAATTTTTGGTTCTAAGACATGCCGGTTTCCTCACGATGTTTTCCTTCACCGTTTTGAGAGCAGTGGTGATGAAATTATTTACACAAAGTAAAGCGCCTGCTTGGGTTCGAACCCACAACCTACAACTCGTAAGTCGGGGCCGTTACCACTGGGCCACCACTGCTCTTACCGTACTGGTACTGGTTCACTACATACTTACATAAAAATAAAAAGATTTAATAATTACTTTTCCTTCTGAGACGATTCTAAGATTTGTTAAAAAAAAATCACTCACTAGGTAAAATATCGCGGATTGGACATTGCAGTGATATTCTGGTAAAAAGAACCTGGCTGTTGACTGTGGCTGTTTATTTAATAAAAACGTTCACATTCAAGAAGCCGCCAAAAGACTCCGCTGCCGACGTACACCCGCAGGAAATGTAAGCGCTTGCCAGTGACAGATTGTGTTTGTGTAAAATGCAAAACACAATTTCGACCATGGCAGGTCGAGGACATTGCTGCAGAGGAAATTCCAAGTACTCATCATCATCTACCAAGCCGTTTCGCAACTATGTGGGGGTCGGCATCCAGTCTAACAGGATGCGGCTGAATGTATTTAATACCAGTAATTCCAAGAATTAAAGTCGAGACAACATTCAATTTTATCATCCTACCATTCCCTGCACACTAATGCACAGGTCTCCTGTCTGTGAGAAGGATTGGGCGGTTGGGCCGTACCGTCACAGTATTAAAATCTACAACAACGAACGTACTTGCGTAGAGCAACGGCCGGCTGGGATCGCGCGGGGAGTCGGGCGATGCGATCCGCGGCCCCCATACACATGTGCGTGTGGTGTGAGGGCCCACTTTGTTAAAACTCTGTGAAAATGTGCTTAGGATTTAGTGAAGATTCCCAAAGAATTGTGAAAGTTGGAATCCGATTTTGTGAAAGTCAAATAACCGAGTTATGGTCTGTAAAGTTGGGCCCTCAGTTCTCACATAGAGGATTGAGGGCCCACCTGAACCTGATAAACTATGGACACTACAGAATAAGTCTTTATGCCAAAATCTAAGCTAATGCCAAACAAAATTTGTGAAAACAAGATATTATCGCAAAACACTGTCCTACTTTGTATATCTTCGTACAAAATGGGCCCTCAATTCTCATACACGTAAAAGTTTATTACGCAAATAAAATGAAATCATTAACTTACAGCTACTGTTTGAAATCCTATATGCTACTAAATAAATTGTGACAATTTGTGAAAGCAAGAACAGGTCACCACTTTTTGTTGTTTGAAAGTTACGACCTTGAATAAAATTCGGGCCCTCAGTCCTCCATTATTTTTGTTTTCGTTTTATTACGCTTATCGTTTGAAAGATAAGACAACTACAAAATTGTCTCTTTTTGTGAAAAAAATTGTGCAACATATTGGTGTCATTTGTTATAAATAAGAATTATGATAAAACTACAAATCTTACTATATACCGAAATCAACTATGTTTTGATTGTGTATGTGAGTAGGGTGACAATAATTTCTTTTTATACTTTGTTAGTGGCGATTCTGAGTGATGTTTTAGTTCTTTCTGCTGTTGCAAAGTAATAATACCTAATATTTTAATAAAATTTCCTATAAACTGGACTGTAGCGCTGTAATTTGGCTGTAACACTATTTTTCGAAAATGTTCTTAACTAAGTTTTTAGACTTTTGTATCCTGCATATACGTATGAAGTTTCATTAAAATCGGTTCAGTCATTTCGAAAAATAAGGGCTTGCAAGTTTGTATGAAATGCCATACGACGTAAACCCTCTTAATACGATTTCTAAAATAAATATTATGACGGATGATGGTGAGGATGATGGCATATAAAAAATTTCGTTCCCTTGACAACGAACGATAGGGTAGAGTGAGTAGCATTGACAAAAAAAGTTTAAAAGAATGGAGGAAGTATGGAGGTTACGTTACACAGGATTTTAAAATATAAAAAAGCCGGTTTTTTTTGTTGTGTATTTGTTTTTTTTTAGATTAACTTTTCTTTTCAAGTATGTTTTCGAATACAAAATTATAGGTACAGACGCCAGCACATCAAGTTACTACAATCTGTCAAATTTCTTTGATAGATTTTCAACTTTATCGCCAATGAATAAGGTTCAATGTTGATTGGGAAAATTTGGCAGATTGGAGTAGGTTGGTGTGCTGGCGTCTGTATATGAACAATTTAATAAAACGCGACGTGCTTCGAAAGTACATAAACTGTGGGTCCTTCACCTGATCTCTCTCTGCTCGTGGTGGGTTGCACTCGCAATCCCGTCGGAATAAGAGAGTGAGGCAAAGGAGATTCCACTCACTCAAGCACGTCGAGGGAATGCAGGGAAAGCGCGAATAAGGGCGCAGTGTAAAATTTCATCGTTCAGCCTTAATGCGGGAAAAGGTAACACAGACAGATTTAAAATATTAAATAGATGTACTTTAGTCACAATTTGTATTTGTTCCTCCACCTTTCGCTGATAGTATTGGTCATTACAAATGTCATGTATTAGTTAGTAATTTCAAATGCTATGACGATAATAAGCGAAAATTCGAAGAAAGTTTATTAAAACCTATGACACTACATTTACTAATCTTTACTGCAATCTAAAATAAATTGTGGTCACCCTATTTCCTGATTCAGAGAACAAAAATAAAACTCGATTTTCTCATACAATATAGGGTCTTTTAATTTCTTTCTGGTATCCAATTTGTTGCACAATTTTTTTCACAATTGAGACAATTTTGTAGTTGTCTTATCTTTCATACGATAAGCGTAATAAAACGAAAACAAAAGTAATGGAGGACTGAGGGCCCGAATTTTATTCAAGGTCGTAACTTTCAAACAACAAAAAGTGGTGACCTGTTCTTGCTTTCACAAATTTTCACAATTTATTTAGTAGCATATAGGATTTCAAACAGTAGCTGTAAGTTAATGATTTCATTTTATTTGCGTAATAAACTTTTACGTGTAAGAGAATTGAGGGCCCATTTTGTACGAAGATATACAAAGTAGGACAGTGTTTTGCGATAATATCTTGTTTTCACAAATTTTGTTTGGCATTAGCTTAGATTTTGGCATAAAGACTTTTTCTGTAGTGTCCATAGTTTATCAGGTTCAGGTGGGCCCTCAATCCTCTATGTGAGAACTGAGGGCCCAACTTTACAGACCATAACTCGGTTATTTGACTTTCACAAAATCGGATTTCAACTTTCACAATTCTTTGGGAATCTTCACTAAATCCTAAGCACATTTTCAGAGAGTTTTAACAAAGTGGGCCCTCACACCACACGCACATCCATACACCGCTGTGACAACCAACCCGTGAGACAACCATACCCAGTCTCCCCTATTTTTGACAGATTGCCAATGGGATTAGAATGCGCGTTCGCATTTTAATCTTTTCTTAAAAAATACGGGAATTGCTCTGGTTTGTATTTGGACCTGATATTTGTGAAATTTTTATTATTTCCTTTATTCCATATAATTATATACATATTAATTACATTTTTAAATATTTTTATAAAAACAAAATAAAAACAAAAACATTTAAAAATATAAATAATAGTAGCCCACCGGTATCGGGAACAGGGTCCAAGCTACCCGGCGGTGGTCAGGGCTCCTGAGAGAGGAATCTCCTAACTATACGCGCCGTGTCCAGAAGTACCGCTTTCTGGATCAAGCCCTTGATCCAGCTGCCTAACGAGAGCCTCCTAAGGTGTTGGTCGAGGCTCTTGGCTATTATGCCATTGACCGTCACGACTATCGGCACAATGACTCCTGTATCCACATCCCACATGTCGACAACCTCGCGAGCGAGATCAAGATACTTAATCTGATTATCTTTTTCTGCTTTCACGAGGTTCTCGTCATGCGGGACCGCTATATCAATAATCAAATTATTATTATTATTACCCGTGGCCGCTCTCGGCAACCAAGCGGCTATCATTCGGCCGGGGTGGTCGGCTGCCCAGCAGTTGTGCGAGTGTGAAATCATATGATTGTCAGGTTGAGAGCGGAAAATTGTGTAAGCTGTGATGAATAAACATATTATTGAAATAAACAAGTTTTTGTCTCTTGACATTTCTCGTGACCTTGGGGTCCCGGACCTTTGGAAGGCGTACGAGGGGCCGAACGTTTTAAAGAAATGAGGCGCCAACCATTGAGGTATTATTGTATACCTCAATGGCGCCAACCGACGATTATCGCTGTATGCACTATGCAAGTGCACCCAAGGACAACCCTCTGTTGGTGTAGGACTATTGCAGGATATGGAACCAAATATATTGGACTATGGCCCCTGCCTGATCAATGTTAATAATTATTATTATCGTTTATTCATTTTTACTGTACATATTGTTTACATTTTTAAATATTTTTACAAAATTCATAAAAAAAAACATTTAGAAATATAAAAAATAGTAGCCCACCGGTATCGGGAACAGGGTCCAAGCTACCGGCGGTCAGGGCTCCAGAGAGAGGAACCTCATGTGTTTCTATCTAGCTGGCCCCCCTGAGCTACAGCAACGAAACCAATATAGACTGTTAGCTTATTGAATGTACTTGTCTAATCGAACGAAAATTTTCAATGTACCTCCACCGCTAAGTCAGAAAGGACATTTAATCTCGGTTTCTATCCAGCGAGCCCCTTCGTTATTCTTTTACTTAGAGACTTGAAATTTTTATTGGAGATACTCCTTCCAATGTACTTTTCAAATTATTCATTTATTTTCAAAAACCTTGGATACTATAGCAGAAATTACATTCGTAAGTATTTTTCTATCCAGCGGGCCCCTTTTTATCCTTAATATTTACAAGTGAAAATCGCACGCCATATTATAGCATTTTCAATGTACTTCCAGGGATTAATACGTTTTTTTAGATGCGATAAGTACATCATTGTATTTTTGAATAATAAACGTAGGTAATGCAGAAAATTTACCTACGCGCGCGTTCCGTCAAATTGTGAGTTTAAGTTGACGCACCGGCCTGACCGGTGTCCTAAAGTTGGCATCAACTGGCTGATGGTAAGCTGGGTAAGTAAAAATAACTTTATTTAAAGCGAATTGCATGTAGGGTCAGCAAAATATTAGCTTAAGTAAGAAACTATTATCAACATTTCACGTGTCTCGTGTCAAAACACGAGTGTTTTAATACCTCGTTATCTGCAGTATCATACACCACTTTATCTAAACTCATAGTAAAGCATTGATCAAATGCAGGAAATTCATAAAAAAGTAGTTAGATACTAATACTAATACCGTAAGGTGCCCAAATCCAACATTCTACCGTGGGGGTGTGCGCCACAGCAGCCGAACAGCTGGTTTGATGATGTGCCGCCATTACAGCCACAGATAATGTAAAATGTAAAAACGGTTGAGCTAATCTAATATCGGATTACATTATTCTCAAATTTTGGACTTGACCAAATGCAGAAAACCACTTTTTTTTGTTTTATCTAAGTAGGTATTAAATTCATATACCTACATAAATTATTGTTATTGATTCCACTATCGTGATATCAGTATCACTTTTAAGTTGTTTTGATTGTCGACGGCAACTAAAACCTAAGAATTGAGAACTCATATATTTTGTGGTAGAATGTATAGAACTAACAAAAATATTATTAACATTATACTATGTAAAACTACATTCTGACAAATAAATAAATTCTAATTCTAATTCTCATTGGAAAAGTTGTATGGATTTTATACAAAAATTTCCGGCCGGGTGCTCGCATGTATTCGGCCAGTACAGCAATTACGATTAATCTGGAAGAAGGTTGTTAAAATATTGCTCTTTCCAAGCATGATTGAGAAAAACTTATTTTAAAGCATTATTTTATTAGGGAATGTGTGTTATTAAATACCTAACTTTTTCTTTTTAGTTCCACGTGAATAAAGTCGTATCTTAAGGTAACATTCAAAAGGTCCTTTCTGATTTCATAAATAACTAGCATTTTACGAGAGCAGATAAAGCATTTAACGTAAATCATATTTATTATGGTCGTCATCAATCATAATTTTATTAATATACGCGTTTTATGTGAAACAATAGTTTTTGATTATTCATTTGAAAAATATACCCTATGTCAAAATATATTCTGTGCGCATCATTATTTACTTACCCTACAAACGAAACGTTGTTATGCTGACCTTACATGTTGGACAAAACTAGTAAACTTAGCAGATCCTTTTTGACCGTTAAATATGTTGTTTATCACAAAAAACGCATTAATCCCTGTATGTACATTGAAAATGCTATAATATGGCGTGCGATTTTCACTTGTAAATATTAAGGATAAAAAGGGGCCCGCTGGATAGAAAAATACTTACGAATGTAATTTCTACTATAGTATCCAAGGTTTTTGAAAATAAATGAATAATTTGAAAAGTACATTGGAAGGAGTATCTCCAATAAAAATTTCAAGTCTCTAAGTAAAAGAATAACGAAGGGGCTCGCTGGATAGAAACCGAGATTAAATGTCCTTTCTGACTTAGCGGTGGAGGTACATTGAAAATTTTCGTTCGATTAGACAAGTACATTCAATAAGCTAACAGTCTATATTGGTTTCGTTGCTGTAGCTCAGGGGGGCCAGCTAGATAGAAACACATAGGAACCTCCTGACAATGCGAGCCGTGTCCAGGAGTACCGCTTTCTGAATCAAGCGGTCAAGCCCTTGACCCAGCTGCCTAACGAGAGCCTCCTTAGGTGTTGGTCGAGGCTCTTGGCAATTAAGCCATTGGCTGATACGACTATCGGCACAATGATCGCTGAGTCCACATTCCACATGACGACAACCTCGCGAGCCAAGTCAAGATACTTGATTTGTTTATCTTTCTCGGCTTTCACGAGGTTCCCGTCATGCGGGATCGATACGTCAATGATAGATAGTCTCCAGTTAGAGGTACTTATTCCCAAATCAAATCGAAATTATGGTTACCCTGCTCGAACATTGTATGAGATAACATATTATTGAGATTACACGCTTTAAAAACCGTTCTGAGGGTAAAACGATATGTCATTCTAATGAGGTTAATATGTCGAATAATTGGATGTTCACACCGAAATCCTAGCAATTATAGATAGTGAGATATTAGCGTACAAAGTAACGTTTCGATCGCGCGGCCACGTACTCTTTGTTATGGACTGATTTCGTCTGTTTAACTGAACTTTTGTAGAATTTATTGCTTTCGTTAGTTTTGACAAATTAAGGCCTTTCTTCTGGTAACAGTTTTACCGTATGAAGTCTTCAGTTTTAAAGAAATAATCAACAATCAAGAAACAACAAGTGCACGATTGCGCGGCCATAACTTCCAAGTCGAATATTTCGTAAAATTTTGATCTAGTGTTTATAACTCTTGTTTCGACAATTTTTGACAAATTCAGTCTTCAGTTGACAAAAAAAAATAGATCTCTAACCCAAGTAGTTGCTGAGATCTCCATGGCCGCGCAATCCTCCACGTTACGTTCGCGCGGCCAACTTAAAACCCTTGTAACTTCTTTATTTCTACTTTGACAAATTTTTGGTTTGTTCCCTTCGATTTTGACAAATTCCGACAATTTTTTGGGCGAAGTTTTTTTTTGTTTGGATAACTTGGCGGAGCAATCGTAACGCACACGAAAAAAATTACCGACAAGTTTTAGTACAGCCTAATCAACGCACACTACAATTAATCCTATGGCGGGAAAATAAACGTGACTCATTACAAGTTCACCAACTGAACACCGTAACTTAAGGTACTGCGTCAGCTCCGTACCTAGCTATGAGATGTTTACGGCAATTAGCGGTAGATTGTCCTAATGCAGAAATAGCTCAAATAATATTAACTTCATTTTACGTTGATGATTTAGTATTCTCTCATAATAACAAAACAAAACTAGTGTCGCTTTGTGAAACCATAGGTAACATTTTAAATGCCGGTTGTTTTCCATTACGGAAATGGGCATTTAATTTCGATAATTCATCAAATACTTTTACAAAATCATTGTCACTCGACAAAGCTGCCGAACATAAAACACTTGGTTTAGGTTGGTGCAATAACAGTGATGAATTAAATTTTAATACTAAAATAAATTCTAAAATTGACGTTTCACAATTAACAAAACGAAAAATACTTTCTGTCATATCACGCCTATTGATATCGCAAATTCATTTATTCGAATATTAAATTAATTACAACATTTACAAAAGGTTCGTATTCCGCGACATGTCACCACACAGTACGCATAATTATCAGTTACAACTACACATTTTTACGGATGCCTCTCAGGAAGCATACGGTGCCTGTGCGTACATACGTAGCGTTTGCGACCATTGAAAAGAGGTTAGTGTAAAATTATTATGTGCGAAAAGTAATAAGTGATACGTTTCTAAGTGAGGGTGCGGAGATAATGAAACACAGTGTCTTGATTGAACGCTGGTTTATTACTCAGCTCACAAGGGTCCACTCACACATTCACAATATATGGACTATATGTGAGTAGTAAGCGCATACACATCATTCCTCCACACTAATTTTGAAACCTGTTGACAAATAAACATAATAATATTAAATTTAACAGAATCCGTAAGTACCAACTAAAATCTAGAATAACATAACTTAATATCTAAATCTATCTACTTGTAAAATACAGAATAATCTATATCTTTCCTAGCGCGTTTAGAACGTGCACGTATGTCTTGCATAGCTATTGAATCCTGCGCGGCGGCCGAGGCTTGAGGAGCCTGGGTCTCTGATGCGTCACCTACAGACTGTCGTGCATTTTCTCCGCTCACAATATCTACTATTACAGACTGATTTTTGTTTGCTGTAACGCTATTTTCAGCCACAGTGACCGGTGCTATACTCGTTTCCACCTCCACCGGTTCATTTGAAACTGCTCTCACTCCGGTGCTTTCTGAAATTGTATTACCGGCCGGGCCGGGCATTATTGGTGAAGTGATCGGAACCGGTGAAGTTGAAGGACAAGGAACAAGCTGTGCATCCGAGGATATTGATTCGGCACAATCAATTGTATTTTGTGTATTAATACCTTTTTCACTCTTACAGTTCAAAAGTTGATCAATATGTCTGACACAAAATAAACCCTGATCCACAACTAACACTTTATACATTCTTTTCCCTATCATATACTTTATTACGCCTAACTTCCATGTCTCCTTTCTACCACTGTACCACCGGACCCATACCCTGTCACCTTCTTTGAAAACTCTTTTGCAACTCTCATCCTCCCTTGATGTTTTGCGAGTTTTATTTATTTTTGGTAGTATTAAGTCAAGTCTTGATTTTAAATCCCTACCAAACATTAACTTGGCGGGTGAATGCCCAGTAGAACAATGTACTGTGTTTCTATATTCAAACAAATATCCTAATAATTTTTCATTTTGTGCTGTATTTTCACTTAATATACTCTTTAGCATCTTTTTACATGTCCTCACTGAGTTTTCTGCTTGTCCGTTGCTACATGGGTGGTAAATTGGTGACGTCATGTAGTTAATACCATTATTGGAACAGAACAAATTAAACTCCTTTGAATTTATCTTAACGTCATTATCAGAGACTAAGGTAGCTGGTAAACCAAATACAGAAAAAATTTGCTTCAACTTGTTGATTAAGGATTGTGTGGTTACATCATTCCGCATATAAATACACTCTAACCATTTAGAGTAGGCATCAATCACTACTAAGTAAGTTTGTTGCCGTATAGATAAATAGTCGATATGAATTCGTTCCCACGGTGCCGCTGGACTGGGCCACGGCGACGGTGCGACCCGTGGTGGAGCGGGTCTCAAGCCCACGCATACGTCGCATGCTCCGATCCACCTCTCAATATCCTCATCTATTCCGGGCCACCACATCCTACTACGCGCGTTACATTTCATTTTGACGATGCCTAAATGCGTGCTATGTAGTTCCCGCAACATGCGTTCACGCAATGTCATCGGAATTACCACCTTATGACCTCGCATTAATATTCCATTTTCATATTGTCTTCTTCTTTTCGTGTGGTTAGTGACTAACCTGGTGTCAGAGTTTTAAAGCCGCCCATGGGCCTCTGACTTGGCTTCACATACCGTCGAGAAATATCTCTCAGGCATGCCGGTTTCCTCACGATGTTTTCCTTCACCGTTTTTGAAGCAAGTGATAATTATACAATACGCACATAAATCCGAAAACTCAGAGGTGCGTGCCTTGGGTTTGAACTTGAAAAGTTTATCTTGAAGTGAGAGAGAGACCTGCCTTTTACGATGTTCAGTTGGCCGAGTATCGAAACAGATAAATTAAAGCAAAGTATTGGTATGATGTGGGAAGTGCTATGTTCACAGAGTGGGATGACCTAACCTCTAAAGAAAAAAAAAAAAAAAGGTAAGCGTACAATATTATTTATTCAGGTAATTTTTGTTGTTATAATTGTTAGTTTTTTGTGTCTATGGTATAACAAAATAATATACATTCGTCGGTACAAAACCGTTGTTTCAACAATAATTATAAGAAAGATAATTTTCATTAAACGATGTAGTCATTTTGCCAAGGAACCGCGCCCACTGTGTTAAAATAATCTTTAAATAAGTTTCGAATTTGCAACCCCGAATTCCTTGTCCTTTGAAGTACGGGTGTCATATTTTGTTGATTGTGTATGTCTTCATTTTCCCCGTCAGTGGCATTTAATGCTCGACGCTTTATGAAGTTGTGCAAAACGCAAGCTGCTTTTATTACAAGAATTGAATTGAATATGCGAAATTTTGAGGTGATTTGTCCAAAGACACATTCCACGTAACGTCTCGCACGAGACAGACTGTAGTTGAAAATCTTTTTATCCGTAGGAAGACATCGACCTGGATACGGTCGCATTAAATTTCGATGAATACCGAAGGCCTCATCAGCTACAATCACATATGGCATTTTGGGTCCGCCAAATACCAGTTCTTCTTCTTCCGGCAAATCAAGGGCTTCTTTATTTAGCTTCTGGCCTAGAATTGAAGATTGAAAAATGGTAGAATCATTTTCACGGCCATAAGAACCTACGTCAATCACAGTAAATAAATATTTCGAATCCACCAAAGCCAATAAAACAATTGAGTTGTACTTTTTATAATAATTAAAGTATAGAGAGCCGGAATTCTGGGGGCACTGAATTCGAATGTGTTTGCCGTCTAGCGCTCCCAAGCAATGTGGGAAATTCGCGTTGTCTTTAAATCCCTCTGAGATTATTTTCCATGATTCTTTGTTCGGGGCTGCCATTTCTGTAGGTGCTAGCACTTTCCATATAATTCCACATGTTTCTTTTATTAATTTAGCTAACGTTTTTTTCGAAATTCTGTACTTATTCTGAAGGCGTTTATAACTTGTTCCAGAAGCGAGATATCTGGAATTTTTTTATTTTTTTTTATTTCATTCCTTTTCTGCTCCGTGGCAATCTGTCCTAGAACAATAAGCCACTTTGTTGTCTGACTTCGAGTCTAATTATTTATTTATTGTTATGAGAGAGCTTCCATTTGTGTGGCGTAGCTCTCATCTCTCTATGCAAATCTGTCGCTGAGACTGGGGATGTCACATCTCTTCAGCCTCGTGTGTCGTTGTCCTCCTACTCCACTCAGTGCTAGTGCAAGCTCATTTGTGTGTTGTGCAAGTCTTCTCTGGTATCTTACGCTATGCTGACTTATTTCTTGTTTAACTGTTCGTATATTGAGATCCAGGTACATGTATTTGTTACTTATACTTTGGGGTATGTTGAACATGCTTCTCAGAGCTTTGCTCTGAAATCTTTCCAAAATGTCGATGTTGCTATTGCTTGCTGAGCCCCATAGTTGAATGCCATATGTCCAGATTGGCTTAATGATGGCTTTGTAAACCATCATTTTGCTCTCGTTGCTTAGAGTGGCGACCTACTAGCCAATATATACCGCGGAGTTTGCTGTCCAGTTGTTTGCGCTTGGTCCAGATGTGCTTCTGCCAAGTTAATCTTCGATCTAAGTGTAGTCCCAAGTATTTTGCGTGTTCTTCTTGTGGAATATCTTTACTGTATAACTTTACTGGCGGGCAGGTTTCTTTTCGGAGTGTGAAAGTTACATGAGTGGACTTGGTTTGGTTTGCTTTTATTCTCCACTGTTTGAACCACTTCTCTATTACGTTCAGATGGTATTGTAGTTGGGATGAAGCAGTTTCTGGATTCGAATGTACTGACAAGACAGCAGTGTCGTCAGCGTAGGTCGCAGTTGTTGTGTCCCCAATAGTTGGAAGGTCCGCAGTATAAATCAGGTATAGTACTGGTCCCAGAATGCTGCCCTGAGGGACACCTGACCGTATGTCGTATATGGCAGAATATTCACTATTGCATTTAACTTGGAAGCCTCTTCGGTGGAGGTAGGATAAGAGAATGCGGTAGAATGAATGCGGAAGAGACTTTTTAAGTTTGTATGCCAGTCCATCGTGCCACACCTTGTCGAAGGCCTGACTTATGTCTAAAAAGGCGGCAGAGCAGTATAGTCGATTTTCCAGACAACCACTGATGACTTCTACAGTGCGATGTACTTGTTCAATTGTACCATGTTCTTCTCGGAATCCAAATTGGTGGCTGGGGATTATGTTGTTAAGGTGCTCTTTCATTCTGTTCAGAAGGATTTTTTCCATTAGTTTACCAATTACTGGTAGGAGGCTTATAGGTCTGTACGAGGTCCTTTCCTGAGGTGGTTTGCCTGGTTAAGGCACCATTACGACTTGAGCAATTTTCCATTGTCCTGGGAAGTGTTCAAGCCTGATGCAGGCATTGAAAATCTTAACCAGGCTCATGATACCCTTGTGTGGTAAGTTTTTCAAGAGAGTTGCGTCGACAAGATCGTAACCTGGTGTTTTTCCTTCCTTAAGATTTCTTATTTCTCTCAAAATCTCTTAAGGATTTACGCTTTTTAACGGAGGGCACATTTGCAGAGGTGAGTTGAGGTACTCTTCTACTTCTGTTGTGTGTTCCTGGTCAGACTCCGAGAATGGTTGAAAGACAGTGCTTAGGTGGTCAGCGAAGGTATTGGCTTTCTCCTTATCTGATCTTGCCCACCCTCCTGTGTTATCTCTAATAGGAGATAATTGAGCTTTAGGTTTCTTAAAAGCTTTGGTTGCTTTCCACAACGAATAATTGGTGTCTATTGTGGGTGATAGTGTTGACAGGTAGTTCTGGAGGTTGTTGTTAGTTAATATTTCTATGAGGTTCTTTAATTCTTCAGAACATTTGTTAAATAAAGTTTTGTCTCTCGGGTATCTAGTGGTATGCCAAGTTTTTCTGAGTCTTCTTTTTTCTTTTATTTTGTCTTTGATGTTCTTAGGGTACATATTGTGTTTCAGGGGGATTCCTTTGCTTTCAGGTGTTGCTATGTTGGCGGCTCTATGAATGACAATTTTCAATTCTTCGACGGAGTTTTCTAAGTCATCGACCGTTAAGATCTTTTTGTGTAACTTTACTTCTGTGGTTATCACGCTTTGGTATAGTTCCCAGTTTGTGTTTTTCGTATGGTATATTCGTGTGGGGGACTCAGTTAGTGTCACTGTTGTACTAATATTGAGGATAACTGGGGTGTGGTCTGAGCTTAAGTCGACACACGATTCCATTTTTGTGAAGTTCCTGTCAATATTTTTTATAATAAAAAAGTCCAGTAAATCAGGAATCTTGTTTCTGTCAGTTGGCCAGTAGGTAGGTTCACTATTGGAGAGCCATTCAAGCTTCATTCTTTCTGCTACACGTAGAAGTTGCCTACCTCTTGGGTAATAAGTCGGGAGCCCCAGTGTGTATGCTTGGAGTTCCAGTCGCCACCACAGATAAATCTGGGACCCAATTTAGCAAAGAAGTTTTCGAATTCTCCTTCAGATATTGTGTGTCTAGGTGGGCAATAAACTGCAGCTATTGCCGTTTCAGTATTGTTGTCTGTTAGCTTTATAGAAGTTGCCTGTATTTTTTCTGTGCTAAATTCCTCCAGGGGGTAGTGTTTGATATTGTTTTTTATAACAATTGCTGTTCCTCCATGGCTGTTTCCAGATGGATGGTTCGTTGTATGTACTATATAATCTTTAAATGCTACGTGAGATTTAGCAGTGAACCTTGTTTCAGATATTAGGGCTATATCTATCAGCTCTGTTTGGAGGAAGGCTTCTAATTCTTGACGTCTTTCCGTCAAGCCGTTGGCGTTCCAAGTTATAACTCGGAGGTTGCATCCAATCATTTTTTGGAAAGACTGCTGACTAGTTGGACAATGCTATTTAACATTTTGTCCATCATCTTTTCCATTACAGCCATCATTGTCTGCTGGACCTTTTCAATCATAGTTTCCAGTAACTGGGTAATATTGTGGGTGTCCGTGACGTTTTCCGTCTGTTTTTCTTTTTTCGCTTGTGTCTTGGTTGCTTCTGCATATGTCCTACTTATGTTGTTATCTCTTGGAGTGTTGTAAGTGATAATCTTTTCGACTTTATCAGCTGAGTGTGACGCCTGTTGATTTTCTTTGGCCTTAGGAGCAATTTTTAATATTTTTTCTTTGTATTGTTTGTAAGTTTTACAACCCTTGTAGCTGGCAGGGTGTTTCTCCAAGCAGTTAGCACAGATGGCATCTGTATCTGGTCTTTTTTTGCAGGTCGTGGTAGGATGTTCTTCCCCACACTTGACGCACCTAAAGGGTCTATAACATTGATTTTTTGTATGGCCAAATCTCTGGCACCTTTTGCATTGGAGAATTTCCTTACTCTTCTTTTTGTATGGAGCTTCAAACGTGACTTTCAAGTTGTTTATATGTTTCACACTAAAGATTTCCTTGTTATTATGTTTTGGCTCTAAGTCAACATAAAACATTGGTAGAGGGTCTTTTGAAGTACGGTGCAGTGCGTTGACTATTTGTCTGACCTCGTGTCCCATTCCAGTAAGTTCTTTTGCAATTTCTTTGGTGTCTTCTGAGAAGTGGAGGCCACGCAATATGACTCTGTAGGCTCTTTCGCTTTTTAGCTGATACGTGTAATGTGATATATTACTGGAAATGAAATTTTCTCTAATGGACTTGTAAGTTTGTATGTCCTTGGGCATAATTTTGATTACATGACCCGATCTGAGTGTAGTCATAGAATATAATGAAGTTTCAACGAACTTATTCAACGCTTCCTTCAGTGATGTTACGTTTAATACTCCTGTCACAAAGATAGGTTCTGGCTTAGGTACGTACTCTTTTTTTGCCTGGTTTATGTCTTGCAGTTGCTCGTTTTCTAGTATTTCAAAACTATTATGAGTTGGTATTGCTATCTCTGGCCCATTCTTTTTCTTCTTGTTGGTATCATTGTGTATTGGGCTTGTTTCTTTCCTTTTGTTTCTCCTGAAGGGAGTTCTGTCTTTCTGCCAGTTGTCTTTCTCATGATTTTTGTGCTCGATTGTATCCGTTGAAGTTAAAGTTGCTCTATCTCCTTCATTCGTCATACTGATGGTATTTTGTTCGTCACACATTGTCGAAAGGATTGATGGTGTTGACATAGTTCTCTGTCTTGAGAACATGCTTTTGTGTAAGGCTAGCTGTATCATGTTATTTGGGTTAGGTTTTGTTTTTGTTTCTATTTCATTCATCATTTAAGTCCCACGAGTGAGGTCGATATCAAAAGTCACCTGAGGGGTGACGCCTATTCCCCCAGGAAGGCTTCATACAACGACGTTTGCCAGGTCCGTCGAGGTTGGCGCTAGTGACTTGCCATCCGCAAGCCATTCATCCTATCGGCGCGTGTCCCACCTTAGGATTGGATGTTTTTTATAGAGGAATACTACCTCATGGCCCAGGCGGTTAAGCCAAGACCCCCGATTCTGTGGTACCTATCTTCAGAGTTGCGGGTGTGTTAGGTCATTTCCTACCTACACTATGACCGGCTTATTTGGTCATTGGGATCGGGTTATTTGACCGTCGCCCGATACTCGACGTTGACCTTTTGCGGCTGGTGAGGTCTCCGTCAGCCAACCCTCCTCCTTTCTCAAACGGGCTTGGGACCGTCTACGGCAGAGTTCTCTCTGGAAAATGACATTATTATTTAAAAAATATACTTCATCATATATATTTTTTAATATAAAATAGGCTCGCGTTTGTTTGCAATCACACCTGATGGAAAGTTTTTTTTTTAATGCGATGTAAAACGAAGACTCCATCAAAGCGTTCGGATTTATTAATCTGTGTTGTTTTTTTTATTAAAATACATAATAATTAATATATGTATACTTATATATTATTATAATATTTAAATTAAAAGTTATCTCTTTGCTTCAGGACATGAGTTAATGACAAAATGGAAATCTTTAAGGGATCAATTTCGTAAGGAGTTAAAGTTGCAGCAATGTTCAAAATCCGGTCAAGCTGCCTCAAAACGACGAAAGTATATTCATTATGATGCATTACTTTTTTTAAAGAAACACACAGAACACGCTTCAACATCGTCAAACATGTTCAATGAGGACAGTCAAGATGTTTTTGAGGATGACGACGGTTCGGTTAATACCACCCCTAGTGTTACGGAACCATCCACGTCTAATAAAAAGAAAACATTAGTCCAAATGTTTCTGGAATCTAATAAAGAGATATCGAATGTTATGCGCGAGAGTATAGATATACAAAGAAATAATGTTCAACCACAGTATCGCGACGAGCGTGGAAATGAGGCATTTTCCGTTCGTTGCTACCACTTATGGACAAAATAAAAGAAGACTATTTAATTGATGCCAGAACTGAGATTATGGCCGTAATTAAGAAATACACACCATCATCACATACATTGCTAGACTCTTATTCTCGTACATCCACACCAACAAGCGAGGACGATATTGCTCAAATGTTAGAACACTTTGATGAAGTTTTAATTTGATGTAAGCGTTTAAGTAAAATAAATCTGCTTTAAACTTACTGTAGTGTTACTGCTAATCTTTCACATGGCCCGATACTTTTCCTCATATTAGTATCTTGCTTTGATAAGTGTCTTGACAGTAAACTTAACAGTTCATCGAAAACAGGAATTGGCATTAAATATTCATCTTCAAACCATTCTGGATGATTTCGATATTCTTCATAATTCACATGGAAATGTCCATGGGATGTGTCCACCAAGGGCGCTATTTTTCCCTTCTTAACAATAACAATAACTGCATATTCACTAGCGTACTTGCAGAAGCACCCCACAACACTATATCCATAATAAAGAATTATTTTATCGACTGAGACACTATTTATTTCACTCTCGTCTGGCACATAACTGAATTCTTTCTTTCGCAACGCGTCGTCAAGGAAACGCGGCGATACCGTTACGAGTCGCGGCGATACCGTTACGAGTCGCCGCGGAAACGCTGCGATTCCGTTACGACTCGCGACGATACGCGGCGGAATTATCGCTCGTTCGTGGAGATTAGACGACGATATAAGGGCGGACTCGTCGCGATTCTCTCGCTCGTGGAGAGAGCGCCTTAATCATTTAATAACGAATTATTTATATATTTCATAAAATTTTTTTTTTTTTTTAATAAATTATTTATTTATTTCGTTTATTCATTTTTATACTTATTCAATACATTTTTAAATATTTTTACAAAAGCGTTAAAAAAAAAAAAAATTTAGTATCTTAATATTTTGTATCTTTATTTTTATCTAGATTCTGGAAAAGTGTATTCGCGAGGATGTGCAGTAGAAGAAGTTACCAAGGGTAAAGAATCAGGGATATTAGATATGTCTAGCATAATACCTCCCGGAACGCCTGACGAAGAGAAAAAAAATATAGTTATACCTGTGTATAACTTCAAAACATGTAAGAAAGATCTTTGTAACAGGGGGGTAACGAATAAGCTTAAAAAATTGACGTTGACTATCAGTACCGTGATATCTATTTCTTTTTATTATAAAAATATATTTTGTTAACAATATGCTTACTTACTTTGTTTAAATTGTAATTAGCTAGTTTTTACCTAGTGTATCAACATTGATAACTAAAGTTTTCATGCAAATGTTTGGCAACGGTTAGACTGGTGTGCGTTACGCCAGCAAGAAAATCTCTTCTAGAATGAATTGAGTTTAACGAATATTTAGAGCATAATGTGCTGTAAATGTGCGCCAAGTAAAAAATTTGTGCGTGCTGTAGTTTTGGAAAAAATACGGAAAAAGAAATTCTGCTGGAGTAACGTTTTTCCAGCAAGAAATTTTTTTACGAAGGACCGGCGAGTGAAATAAAGTACGTGAGCTTATATTTGTGCATAAATTGTTTCCTTTTTTTACTGTTATTTTTAGCTGTAAGTCTTCCATGATGTAATAAATAAATAAATAAATAAATAAATAAATAAATAAATAAATAAATAAATAAATAAATAAATAAATAAATAAATAAATAAATAAATGAATAAATAAATAAATAAATAAATAAATAAATAAATAAATAAATAAATAAATAAATAAATAAATAAATAAATAAATAAATAAATAAATAAATAAATGTGCGCCGAAAATTAAATTTGTGCGTCTTAAGGTTTTCGAGATATTTAATTTCCTTTTTATATACGTTTTGCAGAATCTTGTTTCTCGGAAACCAATGATTGTGCGCCCGTAGAATAAACGTATTTCAGTAGCTCTTAATTTGTGCGTATTTGTGCATTAAATAGGTTTTCAAAAATATTTACCGTTTTAAAGTAATCAAGCATTTACGAAAACACAAAAAAATCATCTAGCGCTTACATGAACAAACGTGGTACCTACTCACTGAAAACGGTATTCGGTTCTTCTTGTTATTCTTAACATCCATAAAATGTTTCAAGACTAAGTATACATGGGTTTTTAAATAATATCACTTCAAGTCAAAACCAAACTAAACCAATTTTGACGTCAAAATGCAAGGTACAGAACCAACCTAAGATGTTTGGGTTTAAACCAAAAATTAGAGCGTTTAGTGAAATATATATACTGAAAATTTCAGCTTCAAATGTCTCGTATTTAAGTAGATATAGACAAAAAACCAAAACAACACCTAGGTCACTGTAGACCAGGGTAGAAAGCCTTTAAAACAATAAAAAGTGAAAAAAAATAATAGTAGGATGAAACCCATTAGAAAAGAAGGAGAATATTCTAAAAATTAAAGGAAAAATAATTTACGGGCGATCTGAGGTCGGGAAGGGGATGGGAGTGCGTTTTTAAGGGTAAGAAACGGTTTTTCTCGATTTCCGGCAAAACTAAAAGTCCTATGGAAAAAAGTCAAAAGGCAAAGTTGTAGGTAATAAAAAGACTTAAAACTTTTGTATTTACACTTTTTTCACATAACCTCAAAAATGGGAAAAATTCAAAAAACCAAGTTTTTGGTTTTTTATTTTTATCTTTTTCAAATTTTTGTTTTTTTTCACGAAATTTGGTGAAAACTTACCTAAAACTTATGTCCCAAATACGCTGTATCACGAAATTATAACCCCAAAATAATTTAAATAAAAAGTAAGTTTAAAAACTAAAACCCGACTACTCAAAAATCACGCTCTTAAAAGTATGAAACAAGAAAATATTTCGGACAGAAATCTAGACATAGGTACAAAAGTCAAGGTAAAGCCGTAGTCGCATGCTTTGGCATGTGACGACGGCTTTACCTTAACTTTAACTTACTTTTTATTTAAATTATTTTGGGGTTATAATTTCGTGATAAAGTATTTGCAGAGCTGCTTTAATTTTTTTTGTTAAGTTTAATTGTATAATAGGTATTAATTTTACAGCCGCGCCGTACGTTGCAGACTCATTTTTGCATGTTTTTAACAATTTGAACATATTTATTTACTTAGACAATATGATATATATACATAATTGTAATGTGGTTGTCAAGCCCTTTCATTTGATACCCTACATGGGATAATAAAAGATAAACAAATTTTTCGTTCGTCATTTTATGTACTCTAGAGGGCGCCATATTGAATTTAATGTAACTTCGCATAGCCTATAACCAGCGGACAATCAGGACGCTTCTAACGATACCTCATTTGTCAAATTATGATCAGTGGTTTAGAAGTTATGAGGTTACAGATGAACATACATATATACATACATACATACATTCATACTTACATACATACATACCGGTCAAAATCATAACCCACCTTTTTGCTTCGCCGAAGTCGGGTAAAAAATATTGTAATGAATAACGTAACCAGAATAAAGTATCTACATAATAATAGTACGATTTACATTTATATTTATATATAATGAGATTTTCTATGACATAAATGTTATTAGTGTAGCGGTTAGACCGCCACATACAAAAATTACGAAACAAAAAGACATGACGTCACACAATTCCTACATCTCGCAGTTAGAGTTTACTGAGCGAATAACATAGATAAGACTATCCGAAATCAACATATGGGCAGTTGCCCGCCAGACATAACAACCCGTCTGGTTGGAGGATCCTCCCTTTTCTATGGTGGATGAGTGAACTTTACACCCTGTTCCTCATTCCCCTAAATTGGTGACCCCGAGTATGAACGTCAACGCAGCCTTCGTGCAACTACTTCAGCGTGACGTCATCATCATCACTCCAAGCACCGCAAGCTTTCGTGAGGCGAGTCACACAGCCAGCCAGCACCCACGGCTTCAACGGGTATCCTGACCACCAGCATGCAGCGAACGCGCATTCCTGGTCATCACCCTCAGCCTCATCAGCAACCTTGGCACAGCACCTGCACTTCCGGCCGGTCTCACAAGCAGAGCCTATTCTACCCTCTCCTGGTCGACGCAAGCAGTCAGCCAAAAACCCGGCGCTGTACCACATCCGACTCACTGGATGACGACGCAGCGCCACCCCGACTCACTGGGGAATCACCGCAGACAGTTCCGACTCACCGTGAACTATGCGGCACCCGGTTCCGACTCACTGGAACCACAGCTGGCACTGTGAAGCATCGCAAGATCCAAGACTCAGCCCACTATCGACCTCCGGTCTCCGGAGGGGAGTGATGTAGCGGTTAGACCGCCACATACAAAAATTACGAAACAAAAAGACATGACGTCACACAATTCCTACATCTCGCAGTTAGAGTTTACTGAGCGAATAACATAGATAAGACTATCCGAAATCAACATATGGGCAGTTGCCCGCCAGACATAACAACCCGTCTGGTTGGAGGATCCTCCCTTTTCTATGGTGGATGAGTGAACTTTACACCCTGTTCCTCATACTCCTAAATTAAATAAATCAACTTTTTAATTGAATCAAATTGCAGCAATCACACTTTTTAGATGAAATTATTTATAATGATTAAAAAAAAATTTTCGAATTCGAGTTTTTTTCGATTTTTTGCATTTTCTGAGAAGATTTACTATAGTAACTTTTTTTTTTTTTCACCGTCGGAAAGTAGAGATTTCAACGAACAGAAAACATACCAACTTTTTGAATAAAGCTGATATTTTGACGGGTGAATTTTCGATTGAAAATTAGGGTGCTTTTTCGATATTAATTCAAAATAAGGTGAAAAAATAAATATTTCTTATCAAATAAATTACAGCGTATTTGGGACATAAAAAGGTAAGTTTTCACCAAATTTCGTGAAAAAAAACAAAAATTTGAAAAAGATAAAAATAAAAAACCATAAACTTGGTTTTTTTAATTTTTCCCATAAATTTTGAGGTTATGTGAAAAAAGTGTTAATACAAAAGTTTTAAGTCTTTTTATTACCTACAACTTTGCCATTTGACTTTTTTCCATAGGACTTTTAGTTTTGCCGGAAATCGAGAAAAACCGTTTCTTATCCTTAAAAACGCACTCCCATCCCTTTCCCGACCTCAGATCGCCCGTAAATTATTTTTCCTTTAATTTTTAGAATATTCTCCTTCTTTTCTAATGGGTTTCATCCTACTATTATTTTTTTTGGTTTTAAAAATTATCGACCCTGGTCTACTGGTAATCCGACCAAATTAGAATTACCACAATAAAGCGACGGTTTCATACATGTTGATGACCTTCTTAAGTTTGCTCACAAATAGGTTGTTTTCGGTACACTGAAATACCAAACTGTTAAGGGAAGTTATTAAATTGCCTTTTACTTTAAGTTTATATAAAATCATGGGCTCCACTGTACTTTAGGGACCGCGCGTGCGGAGCTTCATATTTTTATTGCGTGTAGATGTCTTCGTATAGAACGCTTTTGCAAATGGTCACAGCTAGCAAACGCTTAGTTTTCGAGAAAAGAAATCCAAAAGTTTCAATAAATTCAATAATTTACTTATCAAATTGACTTTTTACCGCAGATAATGTACGAATTTCACTCCTCGGTTGTTCCGTTTTATGTTCTGACGAAGTGTTAGCGGATTTCATTGTTTTTTTGTATAAATTTATTTAAATTTATTTTTGCAAACCGAATCGGGGCACCCCGACTTTCCGTAGTCTTTTTGCTCCTACCCTAGAGTGTATATAAAAACCGGAGGCGCGGAGGGAGAGCAACCCCCTGTAACGAAGCATAGGCATCCGTGCGAGCCGTAGCGGCTGAGCCGAAGCTGCGGTTTGTTACGTAAGGGCGAAGGGGTTGCACTTCCCGCAGCGCCGGAGACGATGCAGAAGCAAAGTGTAATGTTTTGAGGTTAGGTTACAATATTTGTGTTGAGCTTGATCTTGAAGATTTGTCATTGACCTCATTATTGCTCGGAACCTAATTTAGACCCGCCACGTAAACTTCCCCACCCTTAATACTCCCAGAGCTCCCACTATCCCACCAATCCCGAAAGAAACTTTTAGCGATTTTTTCTTAGCACCTACGGTTTTGCTAGATTTGCGGTTTTCAATAAAAATACACTAAAAAGGGTATAATCTACCAAAAACAAAATACCTACTATAAAAAATCGCCGGTCCCTAAAGTACAGTGCTTCCGAGATATGCAAACTATGTTACTCTATGCTCTAATCAAATGAAGTAACAAATCTTGACATCTGTCATAAAGCTTCGGCTAAACTTGCGCAACAAAAGCGTCTTGTCGTGTTTATCTATGGCGCCTTGCACACCTATCTACCTACGCGACCGCTGTAGTCGCGCAGGTATTCACGTTGAGTTTCACGAACACAAATAATAGGTATGGTTAAAAATACCCTTGCATGAAAAATGTACAGGATGGACCAAAAAGAGACGTCTTAAAAAAATTAATAGATTCCTCATGTCTAGGGATATCCGAAAATACCCCATGTATGATCAGCGATTCTTGATAGTTTTCGAGTTGTAGTTTTTTTTTTTTTACACATGGCTTTCTGTACTGTAATTTACCTAACATCTGTCTGTATAACCTATGCCTACAATAAAAAGGCCCTGCGCAGACGACAGACTATCCGTGACGCACTTTTTAGTCTGTGAAAATAGAACCTATGCAATTATATGCAGTAACGCACATGACGCGCAAAAAGTCCGGCGCACAAAAAATCCGTGTAATTCGGGCAGACCGCACCGCGCCGCGGCGCGCCGCTCCGCACAAAAAGTGTGTGAAAAAAATTGAACGTTTGCTTCAACGCGCGCTAACGCAGACGGCACACACTTTAGTCGGCAATCTACATTTGCTAGGGGTGGACGTAACGCACGCGATCTATTATCATGGCGCCAGAGGTCGATGTAACTATGTTAATTCAAGAGATACAAAACAGACAGAATGAATGAGTCAAAGCAGGTCTCAAAATAAATAGCAACTCATCAAATGTAGTAACAGACATTTTATAAAATTTGAAAAAAAGACATGTTCAGTTTCTGCCCTTTGGTCGTGGTCTGAATCGAAAATGTTCAAGATTTAAGGTTTTACAATAAGATTTAAAAATTTAGATTTAAATTATTATGGATTTATAAATTCAGTATTACTTGCGTAGCATAATTCACAAATAAAAAAATACTCAATATTATAGCTTCCGCCCTGCCATTTTTAACAGGAAGTACTAAAAATGTTTTTGACGTTCCATTTTATCCCATAATTACATAAAGAATGTGAACAATAACTACAACCCGCTTATTTTAGATCAAACTAATGTATGTAATTGTTGTAATGTAATTGCATAAAAAATACGACATTATTACTAACATAATTTTGTGTATATATCTAACGTGTTTAAAAAAATACTTAAGCCTCTGCCCCACAAGCGCGTTTTTATCGCGCGATAATAACGCAAGCGTTATTGCAATAATGCGTCCCGATTCCTGCGTTTCTATCATTCGATATATTTTCTAACGTCTGCGTGTCGTGTAAAAACGCAGGTGTGTGTGAAATCACATGCGTCCTAATACAAAATGTTCAAAGTAAACATATCGGAATATCTCAAGACGGAGGAACGCAAGCCTATTTCTATTGCGTCGTTATAATCGCAGGAGTCAGTAAATTCGTGGCCGTCCTAACACAAAATGTACTGAAAGCAGATATAGCAAAAACGCTTGCGTTATTATCCTGTGATAAAAACGCGCACGTGGGGAGAGGCTTTACCCATTTCTTATTAAAATGAAGGTAAGTATTTATTATTTCTTTGACATGACATTGACATATTATTTTGAATTGACCTGTTATTTTCTGCTTGCTTTATTTGCATTGCAGTTCCAAGTTGTGTTCTTTGCTTACTGTGCGATTATTTTCGACCATTGCTGTAGACTGATATCATCTAGACCATTGCTGTTCATAAAGGATCCCAATGAGGTTATACAATAACTTAATTGTAGGATTCTGTGTTACTTTTCAATTTGGATATTATGATAAGGTGCATCAATTGTAGCATCGCTGTGCAGCGGATTCGTAGACATATCGTGTGAAACCTGGTGTTACCCCTGCAAGTGAGACTCGCTCGATGGTTAACAAATCAGGTACGAAGTATGGCATTCGCGTAAACCATCCAGTAGTGGCAATATATTGAGCAGTTGTGTTATAATTTAAAAATACAATGATATTTTGGTTATTGTTCCAGCTCCCATTAGATGGATACGCTTGTCTCGACTGTTATAATTAATTAAATACTGAAGCTGCTGACAATGAGAGATTGTTGGGTCATACAATAGTCTGCCGTGGATGTGGTATCTCAGTCGGGCTCAGAAAACCAAGACGTCGACGTTTTTATACTGTTGCAATGGACAGCCATTGTTTTTATTCACCCTTATTTCCAATGATAATAATTATCAGGTCAATTATTTATTACCCGGCTAGAAAATCTGTCTAATAAATAAAAAAAGCGTCTTTGAAAGAAAATGGGATAGATCCCTTAAAACTGGATAGACGAGCGATGGAAACGACGATCAGGAAAGATGGAAGGAGTGTTCGTCATGTACAAACTCAACATAAATATAACATCACGCCCCAGTGATTCTCGAAGGATTTGGGCGAGGTGAAATACAATAACTTCATTGTAGGATTCTGTGTTACTTTTACAACACATTTCGCCAGTTAGGTCATGTCATTTTTAATATAGGTAATGTATTTTAATAATATTTTCAGGATATGGCAAAAATATATGCATGTCAATCCTGTTGGGTTGGATTCATGACTCATCAAAGGTATTACAAGTTGTTACATCCGTGGAACATGGGTCATCAACACCGCTGCCGCCGCCACCACTGTCTCTACAACCAACACCGTTGTTGTTGCTGCCATGTCGCTAGAATGGTATCTTGGCTGGGCAAGACATCAAGATAAACTGCTAGCACCAGCGTCATTTTTGGACAATGTTTTGGTGACTCTAGAATTGGTGACAGTGAATTTTTTATCATTTTATTTAAATAATTATGTACCGACAAAAAAAGAATTTGGCAATAATTACATAGTTTCTTTTTTTATCCCCATTCAATACGAACAAGTAGGTAAAGATAAATAATATTATGGGTATTGAAGATAGAAAATGTACGGAACTAAAGATGATAAAAATATCATCTTTAGTATTTATCAAAGTATTTTTTACTGAACACATAAATACACATTATTTATGTGTTCACTAAAAAATACTTTGTGATATACAATTATAATAGGTGCACTCAAAGAGAAATATTTAAAAAATACTGCAAGATCTGATCTCAGACCAACAAAATATTAAATCTTTCTCTAACCTCTCAAAGGCATGCTACCAATTAGTACCTGTGTTTGCGTTCCCATTGAGGGACCACATTTGAATTTTGAGCTTTTGAATGCGTCAGCCTTTAGTAAAAGTTCTCAAACAATTGTAAATTCAGTCTTTTATTTGTAAAAGTAGCCACTCAAAAGTTACAATCGGTTAAAGGTGGTCCCTCAGTCGTGACTGACCGGCATCCATATCTCAAAACATAGTTAACATTTACAACTGCTATAAACGACTACTCTTAGTAAAAGATTTGTAAAACTAATATATGGAATATCAACCATTCCTGTTCATAGAATAAAAAGAACTAGCATGCGGAAGGTGGTCCCTCAATCGATCACCATAAGGTCACCTTGAGTGGAGACGCCAATGGAATTTGAAATTTACTTATGGGTCTAGCGTTAGTAAAAGTACTTGAACGATTGCTATTTCAACCTCTAGTTTGTAAAAGAAGCCATTCAAAAGCTACAATCGATTTAAGGTGGTCCCTCAATTGAAACGTTTATCATAAGAAAAATCAATTTACGTAGGATTCGGAAATTAAATAGACGAATGCTACAGTCTAGCCTTTAGTAAAATTTTTTTATTAACGATTACTTTACTAAACAGTATAAAAAAATGTACCGTTTTATCACAAATATTAATCGAATTCCTGGGAAGAAATACTAAGATAGGGGTAACCACACAGCAGGATTTTTCTAGTGACTGTTTGTTGATACAAATTTTTAATAAACATAACATAAAAGTAAAACAAGTGAACGTTTGTTGATATTATTTTTTATTAATATTTGACATCACTTAGCTAATTAAAAACACAGAAAGAAAATAATGCTTACTATAATAAAATAAAATAAATTACCCTACACTGCAATGTAACTCTGAACCTTTTCATTTTTGACAGAACTTATGGTTAGACTAGATTTTTTTTTACCATAACTAAACGCCCCGGTTTGCCTATGGTATTTCATTTTACAAAAACAATTAAAAGCTTCACCAAAGTATTTTTTTATTAAATACCAATTGTGAATATCAGGTTGGCGGGTGTAATTTTCAGAAATGGTCGAAATATATATCAAAAGATTTAGTACCTAATTAGTACCTAATTGTACCACTAGTGAAATAATTTGTACCTCGTGGGATCGCAAGTTATTGCAATAGTTTTATACACCCGCCATTCTGATATCAGAATGGCGGGTGTATTTTTGTGTAGCCGAGATTACTGAGAAGTTAGATATAAAACATACATGGATATTTAGTATCTAATTGGTACCTCTCTAAACATACCTTGAACCAAAGAAATCTCCTCGGAATTCGGCAGAAATTGAAAAATAGTTTTTTTTTATACAGAGTGTTACAATATATTGCTTGTTTGACACAAGAAACACAACAGAGGAAACCGGGGATACTTGACTATAGGGATACTTAGCATCAGGGGGAATGACAGCTCATTTCATGGTAATTTTTTTACAGAATAGACCGCAGCAGGTCTCGTTCCACCGGCTGACCGGGATGTCATTTAGTTGCCTGAAAACACATGACGTTAAAATTTATTTGAAAAAGGTATGTAGGTATATTCGCAGATGAATTTTCTTAAAAAACAATCTGCCTCTAGATCACGTTACACACTAAATCATGAATGGCAATCATAGGTCTTAGTAGGTAGGTATCTTAAATATTAGTTTACATTTATCATAAGCGAATTGCCCATAATTTTGATATCTGTTTGCAGATAGCCGACCTGAGTCTCAATATAATATGAAATAATGTTTATCTTCAAATTCACTTACTATTTCTAGCCATATTTATGGTAAATAGAAAATCGCCAGTATTTTTAATACACTGTTATAGTATATTCACGGAGACGAGTTAGTAGAGCGCTATCTCACTCACACAATTTTTTAACTGCGATTGGTCAGTGATAAACGCTAAGGCGGTGTACACAGTACGAGACCCTGGCTGGAGGCTTTGAGTTCTGTTAGGACCTTAAGGCAGCCACAGGAAAGTCCGGTTAAGCAGTGAATACCTTAGTGGTAACCTGCGAGATGCCCTAGCCAAAAAAAAAAAAAAAAACACAGTACGAGTACTTTTTAGTCTACTCATACTTCCCGTACTGTACAGACGTGCTCTTACTTGTGACTATATGCTTAACTTGTGAACCGGCTTGTGTATTGGATTTTATGATTGATTGAAAACCCCGTCAGGTGTGTATTTTTTTTATTTAATGGTCAATGAAAATTTTTAAGCCCAATGTGGCGCAGGTGTGCTAATGACCCGTTTATTGTTCTTTTGTCATAAATGAGCATTATCATAATAAAATACTTTTTCCCAATTTTTGTATAGTAAACTGCCCCAGGTGCGCTAGATCCATTGTTATTGTTATCATTAAGTTATTGTTATATTCTCATTGTTGAAACACGTGTTTTATAACATGTTTTATATTCTCGTATATAATATAATAAAGAAAATTTAATCATTAACTCTCAATTTTATTTCTTTCCTTCATATCCATTAGATATATAAAAAAGTAGGTACCCATAAAAAAAAACTATCAAATAAATGTCTCAATTTATACGACAGACGAAGCCGCAGGAATAAACTAAGCGAACTTTTAAGAAGCGCAGTGTGAACGCACATTTACATTTCTAAGGTATTGTTAACGCCCACTGACCATAAAAAAGTTTTTTTTGTCTTTGTCATTTGTATGATAATGAGCGATAGAGAAGACGCTATACTAACTCGTCTCTGTGAATACACTATAGTAACAAAATAAAATTAATTATACACAAAATGCAACACATGCATATGGCGTAGCCTGATCAGCTTCAATAAAATTCTGTCACAACATGCTAGAAATCATTTTCATTTACGGAAAACGCCGATCGGCGTCAAAGTGTTTCAATATGAGATGCGTCCGAGGCCTATCAGCATTATTCCTTTAGACCGCCCTCCCGTGCATAACAAGGGCGATTTTTTGACCCGCCTTGAATGGGTTAGTACAGCCCGATTCAAACTTAATGGCGGGTCGGAACATGAGCGAGTCGTTGCGCAGTAACTAATTCATGTATCAGCGGGGGTGAGGGGTGGGGTACTGCGCAGTGAGCAAGAGCAACTAACTTCCGAGCCGCCATTAATTTTGAATCGAACTATACCTGTTTACGAAGAATAAACTAGCTCTTTCTGAATAGATGAGATAAAATACATTTTTTTGTATTTGTGTCCGTGCGTTCTTTTGTTTACAAATAATAATAAGACTCTTGAATTGTTTGATATATTCAGTCAAGTACACGATATGTAAAGCTATTATTAAATCAATATTAGAACCTTGAAAATTTGCAGCTTACAGCTTCACATAGAACCATTTCCTATGCAAACTGAACCCATAATCTGGTTGTTCTTTCACTTTTAGAACCATATTTTAGAACTGCAAGTGGCATAGAAATGCTAACAATCATTATTTTGTTCATGTAGGTGAAGTGAGCTGTCATTCCACCTGATGCTAAGTATCCCTATAGTCAAGAATCCCCGATTTCCTCAACTGGTACGAGATAACGAGAGCTCATGACCAAAATTTTTACCTGATCGCTTTACGACCAAAACCGTATAAAATCTCTTGCTTATTCTGAATCAAAAACCCCTTTTTGAGAATTTCTTCACGTCTCAACTGACCTGCCCGCTTTTTCAATGTGATAAAAAAAATCCGAACTGTATCATAGTAATTTGCCTGATTTGCGGAATGTAGTTGAACGATAGGTTTTAGATATCAAAACACAATTTTCAGACCAGTAGCATCACACGTACCCAGGAGGCCATTCGAGGAAATAAAAAATTACGCATAAAGCCATAGCCTGAAAATCTTGTTTTCAAGTGAACATTGGTCAGTTGATGCGAATAAATAATTTTTCAGAAATGTGAGTAACTTATGTGTTGAATCCATTTTTAACGTGTTGATTTTTTTTTCCAGTGGGTAACATAGCATGTCTGTCTGTCTGAAAACTCTTGGGTATGAACAAAAAAGTTGCCCAAATGTAAAAAAAATTATATCAGACAAAGGACCCCGCACAAAATGTTTGGAAAAAGCCGTTCGGCCAATTTGGATGAAATTTTGGTACAATATAGCCTGTAATATGTTGAGTAAAAGTCTATACGGGCGCAAAAAAAAATAATGGCCAGTTTTAGAGATATAGCCATTTTTATGTTGAAGTCAGGAAGATGATTTTTATGTTATAGTTGCTGCTAAAGAATAAACAAAAAGCCATCACATCAATCACAACATGTTCCAATTCATATTAACTCTTTGTCTGTATACCCTGAAGGGGTAGGTAGAGGTGTAATACACACATTTCGCATAGTAGACAAGTCGTTCGGCCGATTTTACTGAAACTTTGGGATCTCGATCTTTTATTGAAAGTCTTTTTTATTTCCATGGAGTATTTTTATTTGGAGATTTTACAATAAATGTACAATATAAAAAAACAAAGTCGCTTTTCGTGTCTGTCTGTTGTAACTGTGGCCGCAATGGATTTCACCCTCATTTTATAGATTATCAATATATTTATGAGGGAGTTCTATGTGTTCCTAGGTAGGTACCTATAATACATTAATATTTAACTTAGGTGTAAAATGACCCATCACATAGCCGTTATCTGTACATCATCATTCTGTACATCAAACTAAGTAACATTAAGCAAAAATTATTACTGGGAAACGACTTTTGGTGTGAAACATAGCTGTTTACGGCAGCACGCAATGTAACGTACGCATAACATTATGCTATTGGGTAACGCCACGAAGTATAAGTTAGAACATTGAAAACTTGGTTTTTGACCTTTGGCCTTCAATATCTCCGTAACCAGAAGGTTCCCAGGTAGGTACGGTCTAGAACAAAAAAATGTTCACAAGTGTGGGGAGTACAATTGACTGTCGGCTTCGTTTAGCGTCTTTCTTTTCACACCCGTTATAGCACAGAGCACAGGTATCTCGATGTTTTGACATGTTGCCACATCAGCATATTGCACCTGAACGAAGCAGGGGCGGGTTGCTAGTCTGATGTAAAACTAAAATAATAATAATATAATAATATCCCCACCGTCGTATCTCTCCGTTGCGTTGACGTCGTGGTGGGGCGCGTTCCAAAGTCTAGGTCTGTGCCGGTACAGTTTACTTTGCCGGAGCGGGTCTAAAATGAGGAGCCAGACCAAGAGAGATACAGAAGCCAGCAGGGCAGCATGTGGCGAGCTGTTTTGCAGTAGCGACCACACGAACCCTATCTCCTGGGAGAAATCTTGTTCCTCATCTCTGGCTTGCCTTTATTGACCGGCTGGAGTGAACACTGATGAGGAACAGAGCTTCCACCTCATTCTTGACTTAATAATTTTTGCCTCATTCTTGGCTTGAGTGGAGATTCGAAAGAGCAAACGTGCTCGGAGGAAGGAAGTATTCCAGTAAGTGCTCGTAGGGATCTTGACCATCTTCCGGGCTCTGGGATTGTTCTGAAAGCCGTGGAATACCTCTCCACTGAGGAGTGGAGAGGTATTCCACGGATTTCAGCGACAAGGGGGCAACATATCCTGAGGTGCTTGAGGAAGCACTTCAGGATATGTTGCCCCCTTGTCGCTACGTCACTAAGTATGTGTTAGCGATAGTTTTCGGGGGCTCCCCCCAGCCATTTTATCCGTGTACATATAAAACATTGATCAGGCAGGGGCCATAGTCCTTCCATAGTTCCAGGTCACCAGTAATCTTTGTTTCCTTATCGTGCAATAGTCCCGCATCAACCTGGGGTTGTCCTTGGGTGCACTTGCATAGTACATACATACAGGGATAATAGTCGGTTGGGGCCTCATTTAATTAAAAACGTCTAACGGGCCACGCGCGACTTGGCTTCGGCCCCTCCTACGCCTTCCAAAGGTCCGGGACCACAGGGTATCGAGAAATGTAAAAGACCCTAAATAATAATATTAATAATACCAGCCTATTATTGTCCCACTGCAGACCAAAGGCCTCTTCTCATACAGAGAAGGCACGAGCATTGATCACCACGCTTGCTCAAGACGGGTTGGCGATTTCAGACTTATATAGCTATAAGTCCAGATTTCCTCACGATGTTTTACCTTCACCGATATCAGTAATTAGTACTAATGTTCTGTCAGTCCCCATTTTGAGTTCTATTATTATTGAAACTAAGACTGCAAAATTCAGTGCTACCAATGCAATCGCGTCAAGGGACAAGTTATAATGAACGCACTATAGTGCATCATCATCAGCCTATTAATGTTCCCACTGCTGGGACACAGGCCTCCTCTCTGTGAGAGGGAGTGGGCCGTAATCTACCACGCGGGCCCAGTGCGGGTTGGTAGATGTCACATATCTTCGAATTTTTTGGTTCTAAGACATGCCGGTTTCCTCACGATGTTTTCCTTCACCGTTTTGAGAGCAGTGGTGATGAAATTATTTACACAAAGTAAAGCGCCTGCTTGGGTTCGAACCCACGACCTACAACTCGTAAGTCGGGGCCGTTACCACTGGGCCACCACTGCTCTATACACTATAGTATACTGCACTATAGTGCATCGATACCCTTCAATATATATGTAATAAACAATTTTACAGAAAACTGGTCATAATTTAACCTGGTGTTCAAATAAACTTTCAGTACAAGGTTACAGACTATAATTATTTTCCTAAAGTTGAAACTTTGCACGGCCGGACGACTTGTCTACTATGTGAAATGTGTGTATTACACCTCTGCCTACCCCTTCAGAGTATACAGACAAAGAGTTAATATGAATTGGAACATCTTGTGATTGATGTGATTGCTTTTTGTTTATTCTTTAGCAGCAACTATAACATAAAAATCATCTTCCTGACTTCAACATAAAAATGGCTATATCTCTAAAACTGGCCATTATTTTTTTTTGCGCCCATATAGACTTTTACTCAACATATTACAGGCTATATTGTACCAAAATTTCAGCCAAATTGGCCGAACGGCTTTTTCCTAACATTTTGTGCGGGGTCCTTTTGTGTATCATACTACTAATCAGACAACTTTTCCGTAATCAGAAATGATGAAAAAATCATATTGCGGAGTATTTACGTACGATTATCATAGAGCTAACCCGAAACCATCGAATTGATATTTAAGGAGTTTTTAAATAAATTGGACAAAAGGAAACTGAAATAATGTTTGAAAAATGCAGCTTATTGAATAAAAAAACATCGTTTTAATCATTGTCGGACTCATCATCGTTGTCGTAAGCTTCGATCAACAAATTGTTGATCAAAGGTCGTAAGAGATAGGAGCGTAATAAGCACCGCGCGTTAACCACGGGTGACTCCAAAACGTTCTTTTCCTTTTTGGAATTCTACGTGACATTTAAAATGTCTGAAAACAGGTTTTTGGTAACCATACAAAAGATTAATTTAAAATAAAATAGAATCAGGTTGCTAAGAGACAGGTTGAAATTTTTATTTTGACAGTTTTGAAAATGCGCTCTGGCAACATATAACCCGCAAAATGTTTGAATTTTTTTTTTTCATAATTAAATGACAAAACCAATTACATTTTTAATATCAGACATATTGTGATAAAACCGTCTGCCTATTTTTTTTGTCATAGCAAAAATGGACCTCCATCCAGTCGGGCTTAGAACCGTCTAAACTAACGATTTTTTACGGTAGAGGTCGTAAAACGATGCGACATGGTTTTGGTCGTGGACTCTCGTACTCTTTGTGTCAAACAAGCAACATATCTGTAAAAAAATAACACTCTGTATAAAAATATGAATTTTTCAATTTCTGCCGAATTCCGATGAGATTTCTTTGACTTAAGGTATGTTTAGAGAGGTACCAATTAGGTACTAAATATCCATGTAAGTTTTATATCTAACTTCTCAGTAATCTCGGCTACACAAAAATACACCCGCCATTCTGATATCAGAATGGCGGGTGTATAAAACTATTGCAATAACTTGCGATCCCACGAGGTACAAATTATTTCACTAGTGGTACAATTAGGTACTAATTAGGTACTAAATCTTTTGATATATTTCGACCATTTCTGAAAATTACACCCGCCAACCTGATATTCACATACAAATTCCATACTGCCATGATAGTACTTACTAACTCCATACTGCCATGTCATAGGACTGCAGGTACTCCGACTAGTAAATAGTTATCTGTGGCAGGGCAGGCAGGTAGGGTAATTTATTTTATTTTATTATACTATGCATTATTTTCTTTCTGTGTTTTTAATTAGCTAAGTGATGTCAAATATTAATAAAAAATAATATCAACAAACGTTCACTTGTTTTACTTTTATGTTATGTTTATTAAAAATTTGTATCAACAAACAGTCACTAGAAAAATCCTGCTGTGTGGTCACCCCTATCTTAGTATTTCTTCCCAGGAATTCGATTAATATTTGTGATAAAACGGTACATTTTTTTATACTGTTTAGTAAAGTAATCGTTAGTAAAAAAAAATTACTAAAGGCTAGACTGTAGCATTCGTCTATTTAATTTCCGAATCCTACGTAAATTGATTTTTCTTATGATAAACGTTTCAATTGAGGGACCACCTTAAATCGATTGTAGCTTTTGAATGGCTTCTTTTACAAACTAGAGGTTGAAATAGCAATCGTTCAAGTACTTTTACTAACGCTAGACCCATAAGTAAATTTCAAATTCCATTGGCGTCTCCACTCAAGGTGACCGTATGGTGATCGATTGAGGGACCACCTTCCGCATGCTAGTTCTTTTTATTCTATGAACAGGAATGGTTGATATTCCATATATTAGTTTTACAAATCTTTTACTAAGAGTAGTCGTTTATAGCAGTTGTAAATGTTAACTATGTTTTGAGATATGGATGCCGGTCAGTCACGACTGAGGGACCACCTTTAACCGATTGTAACTTTTGAGTGGCTACTTTTACAAATAAAAGGCTGAATTTACAATTGTTTGAGAACTTTTACTAAAGGCTGACGCATTCAAAAGCTCAAAATTCAAATGTGGTCCCTCAATGGGAACGCAAACGTACCTGTGGTGGCTCACAGATGGCGTTATAATAAAAAAAACTAAGATAAATCCTGAGTGTATAAACCTTAATTTGACCGGTTTGCGTAAGTTCCCGACTCCTATAACTTATTAATTGATAAACTATTAAATACAACAATTACAATAATATAACAATCATTACTGAACATTGGTTTTGACTACCTAGGCAATCGTTCATTGTGCCACCAGACATATCCTTTGCCGGATGTTGTTTCAGAATTGAATGTTTAGTATGGAACTGTCCCTTCAGTAATCTTTCCGAAAGTATAGGATGTACCCAAAATTCTCTATTTCTTCTTCTTTTTCTGTACTTCATGTACAAAATAATACTTCGCGATCTCTGCACGATTTCCATAGCGTCTACGTCCCTACAGCTCTGCCGACAAAATGATCGAAGATGTGCGTCGTGTGCGTTGAGTCTGTGAAATATCCGCGACCGACTTTTTGCGCGCCATGCAGACTTTTTGTGCGCCGCAGACTCGATCGCACAAAAAGTGTGCCGTCTGCGCAGGGCCAAAGATTTGAATTTGAATTACTCATGAATATTATTTTTTGCATTTTTAATTGTTATGAATTGAAATAATCATTTTCCTATCATTCATTCAAGATACAAAAATTTTGATCGAAAACTAGGAATTTACGTTCGAGTGATACAGGGTCTTTTTAGATACCCCTGGGCGGAGACGTCATAAAAAATAATTGAGTCCTCATTATTTTTATGATGTCTCTATTCGGGCCACCTATTTTAAAGCTTAAAAGGATTTTAAGCCTATCCACCTTCGAAGGCCGATTACGGCGAATAATAGAAGGTAAGTACTAACTTTTTTTATATTTTGGGTAGCTTAGGGACCTGCATAGTTTTTAAAGTCACCTAGAATCTATGGAACCTCATTTTTGTATTTTTAAATTGAAGTTGAAAATTTCAGTTTTACCAATAAAAACTTAAATTCCTGCTATAGATACTTTAACTGCAGTAGAGTAACTTGCAAGAATGTTAGAAACTTTATTATTTTACGTATGAAAGTATCATTCAAGACAATACGGTCGCAAAAAAAATTAAAATCACTTACTATATAAAAAATTATGAATTTTTGAAACTCCACCAGAGATAAACTCAATAAAAAAAAAATTATAACTCGAAAACTACAAAAAATCGCGGAACATATAATCGACTGCCGCAACAAACACTATCGAAACTGCAAATCACGTACTTTAAAGGAGAAGCATTTAAGATTTCCGGATTTCGTATACTTTTATAAATATTTCACTTTCGATAATGTTTTACGCTTATAATAGCCAAAATTTAATCGAAAGTGCCACATTCAATAGTGTATATGGAATTGTCAAACACATTGTGAATATCGAATGTGGTACTTTCGTTACTGTTCTAAGAACACAATTATAGAAAAAAAAACTTTCGATATCTTGCTTGGCACTGACTTAGGTCTGTGTTCATCCGATTTAATAAATAAAAATGCATTTTTCATTAATTAAAAAATATATAAGTATTTAAAAAAATAACACAAATTATCATGTACCTATCAAAAAACTTAAAACCGAATCATTTCAGACTTCTTCATTGCACTTAATTGGAATAAGACCAATCGAACCTACCTATAATGACTATTAAAAACTAACCACAGCCCATTGGGTGTATAGTATAAATCAAAAATATATTTTCTTATTTAAAATAATAACTAAACCAATGAGATCAGTAAAAATAATATAACTGCTTAACTTATCACAGTTTTATTGAAAACATAATAGTTAGACAAAATAAAAAGTCATTCTGGACCATAATAACAATCAAATCTAGTAAAAATATAAAAAAAAAACTTTTAGCCCGAATTGAGCACATACAAATAACAGAAAAAAATCAGGCTTAGCTACCTTAGTTAAACGCCACTATGTCAGTCCGACTCCACGACCAGACCTCGAAACCTATCCTTCTGCAACGAGATGTGAGACAAGGAGACGTTATCTCTCCGAAACTGTTCACCGCTGCACTGGAGGATGTCTTCAAGGTTCTGGACTGGAAAGAACTAGGCATCAACATCAATGGCGAGTAACGATAACTATATCGTCGGCAAACCGAAGGTTAGTGATAACCTTCGGTTTGCCGACGATATAGCTATCATGACTGAGACCATGAAGGACCTCAGTACAATGCCCGATAACCTCAGTAGAGCCTTCGAAAGAGTGGGTCTTAAAATGAACATGGTTAAGATAAAGTTAATCATGACAAATGCCCATGTAACACCCACTCTCATAAAGATCGGAGACGCTACGCTCGAAGTTGTAGACGAGTATGTTTACCTAGGACTAACTGTCCAGCTAGGTAGGTCCAACTTCGAGAAAGAGGTCAAGCGTCGAATCCGACTCGGCTGGGCAGCGTTCGGGGAGCTACGCAATATCTTCTCGTCCCAGATACCGCAGTGTCTCAAGACGAAAGTCTTTGACCAGTGCGTGTTGCCAGTGATGACTTATGGCACTGAAACGTGGTCGCTCACAATGGACTTTATCAGAAGGCTAAAAGTCACCCAAAGAGCAATGGAGAGGGCTATGCTTGGAGTTTCCCTACGTGATCGATTCAGAAATGAAGAGATCCGCAGGAGAACCAAGGTAACCGACATAGTCCGAAGAATTGCTAAACTTAAGTGGCAATGGACAGGACACATTGCTCGCAGACCAGATGGCCGATGGGGCCGAAGGATTCTGGAGTGGTGACCGCGTACCAGAAGACGTAGCGTTGGAAGGCCTCCCACAAGATGGACCGATGACCTAGTAAAGGCCACAGGAACCCGCTGGATGCAGGAAGCACAGAATCGATCGAAGTGGCGGGGCTTGGGGGAGGCCTATGTCCAGCAGTGGACGTCTTTCGGCTGATATGATAAAATAGACCTAAAACCAGTTAATACTAGCGATAACTATTTCAACCAGCTAATAATAGTACTGTCAAAAAAAATAACTTTATTTCTCATAATGTAGATATGTGGCGAATAACCCTAGAACCTTAGTTTCACAATAAAAGATGATGACTGTAATGATTACTGCCATAAAAGACTATTATTATAATTAGATTACTGTTATCTGAAAACAGTATTTTACAAAGACGTATAATAGCGCAGGGAATGGCCCTACAGATTTGGTCCCATAGTAAAAAGCCATTTAGCCCAAACATTTATGGACCATGAATGTTCTCCTTTGAGCAGTTATATTTCTATTTCTAAATAGCAACCATTGTTATATAAAAAAAAACAAGAATTTGTGTTTTAAACTAATTTTAGAATGTTGTATTATGTTGTTTATGTTGTATTGTATGTTCTTATAAATAAATTTCAGGATTAACTACAGAACTTGGCACCCATTTAGATCTCAATTCTTTTTTTGGCGAGGTCGACAACAAAGCCTATTCTTAACTTGGCTCCCAATTTTCACATTTATGTTTTAGATAGGATTTTTCGATATTAAATTTGTCCATGTAGGTAATGACTTTTGCAGTATTTCTCTTTGCCAATAGAACGAACAATAGACGTACAATTGTTTACCAATGACTTGTACATTATTAGACTATTTATTGCAGTGTACACGGTGGTGCGGCTAGGAAGCACCCTTTCTGGCCGCGCCACCAATTTTGTTAAAGGGGTTTGAAGATTTTGGCCCTAAAATCTGCCACCATTTTGTTTTTTTTTCAAAATCGAGGTGCACAATAAATGTCATATATTTGGATAGGGGGCACTTATACAAACATAAAACTTTATATACAATACCATCATAAAGCGTCACGTTTCTGAGATATTTAAAGATAAAAATATCAATTGTTATAACGAATTTATTTATATATGTTGTAGTTACTTCATTTTCATTAAGTTATTTACACATGAATTAATTTAATACACCTCGTGGATAAAACATAAGATTTTTTAATCATATTCGGTATAAATAATATCATCCAAGAAGGCAGCAGGAGGATGAATAAGATTTTCTTGGTGTCACGACCATGCTATGCACCATATAATACATATACCATATAACACACGTCCTCATTCGGCGGAGGATATACATTATATTTTTGTCTCTTTCGCTCTTAACTAAAATATTACCTATACATGATGCATTTATGTTTTCATAGTTGAATATATAGTTATATAATATATACAATGAAGGGAAAAAAAACAAAAAAAACCTTGTTTCAGGGTTCAGTTTTTGACTTATATTTCGGGGAATAACTCCGAAACCTGACGCTTTAGGATATTATGTCATATGACATTTTTTGTTTGTATAAGTGTCCTCTATCTAAATATATAACTTTTGACTTTTTCCGCGATTTTGAAAAAAAATCAAAATGACGGCATCATGTTAGGGCCACCCTCCATACAAAAATCTTCTAACCCCTTTCTCGCGAATCTTTGAAGTACAATTTTTTTTATTATTACGTACAATTATGGACATATTATGTACATTTATTCCTATTAACCCCGATTCAAAATGCGACTGTGGCGCGGCCAGGAAGTACCACGTGACAAAAAAAAATTGGATCTCTAACCCAAGTAGTTGCTGAGATCTCCATGGCCGCGCAATCCTCCACGTTACGTTCGCGCGGCCAACTTAAAACCCTTGTATCTTCTTTATTTCTACTTTGACAAATGACATGGACGAATCCTGCCCTCTAAATCAATTCAAAAAAATTAATATACAGCAATTATTAATATATGAAAATTACTTCTTAAATATAATATACTAAAATTAATCGCAACAATTACATTTCTCTAGAACAGGCGAGGAAAAATGCAAAAAAAAAATGTGTGTTATTTGATTTTGTGAGTGTGGTTTTTAATTTGGACAAATGGTCATTTTCGTTTGGATACACGCATAAGACAAACACTGTAATGTGGCTCGAATAAAGGTCTGACTTAAATAAAAAGTACCCACGACTGCCAGAATCTTATTACTGAGGTAAATACCTATAATAAAAGTCAACGGTTTCATGATTATCGCAGACACCATTTTTCGAGCTGCCGAAGCCTGTACGTCATGATGCCGATCACCTTACGCATTATGATTCGACAATATATTCAAGATGTGTATCCAAATGTCCTAGTTATTTTGACGTATGAACTGCGCGCGCTCACGCTGCGTTGTCTGTCACAATCTGTCACTCTATGCCCTGTGCTCTGTACAAAATAATTATATTCACCGAATGGTTATCTGTACAAGAGGTATGTACCCACGTAGTAATTATTTACATATTTTACCAACTTCACCTGCCTTTTAAACAGTGGAGTTCTATAATCCGAAAAGTTTTACTTTACTGAGTACAATATCTCATATTTTTCAGCTTCTTTTGAATGTATTGATTTGCAATGCATGTTATGTATTACTCAACCACGCGGTGAAGAGCCCTTAAGACGACCCACCGACCGAAGGTACACATAGCAGAGTACTGGGCTACCCAATGTTGTGTATTGGTTGTGGATGTTCTGTTATGGGGAGGCGTTACTCAGTGCGACACCACCGTTGAAGAAAACAGTCCATGAATCGACATTTTCTTCTCATGGAATACCCACAATCAGGTTAGTGTGTGCTGTTGAACGTATATTTTTTGTCTACTATCTTACCGTGGTGGCTGCTGTAAATTGCTATGGTATAATTTTCCATTCACGGTAAAACATAGCGACAACCGCGGCAAGGCCCGCGGCGTCGTACGCGCCATTACGAACATCGGCGATACCCGGGCGCAGCGGCAGGCAACGCTACTTTTCACGCCCAGCACGACGCGTCGCGCCACGCTCCACGTCCTTATAAAAAACATCGTACATTGCCATATGTTTGTGTTAAAGCGTGTGATGACGCGGCCCCCTGCACGCGCCGCCTGTCTGCAAACTGAAAAAACGTCAGACGCGCCGCGAACCACGAACGAGCACTTAGGGTGCAGGGGGAGATTTCGCTTAGGGAGTACCCTAAGCGAAATCTGTAGTTTCGGCCGTATATACGGACGCTTCGTGCTTCGTGTCACGCTTACGGACACACCATAAGTGAGACGGAGAACGAAGTGCCTGTAACGTCGGCCGAAATCACGAATTTTGTTTAGGGGGCCGCCTCGACGAACGAGAGAATCGCAACGGATCCGCGTTTCTACGTTGGGTAATCTCCACCAACGAAGATTATTCCGCCAGCGTATCATCGTGACTCGTAACGGAATCGCCGTGTTTGACTGGGGACGCCTGCGTTAAGACAGCGCACTCGCCGCGCTCTCGTTGCGAGAGCGCCACGTTCCGCGGTGAGAGCGCGGCGGGCCCGCGGCGCTACTTTTACTTTTTACTTTAAAAGGTAAAGGTGAAGATTTTATAAAAAATATGGCAAACATTGTTACAGGACGGAGGACAAATCTGCAAGCATGTCATCCCTGTTCGATGCGAGCTAAGCGCCACTTATGACTGAATATAAACAGTTTGAAGAACTAGAGGAAAGCAAATATAACGGCACCAGCCTCATTCCTTGATTCAGAGTGGATGAACATATTGAATATGTTTTGTCTGAGTAATTGCAATGATGTTTTTGCTAAAATGTCTGTAAAACAAGTAGATATATTTTACAAGCAAATGTAATCCTATCTACTTAATTAGATACTTAAATAAAAAATCAAGTCCTTCTTTAGTGTTTTATTGTCAATCCAATTCTATATTTTTTTGCCAAGTCGCTATCCAGAAATATTTATATACGACGAGCTCTTCGCTGTTGTGGCCTGCGATGATGATGGAAAGGTCTAGCCCAATGAGGTCTAGCCAGAGACTATTACCAATATATACATCAATGATGTGAATATCAGGTTGGCGGGTGTAATTTTCAGAAATGGTCGAAATATATCAAAAGATTTAGTACCTAATTAGTACCTAATTGTACCACTAGTGAAATAATTTGTACCTCGTGGGATCGCAAGTTATTGCAATAGTTTTATACACCCGCCATTCTGATGTCAGCTTGGCGGGTGTATTTTTGTGTAGCCGAGATTACTGAGAAGTTAGATATAAAACATACATGGATATTTGTGAATATCAGGTTTGCGGGTGTAATTTTCAGAAATGGTCGAAATATATCAAAAGATTGTGTGCGTTACGATTGCTCCGCCAAGTTATCCAAACAAAAAAAAACTTCGCCCAAAAAATTGTCGGAATTTGTCAAAATCGAAGGGAACAAACCAAAAATTTGTCAAAGTAGAAATAAAGAAGATACAAGGGTTTTAATGTGCGTGTGGTGTGAGGGCCCACTTTGTTAAAACTCTTTGAAAATGTGCTTAGGATTTAGTGAAGATTCCCAAAGAATTGTGAAAGTTGGAATCAGATTTTGTGAAAGTCAAATAACCGAGTTATGGTCTGTAAAGTTGGGCCCTCAGTTCTCACATAGAGGATTGAGGGCCCACCTGAACCTGATAAACTATGGACCCTACAGAAAAAGTCTTTATGCCAAAATCTAAGCTAATGCCAAACAAAATTTGTGAAAACAAGATATTATCGCAAAACACTGTCCTACTTTGTATATCTTCGTACAAAATGGGCCCTCAATTCTCATACACGTAAAAGTTTATTACGCAAATAAAATGAAATAATTAACTTACAGCTACTGTTTGAAATCCTATAAGCTACTAAATAAATTGTGAAAATTTGTGAAAGAAAGAACAGGTCACTACTTATTGTTGTTTGAAAGTTATGACCTTGAGTAAAATTCGGGCCCTCAGTCCTCCATTACTTTTGTTTTCGTTTTATTACGCTTATCGTATGAAAGATAAAACAACTACAAAATTGTCTCTTTTTGTGAAAAAAATTGTGCAACAAATTGGTGTCATTTGTTACAAATAAGAATTATGATAAAACTACAAATCTTAATAGATACCGAAATCAACTATTTTTTGATTGTGTATGTGAGTAGGGTGACAATAATTTATTTTTACCCTCATTTATTATACTTTGTTAGTGGCGATTCTAAGTGATGTTTTAGTTCCTTCTGCTGTTGCAAAGTAATAATACCTAATATTTTAATAAAATTTCCTTTAAGTTGGACTGTAGCGCTGTGATAACTGTTCAAGAATAACTATTATATTTATATATTGTATCTAGCTGCCCGCCCCGGCTTCGCACGGGTAGCACTAAGTACTTATCTACGGCGCACCTACCTACCTACCTACCTACCTTCCCTACCTAGCTACCCTACCTTCACCTACCTATCCTAAGAACCTTCTCCTTACTATAACAAACAGAACAAAAAAAGAATTAGCGAAATTGGTCCAGCCGTTCACGCGTGATGCCGTGACCAAGGAAATTGGGATTCATTTTAATATACATACATATATAGATTTATTCCATTTTAGTTATTAACATGAATTATCTACTAACGGTTGTCTACTTAAATAGTCACTCTAAGAATTGTTTAATTCAAAGAATTGAAAATTTGTATTATTACGATTTCTAAAATATATATTTATTTATTTATTTATCACAAACACAACTATCATTCCAGGCAATAATCCTAATGCGGCAGCGTGGTCTTTAGTTACATTCTAAATTACAATTAAAGCTACTAGTTATATATTAGCATAACATAATACAAACAATGTTACCTTTGTGAATTCATTCAGAGAGCAATTAAATAAATCTATCCTATCAGCAGTGTCATTCAGTGTATGCAAGGCTCGCGTCAGGGGCGCTTTACTGAGCAGGTTGGTTCGCGCGCGTGGCACTGCTAACAACCGTGGCCGTCGGCGTCGCAATGCATACTTATCAGGCACATTCAGACATATCTCCTTCAAAACACCAGCATTACACATTTTACCGCGCAACAGCTTAAAAATATACGTGGTAAAAGCCAGGTCCCTTCCTGTCTCCAGTTTGTTGTACCCAACCATGCCAATTAAGAACAAGGTTGGGTACATCAACGGATAGAAGGGGTAGACCCCGTAAAGTTTCATATACAAATACCTGATAAATTTGTTCTGTATGCGTTCCAACATAAGACTATATTTAATCTCATGTGGAGCCCATATGACAGCATTACACTCAAGTTGAGTTCTTATCAGAGCATTATACAATGCTGTTACCGCTGTAATGTTTGTAAAACCCGATGCCCGACGGAGTATGAAACCCAGGCTTCTATATGATTTTTTACAAACATTTATAATATGTTCACGAAATGTGAACTCGGTGTTCAGGTGCGTACCTTTTCTACCCGCTCAATTGGCGTGTCATCTAACGCATACCCGTGATGATGTGGCACTCTCATTCTGGGTTATAACCGAGCATTTTTTAACATTAAATTGCAGCTTATTCTTCCTGCTCCACTCTGCCACACTATCTATATCACGCTGCAACCGTGCACAGTCACTCAAATCTTTAATTGCCATAAGCAACTTAAGATCATCCATCCATCCATCATAGACAAGTGGCAACCCTGACAACCTCAGGTAAGTCATTTAATAGGGACCCAGATTGCTTCCCTGGCTTACTCCTGACATCGTGTAATATGGCTCGGATTTATAACCAGCATATTCTACAAACTGCCGTCGATCTCTCAAGTAGTTAGCAAAAAACTGCAGTAATTTGGGAGTAGATAATATTATGACGGATGATCGAAAAATCGAAGAAAGTTTATTAAAACCTATGACACTACATTTACTAATCTTTACTGCAATCTAAAAGAAATTGTGGTCACCCTATTTCCTGATTCAGAGAATAAAAATGAAACTCGATTTTCTCATACAATAACGGGTCTTTTAATTTCTTTCTGGTATCCAATTTGTTGCACAATTTTTTTCACAAAAAGAGACAATTTTGTACTTGTCTTATCTTTCATACGATAAGCGTAATAAACTGAAAACCAAAGTAATGGAGGACTGAGGGCCCGAACTTTATTCAAGGTCATAACTTTCAAACAACAATAAGTGGTGACCTGTTCTTGCTTTCACAAATTTTCACAATTTATTTAGTAGCATATAGGATTTCAAACAGTAGCAGTAAGTTAATGATTTCATTTTATTTGCGTAATAAACTTTTACGTGTATGAGAATTGAGGGCCCATTTTGTACGAAGATATACAAAGTAGGACAGTGTTTTGCGATAATATCTTGTTTTCACAAATTTTGTTTGGCATTAGCTTAGATTTTGGCATAAAGACTTTTTCTGTAGTGTCCATAGTTTATCAGGTTCAGGTGGGCCCTCAATCCTCTATGTGAGAACTGAGGGCCCAACTTTACAGACCATAACTCGGATATTTGACTTTCACAAAATCTGATTCCAACTTTCACAATTCTTTGGGAATCTTCACTAAATCCTAAGCACATTTCAAAGAGCTTTAACAAAGTGGGCCCTCACACCACACGCACATATTCGATGTGCGTGTGGTGTGAGGGCCCACTTTGTTAAAACTCTCTGAAAATGTGCTTAGGATTTAGTGAAGATTCCCAAAGAATTGTGAAAGTTGAAATCCGATTTTGTGAAAGTCAAATAACCGAGTTATGGTCTGTAAAGTTGGGCCCTCAGTTCTCACATAGAGGATTGAGGGCCCACCTGAACCTGATAAACTATGGACACTACAGAAAAAGTCTTTATGCCAAAATCTAAGCTAATGCCAAACAAAATTTGTGAAAACAAGATATTATCGCAAAACACTGTCCTACTTTGTATATCTTCGTACAAAATGGGCCCTCAATTCTCATACACGTAAAAGTTTATTACGCAAATAAAATGAAATCATTAACTTACAGCTACTGTTTGAAATCCTATATGCTACTAAATAAATTGTGAAAATTTGTGAAAGCAAGAACAGGTCACCACTTTTTGTTGTTTGAAAGTTACGACCTTGAATAAAATTCGGGCCCTCAGTCCTCCATTACTTTTGTTTTCGTTTTATTACGCTTATCGTATGAAAGATAAGACAACTACAAAATTGTCTCAATTGTGAAAAAAATTGTGCAACAAATTGGATACCAGAAAGAAATTAAAAGACCCTATATTGTATGAGAAAATCGAGTTTTATTTTTGTTCTCTGAATCAGGAAATAGGGTGACCACAATTTATTTTAGATTGCAGTAAAGATTAGTAAATGTAGTGTCATAGGTTTTAATAAACTTTCTTCGAATTTTCGCTTATTATCGTCATAGCATTTGAAATTACTAACTAATACATGACATTTGTAATGACCAATACTATCAGCGAAAGGTGGAGGAACAAATACAAATTGTGACTAAAGTACATCTATTTAATATTTTAAATCTGTCTGTCTGTTACCTTTTCCCGCATTAAGGCTGAACGATGAAATTTTACACTGCGCCCTTATTCGCGCTTTCCCTGCATTCCCTCGACGTGCTTGAGTGAGTGGAATCTCCTTTGCCTCACTCTCTTATTCCGACGGGATTGCGAGTGCAACCCACCACGAGCAGAGAGAGATCAGGTGAAGGACCCACAGTTTATGTACTTTCGAAGCACGTCGCGTTTTATTAAATTGTTCATATACAGACGCCAGCACACCAACCTACTCCAATCTGCCAAATTTTCCCAATCAACATTGAACCTTATTCATTGGCGATAAAGTTGAAAATCTATCAAAGAAATTTGACAGATTGTAGTAACTTGATGTGCTGGCGTCTGTACCTATAATTTTGTATTCGAAAACATACTTGAAAAGAAAAGTTAATCTAAAAAAAAACAAATACACAACAAAAAAAACCGGCTTTTTTATATTTTAAAATCCTGTGTAACGTAACCTCCATACTTCCTCCATTCTTTTAAACTTTTTTTGTCAATGCTACTCACTCTACCCTATCGTTCGTTGTCAAGGGAACGAAATTTTTTTTATATGCCATCATCCTCACCATCATCCGTCATAATATTTATTTTAGAAATCGTATTAAGAGGGTTTACGTCGTATGGCATTTCATACAAACTTGCAAGCCCTTATTTTTCGAAATGACTGAACCGATTTTAATGAAACTTCATACGTATATGCAGGATACAAAAGTCTAAAAACTTAGTTAAGAACATTTTCGAAAAATAGTGTTACAGCCAAATTACAGCGCTACAGTCCAGCTTATAGGAAATTTTATTAAAATATTAGGTATTATTACTTTGCAACAGCAGAAAGAACTAAAACATCACTCAGAATCGCCACTAACAAAGTATAAAAAGAAATTATTGTCACCCTACTCACATACACAATCAAAACATAGTTGATTTCGGTATATAGTAAGATTTGTAGTTTTATCATAATTCTTATTTATAACAAATGACACCAATATGTTGCACAATTTTTTTCACAAAAAGAGACAATTTTGTAGTTGTCTTATCTTTCAAACGATAAGCGTAATAAAACGAAAACAAAAATAATGGAGGACTGAGGGCCCGAATTTTATTCAAGGTCGTAACTTTCAAACAACAAAAAGTGGTGACCTGTTCTTGCTTTCACAAATTTTCACAATTTATTTAGTAGCATATAGGATTTCAAACAGTAGCTGTAAGTTAATGATTTCATTTTATTTGCGTAATAAACTTTTACGTGTATGAGAATTGAGGGCCCATTTTGTACGAAGATATACAAAGTAGGACAGTGTTTTGCGATAATATCTTGTTTTCACAAATTTTGTTTGGCATTAGCTTAGATTTTGGCATAAAGACTTTTTCTGTAGTGTCCATAGTTTATCAGGTTCAGGTGGGCCCTCAATCCTCTATGTGAGAACTGAGGGCCCAACTTTACAGACCATAACTCGGTTATTTGACTTTCACAAAATCGGATTCCAACTTTCACAATTCTTTGGGAATCTTCACTAAATCCTAAGCACATTTTCACAGAGTTTTAACAAAGTGGGCCCTCACACCACACGCACATATTATTCGACATATTAACCTCATTAGAATGACATATCGTTTTACCCTCAGAACGGTTTTTAAAGCGTGTAATCTCAAAAATATGTTATCTCATACAATGTTCGAGCAGGGTAACCATAATTTCGATTTGATTTGGGAATAAGTACCTCTAACTGGAGACTATATTGGACAACATCTAGTAGTAAAAAATAACAAATCTAATAATAATGTTTTTTTTTAGTTTTTGACTATTCTCTGGACCCTGGGGTCCCGGACCATGAAGGCGTACGAGGGGCCAAAGCCAACTCACAGAGGCCTGTTAGACGTTTGTAATGAAATAAATCTACCCCAGTCACGAGGGAGAATGAAACCGGCGAGAGATGTCTTGCGATGTCCCACAGGGATCGGCCCTGGGCCTGGGGCCGCATCTGTGGGATGTCGGATACGAGTAGGTGCTGCGCGCCGACCTGCTAGCGGCGTCAGGGTGGTTTGCTACGCTGACGACACGTTGTTCCCGGCGCAAGGGAGGTCGCACCAGGCGGAGAACGAACTAGCGTCACGCGACGTAGCGACAATCATTGATAGGATCCACACACATTTCCGAGGCCATGTGTTTTCATGCTCCTCGGAACACGCCACCGTCGGGTTCCCAAACAACCGGTGGAACTTCGTAGAGCATTTCCGACGTTTGTCTCCTAGACTGGAGCGGGCTGGGGCTGGGAGGTTCCTGTTCCAGATAAGGCGGGAAGAAACGCCCAGGTGTCACGCCCTGCCGCGCTGCCCAGAGCAGAAGTTATTCCATAACTTCCCACCCAAAAAAAAAAGCATTGCATTGTCATTTGGTGTTTTGGTTGAGTGTTAGCGCAATAAAATATTTTGTGTATGGACAAAAGGCAATGTTACTACTGTTACTAGGAAAACTTTGGATACAAGAGCGAGCGAAGCGAGCTTGGGACTTGGAGCACCCTGACCCGGACAGGATAGGCTGCTCCGCCCCTCGCACCCTACCGCCCCGAGCCATGGCCCTTTTGGCCCTAGGGTAAATACGCCACTGGGTTTGGGTGGCTTAAGTTGACTGGTGACCTGAATCTATGGAAGGACTATGGCCCCTGCCTGATCAATGTTAATAATAATAATTATTAACATTGATCAAATGGACTCAGACCGAACTCGACGCCCTAGACAGGAGGGTCCGTACACTTCTGACCGCAAACCGGATGCATCACCCACGTTCTTCGGTGATGAGACTGTACATCCCGCGGAAGTGCGGGGGTCGAGGGTTTTTAAATGCGAAGACCCTCCACAACCGCGAGGTGTGCAGCCTCAGGGAATATTTCCTAAAAGCCGAAGTGGGTATGCACCGTGATGTGGTCGCAGTGGACAAGGGACTCACCCCGCTCTCCATGGCTAAAGAGAACTGGCGCAAACCTGTGGTACTTACTACAGATGACCGCAAGGAGGTATGGCAAAGCAAGGAGCTTCACGGGCGCTTCTATCGGGCTCTCCATGAGCCCGGTGTAGATTTCTTAGCGTCCGTATCCTGGCTACGTTTCGGTGACCTTTTCGGGGAAACTGAAGGTTTCGTCTGTGCAATTATGGACGAAGTTATCTTGACGAATAACTACCGGAGACATATAATGAAGGACGGTACGGTTGACGTGTGTCGGGCATGCCACCGTCCGGGTGAGTCCATCAGACATATTATCTCTGGCTGTTCACGTCTGGCTAACGGCGAGTACTTGCACAGGCATAACCAAGTGGCTAGGATTATTCACCAGCAACTTGCTTTGAAATATAAACTTGTGGATTCTGAGGTACCGTACTACAGGTATGTGCCCGACCCAGTTCTCGAAAATGACCATGTCACGTTATACTGGGATCGGTCTATCATTACTGACAGGACTATTGTTGCCAATAAGCCTGATATAGTGGTGATAGACCGATTAGCGCGCCGCGCAATGATAATCGATGTTACCATTCCCCATGACGGGAACCTCGTGAAAGCTGAGAAAGAGAAACAAATAAAATATCTCGACTTAGCGCACGAGGTTGTCGACATGTGGAATGTGAGCTCGGCTATCATTGTGCCGATAGTCGTAACGGCCAACGGCCTGATGGCCGAAAGCCTCGACCAACATCTCTCGAGGCTCTCGTTAGGCGGTTGGATCAAAGGCCTGATTCAGAAGGCAGTACTCCTCGACACGGCTCGCATTGTGAGGAGGTTCCTGTCTCTGCAGCCCTAACCACCGGTAGCTTGGACCCTGCTCCCGACACCGGCGGAACACTATTTTTTATATTTTTAAATGTTTTTTATATCTTTTTTTTTAAGAAATATTTAAAAATGCAAATTAATATGTATATAAATGAATAAACGAAATAATTATTAACAGTCACGAGAAATGTCAAAAGACAAAAAATAATTATTAAATAAAAAACTTGTTTATTTCAATAATATGTTTATTCATCACAGATTACACAATTTTGCGCTCTCAACCTGACAATCATATGATTTCACACTCGCACAACTGCTGGGCAGCCGACCACCCCGGCCGAATGATAGCCGCTTGGTTGCCGAGAGCGGCCACGGGTAATAATAATAATATTTTCGATCTATCATCACTGACAGGACTATTGTAGCTAATAAGCCTGATATTGTGGTGATAGATCGACGAGAACGCCGTGCAATGATTGTTGATATTGCTGTCCCTCATGACGAGAATCTCGTGAAAGCTGAGAAAGATAAAAAAATCAAGTATCTTGACTTAGCACACGAGGTTGTCGACATGTGGGACGTGGACTCTGCAATCATTGTACCGATAATCGTAACGGTTAATGGCCTAATAGCGGAGAGCCTCGACCAACACCTCAGGAGGCTCTCATTGCGCGGCTGGGTCAAGGGCTTGATTCAGAAAGCAGTACTCCTAGACACGGCACGCATAGTGAGGAGGTTCCTCTCTCTAGAGCCCTGACCACTGGCAGCTTGGACCCTGTTCCTGATGCCGATGGGCGACTATTTTTTATATTTTTAAATGTTTTTTATATCTTTTTTTAAGAAATATTTAAAAATGTAATTTATATGTATTAAAATGAAATAAAAGAAATAATAATTTGATTATTGATATAGCGGTCCCGCATGACGAGAACCTCGTGAAAGCAGAAAAAGATAAACAGATTAAGTATCTTGATCTGGCTCGCGAGGTTGTCGACATGTGGGATGTGGATACAGCAGTCATTGTGCCGATAGTCGTGACGGCCAATGGCATAATAGCCAAGAGTCTCGACCAACACCTTAGGAGGCTCTCGTTAGGCAGCTGGATCAAGGGCTTGATCCAGAAAGTGGTACTTCTGGACACGGCGCGTATAGTTAGGAGATTCCTCTCTCAGAAGCCCTGACCACCGGTAGCTTGGACCCTGTTCCCGATACCGGTGGGCTACTATTTTTACACGACTGCCCAAAAAGGAGTGTAATGTGTTCAGGGTTCATGTATGTATGTGAGTTTCTTTGTTCCACCATAACTTTTAAATGCCTGAACAGATTTGGATGTATGAGGTATCGTTAGAATCCTTACATCATTTGGCAATGCAAACCAGAGCAATTCGTGTGCGTTACGATTGCTCCGCCAAGTTATCCAAACAAAAAAAAACTTCGCCCAAAAAATTGTCGGAATTTGTCAAAATCGAAGGAAACAAACCAAAAATTTGTCAAAGTAGAAATAAAGAAGATACAAGGGTTTTAAGTTGGCCGCGCGAACGTAACGTGGAGGATTGCGCGGCCATGAAGATCTCAGCAACTACTTGGGTTAGAGATCTTTTTTTTTTTGTCAATTGAAGACTGAATTTGTCAAAAATTGTCGAAACAAGAATTATAAACTCTAGATAAAAATTTTACGAAATATTCGACTTGGAAGTTATGGCCGCGCAATCGTGCACTTGTTGTTTCTTGATTGTTGATTATTTCTTTAAAACTGAAGACTTCATACGGTAAAACTGTTACAAGAAGAAAGGCCTTAATTTGTCAAAACTAACGAAAGCAATAAATTCTACAAAAGTTCAGTTAAACAGACGAAATCAGTCCATAACAAAGAGTACGTGGCCGCGCGATCGAAACGTTACTTTGTACACTGATATCTCACTATCTATAATTGCTAGGATTTCGGTGTGAACATCCAATTATTCGACATATTAACCTCATTAGAATGACATATCGTTTTACTCTCAGAACGGTTTTTAAAGCATGTAATCTCAAAAATATGTTATCTCATACAATGTTCGAGCAGGGTAACCATAACTTCGATTTGATTTGGGAATAAGTACCTCTAACTGGAGACTATATTGGACAACATCTAGTAGTAAAAAATAACAAATCTAATAATAATAATTATTAACATTGATCAGGCAGGGGCCATAGTCCAATATATTTGGTTCCATATCCTGCAGTCTTAGGGAATATTTCCTAGAAGCCGACTTGAGGATGCATCGAGATGTGGTCGCGGTGGACAAGGGCCTTACCCCGCTCTCCTTGGCTAAAGAGAACTGGCGCAAGCCTGTAGTGCTTGACATTAACGATCGCAAGGAGGTATGGCAGAGTAAGGAGCTTCACGGACGCTACTTCCGGGCCCAACATGGACCCGATGTAGACTTGCTAGCGTCCGTAGCCTGGCTGCGTTTTGGTGACCTCTTTGGGGAAACCGAAGGTTTTGTCTGTGCAATTATGGTGTGCGTTACGATTGCTCCGCCAAGTTATCCAAACAAAAAAAAACTTCGCCCAAAAAATTGTCGGAATTTGTCAAAATCGAAGGGAACAAACCAAAAATTTGTCAAAGTAGAAATAAAGAAGATACAAGGGTTTTAAGTTGGCCGCGCGAACGTAACGTGGAGGATTGCGCGGCCATGGAGATCTCAGCAACTACTTGGGTTAGAGGTCTATTTTTTTTTGTCAATTGAAGACTGAATTTGTCAAAAATTGTCGAAACAAGAATTATAAACTCTAGATCAAAATTTTACGAAATATTCGACTTGGAAGTTATGGCCGCGCAATCGTGCACTTGTTGTTTCTTGATTGTTGATTATTTCTTTAAAACTTAACACTTCATACGGTAAAACTGTTACAAGAAGAAAGGCCTTAATTTGTCAAAACTAACGAAAGCAATAAATTCTACAAAAGTTTAGTTAAACAGACGAAATCAGTCCATAACAAAGAGTACGTGGCCGCGCGATCGAAACGTTACTTTGTACACTGATATCTCACTATCTATAATTGCTAGGATTTCGGTGTGAACATCCAATTATTCGACATATTAACCTCATTAGAACGACATATCGTTTTACCCTCAGAACGGTTTCTAAAGCGTGTAATCTCAAAAATATGTTATCTCATACAATGTTCGAGCAGGGTAACCATAATTTCGATTTGATTTGGGAATAAGTAACTCTAACTGGAGACTACATTGGACAACATCTAGTAGTAAAAAATAACAATTCTAATCATTATTATTATTAACATTGATCAGGCAGGGGCCATAGTCCAATATATTTGGTTCCATATCCTGCAATAGTCCTACACCAACCGAGGGTTGTCCTTGGGTGCACTTGCATAGTGCATACAGCGATAATCGTCAGTTGGCGCCTCATTTCTTTAAAACGTTCGGCCCCTCGTACGCCTTCCAAAGGTCCGGGACCCCAAGGTCACGAGAAATGTCAAGAGACAAAAATAATTATTAAATAAAAAAAACTTGTATATTTCAATAATATTTTTATTCATCACAGCTTACACAGTTTTGCGCTCTCAACCTGACAATCATATGATTTCACACTCGCACAACTGCTGGGCAGCCGACCACCCCGGCCGAATGATAGCCGCTTGGTTGCCGAGAGCGGCCACGGGTAGCGCTACGAGCGCGTTGCCTCGCAGTTTAGCAACAATACAAAAAATCGCGTGACCGATTTAATAAATAAAAAGGTAGTTCACTACATACTTACATAAAAATAAAAAGATTTAATAATGACTTTTCCTTCTGAGACAATTCCGAGATTTGTTTAAAAAAAAATCACACACGAGGTAAAATATCGCGGATTGGACAGTGATATTCCGGTAAAAAGAACCTGGCTGTTGACTGTGGCTGTTTATTTAATAAAAACGTTCACATTCAAGTCACAATCTATCAAACTTGTCTAAAATAGGTAAATTATAGGGGAGACCGGGGTGCGTAAATACAAAAGCGGATGCAACACAGACACCCATAGTCTGTGCTGCATTATGTCGTGTATGGCTTAAAGCAGTAATAATCCGTCCGGACCCAGCTGCAACACAGAGCGGTCTGTAGTACAGCCGCATTTGTTTGTATAAGGCAATACAAATGCGGATGCAACATAGACACCCATTGTCATTGCTGCATTATCTTGTGAATGGCTTAAAGCAGTAATAGTCCGTCCGAACCCAGCTGCAACACAGCGCAACGCATTTGTTGTGTGTTTGTGATGTAGCGGTTACACCGCCACATACAAACTACGCACCAAAGACATGACGTCACACCATTCCTGCATCGCGCAGTTAAAATTTACCGAGCGAAAAACATAGATAAGACTATCTGAAATCAACTTACGGGCAGTTGCCCGTCAGACACAACACCCGTCTCGTTGGAGAATCCTCCCTTTTTTATAGAGGATTAGTGAACCTTACACCCTGTTCCTTATACCATACTAAGGGACACCCATAGTTTCATTATGTTACGAATCACTTGAAGTATTATTAATAGTATCATTATTCCCTTAAAAGAAGCTAACAGTCGGTAACTGGTCTCTCCTACCCTACGTTGAAGGGGCGCGCGCGCCACCCTCCCTCTCCGTCGCCCGCTAACTTCGTTCGCTCAAGGACCGTCGTCTTTGAAAAACGCCGCATGGCTCGTGCCGCCTTTTGGAAGAAGCCGCCAAAAGACTCCGCTGCCGACGTACACCCGCAGGAAATGTAAGCGCTTGCCAATGAAAGATTGTGTTTGTGTAAATTGCAAAACACAATTTCGACCATGGCAGGTCGAGGACGTTGCTGCAGAGGAAATTCCAAGTACTCTTCATCATCTACCTAGCCGTTTCGCAACTATGTTGGGGTCGGCATCCAGTCTAACAGGATGCGGCTGAATGCCGGTATTTAATACCAGTAATTCCAAGAATTAAAGTCGGGACAACATTCAATTTTATCGTCCTACCATTCCCTGCACACTAATGCACAGGTCTCCTGTCTGTGAGATGGATTGGGCGGTTGGGCCGTACCGTCACAGTATGAAAATCTACACACAACGAACGTACTTGCGTAGAGCAACAGCCGGCTGGGATCGCGCGGGGAGTCGGGCGATGCGGTCTGCGGCCCCCATACACCGCTGTGACAACCAACCCGTGAGACAACCATACCCAGTCTCCCCTATTTTTGACAGATTGCGAATGGGATTAGAATGCGCGTTCGCATTTAGGTTTTTTCTTAATAAATACGGGAATTGCTCTGGTTTGTATTTGGACCTGATATTTGTGAAATTATTATTATTTCCTTTATTCCATATAATTATATACATATTAATTATATTTTTATAAAAACAAAATAAAAACAAAAACATTTAAAAATATAAAAAATAGTAGCCCACCGGTATCGGGAACAGGGTCCAAGCTACCGGTGGTCAGGGCTCCTGAGAGAGGAATCTCCTAACTATACGCGCCGTGTCCAGAAGTACCGCTTTCTGGATCAAGCCCTTGATCCAGCTGCCTAACGAGAGCCTCCTCAGGTGTTGGTCGAGGCTCTTGGCTATTATGCCATTGGCCGTCACGACTATCGGCACAATGACTGCTGTATCCACATCCTACATGTCGACAACCTCGCGAGCCAGATCAATATACTTAATCTGTTTATCTTTTTCTGCTTTCACGAGGTTCTCGTCATGCGGGACCGCTATATCAATAATCAAATTATTATTATTATTACCCGTGGCCGCTCTCGGCAACTAAGCGGCTATCATTCGGCCGGGGTGGTCGGCTGCCCAGCAGTTGTGCGAGTGTGAAATCATATGATTGTCAGGTTGAGAGCGCAAAATTGTGTAAGCTGTGATGAATAAACATATTATTGAAATAAACAAGTTTTTTATTTAATAAATATTTTTTGTCTCTTGACATTTCTCGTGACCTTGGGGTCCCGGACCTTTGGAAGGCGTACGAGGGACCGAACGTTTTAAAGAAATGAGGCGCCAACTGACGATTATCGCTGTATGCACTATGCAAGTGCACCCAAGGACAACCCTCGGTTGGTGTAGGACTATTGCAGGATATGGAACCAAATATATTGGACTATGGCCCCTGCCTGATCAATGTTAATAATTATTATGATAGGATTTGTTATTTTTTACTACTAGATGTTGTCCAATATAGTCTCCAGTTAGAGGTACTTATTCCCAAATCAAATCGAAATTATGGTTACCCTGCTCGAACATTTTATGAGATAACATATTTTTGAGATTACATGCTTTAAAAACCGTTCTGAGGGTAAAACGATATGTCATTCTAATGAGGTTAATATGTCGAATAATTGGATGTTCACACCGAAATCCTAGCAATTATAGATGGTGAGATATCAGTGTACAAAGTAACGTTTCGATCGCGCGGCCACGTACTCTTTGTTATGGACTGATTTCGTCTGTTTAACTAAACTTTTGTAGAATTTATTGCTTTCGTTAGTTTTGACAAATTAAGGCCTTTCTTCTTGTAACAGTTTTACCGTATGAAGTGTTAAGTTTTAAAGAAATAATCAACAATCAAGAAACAACAAGTGCACGATTGCGCGGCCATAACTTCCAAGTCGAATATTTCGTAAAATTTTGATCTAGAGTTTATAATTCTTGTTTCGACAATTTTTGACAAATTCAGTCTTCAATTGACAAAAAAAAATAGACCTCTAACCCAAGTAGTTGCTGAGATCTCCATGGCCGCGCAATCCTCCACGTTACGTTCGCGCGGCCAACTTAAAACCCTTGTAACTTCTTTATTTCTAGTTTGACAAATTTTTGGTTTGTTCCCTTCGATTTTGACAAATTCCGACAATTTTTTGGGCGAAGTTTTTTTTTGTTTGGATAACTTGGCGGAGCAATCGTAACGCACACCAATTATGGACGAAGTTATGATGACGAACAATTACCGGAGATTCATTGTGAAGGACGGCACGGTTGACATTTGTCGGGCATGCCACCGTCCGGGAGAATCAATCCGACACATAATTTCCGGGTGTTCTCGTCTAGCTAACGAAGAATACTTGCATAGACACAACCTTGTAGCCAGGATTATCCACCAGCAACTTGATCTGAAATACAGCCTTGTGGAATCTGAAGTGCCGTACTACAGGTATGTGCCCGACCCAGTTCTCGAAAATGGCAATATCACATTGTACTGGGATCGTTCCATCATCACTGACAGGACTATTGTTGCAAATAAACCTGATATAGTGGTAGTGAACCGAGTAGAGCGGCGCACAATGATCATTGACATAACGATCCCGCATGACGGGAACCTCGTGAAAGCCGAGAAAGATAAACAAATCAAGTATCTTGACTTGGCTCGCGAGGTTGTCGACATGTGGGATGTGGACTCAGCGATCATTGTGCCGATAGTCGTATCAGCCAATGGCTTAATTGCCAAGAGCCTCGACCAACACCTAAGGAGGCTCTCGTTAGGCAGCTGGGTCAAGGGCTTGATTCAGAAAGCGGTACTCCTGGACACGGCTCGCATTGTCAGGAGGTTCCTCTCTCTGGAACCCTGACCGCCGGTAGCTTGGACCCTGTTCCCGATACCGGTGGGCTACTATTTTTTAATTTTTAAATGTTTTTGTTTTAATTTTGTTTTTATAAAAATATTTAAATGTATTATAATTTTATGGAATAAAGGAAATAATAATAATTTCACAAAGATCAGGTCCAAATACAAACCAGAGCAATTCCCGTATTTTTTAAGAAATTATTAAAATGCGAACGCGCATTCTAATCCCATTCGCAATCTGTCAAAAATAGGGGAGACTGGGTATGGTTGTCTCACGGGTTGGTTGTCACAGCGGTGTATGGGGGCCGCGGACCGCATTGCCCGACTCCCCGCGCGATCCCAGCCGGCCGTTGCTCTACGCTAGTACGTTCGTTGTTGTAGATTTTAATACTGTGACGGTACGGCCCAACCGCCCAATCCTTCTCACAGACAGGAGACCTGTGCATTAGTGTGCAGGGAATGGTAGGATGATAAAATTTTATGTTGTCTCGACTTTAATTCTTGGAATTACTGGTACTAAATACATTCAGCCGCATCCTGTTAGACTGGATGCCGACCCCAACATAGTTGCGAAACGGCTAGGTAAATGATGATGAGTACTTGGAATTTCCTCTGCAGCAACGTCCTCGAACTGCCATGGTCGAAATTGTGTTTTGCAATTTACACAAACACAATCTTTCACTGGCAAGCGCTTACATTTCCTGCGGGTGTACGTCGGCAGCGGAGACTTTTGGCGGCTTCTTCCAAAAAGCGGCACGAGCCATGCGGCGTTTTTCAAAGACGACGATCCTTGAGCGAACGAAGTTAGCGGGCGACGGAGAGGGAGGGTGGCGCGCGTGCCCCTTCAACGTAGGGTAGGACTGGTAGGAGAGACCAGTTACCGACTGTTAGCTTCTTTTAAGGGAATAATGATAAACAAAAACAGCTGTTTAGCTTAAAATACTTAGGGCATGGTGTTTTTGGAATTATCGTACTCTTATGATAATAGTTATACAGCTTTCTTTTTTTTAAGTGTGTTCTTATTAAATTAATAAGAACACACTTTAAAAAAACCTTTGCCTTTATTCATTTTATGTCTAAATCTACATAATAATATTATTAAGTAGATTTAGAGATAAAATGAATAAAGTAAAAGTACCTACCTAAACAATTTTTTTTTACATGTTGCGAATAGGAAGCAACCGATTAAAACAATTTTTTATTGAATATTGTGACAATTGTAATTTATGATTGTTTATTTATGCATTGACTGTAGAAATTATTCCATATTGTTTTTTATTTCGCATGCAATCATATTTGTACGCCTCTTGGCATAACATAGCGACCTATGAACTTTAATTTAAGAACTGTATTCACTACATGTTACACAAATAAAAATGATTATGATTATGATTGATGACTATTCTTTTTCATAATGAATAATAGTATATTATGCAACTAATGAATAAAGGACGGATTTAAAGCGAGGGCCATAGATGAATCACGATCAAGTGAAGGATTCTAACGACTGAATCACGACCGTAGGGAGTGATTCATGATGATTGAATCACGAGCGCAGCGAGTGATTCATGGCCCTCGATATAAATCCGTTTTATTCAAGAGTTGCATACTATACTTTATACCATGACTACGAGAAAAAGAAAGATTTCAGAGAAAATAGACATTTAATAAAAGGTTTACACGTTCAGTGTCGGGAGCCCTCCTGGAGGGTTCACCTACTTGGATATGGGATGTCGGGAGCCCTCGCGGAGGGCTCATTTAAAATGTAGACATTCAGTGTCGGGAGCCCTCCTGGAGAGTTCACCTACATGGATATGGGATGTCGAGAGCCCTCGCAGAGGGCTCATTTTAAATGTAGACGTTCAGGGTCGGGAGCCCTCCTAGAGGGTTGACCTACTTGGATATGGGATGTCGGGAGCCCTCGCAGAGGGCTCATTTTAAATGTAGACATTCAGGGTCGGGAGCCCTCCTAGAGGGTTGACCTACTTGGATATGGGATGTCGAGAGCCCTCGCGGAGGGCTCATTTTAAATGTAGACGTTCAGTGTCGGGAGCCCTCCTGGAGGGTTCACCTACTTGGATATGGAATGCCGGGAACCCTCGCGGATGGCTCATTTTAAATGTAGACGTTCAGTGTCGGGAGCCCTCCTGGAGGGTTCACCTACTTGGGTATGGGATGCCGGGAGCCCTCGTGGACGTTGTAAGTGAAACCTCCCGGAGGTTTCACTTCCAACTACGAATAATAAAAGTCATAGACTTTTATGGCGGAATGATGAGTTATGAGTTCTATGAAAATGGGTGGAGTCGAAAGTGTTAAGGAGATTGTATAGCATTGAGATACGAGGTCGAATACATTGGTGTGTTCTAAATTCAAACACCAAAATAGTGATTAAAAGAGCTTTTTATTCACTGTTTTCAGTGAATAAAATAAGCTTTTTAGAGGGGGAATGGTATAAAATATTTTACGTCCTTTTTATGGGTACCAGTTCTACATTCAATTTTTTATAAGAAATACTCTTTTGATTTAAATAGGTGTTTTTATTTTTTTTCCCCCCCTTGATTTACTATGTGAATACCTACCCTAGACACTGTGACAACCATCCCTGACACGGGGTTAAAAATAACACTTATCTTTTTTCTCAAAAATGTAGTTTTTCCTCAAAAGACAAAAAGTTTTTTTTTATATTAGTTACACTGTCCATTGATATATAAATGTCATTGCTATACCAAGAATATAGGCAGTAAAAAATCAAAACATCGTAAATGTGACTTCCAACCCCGGTCGCGTAATTACAAAGGCGGATGCAACACAGACAGAAAAAAAATGTATTCCTAAAACTACCAGTACTTAGATATAAGTTTTTGGGTAGAGCTAAGTCCCACACAGACAATTTTTATTTTTTACGGTCCTTCATGCAAAATAAAACGTAATTTTAATGCATTCGTATTTTTTATTACACTCTTCTGATAAATATTTATGATTATACTATTTACTATAAAGATTACTGTATTAAAGCAGCATGTGATTCATGTGTGTGTTGAGATTCGTAACATAATGAAACTATGGGTGTCCCTTTAGTATGGTCTAAAGGAACAGGGTGTAAGGTTCACTAATCCTCTATAAAAAAGGGAGGATTCTCCAACGAGACAGGTGTTGTGTCTGGCGGGCAACTACCCGTAAGTTGATTTCAGATATCTGTTTTTCGCTTGGTAAACTTTAACTGCGCGATGCAGGAATGGTGTGACGTCATGTCTTTGCTGCGTAGTTTGTATGTGGCGGTGTAACGCTACATCACAAACACACAACAAATGCGTTGCGCTGTGTTGCAGCTGGGTTCGGACGGACTATTACTGCTTTAAGCCATTCACAAGATAATGCAGCAATGACAATGGGTGTCTGTGTTGCATCCGCATTTGTATTGCCTTATACAAAGAAATGCGGCTGTACTACAGACCGCTCTGTGTTGCAGCTGGGTCCGGACGGATTATTACTGCTTTAAGCCATACGCGACATAATGCAGCACAGACTATGGGTATCTGTGTTGCATCCGCTTTTGTATTTACGCACCCCGGTCTCCCCTATAATTTACCTATTTTAGACAAGTTTGATAGATTGTGACTTGAATGAATGTGAACGTTTTCATTAAATAAACAGCCACAGTCAACAGCCAGGTTCTTTTTACCAGATCACTGCAATGTCCAATCCGCGATATTTTACCTCGTGTGTGATTTTTTTAAAACAAATCTTAGAATTGTCTCAGAAGGAAAAGTAATTATTAAATGTTTTTATTTTTATGTAAGTATGTAGTGAACCACCTTTTTATTTTTTAAATCTGTCACGCGATTTTTTTTTTTGTTGCTAAACTGCGAGGCAACGCGCTCGTAGCGCTACCCGTGGCCGCTCTCGGTAACCAAGCGGCTATCATTCGGCCGGGGTGGTCGGCTGCCCAGCAGTTGTGCGAGTGTGAAATCATATGATTGTCAGAGTGAGAGCGCAAAACTGTGTAATCTGTGATGAATAAACATATTATTGAAATATACAAGTTTTTTTATTTGATAATTATTTTTTGTCTCTTGACATTTCTCGTGACCCTGGGGTCCCGGACCTTTGGAAGGCGTACGAGGGGCCGAACGTTTTAAAGAAATGAGGCGCCAACTGACGATTATCGCTGTATGCACTATGCAAGTGCACCCAAGGACAACCCTCGGTTGGTGTAGGACTATTGCAGGATATGGAACCAAATATATTGGACTATGGCCCCTGCCTGATCAATGTTGTTATTTTTTACTACTAGATGTTGTCCAATACAGTCTCCAGTTAGAGGTACTTATTCCCAAATCAAATCGAAATTATGGTTACCCTGCTCGTACATTGTATGAGATAACATATTTTTGAGATTACACGCTTTAAAAACCGTTCTGAGGCTAAAACGATATGTCATTCTAATGAGGTTAATATGTCGAATAATTGGATGTTCACACCGAAATCCTAGCAATTATAGATAGTGAGATATCAGTGTACAAAGTAACGTTTCGATCGCGCGGCCACGTACTCTTTGTTATGGACTGATTTCGTCTGTTTAACTGAACTTTTGTAGAATTTATTGCTTTCGTTAGTTTTGACAAATTAAGGCCTTTCTTCTTGTAACAGTTTTACCGTATGAAGTCTTCAGTTTTAAAGAAATAATCAACAATCAAGAAACAACAAGTGCACGATTGCGCGGCCATAACTTCCAAGTCGAATATTTCGTAAAATTTTGATCTAGAGTTTATAATTCTTGTTTCGACAATTTTTGACAAATTCAGTCTTCAATTGACAAAAAAAAATAGATCTCTAACCCAAGTAGTTGCTGAGATCTCCATGGCCGCGCAATCCTCCACGTTACGTTCGCGCGGCCAACTTAAAACCCTTGTATCTTCTTTATTTCTACTTTGACAAATTTTTGGTTTGTTCCCTTCGATTTTGACAAATTCCGACAATTTTTTGGGCGAAGTTTTTTTTTGTTTGGATAACTTGGCGGAGCAATCGTAACGCACACAGCAATTCCCGTATTTTTTAAGAAAAGATAAAAATAAAAATTAAAATAAATTAAAATCATACGCGACCATCGAGATATAAGTACTAACGTACTAGAGAAGATACCGTAAATTCCTACTTTGTCTCGTTCAACTGCGGCGATCGCGCTGCAGTTAAGACTTTTTTGCCGATAATAAATACACTTCCGCAGCAAATCTAGCGCTGTGGTAAATTAGTTATCAATTAGGCAGAAGAAGCAGACTGTGTCTCATCTGCGGGTACGGATATCTATGAGAATCTCCTTGCACCGCGCATGCACCGCAGTTGTCAAACTTGACATCCGAGGGACACATTTTTTGTTCACGGTGTCTTCTCTAGTTTACATTGACCTCAATGTACGCGACATAATGCAGCAAAGACTATGGGTGTCTGTGTTGCATCCGCTTTTGTATTTACACACCCGGTACCCTAATTACGTAATATACAATCAATTCGTTTTGAAACAGATTACTAATCCATTACTTCATAAGTTCGAAATTTAATTCTGCTCTGCAACGTAATTATCGCATTGAATGTTGTTGAACTGTCAAAATGAAACAAATGATCGCTATCGCATTGCTTCTGCAAGATAGGTAATAGCCCTGACGGTCTCCCCTATAATTTACCTATTTTAGACAAGTTTGATAGATTGTGACTTGAATGTGAACGTTTTTATTAAATAAACAGCCACAGTCAACAGCCAGGTTCTTTTTACCGGAATATCACTGTCCAATCCGCGATATTTTACCTCGTGTGTGATTTTTTTTTAAACAAATCTCGGAATTATTAAATTCAGAACGAAAAGTAATTATTAAATCTTTTTATTGTTATGTAAGTATGTAGTGAACCACCTTTTTATTTTTTAAAATTGGTCACGCGATTTTTTGTATTGTTGCTAAACTGCAAGGCAACGCGCTCGAAGCGCTACCGGTGGCCGCTCACGGCAACCAAGCGGCTATCATTCGGCCGGGGTGGTCGGCTGCCCAGCAGTTGTGCGAGTGTGAAATCATTTGATTGTCAGAGTGAGAGCGCTAAACTGTGTAAGCTGTGATGAATAAACATATTATTGAAATATACAAGTTTTTTTATTTAATAATTATTTTTAGTCTCTTGACATTTCTCGTGACCCGACTGTGCTACTGTTTGGCAGTGGTTTACTTTCCATGTACACCGGGGCACAATCACTCTTCCGAAGAGTGAAAGTCACTTGAACTGACTTTGTCATGCTAGGTTGTATTCTCCATTTTTTCAGCCAAAGATCTATTTTATTCAGCTGGACTTGCGTTTTTTGGGATGCCTGCGTTGGATCCTTGTCACTGGCTAGGCATGCAGTGTCGTCGGCGTAGGTCACCGTTACCACGTCATCAGTATTAGGCAAGTCTGCAGTAAAGATCGAGTAGAGTACGGGCCCGAGCACAGAGCCTTGTGGGACGGAGGCCTTCATTTCGTAAAGATTTGACAGTTCTTCCTCATACTTAACTTGAAATTTTCTTTGGTGTAAGTAAGATTTTAATATTACGTAAAATGAGTCAGGTAGAAGAGATTTTTTCTACATACTTACATAAAAATAAAAAGATTTAATAATTACTTTTCCTTCTGAGACAATTTCGAGATTTGTTTAAAAAAAAATCACACACGAGGTAAAATATCGCGGATTGGACAGTGATATTCCGGTAAAAAGAACCTGGCTGTGGCTGTTTATTTAATAAATACGTTCACATTCAAGTCACAATCTATCAAACTTGTCTAAAATAGGTAAATTATAGGGGAGACCGGGGTGCGTAAATACAAAAGCGGATGCAACACAGACACTCATAGTCTGTGCTGCATTATGTCGCGTATGATTTTAATTTATTTTAATTTTCATTTTAATCTTTTCTTAAAAAATACGGGAATTGCTCTGGTTTGTATTTGGACCTGATATTTGTGAAATTATTATTATTTCCTTTATTCTGTAGCAGTTACGCCGCCTCATACAAACTACGCAACAAAAACATGACGTCACACAATTCCTGCATCGCGCAGTTAGAGTTTACCGAGCGAAAAACATAGATAAGACTATCCGAAATCAACATATGGGCAGTTGCCCGCCAGACATAAGAACCCGTCTGGTTGGAGGATCCTCCCTTTTCTATGGTGGATGAGTGAACTTTACACCCTGTTCCTCATACCCCTAAATTGGTGACCCCGAGAATGAACGTCAACGCAGCCTTCGTGCAACTACTTCAGCGTGACGTCATCATCATCACTCCCGCAAGCTTTCGTGAGGCGAGTCACACAGCCAGCCAGCACCCACGGCTTCAACGGGTATCCTGACCACCAGCATGCAGCGAACGCGCATTCCTGGTCATCACCCTCAGCCTCATCAGCAACCTTGGCACAGCACCTGCACTTCCGGCCGGTCTCACAAGCAGAGCCTATTCTACCCTCTCCTGGTCGACGCAAGCAGTCAGCCACAACCCGACGCTGTACCACATCCGACTCACTGGATGACGACGCAGCGCCACCCCGACTCACTGGGGAATCACCGCAGACAGTTTCGACTCACCGTGAACTATGCGGCACCCGGTTCCGACTCACTGGAACCACAGCTGGCACTGTGAAGCATCGCCAGATCCAAGACTCAGCCCACTATCGACCTCCGGTCTCCGTAGGGGAGTGATGTAGCGGTTACGCCGCCACATACAAACTACGCAACAAAGACATGACGTCACACAATTCCTGCATCGCGCAGTTAGAGTTTACCGAGCGAAAAACATAAGATAAGACTATCCGAAATCAACTTATGGGCAGTTGCCCGCCAGACATAACAACCCGTCTGGTTGGAGGATCCTCCCTTTTCTATGGTGGATGAGTGAACTTTACACCCTGTTCCTCATACCCCTAAAATTCAATATAATTATATACATATTAATTACATTTTTAAATATTTTTATAAAAACTAAAACATTCAATAATATAAAAAATAGTAGCCCACCGGTATCGGGAACAGGGTCCAAGCTACCGGTGGTCAGGGCTTCTGAGAGAGGAATCTCCTAACTATACGCGCCGTGTCCAGAAGTACCGCTTTCTGGATCAAGCCCTTGATCCAGCTGCCTAACGAGAGCCTCCTAAGGTGTTGGTCCAGGCTCTTGGCTATTCTGCCGTCCTAAAGCTAAAATGCCGTTATCCAACAAAATCATATTTCGAGTTATGGACAAAAAAGCGCGGAGAAATTAGAAATGGGTGCCGTTTCATAACTATAACTACTGAGATACTGGTATCAAAAAATAGATCTAGATTTGCTCTTTTAAATAGTCATACTTTCACTTCTTAACAATGACTTAATCTTAACAAAAATTGGTATTTTGCGTTATAGTTTAGTATTTTTACAATTTACAGCTTACCCAACCACGACTAGATATAATGCCGCTAAGCATACCTTAACGGCATTTTAGTGTTTGATTTTCATTTAATTTTATTGATCTTTAAAAAACAAAAAAAAAAGCGCTTAATTACTAAACTATAATGCCGCTAAATACTTTAACGTTGTTATAGCTAAGCATAATGACTCCGAGAACAAACACTATGCTAAACCTTAATGCAGCTAAAGCCACTTTGCCGCACTTAAGTATAGTAACTTATAAGAATATTATTCCAGCATTCTTTTTTTAGTTTGGTTACATAGCTAAAATGCCGCTAAATACAAAACATTAAAATGTAACGGCGGAACCGACAATCAAATAAAAAGGTAGTACTTACAGAAATAAAAGAGCTTATGTACAGAAATATAAATTATCAATCATTTAATGACACAGTCTTCTTTCATTTTTACAAAATCACTTTGTATGAACTTACATAAAATAATTGAAAATGCGATCTTAGCAAATAACAAAAAGAAACAATTTTTATCTTGTAAATGATGAGGTGAGATCAAAATAAACAATAAAAAATATTTGCAGAGTGTGCGAAGAATCCCTGGATGCGATCCGGCCACCGACCGATGACCCTGATTTGTTATTTTTTACTACTAGATGTTGTCCAATATAGTCTCCAGTTAGAGGTACTTATTCCCAAATCAAATCGAAATTATGGTTACCCTGCTCGAACATTGTATGAGATAACATGTTTTTGAGATTACACGCTTTAAAAACCGTTCTGAGGGTAAAACGATATGTCATTCTAATGAGGTTAATATGTCGAATAATTGGATGTTCACACCGAAATCCTAGCAATTATAGATAGTGAGATATCAGTGTACAAAGTAACGTTTCGATCGCGCGGCCACGTAGTCTTTGTTATGGACTGATTTCGTCTGTTTAACTAAACTTTAGTAGAATTTATTGCTTTCGTTAGTTTTGACAAATTAAGGCCTTTCTTCTTGTAACAGTTTTACCGTATGAAGTCATAAGTTTTAAAGAAATAATCAACAATCAAGAAACAACAAGTGCACGATTGCGCGGCCATAACTTCTAAGTCGAATATTTCGTAAAATTTTGATCTAGAGTTTGTAATTCTTGTTTCGACAATTTTTGACAAATTCAGTCTGCAATTGACAAAAAAAAATAGATCTCTAACCCAAGTAGTTGCTGAGATCTCCATGGCCGCGCAATCCTCCACGTTACGTTCGCGCGGCCAACTTAAAACCCTTGTATCTTCTTTATTTCTACTTTGACAAATTTTTGGTTTGTTCCCTTCGATTTTGACAAATTCCGACAATTTTTTGGGCGTAGTTTTTTTTTGTTTAGATAACTTGGCGGAGCAATCGTAACGCACACAAAAGATTTAGTACCTAATTAGTACCTAATTGTACCACTAGTGAAATAATTTGTACCTCGTGGGATCGCAAGTTATTGCAATAGTTTTATACACCCGCCATTCTGATATCAGAATGGCGGGTGTATTTTTGTGTAGCCGAGATTACTGAGAAGTTAGATATAAAACATACATGGATATTTAGTACCTAATTGGTACCTCTCTAAACATACCTTGAACCAAAGAAATCTCCTCGGAATTCGGCAGAAATTGAAAAATAGTTTTTTTTTATACAGAGTGTTACAATATATTGCTTGTTTGACACAAGAAACACAACAGAGGAAACCGGGGATACTTGACTATAGGGATACTTAGCATCAGGGGGAATGACAGCTCATTTCATGGTAATTTTTTTACAGAATAGACCGCAGCAGGTCTCGTTCCACCGGCTGACCGGGATGTCATTTAGTTGCCTGAAAACACATGACGTTAAAATTTATTTGAAAAAGGTATGTAGGTATATTCGCAGATGAATTTTCTTAAAAAACAATCTGCCTCTAGATCACGTTACACACTAAATCATGAATGGCAATCATAGGTCTTAGTAGTGAATATCAGGTTGGCGGGTGTAATTTTCAGAAATGGTCGAAATATATCAAAAGATTTAGTACCTAATTAGTACCTAATTGTACCACTAGTGAAATAATTTGTACCTCTTGGGATCGCAAGTTATTGCAATAGTTTTATACACCCGCCATTCTGATATCAGAATGGCGGGTGTATTTTTGTGTAGCCGAGATTACTGAGAAGTTAGATATAAAACATACATGGATATTTAGTACCTAATTGGTACCTCTCTAAACATACCTTAAGTCAAAGAAATCTCATCGGAATTCGGCAGAAATTGAAAAATGGTTTTTTTTATACAGAGTGTTACAATATGTTGCTTGTTTGACACAAGAAACACAACAGAGGAAACCGGGGATACTTGACTATAGGGATACTTAGCATCAGGGGGAATGACAGCTCATTTCACGGTGAGTTTTATACAGAATAGACCGCAGCAGGTCTCGTTCCACCGGCTGGCCGGGATGTCATTTAGTTGCCTGAAAAAGGTATGTAGGTATATTCACAGATGAATTTTCATTAAAAAAAATCTGCCTCTTGATCATGTTACACACTAAATCATGAATGGCACTCAAAGGTCTTAGTAGGTATCTTAAATATTAGTTTACATTCATTATAAGCGAATTGGCCATAATTTTGACATCTGTTTGGAGATAGCCGACCTGAGTCTCTTCTTTTCCTATATTCTTATTTAAGTACTCAATATGAAATAATGTTATCTTCAAATTCACTTAGGTACTATTTCTAGCCATATTTATGGTAAATAGAAAACCCCCAAATTTTTTTAATAAAATTTCACTGTTAATAACAAAATAAATATAATTATACACAAAATGCAACTTGGCCACTGAGTACCTACGCAGCACCTGCACATGGCGTAGACTGCTCAGCTTCAATAAAATTCTGTCACAATATGCTAGAAATCATCTTCATTTACGGAAAACGCCGATCGGCGTCAGTGTTTCAATATGAGATGCGTCCGAGGCCTATCTGCATTATTCCTTTAGACCGCCCGCCCGTACGTAATAAGGGCGATTTTTTGACCCGCCTTGAATGGGTTAGTACAGCCCGATTCAAACTTAATGGCGGGTCGAAACATGAGCGAGTCGCTGCGCAGTAACTAATTCTTGGATCAGCGGGGGTGAGGGGTGGGGTACTACGCAATGAGCAAGAGCAACTAACTTCCGAGCCGCCATTAAATTTGAATCGAACTATACCCAATGAGGTTATACAACTATACCTGTTTACGAAGAATAAACTAGCTCTTTCTGAATAGATGAGATAAAAAACATTTTTTTGTATTTGTGTCCGTGCGTTATTTTGTTTGCAAATAATAATAAGACTCTTGAATTGTTTGATATATTCAGTCAAGTACACGATAATTATGTAAAGCTATTATTAAATCAATATTAAAACCTTGAAAATTTGCAGCTTACAGCTTCACATAGAACCATTTCCTATGCAAACTGAACCTATAATCTGGTTGTTCTTTCACTTTTAGAACCATATTGTAGAACTGCAAGTGGCATAGAAATGAAAACAATCATTATTTTGTTCATGTAGGTGAAGTGAGCTGTCATTCCACCTGATGCTAAGTATCCCTATAGTCAAGAATCCCCGATTTCCTCAACTGGTACGAGAGCTCATGACCAAAATTTTTACCTCATCGATTTACGACCAAAACCGTATAAAATCTTTTGCTTATTCTGAATCAAAAACCCCTTTTTGAGAACTTCTCCACGTCTCGCCTGACCTGCCCGCTTTTTCAATAATGTGAAAAAAAAAATCCGAACTGTATCATAGTAATTTGCCTGATTTTCGGAATGTAGTTGAACGATAGGTTTTAGATACCAAAAACACAATTTTCAGACCAGTAGCATCACACGTACCAAGGAGGCCATTCGAGGAAATAAAAAATTACGCATAAAGCCATGGCCAACAGTCTGAAAATCTTGTTTTCAAGTGAACATTGGTCAGTTGATGCGAATAAATCATTTTTCAGAAGTGTGAGCAACTTATGTGTTACATCCATTTTTAACGTGTTGATTTTTTTTTCCAGTGGGTAACATAGGATGTCTGTCTGTCTGAAAACTCTTGGGCATGAACAAAAAAGTTGTCCAAATGTAGAAAAAAATTATATCAGGCAAATTTTGTGTATCATACAGAATCATACTACTAATCAGACAACTTTTCCATAATCAGAAATGATGAAAAAATCGTATTGCGGAGTATTTACGTACGATTATCATAGAGCTAACCCGAAACCATCGAATTGATATTGAAGGAGTTTTTAAATAAATTGGACAAAAGGAAACTGAAATAATGTTTGAAAAATGCAGCTTATTGAATAAAAAAACATCGTTTTAAGGGTCCGGCGAACACGGCTCGCAACTGCAAGTCGAGATGGGAGGAAAATGCGTTTGGAATATTGTTATCTCTGTTCTGTTGTGTTGTTGTTGTTGTCTGTGTCTGTTGTGTGTTATGTGTGTTCTGTGTTGTTAGCGTTGTTACGAGCTATCGGAATTTATGATAAATTTGGATGTGTTCCGTAATACCAAAAATTATGAATGAAAACTTAATATTCTTTCATATTTTTTTCTATACTTTGTAACTTGATAATATAAGCTATGCTCCTGCCGAAACAATATTCCAAATATAGTTGTATATAATACAGAAAAAACAGTATGAAAACATGTCATTTAGCTGTAAAAATGTGCGAAATTCAATTCGCTTCATTTTAGGTAAGATTTTGGAAAAAAATTAAGATGTACAAGCCTAGATAAATACTGTCTAAATCCGAATATTAACATAATATGATGGAAATATGCTTAAATTGCAAATGATTTAGGTATTACGTTTGTATGGACAATTCAAGGGTCGCCGCCGTCTTAATCATTGTCGGACACATCATCGTTGTCGTAAGCTTCGATCAACAAATTGTTGATCAAAGGTCGTAACAGATAGGAGCGTAACAAGCACCGCGCGTTAACCGCGGGCGACTCCAAAACGTTCTTTTCCTTTTTGGAATTATATGTAACATTTAAAAGGTCTGAAAACAGGTTTTTGGTAACCATACAAAAGATTAATTTAAAAAAAATTGAATCAGGTTGCTAAAGAGACAGGTTGAAATTTTTAATTTGACAGTATTGAAAATGCGCTCAGGCAACATATGACCCGCAAAATGTTTGAAATTAATTTTTCATAATAAAATTACGAAACCAATTATATTTTTAACTAGCTTTTACCCGCGGCTTCGCCCGCGTGGATGTCGCAACACATCCCACGGGAACGTTCTACCGAGAATACATACCTAATAGCCGAGGAAAAGATCATTGACTAACTTTCAACGGACGCCCCGTGGTAGGCTACAGCGCCCGCGTTGCCGTTAACCATAATTATTTTGTTACGCGTAATTTTGAAACTGTGATATCTCACTATTCATTTAAATGATGTGATGTAAAGGCATATTTTAATCGAAATTGAATGCCCAATTTAAATAACGTATTTTATTGGATAAGGATTAATATGATACCGGTCAAAATAGCTTCGGAAATAACAATAAAATTTTTATACAATTTTGAAAGATAAAAATGGTTACTGTGGGTCACCCTTAGAAGATAGACATACGCCATCGCGGACTTTTTTGTTTAACTTTTTAAGATATACAATACTCTAGAACATAAATTTGATTTATCTCTCACGGTTTACGCAGCGCACGCCAGTAAAGCTCCCAGTCGGCATGATTTTTTCCGACATCTTCAACAATAATCGTCATATTTCAGCCAATTTACACAAAACCTTAATGAATTATACACTAAAACCTTTCGCATGAATCACCCCGTCCAATGGTGAAAACCGATTGAAAATCCGTTCGGTAGTTTTTGAGTTTATCGCGTTCAGACAGACAGACAGACAGACGCGGCGGGCGACTTTGTTTTATAATATGTAAGGATATCAGACATATTGTGATAAAACCGTATGCCTAATTGCCTATTTTTTTTGTCATAGCAAATATGGACCTCCATCCAGTCGGGGTCAGAACCGTCTAAACTAACGATTTTTTACGGTATAGGCCGTAAAACGATGCGACATGGTTTTGGTCGTGGGCTCTCGTACTCTTTGTGTCAAACAAGCAATATATCTGTAAAAAAATTACACTCTGTATAAAAATATGAATTTTTTCATTTCTGCCGAATTCCGATGAGATATCTTTGACTTGAGGTATGTTTAGAGAGGTACCAATTAGGTACTAAATATCCATGTATGTTTTATTTCTAACTTCTCAGTAATCTCGGCTACACAAAAATACACCCGCCATTCTGATATCAGAATGGCGGGTGTATAAAACTATTGCAATAACTTGCGATCCCACGAGGTACAAATTATTTCACTAGTGGTACAATTAGGTACTAATTAGGTACTAAATCTTTTGATATATTTCGACCATTTCTGAAAATTACACCCGCCAACCTGATATTCACTTGGGAAAAGGCTAGGAAGATTGATTTAGATTATTCTAAAAAAAGTGAATGTCGCTGGTTAGTGCGTTACATCACTTTAATTAATTTAATCGATTGTCATGAATATATAAATTATATATTCCATTATGAACATTATTATTTGTCACAAATCTTAAAACTTTTGAAACATTTTTTTTTTGCCTATGTTTTGTAAGTATACCGTAATCCTTGTAAATTTTTAAAAATCTTTTATCTACACCCATGCTATAAGTCCTCTATAAAAGTTCCTGAAACAGTTAGCTTATTGCCAAAATTAAAACAGCCAATGTCATAGTAACCCTAATGACATCCAAACGGGTGTTATAATGTTGTACTAAATTTCATAATGCAACTCGCTTTTTACTCATCGAACAGCCACATTCTCATGGTATGATTATGAATTTCAAAAAAAGAACATTGTCAACAAAGAGGATTCATATCATGGGTGTAGATAAAGTCTTGAATGCAACTGTTATAATTAGGTATTAAAACACTCATGTGATACTATTTTTTACAAACCCACATTCGTGTTTTAATACCACTTGATAAACCCCCAGTTGCATAAGTAACTATTATCTAGTGAAAGTTCCATAACACAACCTTTCATAGTACATAACTAATTGATTCAATAAAACCTTCATTCATTCTGGGCAAATTATGTTGATAATTGGCAACTCTGGTCGTTTTTTCGATAGCAATGTCTTGTCTCATTCCAACGTCATTAGTTTGACGGTAGAAGAAATGAGACAAACATAGATTATTTTGACAGATTGACATTTTATGTATCCGTTTCAAAGCAACGTCTTTAAACTCGTAAGTGGTGACGTTTTTCAGAAATTGTTTATAGGACGCTGCTCCTCTAGTATTGTATAACCTCATTGTGTCCAACACTATTGTAAGATGACAATTAAACGTCATCATAGCGCATAGAAATAATCACACTTTTGAAAACAATATTATGAATTAAAAAAATATTCTAAGCTCAAAATTGATTCTAAAACAGGCAAATTCGGATAAGCCCCCGTTAAAATTTGATTGACTCCGCGTTGGTATCATCTCGCGCCGTATATAGCGCAGTATCACTTTTGCTAGTTTTCAGCTATTTAAACATATTTATTTGCTTTGTAAATATGATATATATGTACATATTTATAATGTCCTCGTCAAGGCCTTTCTTTTGATACCACAAATATCATAATTATCACAATTTAATTTTTTTCGAGGTTAGAAAGGGAATTGCCCGTGCTCCATAGACACTTTGGCCTCAAGTGCACACAATTCAAAGTATATGGATAGGATAATATGCGATTTAAATAATGAAATGGTCAAGGTCTTGGTTTAGAAAAAAGTTGGGGTTATTTAGATAAAATCGTTTTTTTCAATGAGGCAAAATCTTCAATTTGTGCTGCACTAAATGTTTTAATATGATTATATATTGATTCTAAAAGTAGATTCCAGGGGTTAGGTAATAACAGATTCTACAATCCGGCGGTACATAATAATTGTACTTACAAAATAGATGTACCCGCAGTGCTGATGGGATAGCGAGCCAATTGGTCTTGTTACAGCCAGGAAAGAAACATTGATTTTGAGTGTTTGGTGCTCTTACATAATAAGGCAGCAGTATACTGTTGGATGTGTTCAAGCTTTGTTGTCCCGCTTGCTAAGCACTGTCAGCTACTTCAGATTGCACCGAAGGTAGGTTGGATGGTTCAAATTGCTCCATAGGCAGACTGGATGGTTCAGATTCCGGTTCTGTAGTTGAACATGATGCTGCTCTAAACTGCTCTAACGAGATGATGATGGCAACTGAAATAATAATAAAAATTAAAGCTCAGTGCATAAAGACAGTAAACGTGAATTACTGTGGTTTTGGTACAAATAAATACACAATCAAAAAATATCTATCAATAACATTTTATATTATTATTAATTAATTTCTAAAAAATCTTTCTCAAGTTTCTAGACAATCTGTACTATGTGAAATATAACTTGTGCGGACACGAAAGAAGTTGAATATTACACTTATATAGACTCAGAAGTATGTCAGTATCAAATCTCAGAACTACGCTTGTATTAATTCTAAACTGTTGATAACTTACCGCTCTTGGTACAATCTGACGGGCAATCACACTTTTTTCGAGTTGTTCATGTGGAGAATCAGACCTGAGTGTATGTGATCTTATTCTCAAAACCAATCTGCCGCACGCAGCTGATGCACACTTGTCCATGACCATCAATCTGTACATTTTGTTGTTCGCACACTAAACTGTCACTCGACACTTGTACCTAATAAACAAGTCATAATTATTAGATATCCTAAAACAACACTAACCTTGATAGTACTCTAGTCTATTTATTTAAAAATAATTTCTCAGAGGAAGACATGTACCTACTGACCTGTTGTGTCGAACACATTGGTCGGTGGGTCGCCTTAGATTGTTGTATAACATTTTGCTCTTTCTGCTATTTCCAAGAAATGCCTTCGTATTCTCGTGACGTTTAAACCACAATTAACACAGCGTAAATGACCTTTTGAATGAATTACTTAGGGCACGGAAGTACTCGGGCCAGCGACAATGCCGGGGTCTTCATAATTTGTGGAAGCGGGAGCGGAATCCATGTTCAGGCCGTGGTCGTCAGGGCTCAGGGTTCAAAGAATCTTCGGAGTCCATTTAATAAGCGTATTCGATGGTTAAAATAACAAATTCGCAAGAAAATAAAGATAAGCAAACGAAAACAAAGAAAGTCGATTTGTGATTTGACATTGACATTGACTTGACAGCCGGCCGGCATAATTCAATGTTGCCACACCACACACAAAAAATTGATAGATCGATATCGATTTTTTTATCGAATCCTAATTTTAATACAAAATTATAATCGCCACTGTGACTCTTTAATCTTAACGACGTCAACTCTGATGACGTAACATTATTTGGTTAAAAAAAATGGATAAACAGTGTATTTTAGTTCAAATAATAAAACGATTAAGTACCTAATATTAAAAAATAAAATAAAGTCTTACCAGCGATTACACGACACGAAACACACACAACTCAAAATAATCACATTCACTTTTTCACTCACGGGTTCCCGACGTTTTTTTTGGTCGGATCAAAATAGGTATTTAATAAACGATGCTAGTTAGTGCAAATATTTATCTACCACGATGTATGTAAAAACTACTTATGGAAATAACAACACTTCCCATCGATTTACACACAAAAACAATAAAAAATAACGAAATACGATGCCGAGCGCGCACTCGTGACTATGACGTTTTACCTGCGTGTGACGTGCGACATCAGTCAGTTTCAACATTTTTTTCCAATGTTGCCTATTGATATTTTTGGATATTGGTTTTTATGATAAAAATCGTAAAAAAAAGGGTGTATTCCCGTTCGTCCCACTGCCGTCGTCCCCCTGGTGGGACGAACGGGAATTTAATAATTAAATGATTTAGTTGACGAGAATATTCGTCAGGCCATAGAGTTAAATTGTTCACAGACCAGTTTAGCCCTAATTTCATAGTAGAAATAGAGATTGTACCTGCGTCGTCTGTTAAACCGTGTGTACCTGCGTCGGCCGTATGTCCGCCTCGGGGATTGAAGGACAAATATGGTTTGCGGCAGCCTTGCGGCTGCCTCGGGAGAGGTTAAGAAGTTATGAACGTCTTTGTAAATATGTTTTCTTTAACATATTCTATCTTTATTGTGCTGAACAGATAAAGAATTATAGGTAATTAAAATGTGTAGTAGCGTTTTTGTTATGATCCTATGCATTCATTATTATATCAACTATCAATTCGCTTGTTCATTTAGTATCAATAGTAAAAACATAACACCGTATTTGTTTGAATACATCGAATAATAAGCATTACGGATCTGATATTATAAGTAAAACATCCATGAAAACATAATCGATTATTTCGTGAACGGAATTAATAATTATTGGCAACACTGCTGATTTTATCCACAAAAGGGAATTATTTTCACGTATTTATCGTTTCGGTACTTTTTATTTGTGCAAAAATGTTCCCATCTTGTTCGGATAAATGAATATCTTGTTAGATAACTAGAAATAACGATGTTTTTTTTACATATACGTAAATTGCTGGGCGTTTCGGGCCATAAATGGGCATCCTTCTTTATGTGTAAAGTATTAAATTTATGTATATTGAATTTACGGATAATTTATATAGCCTATGTCACCCGAACCATTATTACAAATCTATTGATACCTCATTCATTAAAATCGGTTCAGTAGTTTAGGCGCTACGGTGGAACACACGTAAAAGCAAACATACATACATATATGTATATAACACGATAGGGGGTATATCCTATGCTGTTTCTGACCAGTCTCTGGTGTAATTCTTCGTTGAGATAGATATAGGTACTTGGTTTTCAATCACACACAACTCTTAACTCAAACTCAAAGCATTTATTTCAATTATAACATTTACAGGCACTTTTGAGTTATCAAGTTCGACAATTACAACTTCAGTCCTTTTTAACACATTAACACAACTTTTTCTTTTCATTTCTAATAATCACGCCCGCCATTGCGTGTCCGGACTCTTTCTCCAAAATCGACGGAAGTACCGTGTTCAGGAAGAAACCGTAGTCATTTTTGTTAAAATCTAAAAAGTTTGATGTCAAGCTCGATAGATGGCGTTGGCGTCGAATTAGATCGCGCTATGGTTTCGTTACCGCAATTTGGTTAGTCTCGCAATTTTTATTAAATATATACCAGCTAAGATCAGAACTGAATTGTGGTTTTATTTCAACCCCAATAGTTCAATAGTTCAAATATTACCAGCTCGGTAATAAACATTGGTCCATCGACCCCGGATCAGACCCAGATAGTCTGAAGTTTTTGAAGTTAGCGGTACCAGGTTTGTACCGCACCCCAGTGTACTCGCAGTGGATCGCTGCAGCAGGAGTATTGGGAATCCCGCAGAGGCAGCTCAGCCACTGTGGAATTGTTAGTTCAACGTGACGCCACAGAGGGCGCCACTAGTAGTTCATCATAGAAGACCAGTGTTCGGGTTCAGGCGGCAACTTCGTTCAGCAAGGTGAACGAGATCGACGTCTACAACCGGCAGTTGAAGTTCAAAGTGACACCACAGAGGGCGGTTGTTGTTCATGATGGAGGGTCAAATTAATATATTGAAAGACCTTCAAAATGTTATACAAAAGGCTTTCACTAATTTTAAAAAGAGTCCAAAAGATAGACTGACTTTAGAATCTAAGAGACAAGGCTTGAATTATTAGAAAATGATTGGTCTTCATTTAAGGAAACCAAATCTCAACTTTATGGACGTTTTAATATAGAAAACATAGGTCAAAAGGTAAGCGATATTTACGATTCCACCGAATATACATATATATCATGTAAATGTCTGATGAAATCAACGTTAAATAAGATCAATCCTAGGGAACCGTTACCACAAAACAGTGGATCTAACAATAATAATTCTTCCAAGCCATCCAATTCATTTGTAAAGTTACCCAAGATCACAATTCCCAATTTTTCTGGCAAATACAGTGAATGGACAGCCTTTCACGATCTTTTTAAGTCACTTGTACACAATAACACATCTTTAGATAATGTGCAAAAATTGCACTATCTTAAAGGCCACCTCACTGGTGAAGCCGAACAGTTAATTAGGTATACACCAATCACAGACGCTAACTACAGCGAATGTTGGTCTCAGTTAGAAAAGCGCTATGCTAATAAAAAGTACCTAGTCAATTGTATTTTAAAAAGGTTGTTCAACCAGAAACGACTGAATGTAGAATCAGCTACCGCATTAAAGGAGCTGTTAGATACCACTAGTGACTGCCTCAATGCGCTTAAAAATCTGAAAATCGATGTGAGCACATGGGACGTTATTATCATCCATATAGTAACGTTCAAATTTGATAATGAAACGCGAAAACAATGGGAGTTAAGCAATTCTAATGATTCTAGCAACGAGTTGCCCACCTTTGAGGATCTCAAGATATTTATGGAAAGTCGTTTCCGCGCATTGGAATGTATAGAGCCAAGGAAGGCCGTGGCTCACCAGGCCAGTAATAGTTCACAGGTACATAATTCAAAGGCAATGCTAGCCACAAAGTCATTCAATATGCGTTGCGAATTCTGCTCGGAAGTCCACAAACTCTGTTTCTGCAAGCAATTTGCAAAACAGCCCACAGAAAGTAGACGCGAATTTGTAGCAAAAAATAAAATATGTTTTAACTGTCTAGGCAGCAATCATAGAGTACACGACTGTAAAAAGCAGACTGTGTGTAAAGTTTGCAACAAGCGTCACCATTCTTTGCTGCACCCTAATGGAGAACCTAACGGAGAGAATGAAGGCCGAGATGCTACCGTAAAGACGGCTACAGATAATACTAGTTCTTCAACTAGTGATAATCCGATAGTCGCATGCTTGTCTACGGGCAAGGTCTTCAAACCCAGACAGGTTTTATTAGCCACAGCGTTAATAAAAGCCGAGTCCAAGACGGGTGAATTTCAAACAGTTCGAGCGTTATTAGACCAAGGTTCACAGGCGTGTTTTATTACAGAGGCCACAGTTCAACTTCTTAGACTGAAGAAAATACCAGTCAGAGGTCTCGTTTCAGGCTTAGGTGATGATAGATCAACCATTGCGAAGCACATGGTAAACCTGACAATTGAGTCCACAATTGATCGCGATTTTCAACTTAAAATAAATGCCTTTGTTTTGAGTAAGATCACCTCATACTTGCCTGAGAGAAGTGTAAACACAACTTCATTGGATTGGATTGCCATTAAGGATCTGTGTCTAGCAGATCCCAATTTTAACACACCCAATAGAATAGATATTCTTTTGGGTGCAGATGCTTACTGCTACATTGTGAAGGAAGGTATTGTCAAGAGTCCATCTGGTACTCTTGTCGCACAGAGCACCACTTTAGGGTGGGTCCTTTCAGGTGTAGTCAGTCCAAATAGTGAGAGTTCAAAGTACCATACAAACAATATAAAGGTACATTGTGCACAGTTCACTGAAGATGACATTTTAAAGAAATTTTGGGAGATCGAAGAACAAATCAGTACAAAGAAATTACTTAATCCAGAAGAGCAACGGTGTGAAGAATTCTATAATAAAACGACTAAGAGAGATGATACAGGCAGGTACATTGTACGATTACCATTCCGTGATGAAGAACCTGCTTGTAAAGCCGGAAGTTCACGCGATATAGCTGAAACAAATTTAAATCATTTAAATTTAAATCATTAGAAAAAAAACGAAGTAGGGATACAGATTTAAAGGGAAAATATAAAGAGGTAATTAATGAATATTTACAATTAGGACACATGAGACCTGTAAAAGATGAGAATAGTACTAGAGATGAAGCTGTTTACCTACCACACCATGCGGTCATACGAAATGACAAGACCACGACTAAGGTTCGTGTTGTTTTTAACGCCTCGGAAAGGAATAAAAAGGGAGTTTCACTAAACGACACTCTCATGGTAGGACCAACGCTGCAAGCAGATTTAAGACACACTGTTTTGAGATGGAGAATGCATTCTATAGGTATAGTTGCGGACATAATTAAAATGTATCGTCAAGTTAGGATAGCCGATGAAGATGCTGTTTTCCAGCGAATACTCTGGCGAGACAGTCCTGAAAAGCCGATCAAAGATTATGAGCTGGTAACGGTAACCTTCGGGACAGCCTCTGCACCATACCAAGCGGTTAGATCGCTCCATCAGGTCTCATATGATGAAGGAGAAAAGTTTCCACTTGCAGCAGACAGAGTATTAAATTGTTTCTATATGGACGATTTAATGACTGGATGCAATAACATCGAAGAGGGTGTAGAAATCTGTAAACAAATGGTAGAATTATTAGGAAAAGGAGGATTTACATTACAGAAATGGAACAGCAACAATCAGCAATTATTAGATACAATAGGTTCTATGGATAGGAATGAAGAAATTCAAAAAACAGGTCAAAAATACATAAAAAATGAGTACATTAAGAATAAGGACAAACAGGACATGATAGTAAAGGAAAAGGAAATAAATAATAAGGACACAGAAATTAAACTAGATACTACTACAAAAATTTTGGGACTCACCTGGAACCGCCACGAAGATTCCTTTCAGTACGCTGTAAATCTCCCACCGCTGACGACGGCACCTGTAACAAAAAGATCTATAATATCAGACATAGCTCGTTTGTTCGACCCATTAGGATGGTTAGCTCCTAGTGTGGTTGTAGCAAAGGTGTTCATCCAGAAGCTATGGCTTGCAGGTGTTAGTTGGGATGAGAAATTAACTACGGAATTAATAACAGAGTGGAGTACTTACCGTGAAGAGTTAAAAATACTTACAAAGGTTCGGATACCTCGTTGGCTCGGGACAAGTTCAACTGATAATCTTGAATTGCAAGGTTTTAGTGACGCCTCAAAAGCTGCATACTCTGCAGTCGTTTACTTGAGGATAATTGATACCACAGGCAAGGTTCATGTTTCATTGTTGGTGGCAAAAACAAGAGTAGCTCCAATCAAACAAGTCAGCATTCCTCGATTGGAGTTATGTGGCGCAGTTCTCTTGTCAAAGCTATTGACAGAATCCGCAGAGGTCTTAAATATACCAAAGACGAAGATTTCAGCGTGGACTGATTCGACAGTAGTACTATCGTGGCTTAACAGCCACCCTAGTAGGTGGAAAACGTTTGTTGCGAATCGGACCGCTGAAATATTGGGTACAATGAGTTCATCTCAATGGTTTCACGTATCGACCAAAGAGAATCCAGCAGACTGCGCTTCAAGGGGAATACTACCTAGTTCATTGGTTAGTAATGACTTGTGGTTTTCTGGACCGTCATTTCTGAAAAACCAAAAAATTGAGTACAAAAGGCCAAAGGATTTAAAAATAGATTTAGAACAAACAATAAAGGCTCACGCAGCTGTCATTCTAGAGCACGTAGTTCTAGAAAATTATTCTAGTCTACGAAAATTAGTTAGAGTAGTTGCGTATTGCCGACGATTTTTAAAGAAGGACAAATACAATAGTGTATATTTGAAGGGTCACGAATTAGAAGCAGCGTTAGAAACCTGTATAAAGAAGACACAAGCAGAGATATTTACAACAGAATATACACAGTTAAAAGAAAAAGGGTGTTTAAGTATGAAGTCTAGTAAACTGAAATCACTTTGCCCTTTTTTAGACAATAAGGGTATCATGAGAGTTCGAGGACGACTTGCAAAGTCGGAACTGGACGAAGACTCGAAACATCCAATAGTCCTACCACATGCAAGTCATCTGACACATCTTATAGTTGCAGATGCACATGAGAAAACACTGCATGGTGGTCCTCAGTTGCTGTCAAACTTTTTAAGGTCAGCCTATTGGATAATAGGTGCTAGATCTCTAATCCAGCAATATGTACGCAAATGTGTAAAATGTGCAAAACAAAGGGCTAGTGTCAGAAATCAATTGATGGGTGATCTCCCATCGGTCCGATGTACACCAGCAAGACCATTTTTACATAGCGGAGTGGATTATGCTGGGCCCATAAGCATCAGAACGACAAAAGGACGTGGTCATCGTTCATACAAAGGTTATATATGCCTTTTTGTTTGTATGTCCACCCGTGCTATTCACTTAGAGGTCGCCAGTGATATGAGTACACAGGCATTTTTAGCTGCCTTTCGACGATTTGTGTCGAGACGAGGTCACTGCGCTAAATTGTGGAGCGACAATGGCACCAATTTCGTAGGTGCCTCCAGAGAGTTACGACAGTTGGCGTCTATACAGCCAGCAATAGCAGAACACCTGGAAACAAATTATACTGAGTGGCATTTTATACCACCTCATGCTCCCAATTTCGGTGGTCTTTGGGAAGCAGGTGTAAAGTCCACCAAGTTTCATCTTAAAAGGGTAATCGGCGAATCTACACTTACGTACGAGGAAATGTCTACACTCCTCAACCAAGTGGAAGCATGTTTAAATTCGCGACCGATAAGCGTTATTAACTTTGCTGATCCTGGTGAACCCCTGCCGTTAACCCCTGGACATTTTCTGATCGGCGAACCGATAGTTAATGTGCCAGATAGAAATCACGAAAGTTCAAATGTAAATTATTTGACTCGGTGGCAATTAGTTCAACGAATGATGCAGTCTTTTTGGAAACGATGGTCGCAAGAGTATTTATCAAACTTAATGAATAGGTACAAATGGTCTTCCCAAGTTCCGGAGCCCAATATCGGGGACATTGTTTTGATTAAGGAAGATGATTTACCGCCAAGTCGTTGGCTGTTGGGGCGGGTTGTGGAGAAACACCCCGGTAATGATAACATCACCCGTGTGGTCACATTGCGCACAAAATCCTCTATCATTAAGAGACCAACTTCCAAATTATGTGTTTTACCAATAGCTCACTAAATTGTTTTAGTTAGCACCATTTTAAACTGTTGAAGATTGTTTATTTTTACTGTATTTCTTAGACTTACGAACTATTTTAGCATATACTATAATATACTAAGTGCAAATTTTAGATTTAAAGGTAATTTAAGAAGGACATTCCGTCACTAAATGTCCTTGGTGGGCGGTATGTTCAGGAAGAAACCGTAGTCATTTTTGTTAAAATCTAAAAAGTTTGATTTCAAGCTCGATAGATGGCGTTGGCGTCGAATTAGATCGCGCTATGGTTTCGTTACCGCAATTTGGTTAGTCTCGCAATTTTTATTAAATATATACCAGCTAAGATCAGAACTGAATTGTGGTTTTATTTCAACCCCAATAGTTCAATAGTTCAAATATTACCAGCTCGGTAATAAACAACCGCGTATTCGAATTCAAAACCTTATTACTTAGTTTGTTCAATAAAACTTACAAACAATGCTAAAATGCTTATCTGTTAATTCTTTTATAATTAAACAATGCTAATATTCACAAATACAAAGGTTATTCAGAATTAAAGTTAAATTAGAAGCTTTATTACTTTCTACAACTTCACTATTACTATTTTTACAATACTTCCGGTGATTCAAGGAATTTAATCAAACAACAGGTATTCATTCGTAAATTGCAGTGTAAAATAATCTTATTACTTTATAGTTGGTTTTCTATTATTGAAACTTATTCAGTTCTCGTATTAAATTATTACATTCAGTTATTGATCATAATATTCGCAAATCGCGCCATCTTGGTGACATTAGGTAGTGCTTTGTCATAAACAAATTTACTATGTCAAATAACCACTTGTTAATACGTATTACTAAAAACCCAAAGTTCATTAAATAAATGTTTCCTTTTAATTTTAACTTTAGTTTTAGCTTCAACATCGAAATTAGTTTAATAGTTTCTTTCCCAGTTATAGCCACATTATATTGGCTATGAGTTCACATGGTGCCAACAGATGGCGTTTGATTTCAAAGAAATCAATAGGTAGCGTTTTCAGATGTTCGAGTTGTACATGCAACTGGTTGTAGTAATATTGCAAAACCCATAGAGGGCAGGACCAACCACTGAAGAACAATTATAATAAATAGTTACGCATAAGATTAATGTTATAATCTTTACAGGTAGACGCTTTCGCGGCGACACGGCCATTCTGATCGGCGCGACGGTGCGCGCTCTGCACCTGCCGATACCCTTATTGTAGAGTTCAGTAGGTGTAGGTCTATCTGAAACAATGGAGATAAATTTTGCCGGCAGATTATTGTTGCTTTTATTGTCCTACAATATTCAATGAATTGTAGGATTTGGGAACAGACAGAGTAGTTATCATTGAAAGCTTGTAATAGATCTGACATCTATTCAGTTTGGCTTATTGAAATATTGATTGCATTTATTTTATGAAATAAAGCGTAGGTACTCGCTTCTGGTATTTTACTTGCAATTTGTTTTAATTGATATTGCATAATCAGCTGTTAGCTGAATAGTTTAATTTTCGCATACATGCAGGAATTGTAGAATTTGTTAATAGTCAGTTCTAGTTCAAATTGAAATCGTATTCCTTTAACCTGAGCAGATTACAATATAAAGGTGTGCCATGAAATGTTGTAAATAACTAGTACTTTACTTTCATGTCATGCCATTGAAGGCATGCAATTTGTATTTCAGTTTTATTGTAGGAGTTGGTAGTAAACAGTTTTAGTTTACATTGACAGCTTTTTGTAGATTTGCTGTCTACTTAATTTGTTTTTAATTGAAATAATGAATGCATTGCTTTTGCATTTTACATAAGCACACTTGTTAAGAATAGTGCGTGTTGTGTTGTAGTAGTGTGTTGTACGATCAGCTGTTAGCTGAATCGTTTCATTCACATAAGAAGGTATTGCTCTGTGATATTATACGCAAAGTCTTTGATTGAATTGCTCCGTGTAAGGCACGAAGTCTTATAGTTATGTGTTAAATGCATTGATGATGCACCTTAGGTACATAATAAGCACACTTGTTAAAAATAGTGCGTGTGTTGTATGATCAGCTGTTAGCTGAATTGTTTCATTCAGATAGGTAGGTAATGAATGCCATACACAAAGTCTTTGATTTGATTGCTCTGTGTGATACACAAAGTCTTTGATTTGATTGCTTTGTGTGGAACACAAAGTCTTTGATTTGATTGCTCTGTGTGATACACAAAGTCTTTGATTTGATTGCTCTGTGTGATACACAAAGTCTTTGATTTGATTGCTCTGTGTGATACACAAAGTCTTTGATTTGATTGCTCTGTGATACACAAAGTCTTTGATTTGATTGCTCTGTGTGATACACAAAGTCTTTGATTTGATTGCTCTGTGTGATACATAAAGTCTTTGATTTGATTGCTCCGTGTCAGGCACGAAGTCTTGTAGTTTTTGAATGCATTGATGTTGCACCTTACATAATAAGCACACTTGTTAAGAATAGTGTGTGTGTTGTATGATCAGCTGTTAGCTGAATTGTCTCATTCAGATAGGTAGGTAATGCTCTGTAATGGATACAAAGTCTTTGATTTGACGGGAGTAAAGGGTAAGGAGTTTAAGACTATTGCTCCGTGACAGGCACGAAGACTTGAATTTTACAGGATATGAGGAACCAGGCTCTGGGCGGTATTGTCCGCCGTGGACCCAGCAGGATAGCATGAGAGTATTGCGTATTACTCCAAGGCTACTAATAGATTATTATTTGTTGTGATCATTATTAGTTAACGTCCATGGATGGAGACTAATAGTTTGGTGTGAGAAGGTATTACTTAATGAGTCATTTATCAGTTGACCCGTAAGTTAAGATAATTTAGTACTTTACAATAGAATAGAATTAATTGTTGCAAAAATGTAAAAATGGTAAAAATAATTCAGGAAGTACTTTGCTGCATGATGTGTGTCACATGTGTGTGAGCATCATGTAAGCATGTGCTTGTTGACTTGGCTATTGAATTGAGCGTTTGACACTTCAACTTTGTAGCAGTTTTGGCAAGGTGAGTATGAGTAGAAAGTAGTTTGAAAACTCCTCACCTTTTATTTTAGCTATGCTGTGTGGACGAGCTGGAACAGTCATCTCTGATTGGCTGTCCTTAAGTTGGCTTCATTTGGTGGCATGTCAGTTGATTGTTCCTGGGCTGGCGACACGGTCACTTGTTCAACAGGCTGCAGCAGTTGAAGTTGTTGGTTAAGTCGCCTTTTGAGGCGACCTTGATAACAATTAGTTTGCGGAGAAAAATTACTTGCTACAAGTAATTTTTAAGTACCTTTGAAAGAGATAGGGCCCTATGGGCGGTACAAAACTCATGTTCAAGAGATGGAATATGCTTCAAAGCCAGTTTATGGCCCTCTTTTAATGTTGACACTTTTTATTTTGTGTGTTTATTTTATTTTATTTTGTGTGTGTACTTTGATTATGTTTTTAGATTGTTATTTAATTCAATCTTATTTAATTTAATTTATTTTAATTCAATTTAAATTAATTCAATTTAATTTAATTCAATTCAATTCAAGACATTTTAATTCAATTTAATTTAATTCAACCCGAACTTAATTCAATTCAACTTGAATTTAATTCAACCCGAACTTAATTCAATTCAACTTGTATTTAATTCAATTTAATTCAACCCGAACTTAATTCAATTCAACTTGTATTTAATTCAATTTAATTCAACCCGAAATTAATTCAATTCAACTTGTATTTAATTCAATTCAACTTAATTCAACTTGAATTTAATCCAATTTAATTTAATTTCAATTCAAGTTAATTTTAAGTACTTAGAAAAGAGAGGAGGAGAGGAGGCCTGTGTCCCAGCAGTGGGAAAACCAACAGGCTGATTATGATTATGATCATGACTTATAAAAGATTATTGATATTCTGATTTTAATTACATTGTTATCCATCTTTGTATTAATTATTATTGTATAGTGAGATCTTAATAAAATGCTGTGCTTACATATAATTTATGTGCATGCAATTCTATAGTATTTGTAAATGATATGTACTTTGAATGTCCTTGTGTGTATTTCGTTGGTTTGCCTAAATAAATAAACATCAAAGTTGATTATATTGTTCGGTTAAAACCCTGTGATGTAAGCATGGGTCAGTTAGCTTATTCTTAAGGAAGGTACTGTCGTCAACGATGATCTTCACATCCACCTTGATTTTGTCTCATTCCAGAAGTACCTGGGTCCATAAAGCTTTAGAAGATAAAGTTCCTCTAAGGAACTCACAATTTTGTCATAATATCCTTGGTAGTAGTTCTGCGGGTTATAATTTTCTTATTGATATGACAATCACCTGGAACCTGGAATGTGAGACATTATGCAGATAAATAATAATGCATGAAAGATGTTCCTACTAATATTTAGATTAGAAGGAACAAGTGATGATAAATAAATAAATTAATCTATTGTTATGTAATGGTTATTATAGTTTGATCGAGTTAATTTTATTAGAATTAAATGAGAAAGTTAAGCAGAAGGGAAGTACTATGAAAAACAGTGCATTGGTTGTTTTACTGTGCATGCATAAAAACCTGTTGAAAACTACCTATGTTTTCTGTCAATGTATCAAATTGTGTCTGCATTTTCACACAACTTTTGTTTGATAGGTCATACTTATCTCTTGACTTATTTTACAAACCTATTGCATAATTCTCAAAATGTTTCTGTATGAATCTTACAATAATGTTGTTTCACAGACTTATTTGGAAAACTCTAATCGCCACTCAAAGTTCCTTCATAACTATGAATTTCATGAGTAGCACTATTAGGTAGTCATATTAGCAATTGCGGGGTAACATACATGCCACGTTATCTGCCAATTATTGTTTTATTAGCGTGTTTACTTAATAATTAAAGTCGCACGCGATTATAATCCAAACAATTCAACAAGACATAGTAAACACATGACAGCAATTATTGACAACTGCAATGACATTTGACGAGTGACATTGAATGATTGTGTTGTAACATGGCAACTGCTGGGACACAGGCCTCCTCTCTGTGAGAGGGAGTGGGCTGTAATCTACCACGCGGGCCCAGTGCGGGTTGCTAGACGTCACATCATTCACATCAAAATATTTTCGCTTGTGAAATGGACAGATGATGTTTGTTACTTTTACTTTGCTGTTTGATGACTCTAATTGGGATCTAGGAACTTTATTTCTTTTCAACTAATTTTATTTTATTTTTTATATCATGCATCCTTGTAACAGGTCGTGCAACTTAGCTTTAGACAGTGGCAGAATAGTCGACATCTGTGTTGCTTGCCATTTATCAAAAATAGAATACAACTTTTATTGGGAACTATTAATTTTCAACTAATAAACGCTTTACCTGGGGATGATAAACAAGGCCTAAACCTTGTTCTAAAGACAAGTTATAAATTAGTAGAACATAGATTAATGCGAATGTAGTCAACAAGAAATCTTGAAATTAGTGGAAAAAGTACTTAGTTCCAAAATGTAGTGCAAACACAAACTCAACAAAACAAGTTTGAAATTCATTTGGAAAGTTTATGAAACTTTACTGCTTAATAATAACATTGACCTTGTAATGAGCTGATTTTGTGGAGTAATTTATCTTGTGTTATTATTTTACTTCCACAAGTGGTCAAGCAAAATGTGCTATTAACCTTACCAGTGTGTGATGAACAATAATATAAGCAAATTATGTTCTTCAATAATACTAAAATAATAAAACAAAATACTTCCCGGGATTGATGTTGAAATCCATTAACGGGGTGACTATTATCTTTGCTTATCTCGCATCAAGTCTTTGTTTATTCTACTGCTTCGGTCATTCTGTGCTGTAGGTACATGATGTTTTGCTTGAGTGCACCATGAGACTTATTGCTGTAACTGTAGGCTACAGCATGTTGCCGTCCACCAGCTACATGGATGGGGATGCAGCCAACTTCTAAGCTACTGGTATTAAGTTCATTACGCGAGTCTTTACTTTACAGACAATCATATTCTCCAGTATCTTCCTTTTCATGAGTCCATTGCCACTGCCAGCAATTCTTGCCATCATCATCATCATCAAATTTATATTCAATCTTCATGTTGGCATCAGGGTCGTAGGAAGGAAGAAATATTTCAGCTGTCTTGGCTGTGGCTGGGCAACAAGTTGCTCACTTATGGAACACATCATGTTCACGGTTTCAGAGAAAAAATCTTTTGGCACGCACTCTGTCACGGCAGTGCAAGCAGGTTTCACAGTTGTAGGTACGTAATTCTATGGATGTCCGGCATAACCTTTAGCGGAAAGCAAAGCTCGGAAAGGATCGCAAGCCGATCGACACTTCTGATAACACGATAGGGGGTATATCCTATGCTGTTTCTGACCAGTCTCTGGTGTAATTCTTCGTTGAGATAGATATAGGTACTTGGTTTTCAATCACACACAACTCTTAACTCAAACTCAAAGCATTTATTTCAATTATAACATTTACAGGCACTTTTGAGTTATCAAGTTCGACAATTACAACTTCAGTCCTTTTTAACACATTAACACAACTTTTTCTTTTCATTTCTAATAATCACGCCCGCCATTGCGTGTCCGGACTCTTTCTCCAAAATTGACGGAAGTACCGCGTATTCGAATTCAAAACCTTATTACTTAGTTTGTTCAATAAAACTTACAAACAATGCTAAAATGCTTATCTGTTAATTCTTTTATAATTAAACAATGCTAATATTCACAAATACAAAGGTTATTCAGAATTAAAGTTAAATTAGAAGCTTTATTACTTTCTACAACTTCACTATTACTATTTTTACAATACTTCCGGTGATTCAAGGAATTTAATCAAACAACAGGTATTCATTCGTAAATTGCAGTGTAAAATAATCTTATTACTTTAAAGTTGGTTTTCTATTATTGAAACTTATTCAGTTCTCGTATTAAATTATTACATTCAGTTATTGATCATAATATTCGCAAATCGCGCCATCTTGGTGACATTAGGTAGTGCTTTGTCATAAACAAATTTACTATGTCAAATAACCACTTGTTAATACGTATTACTAAAAACCCAAAGTTCATTAAATAAATGTTTCCTTTTAATTTTAACTTTAGTTTTAGCTTCAACATCGAAATTAGTTTAATAGTTTCTTTCCCAGTTATAGCCACATTATATTGGCTATGAGTTCACATGGTGCCAACAGATGGCGTTTGATCTCAAAGAAATCAATAGGTAGCGTTTTCAGATGTTCGAGTTGTACATGCAACTGGTTGTAGTAATATTGCAAAACCCATAGAGGGCAGGACCAACCACTGAAGAACAATTATAATAAATAGTTACGCATAAGATTAATGTTATAATCTTTACAGGTAGACGCTTTCGCGGCGACATATACATACATACATACATAGACTGCTAAAATCATAACCCTTCCTTTTGGCTTTGCCGTAGTCGGGTAAAAAGTTATGACGTTTACCTTCAATGGCAGGGATGTCCGTCGTTGTTCCCGCGTGGTGGCGCTAGTGACTTTGGAGGTCATAATTTGAATTTCTGGTGGCCAAATTTCGTGTGTTGGGTTTTCTTGCGGAAATTGCAAGCTTTACTCATAAAAAATGACTAATAAATAGAGTGGTTGGAGAGTGTAAAAGACTTGAAGAATGAACTTCGTAATAGAAACGCAAAAGTATTTGAAACAAAGGAAGATTTGATAGAGAGGTAAGTAACCACTGCAAGTTATGTTTTATTTTTCCCTTTAAAATATATCTGAACCTACATCTGATATGATAAGTATGTGAATAAATAGCTATGTTAAAAGTAACACGTAATGTTTTATTTCAGATTGGCAGCTTATGACAGAAATATTTTGTATTTGTCTCTTTTAATGGCTATATTCCACTTTTTTCTTAGCTGTTCGTCGCTTGGGAACCTGTGTCCTAACTTTCTTGAGGAGCACAAAGCACTGAGGCATTTTTATTTCAAGAAAAGTAAATATCTTTGGTGAAACTTTCGTCGCTCCAAAGAAATATCCAATATTTGACAGTTCGCATGACCCCCAACACAGCCAGCGCCATCTGTTTTGAGCTTTTCAGATTACCTGCCATTGGCTGCACACGTCTTCTGTTTTCCAATTATTTTGTTGCTTGAGGGAAAAACTGTAACATCCCATTAGGCGGATGGATTGGTCTACCAAGTCTTCTATAGAAATAATGATTTGTTTGTGTTTCAATGTTTAAGTACGCGTTTAATCTCAACTGCCTCGGAATTATAACTCCGGATCGTTGCTGGTGTCTGATTATTGATAAGTTGCTTCTCAACATCGGGTATTCAGCTTGGATGAGCTGTCTTCGATATGTGTCATTCTTGCTCTCGTTGTGTTTCGTACGATTTATTAGATGTCTCTTAATGCTAATTCTCTGTTTTAGTGAATTGTTGCGTTTTCTCTGTATTGAATGAGTAGGTGTTGGGGTCGCTGTAAAATGAATGAATTATTTGCTATTGTTTTCTTTTACTGGCGGACTGCCTCGTTGGTCTAGTGGTAGCAAGCGCTACAGCTGAGCACGAGGTCCTGGGTACGATCCCCGGGTCGGACAAAGTGTTATTGGGTTTTTCTATCTGGAATTTCTCAGTAGCAGCCCGGAGTCTGGATTTGTGCCCGGTTGATGGCAATAGGCTCGCCCCCTATTACATGGGACTTAAACATAACTGGCGAAATGTGGGTGTAGCTGCTACAGGTACACCTCTGCCCAACCCTTAGGGGAAACAAGGCGTGATGTTATGAGTTGTCTTTTAGGCCTCTTTTAAAATTCAGGGTTTATTTGACGCAACGGTCCACATACGATTAATAACGCGTTAGTTTCTCATTGGTTATTTGAGTTTATAACTGGTTTCTCATTGGTTATTTGAGTTTATAACTGGTTACTCAGTGGCTATTTGAGTTTATAACTGGTTACTCATTGGTTATTTGAGTTTATAACTGGTTACTCATTGGTTATTTGAGTTTATAACTGGTTACTCATTAGTTATTTGAGTTTATAACTGGGTACTTTTAAGTAGCGTTTTGGATGGCGGGCCTAAGTCAGACATACCTGTACCGCCCAGTATCGGGACTTCTCCATCAGCCCTCCTTGGAGGGAATCGTTGGAGTAAGGCGTTGTTTACCAACTCCAGCAGTCGATGACAACGGGGAGCTGTTTTCAGGCGTAAATACGGTTTCATGAAAGTCCTCATAAGGTTTAAGCAAACTTGCCGGCTGGTAATTGTCACTAAAATAAAAATATAGAACTAATAAAATAATAGTAACTCTTCAAAAAACATAATTTAACACATTCAGTGCCGGGAGCCCTCCTGGAGGGTTCACCTAGTCGTATATGGAATGCTATTTTAAATGTAAGATTTTCTTAGCGAATACAGCATACGGTTTATAACCGTGAAAACCAAATCTGATGTATATTTTAACAAGATTTATTAGTATATGCGTTGGTTTTAAAATACAAGAATTTAAATTTTTTCAAATTTTTTGTTCTCGGTTATAAATATTCACTAAAAATTTAAAAGGTTGTAACTGCTTATAGCGACAAGACCCCCCAGAAAATACTATTTCACTTCGTTTTACAGTGTTTTATAACACGGTTTTAAACCTAATGCCGTTGACCGTCCGCGATGGTTAACTTTAGCGCAAACGTAATGCCGGGAACCCTCCCGGAGTGTCCACTTACAATATGTATGGCGGCATGGCGTATGGGCTCCATGCTCCACGAAAATGGGTGGAGTCGAAAGTGTTACAAGAGTTAAGTCGCCCGTCCCCTACTACGTAGTAGATTTGGGTCGTTACATGATTTTCGCGAAATGTAACGTAACTAGTGACTTCGAACGCGTCACCTGTTTTGAAAACTAGTGATTTTAGTAACTAGTTATTGCACGACTCTTAATGCGAAGCATTAGAGTGTGCTCTACGATCGAAAATTTTTTTTTGCCCCATTTCTGTAACTGTTTTTATTGTTACACTCCTGCTAGTACACAGAACCTACTTAATCTATATACCATTGTAATGGAGATTAATACTGTACTTTTTAACAATTGATGTAATGCAGCAGAAATGGAAAAAGCATCAAAATAGTTGAAAAAAATTTCCTGTCCGTCAATTTATGAACCCTGAAAACATTGTAGCTTGCGATAAAATCAATTAATTGAGTCAATTTTTTTTTATACATTTGTTTCAGCCGTATAAGGAACCCTATTGAAAATGGCTCTTTTATTCAAAGTAGTTTAATTATAATTAATAAAATACTAACTAAAATATAATATCTTTATCTAAATATTTCCAACCTTCGACTTGATGTTGCCTAGCAACCGCCAAGTAAATATCTTTGTCAGTCTTTGACATTACGACTTCATGAAAAGTTATAAATTGATCATTTTTGTTAGAAACTATGTTTTGAAATGGTTTTGAAATTCTTTTTCGTTTATGAATGAGTGTTATGTATGAGGCGTGCACTTTTGGATTTTCCAAACTATTTTTAATTTTATTCGGTGATTCAACATGGTGATTATGTCGAAGTGTTACAGTTATTGGCATAATATAAATGGTTACTTATGTAATACGTTACATTACGTTAAGTTAGCTTTTAATTTTTTGAACGAATAAGTTTTTCTAGCTACTTTTGCACTCGCAACGTGCTTTTGTTTCGTTTCTCACTTTTCATTCGATCACTGCATTGTAATGTAACTAGTTACAAAAATCACGTGTTTCTGTGTGACTCGAAACTAGTTATTCGGCTACATGCCCTGTAGCCAGTTATTGTAACTAGTGACGTGAAATAACGCCCATACCTACTACGTAGGTGCACGTGACTACCCCATAGGAACAAGGCGTGAGTTCATACACACAGTTTATTAAAAATGGGTATTTTTCGTGCATGTTCGCGAGTAAATTCTTCGACATTTATGCATAGACGCCCGCCCCGGCTTCGCACGTGTAAGCGCTTATCTACGGTGCACCTACCTACCCTAACTACCTACCTTCATACATACATACCTACCTACCTACTTACCTACACCTACCTACATAAGTACATACATACCTACCTACCTACTTTCCTACCTAACCTACCTACTTAGCTACATACATATATACCTACCTATAATACCTACCTACATACCTACTTTACCAACATGCATACCTACCAACTTGCATACCTACCTACCTACCTACCTAACCTTCACCTACCTATCCTAAGAACCATCTCCTTACTTTAACAAACACAACAAAAAAAGAATTAATGAAATTGGTCCAGTCGTTCACGCGTGTTGCCGTGACCTAGGAAATAGGGATTCATTTTTATATATATAGATATAGATATAGATGATTCTTTTAATGTTCAAATTAAGTTATTACAAAATTCTGGGTCTTGTTACCATTAGGATACGTCTCAAAGTCCCTGAGCGCGTCAAAGAGGTCCTCTCCCTCATCATCTTCATACATTATGTCAGCGTAGTCTATGATTGTGTTAACTTCTTCTGACAAAGCCGTTTCACGTTCTATCATCATTTGGTTGAACATGGCCGCGAAACCTGGCGGAAATAAACCATTTTATGTTTAAGAGGGCTATCACAAAATTGCGTTTTGACAGTTCGAGCGCCCGATTCATCGCATAAGTAGCAATTTGGCAGTTGTAATTATGCTTATTATGAGTTATATAATAAAGTTTTTGTTATTTAACTATGCAATTTTAATTACCTATGAACCAACGTTTATTCTGGTATAAATTTTACGTAAAAATATGATTGTAGAAAGGAGAAATTTACAGTTAATTCTGAGCGTTTTGCATGATTTTGAATTGGATTTTTTTTAGATATCCCATTAATATTTCATAATTCTGAGGCCGCTATGAACTACAACACTTTTTACAAGATCTTATTTTAAATTTTTCATTTCATTTTCAATGTACATTAGTTCTACCCACGAGCTCAAAAAAGTGCCGTCGCGCATTTTTTGAAAACTTGCTTCGTAATTTTGGCTTTATATAAACAATTAAGAAAAAATTGCAAAAAGCGAGGCCGCTATGTACTATACTAATAACTATTCTCTACAACTCAATAAGTCATAGTTGTCCAAGTCTTTCAGTTAGGCCGCTTGCCCATTGGTCGGTATTTTACCGCGCAGTACTGTACAGTACTGCGCGGTACTGCTTATGTTTCCTCACTGGTCGGTAAGCACTCTGTACCGAATCGGTACTGCACACAGATATAGATATACCTAGATAGCGCAAGAGCATCTACTTCGCGTGCCCGAACGTGGCTCAGTGTGTCTCATTTTATATAATACAGTATATATGGTCTGCGCCTGTCCGCCGCGCTAGTCGGACATAAATAATAAAATAGAAAATGCCTATATTCGTAATACTTTATAGCTTTCTACTAGGAACGGTTGATGTGACGTTGAGTGTTAACAGGTTATGACAATCGAAACAAGTGATACTATCGTATATCGCTTCAGTTTCATGGTATAGGCGCTTTGATCATTTTTCAAAAATGCCACGCATGGTTTTCATACAGATCGTGATACTTGCCTTATCTAGGTATTATTATATATCTATATCTGTGTACTGCACTGCTTTCATCTAGAATTCCAAATTCAAATTAATTCAATTAGTACGAGAGAGCATGACCAACATTTTTGCCTTATCGTTTTACGAACAAAATCGTATAAAAACGATAGATTTGGTTATTCTTAAATTCAAAAATCCTATTTTCAGAAATTTTCCGCGTCACATCTTCTGACCTGACCGCATTTTTAAATATGTCGATAATTCTTTTTTATCATGTTTAAAAATGATAGATTTTACATACCGAAAACACCATTTTCAGAAACCAGTAGCTTCGAGTACGTACCCAAGAGACCATTTGAGAAAATTAAATTTGAGGCAAACAATAAAACCCATAGCAATCCATCTGAAAATCTTGTTTTCTGGTGAACATTGGTCAGTTGATTCGAATACGTCATTTTTGGAAATGTGCTCAGGCCACATTTGACACGCAAAGTGACGCAAATGAAATATCTGAAAACAAACTTTTTAGTAATCAAATTACGAAATCTTTGTATATTTTTATTATCAGACATATTGTGATGAAACCGTCTGCCAATTTTTTTTGACATAGCAGAAATAGGCTCCCATAAAACTGTAACGTTTCTGACCGGTACTGCCCACTGAGTCAGGTTCAGAATCATCAAAACGTAAAGATTTTTTTACAATTATTCCCGTAAAACGATGTGACATGGTTTTGGTCATGGGCTCTCGTACTATATAATTCACTTGTTTTTGGATTTTCCCCAGTTTCTGAATATTATCCCTAAATTTCCCTAAAAAATCTTCAAATTTCCTTGGTTTAGGGAGCATGATTATAAATAATAAGGTAATGGCACAATTAACATGGTAATTTAAAATTTGATGAATTGCATTCATTATGAGTTTGGGTTGAGGGAATAAATCGGTGGTTGAATAAATCGAATCCTTTAATAAATCGGTGGTGCCATAGAGTCAAGTAATATATTGGGTGATGCCTACTATAAACAATAAGGATACCAACTTAAATTCATATTAACCCCTAAATTCCCCAAATCCCTGTCAAAATAAAATATCCCTAAACCAAACTTAATATTGGTATTTTTTCCCTAAAACAGGGAGAAATCCCTAAAAGTGGAAACACTGCGCGGTAAGCTTCCAGTACCGATGCAGTAAAATGCGTGACGTCACGCAGTACTGAAACGATATCGCCCCGCACACTTACCGACCAGTGGGCAAGCGGCCTTACTCAGAACAAGAACGTCAAAGTTGCAAAACAAAAAAGCACCGTCGAAATCAGTCGAAATGTAATAGGGCTCTATTACATTTCGACTGATTTCGACGGTGCTTTTTTCCTTTAAATGGGCAACTTTGACGTGTAATAGGGCTCTTAAAGTATACAATCAAAGACGTATATCTATGTCTATACAAGGTGGAGACGACAATACAACAAAAAATTAGACGGCGTGTCCCTAATGACGTTCCCATTCTGCATACAATTTTTTTATTGAATTTAATCAATAGTTTAGTCAATACAGCACGGCAAAATCCATAGCCTGTTCGGGTTATTCCGTTTATCCACCCCAAAAATCCACCCTAAGGTGGATATTCGGAAACTGCCCGAGAATCCACCCTAGGCCTAGTTGGATAAACGGAATTTATAGGCTTAGGGTGAGATTACATTTAATTTGTTTGAAAAACTCATTTTTTAATTTCGAAGCTAGGATTTATTTGATAGTTTCAAAATACTCTTATGTATTAATAGTGCCAGTATTTTCATTTATTGTTGTATGGTAGTCTCCACATTGTATATGTTAAGGTTTTGGTTTCCGCACTTAGTCCTTCGAGTGGACGATTGTGCGTGGGCCATGGCGGCCGTTTGGCGGGTTATTCCAACTAGCCCACCTCCCTCCAGAAGTTAATTAAAACTCCTGGCCTGTTCAGAACATCCGTGAAAGATCTGGGTGACCCAAGGGTTTGTGTTCTAATCTGGGTGACACCTGTGCATTCAAAAAGCACGTGCGCGGCGATTTCCTCAGCCTCCATGCACGTCCTGCACAGAGGACTGTCCGTTATGCCTTTTGTGTGGAAATGTTTGTTTAGCGAGCAGTGTCCCGTGATGGTCCCTGTCACCAGGCGCAGGCCGTTCCTGTCCAGGCGTAGTAACCGTCTGGTCAGTCCGCTATCCAAGGATGGCATAGCTTCCCTGGACTGCCTGCAGCCCGGTGTCGAGGTCCACCAATACTCTTGTGTGTGGGTGAACTCCTGTAGCCACCTGCGTATTTGGTTGAAGGGGATGGGAACGATAGGCTCGGGTCCACAGACTGCGGCTGGATCCTCGTACAGCGAGCTCGTCTGCTGCGTCATTGCCCAGTGATTAAAAACGTAATAATTGCCAAAGTAAAGGTCAAAACACACGTATAAGCACTGCTCTGGATTTTCATCGCTTCAACTCAAGAGGAGTGGAAAGAAGAAAGGGAGGCCTTTGCCCTGCAGTGGGACAACACAGGCTAAAAATAAAAATAAATAAATAATAACTCAAGGGCAGTACTCACTTTGTACGAGTTGTATATTATGTGTGCTTTCTTGAGAGCAGAACCTGAAGATTTTCACAGCCATTTTCTTGATTGTTTCACCAACCCAATTAAACTCATCAGAATGGTCAAACCTGAAACCAAATACAGCATTATGCAGGTATAGAAGTAACAACTCACTGTGGAGGAGCTGAACACCAGTATTGTACATGGATCAACTGCCCGGTTCGATTAAGGCGACAACAAGCTACTTTTAATGATTTTATACCGGAAATTACGTCTAAACGAGTGGTGTTAATGATTTGGAAAAAATATATGCTAAATCAGAGCATTTTTTTAATAATTTAGTATACGAATATTTTAGATTATGTTTACATTACATAGTGAAATTAATTTGTAAAGTTGTGTCTAACGAGGATAAAAAACTAAGAATTACGCAAAAGCTGTCAAGCGTATTTTTCTGAAACCTTCACCATTTTAAGGATAATTAAAATATGAATCTTTCAGTATACGAGTTTTATTAAAATACCTTCTGTTTTATGTATAATAAATTAATAATGCGTCAAATTGGTGAGGGCGCTCCTTGATGCGCGAGTTCTATTACTGGCTGGATGTACAACGCGTTGCGTGAGCTCAGTACAGAACACGCAAGCTAACCACTCAAAGTCACTGGCATGTATCTGTATCTTAAATCTATACTAATTATTATAAAGCTGAAGAGTTTGTTTGTTTGCTTGAACGCGCTAATCTCAGAAACTACTGGACCGATTTGAAAAATTCTTTCAGTGTTAGATAGCCCATTTATCGAGGAAGGCTATAGGCTATATCATTACGCTAAACTTATAGGAGCAGAGCACCAATAAAGAATGTTTCAAAATCAGGTGTTTTTTTTAACGAAGTCGCGTGTTAGGCTGCCTGTCCACTGGAGCGGAGCGGAGAAAAGAGGAGCGGAGATGTGCCAATATTAACCAATAGAATCTTGACTTAGGATCACTGATCTAAACTCAGGGGCGGAGTCAAGATTCTATTGGTTAATTTTGGCACATCTCCGCTCCTCTTTTCTCCTCTCCGCTCCAGTGGACAGGCAGCCTTAAAGTTAGTTTTAGCCCAAAGTAAAACTATTCCACGCGGACGAAGTCGCGGGCAGAATCTAGTACATGATTTAAGTAAATAGACAACTACCCATTCATGATAAATTCACTATGATATAGAACATCTCTGATGTCACTATGTTTCTTCTCAGTTACCAATTGTGTGATTTGTAGCAGGTACACCATCATGAAACCTTCATCTATCTCGTCCATCAGGTTGTGGTACTTCTGGTTAGGGGGGCCGGCTTCAGCAGCGGTTAATGGTATTCTTGTAAAGTTAAGAGCTATAGGAAATAAATTGTTGGTTAGTAAAAACTTTTTAGAAAAAAATAAATAAACCGACTTCCAAAAAAGACACTACAAAGTCAGAAATAACTTTAATTTCGGAAGTCGGTGTATTTGGTTTTGAACTTTGATTTTTGGCCACCGACTTCCGAATTTAAAGTTAGGTATATTTGACTTGCTCTTGACCGGTTTTTTACTTTTTAATTCGTTTATTGGCAGGGCAGTTGTGTCTTTTTTTTTGTAATTTGTAACGTTCAAAAGTTATCAATGGTGTCATTGAAATATGCGATTTGAATTTGATTTGTCTTTACCGCTGGAACTGTAATTTATTGATTGGATATACAACGTTATTTTTTGTTTATACTAAACCTCTTAAGGGGTCATTGTACTCATCATTATGAACAACTTTTACTATGGGACCAATCCTCAAATCGCGAAAAAAAAATCAACTGTTCCCTACATTTTGACAAGATAATTATGATAACATAAATGTAGGGAACAGCTGATTTTTTTTCGCGATTTCAACTTTGGTCCCGTAGTGAAAGTTGTTCATAATGATGAGTACAATGACCCCTTAAGAGGTTGCCGGTGTTTTACAAATAACCCTGTGTAAACAAAAAATAGTTTGGAAAATCCAAAAGTGCACACATAACACTCACTCATAAACGAAAAAGACAAACAACAACATAAACATATTTTCTAACAAAAATGAACAATTTATCACTTTTCATGAAGTATGTTTTGACTGCGTTTTTACCCATCAATATGGGTAAAGTTTCTAACCTCGCAATCCTTAAATAATGTCAAAGACTATTTATTTAGATATTTACTTGACGGTTGCTAGGCAACTTACGGATGTCAAGTCATGGTTGAAAATATTTAGTTACCTATAGATATAATATTTTAGTTAGTATTTTATTAAATATAATTAAACTACTTTGAATAAAAGAGCCATTTTCAATAGGGTTCGTTCTATGGCAGAAAGGAATGTATAAAAAAATAATTGACTCAATTAATTGATTTTATCGCAAGCAAAAAAAAATCCTGCCCGTCAATTTATGAACCCTGAAAACATTGTTTTTCAGGGTTCATAAATTGACGGACAGGATTTTTTTTTTCAACTAATTTTAATGCTTTTTCCATTTCTGCTGCATTAAATAAATTGTTAAAAGTACAGTATTAATCTCCATTTAATCATCTATACAATGGTATATAAATTAGGTAGGTTCTGTGTACTAGCAGGAGTGTAACAATAAAAACAGTTGCAGAAATGTGGTAAAAATTTTTTTTCGATCGTAGAGCACACTCTAATGCTCGCATTATGAGTCGTGCAATAACGTCTATATTTTTATAATTTGTAAGCTGTCACCCTGTGTGAAACCATCTAATATTATAAAGAGGAAAGATTTTTTTGTTTGTTTCTTTGTACCGAATAGACTCCGAAACTACTGGTCTGATTTAAAGAATTATTTCAGTGTTAGATAGCCGATTTATCGAGTAAGGCTAGAGGCTATATATATCATCACGCTAAGATCAATAGGAGTGGAGTACCAATGAAGAATGTTTTAAAATCGGGGGTTTTTTTTTGCGTTAGCCCAAAGTAACTATTCCACGCGGACGAAGTCGCGGGCAGAAGCTCTAGTAATATATACAAACCATGTTTCAGCACGTCGCCCGCTGCAGTTTTTGGATATATAACACCCGCTGTTACCGCAGTCGGAGTTGTGACATACAAGAAGCCATCAGCATCCTCTTGGAACAGGCTCCCCGTAAACACTGTTTCACTTTTTGTTACTTCCTCATCGCCAGCTTCTGGCAACGAGGAAATTGTTTGAGGCTCGTCTGTCTGAAGATCCACTCTTAATACTTCCTTGGTCATCCCTTTATTGGCTCTTCCAGCCTTGGAGGTTTTTGTCCACTGTCTGTTGCGGACCCAAGCTTGTGCTTTGGAGAGTGTGCGTCCGATTTTCAGAGGCCGGTGGACTGCTGATGGAAATAGTCTCATTAGTACCTGTGGTGGAGTAGGTAGTATTGGCAGGTGACGAATGGGATTTAGTTTTTAAGTGTTTAATACCAAAAAAAGCTCAGCGGTTGAGATGCACCAGTCAGCGAAATTGTTAAACTTGTTAACAGTGGTACTTTCAGGTACTACTCCTTTGCCCCCTTTTAATTTTATTTTGACTTCTCCCGCTCTGGGCGGAGCGGAAGGGCGTGTCAGACTCTTACTGACTAAAACCCACCCGAGATCCTTCCCTTGCCTAGCCAGGGGCCACGGTTTCCCATTAGGACTTCCCGCAACCCCGGTAGGCATCGGCCCTAGCGGACCCCGTCAATTTCGCTGATTCTTTGAGGCGCGCGTGGAACACGAGGCGCCGTCGACCCGGGCCTGGTCCTAATCGGACGGCGAGCTGGGGGCTTTGCCCCCTCAGAGTAGCCTTACTGCCTCCCCGCAATAGGTTGCCACTCGCTCACTTTCGCGCGTCTGCAGCAGATTTACGTGTATTCGCGACGAATATCCCTACAATTTGGCAAATTATTTAAACCTGGTATCATTTTAGAGCTGGAAACCCTTTATTGACGGGACGTGGCACTCAATCAGCCAATCAGGAATTGAGTAGTGCTTGACATATTAAAGTAGCCAAACAGAAACCAGAATAGCGCCTAGAAAGAATAAGATTTTTGTAAAGAATATTATTCTTCGTGGCTTTTTACAATGTTAGGTACTTTGACAATTTTGGTTCAGCATCTTTTATTCATTAAAATATTAATAATAATTGGAATTGATTTTAAATATCACTTTGTCTCCTTTATTTACTCCGCCCCCCCCCCCCCCAGATCTCTTAACCGCCCCCCTGGAGAATTTTGCCTGAAAGAAACACTGCTTGTTAGCTGAAAGAAACACTGCTTGTTAGCTGAAAGCTGTATAGTATGTGTATATTTTAACTGTTATGCCTGTTATAGGTCTACCGGAATCTCATGGCAAATGGAGAAATAAAAATTTGTTGCGTGCAATACTGGGGAAATTGGATTAAACGATCTTGATACTGTTTAATTTTTATTTATGTTCTTAGTATTAATGAACTTGAAGTATATAAGGTATGTGTATGAAGAATGTTGTTATACATTGGGTTCTTAACATAGGAAAATATGTCATGAAAAATAAATCAATCGTACATTACTTTATGTACTAATTTATTATATATCATTTAAATCATACTAAAACTTAACACCTCATTCAGAACTAGAAAACGATTCCAAGAACTCTACTTGTATTTCTTGTTCTTCATCAGACGATGAAGATAAAGAGGTATTTATTATAAATCGCTCTTCCAGCATTTTTATTATTCTATCTTGCTTGATGAAATCGTTTTCACTTTTCTTTACATGTTCACAACATTTTTAGATGGACCTGTAATATCTTTGCTTTGCCAGCACTTGTTCATAGATCTAACATGAACCGTGAATATAAGTCTCATCTAAATAAATCACATCCAATTTATTATGCTCTTCAGCTTCGCGGTTTTCTTTTATACGCTTCAAAAATTTGTATCTTTGTAGTTTTATGTCATCTCTCTCCATCAGAATGGTCCTTTTTGATTGACATTTAACATATTCAAAACCAATCTCCTTAAGTATAAGTCTGTAAAAAATAATAACATTTATCATGTTACTCAAACGATAGCTTAGTTATTCATCATTATCATCATCAGTCTATATACGTCCCACTGCAGGGCACAGGCCTCCTCTTACGAGTGAGAGGGATTATTCCTTTAAATTTTTCTTACCCTCCGTTGAAATCAATACCTTGTCGAAGAATTAGTAACAGTTTCATTACTGTTAGAATTTCCTTCCGAACTGTATAGAATTCTTTTACTTTATTCCTAACTCTAAATCGAAACTGTCCAAGTTGATTTTCTTCTTCCCCCCTCTCCGCTTTTTACCAGGCGTGTAAAATACACCATCATTCGATGTGCTCTCACCTACAATTCGTCGTATAGTAGTACTGGAAACCCCTTTAGACAAGCTACAATTAAGTAAGAAAAATATGAAATAAGCTACAAATATCAAAACAACTCGGTCCAACTTACCGGTCAACTCTACGACGCGCTTTAAAATCAAAGTTTGAGTTTGATTTACGCCTTCTTCTTCCCTTATTTTACGATACACATTGAAAACAATATTTCTCGCGTGAGATCGAAGTGGCTTTTTCGACATTTTCACAAAATCAACAAATTTTCAAGAAGATAGCACAAAATCTCAGCAGCGGTTGACAGATCTCGTAATTTGATTTGACAAGTGACAATTGACATTGCCATATGAAAATCAATATTTTTTATATTTTTTTTATGCCATGAGATTCCGGTAGACCTATACCTCAGAGTAATAACTAAAGTATTACTCTGAGACCTATACCCCCCTTCGTTACCGAACGAGCCCCGCCGTATAACATCTTACACGGTTGGTATACGCGACTTGAATCACTATTTTTACTGCTAAATAAAGACTAATATCGCCTGTGGGCCGTTTTTCTCTATGGCCTGACGGATATTGTTGTCAATTAGAAATAAAATGACCAAATAATGACAGGTAACACCGAAAATTTCTGAAAAATGTCCAAAGTAACAAATTGCGCGCATCAGTGTCAAACAGCGGTGCTTGAGTTAAGGAGGATGCGCCAAGGTAGCCCGCGAAATTCATATTTTCTTAGGTTTTTTGCAATTTGCAGGTCACTGTCAGGTTGTATCTTGATTAAAATATGATTTGCGAGCGTAACCAATATGGTTTTACAGAATTATAATCATTAGAATCAGCAATACAACTCCTTAGGTTAGCATAATCCCGAAATGTCATGATTTCATGAAATAGTCATTCAACGGGATTACATGAACTTATACCTAGAGTTGTATTGATGATTTCTATGATTATAATTTTATAAATAAACATTTGATACGGTCGCAAATCATATTTAGATCAACATACAACCTGATACTGACCTGTAAATTGCAAAAAACGTAAGAAAATTCGAATTTCGCGGGCTACCCTGACGCTTTCACCTTAAGCTCTGAACGCCAATCCTCGTACCTAAAAAGCGTTCACATTCAAGTCGCAATCTGTCAAACTTATCAAAAATGTTGGTAAATTGATTGTTATGTTTGACAGATTGCGAATGAGATGCGAATGCGAACGTTCTTAAATATTACGGGAATTGCCCCTGTGTTATACTCACTCATCGGTTTGATTCGATTAGCCTTTGTAATTCGTTTGATTGAGGTATGAAGAGTCCGTTCTTTCATGCGTTTCCATATCGCGGAGAAGTTGAAAATTGTACTCGTTTTATGATTAATGAAAGAAATAGAAGTAGCTTTAGTAGTGTAAAAAGGTAAGTAATACGGATCAAGTGGAGTTAATGTTGTCAGGGGGGGGAAGGGTGGCTGCAAGAGTGAGTGTTTGGGATGGCTTGGAGGCTGCTCAGGGATTGGGACGACGTCAAGAGGACCAGAGGAGGAGTTTAGCTGGACTCCTGGTAAGGGGTTGAGATTTTCTCGAAGATTCTTTGTTTCTTTATCTTCACTAAAGTCAGTCATCCCATGTCCCACAGGAATAGGGACGAAAGTTATAGCCGGCTTGTTCCGTACTACTCGGTCAACTCTAGGAGTTTCTTCCCACCACATAGGCGTGAAGCTATAGTCCAAGAAACCGACATCTTCTAAGTTGTCTTCAAGGTCGACTGTCTTTAGCAGTGCCTTTTGTTTTTGTATTTCTATTTGAAAATCTTTAAGGACGGCGTCGATCTCGCGAATAGATTTTTGCATCTGTGCTGATAGTTGTGTTTTGTTGAAGTTAGCTGGAATATTAAGAAGGTATAAATACTTAAGTTACTTGGACATGCGCGAATAATATTGATACATTGTCACTGGTGAAAGAAGGTGTACCTTCTGTTGCTGTCTTTTATAGGGCCGATTTACAGTCAAATATGCATTTCAACTTGCATTCGTGGAATGGCACGAGTATAACATACATAACATACATAATAATCAGCCTATTAATGTTACTGCTGGGACACAGGCCTCCTCTCTGTGAGAGGGAGTGGGCTGTAATCTACAACGCGGGCCCAGTGCTGGTTGGTAGATGTCACATGTCTTTGAATTTTTGGTTCTAGGACATGCCGGTTTCCTCACGATGTTTTCCTTCACCGTTTTTGGGAGCAGTGGTGATGAAATTTTTTACACAAAGTAAAGCGCCTGCTTGGGTTCGAACCCACGACCTGGTAAGTCGGGGCCATTACCAATGGGCCACCACTGCTCAATATAACATACCTTACTTCTATTATTTAAGTTTTAAGATGTAGGAGGTAACTATGAACTTTGTTTCTTTCGGTATTATTTCCGTTAGATTATAAGCTGTTGAAAAATTGTGTTCTGCAACAAATCATTTACAATCTAACGCATTATTTTTCGAGAGTTTATAATCTAGCTACCTATAGGAAATCGATAAATTGTGAACTGGTATCAAACTTGCTTGCGACGTCACGCACCTTAAATTAAATAGCATACCCAGAGCAACTTGGAAGTGGCGCGGTTGGTGACAGTTCTAACCTAACTTAACTGCGAGCAACTTGGAAGTGGCGCGGTTGGTGACAGTTCTAACCTAACTTAACTGCGAGCAACTTGGAAGTGGCGCGGTTGGTGACAGTTCTAACCTAAATTAACTGCGAGCAACTAGGAAGTGGCGCGGTTGGTGACAGTTCTAACCTAAATTAACTGCGAGCAACTTGGAAGTGGCGCGGTTGGTGACAGTTCTAACCTAAATTAACTGCGAGCAACTTGGAAGTGGCGCAGTTGGTGACAGTTCTAACCCATTTCACCCCATTGTGCCGATAGTCGTAACAGCCAATGGCATAATAGGGTTTACTTTATAGTTAACCCTATTAAGTATGCCATTGGCTGTTGGCGTTTGAGGAGGAAGTGTGACGCCGTCAGAATTGTCGTTCGGGCCAGCGAGTTCAAACCGCCAAACGAGAGATTATACGACCCAGAAATTAATGTTTCAAAATGTCCGACATTGCCTGAGCTGTGTGTATTGTGCCATTGCATTGTTAACTAATTCTAAAAACACAATGACATTTTGCCCCATCCTTTTTATTGATCTGAATAGTAGATCATTAGTCTCACAAAGAATAGATGCAACAACCGACTTCAAAAAAAGACACTACAAAGTCAAAAATAACTTTAATGTCGGAAGTCGGTGTTTTTGGTTTTGAACTTTCGTTTTTGCCGCCGACTTCCGAAATGAAAGTTATTTTTGACTTTGTAGTGTCTTTTTTGAAGTCGGTTGTTTTTTTTTTGTGTTAGAGAGAAAAGAAAGTAGGTAGTAGAGAAAAGTTTTTATTTAGCACTGTTTTGTTGTGCTATACACAGTGATAGGCAGTTATCATCATATCATCCGTATAAACTAAGTTGGAAAAAATACACGTTATTGAAGCTAACTCAAAAACTATCCAAGCAAAGTTAATAAAATTTATATGAGACCACCTCGGGAGCATACCCTTCCAAACAAAAAATTAATTGTCAATATCGGTCTAGAATTGACGGAGAAATCGCGTAACAAACATACAAAAAAAAACAGACGAATTGAGAACCTTCTCTTTTTGAACATAACACCACGCCTTGTTTCCCCGAATGGTTGGGCAGAGGTGTACTTGTAGCAGGTACACCCACATTTCGCCAGTTATGTTTTAAGTCCCATGTAATAGGGGGCGAGCCTATTGCCATCAACCGGGCACAAATCCAGACTCCGGGCTGCTACTGAGAAATTCCAGATAGAAAAACCCAATAACACTTTGCCCGACCCGGGGATCGAACCCAGGACCTCGTGCTCTTTTTTGAAGTCGGTTAAAAAGATGCTAGGAAAACTGACCGGCAACTAAAATTAAACTTTAGTGATAGGTACTGAAAACTTCCTTATAGTGCTTAAACACACAATCACTCACTCTCACACACTCACAGAATTACCCTTACCCCACTATATTATTAAGTAAAATGTACCACCTAAGCTTTAAGGTTCCTATTAACGTATTAAGATGTATATACATGTCATTAGTAGATTCTATTATGAGTTATGCTCTTGATAGCTATGGATTAACTTTCAAAACTAACTTGGAAAAATTAGAAGCTCTTCAGATTCGATTCTTGAAACTACTTGTTACTCAAAAAACTAAAAACAGTTGTAAAGGAGATTATAGGAAACTCTTTAAAATATGTAAAATTCTACCGATTAGTTACAAACATAAGTATATTTTAGCAGTCAACCACCATGGTATCCAGGAGCATAACCTAACTCATGTAATCAACAACCATAACACACGATCTATGTCTGCTGGCAAATTCAACGTACCCAGAGTCACTAATTATTATGGTGACCGAACCCTAAAAAAACGAATACCATATCTATTGAACAGTCTGCCAGCAGACATACGGAGTGAAGTGAACAAAAATAGTTTTAAAAATAAATTAAAAAAATATTATTTAGAGATATGTTAAGAGAATGTAAGGTAATTATTGTTTATAGGGAGATATGCTACCTACAAATAATAAGATAGCATAACATAACATCACGCCTTTTTTCCCCTAAGGGTTGGGCAGAGGTGAACATAACCGGCGAAATGTGGGTGTATCTGCTATGAATAATAACTGCCTAGTTTAGTTAGTTTAGTTTTAAGTACAAAGTTTATTGAGTGTCTAGACTCACCGACCCCACAGTCAAACCATTACTACGGTTTTGTGGGGCTTAGTTATACTTACCATTTATTTGAATAAAGATAAATAAATAATAATCAAGAAATAATAATCACATCTACTAAGATTCGTCTCGCATAGTTAACCTAGATTTTAATCATAATAAATAAATCTATAAAATGTCGCATGATTCCTTACTACTAGTGTGTCTGTCAGCGTGCTTATACAGACGCCACAGCACATCAACTTACTCCAATCTCTCAATTTTTTCCAATCAATATTGAATCTTATACTTTAGCGATAAAGTTGAAAATCTATCAAAGAAATTTGACAGATTATTGTAACTTGATGTGCTGGCGTACATAATTTAAAGGCAGTGTATAGAGTGCCACCAGTGGCACTCTATCCCTATCGGATAAAGTGCCACTACAGGCACCCTAGTAACACCGCCTCGGCCCGGCCAAAGTGCCGCAAGCATTGGATTGTCATTGTCACTGTCACTAAGTCACGTCACTTGGTATTTTGTTTGATTGTCGAGGTTAGATCGCTGTAAAACACCACATTCCCATAACATTACATTCTCTTGTGCCTAAACGGACCCTGGCACTTCACCGGCCGCTACCGAGGCACCGCTCGCTACGCTCGCTCGGCTCGTGCGTTGTGTGGTCACAGTTCTAACCTAACCTAACCTAAATAACAAGTGACAATGCAACGCTCACGGCACCCTAGCCGGGCCGAGGCAGCGACACTAGAGTGCCACAAGAATACTCGCGGCACTCTATACACTTCGTAATTTAAAATGAAAATGTAAAGGACCCCCTTTACATTTCTGAAATACTGACCACGAACCTAGCTTAGTCACTAGCCTCCCACAATATAATTGTACTTGCTGGATTGTGGATCATTGTTGAATCTGAGCAATGTAAAAAAAAAAAAAAAAAATGTAATAAAAAAATAAAATAAATTACCAACCACCACCAACCACCAACCACCAACGACCAATCGACCAACAACGAATCTGACCAATGTATAAATATTAATATTGTGATGAGAAAATAAAGTCCATTGATTGATTGTGTTAGGTTTCATTTTATTAAGAGATAATTGTTGGATTTGTACTGGCAACATCGAAATATTCGATATATAAAAATGGCGGAACAACGGTTTCGATATAGTGCTCGGAGGGTAGTGCTCGTGATAACAACGTGCTGTGAGTTTAAAAAGATGGATTGGCATAGAATGCTTGGTGATGGTCAGGGTAGTGTTTTTCTACAGTATCTTGGTGTTTCATATCATTTTCCTTATCCCTGAAATATTGTAAATTATGTAGTCTTATTAAACTCAAACTCAAACTCAAAGCATTTATTTCAATTAAACCATTTACAGGCACTTTTGAATTGTCAAAGAGTCGGTCAGTTAGTCAGAAAGTTGAAGCTAGTCGCCCATTCCAAAAAGTAGATCTCTGTGGAGAAGAACGGGCAAGAAACTCCCAGGACACTCTTTTAAATAAAGACATTACAAAATCCTGGGTACTGTAACGTTGTGCAACTGAATAGTCGAGTGTTGCTATAATGATATTTAGTAAGTTACTAATCACAACACTAAAACACATGTCACAACACTATCTGTCTCAGTATAGCTCTTGGCTCTGTCATTTGACTTCCGTTTACTGTACTGGTGACAGCTAACCTCTAAGGTCAGCTATGAGCCCCGAATCTAGGGTGAGTTCCTCATTATTCCACTGTGTTCTATAAACTATGTATATTATATATCTATTGAGTGTGCCTTCTGCCATCTGCCATCTGCTATGATCACGTTGCCTGGTGTTTCATACTTAACCTAACTTACCATCTGCGAATGTGCCACGCTATCTCTGCACTATCTCTCTCTGCCTGTAAGCCGCTGCGATGTGTTAAGCTTCCGCCTACACCGCTTCCCATACCGTTCCTTGGTGGCTAAATGGGGGATGAAGCTGACACATCGCATGCGGCCTGCTGCTACTCGCACTCCTGACATGCGCTCTCTCTCACGCACCTTGCAGGGCTCACCGTACGGGCTGAGGGCAGGACCCCTTACCCATACCTGCATGCCTGCCTGCCACGGATGCGTAGTCAACTACGCACGCTACCGTGGCCTTACCTACCTGCGGCCTACCGCCGCAAGCCTGTGCTGACAGGCAGCCTCCACCATCTACCGACGCTCACCACCTGGCGTCCTACGAGGGCCGTCCGCCCTACTACTGCGGAGCCTGTGCTGACAGGCCACCACGTCTACCACGTGCTGCCAAGGACGGTACCCTTCCTCTATCTATAAGTGCGAGAGCTCAGACACAGTGTTTAGGACCTACCCGCGACCTAGCCGTGTTACTTCTTCCTATCTATCTAAGTATCTAAATATATGTATTAACCTTCCTTGATGTTTCATTATCTTCTACCTAATCTACCTACCTATCTCTTGGCAGCCTGCGCAGCCTACCCTGTGCAGCCCTAGCTGCCACAGTACATTATTCTTGTTGCTTCTATATGTGAGAACAATGTGAAAAAAAGAAATAGAGACAATTCAAAGTATAAGATTTAAAATAAGCCTTGGCAGAAAAGAGATGACCAGTCTCAACCGACGGCGCCCGTTCACGAACATGACGCGTGGATCAGCACCATCCAGCTCAACCATTTTGTAGGGAACCGAATGATCCAACACACTCGCCACCATCGGCGAGACATTTAAGTAAGCATGACAAAGTCTCAACTGCCATGCTCTTTCAAGTCAACATAAAACATAATATAATAACAGAATAAACAGAATAAACAAATTAGACAGTTTAGATTATGATATTGGGGTAACGAATTTAGGATTCATTTGAGGATTAGTATCTATCTGAGGTATTAGTTGTTTTAGAGCCAGGTTAGATAATGCTACAATTGATTAATAAAATGAAATGAAATGAAATTGTTTATTCTGTAAATAGGATATCGGAATCACTTATACACGTCATATTAAAAAAAAATGTTTGAAATAAGCTAGATGAGGTCGGCGTTTCCTAACTGACTACTCTGAGAAGAAAGGCCGAAACAAACTCAGAGGTCGCAGTCTCTTTTAAAGTCCAGACATAATCTTGGTCAAGCCATATGAGAACCATGTAGATTAGTGTCTGAAATGGTCTTTTGAGGAAAGAACCACACAGAAAAGCAACGTAATATTCCGTAGCTTATAATAGCATTACGCATTCAAAGGATACATATTTAAAAAAACATATTATGTTCGTGTGATCGATGTTGTATTATATAGATGACTTCACTTATCATTTTAGATACCTACTAGTCATAGAAATTCGTAAACATTTATAAAAGTATTAAAAACAATAATAAATTACATAAATAAACTTACCTTGTCTTACTTGATTGCAATGAAATAAGTCATAATTTGAAAATAAACTTATTAACAATAATAGCATAGTTTTTTCTTACTTTAAAATGAATTAGGCTGTATTTGAATATTGACTGTCATTTATTTTGTATCTGTCAAGTAATTTTAAACAGAACCCAATCTTTTGTATTTAACCATTTAAAAAAATAACAAGAAGACATCAATATTTGTATCGTTTTATATTTAGAAATGATTGTATACGTATACAAAAAACAACGATAACGATATAAAAAACTACACTGATTTTTTTATGATATTCACAACATAATGTAGAAGTATTTTTATAAAATAATCATAACTATGAACCGATGAGTTGTGCCGTGTTGTCGATTCACAATATATACTTATACACAAGCTTATAGCAATTTATACACATACACAAAGATTTATGGAACCACGTGTTCCGTTATTTAAAAAAACAACTGCGTTTTACTTTTTTAAAGGTACATTGAATATTGATTTTTGTTTAAAAGCAGTTACAATTTCAGCTTTATCCTCTTATATTTATAAAATAAAGCTGAAGAGTTTGTATGTTTGTTTTCCGTTTGAAAGCGTTAGTTTCTGGAACTATCAGTAGGATATGAAATATTGTTTTTGCATTTGATAGTCAGTTACCTTGGTTCTCCTGCGGATCTCTTCATTTCTGATTCGATCACGTATACGTAGAGAAACTCCAAGCATAGCCCTCTCCATTGCTCTTTGGGTGACTTTTAGCCTTCTGATAAGGCCCATTGTGAGCGACCACGTTTCAGTGCCATAAGTCATCACTGGCAACAGGCACTGGTCAAAGACTTTCGTCTTGAGACACTGTGGTATGTGGGACGAAAAGATATTGCGTAGCTTCCCGAAAGCTGCCCAGCCGAGTCGGATTTGACGATCATCGAGCATTATACTGAGGTCCTCCATGGTCTCAGCCATGATAACTATGTCGTCGGCAAACCGAAGGTTACTGACATACTCGCCATTGATGTTGATGCCTAGCCCTTTCCAGTCCAGAACCTTGAAGACATCCTCCAGTGCAGCGGTGAACAGTTTCGGAGAGATAACGTCTCCTTGTCTCACACCTCGCTGCAGAAGAATAGGTTTCGAGGTCGGGACTGATATAGCCCGAAGAATTGCCAAACGTAAGTGGCAATGGGCAGGACACATTGCTCGCAGAACAGATGGCCGATGGGGCCGAAAGGTTCTGGAGTGGCGACCGCGTACCGGAAGACGTAGCGTTGGAAGGCCTCCCACAAGATGGACCGATGACCTTGTAAAGGCCGCAGGAATCCGCTGGATCCGTGAAGCACAGAATTGGTTGAAGTGGTGGTGCTTGGAGGAGGCCTATGTTCAGCAGTGGACGTCTTTCGGCTGATATGATGATGTATTTCTGGGACATGTGCTGATATGATGATGTATTTCTGGGACATGTGCCAAGTACTTAATTGTCTCCCATATCTAGTAATCCACTATTCTGTTTTTGAGATTCAGTCTTTATCAATGACATAATATATAATAATGACTACAAGAAAACAACTGGTTGCACTCCGGGAGTGCCGGCAGAAGTGAAAACTTGAACATTAATGTTGTGCATTTTTGAATATTTTGGAATGGTTAGGGAATAATTTCGCATGAATTGCTTTATTTATCAGTATAAAAGTACTATAATTTATGTGGTTAAATACAATATTCATTTGTAGTAGTAGTATATTTATTTATTTTCAAAATATAGTCTAACATAAATAAACAATTTATTTAAACACTTTTCATGAAGTATGTTTTGACTGCTTTTTTTTACCCATCAACATGGGTAAAATTTCTTACGTCGCAATCTTTACGTAATGTCAAAGACTCTTTATTTTGATATTTACTTTGTCGGTTGCTAGGCTACGGATCTTACGGCCACGTCCTGACGCGAGTTTAACATTTTTTACCCATCGCAAAAAAAGTGCACAACACCGCTACAGAAGATTTAACTCCAAAAAAAAAATCCTCTTGCCAACGTAGGCTCTAGACCTTGTTGGCTTAACAGACCTCTGGACCCGAGTATGAACTGACTGCAACACTTTGACCTCTAGTGATTACGCCACTGCTGCTGAAGATATACTAGGTACTTCTTCAGCGTTCATCACTGAAGTAATATCTTGATGGATATGTATTCAGGCCAGTCCATTCAGACGATTAGGTTTTATTTTACTTATACCGCACGTGCCGCTGTGCCCTGGATCCGCCCTTGGGCTATTATCATCTCTCTTCAACCCTGAGTAGCCGAGCAAAAAGAAAAAAAGCAGTAAGAACGCTAAACGAAGTAATAGCGTGGGCAAGTGCTAAATGCGACGCTTTTGGTTGGGGGCCAATGGGGATTTATAAAAATGTGGCTGATGTATTTAGTACGAGTATGTCGGAGACGAAGCGCGGCACGTGACCCGAGTAGTGGGAGCACTCGGCTAACTTCGTGCTATGACGGAGCCTAGCTAATTGAGGGGCGCCAGGACGAGGGCACTTGCCTTCCGACCGTTCTAGAGAACCGAACCTCCAGTCTAGGAACTGTCCTACGTTTCGTTTTGTTGTGTCGTATACCTACAGTATCTGTGTGGCTACCATGAGTTTCATTTAACCTTCTCGATCAAACGCATCGAGCGCGTTCGGCGTTCCGATTGGCCCTTCACCGGTGAAGGCTGGCCGGCTGCCAATCGGAGCGCCAAACGCGGTCGATGCGTTTGATCGAGATGGTAAAATGAAACTCATGGTAGCCACACTGATCGCATCGGAGTTAAGACGTCGCGGAACTGTATTCGATTCGTTGTGCTCTGTGCGTTGTAGTTAAGTGTAATTTGTGATATTTTGTGATTTTAATAAACGCCGTGTACCACACCCAGAGTGTTTTCATTGCACGAAGCCCATCTTCTACCCACATGATTTCTGAATCTAATGGAATAAATCCTGATGATCCGACAAGTATGTATTGCGTATCTTACAACCTCCACGCGATCAAACGAAGTCGCCTACAGAAGCTAGTTATCAATAAAACAATTGTAATAATATTTTTATTGAAACTATAACATACTTACATTATACTATAATAAAAATCGCTTTTGGTGTTATGCCTGTGTGACCGCCTTATACTTCTAAACTACGTGACGGGTTTTGAAGCGGTTTGCACCATCATTTAGAAAATGTATTCTAAAAGTTCTATGTGCATAACACATTAATATTAAACTTATTACAGTGTGTCCGGACATGGACTAGCGATATTCTAAATACTTAAATAATAAACTATTTTAAAGTACAATTACACTCTAGGCTTGGGTGCAATACGCTTCCCCGCTATGTGGCAGCCATTTTGCTTTTTTTTACAAAAAATATTATTTATTTCAAAGTTTTAGTCATACTGAGATAAAAATAGGCTTATTCAAAAGGCAATAATATTGTCTACCATATGCAATACAAAGCAATGTGTTCACAATTCCATAACTTTTGAAAAAAAATGTGAAAGTCGAAAAAAATCAAAGAAAAATTATGCAATTCAACCAATAATTACCTATTACAAGCCTAGAGAGTAATTGTAAAAAAAAAATTAAAAAAAAAACAGTGTAACTATGTACTATAAAATAGTTTATATTTAAGTATTTAGAATATCGCTAGTCTATGTCCGGACACACTGTTTATAAAGCAATCTCGATATTTTATCAAGTCGTAAAACTGTTCGCAGCAGGGTCGCCTCGCTAGTTGTTAAATTGTTGCATGTGCAATGTTACAAGTTTTATGATTCGATAAAATGTTAGTATCTTAATATAAAAATGAAAGTGTGCACTTGTTTTCTGCTGTTCGGGATACTTGGTAGTTATTTTGCATTTATTTCAATTCTATTCTTAACTTAATTTGCGCAAAGCGTTTACGAACTTCCTTCTTACGTGTAACTAATGCTAGCTTGCTATATAAAATGTGTTTGGTCTCGGACTGTACAAACTTTAAGGGAAGGTAGTTTGCTCTATTTTATCAATAAAATTATTCTACATGGGGGGTCGGAACCCAACCCCCCTGAATGGCAGCCATTTTTGTATTTGCAATGCATTTTGATAACTTTTAATATATATTTTTTTACTGTTATCTCCTCTTATTCAGAGCACCTGCCATTTTATCTCTTCACCACCCTTGGTTGACTGGTAGAGAATGCCTAAGGCATTAAGTCCGCCTTTGTATCTCATTGTGTGCGAGAAGATTGAATAAATAGTTTGGAAATTCCAAAAGTGCACGCCTCATATCACACATTCATAAACTAAAAAGAAATTCAAAACATAGTTTCTAACAAAAATTAACAATTTATCACTTTTCATGAAGTATGTTTTGACTGCTGTTTTACCCATCAATATGGGTAAATTTCTAACCTCGCAATCCTTACATTATGTCAAAGACTATTTATTTAGATATTTACGTTGTGGGTTGCTAGGCAACACGCTATGTCAAGGTTGGAAATGTTTAGATAAAGATATTATATTTTAGTTAGTATTTTATTAATTATAATTAAACTACTTTGAATAAAAGAGCCATTTTCAATAGGGTTCCTTCTACGGCCAAAACAAATATATAAAAAAAATAATTGACTCAATTAATTGATTTTATCGCAAGCTACAATATTTTCAAGCTTCATAAATTGACGGACAGGAATTTTTTTTCAACTATTTTGATGTTTTTTTCATTTCTGCTGCATTAAATCAATTAGTAAAAAGTACAGTATTAATCTCCATTTAATCATCTATACAATGGTATATAAATTAAGTAGGGTCTGTGTACTAGCAGGAGTGTAACAATAAAAACAGTTGCAGAAATGGGGCAAAAAATATTTTTCGATCGTAGAGCACACTCTAATGCTTCGCATTATGAGTCGTGCAATAAATAAATAAATAAACTTTAAGGAGAATAGTTACATAGACCTTTTCAATACCTATTAACATTCTGTTTAGGACGGTAGAATTATTATTTATTACATCGACATTATGTCAGTGACCTTAAGTGGTTAGCCTGTGTGTTCTTTGCTGAGCTCACGTGACGCAACGCGTCATACGTCCAGCCAGTAATAGGACTCGCCCATCTAGGAGCGTTGTCCCAAATTAGAGGTATTATTAATTTATTATACATAAATCAAAAGGTATTTAATAAAACACGTATACTAAAATAAAAATAATTAAATTATCTTTAAAATAGTGAAGGTTTAAAAAAAATATACTTCATCGTTTTTGCGTAATTCTTAGTTCCTTATCCACGTTAAACATAACTGTACAAATTATACACTATGTAATGTAAACATAATCTAAAATATTCAGAGATTAAGTTATTAAAAAATAGTTCTTATTTAACATAATTATATTTTTTCCAAATCATTAACACTCGTCGCTTTAAATATAGTAAAATCTTATAACTAAGAAACTGTTCTCAAGCTTGTCCCAATGACATTTTTTGTAGGTAAATTTTTATCTAGTTTTGTAGGTATATTTATTTTAGTTTTATCTAATTACCTAAAAACACTTTTATAATAAATTACGTAATTAATTATCTTTCAGCTTACACACATTCGTTCGCATCTAACACACCAAAATCAAATCAGAGGAATGTCAACCTAGCACTAGAAACTGTTTTAGAATTCAGTAATAAAGACAAAGAAAATGACATAAAGTTCTTAAATAATGTACAGAAGTTCATAACAAAAGTTAAAACAGTTATTAATGAAAATAGTAATGGTAACAACTTACGACGTAACAACAAAGCCCCGAGAGTTAAAACCTTCACGGAATTCATTCAGGACGTCATACAGATACTCAACACTTATGAAGATACCGCATTTGCAGATTTTTTTGACATTCTAGACGAAGAAATCAGAAATTATCACTACATAGGTTGCAGATTTTACGAATTGACGGAGAATTATGAAATCAGAGAGCTAATTGGCGCAAAATTAGATTCTATTAAAGGGAAACCAATTTCTGTTACGAAAGCATACATCAACGCACTTTCCGATATGTTAAAAAATTCTCATTATGACAGACACGTCAAAAAAATTGTGAAGTATATCAATTCTTTGTACAAACAGGAGGCTGAAGAGGGTTTCCAAAAAGTCATAAGTGATCTGGAGGGTTATGGCAGGTCGAAATCTAAAAGGTCTAACAATAAGTTAGGTAAGATTATTAAAAATGGGGTCCGGTCAATTATTTTCGATCACTACACAAACCTAAACACTAATGTTAGACGAGACGTCAAACAAAGAATTGAAACATTTTGGAGACAATTTAAAAATAAAACTCCGTCTAGGGATAATAAACCAAATGTCAAACCTTATTCCAAATCTAAAAATAATGCCGAGAACTCTGAAAATATTACGAACGAAGTTAAGAAGCCTGAGCCTGTTTCAGGAAAAGATCTTATGAATATCACCAATAAAAAGACAAAACAAAAAAAACGTATTAAAATACATGAAAATAATAAAGACAGGACCGAAATAAAACAGTCTGAATATAAAAAAGCCGAAATACAGCGAGATGACATGAAAATTGAAAAGAAACGATATATTAAACATACTATAAATGACACCGTCGACGAACCTCTTGATATTCAAGAGAGTGAAACAAGTCTAAATTCTCAGCATACTGGTCCTATAATAAACCAACAATGGATCAAGAACGAACACCAAAAGCGAAATATAGATAGTTTATCTGGCGAATCATTCAACTCCATAGAGTTTTACCAAGAGCCTCACCATAAAACAAAGCAATACATAGCGATAAACCCAAAAAATTTATCCCAAAAATCTTCAACGAATGTAATAAAGAAACTAGAGAAAATCGAAGCTCTGAATATCTCGTCGTCGACAAACAATACAGTTAAGAAGATATGGATAGAAGAATCAACGGGAAGACTACCGAAAGTTGTACTCGATAAATTGGCACTCCAAGCCAGCGAACACGAATCGAGACATAAAAAGACGGATAAGTCGTTAAACAAGCACAGTCATAAGTATAAGAAAAAACATGATAAAGACCAAAAAATGTGGCATGGGAAAATATATGAACCAAAGTATGTCAAGATGTATGGAAAAAAGGATGACAAGAAACACGTCAAGAAGCATGTAGAGGAGAATTGGTCAAAGAACGACATAAGATATGAATCAAGGCAAAAACAAAAATCGAAGCAACATAAAAAACACAAGTATGACAAGACCTCAGATCCCAACGACCCATTTATATTAGTACATAATAGAGATTTCTTCAGGCAAAATTATGTTCGAACTACAGACTCGGTTTTTACTATGGAGACACATCAATTCAAAAAAAGTATGGGGCCGTTAAGAGTGGAGCTAAAGTAAGATTTTGATGTAATCTGTTTAGAAATCGCTATAATTTATGTTCAATTTATTTGCCCTTCTTAATAAATAACCTCCTTGGATAATACCAGTTTTTATAAAGGAGATGTTTCAAAATGTATGGAGCCTGGGCCAGGTCCTTGTACACTATACAAAAAAATAGGGAAATTCATTTAAAACAGTTCTTAATTGTCCAATTACTTTAAAATGGCTTGGTTTGCTGGTAAACACAAGAAATTACACTTGAAATTGCAACACAACAAAAACCCGTCATGGCGGTAAGCTGTCATTTTGATTGACGTTTGTCACGTTTGACATGTTTATTATGGCGGTAAGCTGTCATTTTGATTGACGTTTGTCACGTTTGACATGTTTATTTCACACTGTTGTGACAGCTGACAGTTCTGTTTCTATGATCTATGGTTTACTGTCAATGTTTTTAAGCATAGAGTAACTAAATCCGTGAGACGCCATGTTGAAAGTCGATAAAAATTGATAATAAATATCAATTTACTACCACAACAGTAAACATTTAATTGAATTATCTGTATTTTTCCTGAATTCTACGGATTTTTCTCTTTTTTTTGAGATACTGTACATAGACCTGGCCCATTTTGAAACATCTCCTTTTGTAACATTATTGTTGTATTTGATAAATATATCATCTCATTCCTTATTACCTTATGCAAGTCTTTGTATTCAAACACCAAAACTGTTTTAAGAACAGAAGAACTGAACAGAACTGTTTTAAGACGTTAACATTGAAATAATATTGCTTTATTAATTTCAGACAAAACAAACGATTGGGCACAGCTTCCACAAAATCTCAGCACTTTCTGGAGGTCTTAGATATACTGATGCCTTCGAAAACTGGTAAAACAATCAAATCTCAACGAGCTAGGAGAATTGCTGCGCCACGAGTAAAATTAAATGAAATAAGACGTATGAGACCAATTCAGCAGACTTCACCTACTCCAATAACTAATTTTACCACGAGAAACCTGACTGTTGCAGTACCTAGGGCATACTCTAAAGATGAAAAGAAAATCTTATCCTGGAAACCCGAATGGCATTTCAAAAAAAGTGCAGAACCCCCGTCATCGTCTGACGAAGGTATGACCTTAGAAACATCAGAAATAAAAGACGATAAAAGTCATGGACACAATGCTAAAAGAACATCTTGCAGCTTACAAAAAGACCCATACGTCATTGAAAGAATAAAAAATGTTGAAAGACAGTTGAATGAAGTTAAAAGTAGAATTAATTTTTATAGTGATGTGGTGACAGAAAAAAAAGTTACGCATAGTTTTGTGGCAAATAATGACGTAGTAAAACATAAACAAACAGAAACTCGGTTCAGATCCGATGTAAACAATTTTCACAATGATTATAAGGTTAGTCAAAACAAATTAAAGATGGGAAGATCTGCAGATAATAAAACTAAGCATATAATTAGACACAAATACGTAAAACATGAAGATCCTACAATGAACGAAATGGACATACTAAATGGTAAAAGCTCCGAAACTAAGTTCAAATTCGATGTAAGTATGATCCCCAATGTTTTAAAGTATATAACAGACAAAACAAAGGAAGCAGGTAAACCAGATGACAAAACAGATGTTAAACACAATGATTTTAAAAACAAAGAAGTAATAGTAAAAGACGATAATGAAATCAAAAAGTTTACGAAACAGAAAAAAAATATAAAAAAAGAAAAGAAACCAGAAATAAGTCTCACTAACATTGGCAACGTGAGTGCAAAAGCAAAAGATAAAGGAATTAAAGTTACGATGAATGACTATGATGGCGATGATACATTGAAAGCAACAGGAACTGAGAATAAGAAAATAGCCTCATTGAGTACTTCAACGAACGCTATAGAATCTACCACTAAAACTACAACGACTGTTCAACCTACTGTGGCAGTAACCACTCCTACCACACTTAAATTATTAACTATATCTATTTATGTACCAGTTGCTACATCTCCTAAGTTAGCTGACGTTTTGCAAAAGGCTGAAGTCAATGTGACTCTTGATAAAACACAAAACAAAATGACCAACAACACATCACAGGTTGCAGATGTTAGTATAACCACTCTAAATGTCACTAAGGATGTATCAATGAAAATGTGACGAATCTTCAACGCGATGTAATTCCCACGACGTTATATTATCAAGAAAAAATATAATTGTTCATAAGAACTCTCTGTGTTTGCGTTTTCCTCCCCCCAGCGACGCCCTAGGCCCTAGGCCGTGGTTGTGCCCTTAGCGGGTATCAATCAGTTCATGTCTTTTGCCATGCAGTCCGGTTAAGCAACCGACAACCAAAAAATCTGTGCTTGCTTTCAGTGGCGTTCCTTTCATATAAGCCAAAAAGCCAGGCTTGCCTAAAAACATGAGCCCACCAAAAAAAAAAAAAACTTCACCTGTAAACTTGTAAAACCAACCAAGTCAATCATTCAATAATCATGTCGCAAGAATTGATAAGAATAATATCAGCCGCGCGCTTTATAAGCTACGATGCCAGGTTTACGTACTCAAAGAATAATATTTAAATTCCGCGCCGTTTTGCATTACGCACTGTTGCCAAACTTTTTCTCGTATACCGCAGTTGCGATCTCGCTCTAACACTACAGCGATAAGCAGGACGCGAGATCACATCGATGAATGAAGACGTGCATAGCTTTCTCGCTCGCACCAATTGGCTTAAACCGGGCTTCTGAAGGAAGACCTCTCAACTTTCGCATAGAAATTGTGAACTTTGTTGATACCATTTGTATGTACTTATTTCGCAAATTGTTCTAATTTTTAAGCCAGGCTTTTGATTTTTTATGAATGGAACGAATCTTGTGTTTGATTATGAATAGTAGGAGCGTATGTCGTTGCAAGGCGCTGCGCAAGTCTTTGCGCAGTGCGTGAATTTGTATAGAACGATATAAGTTCAATTTTTGTTTTAGTTTTGAGCGGCTACTGGCACTTTTTCGCTTAGATTTTTTTTTATTTTCTGTGAATTATGTGTTGTGATTAGTTTTTACTGTAATTATGTTTGTTTTGGAGTGATTAAAAAGTTTCTTATCATAAAATGAATTCGGAAACGCATTGTGAAGTACTAAAGTGTGTGCAATCCTTACTCGGAAAGGTAAATAGGTACTTTGAGTTTTACAGACAAAATATTACAATCTCGTTACTTCACAGATTAAAATAAAATAGGCATTCGATTGTGCTGGTGCCTTGAAACTCATGAAAGCACATGAATAGTGTTGTTTGGCATGGCATTTGTAGTTTTGGTAAACCACTGAAAAACGTACCTACATCTCATTGACATCACAAAACACAATAATGTTCGTATCGAAGAGATTCTTTATAGGTGTTTTGAAATAAAAATTGAGAGTGTTGACTATTGTCATTGTATTAGATTATTAAAAACTTTGGTAATATCTCATAATTAATTTTCAATCAACTAATTCGACAAATCGATATTTTGGGAGCCATCTAGTGCCTTTGATTGAAAGTAAATTATGCATGTGACAAGCGAATATTGCGGTGAAAAGGTTCGGCTAAACGGTGTGATTACGCGCATTAAATAATATAGATGGCGCTTATGACAATTACGTACGAATGCTTGAAATAATTATGTAGAACTCTTCGCATTTTTCTAACCAAAATTATATTATAATAATGTTGTACATGATAATCAGTCAATCCCTCACTTAGTTGTTTTTTTTTTTATAGTAAAAAATATGTTGGCTTGCCCTAAGTTTGACCCCTAGGCACGCCACTGGTGTGCTGTATATAACATAAATTATCACGCCTATATTCACCATGGGCATCGGCAGAGGTGTAAGGCATCTACATTTCGCTAGCAATATTACAGTACGAATTGTAAAAAAGATATTAAAAAAAAACAAAAACCCAACTACGAACAGATGACGCGTAACTCCGGAGTTTTAAATTTAGGTCTGTGATGTCTTGTTTATACCTTTTCAGTTGGCGTTTTTGTCGTACTTAAATTTTTATAATTTTGGGGTTATAATATGTATATTTATGAAAATGATGTGCTAATTAAGCCCTTGCATTTGATAACTAATATGGCATCACTAAAAATTTTATTGCACGACTCATAATGCAAAGCATTAGAGAGTGCTTTACGATAGAAATTTTTTTTTTGCCCATTTCTGCAACTGTTTTTATTGTTACACTCCTGCTCGTACACAGATCATACTTAATTTATATACTATTGTTTATATGATTAAATGGAGATTAAACTTTTCAACAATTGATATAATGCAGCAGAAATGAAAAATCATCTCACAAAGTTGAAAAAAAATCCTGTCCGTCAATGTATGAAACCTGAAAACATTTAATAGATTCGTTTCAGCCATGGGACGAACCCTATTGAAAATGGCTCTTTTATTCAAAGTAGTTTAATTATAATTAATAAAATACTAACAAAAATATATTAACTACATCTAAATATTTCCAACTTCGACCCTTCGGTTGCCTAGCAACCGCCAAAGTATATATCAAAATAAATAGTCTTTGACATTACGTAATGATTGCGACGTAAGAAATTTTACCCTTAATGATGGGTAAGCAACACATACCTACTTCATGAAAAGTGTTTAAATAAATTGTTCATTTTTGTTAGAAACTATGTTTTGAATTTCTTTTTCGTCTATGAATGAGTGTTATGAGGCGTGCACTTTTGGATTTTCCAAACTATTTTATTTTATTTGTCTATTTAAATAATATGTGTCTTAGTTCGCCTATAGTTACCTATATGAGCTATTAGGTCACTCGGAAGGTGAAAACATCAAATTATCTGGCATTTAAAACAACAAGGATACAATATTATCATGATTAAACCGTTTATTATAAAATTATTACAATTATATATCCAGTATAATAATGTTTTCAGAATGCTGTTGGGACTGCCCCGTTTTTGTAGCGCATCTGAGATGTTTGCGCTGAATCGAACTGACGACTTTTACGCGATTATGCGGAAGAAGATCTCGTCTTTAATAACACGTTTGCGGGGCAGTGACAACAGTATTCTGAGGACAGTGGCGGAGAACATCTACTCTCCTATTCTGAGACGTTTTGTGGGGGTGATGAACGAGTGAAGTACTTTCGCTTGTGCGTCATCCACATGAAGCGAACTCAATAAAGTTTGAAAAAATATATACTTAGAAACGTAAGACGATTACTAACATTAATTATAAGAAATTTACTAACACAGTGGATTTTATGTTGTCCGAAATAAAGAATTTATTATTTATTATTATTATAACTCGAAAAAGAAACATAAAATTATTACAATTATACAACTAGAAAAAGAAACAACACATCGTGTCGTTCGTGTGTCGTAGATACTTATACAATATTTTTAAATTATTTGGCTAATTATTTTATTTTTTCATTTGGAGAGGAACCCCGCAAGGAGATTCCACATTTAAGAGGGTGCATCCTAAAAGTTGGCAACGTCGTAAATATCTGTCAAATAGTTACCTGTTTTGATTAATTTGGAAATAATACTGTATGGAAATAAGAAATGCCCCAATACAGGGGTATTGGGGCAAACAAAACAAAAAAAAAACGGGTTGCACTGCGGGAGTGTGGGTTAAATTTCTTACCTCGCAATCTTTACGTGATGTCAAAGATTATTTATTTTGATTTTAACTTTGTCGGTTGCTAGGCAACGGATCTTACGGTCACGTCCAGACGCGAGTTTAACATTTTTTACCCATCCCAAAACAGTGCACAGCGCCGTTAAAGAAGTTTTCACTTCAAAAAGGAAAATTCTCCTCTCAATTTCCTCTTGGCCAGCCCTCTGGTCACGTGAATAATCGCCCAACCGCTTGGCGATGTCCTGACTCGATGAGCACTCAGACCCTAGTGTTTCAAAGTTTTTAAATAATAACTTTCAAAGGTAGTAGCGCTGTTAATACAGAAAATGATGCGGTGAGTATTTTTAACAGACTTCAAAAAGGAGGTTCTCAATTCATCATTTTGTTTTTTTTTTTTTTTGTACGAGTATCTTTGTTACGCGATTTCTCCGTCAATTGTGGACCGATTTTGAAAATTGTTTTTGTTTGAAAGGGTATGCTCCCGAGGTGGTCCCATATAAATTTTATTACTTTACTTGGATAGTTTTTGAGTTAGCTTCAATAATACGTATTTTTTTCCCACTTAGTTTATATGGATGATGATGATAACTTCCAATCACTGTTATTTACATAGCAGGTTAGTGTATTCGAATTTGTGTGGGGTAGGTACCACAACTAAAAAGTGCAAAATAAAAACTTTTTACAAAAAAAAAAAAGAAGAACCGACTTCCAAAAAAGACACTACAAAGTCAAAAATAACAATTTCGGAAGTCACAGGCAAAAAACAAAAGTTCAAAACTAAATACACCGACTTCCGAAATTAAAGTTATTTTTTACTTTGTAGTGTCTTTTTTGGAAGTCGGTTGTTCTTTTGTTTGTAAAAAGTCTGTAAATACTTTCATGAAAATGTATTTAGATCAGAAACTGTAGTAAGTAAAAGAATGAAAAGTTGGTGATGGTGAACAAGAGTTGGTTTAGTGGTCACAAGCGCTACTGCTGAACATGAGGTCCTGGATTCGATTCCCGGGCCGGGTAATGTGTTATTGGGTTTTTCTTTCTGGAATTTCTCAGTAGTAGCCCAGAGTTTGTATTTGTGCCCGGTTGATAGTCATAGGCTCGCCCCCTATTACGTGAGACTTAAACATAACTCGCGAAACATGGCTGTACTATATACACACACCCACACACCTCCTCACACACACACCCAGACACAGTCATGGATTTCCTTGCATGCTTTAAAATAAATAACATCTTTAAAATACTCGAGTATTTAATAGAGGACCTCGCGGCTAAGTAATAACAAGCCGCACTGGTCGATCCACTAGGTTAAGCAAAGCTTGCCGGGGTTGCTCAGTAGACGGGTGACCATCGTTATATACCGAGACTCCTCCGTGCCTCGGAAAGCATGATAAGCCGTTGGTCCCGGCTGTCATTTGTGGATCTTTGACAGTCGTTACGAGTCGTCAGAAGCCCGAAAGTCTGACACCAGTCTTACCAAGGGGTATCGTATTATCCAGTTACTGGGTTGTGGAGGTCACATAGGCAGTCGCTCCATGTAAAATACTGGTATTCAGCTGCATCCGGTTAGACTGGAAGCCAACCCCAAGATAGTTGGGAAAAGGCTAGGAAGATTCATATTTATCTTTATAATACTCAAAACTCTGTAATTGTGTTTTTGTTTAGGATAGATACGTTCATTCCCAGTCGCCCCCGCGGGAATTGCCACCGGAGGCAAATGGGAATAAAAATTCCCAGTCGCCACCGGCGGTGATTGGGAAATTATTGCCCCCATTTCAGTTTCATTAAAAAAAAGACAAAGTGCATTAAAGCACTTTGTCTTTTTTTAGAGATTACGAGGCAGGTTTAGGATAAGTTACCTCATCCTTTTATTCTTTGCAATGGAGAAAACAATGTACAGCGAAAATGAAGTGGGGGCAATGACTTCTCAGTCACCGCCGGTGGCGACTGGGAATTTTTATTCTTATTTGCCTCCGGTGGCAATCCCCGCGGGGGCGACTGGGAATGAACGGCCGTCACTTTGGTGGTTTCTCAAATTTTTGTGTGACGAATTTTTTGCATCTTTTTAATATTGAGCATACTTCGTTCTATTCCGCGTTGGCAGGTAGTGATTTTGCTTTTTAATTTGGATGTAAATTTCCAAGTTTGACATGCATAGGTTAGACAAGGTAGGAGGCATGACATCATGGCTTTTGTTTTTATATTTGTTGGCATGTTACTTTTGAATATCTCTTTTAAGGACCACTTGTTCCAAGTATTTTGTACTCTTCGTTCTACTTCTAGTTCATTTTGTTTTCTGTTGAAGCCAATTTGTTTTCTAACCTAACCTACGCTAAGACACTTAAATGGAAGTGGGCTGGGTACGTAGTGAGACTAAAGGACGAGAGATGGACCAACAGAGTGACAACGTGGAAGGGTCCAATCGGCAAACGTCTCAGAGGCAGACCCCACACGAGATGGGCAGACGAGTTGATAAAAATAGCTGGTACCTGCTGGCCACAACTAGCTCAAGATAGAGACACATGGTATTCTTTAGAGGAGGCCTTCACCTTCACTTGAGGAGGGGTTCATGCAAACAAACTTCTATGTTATTACTTATTTTTTTATTTTTTTTATATAAGTGAAATACGTGTAAACAACATCACTATTTCCCTTTTTTTTCACAATTCTCAATTCTCAATTCTTTATTGCATTCCATAATGTTGATGAACAGTTGGTACGAGTAGGCTTAAAATTAAAGTAACAATTATGGACCCTGTCGGGCACAGCATAGTAGGAGAGAGGAGGAAGAGCGCTTAATTGAAGAGTGTTTATATTATTTAATTAAGTAGGTATGTATTCTGAATAATATTTTTTTTTTTTTTTTTTTTTTTTTATTAAAAAGAACCATGTTCTTAATAATGAATTACAATCTAGCCTACAAGACTAATAAGCAATTTTAATCTAACTTAATTTTCTACGTGATAATTATTTTAAAACTTAGAATAGTGCTGATTGTACTTTACACAAGTCCGTTCCACTTTCTTAGAGTCTGATATAATATTATAAACACTTTGTTCATGTGTTTTATGTGTGTCATTGTCACTATTATTTCTACACTTTTACACTACACTAACTCAAAAGGTTTTGTTCGTTTTAGTCTTCGCACTATATTTGTTTGGTCTAACAGCTGAATTGCCTCGATGTTCACATGTCGGTGGAGTCTGTGTTCATGGGCCTCAGCAAATTTTTGGATTATTTTGGTGACGGGTTCCATTTTTAGGTCACGATGGAGGTCGTCATTTCTTATATACCAGGGCGCATTAACAATACTCCTGAGTACCTTATTCTGGAATGTTTGTATAACTTTGATGTTGGTTGGTTTGGTACAGCCCCACAGTTGGATGCCATATGTCCATATTGGCATAAGAATATGCTTATATAATAAAATTTTGTTGTGTATAGATAGGCAGGAACCCCGTCCAATCAACCAATACATGTTTTTAAAACGTATGTCTAGCTCCTGTCTTTTCTTTTTGACGTGCGCTTTCCAGCGCAGTTTCGCGTCTAGCGTTATGCCGAGATATTTGGCTGTATTTGCGTATGGCACTTGTTGGCCATTTATAAAGATTGGGTGGTAATCACAATTCTTGTTGGTGAAATCAATGTGAAGTGACTTTGATTCATTCAATTTGATCCTCCATTTTTGTGCCCAGTCATAAACTTTATTTACAGCGATTTGTACCTTTTCGATTGCTTCTGTATGGCATGACCCAGTAGCCATGATGGCAGTATCGTCCGCAAACGTTGCAATAGTATTATTTTCCAGCTCTGGTATATCATACGTGTACAACAGGTAGAGAACTGGACCCAGCACACTACCTTGAGGCACGCCAGCTTTAATAATTTTTAGCTCTGAAAAGGCATCCTCGTGCCTTACTCGAAACATTCTATCTGTGATGTACATATGATAGCAAGATATCAGCAAAATCATTTGGTAGCAATAGTCTTAGCTTGTATATCAAACCCTTGTGCCAAACTCTATCAAAAGCTTGTGCCACATCTAAGAATACTGTGGAGCAGACTTTTTTATCTTCAAGCGTTCTCTCAATGATGTTTGTAATTCTATGTACTTGGTCTATTGTTGAGTGTTTCTCTCTGAAACCAAACTGATGGTCAGGGATCAGGTTTCCCTCGTTTATGATAGGTTTTAGGCGTTTTAATAGCAATTTTTCAAACAGCTTTGACAGTATAGGCAACAGGGAAATGGGCCTGTATGATGAAACTTCGTGAGGTGGTTTACCGGGTTTTGCAATCATAATCACTTCAGCAACTTTCCATGGCTCAGGAACATGCTTTAGCACGAATGCAGCATTGATTAGCTTAGTAAGCTTAACGATGGCTTTACGTGGAAGATGTTTTAGAATTTCCCCCGTAATAAGGTCATACCCTGGGGATTTTTTTGGGCTAATGATTTGAATTTCGTTTGCAACTTCTTTCGGGGTCACAAGCTTAATTCTTTGATCTTGCAGAATATTGGCAAATTGTAGGTTATCTTCAGACCCGTCATTTGGCTGGAAGGTTTCTTCTAAGTGTTGTGCAAATCGTAGAGCTTTTTGCTCATTGCTTATGGCCCACTTTCCGTTATCACCTCTGATAGGGGGAATTGGTGTAATTGGCTTTTTGAGTGACTTTGTCGCTTTCCAAAGAGAGTATTGCGTTGTGTGGTCGCTTGTTAATTGACGTAGGTTAGTATTGAAGGCCTCATCTTGAAAGGATTTTATTTTCCTCTTCAGTCTCTTCGTAAGGTTATTCAATAGAGTTTTGTCTTGCGGGAATCTAGTTTGCTGCCATGTTTTTCTTTGAGTCCTTTTTTCATATAATAGGTCTATTATTTCCTTTGGGTAGGAATTTCCTTTAAACTTTTTTATAATCTGTGGTGTGTTGTTCCATGCACTTTGTTGTATATTGCTGCTAAACTTGTTTACTTCAGAATCGAGCTGATCTTTGTTTTTTAATGAAGTTTTTAGGTCAATAATGTTTTGTAGGTCTAAGCTAAAACTTTCCCAATCTGTAAACTTGTTAACTAATGTCAGGTGGTTTTCTCTTAGTAATATTTTGTGACTTAATTTTAATAATATCGGAGAGTGATCGGAGTTCATGTGGTACCCCTCTTCCACACACAGATAATTGGTTGATATATTTTTGACTATGAAAAAGTCGATAAGGTCTGGTAGTTTCTGGTAGTCAGTCGGCCAGTACGTAGGTTTTCCGGTACTTATGACCTCACAGCGCATGTCTTTCACTGCACTTAGGAGCTGTCTTCCCTTTGTTGAAGTTAATCTCGATCCCCAATGAGTGTTCTTAGCGTTAAAGTCACCGCCTAATATAAATCTCTGTCCAAGTAGTCTGAAGAAGTGTATATATTGTTCTTTGTTTATCGTGTGTCTTGGCGGACAGTATACGGCTGCTACAGTGACATTAAATTTATTTGTTTTTACTGTTATCGCCACAGCTTGCGTGTCTGGCTCTTCGTATTTACACTGTTCGTAATGACAGATATTTTCTCTAATAATAACCGCACTACCTCCTCGGGCCGTGTTGTTAGGGTGTAGTGAGTGATAAACCTTATAGCCTCTAAACTTTACAAAAGACTGTTTAGTGAAGTGCGTTTCAGAGATCAAACACACATCAATATTTTCTGTATCTAGGACTACTTGCAGCTCATGTTGGTGTTGCAGTAATCCGTTGGAATTCCACGCCATTATTTTTAGTGTGCTATTCATGATTGATTTTTATAGTACTTGATTCTAATTTCTCTAGTCTCTTATCAAATGAGGATATACATTTTAAAATCTGGTTGAGCTTGTCTTCAAGACTTGATGGTTGTGTGCATGGGTTTACCGCTTGTGCGTATGAGACACTTTTAGATGTATGTGCAGTTATCGCGGTTGTCTGTGCAATCTGTGCAGTTTGTTTTGTTGGCTGTTTATCGGTGTTTCTAACAATTTGCTTAACGGCAGGGTTGTTAGATTGATTATGTTTGGATTTTTTGTTCTTAATCATTTGCATCTCCTTAGCAACTAAACACCCTCTATAGTTGGCCGGGTGAGGTAAGCCGCAGTGGACACACTTCGGTTTTTCTTGTGCAGGTTTGTTGCAATCAGCTGTGAGGTGTTTACCTGTACATTTGACACACCTTGGTTCTTTTGAACAGTACTTTTGGGTATGACCATAAGCCTGGCATTTCTTACACTGCGGTATTATTTTTGACGTTTTAAGCGGGTTTATTTCAACCTTACACCCTAGGATATGTTTAATGCCGTATATTTTATTAACATCTTCGTCATTCTTGAACGATAATATAAACATATTTAGCGGTTCTTTTGTTCGCCAGCTTAACTTGTTAATTGCATTTTCTATCTGGAATCCTTGTGACATTAAATCGTCTTTAATCCGATCCGGTAGACACGAAGAATGCAATTTTTTCGCCACTACTCTTATTGGCCTGTTCTGCTTATCCTCGTATGAGTGCCATAAACAGTTATTTTCTGTTAAGCGTCGAGCAATCAATCTGTAGGACTCTTCAGTTCTGGCATTTATTTTCACACTATTACCGCTTAACATTTTTGCGGTAAATGTTTCTACTGGCTGAGATTTGGTCAAAAAGTCGTAAAATGTTTGATAATTCTTAACACCATCCACTACGATTGGTGGCGGTGCTAGAGATTTTTTTGTGGTTGCCTTCTCTTTGTTGTTTATTTGCTGCTGCTGAGCGCTAGTTCC